>OX382334.1:6059815-7408933 GCA_947507615.1 Hemithea aestivaria | reverse complement strand
CTTGAATAAAAAGCGTTGGTGCAATGCACTTAGAATTTTACATCAATGAGAATCCAGTGTAGTACTGATTATGAACAGCATTATTTAACACACATAAAAAATAATCATTTGGAAGTTGGTCGAATATTAACAACTAGTCTATGTCATAAATAAGCTCTAGCTTCCAAATAATTACACCAGTAAGTAAAAGATTAAAACTTTACCAAGATTAATTGAAAATTCCAATAAAATTGCCCTCAAATTACCGATTTCTCAGCGCCATTTAAGCCCTAGTTTAATTTTATCTGGTCTCGCTAAATGCGCAAACGCAACGATGCGACATTGAAATAAACGTGATTTACTGCGAATCAAATTGTCCGGGGCAGGGATCATTTACACACGAGCCCAAACATACCCCGACCTATCGACCCCAGGGATGGCTGGGGGAATAAAATTATCTGTCTTGCTATAAACGCAGACATTGCTATGAAAAATTATGGGTACAAGGCTAAAGCGTTCAGCGTGATAAGTTTTTTTATTTAGCTGTAATGAAGACTTTTTAGAAAATGAATTTTAAACTGTAAAACTATTGTAAAACTTAAATTTAAAAAAAAAATTCCGTACAGCTTAATAATAAAAAAAACTTATCACACTTAATGCTTTTCTAGTTTTTCACTACTTACTATTGATTTGATTCGCAGAACCAAAACTAAATGGCGAACCATCAGCTTGTTGGTACTAAATAATGTGTTGAACACAAATTAAAATTGAAAAGTCCCTATCGATCCCACATCCATGCACATTTCGCAAATGCTATATTATTATACGAGTAATATACACAAATCTTGACTTTTGGCAATCAGATTCGAAATTAATCTAGTCAGCAGTCAGCAGTAGGTACGATGCATCGCAAAGCGACTCAATGCTTGCTCACAGCACTTCGCGTGGCACCGCAGTAGGTATCAAATTCTCAAAAATACAAAACGTTAAAAGCACTTTTTCAATAAAAAATATAAATTTAAAGTCTATGTGCGTGTAGTAAAGAGCGGGAGATAGGCATAATTCGTTATCCAGAAATCGGTCATTGTGTCAATCGACTTCTCTATACTTCATTATCCGCTACTAGCTAGTAACTTGTCACACGAAGTCTGTTAATGTTTTCTAAGCAATTAGAGCCCCATCTCTGATTTAAGGTTATGACAACACACCACGGTCTGGTCACGAGGCGACTATCTGTTTACTTACATTGGCTGCTAATAGTGTGCCAAATTATTGCTTTCCCATATTTGGTGAAATTAATTCCGTTGTTTGGAAGTTGAAACTATTTTTGTGAATGCACGAAGATACCGAAACAAGCACATTTCTTCATTTTTTCCATATTTTCTGTTATTTTTTGTTACGTTATGATATTATTTTATGTAGGTCTATTTTAACTTTGTTCTTTTTAAATCCATTGTTCAGTGTACTTAGATCTTTTAAAAAATATAGGTACCTACACATTTTCCGACCTATCGAAGTTCCTATATAAGTTTTTGGGTTTTCGAGCTGAAATGTAGCTTCTGTGTTATTCTAAGATATTAAGCTACCTAGATACCACATTTCAACTGAATCAGTTCAACCATTTAGGTGTTGCATTATGTTTGAAAATATAGATACAGAGAAGAGCTTTAGTTATAGTTTCTCATTAATGGCTTTTTTCGGTATAAGTATAAAATGTATAAGTAGATTCTGTATACTTAAAACAATTTAGCCTGAACACATGTAAACACAATAAATTAAATAAATTCGTGTCGGATGACCATAATTCACCTGAAAACAAAGCGAAAGGTACAATAGAAGTTTAAATCGCGAAAGGGCTGTGTTCGCTGGTCGTTATATAGTCAACGGAGCAACAAATATAACTTGTAATCATGTTAACGACATGTACCAAAAACAAGGTGCTGGTTAAAGCAATATTTATCTTAATAATTAGTATTAAGCAGCTAGCCTACAGAGGTGACGTGGAAAACAGCATGTGAGCTTCAAGTAAAGCAGACTGAAGAGGCGTCGGTCCTGCGCCGTCGAGACGGTAGATTTACATCTACCCTCAGTCGCTCAAAAGTGTTCTTAGGGTGGTCATGACACACAACACTAATAGTATCCTCCGGTTTTCAAAATAACGTTAGAACGCGAACACCTTCTTATTACCGGATTCCACGTAGATGACAATTTTAAAACTTTGCCTACCTATACCCTCCAAATATTTCAACTTTTATCCTTTTTGTACGAATTTAGCTTCGATTCTGAAATCAAGAACGTATGGGTACGAAAGTCACGGTAAAACCTTACCAATAAAATAGGTCTAAGAACGCTTTCGCACTTATTATTTATTTTATTATTCAGCACAACGCTAGGACTGAATTAACGCTTAAGTAGAATTTTCTACCAGTTCACCTGTTACTGGAGAATATTTACAAGATAATGGGAGGAGTGCAGACAATGTCATAGACAAGATCATCCTAACCTTTTCTTATACATTTTATTAATAGGACTAGGATAAAGTGATTTGGATGGCTGTAGCGCGTATATACTGCCATACAAAAATCGTCCTACAAACGTACGGTAGCACTCATTCCGACTACGCCGGTTTGTAATATTTTGAATCTATCACTCACTTTAATCAGCTCAACCCTCTCCTAATAAACAGTATTTTATAGATTCATAAAAAAGCGTCACTTACATTACTGACTAGACAAGTCCACTACCGCCTATGATAAGGGTGCGTGTTAACGAGCGCGCCGTTCGCGTGATAAACCAACGGCGTATATAAATTAAAACATAATTGTGTTATCGTGACCACTATGCTTTAATGCATTCGACTCGCGACTTACCTGTATTAACCGCTTTGTTATACCCGCATTAAATACTAGGATTCATTAAGTCTTCCTCATGTGTGACAGGTTTGAAATGTGCCTTGATTAAATTTGGTAAGGTTGGTTTGTAAATTATTTTCTTATATTTTTTTGCATATGTTTAGTGCACAAACGTGGTATTTGACCGATGATCAGATGAAGGGGTGGTCAAAATAGAAGAAAGTGGAGAGAGGGGAGGGAGGCCTTTGCCCTGCAGTGGGACAGGACGGGCTTTTAATAATAGTATATATTTTTGTGTCAGTAAAATAAAAAAAAAGTTAAAAAAAAGAAAGCGGGACTGATAGTCTGGCTGAGTGATTTATCCAACGCACAGCTTAAATCAAAGGTTTTGGATTGAAATTTGGTGACAGAAATAGATATCATGATATGGAAAGGATCTGACTGCTGGAGCCTTATCAAGTTTTATGTCACATTTACTAACCAAAGTTAATAAAACCATTATATTTTTAGTTATTGCTAATAAAGTTTTTTCTAGGAAAGTTCCACGTAACTTAACTCCGTAAATTATTGTCTTTAAAAGCAAAGACATTTTAACGATTAAAATTTTCTAAAAATTTAAGTATTTTGCGATCGCCGTGGAAAAAAGTCTTAATAAAAACTAAAAATAGGTAAAAGGTATTTAGCTAGAATTATAAAATAAAAATAGTTTTTGTTGCATAAAGCTGGAACTTGCAAATTTCCGTTCTCGTTGATAAAAAAGTTATAAAAGCACACAAAGGTGAGCAAATTATTAGTTCGCATGTTGCCCAAGTAAATGAAAACCTTCTGAATATACATTGCAATAATGAATATTTCAAGTCAATTAAATTGAATTTCTCTACAAACTGGTAAAGAGTTTAGCAACGATATGGACATAAGTTTCTCAATAAATAATACAATGTCCCCAAATGTGGAAATACAATACTGGCCACACACAATTGTGTCGTAAACTTGAATAAAGAAGTTCGCACAAGTTGCGTAGCTTATCTTAACATCCCGATAATGTTTATTGTAAATCTAAGCAGATGTTCTGAATTTTGGGCACGGTTCAGATAAACCGTTCGGCACCGCGAGGTCTTGGTGACGAACGACTCGGTAAAAGTTCGATCCAACTTGTAGAATTTGTACTACGCGGAACATCAGAACTTAACCTTACCCATACATACTGTATCCCAAATTTCAACCAAATCCGTCCAGTTGTTTGGGCTGTGCGTTGGTAGACCAATCAGTCAATCAGTCACTCTTTCCTTTTGTTTATTTAGAAGATGAACTAAAGGTAACTTTAATAAAGACTCAAAAACACACCGTGCTCTTAAGAAACAAATAAACATGCTCTTTTTAGTTATATGGCCGTTTTGGCTAGTTTTATATTGATGGCGATCGCTAAAAGGCGACAAAATTAAATGTAGGTAGTTATAGAAAAGATTCAGATAAAAGCTGTCTATTTCTTTTCATTTTTTATTTAATTAGAATGAATCTAATTTAGTCCTTTTTGTAGTATATGAACTTTGAATGTCAGAAGGTAAGAAAAAAATGAAGCCCATGGTTACACGACTTACTGGTGTGCGAAGACCTTAAACCTACAAATTTAAGGCTCATACCATGTTAGTTCAGCTCTATTTCATCTTTTTAACAATATCACTATTTTGAAGTCGTATTCTGCATCTAATCATAAACTTAGTCAAGGATTAACCATTTTCAAAGATATTTTATAATAATTGTCGCAAATTGAATAGTCCACATTCTGAACCAAAATATATTACTGTAACGCATTTTGCATGTGCTTTGTGTGAATAGGCCTGATTACAAATACCTAAATAAAAAAACATTTTCTTACGACAGCAAGCACCTACAAGGCGTATGAGACGATTATTCATACTTGGGTAGGTATTGTATTAAAATGTAAATCAAAAGCAGAATATGACTTGGAATCTTCATAATATTAGTATATAGGAGCTAGAGCTTCTACTAAACGATTCATCTGACATATATGTGAACTGAGAGCAAAAATTTCTATTATTTAGATAACCAAAATTATTAAATTAGTCCGGGTTAAACTATTTATGTACCAAAGGACATAAGGTGTAGCGGATTTTGATGTAGTGTTTATTAAATAAATAGAGTGACTCAAGAGGAAGATTTATATTTTATGTATAAAACATGCATAATATAGTAGAGATACACTGTCAATTTTCTTTTAGGCACTATGATAAAGTGCGCGTGGGTCCACAAGTTAATAATAAAATGTTTCATAGTAGTACACCACAAATTCCACCACAATCAATTTGCCAACCCGCGACCCACGTCAGCCATCGTCGGTGAGCCCAAGCACTAACTTCGGCTAACTTGTACCGGTTTAAACTAGTTACAGCTGAATTTGTGGCTTTTGCATGCTATTGAAATTTACAGCTAAAACTTCGCAGCCAGCGCACATTGTCTGTGTGCACGGTTGGTAAAGTCTGGGTTCTTGGATTGTAAGGGTGGTACTACATCAAGGTGGTAAGATAAGAGATAAGATAAGAATACTCTTTATTGGAACCAAAACAATACTATTGGACTTAAAGACTGGTATTTAAAACTAAACAAAAATTTTGACCACAATGGGCGGCCTTATCGCTGTGAGGGATCTCTTCCAGGCAACCAACCTTCGTACGGAACTATAATACACCAAGGTACTACATCAAGGTGGTACTAAAACGTTTTTATTTCATATTAGTCGAAGATTGAATTTTTATCAATTATTGACTAGTATTTGCCACCACCACAACCACGTTGTTACCCGCGATAAAACAGTTTTTATGCTGTGCAATAAAAATTGTATAAGAAGTGACTTCTATATTTTCCCAAGATTCCAATTATCTCTATTCCAAAGGCCATTTAAATCTGTTCACTGGTTTAGGCGTGACGAGGTAACAGACAGACACACGCATTAATACTTGTATGGATTATATATCATAATATTTTTATGGTCTTTTTGGAATATTTCCATTTCTATACTGTTTAGTGTGGCAGCATCTTAATACAGCGCTAGAATTCTTGCATCGTAACGTATACTTTAGGGTTAAGAAAAGCAAATGTTCCTGGGTTTATGAAACGGCGCGAATATTTTGAACTACCTACTCGTATCTTCATGTTAGCTCGTATAATTACCGTTATATTATAATATGACTGAAAAGTTTATTTAAAAGTTCATAAATATGAGAAGTTACCGTAACTTATTTGAACATGTTTCAACTGGCATAATATTTTTAGTTTTAATATTCAAAATTAAATTACACAAAGAAAGATACGCAAATCTGAAGTTTTTTTTTTTAAATTTCGTAAAAATGAAAATTAGACTGAAATTTAAAAGTAGACTTTTGGAGCTAAAAATAAATAGATGTATTAAAATAGCATTAACTTCTCATGGGGTGACATTATAGAAACAAAAACTCCCCTCAGTAATGTTTTAGCTATTTCCAAACATCCCAAAAATATTAAAAATCACTTACTATACGGATGTCTCCATTAACACGACTCTATACATTCATTGATTGGTAACATACTAGTAGTTCATGTTTTTGTATTGGTTATAAAAAATCTATGAGAATAGGCAACTATTAATAAAGCTTTTTTATTGAGCTTTTTCTTTCTCTTTGGGGGGGTTATTCACGAATGTATTCGGGTCAAAGCGACTAGACTGACAAATTTCAGCAAAACTTTGAAAACAAAAATTTCTTCAAAATTTAAAATGATTTTTTTTTGTGTAGCAAAATCAAATGCAATTACATATACCTTATTACATGACATATTTTAGTTACTTCCAAAAGTTTAAATAATGTTTTATAGCAGTTGTTGTCGTCTTGCTAAGGTATTAGTCTCAGGTTGCCTTGATACAGAATCGTCTCACTAGAGGTTGTTTTATTCATTTCATTGTAAACAATGTTATTTCTTCTTTCTCCGTTTTCACAGAAAACCTCAATACTCACATAAATGAAACTTTTATTGTATCTTGCATACAAATTATAAAATGACTGCTCCGCACACAGGTCAGAAGAATACTAACGCAATAATTTCGAGAGCACAAGTGTTTACTCTGAATTGTGGGTGTAAATCTTCTACATTGTGTAAGTACATAGTAATATGTAAGATATCGTACAAACCATAATTACCGAGTCACCAAGCAACATACTCTAGCTTACGAGAACATTTTTTCACGCGAACCCACCCTGTAACTTATTCACAAGTTGTCACATAAGTTATTTGGACCGCGGCGACGTCGCCACCAAAAATAGACGCCCTAAAGTTTTTAATAGTGGCTTTGTGAAGGCACGGCGCCTCGCCTGTCGTCAGCCGAGACGAATTTTATGACTTTGGGCACAAATTGCTCGTTTTCTTTTCAAAATATGCTCCAGCTTGATGTTGGATTCCTCGGATGTGTGACGATGATATTAAATTATGCAAAGCTCGGTTGTACTGGCACGTAGAAAGGGTTCTTTCTGGGCTATTTATTCTAATGATTCAGTTGCTCTACCTTAAGTTGAATTTTAATTCTTCGTGATAACTTTATCTTTAAAGGAAGAAATTTTCAAGGCACGTGAATAGATGTTTCTAGGCATATTACGTGATTGGTCGTCGACCACATCTTTTCTCACCAATATAGTCAAAAGTAGGCATATTTAGTACCTATATAAAAGCCTACTTAAGTAAATATTTTTTGGTAGGTATACTCGTATTATGATCTTAGATGAAATCAGGGTAAGAAAAGTGGAAAGAGGTACTTTTTAGTTACCCGTAGTTACTAAACCTCTTCTTTCAGATAAGCTCATAGTAGCTCAGCACTAGAAGCAAATCTCATGATACTGAAAACGGGGAATGAGAGGACCAAAATTATTTCCTCAAGCTAAACCTTATCATGACTTGTGTATTAATATATTATCCCGTGTACAGTGTATAAGCGGGTATCTATTCTAAAAAATACCATATTCTCCCTCAAAACTTATCTCCCTCGCCCAAGTTGGCAACTTTGAACTCAGCACAGTGCATCACATACCGGCGACAACATAATAATATTACATTAAACTCCGCCCGCAACTTGCCACGACTAAGTTGGACTAACTTAGATAACTTAGCTACAGTATCGGGTGCTAAGTCAACCGAGCTGCTGAACTGAGCGTTTTGTGGAGGAAAACTTAGTCTAGGTTAATCCTAACGTTTTAAGTTAGTTGCTGACTGTTATCTGAAAATATGTTTTATTCCATAAATCTGTTTTATTAATTCTTAGAAAAAGAAATTAAAACTAGATGTAGCTAAGTTTATCGAGGGTAGACTTTATTTCCAGGACCCCAGTGCCAGTTATTGTACCGCCTGAACAGTGATGTGCAAACATTGCTGTACTTCGGTAGGAGGGCACTGTAGCTAATGAAATTACTGGGCTGAAGAGTCTTAACATCTTATGACTCTCAACTCTCAATAAGAAGTGTTGGCACAGTGCACCCAGAATTTTACCTTTGTAAAATATCCAGTAGTATCCAGTAGTTCGTAAAGTATAGATAGCACTGTACTCATTATGGGCAGCGTTATCTCTTACCACCAGGACAGCGTCTTGCTCGTCTTCTTACTTCGTTGTATAAAAAAAGTAAAGCTATTAGTTGTTGAATCTTGTCTTGTCCAGTAATTTTGCCTTATGTTTAATTTGTTTTATTGTGCCTGGACTAAAATAGAACATATTGAGGATTGTTCTAAAATAATTATTCGAATGACATGTAATTGTTAATTTATAACACCGATTTGATACTCAAATAAAATGCTACGATTTTGGATCAAATCAGAGTTTTATGACAGAATTATTACACAATCTTAAAATCATTCATAATTAAAATATTTCGTAATAATTGAAATATATGATCCGAATCGTCTATGAGTCTATGGTCACCTAATTGGAAGTCAAATATTGGTGATTTTGATTTAGAGACCAATAAAAGGGGGATTAGGTTAGGAACACACATAAAACTCATACTCTTATAACAAAGATAGATAGTGCCTTTCTAAAAACAAAAGAAGCCGTGCTGTTAGTAATAAAGATAACGTATTCACGATATGTCTTAATTCAATAGCTTAGCTTGTCGAATGATAACTGGGAGTGGTTGAAAGAAGAATACGGAGGACCGAGTAGTGTGTTATGATAGAGGCTTAAAAATTTGTCTTGCACTTTATCCTCGAATTTCTCCAAAATGGTGCAGATTTTCAACATTATTAAATAATGGTGCCAGTGTAAGATTTAACAGTCTAGCACAGTGCAAAATTTATCAAAATCAGTTACATTCGCTTATTCTTAGTTTATAAAAAGGCTTCACCCACAAATAGCATTACCTACTACAGGCCAAGAGAGAGAAGAACCAGCGAGCGTGTATGAAGAATATGTTGAAAGTTGAGGTGGCGAAAGTGGTGTATAAGGATCGTACCAAGTGAAGGTTAATAGTCTCTGCCTACATCAGCGGGAACCAGGTGTGATTATAATAATAATAATATTTTTCAATAGTTTTACAATAGTCGGTGGTTATACTTCTCGGATGCATTTTTATAGTGCACACAGGGGATAATCGTCGGCTATTGTCACATTGCAATTTAGAGCAAATTGTCAAAGGGGCCTCTACATGTTGGCTTCGGCCCCACGCACGCCTACCAAAGGACCGGGACATTATTGCCCGTGATGTCTAAAGCTTGACAAACAAATAATAATAATAATATGTTATTGTATGTACATACTTATTATGGCTTCACTTTTGTATTTAGTGCGCGGTATCTACCTTTATTACGTAGTATGTGACGTTGCATTACAAAGTGTTCCCAAACCCTTTGTTGATGTGGCAACAGCAGGCTATTTGAGCAACATTCGGTATATTTTGGGAACACGATTAAGTCACTATATCACGTATTCAAAGCCTAATTCCATAACTCCAGTGCTCGAGGCTTACATGATTGTAATCCTCCCTAATGGCTCCTTATAAAACAGGTATGAATAGGGATGCCGTGTTTGAGGGAAAAATTAGGATAAACTGATGAAATATATTATATAAAAAAGGAAACGTGAGGAAATGTATTCCGATTCCTTAGCTTTTTAATTATATTATATTAATTTATTACTAGTACTGTTTGTGATAATAATCGCTTAAGATACACTCCATAAAAGTAGATTTATAGTATAATATAACTTTAGCTATGGTGATTAGCTACAAAATTCCTGAACTATTTAAAAAATGAATTTTTTTTATACAGTTCCGTGAGATTTTTGACAAGTAATCGTTGCATATAGAATATAGGTATATCAAAAATCAGACAAATTGAAATCGTTTTCTCCATTTCTGAAATTATTTAAAATAAAGAGAATATTTACCTTAATTATTAATTTAAATATCAAGATTGTCACTATCTGATATATATAGGTACATCATTTCCGGATAAAATAAACTACCATGGCCACCCCAGTTCCGAACATAATGCTTATTGATAGTCCATTAGCTTTCGATGTCTCACATCTCATTAATGTTAGTGAAACGGAAAATAACTATTATGGTGACGATAAATTAATTAATGCTTGATTAACTGAACAATTATAATACGATTAGAACTTACATGTTTTTACTTAAATATTATATTTGAAATTAGGACTTATGAAGGCATCACACTGAGCCTGCGGGAAAGCGGTTGCGATCTTAGAAGAGTTTTTGTAATGCTTGAATTTATACGCACACTTTATGGTCCACACATTTTATAGATCGGATCGCATCCGCCTTCCCACGTCTCTGTGTGACGCTGGCTTTAGAATGGGAGAGTTCGTTTGAAATGTCGAAATTTTTATTAGGTACTTGAAAATATATAAAAGGAAAGACTGACTGATTGACTGACTGACTGATCTATCAACGCACAGCCTAAACAATAATTAACGGATTGGATTGAAATTGGGACACAGATAGATTTTATAACGTAGGCCTCCGCTATGAAAGGATTTATCTACGCGGGCAAAGCCACGAGCATAAGCTAGTATTAAGTATCACATAATATTTCACTCCGTTTGGAAGGGTGGCGGCCAAGAAAGGCTTAATATCTCCTCAAGATGAGAAAGTATGTACAAATTTCCACGAAAATATTGTTTACGTAGTATTTTTATTGTAAAAAAATAACACATATATATATTGTTATCATATATTGTTACACACAATGTCCCATACATAACAAACAAAAACTTGCTCCCACTTCCCAACTTTACCCTTATTTATAAGCCAGCAAGTTTCCCTATATACTCGCACAAAAAGCAGGAAAGACGGGTTTGTAAACATACAAGGATAACACTCGGATGGATCCGAAACTTCCGTATCTTGTCCCATGAACAACAGTTATGCAAAGTCTTACAAGTCGGAATGGTACACTGACTATATGAGTATAGCTAGACACCACGTTCTTAGACAAAGCTTATGCTGTGCTGTGCTGTAGGTCAGCGAATCACGATTTCTAAATTCCAACTCAAACTCTAAATTCACTTATTTAAATAACCTACAATGGAGCACTTTTGCGAATCAATTTTACAATCATTTATTAGTTCTATTAAGATTTCAATTTAGAAAAGCACCTCCATGAGAGTGTGAATCTAATTTAACTGTTCTTGGGCCGGTCGTAGTCTCCTATTGATATCTATTAAAATTAAAAATAAACTTTTCATTATTAATATTATTATTATGTAGAGTATATGGCAAGTATATACATACATACTTTGGCTACATATGTAGAAGATAACAAAAAAATTAAAAAGCAAAAAATATTATGTACGCATACATGTGTGTTCAATATTGTTAAAAGTAGAGATGCACCGAATATTCGGTTACTATCCGGTATCCGGCTTATCCGGCCCTTTTTTACTATCCGGCCGGATACCGGATACTAATGTACTATCCGGCCGGATACCGGATAGTAAACTTGGTAGATTTTATAAATGGAATCTAATAAATAAAGACACAGTTGTAATTGAAGCTTTTTATTAATTTAAACAACTTTAACTTTTTATAATAAATCAATTATTTAAAGTAACTTGGTGGTAATACTGATAGTTGAAAAATGTGCTTATTTGAAACTAGTAATAGTAAAAAAATAAAAAATAATATTTCAGGACATTTCACACAGCGCCACCTAACCCCATATTAGGCAACTTAATGCTTGTATTATGGTGGTTAGGGTAACGGATATAATACTTATATACTTTTCTTTTGTAAATACATACTTATAATAGATATTGAAACCACCCAGACCAGAAACAAATGTCTGTGGATCACAGAAACCTATGTCCCATGCGGGAATCGAACCCGCAACCTTCTGCGTTGCAGGCGGGTATTAGCCCACCGCGCCACAGAGGTCATAGTAATATGATTTAATTTAATATCTACCATAGGGAAACTCAAAATGTAGGTATCACACCGCCGGCCGAATATTCGGCGGCCGGATACCGAATATTCGGCTGGTGGTCAGGCCGAATATCCGGTATCCGGTATCCGGCCAAACAACTATTCGTTGCATCTCTAGACATTATATTTTTCGTCAATTTGGCAAAAATGTATACCTACATCCCCATTAAGGACTCACTTTTGCTCTAGACATGCGGTATAACCCTTCGCCACAATAGTCTGTACCTGGAATGGTATGAGAATGTTCTAGAAACTCATATGTTAACTAGAAGCTGGAAGTGTAGGTGCTTACCATCAGACAAACGAGGTGTACGTCTTGTCACCGAGTTTGGTAAAGTGCAGTCAAAGTTCCACCGAGATAGAGCTCACGGTTGTAATGAACTGGGGAAGTCCGGGACCACAATACATTTACTTGACAAATTTCTAGGTATCTGGACCGCCATTTCAATTCTGGACAGTGAAAGAACATTGATTTTATGAATAGGTCTCAAATTAAACAGAGCAATTTAAATCTTGGTGTAGAATTATTATAATTGTTATTAAGAGCCCGTCGTGTAAGACCGCTGGGCAAATACGTCTTTCTCTTCAATTTTATCAGTCTTCCGAAGGTATTGTGAGTTAAGGTAGTCTCACCATCTGGTATAGAATTAATTTGAGTTTTTCAGGAACTAATTACAACCAGCGGTTTCATGCGTCAGAAAACAAAAATCCCTTAATAATAGTTTATCCTACGTAGATCCATATGCAAAAAGAACCTAACAAAAGCTACTTACGCATCTGACGCAAACACAATTTGAACGGTATCAGGAACCTAAAGAGGCTATTAATTTGCCGTCATCCGTGTTTCCCGAGCGGTACAACTTGGGTATCTTCAAGTCACGAGTGAAAAGGTACCTTTCTAGGCATCTTACGTGATCCATCGTCGACCGCATTTTCACTTTCCATCAGGTGGGATGTGGTCAAACGTAGGCCTATCTCGTATAAAAAAAAAAAAAAAATATATATATATATAGGTATTATTCTCCTCTCCCTACACGGTTGTCTGGAAGAGATCGCAATTTGCGATAAGACTGCCAATTGTAACACTTAGTTTTTTATATTATAGTTTTTAAGTTGTGTTTGTACATTTTCTTTTGTGTTCCTTTATTATAGGCGTATCTATGTATCTTTCTACACACCAAACCTTTCGGAACGCTCTAGACTGCCTGATTACGACGTGATCTGTCAATCCTTGAACGCAATCAAATTATAGCTGAACAGAGACAAAACATCATAGCCTTTGTAATATCAGTAGGTACACGTATTCAGCATACGAAGTTAATATCATCAGCCTTAATGAATTTAGTGTTTTCTCGCTCACACCTCTGCCTAGCAGGAGTCATTAGGGTGAATGTATGGCTTGCTTAGTTTTAATTACACAACGGTTAGGATATTGCGAAGTTAGGGTGTTGGTACAATGGAGCTTTGTGTTTGTTCTAGTAAGCGAAAGTTTAAAGTAAAATGATTCCATAATTATAATATATGTTTAAGTATTGTAAACACTGAAACAATCTTTTTTTATTTGGAATCGTCTTACCTACTATTACGACTGTCACGTCCAAGGGTGTTTGATGGTTTAACTATCAAATTCAAGGGCCAGCCAATCTAGAGCGTGATTTCTGATGTTATTACCAAGAAAACATTATAAAAAAACTAGCTTTTCTAAACTATAATGAATGTGCGAGCCAATTTTATACACTTTGTTACCTGATATCTGCCAAAGCTACCACCATCAAAGTATCATATTTGAGGATTGTTCTTACATCTATTGGTGCTATCTACGGGGCTATTTAATAGAAACTTTCAGCTTTTATAAAATGACGAAGGTCTGCCGATCGCTGGCTCTTGGGTCATTATGCATTTCATAGATATTATTATTTATTTCTGTCACTGAAACTTACTCATCTCGTCTCATAACGCTCTCAGTACAATAGCACCTTTGTCTCACACGTAGAATGTGAACTAAAATTAATATCATCGTGTTTATATTACACTCGTAAATCTTGTAGCCGCATCAGCTATTTTACATTTAGTGACGTTTCTAAAGCTATCTCGCACTGTTGCATAATGAAAGCTTTTAGTTTTATTTTGTACCTGAGTAATAAATTAACTATAGTTCTTGATACTACATTAAGAATTAAATATTAGTATTATATACTCGTTTGGTGTTGCAGACGATAAATTTCGGTAGCAAGTGATTTGGTTCTCACTTTAAACTTACTATCCCATTTGTTAAATAAATAAATAGGCGACTGTTACCGCTCATATAGATTACTGATTTTTTTACTGTGTCTGTGTCGATTTTCCTAACATCTCTAACCTCAGAATTCCAATGTAGCTTTAAAAAAAAATTACAAAACCAAACAAAAACTTTTTAAAAACAAGCTTTTATTATTATTACCATCTAGCACCATAAGGTACTCATCAATACAAATCAAATGAGCCCAAACTCAATGGGGTTGCGTCGTTTAATTACGGAGTTCCTATGGCCACCTTCTAGTTCCATCATCAAATCAGCTCCATGTCATAATAATATTGCATTGTCATCCGCTTTATATATGCATGCAAAATTTCAGCTTTATATATGCATGCAAAATCGGATACCGGAAAGTGGATCAATTAAACTTGCAAGATTTGATACCAGACAGACAAACAGACAGGTGAACGTAAATAAATCTTGTAAAAACAAAAATTCGCTACTCGCAATGCAAAATATCAAAGTGTAAATCGAACTACATAATACGAGTATATCAGCAAGAAACATCTTATTGCAGAATCGATCAACCAAATTCCTAATCTGATTCCCCTCTAATTACAAATACAGACGGGATAAATAGGCAATATCTTGACGAATGCATTCATATTTGATTTGATACGCAACAAGAAGTGCATAAAATCACGATTGTGTCGACGTAATCGTCCTACGCTTCCCCCTGACTATGTATCGGAGGATGTATTCTGGGAAAATAATACGAGTTTCGTTCTGCTGGTTTACCTATTGATAGAAGCATTATGGCAACATAAAGAGAAAATTATAGAGGAGTATGCCTATAGGGTTAAATAGTACCTATATTATAATAAATTAACTTTTAGTCATCATTCAGTTTATTGTTCGTGCTATATAATTTACTACAAACTAAACATAGAAATTAAACATATTATCTCGAGAAACTCTTTATATTTTTTATTTCAAATCTTGTAATCACAGTTAATAGTATTGCTGAAAAAATTATGATAAAATAAAAGAAACATCAGGAAAATTTAATCTTTAAACGTTCATAATAACTATAACTAAGTTCATTATAAGAAAATTGTTATTTGATATGAAGAGTATCCTGCTAAAACGTAAGCGCTAGTGAAACAATGACTCACATTACCGTTATTATTAACTGGCAATACCACGCAATATCATATAATATCATGATTATGTTGGCAACCCAACGTAAAATGGCGCATCTACTGCAAATTAATTCCATTAATTCCCTACTGGTATCGTTTTTCACGATAACAAATATTAAATGCTAAGTGAATGTCTAACACGCACAAATTATGATTAAGACTCATCTTTATGTTGATATTATAACATTGAAATAAACATTACCCATATTTAATTTACCCATTAATAAGTAGGTGCCTATTAACATTTTCCATAAATAAGGTATACTCATAAATGTAAAAGGAGCCTTTGATCAAGGGTAATAAGTACATTTTTGCCTCTAATCCATAGCAAATACTTAGTCTTCGAACTTAAAATAATGAGTACCAAATTTATGAGTTTAACAGACGATCTTGACTGATGCAGTGACTCTCTTTTGACCTCTGACCAAATCCTGACAAACTCTAGTTCAAGCACAATTTACTTCTTAGTCATTTTATCGTTTATTATTACAATGTGGTGATTTGCCTTAGAGTTGTAGTGGCATTTTTTAGGCAAAGTCAGACTAACAGTCCAGATTACAATTTGCACGCTCATAAAGCACAATTTTGAATCTTTCGATGAAATTCAATTCTAAATAATACCTCGTTTACCAAACACATTTCATTTTCAACAGGCATTTCGACACAGAAGCCTCTGTAAACCAAATAACATAAATAAACATCAAGAATCAGAATACAGCGGTTGGTTAGTGACAGACGTTGTTCCACCTACTGAGCCGTTGCAAATCAGGTGCGTGGGTTATATTCCCTCTGAGGCGTCACAAACCATTGTAATTCTACTAGACGACCAAAATAAAACTATGGCCGAATTCTGTTATTCTGCGGATAACATATTTTTTTATTCGTATATAGGCTAAACCTCAAAGGCGGGGTATTCTGGCTTTACTGAACATCATGCTGACCACGGATTCAATGACCCCTTGACCACTAATAATAACAATTGAGGGTTTATACCTCTAATTACTTTGACAGAATCAATTCGCAATCACATTTATATGTTTGTGGCAAACCTATATGTTGCAGTTTCACGTTGACAAAACTACTTCATGGCCGTAAGATACGTAGGGGTCAGTCTTTAGGTACCTAAAAATTACTCCTGCATATCTTATAGGAAACAGCCGAGACTCATAGTTAAACGTGTCTTTCGAAGCATAGTCTTCACGTGGAATCTCCAGGTGAAAAATTTCCACATTCTGAGATTTGAAACCAGAGCTAACATTTTTCGTATATTTAGTTTTACTAGACTTACTAGAAATAAGTTAATACTCCTCAGGCTTCAGGTTTATTTTCGGGTGCGGGCCGTCTTATTTGTAACAATCGTATGTGTAGGCCACTTGCCCGAGGATTGTAGAGTTGCGAAATATATTAATGGCGTAATGCAAATATGACAAATCGCTTCACAAAGCTCATGGTGACGTATAAATCTGGTTATTCAAGCAAATTGAATACGAATCTGATAAGTTATGATTTTGTTATAGAGCGCATTTCATATCGATTGTGGCTGAACTAAATTTATGATTTGTTTTGTAAGTAAATTCAAAATACTGTTTTCTCAAAAAGTGCTCTGCTGTTTTTTTAATTGGTCTATCTGTCATACAGCTGGGGAAAGGCCTCCCCCAAATCCTTACATCCGTATCCGGAGGTAGAGTTGGCACCAGAGATAACAATTTTCTAGGCCGGCCTCGACGCTACGTCGACCTTTCAGTGTCCATTCTGTGAAGATATTTGACTAGCTATATTTGTAAATTTCAGTTAAAACTCATCAAATTAAAGGTGCTATCAGCGCTTTAAGCTGTGCCTTGATAGATCAGTCGATATTAAATTCCTATCGGCTTTACTAACATTCGCACAAACCAGTCAGTCACGCTTTCTATTTATCTAAGAATATAAAAAGAAATAAAGTAACAAATTGAGATGACTGATCTATCAACGCACATCCCAAACTGCTGAACGGATCGTGTTGAACTTAGGAAGATTTTTTGACGTAGACTTCTGTTAAGAAAAAGGTTTGGATGACCTGTGTGAAAGAGGATATGCGTGCTAGGGGAGTAGATGAAAATATGAAAGAAAGAAAGATAAATATTTATTGAGCACAAAAGCACAGGCACAAGAATATTTTTTCGTATACATAGGTACTGTAGTATCACAATTCACCATAAAATAAAACATTCTATTGTACGACCTATTGCGTGTGGAGACGCATCCCGTGCCATCGTGCAGCTCTGCCCAATTGGGAGAGAGCTCAGCTAATGTTGTAGACAAAGTTAATTGTATGACGGATGATAGAGCAGAATGGAGGAGAAAAACGTGTTGTGCCGACCCTACTTAGTGTGGGATATGGGCAGGAAAATGATGAGACTTCCGTTAAGAAATGATTTCTGCACGCGGGCATGACAGCAAGAATAAGCTAGTATTTTCATAACATTGATGATGAAATTGATCATGTTGAAAGTTGTTTCATTAGACAACATGTCCCCTACAACAGGGCTAATATTGTGTAAAGTTAAATAGTTCGTCGAAGCATGTACGCCGCGAGCCAAACTTCGTTACCTAAACAAACAAGGGCCCTTTAGTCAACATTCTACAATGGCAACTTCTGCCGTACTTTTATTACTGACACTGTATTTAGACCTTTTAAAATTAATAAAACTTTGACGAAAACATAAAAAAAATTGTAAAAAGTGACTTAATGCTTTCTATGGTAGTGAGCGTTAAGATAATGGGACTAACTCTAGAATTTGCATTAATATACTATACATTAATATATTATTTAGTACCAATCCGGCTAAGTTTGTCTAACCAAATCTGAAAACTGAACCGATTTTTATAAAGCTTTTGCTGATTTTAGGATCGCAACTTTTAGAAAAAGATTTTTTTTGTAACAAAATAAGGAAATAAATGGGTACATGCATTCCTGCAGACTCAATACGTAATAATAATATAAAACATATTATATATAGTTCTAATAACATTACATAATAAGCAATATTATTATGTAATATATTATTTAGTTTTATTATAACAATAACATAACGCAATGCCAGATAAAAAACTAAAAAGGTGTTTAAGGCCAGTTTAAAAAACTTAATTTTTAAATTTTATTTCGCCAACAAAAAACTCATAAATGTACCGGAGTTATTTACAACGTGGTCGTTAAAAACGCTAGTAAATATCTCTCTTTGGTATTTCACTCTGTGTCAATTCATAGCAGAATATGTAGGCAGCGATTTATTCGATCCAATTTTAATAACGCCATAAATTCATAGACATTCCACACGTACGTAGGTGTGTGAACATGTTGCTTCTAAATTAGATAATTTGGACTTATTAACAGTGTAACAACATGTAAGAATTGTGATCGAACGCCCGCGCAAAACGCTTTGTACTGCAGCCTCTTGCATAATTCATCTCTCTTTTGAAAGTGCTTGAGTTGAATTTCCACTAAGAAATGCTAGACTGACATTTAGGGTGTTCAACGCTATGATGTGAGAATTTTATAAAAAAATGTATCTACAATTAACGAAGTTGTGTGCACTTTGCACATGGCAACATCGTCGTTAATAGAAAATATTTCAATCCCAGAAATATACAAATTATGGAGAAGAAATTTGAAAACTAATTGTATCCACAAAAACTTCATGTAATCTATTCTTACGCACCTATCTAATTGAAAAAATCATAAAAATTGCTCAAACCGTTTCGGAGGAGTTTGATAACAATGTTGACATGAGATTTTTATATTGTACAACAATCTTTATCTTGTCTACAACTAGCGACAATCTAAGAGACAAAGAAAGATACCAACCAACCAAACCTACAAGACCAACCTATAAGACCTGTCAACCTATAAGATTGTTTATCTAAGTGGTAAAAAAAACTATTTCCACTCGTCTACCTAAGGCGACAGTCTACAGATTCGAAGAAAGACAGACAACAAAGTTGAAAATAAATAGTGTAATATGTATATAGATTATATACGCGTATAATATAATATCGACATACCTCTAGATTATATCGACGGATAAACTATGTAGACGTATGTTTACGAGATAGATGCATCAATATCTACTCCATCTATTAAAAAAATCTTTTTCAAAACTTCAGTAGTAAGCTATAAACTAAAAATTGAGAAGACCCGTTTAGTTTTAAGAGCAAATTCGATTGTAAAATCCGACAGTAACATGAGTGCTCGGGTAGGGGGAGCTCATCAAATTTTATCAGCTCCATTGACAGGGTTTTGGCTGGCGACGTCGATTCACGTTGTTTGATTACCATCGGCTTTCAGTTTTAGTGGGTTCATCTTAGTTTAATAATAGAGTTTATAGTTACTGCTTCTTTATACCTACTTTTTTTCCAGATTATAGACAGAATTGGAAATTCATATGTGTAAAATATTGGATAGAAGCATGGGACGGAATCTAGTCATTAAACTGAATGATCACTAAATTTTTGGTATTCGCTTGTTAAAAAAAACACTGGAAGAACTTTATGTTTAAGAAATAAATTCTAAAACAAGTATATACCTGCATTCCTCATAATAGGTATTATTAATATTTCTCAAATACTCTTTCTAATATTTATTAAAAATTTTTGTGTAATTTAATGCAAATCATTGGTTAAAAGGGCTGTGAAATAACATAAACCTAAATTTGTAACCAAAAATATGCTGCTACTTTAAAAAATTAACGATCAAGAAGTCGAAACTAATCGGCCGTCAAACAAGGGATCAGTTGAAAATTACCAATCAGCGAAATTAATTAGTCCTTTGATCTTAAGGAACTATCGTTAAGGGATTTGAAAAATGTTTCGGAGTCGTGTTCAAAGTTTGGAAATAGGGATCTATTTATAGTTCATCTGAAATGTTCGAGTTAGTGGGTTATATTGGTGATGATATTGAGGCATTTTATAGGCTTTTTAACCCCTTTACTTTTACACTTTTTATATGACATGCATGCAAGCATAAAACTTTTACTATAAAAAACAAAAAAGTATTTTACAATATTAAAACCCTTTTTTGTCCAGGACGAAGAGAACTCCCTTTGAAATCGTATACTTACTTCTAGTTCTTGGAATCTTTTTTGAATATGATTGTTTATTTTTATCTAGCAAGCATCAAGCTCAATTATTTATATATTCAACGTAACTCTTTTAACTTAATGCTTGAAAAAGTTAATGCTAAGAATTGCTAAACTTAATGCTACCTTTTAGTATTGTACATCTACTTGAATAATTAAAAACACATAGAAATACTGCCGCGTTTTGTCTTTTAAAGTTGTAAACTTAATACATAATATTATTAACAAATGAACATTGTTCTCGCCTCTCAAACCTAACATAAAAAACTCAATTATCAAGAGACAACTACACACCTTTACTGCCACAATTACGAGTCCATCATAATGAAAACACGGTAATGAAGTAGAACAACTTGTGTTATTACTGCCTGTAAACAAATGCTCGACAATTAATGAGTTGCAGGTATAGTGGCTCTGGGGATTACACCGCTGTATCGTGTTAGCTGTAAACTGACTTTATTACTGATGGTAATGCAGCTATTTAGGTAGAGCTGCGATATTGCTTTTCATCCATTTTCTTGTAACAAACTTTTAAAATAAGGTTTTTTTACATAATATGTTCAATGAATACTCCAAGTCGCCTGAACTGATTTGGCAAATTATTTTTGTTTTAAAGGGTATAATTATTTTTTAAATCGAAACCTACACACAATAGTCGGCCTGCCTGATGGCGAGCGGTTACTGTCTCATCTGCAACACCAGTAATGTTGCTGACATGGTGTTAGGTCATAGGTAACTTATTGTTAGTCAAGTACGCAAAATAAATCCTTCCTGACTTCACTGAACTTCCTCCCTGACTTCACTGAACACTTTGTCATTAATGAACGCTTAGCGACACGGTTTTGTGTAGTGGATGGTAACTAGCCACGATAATTTTCAAGGACAATTCTATTATGTTACTCTTTCTACATAATGTGGAATTTCATTATGCTCGACCCGCCCTAAATCACCAGAATCTTTTCTCACAGCAAATCTCATAGTTAGCTCAAACCTCACCTATAGTAACTACTATCCAATCTGTACCATTGACGACAATTCAGGCGAGTCCAAGTCAATAGTAGACATCTCGGGGGAAATTACTGCTTCCTTACCGACGGGGGCTACCGTGAAACATGAAGCTGTGGCGTCGGGTGGCGTAACTACGGCGCCTGAATTTGATGCTAAATCGTTAGTACGGGTTGGTTAGCATGTAGTTAGGCACATATTGAGGTATACGTCTTATGGTTGAGTGGGTTTTGAGCTTTGATTTACATAGAAAATCTATTTTAATACCAAATTTTATAAAAGTGATGAACTAGTAATGGTCAATAGAATCAAATACAGAGTAGAAGGAACACTGACACTGAGATATTTTTCTATGGTGAGCAGTTAGCAGGTGATTTGTCCTAACGACTTTTATTTTAGCCTGTTTAGTCTCACTGGGTCAAGGTCATCTATCCCACTTTTCATGGAATTCAGTTTGTTCTACAATCTCCATTTAGGCTTGCCACGACGATTTAATAAAACCAATATCTTTATTCAATTCTCAAACATCTTTTGGTTCTATTTTTGTACTGTTGTCAGTACACAAAGCACACATGACAGCTGCTCTGGTATCACAATGCACAAGTCCTAGCATTTCATAGTAGCCCCTTCTCGTAACTCGGTTTGTGATAGCGAGAACACCGTTTGCTTTGTCACACGCGCTGTTAAAAGCAAATTGTGGTGGGACCGAGGCGGGTTTACGATGCACCCGTCGCCTTTCTGTGTTGGCTGGTACTGAAATTATTTTGCGACAAAACAGGTGTCTTTAGCAGACGTTGGAAAACTGTAACAATTTTATGTTTTACTCTGGAACTCAAAGGCAGTTTAAATCCTATACTGCCCATACGATATACGACATAAACATTATCAGAAATCTATTTTTTTTATACATAACGAAGTAAGAAGACGAGCAAGACGCTCTCCTGATGGTAAGAGATAACGCTGTCCATAATTAGTATAGTGCTACCCAGGATTTTACATAGGAAAAATTCTGGGTGCACTGCGCCAACGCATCTTACTTGAGAGTCATAAGATTTTAAGACTTTTCTGACTCTTCAGCCCAGTAATTTCACTAGCTACAGTGCACAGTACCGAACCTACCGAAGCACAGTAATGTTTGCACATCACTGCTCAGGCGGTAAATAACTGGCATTGTTGGGGTACCCACCAAGACGACCTCCTGCAAAGGAAGTCTACCCCCGGTAAACACTGCTGGGCAAAGGATTCTCTTTGATTATGCCATTCTACCCTCATGTTTTCGGTATGCAGAAATCCCCTCCCAAAGATGGCCGAACATATATGAAGTACAATCAAACTCTTTAGATATAACTTCAGTGTTAAAACTAGCTTATTGCGACCCATCCTACGCGACCCATAGACTAAGATTTAGCAGTTAATTACTATTACCTACTATGTGTCTAGTGTCTACTCAGCCTCTAACTTTGCCATGTGTACATTATCTTTCTATCAATATCCCTGACAACAAATAAAAAATGGTTACAAAATAGACACAATCACATTTTTAGTCTGCATTGAATTAATTTTACCCAATTTTTATAATATTTTCATTACAAAAGTCAGATCAGTCAAACCCACTAAATATGCAGGTAATTTACATATTCGCTGTTTCATTGTTACCCTTTACTTCAAACAGGTATAACGTTTAATAGCCCCGAGCCTATTTGTTAATCAACATCCCCAATATCAGGAGAGCTTATAAAATTTTCACCGATCCAATGAATTTATGCGTAGCGCGGACATTCATCGACGTTGCATTGTGGGTAGTTGTAAAAAATGCAGCCACTGGCAATCCCGGGTTTATCCGCTTGCGAATAAATCTGTCAATATCACTCAACCTCCCGTCGCTCGTCGACTGCCGATGTATTCTGGTGCACGACTTTATCTAGTATTTTGTAGGAATATTTTTGTATTGTTTTTGAAAGAAATTTGTGGTAAAAAATGTGATAACTATGAATTACTATTAGGTTCGTAGTAGTGACAATTTGAGTAGATGTTTGAAAACCTCTCTATGTACATATACATATATAAAACAATAATAATAAGTAGTTATTGGTAATGAAATCTAAGTACAAAAATCGATATCTGATTATTTATTAATTTGTCTGTACGTGTGCAGTTTAATCATTGATCCAATTGTTTAGAAACAATATTATGTATCTTAGATAACACAATGAATATTGCGCAATGAAGAACACTCAGTACTGAAATTACTAAAAGAACACTGAAAAAGGTCTCCACATCCACTTCAACTCCTACCACAATCAAATATGTTCTTTTAACCTTCACGAAAGGAAGTTTTCGAATTCGAAAATTTTAGAATTCGATCTAGTCGTCTAATCCTCTATTGACTTTGCACTAGAATATGATACGGCAAAAGTATTCTGTTCCTTCCTTCCAAAGTTTAACTATTCCTAAAGCTAGACTTACTCGCATCGTGACTTCGACGGCCGTCTCTCGTAGAGAATAGTACGTCGATCCAATTCCCCTACTCTGCATCGAGATCGAGTTCATTCATTCGAACAGGCTAAGCCGTCTGCTCCGGAATGAAGCGATCGAAACCAGGATTTGTTTACTCGGCTCACTTGAACAAAACATTACCTGCGTTCGATTCCCGACATCGTATTAGTATTATGAATGGATGAGTACACGTGGTAATTGCGTGATTGATGAGGTTTTATGAGAAAATGCTGACAAAACGCGCGTTATTTTTCTGCCCTTATCCCAAATGAGTCCTTAAGCTCTGTGATAATCTCCCATAAAATATTATCGAATAGAGGATATTATCCTCTTTGTTAGCCTTTTAGGATATTTTAATTTGTAACATCTTTTTGATGCGTAATTAACAGATGTTTTATTGATCCCAATAGTCTATGGGAAAAGCCGTCAACAAGATGCACGGTAGATGAACGGCGTAGCTGAGACCTCATAAGTGATCGTAGATCACTTTGAGTCTTGATCTACGATCATAATAAAGTGACTTAGCCCCCCTAAATCTCGTCCAATGCCCAGAATTGGAATAGAATATGCTTAATTTAAAGATATTAAATACTAATTCAAGTTATCTCATGCCTCTATCTAAGTCCGTACTACTCAAAAAATTGCATCTCATTACAGTCACAATGATTCACGGAAACCTTTTACTGTACCACTAGATAAAAAACAAATTTATTAAATTATACCTTTCCATTTTCGTATTAAAATGTAATACTCCTATCTTGTCCGACATAATATTTCCAAATAAAAGTTAAGCACTTTCGATAAAGCTCTCCGATTTATTGTTATGCATAACATATAGAATTTTTATGCTTGTATCACTAAAAATTATCATAATGGTATTGATTCGATTTGGTCGGACATAGGTTGCATACAAGTTTTTTCGTGATCGGTTCCTTATTTCCTACTCACAATATATTGGGATTTTATACCTTGAAATATTTCGCAGAGATGAGTTTCGACCGATCGGATCTCTTCGATAACGTATCTGTGTCTTGCATCGAATCCTATTGGTTTTTGATTGGTTTTCCGGGTTCTACGATTTATTCAAATATAAAACTGGTGAGTAAAATGTGCGAGTGTATTTTACGATAGGTACTGAGTTTGCGTTTTGAATAAGATTTTTTTTGCTTATAACTATAGAATTCATTTTAAGGTTCTCTTTATCGGGATCGTAAAGTCTAAGTACATATTTAGGTCGTTCAAAGGCAAAAAGGCTGTTGGCAGCCTAACGATCAAAATAATAGGTTTTATTAGAAACCAACGACCTGACCTTTTTAGAAATAAAATTTCAGTCTACATTCTGCATCATATTTAGCAGCTATTTTATAAGGTAAAGAGAATACAATATCTAGACCCAATAAGAGCTAAGAATAAAAAAGCAATCTAGGAAATGTTTTGTCGTAGACTCCAAATGTACCTTTTGCATGCAAATCCGAAATTGGCCAATGTCGTCGTTCCATACATGTGAAACAAAGTTTTCTTATAACAAAAAAGTTCACGTTTGGCAGAAAATTTATAACCCATAAAAAGTGACGTTGGTGCCACGAAGCCCCATAATATTTGGAGCACTATATAAACAGTAAAAAATCTTGAAACTATTTAACTACATCGGGACTGTTCTTATAAATTTTATTTCCTTCATGGATAACGTGGTAGATCCAAAATACCACCGTCCTTGGTCAAAACCGTCCGTCGCAAAGCGTTCATTATGACCGTGATAAGCGAATATATTAAATCGTTGGTGTTAAGGTACAATATTCAGTGAAACCAGGGAGGGATTAATCGCACCTTCTAGTAGTCAGCTACCTTTTTCGACTACTGTCTCGCTTAAAATCCGGCGAAATCGTGATTAAAAATATACGAGCTTTTAGAGACTTAAATTAATACTGACTATGTACCTATTGTTGTGAGAAAAACGTGTGTTTCAGTTAAAAATATCTCGTGTCAAGAGTAACTGTTTTCAGTAACAATTGATATGAAGATGCCTTACTGTTCTAAAATGTAGTTTAACTGGGCTATAACGCGAAGCCTCGAGTCTGAGGGTCAACTCATGGCAACTTTATAGTCTTAACTACCGAAATGCAGTTGTGTGTCACGTAATATAAAGAGATATACGGTCTTTCATTTTATTCGAAGAAAAACTTCTCATTTTATTATATAGTTCGTTCAAGTAAATGAGCTTTTATTAAGCATGGATTATTGTACTGAAAGTAGATACGGAACACCGAAAAGTGAAGTCCTGTTTAATAATTAGGTGTTATAGAAATATACCACTTTAAACTTTCGCGATTTCTCATATAACTCAATTATATGTTATTCGGGACTTATAGGGTAGGTATTTAATGCTAGTTATTTTAAATGTAATGTCGTTTTTGTAAAACTAACATTAAATACCTGCGCGATAAGTCCCGACTAATATTATAATTAATATGATTATACAAGTATATCTATAAAAACTTACCATTGACAGTAACTAAGAATTGCATTATGAAAACAAAATCTCCGAACTATAATGCAAAAATTGTTGACACACTCTTTGACCATATTATGGGAAATACGACAATAAGATACACTTGACAATAAGGTTTGTATGGTTAGAGAAATCTATTTTAGGTGCTTTGCACACAGAGCAACATTTGCAGAAACTGACACTGAAAACTTTTCAGCAACTAGTTAGACATTCCACGATGAGCATTTACCGTATACAGGACCTACCTTCAAAACCTACGCTGCTACAGTGCGTTACTGAACTTCAAAACAATTGACTCTGTTTAAGAAGAGATGGACGGACGGACGGAGCTTACTCATGTGACTCTTCAAAAACACAAATCAGAGAACCGAGTGAACAGAGTCTTGAAAGGTAGGCAACGTACCAGCGGTACCCCTGGTATTGCATGTCCATAGGCGACGGTAGCCACTTACTATCAGGTGGGCCGTCTGCTTGTTTGTCACCTACGTACGAGTATTACATAAAAAATACATAATAATACTAGCAAACCCGGCGAACTCCGTTTCGCCACCAGATGGTTTCCTGAAAAATTCCTGAATTTTCTTTGCTATAAACCTCACGGAGCCCGAGACCTTTCCAACGAATGCAAAACCGTGGAAATCGGTTCGTGCGTTCTGGAGTTATAGCGTCAGGGAGGAAAACCCGACTTATTTTTATATAGTAGATTACGTATGTATGTTTTTTTTGCTGAGGTGTCTGCTTTTATTACCATAGTCTGTGGTAAAAAAAGTAAGTGAGTTTTTATTAAGGTGGTCATTTTCTCATTATTTTTATGTTTCTCTGGCGTTTGGTTTATTGTTTATAATGTTAAGTTAACGAGAAAGTTCCATTTCGTTGAATCTAAATTAAAGTTATTTTAACATTGACCCTTAAACTTTAATCACGACTTAACGATGTGATGATGAGGTCTGAGGAACAAGTTATAATATATGCAACGTTTAAAAAATTACAGAAATGTTATTGATATTATAAAAGATTATTTTTACATTTATAAATCTACTAGTTTATGCGCGCTCCTTTACCCGCGTGTTCAATATTTTTTCTTTCTGCTAGCTAATATACCCTTATTAATTTCTCTATGATAGCTACGTGCGAGTGAATAGCATCTTTAGTTGGTACATAATACGACACCAGTGGGCTTAATATGGTGCCTCATTATTTCTTCATCAAACACCATCCAGTAAAATTCTCCGTCTATGAGTAAACCTCGTACCTTTTATCGAGGCATTTATTAAGTCCACTTTAAATATGCAAAGCACCAAACGGTAAATAGAATTGAAAGCTTTTAATTCTGAATAGGGACGTGATCATAAATAAGCACGTATCGATATTGATTCTGTGAAGTATGGAGGTAAAGTCATTATGGAGTTTAGTGGGTCCTGGATTTTATCGAGGTGTGATAAATTATGTGGTCATTTAATTTGGAGTAAATATTAAAGGTTTATGCGATAATACTAGCTTAAATTTGTGCCAATATCAGATGTAACTTATATAAAATATTTCTGTGTCAAATTTCTCAATCCACGGTTTGAGCTGTGCTCGGACAGATCAGTCAATAAGTTAGTCAGCCAGGTTTTCAGTCAGTTGTCATGTTTACAAAATGTAAAAAAAAATGTTACACGCAGACGGCCTACCTGATAGTGAGCGGTTTCATCCTATACTAGGTATGACACCAGTGGTGTTAAATTGTGTCGATGTCTCAGTATAACAATAAATCGAAAAAAAAATGTTTTTTTTCGAATAGATGTCTATTCGAACTAAATTAACATCCCTAGAAGGTATTAAGGGTTATGTTCACCACCAGTTGCGAGCAATACGCCCACTGTGCTGGCGCGACTCCAAATTATTTTTAAAGAAACCCCGAAACGGGCCCATTTCACTGGATCACGGCGTAATTACTCTACTATTGTTTTTCTTTCGTTCATTCATACGAAAATACCACAGGAGCGATGTTGCTGGAAAAAGTGAGGCACATGTATGGCTATATAGCCCTATCAAGTTTAGATATATGACACTTACATACCTCCAGCTAGCATAACAGAGATGAAAATGACAAATTAATGCAGATCATACGTTTTATTTTCGTTACTTATGGAACTAGGTTACTTGGTGGGTTTTCAGAAATTCTTAAACCACAAAACTGAGTTTAATACAACGTGTATTACGCAGACACGTGTATTTTCGTACGTATACCCGCCATAGGGCTTACTTTGAGAACTTCATACCCATTTTAATGAAACTGTTTCTAGCAAAGTCTTGTTTTCTTTAGGTTCATTTTGAGGATTTACCGAAGTGATTCCGAATGTGCCCAAAGCGGAACCACGCTTCCTTGTTATTCTCTTTGTTTAATGGCGGCTCTCCTTGTTTTTGTAATGGTTTTAAAATGGGAAAAGTAACGCGGTAAAGCCACAGTACTAAAATATTATCGGCCCTTATATTTTGTTATTACGTGGAAATACTACAGTGTTAAAAAGGTCAAGTTTTAGTATTATTATGTATACTTAGTGGTTTCAGGGCCGCTTCTTTTGTAATTATTTTTGAAAATAATTATACCAAAAAATAATTAGGTATAATAATAAGGCAAAGGATGGAAATTAGAGGTTAACTTCTGAGTCAAAAGTTAGAGGGCAAAGATACGTTTTTGTAGATCCTGAATGAAAGGATAATCATGTTATATATTAGCAGTATTAGGCATCTTGTGATCTATTTCATAACCTGGTGTTCTGAACCAGGTGTACTGACGTATTTCTAAATTAAATGTAAAGTATAAATAAAATATTAATATTATAATCGATGGGTGAGGACCCGTTCCGCGAGATCCACTATATTTCGTATAGGAATATAAATTTATTTCTCTTAATATAAATAAGTAATTCAGTTATTTTACGATTATAGCAATCACCAGCCAGATTATAAAGTAAACAAGCATTATCGGGCCATTACCCAAACCAATTTGTTAGAAAAGTTCATAAACTGAAATATTTTTTCATGTTTGCTATACTCGCGTGGAAAGTCCAAATAAAAAATATCTTAATTGTAATGGATGGCGTGTTGTTTGATAAAAACAATAATAAATTATTGTTTAATTATATCGCTGGGACCGTGTTTACCTTAATGAGCTAGATAAGTGGGTCGTGGTTTGTTAAAGAAAAACTAGCATGTATTGTTTGAAATTGAGACATATTTGCTTCACTTTCTGAAATATATAGGTATGTTTTAGTACCTATATATTAGAAATAGAATTAAGAAAATTTTCACAAAAACTCATTTTTAATTACAACAGAAACAAATCCAATATAACATTCATTCCATTTATCAGTTCAGTCGTTTCATCATCATCATCTCAGCTGTAGGAAGTCCACTGTTGAACATAGGCCTCCCCTTTGGACCCCCTTTTTTTTTATGTACCGGTTGGAAGCGACCTGCGTCCAGCGTCTTCCGGCGACCATTATATAGCGACTTTTTTTCTCCACTCATTCCATGATGTCTAATTTATTCAATACTTACGCTCCTCTCCACACGTCCATCTCACGGGCATGCAAATATGATAAACTTTGAAATAAGATTTAAAGAAAATGCATAATTATACTTTATGAAATTTTATTTAGGACAAACTTTAAGAATTTGCCACTACCCGCCACTCACGTATATTTGCACGAAGTGAAGCGCGGGGGTTACGAGTTACGAGTGCTTTCGTTTATATAATATTTTTATACTGATTAAGAAACCGACAAAACGTCGGCGGAATAAGGCGTCTGGTAGTTTGCTGGGGGTCTGAAAAGGCAATATAATTTATTCATATTATTATTTCATTTACTGGTCAGCTAGTTAATAATTCTGACATGTTCTGATGGCAATATTTCGAAACCAATCCGCATTTATTAAACTCAACGTTCAAATGATATTTAGATTGCAATATTGTTTCAAATCACATTTTCGATGTTATTGGGTTCTGGTTTCAATATCATTAAAATTAATCGGTTTGTCAGTATGTTTTAACTTAATTAAGCTTTCATTGTGTGAAATTTATATTTATCCGGTACTAAATACTAATACAGTATACAGTTTAATAAACGTAATACCTTTGCCTAAAAATATATAATTCAAAGTAGAAACTTTTTAGTTTAAGACATTTACGAAGACGGGTAGTTTTTATTGTCTCGTTCCAAGTAGAAACTTTTTGGTTAAAAGACATTTAGACGTGTATTATGCAGCGTCCATGCGTATCTTCGGCGACAGCATATCACCGGTAATGTGCACTCTATAGTTGAGTCCTCTATGTAACAGATTAATGGTGAACGCACATCCATCCGCGTTGATCGCGCTGAACGAATCGAATTTTGAAATATTTATATTATGAAATGTCGTGTAACTTCGCATACTTGCCGGAGTCGAACCGTCCGAATCGGAAGACGATTTTCGATACGATTTTCGACAAAAAACCTTTCGGCGCGATCTATGCACATATGTGTGCGAGCACCATTAATCTATTTTTTCAAGTACAAATAAATCCGTAGTACAAAACTAAAAGCTAATCTCGTCCAATTAAACCAATAAAGAAAAGCCAATAGAGAGAAAACCAAAGTTGACCAAAGAGAACGCTTCGTTTGCTCAGTTCCGGCCACTTTCAAAGATTAGCATTCTCTCATTTATTTACCTTTAATTTAGTGGAGTAGTTGACCTGTCCCTGCGACTCTTTCGCTTACCTTTGTTTGTGGAGAAAGAAGAATTGATTGTGTGGTTCTAGCGTTAGCGATAAATTTAGAGAAAACTTTAGGTTTAATCTAGACAAAAAGGTTTAAGAGTGAACATATTTTTCATATTGGTTCAAAAAAAAGTGCACAAAACTCGAGCTGTAACGTGACCTGACCAATAAAATATATACTTGGAATTAAGATCACCTTATTTTAGCTACTTCTAGGGGCGTTAGAGTTCACTCTTCACTGATGAACTCTAGTTCATAAATTGTGCTTTTTACCGCATAAATGTTCTTGATGTGAATTGAAACAACGTGCATTTTAAGCTTGCTCGACATTTACATGCGGAAAAATTGTGTGTCTATTTTTATTTAGACAGTGTATGAAAAAAAATAGTACTTGCAGTGACAAGAGTTATTTTAATCAAAATTATACAACCAACGGTAGGTACGATATTTATAAAAAAATTAAGAGTTTGAAACTCTTACAATTTTCGATCACCTTACATACGAGCAGACTATTACTTTAACTGACAGGTGAACTTTGGAAAATGGTTTACTCCACCTGTATTTAATATTAACAACGGTATAATGTATACCCATATAGTAATTAAATTATGAACGATGTTTGAACGCCTATTCAATGGCCCTACACATAATGTAAACGGCGCTAGACGGCGCGGGTAAACCGCAGAGTTTGCGGATGTCAGGGTATGATTGACGGAGGATATGAATACTTGATTAATGGCTTTATATGTGTACACTGGTACAGACATTGCGGCTCTATTGTATCCTGTCTATCAGGGTATAGGAGCTAGTGATAACTATCAGCTTTTTTAATGGCGTTTATTTTCTAAATTAGAGACAGACATACAAGCAGACGGCCTTATTGATCTTGAAATTTCCTGTCACCTACCTCCTCTATATTATGATCACGAGTACATCTGCAAAGCCAGCGATATTACCGTTGTTGGTCGTCGGTCATACATGGGGAATGGGGAGTAAACAAACTTAACTGAATATCGTGTCGCAATATTGTCATAATGACAATAGCACGGTTCATCCGAGGGGTGGTTATCAGACACGGCCAAAGTCCATCATGGAATGAGTGGAAAAATCACATATATATATATATATATATATATATATATATATATATACATATATATATATATATATATATATATATATATATATATATATATATATATATATATATATATATATATATATATATATATATAATTTAAAATCGGATATAACAAGTAGACGCGTGTAGAGTACGAGTAAGTAAAGATATCTATCTACATTCACTTCAAAAGCTGAATAAATTTTCACCCCAAACACCCACACTGCGCTGTATAAATTGCAGTAATAAAGAAAGGTAGGCCTTACTTACCCGTAATCATCGTTATGAAAAATGATCTCTCAGACCTTATTACCCGATACTCTGGTATCAGTCATAAATTCCTGCGAGATAGACCAGCTCTAATCCATAGATAACATATAGCCAACGACCTCTATAAAGAAACCTTACCGCTCCCCGCAGACCATCTCCCGATTTACAGGTAAAGCCTTTTCCGAAGGATCGATTATTCATATTTTACGATCAGCCTTTAACCATTCGCCTCACGAGCTCAACTTTTTCAATAAAACATCCCCAGATAGAAAATACATTAGGCAGTTGGGTCACGCAGGGAGAAAAGCGATTTTATAACTTTATCAAGCTTAAGTTTCCATACCTGGGTTCGTAGATCAGAAGGTTGGAAGTTTTCGCGTTAAAACACACCCTTTTCTTGTTATCTACCTTCGCGCTCGTACTTTGTGAGGTTATAAAATTTTGCATGTAAAAGAGATAAAGGGGCCAGTTTAATTTTAGCGTTATCTTGGGAGGTGTGTGCTATAACCGTTGATTTTATCTAAGGGCCTTTTATTTCTGTTGAATACGATTCCATATTTTGAATAACTTTAGTATATTATTAGACATTTATGTTTTAGAAGGCATATTAAAATGCTATGGGTGCCGGTTGTTAAAGTCTAGGCGGAGTCGATAAATGGAGCGTTATTAGGTCATGTTTTGAGGCCTATATGGGTTAGTCATACAGCCCATAAAATATTGATTCTTGCAGTATCATTGAGGAAATTCGTTCCATAGTAGGTAAAATAATATACTATTGCAATTATTCTTTGTTACTACATCGTGCAAGTTATAGGCTATTGCAATAAAAAAGTTATTATTCAGCCGTTTCTGCAGCTGCGTTTTTGGTTTTTACTTTTCTGAAATTCAATTCATACTGGGGGTAGACTTCCTTTGCAGGAGGTCGACTAGGTGGGTACCCTAACAGTGCCAGTTATTCTACCACCTGAGCAGTGATATGCCTACCTAGTAAAATTATTACTGGGCTGAAAAGTCTTAACATCTTATGACTCTCAAGTAAGAAGCGTTGGCGCAGTGAACCCAGAATTTTACCTTTGTAATATCCTGGGTAGCACTGTACTAATTATGGGCAGCGTTATCTCTTACCACCAGGAGAGCGTCTTGATCGTTATCTTACTTCGTCGTTTAAAAAAAATCTAAACATGCTACTTCATACATACACACTCACACATATCTGTACAAGTGCCTAAATCCATCAATCCAGTTCCCCGAACATAAAACGTCTGGTTGACTTGACAAGAAAATCATATCAAGACTTCTTGGCACCACCCACGCTCTGCGACCGACGGAATTAACGATAAATATTTATAAGAGTAATAACACCTTAATACCTATTCATAAGTGAAAATTATTATGCAAATAGTGGCAACGGGCCGGGCGGGCTGTAAATCCTGCCGGTCTCGGCGCCTTAATTGCCGCTTGACTACGCTGATGTATCACAACTAAAGATACACTGATTCCTGACTAAATTGGATTTAGCCAGTTCAAATTTGCTATAGAATCTTGCTTAGTTATTTATTCAAAATCAAATTATATTTATGAACATACAGAGGAACATTGGCAAGTTTTTTTGTCAAGTTAAAGGTTTTTAAATAAAAGTAGCTGTGCGCTCAAAAGCCTTAGTGTAAATCCATGGTTTAGCTTTTTAGGTGTGATTGTTGATTGTGTGAGTGTGGGTGACGATTAAAATAAACACACACACACACACACACACACATATTCATACTTTCGTATTATATAATTTAAGTACGATAATAATAATATCATACCCACTCTTTCTCTAGCTGGTTTATTTGATGCAAATTTTGTGCTTTTGCCGTAAAAAGTAAAAATATCAAAAATTGTACAATTATTTCATGTTTAAAATTCATGAATTTTAGCTTGGATTTGGAGTTTATTATCATCTGAAGTGTGAATAAAAGCAGGCGTGTAAAGACACGACATATTTACGAGGACAATATTTTGTGTAAACGTTGAAAGCAAGTCTTTAGAGTCCATTACATTTTTGTTTTTCTAAAATATTCCATAAATCATTGTAGAGAAACAGACTGGCTCCATCCCTAAATGACACGCATATTTACATAACTACACGTCTGTCACTCAGTTTAACATCACGCATGCGAAATCCATTCCATTTCACTACTTAGTGGCGCTACCATCAAGCCCGCATCAAGCGTTTTGCTTCAACGTTTTTAATGAGAACTACTCGCATTTGGAACACTTTGACGTCATCCGTGTTTCCCGAGCGGTACAACTTGGGTATCTTCAAGGCACGAGTGAATGTACCTTTCTAGGTATCTTACGTGATCCATCGTCGACCGCATTTTCACTTTCCATCAGCAGGTGGGATGTGGTCAAACGTAGGCCTATTTAGTATAAAAACAATCCATAAATCATTGTAGAGAAACAGTCTGGCATCGTTCCTAAATGACACGCATATTTACATAACTAGACGTCTGCCACTCAGCTTAACATCACGCATGCGAAATCCATTGCATTTCACTCATTTCACATTAGCGTCCATCTGACATGGGAATTAAATTATTCATTATTATAAACGGCCGAACAGAAATGTTAAATGCTACAAAATATTATAGTTGAGACAGACACTGCCTTCCATAAATCAAATGTGACACAAACATACCTAACTGAGAAAAGCATAGTATTAGAAAATACGTTTGTCTAATCAGTTAACCTTATTGTAGAGCAAAACATACGTCTTTCGTGGTCATAGTACTTCTAATTATAATGTGATTATTTACAAAAACTAGCGGTATACATACATACAAAATGTATGGGTACCTTACGACTAATGTGCAGTACAAGTTTTGTTAGATTACAGAACTAATTTTATTAAAAACATGATGATACCTCGTTACGTTCCACACGCAATACAAAAAAAAAAAAAATATGTGTACTCCAAAAATTAAATGCTAAATTATGTACAAGCTGCTCTCTTTCTAATTTAAATAAGGGTTAGCTTCACTTTTATTATTGGTGTACACTATCTGCCATTATTATGTAACCTGTGAGTAAATGCTTTTTGGAATACACGCCGGCGCATTTCAATGATTTGTTTCGCTCGTGGGCCGAGGTTACCTTTATTAACTTATTTTCATTATTCACACCACGCATATTAATGTACGAACTGTGTTTCCGAGTAGATAAGTAATAATATTTATCTTTATAACTGAGATTTAATGGATTTTACTCACGATGTTACAAAGTAAGACGCAGTATTACTAAAATTAAGTGTTCGAAGAATAATTATTTTCCTTTAACTTGCATTGCCTATTTTTGTCTATTCCGTATTTGAAAATAATGAAAGAAAGGAATTATTAAAAGGTTTATATATATAAAGGGTATAAGTCCTACAGTAGAATTATAACGACTGAATTAAATAAATATAAAGTTTTTTTGATCAATGTGTGTTACCAGTGATGACTTACGGCACCGAAACGTGGTCCTTCACCATTGGCCTCATCTCGAAGCTCAAAGTCGCCCAGCGTGCTATGGAAAGGGCTATGCTCGGTATGTCGGGGCGAGATCGAATCAGAAATGAAGAAATCTGTAGACGAACTAAAGTCACCGACATAGCCCGGCGGATTAGCAAGCTGAAGTGGCAATGGGCAGGCCACATAGCGCGTAGAGCGGATGGCCGATGGGGTCGAAAAGTTCTCGAGTGGAGACCACGGACTAGCAAACGAAGCGTAGGACGTCCACCCACAAGGTGGACAGACGACCTTATAAAGGTCGCCGGAAGACGCTGGATGCAGGTCGCTTCCAACCGGTACATATGGAAGTCCAAAGGGGAGGCCTATGTTCAGCAGTGGACGTCCAATGGCTGAGATGATGATGATGATGATGAAATAAATATAAAGTTCACCATACATCGTAAACGCTTCGTGTTGGTTTTGATGTACTTTCTGAGATTGTATCTAGAACTGATCACACTTTAGGTATAGTCAATCAGATGTTTATTAAAATAACGGCGCGGACCGTCGTCCGTACATAGTGCGCTTAAGATTAATGAAAGCGATTTTGTGCAATAGAAATATTGACGCTTGTCACTACGGAAATTATATATCTCATTTGACTTGCTAAATTGATTGGAACACGACTATTTTGCTCGAACTCCTAATTAATTGTATCGTTTAAAATATCGAACAGTAATTATTTTAAACGCCCGCAGAATAACCAGGTAGTAAATAACAAATGGGAACGCCAGGCTTGTAGATGTCCAAACTGACTGGATGGTAATTATTGAAGGACCGTCTACACTAATCACTGTTCCTTGTCGATAACAGGTCCGACTCATGTTTGCGAGAACACAGTACGAATAGTAAGGGATTTGAAGAGAACAGGTGAGACCTGAATATTCTTGTAATTTAAACGTTGCTTAACTCGATAGCTTAGACATTATTGAAATATGTGTCACAGCTGGGCAAAGAGAAGGTACAGGTACATACCTTACCATATTATATGTAAACCTCTATACGGTCTATAACCACTAACCACGGTCTATAATACGGTAAATACCATACATTCTTTTGCTCTCATGCCGGGGGATTCAGAGTATATGGACTTCCTCTGCCTAAGTATGGCCCAAGGATGGGGTATACCTTAAAAAAGTCTTGGGTTGCATCGGTGAAGCGCCATAATGTCGGAGTTGATGGGCACGCCTATGCACTCATCCATGGCAGTATACTGGAAATCGCGTAGTCTAACTCACTTAGTAATTTACACATACCGCTATTTATTAGGAGAAATTGTCATGCAAATGCACTTAATCTGCTAACTTAAGTATTTAATTTAACAGTTCCTAGTAGTAACAGTACTGGAGACTGGTGTATCGTGTTTGCGATATCAGGTCCGTGGCGCCACCGCCCACTGCTTGTCTCAGTTCAACCCGCGCAACTTCTATCACTGTACCTACACCAGTACCGCTGTATCGCTGTAAACGCCTGGGAACATACCCTTAACTCTCCTGTACCGGCCGCGTGGGACGACACATAATAGCCTTTTAATTCACAACGCTCGCCTATCAACACTCAAGCCTATCTACCGCTAGTAATTCTCTGTAATAAGACGCCAGTAATCGCTTCTGAAATTAAATTTATCGCACACGCGGAGTTCAGCGTTTCCCATAACACCTCGAGACGAGGCAGGTGGGCGGATGTATTCAAGCAAACGGTTTAACATGCTCATGACAACGCGTATTAGCTTAACTTAACGGCCGCGCGAGGCCTCGCGCTCGCAGTTATTGCTCAGTAATGTATTGTAACCAGTAATAACATTCCTTTACACATACAATATCTAATTATTCTCACATTCGAAGAGACCATTTAATGAAATATTATCTTCGACGATTGGACATTTAACTGCTTTGTGCCTCGTCTAAATATAAAACCGGGGATCGTATTCTAAATAGCGCACATTAAATATCGGTTGCTCTGCTAAATCACGTTGACGTGAGTGATTAATCTTCAGAGTAGAATGCTGTCGTTAGTCCAGTAATAAAGAGATAACAAAATAAATCAAACAGCCATAAATATAGACGGGATGAGCGATCAGTCCCAGATCTGTCCAGTTCGATACTTCACCAAACTTTTTATAGCACTTGTACGGAACTAAACGGCTGATAAATAAATAAAGACGGCGTCCAGTTGTAAATTATGTTTATTGTCTATTCAACTGAGACCCCTTTCAAAAGTTTGAAAGTGGCTGAATTCCACTAAAAGGTTTCGTCCGTTAACGAAGGCTATTATATTTAAAATTCAATTTCGAATGCTTATTTAGTTGACGTTAAGCTTTGTGAGCACTTGAGTGAATAGAGAAGTTTGTAATGGAAAGTTTGTCAATGAATTCGCAAAAAGCCGGTGGCCGGCTGATGAAAGTACGAGCTTGGAAAGTTTCACAGCTTCAGCGCGGGGCTGTCTTCGGTTATTATAAGCCATAATTCAGAAGTGGGAATGCGGTGCAAAAGTGCAATATCCGAGTGGGGCTATAACTGTCAACACAGGTATGAATCAGGAGGATATAAATCGAGGCTAGGACAGGATCGTGGTCCATTCGTGGTGCAATCGCTACCCGATTCCATTTTATTACAATGAGAGAACGTTCGATTGTTTAGTAGAATTATTTTGGTGTTAACTGCAATACCTGTTTAAACAGGTTGATTTAAGGCAGTGTCTGCATTTTGTATTCGAGTTAAACAAATGTTAACATTGCGCCTGACTTGCAATTTCAGGTTTGTTTACTGACAATCTTAATTTTATCTAAATTAAATTTGTTAACCGTGCATTAGCATGTATAATTAAAGCTAATTAATTATTCAAATTAAACCTGAAATCTTTTACAACTTTCTAATACCCTGGTACTTACTAAGCCATATAACTAATAGAAAAACTAGACATAACATACATATATCCAGTTTGACCGCTGTCAAGGCTATAAGCACATATGTTTTCTCCTAGTTAAACTACATCAGAAAAGTTTTTTACACAAAAGATATGTACTATGCTACTAATACTGTATTATTAAATTATGTACTAATTATGTACATTGACACTAGTTTAAATGAACTATAATTATTTTTTAAAAGTATTGGTTCGCCTTCTACTGACAAGTTGCCTAAAAAGCTGGCTACATTATATACTTTATGGGAAAACTGACTAAACATTTGTGCACTTAGTTTGATGTATACACGATATTTTATTTTATAAAGGTACATATACGAGTACATTAATATACAAGTATGTACAACTACAACAATAAATAAACACAATCTATGAATTGTGATTTGACTCTGACAGTGTAAGTAGTTCTGTTGGAGTATAAAACCCCAATAATTATTATGTATTAGATTTTTTCTATTGATTTTAAATCAAATATGTGAGTTTAGACAATTTTATGAGGAGTTTTCTCAGCGGCAAATAAATGACCAGTGAGAATATCCCACTTTAAACCTGAGGTTCTTAGAAAATGAAAGTTATTTTACTCAAAATATTTACATTGACAGCTCATGAATGACTTGCATCAATTGTAGCCTTAGGGTTTTGCCTAAATAAATAAGGTGAATATTAAATAAACAATGTTTTGTGGGACAGGAAATTAATCATCGAGGTTGACATTGTGGCCAATGGAGGAAGAGGATCCCAAATGGGTACACTTGTAAACAAAATTAAAGTAAATATATGACAGCCATCCGTCCTGGATTTCGTCACTTGAAAAATAAATTTATTCAGGGAATTTTACATTTTTGAAACATTTGCGGTGCCTGTATTTCTACTTGCTAAAAGGGCTCTACATTTATAATGTTTATTCATTATAGTTTGAATCAAATAAATAATAAAAATACTCTTATGTTATTCTGAGTTAAGATCTAACCCTATTATATGTATATTTGCTTTCAAATAATAATTTTAAGTGTCTACATTTTGCTTGAAAATAACATTTTTTTCATTTAACCAATACGGTTTTATTAAAATACAAGTACATTTTTTTGTTGATTATTACCTGATAAAAACAAAAGTACAAAAAAACTAAGTCCAAAAAATAATTAAATAGGTACAAGGATTGTCTGAAAGAAAAAAATCATTAGCACAAACCAAAAAAATAATTAATCTTCAAAATCGTCGCGACAAATGAATGAATAGCTCCAATCGGTTAACCTTTCGACAACCAGTCGGCGGAGATGCGCCTGTTACCGACGTAAAGCGCTCACTTTTCTATTCCGAGTGCGGAGACCACCCACCGGAATAGCTGTTATTTTAGGTGCTGGCAATGGTATTATAACATGGGACGTTGGGAAAGAATACGATGTGACCTATATATTCTGCCGTGCAGAGACTAAACCGCAGTAAGTGCAAAATCGCGGTTTCGAGAAAATCGCGAAAAACCTTTTGAAACCGTTTTTTTATATGTTATGTATAAAAAACAATAAATATTTTTTTTCTATCGGAACTAGATACCGCAGCAGTATAATTTAAGCAAAAAAAATAATGAAAATATTTGTTTTATAATATAGAAAATAATATTTTTTGAAAATGGTGTCAGTTAGTATATATTAACTAATTAAAGTGCAGCAATAATACACATTACTGCAAAATTTCTAATTTTTGTATAACATTAACAACTAATTTGCAGTATCCAGCTGAACTTACTGCATTTTAATTTTATGTCTTAAATAAATTTTTCAGCAGTATGTAAATAATTCAAATACTATTATATGAAATGTGGCAAGTATTATTTTAAAAATATGTAAAATAAATAAGTTTCTATTTATCTTCTAAATATATAATAGGAAAGAGTGACTGATTGACTGACTGATCTATCAATGCACAACCTAAACCACTGGACGGATTGGGTTTAAATTTGGAACACAGATAGGTTTTATAACGTACACCACAGCTAAGAAAGGATTTTGCCATGCGGGCAAAGCCGCGAACATAAGCTAGTATTAATATAAGTTGGATTTTAGACTTTTATAAATGCTTTTAGTTAGTTTTGTCAGAATTATGTCTCATATTTCGGTTTAGATAGTTTATACAGTAGATGGATGATACTTTCAAATAAAATTATAGAATTTTAGTATGAAAATCAGACAAACCGAATTCTAAGACTTGGTGGTTCACTTCTTTATTCTTGTTCAAATCATTGTAGCACTTTCAGGTTTCTCTGTTCCAGGTAGTATAGCGAGGTTGTTTTTATAATTTTATGTAGGTGTGTTTTGTGTCTGTAGCAGCATTACAAATCTTTCTTTAAACGATTATCATTTAAATGTTATGTCCTAAGTTATATTCGTTATCACGTGAAATGACTTTGGTACTATTAGGCAACCTTATTTATTAATCTTCGTTATGCGTTAGATATTGATATTGTCTATGTTAAGAATATTCTGACAGTTCATAAAATGAAAATCTGGATTGCTTACAGATGTATCGATAAAAAGATTATCATAATATTATATTTGTCATCATTTTTAAGTTATGAGTAGTTTGGTGTTAAAAGGCTTAGGTGTGTCTACCTTTTTTTATGTAGAGAAGTAAGAAGACGAGCAAGACGCTCTCCTGATGTTAAGAAATAATGCAGTCTATAATCAGTACAGTGCTACCCAGAATTTCACAATGATGTGCAATTCTAGGTGCACTGCACCAACGCTTCTTACTCAAGTGTCATAAGATGTTAAAACTCTTTAGCCCAGTAATTTCACTAGGTACAGTGCCTTCCTACGGAAGCACAGTAATGTTAGGACATTACTGCTCAGGCGGCTTGAGTAGGAGGCGATTCTATTAGTATTTTTAAAGTTATTAAAAAAAAAAAAAAAATTAAATTTGTTTATTTCCAAAAATACAGTGGTTTTAAGCTTAAAACTAACTTACATCTAGACAAAGATGGATTCAATAAATCGAGGAACTTCTTATTGATGTTTTACAATTTAACTCTGAGTAGGTAGGTAGGTATACTAATAAGAATTAAGTAACTAAGCTAAGTTTAGCAAATTTAAGTTTCTTCTACCCATCCTTGTATTTGTAGATAGTTCTCCGCTTTCACTGCCTTGTGTGGTTATTTATTTTTTAGTTTGATTTTGACTTAAGAAAACCTTTTGCATTAAACACTGGTGTTTGTTTTGCATTTTATTTTACTACATTAAAATGAACCAAACGGTAGAACTTTTTAACATTTATGCAACACCATTACTCATTTTTATAAAAAAATCGAATCGAACTAAGGAGTCAAAATGTAGGATTATTATTCTTTATCTTTAAAGTCTGATAAGGGAAGCAATATAATATAACAATTGTGTGTTGAGTAAATTGCTATATGCCATTAGGTTTGGCGGGACAACCTGTTTATTCAATAAAACTGTTGTGCGCAATGTAAATTAAATCAAATCTAATCCGACTGACGCTTTCACTACTCGACGAATCAAGGGTAGATGCATACTAAATTGCAGTATGATCTATAACGAATGAAGTAAATTCCAAAATGACTATCCAAAATGCCGATAAAAATGCAGCCAAAATGAACTTAAACTGCAAATTCAGTAGTAACGATAATTTTAAAATTTGCTAGAAAACCAACCATACTGCAGTAAAAAAATATTTTACTGCAATTTCGTCAGTAATGTTATTCGAAAACCAAAATGCAGTATAATTATTTCCAGTACATTATCGTGTTACTGCATTTTCGTTTAATAAATCATTTTTGGTTTTTGTGAATAAAACAGTACTATGCATTATATTGACTACGTTTACTGCATTTTAACTAGGGACTCTATAGGTCACAAAAGACGTAAATGCTCTTACTGTATTTTAAATAGTGTTTTGATAAATAGTGCTCAAATGTGACCCGCAGTAACTATTTTCAATCAAGGTTTTTACTACCTTAAAATTTATTAATTGACAAATGGGTTAGATTGATATATTCCTTATTTTGTGCGCAATAAGGTGACATATATAACAAAAAATCAGCAAAATGTCGAATACTGCGGTTTAGTCTCTGCACGGCAGTATTAATTAACCTATATAATTAATATCATTAGACCAAAAGGAGATACTATCAAAATTGATAAGAAGTGTTTTTAACCCCCGACGCAAAAACGACGGGGTGTTATAAGTTTGACGTGTCTGTCTGTCTGTCTGTCTGTCTGTCTGTCTGTGTGTGTGTGTGTGTGTATGTGTCTGTCTGTGGCATCGTAGCTCCCAAACGGATGAACGGATTTTGATTTAGTTTTTTTTGTTTGAAAGTAGAGTTAGTCGAGAGTGTTCTTAGCCATGTTTGGTGGAAATCGGTCCAAGATGGCCGCCGCTACAAAATGGCGGATTATTTTTTTCTTCCACGACCCCCTCAATATGGGTATCAAATAAAAGGGCTTAACGAGTAGAATACAGTCCACTATATAAAATTTAAAATCCAAGATGGCCGCCATAAAAAAAAAAGGTGAATTACGTATTGCGTTGGGGGTTTTTTAAATTTTTAATTTAATTCACTTGTGTTAATAAAAAATATAAAGCACACCTTTCTCGAGTGGACATAATATTATAGAGAAAAAAAGAAATAGTGTCAATAAATTTATTTTACAAACAAGTGGATCAACAGGGCAATTCACTTATCCGTTAGGGAACCAAACCGAATACCGAATAGTCAAAAAAGGAAGAAATGACGTAACATGACATGTCAAGTTGTATCAACATTATACGTCATTTCATACATATTTGACAAATCGGTATTCGATTCGGTTCTTTCATGGATATGTGAATAACCCTGCTGATTATCAGATCCACTTGTTTCAGATTCTGATACGATTGATTTTATTATATTTATGACAAGATCCTTGTCTAAAAATAGAATGAAGAATTAACTAAAAGATGTATAAAAAGGCTAAAAGTAGGTACAATGTATAATAATAATTAGGACCTCTTATTGTTAGGACGTTTTTAACGCTGATCTAACATCCCGGTATTATAAATCAATCGTCCCGCGTATAATTGAGCCGTTTCGATCGCCGTTCGTCGCGACATCATACAATAACTCTGTTTTACATGACTTTAACCCCATAAATAAGGTTGGTCCGTGGCTCATCGATTCTGATGGATAAATCACCGCAGTGATAAATAGGCTGTTGAGTTTAATACGCAAATACTGCATTGGACTGTCATTGTTTTTCGTAATGATTCAATTAATCATGTGCGTAACGCGTATACAATAATTGATGTTTTGAATTGTGTTTCTACTTGAAAAAATTAAAACTTATACTATATATACTTACTTTTGGCATATTACTTTTTAATGTACTTTTGAGAAGACACTTTGAAGCACTTTGACATTTTTCAAAGGTCGATTTGAAATGTATATGAAATATTATTATTTTAAATACTATCTGTTGTTTCTATTTTTTGAGATGAGTGTTGACAAATAAGTGCAAATACAAAGTATGAATATTTCGCTAGCATATTTTAATGATAATATTATGTTTCCTTATATGGCTTCACAATACAAAATGCGTATCATACAAAACTTTTGAAAAATAAAACAATTTGGAAGATTACGACTTCCGTACACCTTTATTTATTATAATTTCTGTAATTTTCTTTGTAAATATGTGTACAGAAAAAAAAACAATTCAAGTAATTTTAGCAGTAAAACAATAAATTTAGCATAATTATACAATAAACGTTGTAATTTCGAAGCAAAACAAAAAACCCCGCTTGTAATACACAGAGAGGAATTCTAAAAAGAAGCGGGGCGTTAATTTATAAACTTCCGATATTTTAATTTAGTCCGTTAAAAGGATACAGCGACGGAAGCTGTGAGTAAAACGTTATTAAGTAGATGCTACTCTTGAATCCGGTTATAATTTAATATCCTCATGGATACGGAACGATTCTAATGTGGAATGTGCCTCATAATAATATTTAGGTCTTTTGTGATTGTTGCTTAACAAAATGTTGAACCTATGTAGATAGAAAGCTTAGTAAATCTTAGTAATATTACAGTGAAAGTTTGTAAGAATGAATGGCTGGATGTCAGGATGTTTGTTACTGTTTCACGCCTAAACGGGTGGACCGATTGAGCTGAAAATTTGTATAGAGATAGCTAAGACCCTGGAATAATACAAAGGTAACATAAATCTTGCGGGTAAAACCACTGAGCGCAGCTAGTACTTAATAATTAATTGTACACTGCACCAGTGTCATGACGCACGAGAAAATTAAACACATTTTCATTAATATTTTCTTCCTAACCGTCTAGGTTAGGAAGAAAACGTGTAGACACATTACAAATACAATATTTAGGCTACTTTTTAAAAACCTTCTTTGATATACCAGCATTTATGTAGATAAAATACAAAAACATTTTATAGGCCACTTTTTAAGTACCGCTTCCTAATATCACATCATTTATGTTATTATGTTAGAGTGGTAGTAGAAAAGATAGTTAAACTTTATTATCAGTGTTATTGAGACTTGACTTGGCAAAAGTCAAGTCTAATTCCTTTACAGTACAATTCAGTTTAAAGAGGTAATTAAATTTCAAATTGAGCTAAATAATTTCGAGCTCATAATAACAAACAAATGCTTATTTCCTTCATTGCTTGGCCTCGATCATTAAACTTTACGACCACCATCCACTCAAATATAGATAGACAATTCCAACACGGAACATGCCAAAACAAATTCGAATGATCCCACAACATTTTACCAAAACCATAAAGCTACATTCTGCCTGTGTAATGGTTCAAGCCTTTTCATGCAACCCCTAACATGACGTGCATTGTGCCACAATGATTTATAGAAGGTAAATGATACGTCGGTTTTTATGCTACGATGACATTTTTACGAAATTAGGTCGAAGGGAAATGTCTAAACAAATATGAAAAGCAAAAATATCCGCGCACCCCATAACGTGTGAGTGTCCGATTTTGAATACAAATGAGCTGATTCTCGCAAGTTCCAAAGGTTTATTAGGGAAATGCGCCGAAATGTGCCCCATGTTTGGATAATAAAATGTAAATTATTTTGCTTTGACACCATGACTGTGTAAACAGAATATCTAAGAAGATGCTAATAATACGATATGGTACGCTTTATCCACACTTTCCTTATTCGAAACGTAAGAAATGAGGCTCGTGAAGGCATACATTGAAAATTCTTTTTAAGAACAAAAATAGACTTTTAAGACAATACTATCCAAACCAAGCCCGGTTTGGGTTTTTTACAAATATAATATTAAATAAATAAATATGAAAGTATATTGTTCGAGATACATGTATGTAGGTAACCTCTTCACGAATAAATAGCTATTCTGATCGAAATTAAATTTGGTATTAAGCAAGCTTTTACTCTATATTTTTTTATTACCTACATTAAAGCAAGCAGCACTGCTGGGCGGTGCTAGATTGTTTACAATAATTTAATTTTATTATTGATTTAAAAATATATTGTGCTTTGAATAGGCATAGCAATTTTTATAAGCATTATTTGGCACGGGAAATTAACACAAAATCCAGCTTCAAAAATATTCCTTATTCGTAAAGATTGACAATTGACAACCTATTTATACAACATAAAAATTAGTATTTATAAAACACTCATATATTAATTATAATAATAATATAAAGTACGAAATCTGGTTACAACAACTCTTAGTTGAATGACCCTCGCTTACAATGTAGGTACATATTTCGTAAGAAACCTGGTGGTTTTTGAAGCGTTAAAATAAGCGTGCTGTCATGGATTATTTCAATCCGTATCGCCGCCTTTCATCAAACAAAAACTTTGAACTTTATGAGTTAGTGAACTTATTTAGAAAATAATATTCGTTACTACATGAACGGTGAAGTCTTAAATAAAATAATTCTTTAGTTTAGATTTAGTTTAGTTTTTATAATTTTGTTTTAGATAATATGATTTCGGAGTATTTTTAAGTTTTAGACGATAGGTTAGTTTTAAGGTATTATTTTAATTTATGTTTTTCTTCTAAATAAGTCTTAAATTAAATAAAAATACTTGTTAAAGTGCTCAATTGTAGCCTATTTGAATATAATGAATTTTGAGTTTGAGATTGAGTTTGAACCTTTTATAGAATAACCTCTGCTTATGACTTAAAAACCGATTCCATGTATGTATAATTTTTTCCTCTTGTAAAATCAGTCTCACTTTAAGGCGTTGTGTAGTACATAAGTTTGTTACTTCATTACGCCTGAACCGATTGAGCTGAAATTTGTCTGCCTACTCAAAGCCTGATATAAAGCTAAAATATTAACGGAGGAGTACCTTTAAAATTTTAAAGTAATAATATGTTTCAAACAATCTCCACCATTAAAAAATACGCAAAACTTAGGTTCGAGCGTTTTCTAAATACAACCACTAAAGCGCTTTTATTTTATTTTTACCTCTTTTCCCCTGTTCTAAGAATTTCACGCTATTTTACCCCATCGAACAAAGTGGTACATGCACCAGGAGAAATTAATGTGTATCGCGCTAAAAGCCAAGTGCTAAGCTTTTCTCTTACATAAGAAAGTACGATGTTAACACAGACTGTCGCAGTAAAGGCAGATACCGCACTAAAAATAAAAATTGTTTAGCTGAAAGTTATACACAATTTTGTTTAGTAAGTTTAGTTTAATAGTAGTTAAAGTTTAAAAAACCAGCCAACAAAGTTAAGAATTAATTTTTCACATATAAATTTGATTATGGCATTTTAATAATATCAGCTCAGGACAGAGGAGACCAATGAAACCAAAAGAAAGTATATTATGCCTAGTAGTGGATCGCAAATACTGGGATTGGATGATTATAATATTATTATCATAATGTCTAAAACTAGTGGCACTAATATTAATGTGCTCACGTGAACTCGTCAAATAGACTTATTAATCGTGAAAACGTATTCTTTAGTGTAAACTGTAAAGCACGGCGTCAGTTTTGTCTTTGGAATTTTTGGAGGTCTGCCTTTACTAGCATAGCTTGAGACAGTTAAGTAGCTTTTCGATTTTCATTGGACACTTGGTTCGGCCTTCCTTTCATGCACTCGATAACATTTTGCTTCTCTGTCCTTTAGTTGGAAGAGAAAGAGATGGTGCTATATTTGTTTTCGTAGAGTACACGAGTAGAGATCGCAAAGCACTTCAGTGCCGTGGTGGTTTATTGAGTTAATTATTGATAGGATGGCGAGACGTGAGGCGTGTTCGACCCCACGGGGAATGTGGTAAGTTGTTCTAGAATGTACTTTTTGATTCAACATCACTTATGATTTTAAGAATTATTTTTGGGGAAACTTTAAGTATGATCAAATTATTTTTTATCATCTATCTATCCCTATCGAATGTAATGTGAATGTAATAATTGTAATGTTTTAAACTGTAATCATTGTAATTGGTATTATACCGTTTTGATTAAATAAATAAATAAATCTATATTAGACAAAACAAGAATTAAACCAACTCTACGTAAATATAGAAATGCATTAAAATTTATTATCACGCACCAGATTTTCTTGTTTTGTCACTCATAATAAGCATATTCTGGTGCTTGGAGGCAAACAGTGAAGTTAAAAGTATCATTTTTTTTGAAATTCAAGACTCAGAGCTCAGATGTAAAACATGACCAGGAATTGAACTCAGACTCATGACTTTCGCCGTTACCCACAGTCCACAGTAGACAAGATTGCTACCATCTTTACCATTGAGCCTAATTAAAATTTCCAGTAGGTACAGATTTCAGAAACATAACTTGTATACATTAATATACGGGACAAGTCATATCCGTCCGCTGTGCACTAATTGAGGTGACACCGCGCGGCACCGACAAAGTTATTGTTATTTACTCGTGTTTATATAAATACTGCGACAAGCGATAATGTGACTTTTCACCGGCCCGCATGTTTGTCGACTTTCTGCGAATTAACGCAATTAATTATAATGAAGAACTAGCTATGCGCAATGGGTTTACTCACAGCGTCGAAGCGACCTGTACGAAATGGGTCATATTATTATTATAGTCTTATCTAACTACATGGTCTAATGAAAAAAGTCACTTTTAGCGATAAGACCGCCAATTGTAACATCCTTGTTCAATATTGTACCAAATTTTTTATATATTATATTTTAAAGCTTCTTTGGTGATGTTTCAATATTCAATAGTTATGTATTTTTTTCCTTTAAAAAAAGCTGATCGATTGTTCCAGCATTTTAGGTGTGAGGAGGTATCAAAAACACACTCATACATACATCTATACTTACGCATTTATAATATTAGTTCGACGCTACAGTATCTTGAGCGAGTCGAGTGTAACGAAAGCGCGTTGCGTCGTCCTTAACATGCTCGTCTTTTGTTTTTGCGCACCATTTGCAGAACAATGCGAGACTTTTATCTCGACCAAAATAAACGAATACATTATGCGGCTTTTTACCCTCCACGTTGTTACTACGAAGTATTAAGCCTTCACCGAAACGTCGATGCAAAATGCCAACGTGTCGGCAAAAAACGTACAAAACTACAACGACATTCAATCTCGTGTTTCACTTTTACAACATTTTCGGCGAGCTTCGGGGTAATGATACTATACCAAACAATGTTTCAGAACGTCCAATTTAGTGCCGAGATTGACTTACTTTGTAACCTTTCTATTAGAATTTTATTTATAGTGATGCCCTAATGGAAAGATCAAACGCAGTCGGCAGTTAATTTTAATGTCCCGATGTAAACGGCATGGCACTGAGCCCCGCTAGATATAATTAGAGGCATCGGTTGCTTTGCATTGCTCGACGGCGCGTATTTTGATCGCGTTGACATTTATTATATCACTAACATATAGTCAAGAAGGCAATAAGGAGAGACTATTTCGATTTTAACGATCACCTACAACACCGACCTAATTTGGCTGATTTACGACACGTGTTTTAATTTAATCTTCTTTGATTCCTTTCAAATTAGATTATTCGATTTGATGGAAATGTGGCCTAATAAATCATAATGGAACTTGTTATTTCGCAAATCTATAAAGACATCGATCTTAATACCAGTATATGAACGAGAGAATAGTGTCGATTTGGAATAAAATATCTAAGCAATTAATAAAAGCTTAATGGTATTACGTAATGGGAGCAAATGGAAAGAAAAGTTTACACTTTAAAAAAACAATAGGTTTATAAAAATACCCGACTTTTAAAATAAACTGCAAGAGCAGAGCTTAAGTTCAGTGTAAGCGAGACCTCGAGCCACCAGGAACTTTTGGAACGCAAAAACGACGGGGTGTTATAAGTTTGGCGTGTCTGTCTGTCTGTCTGTCTGTCTGTGTGTCTGTGTGTGTGTGTGTGTGTGTGTGTGTGTGTGTGTGTGTGTGTGTGTGTGTGTGTGTGTGTGTGTGTGTGTGTGTGTGTGTGTGTGTGTGTGTGTGTGTGTGTGTGTGTCTGTCTGTGGCATCGTAGCTCCCGAACGGATGAACGGATTTATATAAAACAAACATAAAAAATAGTTATATTTTTCTACAAGTAGTTGATTGATGTCTTAATACTATGTATATCAATTTTGATTGGAAATTTGAAGTACTAGATGTTAGCATAATCGACAACAAAGTATCGTATCATTAAATTAAAACGTGGTCTCATAGTGCTAGAGATGCCTTGTCAGCGGCAACTCGCGGCTCAACGAGGCGAGGCTCCAAACGCGAGGGCGCGAGCTCTCATCAACTTTAACGAGCCATTACCTACCCGACACGGGTTCAAACATAGAGTTGCGTATTCTCTATACGCTAAGGAAGACAAAAAATAATCTCCAAAACAAGATAGAGAAGGAAAGCGCATCTATTGTACCGTTTGATGGTTGACAGGTTTGTGCAAAAGCTTGCAAAAGTCCTTACAATTTCTGACCAATTTTTTGTTCTTATCAGGATTGAGAGACGTGCCAAAAAGCTCGTAGATGACCAAAAGCTCACGGAATCTCGGCTGCAGAGCCTTGAACACCGTAGAATGGTCGCCTCGTTATCGGTCTTCTATAGGATTCATTTTGGAGAGTGTGCTCAGGAATTACACGAACTAATGCCTTCAAGCCCATTCTACCGACGTACGTCGCGGCAGACGGCAAAGCGGCATCCTTACTTAGTGGCGTTACCTACTGCCCGCACCAAGCGTTTTGCTTCGTCGTTCTTAATGAGAACTGGTCGCGTTTGGAACACTTTGCCGTCATCCGTGTTTCCCGAGCGGTACAACTTGGGTATCTTCAAGGCACGAGTGAATAGGTACCTTTCTAGGCATCTTACGTGATCCATCGTCGACCGCATTTTCACTTTCCATCAGGTGGGATGTGGTCAAACGTAGGCCTATCTCGTATAATAAAAAAAAAATATATATATATATAAGCAGCAGCTACAGCTAGCATTACTACAACTACAACAGCATTAAAGAACACTTGTATTAATCGAAATTGGTTGTGCGTTTTTGGAATGTTTCTTCATCTACGTTTATGCTAGATCTATGGGTTCAAGGGATTCCTCTAATATACCGAAGTCCCGTAACGTATAATTATTTCGGCGAGGGCGTCAATAACCGCACCGCGTTTGTATGCGTCGACGCATAAAATCGCGAAAGTGGAACGCTATTGTTGATTATGCGTAAACGATGACAATAGAAAGCGTACAACTTGAGCATATCTTGTCACATAAGAGAGGACCTAAAGATCATAGCGACTGTCAATAAGCATGCTATTATTCATCTGTGAACTTTGCGGCCAACTTATTCTCTCACTTATACTTCAAAAGTTTTTTGAAGTGAAAACTTCTTTAGCAGCGCTGAGCACTTTTTTGTATGGGTAAAAACTTTCAAACTCGCGTCAGGGTCACGTGATGCTGATCGAAAAAGCGTAAGATCGAGGGGAAGGGAGAGGAACTAGTATCTCCCACTCTTTCTACCGTGCCTGAGTGTGCTGCTCTGTTTAGGCGGCACAGGGGGCTTAGACAAGCGCGCGCCCGATATTTTTTTTTTTATATTTTATATTTATATTTTTATATTTTATATTTTTTTTATTAGACACTTAAATAGGTTCGAATCAAAACTGTTTGTTTCTTACTTCAGTTATCATAAACCAATTGTATCAGTTGTAAAAATTTGCGATGATGATTCTGATAATAACGATGGTGTAAAAGTCGTCGAAATTATGGATGGAAGTTGATTTTTCTGAGAGATAAAATTTAATGTTATATATATAAATAACGATATAATATTATAAATAACAACATATAAATTGTCATATTTGTGTACGATAGCGCAATAAATAAACATTGTATTCTACCTCATAAATGATAGTATTTTTATACTTATAATTAAACACAACGTTAATATTGAAGTTTTCACTTCTGCCGGCACTCCCGGAGTGCTACCTTTTTTTTTGGTTCCATCTACGACGAAATCCTTACCTACTCGTAGGGCTCCGTTGATTAGTAAAATAGTTTTGGGTAAACTGTATACGGGACTCTATTTTTTATCAAGCGCTAAAATACATTGGTTGCATTGCACGAATATATTTTTTGATGACTCATTTAAGCCTGCGGTTATGTCCCGTTAGAAAGTATTTTCTTAGCCGATGCAATTATTACGTCATAATGCTAAATTGAACTCTGCTTGGATAGACGAGTCAGTCAATCACGCTTACTTATTATACTCGTACAAACAGCAGACTGACCCGTGACAAGACACTGCCGTGATAAAATAAAGGCGAATCGAAATTTATAGCCTATTAAAAATCTTCCTGACAATATTAATTAATGCACGAGTAACAATAAATAAGAGTTCATGCGATATTAACTACACTGAACGTTAAATTTAATACATCATCATTAAAGAACCTTCCTACACTGACTAATGAAGGAATTTATAAACTGCGCACATTTCCATGAAATATTATCGATGGACAAAAGCGCGAACGAAGTAGGTTGTCCGCTGAAACCGTAGGTAGACAAGAGAATAGACCCCGCTTTCGTAATTTTTTATATGAATACAAACTGGCAACTAATAGAAACTCTTTGGTTCAAAGACATACAAAGATGGCTAGTTATGACAAAAATAAAATAAAAATAATTGCAGGATTAGAGTTTATACTTACTCCGACAGAACAGGTTGCCTATTGTAGCCTATTTGAATAAATGAATTTTGAGTTTGAGTTTGCAACAGACGAGACTCACAGTTGGCAGTTGGTTAGTTTATTGGCTTGTTCAAGTAGATACTCTTTGGTTCAAAGACATTATTATTAAAATGTGACTATGTTATGCAGCATTAATGCATATCATCGGCGTCAGCATACCTCCGATAATGTGCACTCCATGGTTAAGTTTATGGCTGAAAGGAAAGGCAACTGAAATAATTCAAGTGTGATTCGACACGGACATTCGCGGCCGTGGGCGACCGTGTCTCCTTCGCTGCTCTTATTGCTACTGCAAGGGCCGGACGGTACTGGACTAGTTGAATTTATTTTCAAGAAGTATTCTCCTTGTTATTATAATGCCAATTATAGAGGCCTACGCCCAGTGAGCTGACATGAATACTAATTATCATTTTGTAGGTTAGCTCGCAACTGACACACACATTCTTAGACTTACATAATATAATATTATGGCTAAATGTATCTAAATACAGCATTATGGCGGAATAATTTTTAACCCCCGACGCAAAAACGACGGGGTGTTATAAGTTTGACGTGTCTGTCTGTCTGTCTGTCTGTCTGTCTGTCTGTCTGTCTGTCTGTGTGTGTGTGTGTGTATGTGTCTGTCTGTGGCATCGTAGCTCCCAAACGGATGAACGGATTTTGATTTTGTTTTTTTTGTTTGAAAGTAGAGTAAGTCGAGAGTGTTCTTAGCCATGTTTGGTGGAAATCGGTCTAAGATGGCCGCCGCTACAAAATGGCGGATTACTTTTTTCTTCCACGACCCCCTCAATATATGGGTATCAAATGAAAGGGCTTAACGAGTAGAATACATCCCACTATATAAAATTTAAAATCCAAGATGGCCGCTATCAAAAAAATGGTAAATTACATATTGCGTTGGGGGTTTTTTAAATTTTTAATTTAATTCACTTGTAATATAAAGAAGTTTCCTTTTACCATTATCCACATTAAAACAGTTTTAAGTACTTTCTAAATTGCTTTGTCTTATTATGTACCAGCTGACCAGCAGTGTTATAATTGATAATGAAAAATATCCTAAGTCAAAAGCTGTCACTAGAACATTTTTATACAAAGACATGTTTCCAATTTATAAAGTCATCTCAAAGCTTTAAATCCAATCAATAACAATCACCGTCTAAGTAGTAAGTTTAAAACGTGCATCCTACAAACATTTATCCAGCTGACAGTTACGTTTGAACTCAGTTAGCGGCAGGAAGAAAGCATCACCCTGCCGCCGACTCTGCGCTCGCGGTTATTTCCAACGCGAATCACGTCGCCACAGAATCGTCCCACTGCTTTGATGTGACATTCTCTTTTTGTAAACTGCATTTCAGCCGAGATAGCTCGCCAAATTCTTTCGGGAAGGATGTCTAACGACTAGTGAAGCGTGGATTCTTCAGTGTAATTTGGAGATGACGAGCTCTGTTAGGTCCCAAAATGAATACAAATGATCTTGACGGTTTTAAGCATCATTTAAAATTAAGGTAAAAAATTAATTGCTTGGTGAACTAAATTTGAACACAAACTTTCTGACAATGCTGAAGTTCCTTTTTATTATATTTTGTTTGTTATAAAAATACTCGTATGTCTGTCTGCCTTAAAAACTAACATGCTAATAAAACAGTTTGCTAAATCTTAGATATTAATAAACAGCACCGAAAATAGACCGAATACGGGCTACAGTATCAAGTTAAAATTTATTAAAAGACTTATTATCTCGAGCGAAAATTCGAAAGTGTCAATAAAAGCGAGGGGTTGTCGAAGTTTATTTTCAGCGGTGCCAATGTGGTTAGAGATAATGGAACGCCGTAAAACTCAGCCTCGTGTGGGCGACGCGAGACGCATAGATAACAGGACTCTCCTGATATCTCAGCTCAGTAATTTGCTCTTAAATTACGGGAATATTCTCTCCGATATATTCAATTAATCAAAGTTCATGGCTATTAATACTTCAGTGCCGTATCTTACGTTTCCGATAACATTTTATAGCACTTTAATAGCGACCCTCTTCAAAGTCAAGGTGTATTTTGCAAACTTGATATTGAACCGTGCTTCAACTTTGGATTTGACTATCATAATAATTGTAGAACTTTTGATTTGATGTTGAAATTAAAATCGTCAAAATCTTGCATAAAATTAACATTAAATCAATTTATCAATACTTGCGGTAGGCTTCGGCCCAGGCTAGTTACCACCCAATAGGTAATTACGAATGTATTCCGGCACGACGTTCAGTAAAGCCAGGGAGGGATTTATCTCTTCTATTGGTTTAGTCGGTTCCATCTTAGACCTACATCATCGCTTAAGATTAGGTAGAGGTCAAGGTTAACCGTTACAGATAATTTTTAAGAAATCATAACAACTCAAAAAAAATCATAAGAATCACATTTTGAGTTTACATTCGATCATTAAGATTTTTCTTTCGTCAGTCAAATCTTATAGTACAATTTTTGTCCCTATTTTCATACATAACATTATCTCGAATGCACAGTTAATGGAATGGAAGTAAAGGTTAAATCGAGTAAAACAACACGCCTTACGGTAGCCAGAGACAGCTTCGCAGCCCACTGACTATATTTTATAATGTCGGAAGAACGACATGAAAATAAAAGGATAGTCCTGTCAAGACGTTTAAACATACTGCTCTGAATATCTTTAGCCTAATTAAATGTAAAGATTTATGGATTAACTTTCAGAAAGATTTTAATCTTTGCTTTTATGAGTTCAACATGGCTCTGTAAAAGTAACAGCTACAAAATTAATGGAAACTACATATACTTAGTGTGTGCATATGTGTTTTAAAAGTAGGATTATTTGAACTCAATTCTTTAAAAATCACTAATAAATAGTGAACATTAAACTTCTAGGTAAACTAGTAATCAAAATTAATACAGTTAATATAGGTACCTACATAATGAAATTACAAGTCAGATTTTCTATACCTCAGACGGACAACCAAGATGACAGCCTGCCTGATGGTAAGCAGTTACTTACTGTCGCCTAAAGCCTAAAGAGTATTTATATAATAGTCTAAATTCTAAGTTATAAAAACATGTTAATTTTCTTTACATCTAAGTAAGTCCAAGAGTGACCGGCTACACTTAGGCTTAGCTGGCTAACTCTTGGTGCAGCCGCATTTTGGAGTTTATTCGTAAAATAATACATAAAGTCTTTTGCGCAAAATCTAAGACTTTCTTATAACTAAAGGTATATAAGTACTTCGAGTAGGTAAATGATAAGGTGAAGTAATATATTAACATAATAATATAGTTCAAGAATGGAATACAGCCGCAGCTTTTTACCGGGGGTAGACTTCCTTTGCAGGAGGTCGTCTAGGTGGGTACCCCAACAGTTCCAGTTATTCTACCGCCTGAGCAGTGATGTGCAAACATTACTGTGCTTCGGTAGGAGGGCACTGTAGCTAGTGAAATTACTGGGCTAAAGAGTCTTAACATCTTATGACTCTTGAGTAAGAAGCGTTGGTGCAGTGCACCTAGAATTGCACATAATTGTGAAATTCTGGGTAGCACTGTACTGATTATGGGCAGCGTTATCTCTTAACATCAGGAGAGCGTCTTGCTCGTCTTCTTACTTCTCCACATAAAAAAAAAAAAAAGCTCGTGATTAAGCTGCAATTATTCTCGTAACAAGCTCTTAAATTATTGAAATTATTCGCTTTATTCAGCGTTAAGTTGATGATAATTACTCTATTATTTACCTCTATTACTCTATCTGATTGCTGTTTACCTTCTAGGATTTCTTAAATTTATAGTTTTAACTTTCTATAAAGTTTCTAAAACTAAAATTATTATGATTAATTTATTTAATTAATTACACTAATAATATTGATAAAAGCAAATTAAAAAGACTGTATCATTTTAATTTGCTAAAATAAGTAGGTAATTTAAAAGTACATACTTATATTTGTCTAAAATATAGGTACTTTAAATTACTATAGTAAAAAAATTATCTCATAGTTTCATTGCATTTTTTTACTATTAAATATCTACCTGGGACACAGCTGCTATAATTGAGTGTTATTGTTTAACACCTGGCAAACGTCAAACTTGATAATATTATGTTCATCTGATTTGCATATAAAATATTCTCCTAAAGAAACATAATTTATTATTTGATTTTTGGTAATAAATCCTGCCAAAAAAGTTACTGTTAATTCTGCCTTCCTTACTTGGTTTCATCGATACCGGTAAGGCTACCAATTTGGCTTAATGATAATACTTCTATCGGGTTACTCGCAACCCTTGTAATTGGGCTATCGTATATTGCAAAAGCGAAAGCGTTTTTGGCAGAGTTGTAACTTTATTTTTAGTAATATAATTATTATGATATAGATTCATTACTTACATACATACAATTTAAAATTATTTGATTTAGTTTATTTCAGCGATCTTAAAAAGAACTTGTAGTCACTGTCAAAGAAGCAGGAAGAAAAAGTAAGATATATTATTTGTAAGCTTCGTATTATTATTATTGTTAACAAACCTAATGGAATTTTTAACAGCAGTAAATGAAACTAATTCAAACGTGTTTCTCTAATATCCTTTATGAGGAGTTTGATACGATAACATTGACACATTATTTATTGACTCTCAAATTTCCTTCAGATCACCAGGATTGAGCACTCGACACTACAACTTTTCTTCAATAAATATCATAAGTAGTAGTATAAAGAGTGACTGATTGACTGACTGACTAATCTATCAACGCACAGCCCAAACCACTAAACAGATTCGGTTAAAATTTGGAATAAAGATAGGTTTTATGACGTAGACCTCCGTTGAGAAAGGATTTTGGTATGTGGGCAAAACCGCGAGCATAAACTAGTTTTATTATATCAATATTTAGGGTCCCATTACGTGTATGGTATCTACCTTATATTTATAGTTATATGTAGGAGTACATGCATGTAGGTACTCGTTGTAGCGTAGTTTTACCAACACACCAGACACGTACCCTTACGTAAAGGAATCCTCTAAAAGTCTAGGGGAGACGAAGCCTGGTTGTTACGAGTGCCGTAATTAAACGCCTCGTCTAATTCTGACCTTTGACCGGAACCCTTTGTAATAGAATATTCGGGTTCACGTCCCTTTATCCGTACACCTAATCGGGATTACTGCAGTCTTGAGATTAGTTTTTTTAGTACTAAGAAAGAGAATTAGCTTCCTCATCGTCATCATCAGCTTCTTTTGGCCAACTGCTGGAAATAGACCTCCAGTGCCTCTTATGTCCTTGTATTTTGTGTGTCGCTTTTTAATATTTCCTCTAATTATTATATCGTCAACCCGTCAGTGATGTGGTATGTCAACGCCGTGCCCTTCTCTTCGAGGTTTCCATTTATTTATTTATTAGGTTCACCAACAGTTAATTACATTTAATCTTACACTTTACTTTAAGGAACTAGTTTAATCTATCTTAATGCATAACCTATTATAGGCGGACACAGCATGCAATGTGTTTACATTAGTGATTTTTTAAATTATTATTAGTATTGAAGAGTTAGCTTTACATTAGTGTGATGTTAAACACAGCATTCATTGTGTTTTACATTAAAGGAAAAAAATGATATAATAGCCTATTAATATATGTACCTAAATAGTTTCCATTCTCTTATGAACCTATTAAAACTACTATCACCACGGGCACACTGTAGATATAATTATTTAACTACTAAGATAGTATTTATAATATGGATTCCCTCCTCCCTCTTAAGACAATAATCTCAGTACTAGAGAATTGCATCCAGGTCTTTCACGTTAGCGCTGCCACGGTAATATCTAATATGATTACCAATGACTATTATTCTATGAAACATTCTTAGGGATTCTGTTTCTTCAGCCTAAAATTATATACTTTTCCTTCTTTTTCAACGAAGTCTCTGATATTTAGTGAAACGACGGCACTTAAGGAATGGATAATATCTATACACCTCTCTAAGTTAATAAGATTTTTTCTGTCGCCTGTGATTAAATTAATCCTACCCTTTCTCTTACCTACTATATAAATAGAATCTGTAGCAAGGTATAAAGGCGGCGTTTATGTAAATCGCTTCCTCCAGGATTTCACGAGATTTATGCCTCAGTGAGGAACAATTAAATATAGAACCGCGATTTCGGTTCGCATAAATTGACTTAGTTAAGCCTGAGACAGATGTCTTACATTCCAATTCGCATTTGTTTCAGCCGATTAGCATTTCATCTGGAAACCCCACTGACTAAATTAAAACAGTTACAGCGCCCTAAAGACAAAAGTAAAGCCAAATTAATGTAATATGAAGAAAAGCTATTCTGTCTATAGACAGCTCCACAGATTATATTATACGAGAATTATTAATTAATATAGTTATACATTTTACTATTGTGTTCTTCGGCGTCAAATTTGTCTTTGGGGCATAGAATTTCTACATCTCAAATGGAATTAAAATCATCTGGAATTTAAAGTTGCTCCGTTTAACGACGTGTTATGTTAACACGTTAATTGCTTTCCGTTTAGTCATTATGGACGTGTTCCTTTTTGTTTTTACAATGGATAGTTTTGTTTCGAAAATATTCTGATTGTCTTAAAAATGTTGAAGTATCAAAGTGAATTAGTTATTTTTGTCGTGTTTCAAGATATGAATGAAATCAACCTAGCTTGCTGAAAATAATATGAGGCACCCAAAGTAAGCCCATGAGTTTATGTCCACATACTCACACGAACTTATAGTGCTTGCAGTATCACTGTTAAAGCACAGGTAAGTTTGTGTGCATTCATCCTTTGACAGGGCAAACTGGGTGCTTCACTTTTATTTTACTTTAACTACTCCTGATAGATTTTATTTCCTTAGTTCCAAATAAACAGAAACGTAAATCAACGGAGTAAGTAGGTAAACGTACTTTGTCTCCGAAAGTGAATTAGCAAATTGAACATTCTCTACATTGTAGGAAAAACAGATTTGTACCAAAAATCGTAAGAAAAAGTAGACAGTACACAGAAACCTTTTATTTTTTGGCATGACGTATCGATCCACAAGCATTAGGGAGCATGGCTTTGGACAAGGACATAAAAGGGAATGAGGGAAAGGCGAAAGTCAAAAGCACCCCTGCAGGGGCTGCATGATACCTGTCCGACTGTTTTATTGACGTTACCTATATTAAGTTTTCATGTACGACTAATGGATTAGTGCGGCCCACAAACTGGTGTACCGTCGACCGTCACAGACTAAACCAGACCACGCACATGTGATTTTCTGCCCCTTTTGCATAGAAAGATATATTAACATAAGACTAGCAACTCCCGTCCCACTGCCAAGAGAAATCTGACATTAAGACGCTACTCTTGCTAGTCGCGCTGTGTGCTCTTACAAACGTCAATTATTACTCTTGACAGTAGGACGGGAGTTGCTAGTCTATGTGCTCAGGCCGCTGCGCTGTATGAAAACAAAATTGTCAAAACATGACGCGGTATGGGGGGTGGTAGGCTAGTTTCGATTGGCTCGTTTAAAATAGTAATTCTTTGGTTCAGAGACTCGTTTAAAGAAGAAACTCTTTGCTTCAGAGAGACATATATGGCTTTATTACTATGTAAACAAACGACTAAAACTCACGGATATAATGGTCGAAACTAGGCTCGATTACGATGTCTACAGTAATTAGTGTTCATAGTAATATGGATAACAGTTACGCTAGTTTTCAAAAACGCAAATATGGCTAGTTTTGATTGGTTCGTTCAAAGTAGAAACTCTTTAGTTCAAAGACATAATTTGACGTGTGATATGCAGTGTCAATACCTATCATCGGTGAGACCATACCTCCAGTAATACGCACTCTCATGGTTAAGTCCTCTATGTGTACCGCGCAGTGTGATAGTGATCAGCTATTGGTGTATTCCCTTTGGAATTGCTGATAGCTTATCTGTGGCTAGTGGCTGGACGGTTTGCGTTTAGAATTGGTCTGTTTTAATCGCTGCAAATTAGCCTTTGTGCTATCTAGATGCTATCTAAGCTGAGTCGCCTAAACGGCTAATCGGCAGTGTCCCTGGCAGGTTTCAATTACCTACGTAACCGCTCTATGCTCCGCTAAAAAAATCATTGCTAGAGTAGGTATATTGCCTATGATTCTCTTTCACACATACATAATAATTGCGTCTAGTAAATATATATTATTATATTCCTCAGTATGATTAATCTAATTAAAAAAAAACATTAGTTTCTGCTCGCTACATTCTAGGTAAATTCTCTTTAATAGAAGGTACATAGGTTTAAGTTTAAGTACCTAGCTAGGTGAACAACGTCTACGAATAAAATGTTATTCTCTCAAAATCCACTCTTACTCTTCCAGACAATTATTACTCCTTACAAATGTTGGTTGCTCGGAAGAGGTTATTCACAGCGATAAGGCCACCCATTATGGACTAACCATTGCTGTTTAGTTTTAAATACTAGTTCTAAGTACAATTGTATTGTTTTGGCCTCAATAAAGAGTATTCTAATCATATGTATAGCTTAGGTACCCTATGTACAGGAAATACCAATAACGTTTATACAAAACAAAAAAAAGATTATGATTCACGGTACGCCTACAACTTGCAAACAGAATCCAGATATTATGATAAATGCTCTGTCGTGCAAATAAATACAGAAGCTAAACATTATATTATCATAAATTACAATCACAAATTAATTTTGATATTTTGGTCCTGTTTGAATATCTTTGAGCTTAGAATATACCAGTATCCAACTATATTAAATATTTGGATAACTTGACAAACAAATTTGAAATAATTTATTTTTTCAGTGTATACGTAAACCAATAAAATTATATTATTTCTTGAAAATGCGCACTTAACACGTAATTATTCTTGCTTTTAAGGACCATGTTATTATAATATAAATGTGTTGATAATGAAAATTAAAGCAATGACCTACGTCAAGTACCTAAATAGATAATATAATATTTTTAAAAAATACTTATATTAATGTATCTTCATCATGTATACACACATTAACTTTTAGCTCGTTAGCTCTCCATTTCAATGAAACTATAAAAATAACGAGTTCTTTATTGTGTTCAGATGGTCGTATTGGCGCTCATAAACCAACAATATCTAAGCGCTCTTACAAAGGAGTTAGATTATAAAAACATTACCCCTTGTCTTAACGAGGTCAATAAACTAGTACGTGTGTTAAACTATAAAACATACGCTGGTTATAAGACTGGTCGTTATTTTAAGTTTTTTTTATAATAATTTTGAGCATAGGGTATAAAATTTCACGCTCCTTATGGTGGCTCTAACTAGAGGCACAAACGATGGATTAGGTTTATAATATAAGATCGGTTTGATCTTGATCGATCGTTTCGAATGATAGCTTATCGATATCGATTTGATCAGTTTCTTAATCATGATTTTTATTAGCGCGTAGAGTGTTTTATGCTTTAGTAATTCTAGTACAGAGAGTTTAGTAAGTATATTATAGTAAAAAAAAGTATATAGTAGTACCTACTCTCATACTTATAATATTATAAATTCGAAAGTATGAATGTACTCATGTGTGTGGATGTGTGTTTGTTAGCTTATCTCGCTTAAACTTCTGAACCGTTTGAGCTAAAATTTAATGTACCTATCATCGAAGACTACTCTTAAACAGGTTACCTACTGGGTACAGCATTTTTATTAAACATAACTTATTGATATAATCAAAAAATATATGAACAACTACCTCTAGTAGGATAAGAAGACAACTAGTATTATCTATAAAGTGTTTTATTTTATGAAGGCTGCAAAGTAGGTTTATTCTTTGAATCTGTATAATTTAAAGATTCTACCTAATTAGTCAAATTGTACAAAAATGAAAACACCCGAGAGCTGCAAACATTTCACTTCCTAATCCAAAGGCTCCCATAATTGTAAAGAGAAAAGGGCCCATTAGAAGCTCTAACGTCATGATTATTCCACAAACGGCGCAAAAGTAATTTGAATGGAATGAATTTCTTTGTTCCTTATATTCCGCTGATAAAGGGAACGTTTCGAAAAGGGGATCAGGCGTACTTGGTCACATTCTCAAATTGACTTAAAACGCAGATTGTCATACTCTTGTAGCATGGCGAAAATTAGCGGGACCCCGCAATAATGTCAAGGCTATAACTGTCATCCCAAATATTCTATTTTTGTGAATGAATATAGGATGACAGTTTCAGTCTTCAGTCTTGATATTATGATGTTAGAGCCCACATGCCATGCCCTCTCCGTTAGTAGCAAATATCACAATAGCAAATTGTCACAGTAGCCAATTGTCATTGTAGCTTTTCATCATAGAATCAAAATTTCAATCAATAAATTAAATTAAATATTATGAAAAATGGGGTTTATTATTATGACGTTATGCTACAATGTTAATTTGCGAATGTGGCAATTTGACACTGTGACGATCTTGAAGAAGGTATTAATGGACACTGAGACGTGACCACTAAACTGAAGCAAGAAAGATGACGTCACGGTTGAGTGTGCCATCTCTTTTACTTAATACAAATTGCAAACAAAACACTATCGTCATCCTTAGTATTTATTATATGAGTAGAAGAGATTGCACTCAATCTTGACGTCATTTTTCTCGCTTCAGCCCCTCAAGCACAAACGCTGCATAGACTTGTCTTGTTGTCAAGTCAATTGTCATCACATAAGTTTTTTTTTTTTTCTTTTTAATAATATGGCAACATGTGCATTTTGCCAGTGTCGAGTAAAATTCGTGAATGTTCACGGGATATTAAATTATGGTCTCCACTTTCGTGTTTTGCCAGTGTCAAGTTAAATGTTATTTTTTAAGTAATAAGTTAGTTAGTCAGGTCAGAGTCAGAGTGAGCTTAATAGCTCGTCTAGTCACGTGAGTCTTCCAGTAAAATGGGTGGAATTTTACTGAAAGTTCGGAGGAGTTTTGGAGGGGGCACCAAAATTCATATTTCAGCACCATATCACTTGCCTACATCTGTGCACATTCAAAAACACTTAACTCGCAATATTCCACCATTATTACATGCTAACAATCAAATTCTACACGATTATTAAGCAAAAGACGTGGAGCTAATGATATGATCAAGGCTTGCCGCCAAAAACTCGCACTGTCATCACATAAGTTCACAAAAGTACAATGATGTATGAGATGAAAGTTCTACTCTTGAAGTTTCGTTGGGATCCCGTGTGTCATGCTACGACCACAGTTTGGTCTTGAAGACTGACGATGTGAGAAAATAACATTCTGCGTCAAAACTCGAAACGCTATTTTGCGAATGTGTCCAAATGCTCCCAATCCCGAAAAGGTGGCCGACTATAAACGTGGCCGATACGAATACGAAAGACAGAAATAAATTGGGCTCCGCGATTTATGGCCGAATGCTCTTAACCCGTGCCTTTCGGAGAGAGAATTCTACGAGAGTTTTTGACGTAAATCCCTTAAATGGTGACTGTGATTAATGAAAAACCGGTTTGATATATTTATTGTTGCTATTAATTGAGAATAGATTTTAAACAATGGGAAATAAAAGAGTCATTAAATTATTTTTTATCTTTTACTGTAGTCAGCGATTTTATCCGCTCAATAGTAGCCTCTATGTGTTTCAGCGTATAGCTACCTCTATAATGTTAGATATACTCGTATTATACAAAAATAATATTTCGAGCTCTATCGATTCAGCTATTTTATACATGAAGTAACATATACGGCACATCTATACCTACTTTGGCTTTTATAATAATGGGTAGTACGAGGAATTTTGATTATAAGGTTAAAATATTAGTTTTTATTGTGGTCTAAAAATTGTGTTTGTTGAAAGGTACTATTACAAAACAGCTCTATTTATGTAAAGACATGATAATAAGACATACACTATTCACTATGCCCATAATATATTGTGTAGGAAGTTGTATTAAAGGAATAGAACTTCAACAGACTTTAATCAGCCTTATCTCATCACCAGATCGCTGGAAAATTATATTGTACTTGTCTCTTTTAATAAGTTAAAATAAAATTCTATCAAATAACACGGACATACGAACTCAATTGAACTTATAACGTTATTTTAATCTATTACTATGCAATAAAATAAATTATTTTCTCACATCTGGTCCCCATGTTTCATACATTTTAAAACGTGCTGTGCAGATTGGTCGCTCTAAATATATTACTAACAAGTGTCATTATCAATAAATTAAAATACATAGTTAAAGTTGATAATATCACGTATTCTGTGATGTAAGTCTGTTTGCACACAGTTAATTGAAATCAATGGACAGTACTATATGAAAAAAAATGAAGCTCCTATAGTAAGCCAACTAACTCTCATATGGATCTCATATCTAATGTTAATTTTATTAATCGGGCCTTATCGCGTAATTTTAATTATATTAGTTTTACAAAAACATTATTATAAAAACAACCTCGACGTTTCGGTCTGTTGCAAGATGCGTGGTCATGAGAAAACTGAACAAAATGAATGATCTCATATCTTTTTGTGACACACGACCGGGTTAACAGTCAAACTATACCTAAAGTTTATAATGTGTGTAACACTTTTTCTTTACTGTCATAAGATTATGTTTGTAGAAAGTAAACAAATAGCTAAATCTAAATTTTATTTTTGATGGTAGTACCCAATGGTCAGCAACCGAAGCAAACAGCAGCCTAGCAAACGAAGGCTGGACAGACGACCTTATAAAGGTACATAATATGGAAGTCCAACGGGGAGGCCTATGTTCAGCAGTGGACGTCATACGGCTAAGATGATGATGATGACCCAATGGTCGAGTGTGCGAGTAGTGTGTAAGTTTATACCTCGAATAATATGTGTATGTATGAAAAAGTGGGCTTACTATGTGTGCATCATTATTTCATCAAGCACCGTCTACTGAATTGATTAATCCAACCCACAAGTAAGTTATTAAAGCAGCTTAATGCTTAACACACTTATAAATAGCATTACGAGCTTAAATAAATCTTGAGCTAAGTTTCATTGCTTTACAACACCTTTTCACTTTACGAGTAACTTGTAAGCCGTAACGACATGCGTCATAACTTGATGCCGTATTATTGAAATAATTATAGATACCGCGCACCAAAAAACAAAAGTGAAACAATTTTTAATGAATACTGATTCTGTACAACTAATGCATCATTGTATTAAAAATCTATTATAGGCATTCCTATGTAAAAGACGTACGACTGACTTATTCAATACGTAGGGCCTAAACAAACGGGCTCCATTTCAAATACGAAGTGATAGGTATCAGTAGGTAGTCGTAGTGATATTATCTAAATATTTTTAAAATTTATTTTGCACGGTTGAATGAATTTAATAGGTACAACTGCAACAAAACTGCAAACCAACTACTGTACAGCCCGATTATTTATTCCAACGACTGCACGCTGATTGCGGGCAACCTGCACGATACATGAGCAGGTAAGCAGCTGAGCTGAGCATGGACTAACTTAGACTAAAATGTATCACTCATACATAATATATCCGTCACTCTAACTTTTCTTTTTGGCTCGTACTAATAGATAGAACGTATTTTGTATGTATCCAAAAGCATTTTGAGGGCGATATCTGGCTCCATAACACAAGTTGGTAACTAAGTGCTATATTATTAATACCTTAAACTTTATGATATCGTTGGTGCCATAAACTAGCATGAAAGCTGAACTTACAAATTGAAATTTGTTTATGATGCCGTTCTTAGAATCTTCAATTTTTGTAATATGAAATTAAACTTCTACTACATACCTTTTCCAGAAATGCAATGGTTGGCACATATTATACTTACCTACGTGTGACGTGGTGGGTTTTCCGAAAGGTGATACACTGTGTAAAGTGTTAAAAAAATTAAGTCTAAATAATTATTAGTCCATAAAAATACCAGATAGAAAATCTGCTTTTGTAAATAAAAAAAAACTAAGTTGTTATATATCTGTTATTTTTATGGACTAATAATTATTTAAATATATACATAATTTTTTTATCTTTTTTAACCCTTTTACTAGTTTCTATTTGCATGATTTCGTTAAGTTTATGAAGAAAAAAGAATCTTGTCGAGAGTAAATAAAACATTGAAATTTATTTTAAAAGTTCCTATATTTCAGATATCTTTATCAAATAGTTACAACACAACTGGTTCTGAAAATACTTCGATTACAATAATAGCTGCTAAAATGTTCACGAGTATGTATGAAAGGTGTACTGATGCTTAAAACTTGTATGAAGTGGGAGAAAATACCTAATACACTAATGATTATATTATTCTAAATACACAAATTTAATCATAAATATCACAGTCAAAAATTACATAACTAAGGTTCTAGCTCTAAAAGTATATGGCAGTAAAATGCTGGGCCTTATTCTAACAATAAGAGCTGCAGTCGAAAATGTAACAACCTCGAGTTTTCAATCATATGCAGAGATAATACGTCACGAAAGACTCTAATATATTTATATACCAATGGTAAAACTAGTCCTACAAACTGTGACTAGAACATAGATTAGGAATAAATTACAATTATCAAAATTTCGGTATCTACAATATACGTTACAAGCACAACTACGACGGTTACCACCACATGTCTAACATCTTCTAAACACTTCCTGATAATACGTATCTAATACCTTACTCATACAGATATAAAATATTTCAGATGTAGAGGCTATTATTGCTTCAGATTTGTCTATTACAAAATTTTAATAACCTAAGGATCATCCGCTCCACAAACGTTCTTATTCTCAGGACTCTGCAACAATTAAAACATTTACATGAGAAGGGCGCGGGATACAGGGGACCATCAATAACATTGACAAACACTGATTGTATGGGAAAAAAGTGCAAACAAGTTCAATTTACCTCATACGGCGGCGGGGGCAGTATATCACACAGATTTATTTGACAGCCCTGCTCCGACCGCGCTACATTCGAATGTCTGCTCGCTTGGATTGGAATTTTGAAACTGTTCTCCCTTCCGAGCCAATGCCACTGTGGATAGTCGTACTCTAAATCAGTGGCCGGACACACTTTGCTTTTGTCCTGTCGACTTCTGGAGCCGGATCTGTTTGTGTGGCAAGAGGCGCAGTCGTCTTCCAGGACATTAATCTCGTTGTGAACATTCTCATGTCGTGGTTCGCGGTAGTCCTTCGTAGACCTGCTCGAGGTGCTATGACAACACGTCGAACATTCTCCATTAGAGTACTGAATGCTCCCATTACACGAGCGAACAATACTGTTGTTATGGGACCGCCTGTCTGGACAATTCCTCATGTCTCCGATTTCGTTATTGTCCTGCACGGAAATTGATATATCGTTAACATTTAACGGGAAGATATCGTGTTATGCAAATTCCAGTAATCTTATCTTGTGTCAACAGAGACGTTAAACATGATTCTTATCGCACATACCTTGAAATTGAGTTCTGTGTAAATGGCACTGGACGCGTACGGTTCCGGTGGTCCTCTCCGAATTCTGTCGACACTCGACGCGTCTAAGCCTTGAATGGAGTTCTGTGGTAAGCTGTATTCCGGTTCGACGCTTAGAATGCTCGTCGATTGTCCTCCTTTAATTAAATGGGATAGGTAAGTATGAGGGTTTTATCTAAATCTCTAAACTCAATCGTATAAACCCAATGAATTGCTATCAATATTCTTATCAAAAACACCGTGAGAAACACGTTGGCAAAAGGAACCAGGGCGATAAAATTGAATAATTCTTGAGATAACATTCGAGTGGGTACACAGTACAGAGTACTCGAGTAATACTTCACTCACCATGCAAAAGGCTTTGATGACAGCTGCTTACATCTAAAGTTGGATCGTTGGGAGCGAAAACGGGCCTGTCTCGAAGCCAGATCGTGTCTTTATTCAGTAGACATTGCTGCGCAGTGACAATCGACTGACCTACAATGGGGTTCAATGTTTCAATTACGTCCATTTGAAATTTATAATACTGTTTGTACACAACTAGCTGTTAAGTCACTTACCATTGGACTTCTTGCGTTGAATGGTGTTCCGCCTTTTGATGTAGAATATACTGAATAGTCCAATGACAATGATCGATAGTAATGTCAAGCATAAAGCCAGTAGCCATGTCTCATTGAATATGTGTGGTATGTTTGCATCTTTTGGAGGTTCCGTTCTAAAACAAAAAAAGTAAGTTTTAATCACTCGAGACAATTCATGAGTCATTTGAATAAGTTTAAATTCTAGTATGGATTTCTTTTGTATGGATGTATGTAAATCGATAACTGACATCAATACCAACAAATATATTCTGAAATTTACGTGTAAAATATCAGTTTTCGGAATTTTTAAGCGTCCAAGTTGATCACTCGACTTTGTTTCCAAATTTTAAGCTTTGACTCAATTCTCAATGCAATGATTGGTTTATGAAGTCAAAATATGCCAAGTGTTGGGGCATGACGTTCAATTAAGCCAGGGGGGAATTTTTCCCGCCTTCTAGGTTTAGTCTGTCACCATCTACGGCCGCATCGTCGCTTAACATCACGCGAGATTGCGGTCAAAGGCTTCATCATCATCATCATCAGCCTGTTTTCGTCCACTGCTGGACATAGGCCTCCCCCATGGCACGCGACTCAACTCGGTCCTCCGACTTTCTCCTTCAACCACAACAACTACACAAAAAGACACAACCAACCTCAAAGGCATACCTACTTATAATGAATAAAAAAAACCATCTACGGCCGCATCGTCACTTAACATCACGCGAGATCGTAGTCAAATGCTAACAACATAATATTATGTATAACGAATTTATAAAAAACTTACTGGACGTAATGTCTGAGCGAGTGCGTAGGCAGCATGTGTATAGTCGCAGGCGCAGAGAAAGGTCCGTGTCCTCGTCTAGTGACGGCGGCTGCTCGGGCGCTGTACCGGCCGCCGGCGCGTAAGGAGCTGGCTGCTGCAGCTCGAGTACGGGCATCCAGAGACATTTGGCCCACCACGCGACCTCCACCACTGCCGCTTACACGGATCTCGATCTAGGATATCAGAAATCGCTTATTGTCCAACCTATAGAGTTACATATTATAGAGGAACAACATGCATTGTTACTTTGTTGTTGCTAGCCGCGAGGACCTATTATTGGCTTTTTACTTCTATTGTAAGTTTTTTTTTATAATTTTGTTTGTAAGCTTTTGGTCTTCCTAAGATGTATTAAAAAATAAACAAAGCCGAGCAAGACAAAAAAAATATGGGCAGTGTGATTGATTAATGAAAAACTCTTTATTCTCTCTTTACATTTTTAAAAACCTTTCTTAACTGAAGCTTCGGGTATTCTTTAACTATTCCCAGGCATCTTGCCTATTATTGTAATTGGCTGATATTATGATAATGATGACAGTGACTACAGTAATGGCGGACTATCTGTGCCTTGCAGGAAATTTTTACAATCATGTTTGATTCTACTGTTAAACAAATACCTCCTAACGTACCATTACTTTGCACTGAGCAAATCACAAGTTCTACGAAATAATAACAGACACCACGAGCACATAGATTTTTCATATTTATCTAAAGTGTATTCTGTGCAAGCGACGTACTCATTAGCTCCGTCTACAAACTTCTCACAAAATAAACAATGAGAAGTAAACCCATATCGGTTCTTGGCCTTTCACATGGCTCGCTAATTAGCCCGTGCATTTCCTCCACGTTTAATTGCTGCTTAATTACTTCACTCCCTAAACAGCGATTGCCCCTTACGTAAAAGTTTTCGAACAACAAACAATTAACTAGTTCGAAACGAACGCAGAACTTACCAAATAACCAGTGAGTTCACCGTTCCACGTGCTCACAGGTGGTGGTTCCCAACGTATCCACGCCGACGTTGCGTTTATTACGCCTGCTGTCACGCTTTGGGGAGGCGCAGATGGCACTGAAATAAAACATAACATTAACAAAGTCCTTAACATCTTAATTACTCATTAACTGTTAAATGGCTTACCATCTTCGTCTGTGAACCCTGACATCATGTTCGACGGCTTCCCTAGCAACATCTTGTAGAAGGGCATTATAAATATGTCATATTGAGTGTAAGCCATCAGCCCAGTGAGGATGTAACTGGACGATCCGCTATTATCCACATTCGTCAAAGATCCATTCGAACAAAAAGTACTCTCTGAGTGAGACGAGTTAAGAATCGTTATATCATCCTCGCTTGCATTACGCCAATTTAAAGTTGTTCCATTGTACCAAATTTTAACACCTTCCAAGTATTCATTGTAATCTGTCAGCACCTAAAATATGTAAAATGTGTTACGAACTCAGTTTCGTATTCTGTATGAACAGCAAAGGTAGTTACGGATACTCACGTCCCAAACAACTTTGAGTGAAGTCGACGACAAAGCTTCCACCCTCCTCAGAACTAATACATTTTGTTGTAAATATTTCCTCGCTTGAACAAGTTCGTACTCAGTCATATGAGTATCACGTTCGTAATCAATACTAGATTCGTGACTGGAAGAGCGCTCATTTAACTCATTGTTTCCTTTCCTTAGTACTTTGAGGTACGCCTCCTTCATGATGCTTCCAGCTGCGTTGACAGCCGTACAAATTACCCTACCGCTGTGCTCCGCCCGCGCACCGTCCAAATATAATAGGCTCGTATTGCTTTTTGTGCATTCTGGGAATAGTAAAGAATCGTGGGTCCCTTCAAGTATCCAAAAGGTGGTCGGCGTCGGCAAGCCTTTGGCTTCGCACGGGATGGAGACGACATCGCCCTCCCATGCGGTGAGATTGGATGGTATCTGCGTGAAGTGTGGTAACGCTAAAACAGATGGCCGTATTAAAATAGGAATTATTGATGCAATAAAATGTGAATGTAGACTAAACTTACCGTATACTGTGAGCGTGGCGCTGGTGATGCTGGTGCCGGCATGGCTGTCTGCGCGGCAGGAATAGATGCCTGCATCGGTCGCAGACACGTGCTCCAACCTTAATAGCCCTCGAGCTATTGATGCGTGGAAGGGCAGCGTTCCGTCTTCTTTGACCCATGTTATTTTAACAGTTGAATCGTAACTCTGAAACAAATTGGCTTATAAATAAATTCTAGTCTCAAGAATTGCTTAACATGTAGTTTAAACGTGTAGTTATTAGTTACCTGGCAGTTAAACTCGACATTTTGTCCAACTAGAGCTGTAACATTACTCGGTTTGATGACAAAATGTGGCCGCCTTAGAACGATTAACGCAGCAGCTCTAGATTGCCTTTCACCGGCAATATTCGATGCCACACATCTAAATAATCCACTGTCAGTTTGTAAAGTTTCTAAGATTTTTAAGTTTCCAGTTTCTGTAATGGTTACCCTGAAAGAAAAAATATTTTTTATAAATTTCTTCATATTTTTTTCAATACCATAGCTGCTATATCTTAAGTAGACAGTATTTTGGCAAGTGATAAAGTTTTTACCTTCCATTGACTTCCACGTCAAACGTCTGTCCATCCTTAAGCCAATGAACTGTTGGTTCAGGAACACCTCTTGGAGGCGAACATTCTAGAAGAGCAGGTTCACCTGCCGCCACTTGCACATCTCTTGGCTCTACTCTAAACTCGTCACGGAGAACTGAAATATAATGAACCTTAAGAATCCAAGTATACAGTCCAATTTTATTTGTGATTTTAGTATTCTTACCAGCAACGTTAAGTGTAGCATTATGACTGACAGCCTCGCCAGCAATATTTCGAGCTGTACACCAGTAAACTCCTTCATCACTTTCTTTTTTACCTCGATTTACTCTGCAAAATTAAAGCTCTTTGTAAATATGACCGAGCTATACCCTAACTTCAGAAAGCTAGGAAACGAAATCCAACCTTAAAAACAGAAGTCCGTCTTCCAACAAGACTCGGTGACCGTCCTCCGCTGGTGGCAAAGGAGATCCGTCTTTATACCACTGGACATAAGGTTTAGGTCGTCCTTCGACCACGCACCGAAGGGTCGCTGGTTCACTCCGACCTGATACTGTGTTGGATGGATGTTCTTTGATGCGTGGTGCTCGGTTTTGTGCTAAGAAGAAAATGACACTTTATCACACCTATTCTATAACAAACAAAGCAGCTATATCTAATAAATAATGTATACGTAATGGTCAATTATTCTGTACATGAATATTAACGTATTATAATAATATTAACGTTTGATTATTTTTTCCCCCCTATTTACTTATTATATAGGTACTAGCCAGCAATTGTCTTGAGTTCGTTATATCCCTGATTTTATTAGGCGCGCTGTGGTATGGATTAAGATATTCGATCAGGTCATACATTTATTATGCATCCAAGAACACGTGTCTGATCTATTTTTACATAATATTAAGCAAGTCGCTTCCCGTCGTCTGTAGGTAAGCTAAGATCTTAATTTAGAAACAGAATTTAATGCATTTTTAAAATAAATATACTGAGTATTCATGAAACACTTCAAAAAACTTATTTACTGTGGGTAAAACATTGTTTCATTATTTTTTTCAGGATCAAAGTGAGAGTGAGAGTAGCACAATTTTAATGCCATAATATAAGGTGCTACGTTAAAATAATACAAGTTACAAGGCTGTAAGTTTAAGTAAAACAATAATAAACCTTATATACGGCATCTAAATCGTTAGGAGTAAACTGAAATAGGGCCATTAATATGTAAACAGATGTTTAAACATCGTGAACAACCTTAGCAATTACTAACAATAATGTTAGTCTATTTTGTAACCATAGAATAATGCTATACTTAATTTGGGACCAAATAGCTACCCATTTGTGGAAGAACTCCTACAACATAATTATGTATCGAGTCTGTAATGAAGTATTGCTTAACATTGAACGTTCTCAGGTGCTACAATAAAAAAAAAACTCATACAAAATGGTTCCATCCTATCTCGTCAATAATAAAATTTTTGGATAAATTGATATGACTGTTTACTGAAATACTACAATTTAATGAATGAACTAAGACACATTAAATAAAGTGTAACAATATTGGCAGTATTTCTCTTTAAAATATGGAAAAAAGACCAATGAGATGATATCATTAATGTGAAATATTCTATTAATATATTATTATAAATTTTCGACATGTCATAATTATTATGTTCCTTTATATAACAAAAGGAGATTTCAAGTGAAGACTTAAAAGCGTACTCCCTTTCAGCGCGCGCGTTGACCTTATACGCGTTTATATTCATATCTTAAAAAACTACTGAACCAAATTTGATGAAACTTTCTCTGTGTTCTTAGGGAAGTGAAACTAATTAATTTATTAAAGCAATAAATAAAAAATACGATTAATTCTTGATCATAGTTTAACTTCTTAGTAGGTATTTATACATTACATGGCAAGCTTAAACGACATAGTTCATTGAACTCGACCAGTTCAGAGCACAAACATGTTGGAAGCACTTCACTTAGTTTATTGTTACTGATATCGTAATAGTTAGCTCTGGAAGCAGGTGGTAAAGCCACTTTCCGATACGTTCCTCGGACGATACTAACCTGAACGAGCTCCTAGAACGTTTCGTAGGAGTTATTCTTATATATGACTATCGTAGGTTTTTATAAGATTGTTAGAACGAAAAGCGATTAAATGTATATGTTGACTACATTTATGTAATTTGGCTATTTTCATTGTAATGGTACTTGCTATTGAAAAAAATTAAGTAAGATGCATTGAATTCACTTAACTAAGAAAATATTCTTATCTATGATACCCAAGATCAAGACTGGACATATATGACATAAGGACAATAGGTCGGTTAGACATATGTGGAGCTGTACCCAGCGATTTGACCCGCTGAAAAAGCCTATGTGTTATTAGAAGAGGGAAGTTATGAGAGGTAGAGAACTTTTTTCTAAGCGTGCAATTTTTTCGTGCTTTTTTTTTCAAAACGTGACGTATTATAATTTTTTTTTTTAATGTAACCCGCTAGGAATACCTTTTAAACTAAAATATGTTATGCTAGTCCAGCCTTTGTCCAGCAGTGGACAAACATGATGATGATGTTGTGCTAGTATTAATATAACAGAACTCAAAATATGATGAAGAATTCACCTTGGATTGAAGGGATTCACCTTATAATATCTTGTCCACTTAACTTAAATATATTTCCGTTTAAGGAAAGAAGTTGCGTTTTAAAATTATTTTTAAGTATCTCCTACCGTCATGATATTCAAAAGTTAAAAACGATTCTTTAAAGCTATATACTGTAATTAAAAACAATCAAGCAAAAATTACTTCTCGGAGTGGTTAATGGACACATTTCTCAACTCTTAAGTGATAAGCAAATAGTACGCCGCCTACATTACACAGAGTATACTTTTAATTCACAGCTAAGATATCAGGAAAGATGCCGCGATTGCAATAATTTGAATGCAATTTTTTGTGGGCTTTTAGTGTTAGTGTTGAATATTTGACTTCATGGTAGAACTAAAATTATTAGCTGTAACTGCAACATATGGGTGACACTGACAGTGCAAAGGTGAATTGTTCTGTTGGAGTTAAAACCCAAAATAATACTTATAGAAGTTTTCTGAAGTTAACTGTTTTCACTAATGTGCAATTAGGTTACACACATTAGCTTTCACAAGTTTTACTCTCTTTAAGAAATCTTTTTGTAGTAAACGCCTAAGATACAATTATAATGTCTATCTGTACTAAATTAAATCTGTTCAGCAGGTTTGGAGATGTAGGTAGTTAGTATATTTGTGCTTATAGATCAGTCAGTAAATACGGTTTCTGTATTCTTTTCCAAATCCATATAATTTACTCTTTCAACTAACGTGCTTAACGCAGATTGCCGAAATTAAACTAAATAGAGCATTGCTCCTCTTAACATAGACACAAAAAGGGTTGAACTCGCGGCGTCTCTCACAATGTGTTATTTTATTTATCTTTTTAATTCATAGGTCAACGCTTTTAACTGTCATTTAACTATTCAAGACGTAGCTTTGTATCGACAAAGGTTGGATCTCTCAATAAAATTTAACGTTTGTCCGTTCCGCTGCATTAAGATAGACATTTTGATAAAACAGAAGGGTATTGTTATAATTCTCATTTAATTTTTTATTGAGATTCTGAGTTAGGTTGCGCTTAAGAAATCCGTTGTTCTTTTCAATATCGTACAAAAAACATTTTTTTAATGGAAAAAATGAACAAATCGAGAACAAATCAACGCTTATCTCGATGTTAATCAATTTGTTTATACTTTACTAGTATTGTCTTTTTGTTGCTGTGTCAGTTTGAAACATATGAATGTACTTCATCCTTCCAGCAAAATGGAATCGCAAGAGAACAGCTAAGTATCAAAATCTTTTAACAGTAAAATCGTGGTAATCAAGACGTATTATATTACTATGAATATTTTTTATAGAACTTCATACAAAATGCTCTTTTAGTATTGTTGCCTTTTTAGTTTGTTTGTTTTAGTTGTGTTGCCTTTTTTTTTTTGTTTTCGCCGGGAAAAATGCATTACGCATACCCTCCATACGGGGGTATGGGAGGGTTACGTGGGACTCCCTTAGATGACGGTGGTAACAACGATTAAGTGCTTAAAAGAAACATATCTAAAAAAAAAACAAACATCTATAACTTGATTCTAGAAAAATAGACAAGTCGTCTTATTTAGCTTGACGTACTTATTACTTTTTTAAGAATTAATTTCTTCTTTTTTTTCATCAGCACCATCCATCAGCCTTTATTTATTTGCATGCCAACATAATGTACATATATCTGCTCAATTCACTCTTTATCACCTACTGGCTTTTACTTGCGACTTTGCCCTGGTACATTAAAATCTTAGCATTGGTCGACATCATTCTATTTTAATTTATGTTCCAACTTTATCTTTATCTTTTTCTTCAGCTATACCCAAATTATACAGTATACAAAACTGATTGATCATTCAGGCCGTGATTTTTTTATATTTAGCTGAAAGTTTTTTTTGTTAAGAAGCGTCCAAACATGGAAGGATCGGCACTTATACTCGTAGTACTTTAATTTAAACGAAGGAGAAATCGATTACAATTCTTTATTTATGGTCCTGGCAGCCCTAAAGTGGTCAACCGCGGTAGTCGTGCTTTATTAAAACTTGTCACTGTCAGTGATAACAGTCACAATGTTATTATCTTGACATGTTTGTCTTTTTGTACCGGTCGGTGGGTGCCCCGCGGCGGCGTGAATTAATTGATATCATTTTTAATATATTTTTAATCTTTGACCGAGGAACGGAACGGCGTGATCATTATGTTTAATAATGAAAATAGAAAGTTTTTGTGTTTTACTTTTATGTTCGTGTAAGGGAATGAGACAAAATAATTCGAAACTTAAAATTATTTTTTAACAAATGGAGCATTTTTCCAAATCAATTTAATTATATTTCATTGTCCATTCGAAAAGCACCTCTATGAGAAGAATGAACAAGGAACTCATAGAAAAATTGTATAGCTTGAAAAAAAACTTAAACTCACTCTACCACCACTTACTGTGCCTGCAAAATGAACAAATGCAATTTGAGTTCTTTGAGTGAGCCCTCATAGTTTTTTATCCTATCTATTTTGTAGCATACCTATGAAGATACCTTCAGTAAACCTTTCTCTACCTTTACCGCTCATAATTCTCAAGCATAAAAAAACGCACGTAATCATATTTCCAGGAGTGATTTTTTACGACGCTCCTTATTACAAGGTTTGTGAAGAGCTGAGGAAAACGAGAATGAAGAAAAATAAATGTAATGGCCCTCATCAGAGAGATTGCATATAAAGTGAAAATTATCCTCTACAAAATTTGACACACATTTGGGAGAAAGGGTGATTTTTACTGCGCAGCGTCACTTTGATAAGACCCATGGGAACTTTTCAAATGGGAAACGAAATATATGGGCTGCTTTTACACATTTTTGCACTCTACGTTGGGCTGAGTAAAACACAGACATTGGTGTCTTTTCATATATACCTGTGCTGCGGTTTCAAGAATCCGTTGAAAGTAGCCATTGTGTTATTCTAGTATTTAAGCTTCCTATACCTATATAATCATATACGCCTAAACCAAATTTGAGCTCAGTTTTTTCAGCAGTTTGGGCATGAAAAGTAAACAAGAACACATCCACAGCGACATCCTTTCTTTCGCGTTATAATTTTAGAAAGAAAAACATCACCACGGCGTGCGATTGATGTTAAAAACATGAACTCATTACAGTGCAATGTCAGCTTGCGTCATTATAGTGCTAATTAACTAGGACCAACGTGAAGGCTCCAGGTTTCTTTGGTCTGAGACATTAAGTTGTTAAATCTAATCGTGTGTATGCCAGGGTCCGCATTCTAAGTACATACATCCTACATAGAAAGTACACATACTTTCTATGTATTATATGTACTTAGAATGCGGACCCTGGCTATTAGCCGGGATATACGCTAAGAAGAAGAAGAAGAAGAGAAATAGTACTTAGTGACAACTCGTCCTTTCAACATACCAAACATAACAATTTACAGACAAAAAAATTATTTTATTGCAAATAAATAATTGGGTTTTTAAACTTCAGCAGAACAGATCACGCTTATGACACTGCTAGAGTCTAAATACAATAATTATGTCAACCTATACATTATACATAGTATTATATAAAATTTATTTTAGTATGAAAGTAACGTAACAAATTTTAGAAAGTTTTACATCAAATGTTTATAAAGTTGGCTGCCTTTTTTTTTTTTTTTTTTTTTTTTTTTTTTTTATCCCAGGAAAAATGCGTTACGCATCATCACCCCACGCCGGGGGGCGCGGGGCGGTATGTGGGACTCCCCCGCCAAAGATGGGAGCGGCGGGGATACCCACTAAAAAACCTGGGGGTGTTCCTGCGGGACGCCATAATGCCGGGGCAACGGGTACGCCGAAGCATTCATCCGCGGCCCCGACGGCGTTTGGTCCTCACTGACAGGAGGACCCCTCCGCGGTGGGGTGAAGAGGAGTTTCACCCCACCCTCTCAAGGGGCGCGCGGAAACACCGCGCGCGCCACCTCGTGGGTCTGTGCTTGCGGCGACGAGTACCCCCGTACTCGCCGCCTAGACCCAGGTTATGGGGGCTGGAGAAGGGCGTGGAAGATACGCCTCCGACGCCCCCTTCTCCGGGCACGCATCGGGAGGTCGGTGGTGACCTCCCGTTCGCGTTCCGCGATCTCCTTCTGCGAGATGACACTCTCGCAGAACGAAACCGCGGCCTGCCACGACTCCTCGCTCGCAACCATGGCTCTTACCATAGTTGCCAGCGAGAGTTCGCCCCCCATAACAGCGACGAGGGTACGACGCTCACTGACCCAAGCTGGGCACTCCTCCAGTGTGTGCTGCGCCGTATCCACGTCGCTACCACAGTGGTGGCAAGCAGGGGTCGGTTCCCTGCCGGCTACGTGGTGCAAGTACTTTCCGAAGCATCCGTGCCCGGAAAGCACCTGCACGAGCCGGAAGGTCAAGGACCCGTGCTCTCTGTCCGTCCACTGCTGGAGTAGTGGACGGACTGCCACCACTGTCCAGCTGCCTGCTCGAGGGTGGGCCAGACGCGTACTCCACCTCTCGAGCAGTGCCTCCTTGGCTTCCTCCTTCCACCTCTCTACCTCCCTGGGAGACGCGGTGAGCCCGCGGAGGCGGAGCGCGGCGCGCCACTCGTAGCGCGCCGCATACAGCTCCGCCTCCAGGTCCCAGGGGGGAGATCCTGCCAAGAGGCACGCCGCCTCGTAGGAGACCGTGCGGTAACCCCGTATTACCCCGACGGCCATCACCCTCTGAGGACGTCTCAGATGGGCGATGGTTTGCTCCGTCAGGGCATCCACCCATACGGGGGCTCCATACAGAGCCATGGACCGCACGACTCCCGCGTACAGGCGACGGCAGCTGGTCCGAGGTCCGCCTAGGTTCGGCAGCAGCCGCTTGAGAGCGGCCGCCGCACCCATCAGGCGGGGAGCCAACCGGGCAAAGTGCTCCCGGAAGTTCCACCGCCCGTCGAGGACGAGTCCAAGATATCTCATCGAGGGCTCGACCCCGATGCAGACCTCCCCGATAAAAGTTGGCTGCCTGGTCCTACTAAGCTGGTGTTTTTAATTTTTAACCCTGTATAGCAGTTTTAGGTCATCAATATTAGGTACAAGTAGAGTCAAATCGCAAGTATAAGCTGTGTAGCCAACATATAATATCGCACATCTACTCTACTTTTCAGAAAAGGCGATAAACTGATAAACGTTTCCTTATGCACTGTAAAAGTGTTCTAAATATATTTTTTTTTATTTTAGAAAACATATTTTAAAATTTGATGTTTTTTGTCGATAGGTCTTCAATCCGGGGAATTGATGGTGTGCATAACTCTAGTCGATTTTTGAGTTTAGATCTATGTCGATAACCTAACGACTGCCCGCTACATAACTAATCCGGGACCCATAGTTTAACGTGCCTTCCAAAACACGCAAAGCTTTTTACAATAGGAAATAACTAAATTAAGCTTAAAAACATAGTATCAAAAAATGGGTCTTACCACGAACCGCAATAAACTAAAAGTCGATCGCTCCTTTAGCAATTTTACGCCACTGTTAACGTTAATTAGCCTCCGTTCAAAATAAAAAGGCTCCATTGTTCAAACGAAACCTTCGATTATACATCCAACTGGATACGTAACTGACCGGCGACCCCGCCCCCAAAAATAAATAGACCGGGTATAAAACTCCCTATGTGTGTATGTAGTTGTGTGAATGTATTTTGCGCTAGTGTTTAACATACATTGTCATAAATTGTCGGGTGCATGCGTAGTGACTCATAGAAACCACCACTAATGTGGTCATAATTATTGGTGTGCGTTGCCTCACCCACGGAGTCTAGCACATCTTTTCGCATAATAATAATAATTCACCTAGTTCAGGCAATTAATTGTACACTGACAACATATACATTGAATATAAAATATAATGCATAGAAATAAGTTTATACAATGAAGTAAGAAGATGAGCAAGACGCTCTCCTGATGTTGAGAGATAACGCTGGCCATAATTAGTACAGAGCTACCCAGTATTTTACAAAGGTAAAATTCTGGGTGCACTGCGCCAACGCTTCTTGCTTGAGAGTCATAAGATGTTAAGACCCTTCAGTCCAGTAATTTCACTAAAAAAAAGTAAAATAGGTATTGCTTCTATTCCCGTGGTTAATAAATGTTCTAAGAACGAAACGGTCAGAAATACATTTTGTTAATTGGCCCGTGCTACTTTAATTATCCGATAGTGTAGCGATCTGATAAAGCGTCACAGCGATGGTAATAATGAAAAAAGTTTCACATTAGCTCTTAATGACTATTTGGCTCGTACTCTACGGTCGCGTTGATATCTGATCAAAGTTGTTGATCGACCGTTGTAAAAAGATTCATTTATTGTAATTACTGCTAACATCTTCGAGAGATCGGTGAACTAGCTTGTACTCTTGACTAAATTGTAGTTACAGTTTTTATACCCCTGAGATATCAGCCAGCGGCGTCAGTTTGTAAATTTTCTTAAACTAATTTAAGTTATTTTCAGACATTAAATAATAACTTTTTCACCTATTATTAGAAGTAAATCTTCGATGTTAAAATAATGCCTTGGGCACTATTTATCGGAAGTATGTAACATCACTATAATTACTTTAAATTATTTTAACTACCATAACAATGCGTTTTAAGGTATCTAATATACAAAAATCTTATTAAATAAATAAAGATTTCAGGACATTTCACACAGCGCCACCTAACCCTAAACTAAGCAACTTAATGCTTGTAATATGGTGGTTAGGGTAACGGATATAATACTTATATACTTTTCTTTTGTAAATACATACTTATAATAGGTATTTAAACCACCCAGACCAGAAACAAATACCTGTGGATCACACAAACATTTGTCCCATGCGGGAATCGAACCCGCAACCTTCTTGCAAGCCGATATTAGCCCACCGACAGAGGATGTCAAATATTATTGAAAATCTATATAAAACTGTTCCCCCATAACGTTTTTATTATTGTATATAATATAGCTACATAGTACACATTCAAAAAATAATAATTTCAATAATAAAACAGTCAGTTCAGTTCTAAAAGCTCTCAACAGAAATAAAACTTTAAAGCTTTCCAAACTGAGACACAAAAAACAGAATAAGAATTTGTATTTAAAAGTTTTCAGACACGAAAAGCGAAAGCTCTTACAAAACTTTTATAGAGCTTTCATTACATCAATAAAAAAAACTTGAAAAGTTACCATTGGTTCCATTCAGTCCGATAAGAAGCAAATGCACGAGCACAAGAAACACGAATTGGTTCCTTCCATTCACAGTGTTATCGTAGTCATTCACACCAACATCCACCATACTGCCCACCGAATTATATCCAATTATCGCACCATCTATATCATTTACATGTTTAGCACATCACTATTACTAAAAAAAAAACACTTGACACACGTAGAATACTTTTTTAAATTTTACTTTTAAAAATTAACAGTCATTTCTATTTTCGAATTTGAAAAGTTGTCACGATCTCGGCATGGTTCGTCGACGCGCGTCGGCACGACCGAGCGGCTTCGAGACTTGCGTTGCACTATCGGTTCTCTCCTCATCTCTGTTTACCGACTTCCAAATGGGGGATATGCTGGCGCCTCGTACCTTTACCAGTTTGAACGTATACCTATTACATGTTCGGTGCATAGTAATATTATGTCAAGCATTGTAATTTTATTGAAACGGCAATTTGCGCAAGCATTATCGAAAGCTGTTGCGTTTCTCAAATTGTTTGTAACTTATGTCTCTAACATTTTAGACATGAACAGAGAATATTTCGGAAATGTAACACAAAAATTAAGGAATCATTTTGTGTCGTCTGTATGAAATCTTTTTGAGTAAGATAGCTATTGATTTTTTTGCACTTACCTATATTATCCTTTTTATTTATATTCAATCCCACATTACATTTTTACTATACAAATCTTCTAAAATATATTTTGAATGAAAATTTAAAAAATAAATACAATAAATTGTTAAACCCCTTTGTCCCGATAAGAGCAGTGCCAAAGCCCTATTAAAATTTTAATGCTTTTTTTCAATTCTCAATGTCAGTTTTTTTTTAAATTATAAATTATTTATTTTGTTAAATTGTATCAAAATGATAAACTAAATGAGAAACATCGGTCTTTAAAACAGGTTACCTTAACGTTACACAAGTCAACACCAAACTATAATAGTTTTGTGAGAGGATAATAGTTTAGGTGTAAATAAGGTGTGATTAAAGGCTTTGATAGTCAATTTTGTCGTGCTTTATGCGCCATAAAATGTTTAATTCAGGAAGACTTTAGTGCTTAGCTCTATTAACGACTATGGTATTAACCTTACATATAGTTATGAAATATTAATGTTGTTTTACGCTCTGTGGGTGCTTTTCTTAAACTGGCTGTGGTTTTACATGTGTAAAAGTTAAAATTTCAGAAGTTAAATTATAAATTATAATGCATAACTAATTTAACTTTTCTATTTTTCTATGTATATAATTAAAAGATTCTAGAGAAGTGATAGAGATAGATAAAACACGTAGTAGGTAAGTCATGCCTTCTTTTATATTGGAATAAATATTTAAAAAAAAAGTACGATACCTAACTACCTACCAAGCAATTTCATCCCAATCCGTCCAGCTATATAATGTAATAGACGGAAAATCAAAACCGCATTTCATTATTAATTACAACTAGCAAAATTTAAAAAATCCCGCTAAAAAAAGCCCCACACCTGGTGACTAACAGCTTGATTTTTACGCACAAAAAATGTTGATAAAATCTCTCCGCTATTCTATCGACAAGCGAAGTTAAGTTTACAAAAACCTTTGGCTACCCCACAATATAATCTTTTGTCAAAACATGACCCAAAATTAAAAGTCTTGAGTATTCAAATAAAGGGAAATAAAATACGGCTTATTTCATTTGACGCATTTGTCGAGTTAGCGCATGCGCACCGGGCGGGCGTCTGCGCCGACAAAGGTTCGAGGTTTTGAATAAAAAACCATTCTCTGTAGTAAGAAAGGTAGATATCGCTCTTCGTAAAACAAAACTGACGCTGTGAAGTTAGTATTTACTTACAAAATATGTAGTACATTTACAACGCAAATCTCGTAGTCAAACCGCTTAGTTTTATGAACAATATTATGTGAAAATTACCTCTTTAAACTATTTAAATTAAGTTATATTATTAGTGTTCATTAATTGATTTCAGCATTAAATTTTGTTTTAGGTGATGTTATTCGTCTCTGTTATTTAAAAAAATGAGAAAAAACGGTACGGACTAAACTAACGTTTAAAAAACTTCGATATTCTTTGTGTAAGATCTCTTTGTTTAGCAGTGTATAAAATATAAATTATGTCAATTAAACGTAGTATCAATAAAGCTCCTTAAAACTATTATTTTAGACTTACTACGTCAATATTAAGCGTATAACAAAAAAAAACATTTTAAAGAATAATGACCAACTTTTTTGGTAAATTTCATGTGTGCAGCGTCTGCCTTAATAACAAGAATCTGTGCGTCAAGGTTTTGAATAAAAAACGTTCTAATTTGAAACCGGTCTCCCCTCCGCACGCGCTCCTGCGCATCCCTTCATCCATTATTATGCTGAAGAGGTCATTCACAGTTCGCACAATACCACCCATACATAGGCGAGCCCTAATAGGTGAGGCACAGCTTTGTTCCTTTATTTTTACGCTTAAATTATAGCGTACAGTGATGGAAAAAGGATTAATGATAGGTCTGTTAAACTTTTAAAAAGTTGATGTTGAATTATTAAGATCATGTTATTATTATCTGCTCTATAATACAATAGGTACAATATTGAATATCTTGCTGCGTAATATAATATTTTTAAGAAATTTCGTACACGAGCTTTTAATAGAGGTTAATCACTAATCTATTGTGTATGTAGCTATTTTGTTATATCTTTTACTAATATTACATCACACTCACACTATATACCTAATATCACACTTCTATATAAATGCGAAAGTTAGTGAGTGAGTGTGTATGTTTGTTACTTTTTCACGCCTCAACGGGTGGACTGATTGAACTGAAATTTGGTATAGAGATAACTTAGACCCTGGAATAACACATAGGCTACAGTAAAACGGGTAAACCGCTGGGCGCAGCTAGTATTATTATATGCGAAAGAATGTGTATGTTATGGACCAAATGATAAATTGAGCATTATACATACTGCCCGGTCCTTATGAAAAATGCCCAATATGAGAGTGCAATTTAATAATAATTATTCAAATAATCACTTCGACCGGGCATTATACATAATGTTTATCACCTTTTGGGCAGAGTAATACAAACATATGTAATAAAAAAATTTAATCATTATTGTGATTTAACTTAAAATAAACTAAATGTGAAACAATTTAAATCTGGCGCTTCGCCGGCCGCTGCCGCGGCACGCTCGCTTCGCTCGCTCGGCTCGCGCATTGTGGTCACAGTTCAAACCTAACCTAACCAACTGATTTCGGTTTGCCCATAATTCTGTACTAAAAACACGTGGAACATAGAATTTTCAAACCGTAGGTATAATGATACGTAACCATTCACAATGTATCTGTGCAATTATCAAATTGCCCACCTATTACATAGCCATTTAATAATGCCCGTGCATTGTGATAAATAATGAAGTTTAGATAATAATTAATCACTTGGCCCGATAGAGCTAGACATTATACATAATGCTCGGGCATTATTAATAATGCTCGCATTAATCACTTGGTCCATAACATGTATATTATGTTACCTTTTCACGCGTATATACCGCTGAATTGCTTGAGCTGTGTTTTTGTATATTTATCAAAGATTAATCTAGGTTATACCAAACTCAGATCCTGGATTAATACTGGACTTAGGGCACATGCTACTTTTTAAAGGATAAAACATTTGGGTTCAGCTAGTAAGTAATAAGCGAATATTTGAAGATTTCTTGAAATAAAAACAAGGTATCACAAAAGTAAAAACATGTTAAAAATATCTTCGATATCTGTGAAATCTATAAGACCGTGCATGTTCTCAGAACGACCATTAGTTGTCACTTTTTTGCTCTAATAAAATCCAAGCACGCAATATGTTTCCATTTGAAACGATGCTCATCCAAATGATTTAGAAGCGAAGGATCGGTTACACTTAACGATAACCATCTTGCAAACTCACATAAAAACTCCTTCGAATTTTGGAAGGAAAGAAACAAGTTACAAATTATGAACACATTAAGTTGTCGCCCAATTTGCATTTTGAAAGATATTCGCGATTAAGAAAATGCTAAATGTAGGTTGTGCCAGTAATTTTACATGGTCATAAACGGTTTGAACTGTAAAAACCTTTGCCAAATATTTTTATGCAAATGTGATCGAGACGAGCACTGCTTTTGCACAGAACTGCATTGGAATAATAGTAACCACATCTTTAACATTTCTTAAGATTACTAAAGACTGACTTTATTAGTTTAAAAGATATCGTAAAATTAAGGGAGTTAATATTCGATTTGCCAGTACTACGGAAGACTATATTGCGCGTAGCCCGATTAGCGCTTGGCCTATTTATTACCCTTTGAGTACGAAACACTTAAAAAAGTATCGAGAAATGAGTACCTATATGTATAATATGATCAATATAAGTTCTCGCATTGGTAAAAACCCTGTAACCGTTGTAATCTCATTTTATTGGACAGCTAATAAACCCCAAAAAATATTCAAATAAACGTCGCGTTAACAATAAAGCATTTAATTGGTACATTTGTACCTTTTCGTAATTAAAATGCGCATACAAATCGTGGTGATATAAAAAGTTTCGTGGAACATTGTAACAGTAAGTTGGTTTGCTGAATACGTTATGAGTAAACGGTAGCTCTACGATTGCCGCCCACGTGAAACGTGGACAAACTGGAATTTTTACTCGTTACATACAAAGTTATTCAAATAAAGTAAATTCATATTTATTGGCACTGATTGTAAAAGCTTTCTTTTTTCGACTGCAAGTACGACGACATTAAGTAATAAAACGAAAGCCGAAATGGACTATCAGATTTTTGTGACTTTACTTTAAATTTAGTTTTTACTTTCTTTTTTTTATTATTACTAATTACGCTCAGCGGATTTGCTCGGCGCGGATTGACTCGTAAAGCAACCTAAATTTTATCCATTATCTAAAGTCTAAAGCTACATAATAGGTAGTATGTCACCAAATCATACATTTTTCTAGTTTGTTACGTTATTTTAGATGACTTTAGTACCAAACGACCTTTGTAAACAAAAACATGTATGTAGGTCTCTCAAATAGGAGCAAAATAAAAACGGTAGCAACATCCAACTCTCGAAGCTTAGAATTATCAGACAAAATTCTTGAATTAAATTAATAGTCATTAAAAGTTATTAGTAAGATGATTCCATTTAATTAGGGAAATACTTAACTTACATTACTGCTTCCGTGTGCATCTTAATTGGAATAATTACAATATAGACTTACTACTGGAATATACATTTGTGGATTGTAAAACTTTAAGCGTCTCTCGAGTCATACAAATGGTGTGATTTGCCCGAGTCAAAGACGTTGCGACCTCGGAAAGATATAAAAATTCAAATCATGTTAGATTTATATTGAGTTCTTCCCACACTTTGCCACAATTTCCTAAATAGGTATGCAAACGATGCGCTCACATTTCTCTTAGTAAACTGCTCACTTTTTAAGGGCTCTAAGTATAAATTTACTGGCGCTACTTTTATTGTGTACTAATCTTCAGAGGAATCCGTTTAAAAATATAGTAATGAAGAATAAAATTTACCTTTCGCAATCAAATAGGTAATTTACGTTAACGTAAAGGGATTATTACAAATCTCGTCTAGGTGGGTGCCCCAACAGTGCCAGTTATTCCACCGTCTGAGCTGATTTGCAAACATTACAGTGCTTCGGTAGGAGGGCACTGTAGGTAGTGACATTACTTGGATGAAGAGTCTTATCATCTTACGACTCGTGAGTCATGAGTAAGAAGCATTAGTGCAATGCACATAGAATTTCACATTATAACATAAAAAAATATCTACTAAAATTCTCGTTGCAACTCAAATTCTTCTTGTAAAGCTCGTTTCAAAGAACATTTCAGGGTGGGCCGATGACACCTCATTCGTTAACCGACCGAGTCGAAGACAAGCCGCCACTGTTCTGATCTCTGATCTGACAACGATCTTCACGCCGATACCGAGAAAGATAAACGAGGAATTCGCTGAATTCATCTCCGTCACATATTTAGTCTCAGCGGGTAGCGTTAAGTAATTTGTATTGTTGACATGATGATGTATAAATATTATTCAATTACGAATTATGACTCATTGAGATGATATTTTTTTTCAAACAAGCCCAGAGAGAAAATAATTGAAGTGCTTCACAAAAAAACTCAGTAGTACCAACGAGTGTTACTATTTTCCCATGAAATTTACCAATAACCGTGAAGATCGTGCTCAATGAAATGCCCGATTAGATTTGATTGGATAGACATGACAACTATCAAAATACGATTGAATGAGGGAGCAATTTATTTCATCAAGATGTGATGGTAGAAGAGTAAACATTCTAGGCTTACTTATCACTCTGTTTCTAGTTTCTACTGCATCGTTGCACATAATATTATAGGCTAACCTTTAACAACAAACAGAGCCTATTGGCTAACGCCAATAAATAACATGTAAAACACTAGAATCCATAGACAAAATTGCTTGTATTACTTGCCTCCTCATTAATCCTCCTCATTAATATGAGTAAAATAACAAACGCAGCAATGAACATTGACGTTGTTACCAATCGTAGAGGGTGAGAATTAGCCAATAGAATAGAATAGAATAATAAAAAAAAGAGAAACTGAGCGCCAAACTCTTCGCAAGGGTTATTTTAAACCGTGGACAAACCTATACGCCAATCAACAAGATCTCAAAAATTTCAATAGCAAAAATGTTAGTTTGTCTTCCTGGGTGGCAAATAAATACAACTTTACTGGGTGGTAATATAATTTCAATATAGTTTGAAATCAAATAAAAGCTCTCAGGAGTGTCGTTTCTTGTGATTTCACAGAAATGAGTCGACTTGCTGCGTTGTCGCGACGATTCTAAGTACATCATTAGCGTCACATTTCTCTTCGTAAAAACCCTGTTTGCTTTTGTAAAGCAAAACTTGATGAATAAAATTTCATAATTATTATAGGTACTGGTGGTATAGGATTCATTTTATTTTATATATCAAGTTAGAATCTAGCTTCGCATTGCTAATTATTAACATTAATATAGTTGACACGTTTCAAAGGATATTTTCCCTGACACACACGTCGAGCCAATCTTACTAATACTATAAACGTGAAAGTTTGTAAGAATGTATGGATGGTATGTTTGTTACTCTTTCATGCCTTAACGGGTGGACCGATTGAGCTGAAAATTGGTATAGAGATAGCTTAGACCCTTTTTTTTTTTTTTTTTTTTGACCCAGGAAAAATGCGTTACGCATCATCACCCCACGCCGGGGGGCATGGGGCGGTATGTGAGACTCCCCCGCCAAAGATGGAAGCGGCGGGGATACCCACTAAAAACCTGGGGTGTTTCCACCTCGCGCCTTAGTGCCGGGGCAACGGGTACGCCGAAGCACTCGTCCGCGGCCCCAGCGGCGTTGGTCCTAAGGGACCCCACCTCTCGCCGATATGGCGCACGGAAACACCGCGCGCGCCACCTCCCGGACCTGTTCAGTGACAGCGAACGCCCCCGCATCCTCCGTCCAGGTCCTGGGATTCAGAATTGGACTCTCCAACCCCCCAATGCATACCACCCTGCAAAAGGGAAATCAGAGAGTCCTCTTCTTCCTCCCCTCCTCCTACGGAGCGCCGGAGATGTCCGGAAAACGACATCCCTCTTATCGCCACCAGACACCTCCCGCGATCCAGCGCCACCCTGCTCGCCGCCTAACGGCCGAGCCCTGTGACCAGCCTCCCGGGCCTGGTCCCACCCGACAAGGGGCAGTGGTGTGGCCCATCACTACACGAGGGATACGAAGGTATGGTCTACCGGTCCACTGCCACCTTCCGCCACGGCGGCGCTCGCGATGAGCCCGCTCGCGCCATCCACTGTGCCCTATGCTGCCTTCATAGGGACACGCGGAGGCGCAACACCTACAACACACATCGGCCGCAGAGGATAGGGAGAACGGCGCACCGTAATACCGGCACTCCTCTTCCCCTGCGGCCCCACCGCGTCCGCCATCAAACGGTGGCGACCCCGTTTGGGCCGCGGAAGGCAGGGAGAGTGGCGCATCGCGATACCAACACTCCTCTCCCGCCGCGGCCCCCGCCATAGACCCACGGTGCGATGGTCAATGCACCGCGGTCCACCTCGGTTGGGATGCCCCCGAAGGAGGCACCGCAACCCACTCGGCCACTCGCACACGGGCTGCTGGAGGTCAGCCCGGCGTGGAGCGGCCGACCGCCTCGGGTTCCTCTTAGTTTTACCGTGGTCTCCTCTACCACGGCTACTTATCCCCACCGCCACGCAAAGGCGAGAACCCACCGGGGGGAGATAGCTTAGACCCTGGAATCTGGAATAACACATTGGCTACAGCAGGTAATCCGATGGGCGCAGCTAGTTGCTAGCTAGCTGTTTTTAAATATTTACAATTTTTTATCAAGGCTCGTGAACTTAGCAAGGATAAAAATTTAGATTTATATACAGTATATTTATATAGGCGAGCCGTCTTCTTGGTATGTATAACATAAAAAACTTGACCTTGACATACTCTTTATTTAAAGGGGAGTCTATGAATAATTATATAATTTATGCGTAGGTCCCTGTGAATACAACCGGGGTAGTGATTATTTTAATTAATTATAAGATCATTAACGCGCTCTTTTATTAATTAATATTCATATTACATTTATTTCTGGCAAAAAATTTAATATTTATTATTTATTTATGCGATTTTATCACTTAGCCCAAAATTGTCCATAATTAATATGGTACGTGCCTATTTAGCGCATGCCAGGCCACATGTCTCACGTTTCCCACCCACTTACCATAAAAACCACCAATCCATCACCCCTAACTAGGAAGCTACGGGTTTATTTTCTCTATCCTAAGAAGTGTACTGAAGCGCAAATCCAGGAGGCACCTTCTGACTCGACTCTCGCCGATGTAATTTCAACCAGTAGATCTACTTCGACAAACAACCAGTTACCATAAAGAGGAGGTCAACATCATAAAATCAATCCTCGTTTCAAATATTAACACAATCCATCATGGTTTGGGCTGTGCGTTGATGTGGATCAGTAAATCAGTCAGGCAAACTTTTTTTTTATATATGTAATAGTGGCTTGTGCTTGTATTATAAAAACGCGGCTTTGCCCGCCTGCAAAAATCCTTTTTTTAGCGGAGGTCTACATAATACACTTATCTTTATTCATTTCAAGCAAGTCCGTTAAGCGGTTTGAGCTGTGCGTTGATAGATCAGTCAGTCAGTCACTGTTTCCTTTTATATATTTAGATTAAAATTTAAAAACTTCCGTTGAACCAACCAACATCAAGTGGGCTATCTGCTTGAGTGTTGGTCTCCAAAATATATTAAAAAACTGCCCTAGGTGGTTTTTATTTTAGAGGACATAGCTTAGTCATGGACTTAGTCATAGGTTTAGCTATGTTACCCCCTTTAGGAGAGAATTATTTGTGATGCAAAGTCACTATAGTTCTCACCTGTAACATTCCCCTCGGGTTTCAAACGACTGAATCATAACTATAGGTACTGTCTCTAACGTAAATATTCACTGTAGACCGGTGGCATCTATTCTATTTATCAAGCAGACGGGTTAAGAGTTAACCAAAGGAAATGCCCGTAAATAGATAGATGCAAAACGCGCCAGTTGTCCGCTCATCAATCAATGCTTAGGATGCTGTTTAGTAGTGTTTAACAAGTTAGCACGGACCACACACAAAAAAAACATAATAAACTAGGTGCTTATGATTTCAGTCATTCAAAACTAGACCTAAATACATACCTAAATAGACAGATAACTCTTTAAAATACATATCACTAAAATAAAACTAGTTTACTTTAAAAGAAATTTTAATAACTAAGTTTTCAGAAATATTGTATTACCTTGGAGCTGCAGAAATTAAAAATTCATATTGATTTATTATTGTAATAATAAATACTATTATTAAGGGTTTATACTTAATAATATGTCCTCTAATAGAACATGTATGTAACCCTTATACTCATACTCATTTATTGATAACAGAATTGTTACAGGTCATACAATAAATTTAATAAAATTAAAAATACATTGAGTATTGTACATATTTGAAATAAGTAAAAAATAATAACATTATATCACATTAAAATAAAAATAATAATTAATAAATTATAATGCAATATTAATTAATAATATAATAAAAATCAGCAATCAAATGTCGTAGTGTAAATAAATCATTAAATCGGAACCACAAGTTCAAGTCGCAAGCGGCTTTGTTAAGTCGCATCTCCAGTTCGGAGGCGGAAGGAGCGGTGACTATTACGGCGACGTCATCCGCGTACATGAGTACATGACCGTCGCGCACGTTCTCCGGTAGGTCGTTCAACAGGAGGGAGAACATAATGTTTGACAAGGAGGATCCTTGAGCGACGCCGATTTTAGTCTCCTGTGGACTAGATCTCACCCGCCCGCCCTCACCGACGACCACCTGACATCTATCAGTCATGAAGTCGGTGAGCAAGCTTAACGCGTTTCCACAAAAACCGTAATGCGCCATCTTTGCAGCGAGGACGCGATGGTCGGCGACGTCAAAGGCTTTTGACAGGTCACAGAATATAATTGCGACCTGCTGAGAGCCTTCTCGGGCCTCCAATACGCGCCGCACTACTTCTCGTGCCAAAGCTGTGGTAGACCTACCCGTACGATACGCGTATTGTCTATCCGACATCGAACCGCATTGCGTTAGATATTCGATTAATCGACTGCTCAGTCCGTACTCGAATATCTTGGCCAATCCGGGTATGATAGACACCGGCCTGTAATTATTGATGTCTCCCTGCTTTCCCTTTCCTTTATATAAAGGTGACACCTTTACGAACTTCAGGGGCTTCGGGTAGACACTTACATATTACACACTTACTTACATATTATTATTATATGTTCTAGGTTCAGGTCGTCAAGATCTCTTTATGGACTACAACATGACGTAACCTCTGCCTCCTATATACTTATTAAACTTAAGGGAAACCACCGGAATCCACAGTTTTGCGTGCCACGGTTGCAGTAGTTATGTCCGCATATTTACATAAGTATTGTCACACAATAAAAACTTTTCTTTTAGAATGCTGGCCACAAAAAAGTTTATTGAATTCGAATTTCGAATTGTTCATGAAAATAAAAATGTATACTTTTTAGAATTTTACTCATTTTTAAATATGGAGTGGACGCTTAAAGAAGACCGTGTTGCAGTTATTGCGTTGCATCGTTGCGGTTACGCGCCAATTCAAATTTTTGACATACTGAAAAATTTGAATATAACCAAAAGATTCGTTTATCGTACCATCAAACGATACAATGAAGACTCTAGTGTAGATGACAGGTCAAGAAGTGGTCGCCCTCGGTCTGTTAGGACTCCAGCAGTGATAAAAGCTGTGAAGGCGCGAATTCAAAGAAATCCCAAACGTAAGCAGAAACTGTTGGCCCTTCAGATGGGGTTAAGCAGAACCACGGTGAAAAGGGTGTTAAATGAAGACTTAGGGCTTCGGGCATATCGAAGAAAAACAGGACATCGTTTAAATGCTCGTCTAATGGACCTGAGACTGAAGAGATGCCGCGCTTTGTTGAAGCGGTACGCGAGAAAAAAATATCGAGAAATTCTTTTTTCGGATGAAAAAATTTTTACCGTAGAAGAGAGCTACAACAAACAAAATGATAAGGTGTACGCACACAGTAGTGAAGAAGCGAGCAACCGTATTCCGCGTGTCCAACGAGGTCATTTTCCATCCTCGCTCATGGTATGGTTGGGAGTTTCTTATTGGGGCTTAACAGAGGTACATTTTTGTGAGAAAGGTGTAAAAACGAATGCAGTTGTGTGTCAAAATACAGTCCTGACGAACCTTGTGGAACCTGTTTCTCATACCATGTTCAATAACAGGCACTGGGTATTCCAACAAGATTCGGCGCCAGCTCATAGAGCGAAGAGCACACAAGACTGGCTGGCGGCGCGTGAAATCGACTTCATCCGGCACGAAGACTGGCCCTCCTCCAGTCCAGATTTGAGTCCGTTAGATTACAAGATATGGCAACACTTGGAGGAAAAGGCGTGCTCAAAGCCTCATCGAAATTTGGAGTCACTCAAGACATCCTTGATTAAGGCAGCAGCCGATATTGACATGGACCTCGTTCGTGCTGCGATAGACGACTGGCCGCGCAGATTGAAGGCCTGTATTCAAAATCACGGAGGTCATTTTGAATAAACTTTATTGTCATAAGAATCTATGTTTTGTTAAGTTCATTTTGGTATATAAATGGTTACATAATAAACAAACTTGTTCCAATAATTTTATATTAAACATGTGACAGAATTTATGACCTGACTAGGTATATTGTACTCGAGCAATTTTTTACTTTTAAGAAAAAACCTGGTAGAAAAGTAATCAAGTATTTTACTCATCATTGGTATAATAATTGAACTGGAGTATTTTTAAACAAGAATAAATTCAAAACTCTAATTAACACAGCAAATTGCGCGAACGTCAATCAATTCACTCTTTCATTAAAACTCTCATCGCGCGTGTAATTTCCACCCAATTATAATAAACTAAAGCCATCAAATCATATTGCATGCAGTATAAAGCACAATTTCCATTTAAAAATAGCCTTTAGAATTATATTACTAAGGTTCAAATTAATTAATGTATAACATGTAAGTATATCATGTCCAGGGATCGCTCGGCGCCTGCGCCTACGCATCTTTTCCTTAGCTAGAGCTAGAATAATTTGCAACCTGCTAATGGACTATCGCGAAACTGTGGATTAAGGTTTATAATATAAGGGAGAGCGTTAAACGCAAACTACATTCACAATACTATATTATAACACCAAAGGGATGATTTTATCACTTTCCTAGATATGAATACTCTAACAAACACAAAAATGTAAGTACGAGTATAACCATAAAATAAGTAAAGATATGCTTGTGATTGCAAAAACTTATTTAAATACTAGATTATTACACTAATATTATAAAGGCGAAAATCTGTGAGTGTGTGTTTGTTTGTTACTTCTTCACGCCTAATCGGGTGGACCGATTTAGTTGAAATTTGGTAAAGATTGAATTTTTGAATTTGTAATAACATATAGGGTTTTACAGTACAGCGGTAAAACTAGGCTAGGCGCAGCTACTAAGCTATAGGTTAAAGTTAATATATAAATATTGTCAACAATAATATTGAGCTCGGTACTAATAATTATATTCGGCACAGTTCAAAACGCTAAACAGATTGGGTTGAATAAATTTACCACACATTTAGGTTTTAAGACATAGATAGCCGAAACTATAGTATACTTATAGGTATAGGTTTCAATAAGAGTTATAATATTTTTGCTTTGCTTAACTTTCTCGCTCTTCGCTTATGTTTGGGTTGAATTCTAAAATAACGCTTTAGTAGTAATATCTAAATGGTTTGCAGCTAACAATCTGTTATTGAATGCGAAAAAGACTAAATGCCTGAAATTTTCATTACCTAACGTTAGGTACATAGAATCGAATGTAGTTCTTGATGGTGAAATACTAAAGCTTGACAATGCAACTTTATTCCTTGGCATGAATATAGATTCTAAGTTACAATGGGGTAATCATATTAACGTATTGTCAGGGAAATTAAGCTCTGCAGCATATGCGGTGTATAAAATCAGGCAACTATCAGATGTAGCTACAGCTAGATTAGTTTACTTTGCATATTTCCATAGTCTAATGTCATACGGTATTTTACTGTGGGGGTCGGCAGCAGATATTGAGACTATTTTCATACTGCAAAAACGTGCAATTCGTGCCATTTATGAGATGCGCCCAAGAGACTCTTTAAAGAGATAAATATACTGACCCTACCATCTTTGTACATTTACGAAAATATTATGTATGTCAGAAAAAATTTAGATAAATTCAAGTTAAATAGTGACACTCATAGCTTTAATACTAGAAATAAGAATAAGTTAGCTGTACCTCGATTCAGATTGTCCAAAACGAGCCATAAATCATTTTTAGGGAATTGTGTACGTTTTTATAATAAAATCCCTGATGAAATAACGGGGCTCACAGAAGGTAAATTCAAAAGCCGTGTTAAAGACATATTACAAAAGAAAGCCTATTATAAAATTAGCCAATACATAGAAGACAAAGATGCCTGGAAACCTCTGCAACCACCTGTAAATAAATTATGTAACCAAGATAATAATTGTAAACACATATTTAAAAAAAGCAATCCCTATGAGTTTCTTGCTCATTCTTCTCATAGAGGTGCCTTGCGAATGAGCGGTAGAATACTAAAATAAAATGTAAAATTGACTTGCAAAAGTGCTCCATTGTAGCCTATTTGAATAAATGAATTTTGAGTTTGAGTTTGAGTTTGAAATGCGTAGGCTTATTAAAAGCTAAAGCCGCCTCTCATAGTTTGAGTGCAAATGATTGAACTTAAATTCCAGGTATTTTAGCGCCACGATAAATTATAGTTGTCCTTAATAACCTTTTGGATAACATGATCTATTGCCATGTTGTGGGCTTTGTAGTGTATAAATAATAATAACTATCAAGTTACAATGTTTCGCATGATGGTGTCCGTTAATCCTAGCAATATTATTGTAATGTACACAATATAAATGTAAGAAAATGCATGGATATATGTAAGTATGGAGGATTGTTTCTCTTTTACGTAATAAAAGAACGCTTGTAATAATCTAGATGCACTTTTCATTTCATTATTTCAGATCAACAAAAACCGCTTCAAAAAATTTTTAAACAACACAAAAATAAAAGTTATGTTATCGTAAATTTTATCCTCCTTTTTCTTTTAAATGATTTAAAACATATGTGACTGACTGATTTAACAACAATCAACGCACACCCACGCAGCTGGAATTTTCAGGTAGAAAACACCGCGAGAATACATCGGCACAAACCTAGTAGGTTTTTAAATATTTTGTACTTAGTTTTAAGATTAATACTTTGGAGTATTAAATAAATAAAAAATATAATAAGTTACTAAAATACAACTTGTAAATTCCTGAAATATAAGCCACAAATTAGATCAGATAGAGCAGTAAATAACAAAATACTAACTCAAACTTGTAGCGTTTGTTACCGCAAATACGAGTACAAACAACCGACAAACTTTCTCAACAGACTAATGAAAAGAAAAACAATGGTCTCGCTTCCTAGCGCGAATAAAACCGTCTGCAAATCCGTCGCCTCGTCTGAAGTACTTTTTACGAGACTCAAGCGCTTGCGAACATACTAAAACTTGTTCGCAACTTTAAAGCTTTATTTTAATTTTCCTCGCACACGCCGCCGCGCCGAGTTTCCACGAGAAAAAAAATTAAGTACTTCGCACGTACACGGTATAAAACTGCGATGCTTTACGATCGCATTTCTTTAAATGGTGCAGCTTAGCATTAATATTGCATTTTAGATCATGGATAAAGGTCGCAGGGATAAGATACTTGTAGCATCGACGGATAGGCGTTATATTTCAGGCATCTTATATTTATTTCACTGGGTGTATACTGAACCTAGTTACATAAACGTTATACTTTACCCAAAACTTTTGAAATTATTTCATACTTATGTTATAAATACGAAAGTATGGACTTCATCAGTACCTACGGCAAATAAATATTCGATGAGTAGAAGAACTTTATTATACTAGCAATGTAGTGGTATTCTTTGGATCAGGAGATGGACTTTAAAGTATTGCTTGAGCCAAGAAGTGAATTTGCAGCTTGTATAATATATCCTCTCTTCCGAAATATTATATACCTATGTACGTTTCTTTTTATTATCTCCCCAGAAGCTAAGCAGAGATAGAATCAAGCTTAACTTATAAGGCGGTATAAATCGCACCCCTTTGCAAAATACAATACAGATTCGCGTATAAAATGACAAGATCTGATGATAATCCCAACATCCCAGACCGGACCGAGTCAAGGAGGCGCACCATAATTAAGCCCACGTGTAGTATGTGGATATCTTAATATGGATATTACCTATTGTATGCCGTAGTTAGAAAACAATGGTTACCTCGCCGCACTTACCACTAGAGAACGCTATTTATTGGCTCTACATATGGAGTTTAAGGGACTCTGTTATAATAGTGCAAGAGCTGGATGGATTTAATTTTATATTCTTTACTAAAACAAAAGCAGAAGATTTGAATGCGTACCAGAATAGCGGGGCTGAAGTGAAGCAGGAAAGATAAGTTGAAGAATTTGAAAGAGGTCTTCGACTAGTTGAACGTTACAGACTAGGGAAAAACATACACACATTTTTTTTAATAACATATCCTTACGGATGTGTTATTTTATTACAATCTAGCCTTTTTAGGCTAATTAGTAATTTGAGATATTTTCCTACTAAATTATAAAGCTAAGATAGTGTCCATTAACACTTGTCTTACAGTCTCTATTGGTGAAGTACACCTTGTTCAACACACATTAATAGATAAATACGAGTACGAGTAATTCTCATATTTTATAATATCACAAATTGCTCCTTACTAATAATTGCCATTTTATTTATGTAATACTCGTAGGTGGTCACAGTCGCCTAAAAATTTCCAATACAAAGGTACGTGAAAAGACCATTAAATTAAAATTTATTGAGAACAGATTTAAAACAGATCTAAAAAGTGTTGAGCTCCTAAACTAAAGAGCATCGTACGTTCCTGATTCCACGAGCCCACAATTGCAACGTTGCGTTTTAGAACAGCTATAAATCAGCGAGAATGCCTGGAATAGAAGAATTTGGCTGGCTTTTGAATATCGGCGCATAATACCGACGTAATGCCTTGTAAGAAACCTATTTTGTAAGCACTTTGTACGATAAAAAGGCAATTTTGACTGCATTCTTTTTCCGACCGCTATTTTCGTTCTCGTTATTTTCAAGAAAATAGCTAGCTGCAGTATTTGATTTCACAACAGGTCAACTGGTAGAAAATGCTATGTTAGCATTAAGTTAGTCCTAGCGTTGTGCTGAATAATAAAATAAATAAATTTTAAGTATAAAGTGACAAAATTATGTGCTAGTACTTAATCCATAATAGAGAGAGACTAATATCTTACTCATATTATAAACGAGAAAGTTTGTAAGAATGAATGGATGTATGGATGTCTGGATGTATGCTTGTTACTCTTTCACGTATAAACCGATGGGTGGACCGATTGAGCTGAAATTTGGTATAGAGATAGCTTAGATACTGGAATAACATATTATTATATGCAGTACAGTACAACCGCTAAAACCGCCGGGTAAAACCGCTGAGCACTGCTACTAATCTTAATATATAAAATGAAAGAGTGACAGACTGACTGATCTATCAACGCATAGCCCAAACCACTGGACGGATTCGGTTGAAATTTGGAATACAGATAGATTTTTGACGGGCTAAGAAAGGATTTTGTACACGCGGGCAAAGCCGAAAGCATAAGCTAGTATTTTATATGAGTAATATTAGCAATTTAGTACCCAATCGGCAAACTACCTTTGATGTAGTTAGAACTATAAATACAGAGAAGATAGGAAGGTACAAACCTAATGACCCAAGTTATTTGAACTCCTGCAATATAGTTAACAAATTGCGAAACAATGTGAAATGGGTACTGGTACTGGGTAGGCCACAACTTGTATGGTGGTTAAATTAATATTGGCTTTGCAGCTTACCGCCTTAACATTACCCTACTACGAACACTTATAGCAAATACCTAGTACCAGCCAGACCACCACCTACTGCCAGTTATTCTACCGCCTAAGTGTGCAAACATTACTGTGCTTCGGTAGGAGGGCATTGTAGCTAGTGAAATGACTGGGCTGAAGAGTCTTAATAAAAGGTGACAAACACACATCTATACTTTCACAACTAAAATATTAGTAGGAAGTAGGAATAATAAATAAAAAATTACTTCTAAGCCACAAATGACTTTTTACCGGGGGTAGACTTCCTTTGCAGGAGGTCGACTAGGTGGGTACCCCAACAGTGCCAGTTATTCTACCTCCTGAGCAGTGACGTGCAAACATTACTGTGCTTCGGCAGGAGGGCACTGTGAAGTGAAATTAATGGGGTGAAGAGTCTTAACATCTTATGACTCTCAAGTAAGAAGCGTTGGCGCAGTGCACTGGGTAGCACTGTACTAATTGTAGGCAGCGTTATCTCTTACTATCAGGAGAGCGTTTTGCTCGTCTTCTTACTTCGTTGTATAAAAAAAACTTTTTATTTTCTTTTTATTTCCGAGTTCGAGTAATCCTTAGTAAGGAACATGAAAAACGATTTTCGCGCGGGAAAGTTCCGTAATATCCGAGGCTAAGCCGGATTTGCAACTCACTCCGCGGCCGAAGGCTTCTTGTTACTTTACTTTTTAATTAAACCACTTTTATGAACGGGGTTTTAAATTTTCAAGTAAATAGAATGAATTCGAAACTTGATGTGGATTCTGGAGGCTTTCTTTCTTTTTAGATTTCTCTACTTATAAGTAGGTACAAACATTCGTTGCTGTAGGTACCAATTTACGATATAGCATAAGTTTAATGAGAAGATCGGAATGAGAGAACCAAGAGTCAAGGAAATGTTTTGGGGTAGACTTGCTTTGTAGGAGGTCGCCTAGGTGCGTACCCCAACAGTGCCAGTTATTCTACCGCCTGAGCAGTGATGTGCAAACATTACTGCGATTCGGTAGGAGGGCACTGTAGCTAGTGAAATTATTGGGCTGAAGGGTCATAAGTCATAACATCTTATGTCTCTCAAGTGTGAAGCGTCAGCGCAGTGCACCCAGCATTTTCTCTTTGTAATCCTGGGTTACACTGTACTCATTATGGGCAGCGTTTTCTCTTACCATCAGGAAAGCGTTTTACTCGTCTTCTTACTTCGTTGTATAAAAACAAATGTCGAATGTCTTCGAAATCAACTCATTTCGGCTCCCATGGCATCTTCAGATATTATCAAAGGCAAAATTGACTACTTCCTAAATAAAATTGCTGGTCAATTGTGAATCTTAACACCAGCAAATCTTCCAGACAACCGTGCAGCGAAAAAAATAATATAAAAAAATAGTAGAGCTCTTTTTATACACAAAAGTTGCGTCTCGAAATAATTTTTTTATCTAATATACATTATACATACATTATAGGTAATAATGTACTTACGCTTAGCTATTTAATCCCAGTTCCGTACATCACTCAATGTCTGTCTGTCTGATTCCATCTCCTAATGTACGCAAATACAGACAAAAATTCAGGAAGAGGGTTGTACAAAAAAGGTTCCGTAGAGTTCGTAGGGCACAATTAATCACGGGATCTTATCTTAAAACTCAAACCTTTACAGGGAACTTTTGGAATTACGTTAAGCTTTATCTGCGTGGCACTGACACAAAAAAACCCCACGTCACACAGGACCAGAACGGATGGATAGACCACTCGCGAACTTTTGTGTTTGTTCTTGACTGCACCAGATAGGGTCCTCTTTATATCTGTACTTCCATTCCGACCAAATCAACCGATCGACTAGTTGTGGAGAATGGAACTCGATTCCAATAGAACCAACCAGTTAATGGGATATTTTATTCACAACAAAAATGTTCCAATCGGACCAACTGAAATTATTACGTGTCAGAGTCCGTACAAATACAAACATTACAAAAATTCCTTCACAGAGCACGGCCGTTTTCCGTTCCGGCCCTGTGTGACATTGGCTTAAATGTATAATGAAAATAAGTAACAAAATTTGTATAACATCCCCAATAATCGTGAAATCCTTAAAATATGATACAGGAAAAGATTTTCCTGTTGTTCGAGTAAGTTATGTCAATATACACAATAGGAGGGCGGGCGGTTAAGAAAATTTATATTATAATAATAGATATGCATTTTAATAATATTATAATATACTTATACAGTATGTTATATTTTAATATGCATGTTTATTATAAGATATTAGGAGTCGTAATATCGAATTAATCGAAATTAATATACGGTAGAACAAAAATGATCCATGGTAGTATAATCGCAATTGTATATCAACCTAAAACGTTATGACACCTGCAATAAAGTAAATGAGTCTTCATTCATCATTTTCATCCAAACATTTGAATATAAATCGAAAAGCTTCAACTAAACCAACATAACTTTATTTACTCCATACAGGATATCGATACCATTACTTTTTAACATAAAAATATTTATCACAAAAGAAATCGAGAGAGTTGTTCCAAAATTATCGAACACATTCGGAAAACCAATTTATTTCGAACAAAGCGATATCAGAATGACGAATCGAAGAGCCTTTTGTTGTCCCTGTAGAATCAATTCGTGTTTTATTCGAATGTCGAACATTTCTTATCACATGAGAACGGTAATAGCTGCGGCGAGGCGGGTGGGACAATAATACGAGATGACGATTCCAACCAAAGGAATTGTTTCTTGCAGGACTGACACACAATTTTCAAAGGACTGTTTTTTTAAGTTTTTACTAGCGGTAAGCTTCGGCCGTGACTAGTTACCACCCGCTGGACAAAACCGTGTCGCCAATCGCCAAGCGGTCATTTATGATCGTGTTCCGGCATGATGTTCAGTGAAGGCAGGGTGGGAATTACTCCCGCCTTTTAGGTTGAGTCTGTTACCATCTACGGCTATACCGTCGATTAACATCACGCGAGATCATATTCAAAGGCTAACGTATTATAATGAATAAAACTACAGTTACTTAAGCGCGCGCGTTACAATGCATTTGTTATTATGATTTTTTGCTTAGCAATTTGTCTTGTTATTGCTAAAGATCTGCTTTTCGGTTGTTGGTTTCACTTAACATGGCCTTTGGCACCATATTTATGACTAAGGTAGCATGCTATTAACTTTTATTGCCTACGATACATGCAAATTTAACTCTCAGATACTTTATGTTGGACTATTCGAATAATTTTTCATGCTACTTCGGATCCGAAACCGTCTCCAATTGATTTATTTATAGCATATGAAAATGTGATCTAGCATGACCTGGGTGAACGACCTGTCGCTACACGGCTCTCAGGCTATTATTCCAGTGTTCATGAATTTATTTTCGTAGATTACTGTCAAGTGGTCGCACCAACCTTAATATTTATGGGCTATATCTAAAGGTTCTGTATTCTCGGGTACATAGTTGTTATGCCGGGACGAGGCTCGTAAAGGTTGAAATAACTCGGTCAAGATAGTCGGGACAATGAGAGTCCGCACATTTGGACGAACGGTAATAGGCTCGGCGTAACGAGTATCGCTGACGCAGGCCCCGCCTGTAGTTTTGTAGAATGGGCAGATTCTTTAGTATCATGATACGTGGGATCAGATCTCTACTAAAAAACAGTAGATGGTAAATGCCTACTTAGTTTGATGTACGAATAAAGAAGGTTTTTAGAAGTTTTGGAGAGATTAGTAAGAATAAACAAATCGCAAATACGATAAGAAGTAATGGTAAAAACTTCAATTTAACAAATGGAAGATTCTCAAGTTTTATCTCTAAAATAGAGAGAGCAACCTCTAAAGAGTAAAAATGATCCAAAAATATTTCCGTAGAACTCCGTAGCGTCGCGACGGAGTTATCAGCACTTCGAATCTGGCAGCCACTTTATTAAGTGGAGGAATAAGAATTTCTCGCACGTACAGCCAAAGTTAGGACAAGTAACAAATGAGACGCGGAAAAATCGACGGAATATGTGAGCTGAGTTGATTTTTCCCGAGAGCTTTTCCTTGTGCAGTTTGAGTCGACGTATAACATGTGTACGGATTAATGTTCCGCAATAAATTTACTGCAATATCACGTATTTTAACGCTGAGCTGAGACAGCTTTCTTTCAAATCACGTTGGATTATAAACGGTCTAGAGAAAACTAGATAAAATTTTATGTTGATTGCTTCTCGCTGTTGAAAGTGATGAACACATCTCGCTGACGTTCTACTTTAAAAATGACATTTGAATACTAGTTAAATCATAAAGCCAGTGTTTCAAACGAATAGAATAACTGTAAGATTTATGCACCCATTTTGAAGTTTTCGTTATGAATTTGATTTTATAGGCAAAATAAATCATCGACTTTTATTTAACAACCTGCAAATTCAAAACTCCAATTACATTTCCAATAAAAGTTGAAAATTACGAGGATCCGTCGAACCTATTAATCAATAGATAAATCTAATTAATGTTTTGTAATATCCCCTAAGGCTATATCAATTACGGGAAGACTGGAAGCTGAAGCAAGCGGCTACAATGGACCCTTAGGGTACAGGATTTATTGGAACTCTGAGGTTTTAATTCCTGAACGTAATGCCTTTCTGGTCGTATTTTTAAGTGGTTTAGAAGTGTTTTAATGGTAGATGTACTCGTAGCTTTAGTACTGTATACAGGCTGTTCACGAGATTGTTATTACGTATTTCCTGATAACACTTGAAGTTGAAAATGGATATAAAGTAAAGTAAGTAAAGTAAATTTTTATTGACATAAAATTACATCATATTATGTGAATCCATAGGTCCCCAAACTAGTCAAAACTGTGTTTTGGGGACCAAAATATGAATATAGCAATAGCCGTGAGCCATTTTTCATTTAATTTAGAAGCAAAATATGCAAATAAATGTGGTATTTTTAATTATTTCAACAAAATAACAGCATGTGAGAGTTCACATTGCTATGCTTAACATAGTTGCATAATATTATAATATGGCTTTTATTCAATTCAGAATATTTCTATATTAGGTACATATTTAGGTATTGATTAAATAAACTTTTCTAACGACACAAGGAAGAAGTTTCATAAATTTATTGGCGACGTAGGTCAATAATGTTAATTAATACAAAAATGTACGCCATTTTTCTTTGATTGAATTATATCAACTAGGTAGAAATCTATAGAAGTTGAACTGATTCTCGTGTGTCAAAGGGCCATTAAAACAGGCTCAATTTGAAAATGGCCATAAAACGGATATTATTTTACGACAGAATTAACATATAAGGTGCAGAATTGCCACGAATGACGGGCCGGGAAACTTTTTAATATATTTTATGAAAGGCGTTTTGGCGAGAAACGTGAATGATTAATAGCGCCCCTTCACTTGGTATCCGCGTCAGAGCCTTGCGGAAAATTCAGCTTTTTTATATTAATTAAGCAGTCTGTTGTAACTCTGTAATTCTTTGTAATATTTGAAAATTTTAATGAACTCTATAACCCTTCGTGGAAAATTAGCTTGCCTTTGTCTGGAGAACTGAGACTTCAGAAAATACAGAAGCCGTTTTTTCTACGAGTACTATGATTATTATCATTGTAAATTTAGACGGGCTGACATTTGCATATCAAATAAAATTAATTTATTTAACTATATCAGGAGTAGCCATCTACTTATATTTATAACTAATTATAATAAGAAGGCATGTAACTTATAATAAGAAGGATAATAAATACTTGACTTTTCTTCAATTTGAGTTTCTCACATGACTTTTTATATGACCTTAGTGATAAGTTAAACTTTTATAGATCGCCTAAGGAACATTCAAATAAAGCTAAGAAGAATCCAACTGTATAGAAAATAGAAAGCAAAACACAGTAGTAAATAAGCTCAAAACTGTAATACACGTAACCGAGTATAATTTATGTGAACCTCTCGAGCGATGCATGTACTCTAGGAACACAAATAACCAAAATTCAATATCATCCCATACATAAATCGTAGAAACGCATCGCATCGTAACAAATGGCATATCCGATTTATTCTCCTCTGAAACAGTTAGATTAAAATAAAAAGGAAGATACGGTACAGGAGTCTCCCAAATGGACCGCTCCTATTAGGTTCATGAATACAATTATACTTCGGTAAGGCGGCGTGGTAACCTCACCATTCGTTCGAAGTCGACGATAGTGATAGCACGCAAGCGCGTTTGTTTGTTTGTGATTCGTCCCACTGCCCCCGTGCCGTGCGGACGTTCGCTCCGCTTACCTGCGCTCAAAGGTTCATTCGATTTTATCGTTTGTTCCTTTGCTCGCAGCCAGCATTCGCGACCTACTGCCTTTTTTAAGGCAACAAACGTCTCTCTCGAGACGACGCTTAACTTTTAAGCACCCTTCCCTTGTTTCTATACCAAATCCACCTTCCGTGGTCTGTCGGTGGAAACCAAACGGTGCCAACGTAAGCCGACAGGGCGTTGCCCCGGAGCGCCCGTGTTTTTCTCCTTCTGAGAAAACCACGGAATCCGGAAGGGCTTGACGCACCGCCCAGGGTCACTCAGGCCCTCGTGCGACGTCAGGTACGCAGGTACACACCCGGTTGCCAGTTTTTGCTAAGACTGCAACAGCCGGAATCCGACTCACAACCTTTGCTAAGGACCTGTGAGTTGGCATTCACTAGGGATACAGACCTAGGCACTCACCTCCCTGTCTACACCCGGCAGGGAGATTCTCCCTTCCTATTAAGCTCGCCGGGGACCTCCTCCCCCGGCGCCACGTAGGCCCTTAACCTCTCTCCAGCCATGGATCTCCAATCCTGGCTGGGGAAGAAATATGCCACGATTTTGAGAGAGTACAACGACTCTCTCAAAACCGTTAATAATATTTCTCTGCGCCCCGCGGCGCCCGTCCCAACCGAGGCAAACTCGCGCGTTGCCTCGCGCGCCCCCAAAGTGGCCCCTCCCGTCCGCCATGATATGAGCCCGGCGTTCATGTCACGCTCTCCCTCTCGCACGCAGGCCTCTCGCTCACTCGTAGCGACGCCATCGCAGAGCCTTCAATGCGCTCAGCCCTCTCGCTCTCTCGCGACGCAGTCTCAGACTCAGCCCTCTCGCTCTCTCGCGACCCAATCCCAGAGCCTCCCTTGCGCTCAGCCCACCCGCTCGCTCTCGCCGGGTTTTTCACCCGCGAGCCCCTCCCCCCGCGACCGTTCGCGCTCCCCTGTCAAAATAAATTTTGCCCTCTCAGACTCACCGCAGTCTCCCGACCCCGAAATGGAGTGTGATCCTATATCCACTCCATCTCTCGCTTCACCCGACGATGACGGCTTCACCCAAGTCGTCTACAAAAAGGGTAAGAAACGTCCCGCGGCGTCTTCCCCGTCCCTCCCCGCTAAGGCCATCTGCCCTCCCTCGGGCTCTATGCCTTCCTCCGCGTCCTCCGACTCCGAGACTCCCGTCTCTAGACCTCCGGGCTCGTCCAAACTCCCCACGCCCTTCCTTGTTCATGACAAGGATAGGTGGTACGACCTGTCCAGTTCCTTCGCCGAGCTCGGTATAGAGCTCAAATCGGCGACTAACACCCAGTTGGGCATAAGAGTGCAGGTGAAGTCAATCGACTCTCACCGTAAGGTCACATCCTTACTCCGCTCCAAGGCCATAGGCTACCACACCTATGCCTTGGAGTCTGAAAAACACCTTCGGGTGGTCATCCGCGGAGTCCCTAAGGAGCTCGATGTAGAGCTGGTCTCCGCGGATCTCAAGGCTCAGGGCTTCCCGGTTAGGGAAGTCCACCGCCTTTATGGCCGAAACAAGGCCCTCTTCGACCTTGTGTTGGTCGTCCTAGAGAAAACCCCAGAGGGTAAGGCCATTTTCAATTTGAAGATGGTCTGTAGCCTTTCGGGTCTCTCTATTGAGACCCCGCATCGTAATGGCACTCCTGCCCAGTGCCATAGATGCCAATATTACGGGCACTCTGCCCGTTTCTGCCATGCCCGCCCTAGGTGCGTTAAGTGCCTAGGAGACCACAGTACTTCTGAGTGCACCCGTAAGAGGGAGGATCCCGAACCGCCCTCTTGCGTGAATTGCTTGGGGTCCGGACATCCCGCGAACTATCGTGGGTGTCCCAAGGCCCCCAAAGGCAAAGGTCCCCAGAGACGCCTCTCGTCTCGTCCCACCAAGCGAACCGGAGCGCCCTTGGCTTCTCCGCGTCGCTATGTGCCCGCCCCGCCCCCCGAGGGGAATGCTTGGTCGGCAACCGAGTTCCCCGCTCTTGCGCCGACCAAGCTTCTCCCACCCACTCCGGCCTTCGTGCCTCCACCGCCTCAGGCCCCTATGGCCCCCCAAATCCCCTTGCCTATTAACGGTACGTCCGCCACGAGTAGGCTCATGTCGTTTTACGGCAGCGTCGATATGGACGCATTCAACAAAGTCGCGCTCGAATTTGTTGCTATTCAGCAACGGAAAGACTTCGATAGTCTGACGGTCCTCCTTGCCCAAAACAAAGCCTTGATAGAGTCTGTCATGGCCGCGTTCTATCGCTCTTAACTATACTTCCACTATGGATAGTACAGCTAAGAGAATTAAGCCCCACTCTTTATCCCTGGCGTTCTACAACGCCAACGGCTTAGGCATAGGGACCGATAGGAACCAACTCCAACTTATTCATCAATTTTTAACTACCCATCAGGTAGACATCCTGCTAGTGTGTGAGACATTCCTAAAACCTAGCCGGAAGGATCCGAAGATCGGAAACTACCGGCTGGTCCGTGATGATAGGACTACCGCCCGATTGGGCGGTACTCTTATCTATTACAGGAACTCTCTCCACTGCATCCCCATAACCACTCCTCCTCTTACCGATCTCGAAGCGTCCTGTTGTCGCATCGGCATGTCCGGCCACCAGGCCATCACTATCGCTTCTTGTTACCTCTCTGGTAACAAAAAAGTCCACAGGAGTGATTTCGAGTCACTCTTCTCCCTTGGAAGCTCAGTCATTCTGGCTGGCGACTTCAACTCCAAGCAAACCCTCTGGGGCTGCATTAGGTCCAATACGAACGGTCACGATCTCTACTCTCTCTCGACTAACCTCGACTTTGAAGTTATTGTCCCTAGCTCTCCCACGCGCTTCCCTCCCATTCCTGATCATAACCCCGAGGTACTCGACATAGCACTTATGAAGGGCGTAACTCTCCAGTTGCGCTCTTTAGAAGTGTTACACGAACTTGACTCTGACCACCGTCCCGTCTTAATGAGACTTGGACCGGACCCATCGGACAGACTGACCAAGACAAAGACGGTAGTGAACTGGCAGCGCTTAGGGGAATCCCTAAAAGCTATCAAGTCACCCGCTCTTGACCTTATCCCCGACGACATCGTCTCCCCTGACGACGTCTCGTGCTCGATCGATGCTCTCACTAGTCACCTCCGCACCGCCATTGGTGAATCCTCTAAGCAGGTACCAGCCGAGGATCTCCAACGCTGGTCCCTGCCAGAGGATGCGAGGGAACTATTGACAGCAAAGAACGCAGCCACGAGAGCGTATGACTATGGTCCCACCGAAGAGAACAGAGTCAGGCTGCGGCAATGCGAACGTTCTGTTCGCAAACGTATGACTGAACTCCGCAATCAGAAGTGGGACCACATGCTCTCAGAGATCGCGCCCACTCACCAGGCTTACTGGCAGTTGGCGCGATCCCTGAAGAGTGATACGTTGACCACTATGCCCCCTCTGACTAGACCGAACCTCCCTCCCGCGTTTGACGACGAGGAAAAGGCCGAATGTCTGGCCGATAGCCTTGAGGCACAATGCAGCCCCAATCTCGATTTAGTCGACCCTGCTCACCTCGCTGAGGTGAACAGTGTTGTCGAGCAAAAGTCCTCCCTCCCTCCCTCTGACCCCATCGAGCCCGTCAAGGATTGTGAGGTAGAGTCGATTATCAGAGGCCTCCGCCCCAGAAAAGCCCCCGGTGCGGATGGCATCACTACTAAAGTGATCAAACACTTTCCCACCTCTCTCATCTACCTCCTGGTCAGCATCTTTAATGCGGCCATGGTAAACGCCATCTTTCCCGACGCTTGGAAGAATGCCGACGTAATCGGCATTCACAAGCCAGGCAAGAAGGCATCAGAGCCTTCTAGCTACCGCCCCATCAGTCTCCTCAGTACTCTGGGGAAAATCTACGAGCGCCTCCTTGTGAAGCGCTTATGGTCCATAACTTTGTCCCAAAACCTCCTTCCAGACGAGCAGTTTGGCTTTCGAGCCAAACACTCATGCGTCCAACAAGTACACCGCATCACGGAGTACATCCTCGAAGGTTTCAACTCGAAACCCGGCAACTTTGGCCGTCCTATGGGGACAACAGCTGTCTTCCTGGACGTTGCTAAAGCGTTCGACAAAGTCTGGCACAACGGACTGGTATACAAGTTGTATCAGTTCGGAGTGCCAGACCGTCTTGTACTCATAATACAAGACTTTCTCAGGGCTCGAAGCTTTCGCTATCGCGTCGAGGGAGACCGCTCTTCTCCCCACCCCATCGGAGCCGGAGTCCCTCAGGGCTCCGCGCTCTCCCCTCTCCTCTATTCGCTTTATACTAGCGACATCCCACGCCCCCCGAATGTAGAGATCGCTCTCTTCGCGGACGACACCGCCCTCTACTCTAGAGGGTGGCGACCGATCCGTCAGATAGAAGCACTTCAAAGAGCCCTTCACCTTTTTGGTGATTGGTTCAAGAAGTGGGCTATCACGGTAAACCCGGATAAGAGTACAGCAATGTACTTTCATCCGACCAAACAGCCCCGCAGGGAGCGATCTCTCTCACTCCTCAACGGACCCATCCCTTGGGCCTCCCATACCAAATATCTCGGGGTGACCCTTGATAGTCGACTCTCCTTCATAAAACACGTCACAACCGTGCGCAACCGAGCGGCCTTCTTCTTGGCCCGACTCAGTCCCCTTCTATGCAAGCGGAGTAAAATGTCACTTAGAAATAAGTTGACACTTTACAAAACTTGCATACGACCCGTCATGACTTACGCCTCCGTGGTGTTCGCTCACTCCCCTCTCTCCACCCTAGACATGCTTCAAGTGATTCAAAATCGCTTTCTCCGTAAAGCAGTCGGAGCTGAATGGTATCAGCGCAATTCCGATCTGCATTGCGATCTCGAACTCCCCTCTATCCTTCAATTCATGAAGGATTGCTCTCGCCGCTACTTTGACGCGGCCCCCCACCACCCCAATCCCCTCGTTGTCCAAGCCTCGAACTACTCTGTAGATCAGGCCTCCACTCCCCTCCGTCGTCGCCCTAAAAACGTGTTGAACGATCCGGACGATCCCATCGCTGCCGTCACATCGGCGGCGCTGGGATCGCCGAATCCGCCAACCATGCGCAACAGTCGCTCCGTTTTCGGTACTGGTCCCGGATACCAGATCCTCCAACCAACACAATCACGACACCGACCGCGCCGGCGCGGTCGAAGACCTCTGAGATCCTTCAGATCAGTTAGATTCTCTCCAAATAATCAAACAGATCAAAATACTGTTAGGGCCCTAGGACACGCCCCTTCAGGGGTGCCAGGGCAAGTCTAGTCCCCGTATCTGGCGACGGCCCAAGCCGAGGTTCGTGCCATCTGAGGCGCCCTTGAGCTAGTCGCCCACTAAAACTTTGGGTCGAGTGCCTCCTGCGCTCACCACACGCCCGGTAAAGCTGTAGAGGTCTCAATCTGAGACCAACAGCGTAGGTCATTTATAAAAAAAAAAAAAAAAAAAAAAAAAAAAAAGTGGTAACCTTCCGGACTCCGCAGGCACATTATGTTTAACTATAGCAACGACAGCGCGTTTCGTATCTTTTCTGTTTATTTTATTTTCCACTGAAACACAATCTAACACAAATTGGATTTTGAATTACGTTGCCGGAAACAAACGGCTATATTTTACAATGAACTAATAATGGATGCCTGTTCTGTTTATCTAATTTTAGTTCTAAAATTACCGTATGTGGAACCTTTTATATAGGACTTTCTGATAATATAAATAAGACATTAACTTTTTAAATTTAATTATTTAGAACCTTTATAGTTTTATAATAAAAAATGTACATTACAAATTTGAAATCTATAATATCCAATTCTTAGTTTTTGCTATACTATTATGTTTTGGGTATTATTAAAACATTAATATTTTATAATTTATTCTAAAAAATATAATATGAAAAATGTAAATGCCTTCTTGTGGTTCAATATATACTTATGTATAATATTTTACTTTACCAAACGCGTAGCGAATCGATAACTAAGTTTATCACAAATCTTTTTCCAAGTAATTCTGCATATTATTTATATCAAACCTCGCCGACCAGCTGCCGTTTTGCATCGATCCTTTTAAATTATAGCCTAGGGCCAAAATCTCATCTCGTGTGTATGTATTTTTAAAAGTTTCAATATGGTTAACTTCAAAGTTGATAGGTTTAACCTGACTACAAAATGAACACTTTGCTTTGTGGGTTTTTTATACTAAACGCAATATTAAGATTTAAAAAATACACAGTACAAATCCATACAAATATAAGTTTGATGAAAGAGTTCACATTATGAATACGAAAGCTTTTAATTTAGAACTTTCAATATTATTCAACGTCAATTTTAATTTTGCACAATCGTGAAATGTTTTTGCCGATTCAAAACTCTTTTATCTTCGTCATTTACCCCCGACCATAAAACCTACAAACTATGTTCACCAGATGGCTCAGTCCGCCTATACCGCTGACTTACAAAATTACAATATTAAAATATGCCTCCATAAAAAGTCTAGACGGTAAAAAACTCGCAATCGTCCCTTCGCCTGTCTCCGGTCGATGAGGCCTTCCCGTAATAGTCGATTTGCTTCGAAAAAGGCACTAGAGAGCGACGTAACAAAAAAGTAAAGAGAAGTCGATAAGACCACTGTGAGCCCTCGTTATAAATTACTCCGACACCCTCGAGGGAGCAGGTAGGTGCTTCCCAAACTTTGCAGTCGGGAAATGAAGTGACTACGTGATCCAATCGCGATTTAAGGTGCATTCGATTCATGTAAGTTTCTGAAGTCACGCCATATTCGACCTCTGGCGTTCGATTTGACGGCGCCGCGCCAGTTGATCGATATGATTGGTATTATGGCTAATTTGCCTTTCCTCACAATCATATTTTAGCTCAAGGCAAGATTTAAATTAGTTAACAAACTACCTACGCAGCTGTTTTAGTAATTCCTACCCTCACATTCAATAGCTTTCCTTCCTATTAAAGCTTAAACTATGGGATCTTTGTACAGTTCCAAAACAAAGAGGAAATGGGTTTACGATTAAAGTTGGGTCATAAATCTTCAGTTCCGACGTCCAGGCGAGACCGCAATTTGACAGCCCTAATACATATTGATACAATATTGGTAGAGCCTTTCCACTTTCCATTTTAACACATACCCAAGTCATCCCTTTACTCCAAGAAATAGAGGTGAATTTGCGAAGGAAGGGAATGGTTGTGGGTACTGTATAAGATTGTTTTGCATGAGTTTTGACAAATATCTGCAGGTGACGGCTCCACCGTTTCCCAGCGGATGTGTTTGACATATTACTTAGATAGCGGTCACAGTATAAATGCGGGTGCCATAAATTGTGAGCACAACTGTACATATTGCGGTTATCATAAACATTTGTTGTGTTATATCAAATGCTTGTTGATATTTTTTTAAAGAATTTACAATTTACAGCTTCCATCTCAAAAGAAGTGTGTATACTGTGGTAAATTGATTTGATATATTATTTTATAAAACAACATTCTATTATGATAACTAACAGGTCAATACGCTCTATATACTTAGGTATCTGGCTAATGCTGATTTAAATTTAGTTTTATTACCGAAATAAATTTAAAAAAATATATTAAGAAAAACAAGATCAAAAACGGAACGTACCTAATTACTTCATTTCTCGTTTTATTACTTAAAATAAAAGTTGAGAAATTCCGAAGTGCGGATCTGAAAAACGCTTAAAATTCAGCTGATATTCGAAGTCCGCGCCAATGGCGACGTTAGTGAGCCAATTACTGAGATGAGGAAGTGGGAGATTTTCTTGTTACTCGTCGACTTTCCCCGTCGGGGGCGCTCCTAAATATCATTTATTTTTATGCGACTAATGAGAACTGACAATCGGTTCCAGGAACGGCTACTATTGATCTGTGCAATGACTCGCCGGAGACGCCGGTGCTTTTAGAGTATTGCGTTTGTGAGATGGAATATTAAACGTACGTTTCGAACGTCATTTAATCAATAAATGAATAAAAAGCAACCAAATCAGCGTTTAGAATTAGTTGACTTATGATTATTATAGAGAGAGAGAATATAGGTACCTACGTGAAATAAAGAACTAATGTCCAGCCCATTAAAATATATATCAAGTAATCATTATAAATATCTGCAATCTCCAATGCCTTCGCTCTATCTTTTTATTGTGAACATTTCAAATAAATCACGGACTGTTCTAAGAATATCTACGAGTAGAATAGATATTAATAACCTCCAATGCGGTAGGTATCTCAAGTCTTGGCACTTGGGGTAAATTTAGTGGACTTGAAGCAATTGTTATATTTTAAGACCCTACGAGAGGACACTGCAATAAAAATCAATATCTACAAGACTATTATCTTGCTCGACAAAAACAGGCACGCATAAAAAACCATGCGAGGTTGCATCCCCTAACCCAAGGGGCGGTCATAATTGGATTATGGACTGATCGAATTAGCAATTTCTTATATATTTTCCGCTTTTTGCACACGACAAAGCGGAAATCCAATCTCGGAGCTTCAATGGCCTACAGAAAACATGTAATGGTCGATCCAATAAACGTTATTGTAATTCGAGAGGAAAATCCACGGAAGTTCTGCTCGTCAGCGGTTTTGGTCGTAAATCTTGGGTTTAGTTTGGGAAATCTTAAGCCGGGTTCACGTTTCTTGCGAGTGCCACTTGGGCTACAATCGACTGTGACAAACCTACATACTTATTCGTACTTCTGCGCGTGATATCACAGATAATTCAGACCTAAATACAGATAATTATTTAAAACTTCATCAACTATCATAAGATTTTTGTATAAAAACTGGCGTGAATAGTACAGACAGACGCTGATGATGCTGAGAAGCTAATAGCATAGCTGCTAGCGAATGAGGAATTCCACGAGGTGCGAACGTTTATGAATTTATTTTTACAAATTTCTGTCGTATTTGGTCGTTGTGCTTGTTGTTTGGTCGTGGTTAGAGGTGTGTTAGGATCGTACCAAGTGGAGGGAAATAGTCTGTCTTGACGTTGTTGTTTGTTGTCTGTCTGTCTGTTTGTTTATCCCAGGAAAAATGCGTTACGCATCGTCATCCTATTCCTCCCCAGCGGAAACCAGACGTGATTTTTACTCGTAATATGTATACGTAATATGTAGACTCGGCTTTAGAATGATCACTTCACTGAATATTCATAGCTATAGAACTATTTTAATTAAAACAATCTAACCCAGAAACTCAGTTTCCCAATCAAACCATGAACCGTAGAGGTCAAACAATAAAATCGGCTCATTATTGAGTAATTTTGTTTTTTTTAATCATCAATTAAACTAGGTCTTGTTCAAAGGTGACATAATTGACGCGATTTGTAAATCAATGAAATAATTAATATGCAGAGAGTAATAGAAATTCATGAAGCAGGCATAGATACAAGTTCACATGGAAATTTGTTGAATCTTTAACCGAATTTAATTATTATTTGGAATGCTCAAATTAAAAAAATATAATTAATGTAACGTCGCGTCGATACTCATTATAATAATTTCATAAATTTGACTGATTTAATCAATAGGTAGATCTATAAATAGGTAGAGCTATAATTTAATATAAGCATGTATCACGATTATTTGTCGCCCGACAATTTTATCGCAGAAATGCAAGCATAGGTTTATCGAATAGTACGCGTATATGCGACAAAAATATAAAAGAGTCTGTTTAAAAATTGGTCACGTGACGCTGTCACGGCAATTTTATATGGTAATTCCTACTTACAGTCCCGAAAAATTGGCTAATGACTGATTGGTCACAAATTCAAATACATACATTAAAAGTGATTTTTTTTAGTACTCGTAGCATACAGAATAGAATAGAAAACACTTTATTGCACACCATAAATACAGAAAAATAAGCTTAAAAAGATTACACATTAGAAAAAAAATGTTACAATAGCGTGTGTGCATATTTGTTGCCTTACTGCAAATCCTTAATACCACTAAAGGATGGAATTAATATTAAGTTAAATAAACTTCGCGTTAGATCTAATCCAGACTTTAAATAAACACTAACTTTACTAAAATTACAAGCAAAAACAAACCTTACTTCAATATTGTAACTTTTATCACCGCTTGTAACTTATAAAGAGCTGTCCTTATAAGGCTAATCTAAATTTACCGTCAATTCGGTCAAATACAGACTTTAGCAATAAAGAAACCGCACTTCAAAGATAAAACTGACACCGTGATTTTGTGCTAAAGAATACGTTTCCCCGATCACTGTACAAAAATATTTTTTTCTTTCGAATTTATTTTTCGTAAACTTGATTAGTAATATTGAACAGGTCAAATATCGCAAGTAAGCAATATATATTACTTAGGTAGTAGGTACTGCCGATTTTGCTATTAAAATGTTCATTCAATCAGTTTTTTAAAATTAATGGTCTTCAATTCATTAAGTATATCTTAATAATGCACAAATTCTTATAAAAACACTACTAAATAAATACATTGTTATTTAAAATATTTATTAGCCTACCCTTAGCGTTAGCCCACGTGAACGCGCGGGCGCGGGCGCGAAATATCAAACATATGACGTGCTATGAAGGTGTTCACGTACAAACGCACGTGCGGTGCAAGCAAAGTCTGTCGCGCCCGCGCCCGCGCCCGCGCGTTCACGTGAACAAGCACTTAAAATTTCTATCTTTATATTTTCGGGAATCATAAAAGTATAGACCGTTTTCACTTCCATGTTTAATGCGCGGTGTCCAAAATAGTCCGTTCCAGTGCCGACAAAGCCATAAGGATAATGAATTGAAACGAACTGAAGGTATCCGTTCATACCGTCCCACTACCAATTATACTGTCCCTAATATACGACCCGTAAACTTTACTTATCACTAAGTATACAAGCGAAACGCGTGCCATAAAATCTAAGTTGACACGTGTAAGATAACTGCTTCTGTTTGTCTGTTCGTAACTTACTCGCAATAATGTAAGTATAAGGTTTTTTTTTATTAATAGCTTGTTTAAATAATATTGTCTTGATGATCACTTGACGGTTAGATTTCGAAATTTACGATGTTTTGTACAAGAAACTACGTAATTGACTCCAGTAATAAATCCTATGTATTATTTGGACCTCGTTTCTAAAAAAACATGAAATCAGGCAAAACCGCAAGCATAAGTTGGTCTTTAAAAAACAAATGGCAATAAATAAGTGTTCAAATTCAAACACACATAAATCTACCTAAATTTCATTAGACAACTAAAATCAAGACGTACTGTTACAGTATGTCCAATGTCCGCACTATCTTACAAGGAGTTGGCCACTAATCCAATGAAGCTGACAGCCAAACTAGATGCCAAGCAAACTCCGGTGCCAACCTAGTGGGGACATAAACTCCCATTATAAAGACCTTCTCCATCTTATTTATAGCTCGGTCACTCCCTTTCCTCACTAATCCATACTTATTACGGGTAATGGGAAACCAATGGACAAGTTTCGAGTCTTTATCAAACTACTGATCTAAAGCTTATGGCCGTACTTACGGACTTGGAGCAGTTCCTTGAAGACAAAAACTGGATAATAAATTGAATGGGCTAAGAAGCTTTGTTCGACTTCGGAGACAGACTTAAAGTAAAAATCAGATGTTTTAAAGAAAACTTGGAACAGTAAGAAGTTGCCCGATGAATTAATTTGATACTATTACGCTACGCTACTGCTGTAAAAGCATTTATTTTAATTAATTTATACTAATTCCTTTACTTCTCTATTTTTTTGTCAATTCTTTTGTCGTGTGTTTTTGCTTGGTCTGTATAGGTACACAAAAAATATAAAATAATAGGGTTTTATACATAATCTAAAACAACTTTCTCATAGTTAAATCACAACAATTATAGGTTGTGTGATAACAGTTTCAGATCGCTAAGAGTCCTAAATGGTCTGCAACATGACCTATAATAAACCCTCTACATTAGAATCTAGGTTCAAAAAGGATCCAGTTTTACGTTCTTTCCAAAACAAGGCAAAGTTCAGGCGAAACATTTTAAAGTTTAGTTCTTTGAAGGATTGGAACCGAAAGTAACGTATCATATCGCCTAACATTCAGCAGAGCTCATCAAGAATTGACAGCACCTACATCACACGCGAGGCATACGATTATAATATGAATATTTCATCGCATGTGCAAATGATAAGTGACAGCCGCTGTGCTAACACTATTTCGCTATTAACCGAACCTGGCGGCCTTAGGGGATTGGGAGGGAAGCAAATCTGACGTTTGAAATAACCTTGGGGCTGAAAGCGCTTTCGCATTCGGGTAAGAGATGCTCTACCTAGCTAATGTAACATGATACGTATAAAATATTTATATAATGATTGAAACTTCTCTACTTATTATATTCACACAGGATTATGTTGAACATTTTTGATATTTTTAAGTTGCTAGTCTTGTAATTTAGGCATGAAATAATAATTATAATTAATTTATGAACTCTATTATAATTTATTGTAGTATGATTGGGTAAAATCTGATAAGTATTCGTTCTGATAATAAATACCCGTCATTGCCGAAATCGTCTGTAGCTTTAAAACATTATTTCAAACATTTTTCTAGACCACTAACCTAAAAGTCACCTTTCTCTCATCCGATACCTTGGACTCGTTTCTTCCTAAAACCTTAAAATCTTTGAAGAACTAAGAAGAGAAGTAAAAGCAGATTATTAACAACTATAAACATAACTTTATTAATCACGATTGTCGCTTGTTTTTTTTTTTCAATAACCCATTTGTGGTTAGCGGTTTGTCGCTCATAACGTTCATTCGGGTGTGGGTTAGTATTTATTATTGTTTACGTAACGCGGTGCCCTGAGGGCACAATTCAGTTGAGTTATGGCCGGTGACCCGCTGGTCTGCAGGGAGCAGGTGGACCCGCGGAACCTCTCAATTTATCGCTAATTTTATTTGTATGAGCGCTCGAAATTTTATTGTCCCCTGCAATGTTTTACGGGCGTGGACTGCGAAATACTGAAACAATCCCTCGTAAGCTCATTCGGAATCCAAATTATTCGTTTTGGGACGTTAACATTTTTGGACTTCCTACTAGGTACTATTTTGTAGTAAGTATATAGACTTTTAAGTATATTTTCGGGAGTATTTATAGAAACAATAAGTACTATACTACTATGTAATTTATCCTCAGTGCCTATAATTTATTTAAGAGGTGTGTGTACTTACGTAAATTATATTCCCTTAAAAGTTAATTCATAATCAAAGAGGAGGTGGTTCTTATAAAATACTGCGGGATAATACCAAGTCGTAAACGACACCACAAAAGATACTAATCCGAAAACTATTTTCCAAACAATATAAACCCAAACAAGGTATGTTTACACGTTACCAAAGTTGGAATGGAAACCAGTAATCCCATTACGCTGTAACCATCATGAACTAATGTAGGTAATAAAAACAGATACTGCGCTTCAGACAAAATATGCGCACGTGCATTTTTGTGTGATGTACACACAAAAGAGCAAACGTACTTTTTAAGAAAAATAATAAAAAATGCGTATTTTCGGTCAATGTGAACCTGATTATCGAGTCATAATTTTAAGTCTATGCAGTTATCGTGATAGTCTGTGTTGTATTTGACTCATTTTATTGAAGTGACAAAACATACATCAATAAGAATATATAAAAAGAATGATTCAAATTTTGATTACAATGTGTATAACAGCCAGTAATACAACATACACCCCCGTAATCAAAATGAGACAATTAACATAAACCTATCCCTTTTATACAATTCTGATGCTTAATGCGTGCTAGCGGCTTAGTGAATACATCAGCCCACATCTCCTCTGTGTGTTTAAAGACAACATTGATAACTTTCTTAGCAACTAAATCACGTAGAAAATGATACCTAGTGTCTATATGTTTTGTTCTGTTGTGGTGGACCGGATTTATTGCTAATTTTTGAGCAGATTGCGAATCATTATAAATTGCTACAACAGTTGACTCACCTGTTATTTCCAACATTAGCCGCTTTAAAAATACAGCATCCTTTGCCGCTCCCGCTAAACTCATATATTCACTTTCACTAGAGGAAAGAGCAATTGTTGTTTGTTTCTTGCTCTCCCATGAGATTGCTCCACCAGCCAAAGAGAAGTAAAATCCAGTGTATGAACGACGATCTATGGGACAATTAGCCCAATCTGCATCCGCATAGCCAACTAAATTTCCTCTATCTTTCCTGTAAGTAATACCCACATCGATACTTCCTTTTAAATACTGTAACACGCGCTTTGCCGCAATCCAGTGAGTTTTGTCGTATTTAGTATTGAACTGACTCAAATACGAAACAGCAAAAGCTATGTCGGGTCGAGAATTGACTGCAAGGAACATTAAACAGCCAATTAATTTCTGGTAAGGATATACAGTAGAGTCCTCATTACCTTTAGATGGCACTAATTTTTCCTTTTGTAAAGGTGTATGCATAGATCTGCAATCACCCATTTGAAATTTTTCTAACAAGCTCCGGATATAAGTAGCTTGATGTATTTTTATCTCATTAGGTTTCCAATCAATGTTTAAACCTAAATAATAACTCAATGGCCCAATCACTTTCATACTAAAATGATTCTGTAAGTCAGATATGACAGAGTCAAGTGTAGAATCTTTTTTATAAAATACGACAATGTCATCGACATGAAAGGCCAGAATAAGTAACTCGTTACCAACCTTCTTGGTATAAATACATGCTTCTGAAGGAGTTTGTTTAAATCCTATACATTGCAATATTTCGGTCAACTTTTTAAACCATGTCCTTGGGGCCTGTTTTAGGCCATAAAGTGAACGTTTTAATAAGCATACCTTATCTTCTTGACCAGGTTTAGCAAAACCTTCTGGTTGACTCATGTAGACCTCTTCCTCTAAGTCTCCGTTTAAAAACGCAGTATCAACATCCAAATGATGCATTTTCATTCCTGTTTCTGCAGCCAACGCAAACAACATGCGTAAAGAGGAGCTCCGGACAACCGGGGAGAAAATTTCTGAGAAATCAACACCATATACTTGATTAAATCCTTTTGCAACAAGTCTTGCTTTATACTTAACAACATCACCTTGCGCATTTTTCTTTAACTTGTATATCCATTTGCATGGAATAACCTTTTTATCTGGTCTATCAACGAGTACCCAAGTTTTCTTCTCAAGCAATGATTGGTATTCATCGCACATTGCGAGACGCCACTTTTCACTATCTTCTGCATTAATAGCTTGTGAATAGCTTAAAGGTTCATCCAGTTCAGAGGATGAAGTCTGCACACATACATAGTTAGCAGAAGAATTAGGTTTTCTTGGTCTTAAATTATATCTTGGTTCTACAACCTCAGTATCAGAATTAATTTCTTCTGAAGAAATTGATGTATCAGCATTATGCCACTGTTCCTCACTACTATCAGGTACACAATTTTCTGATACTGGTGCAATATTAGGCTTTATTAACTGTTCCACAGTGACAGTATTTCTCTGCTCTGAACTATTTAATGAATTCTCAGACAGAAGAGGTATGTACGAGTATGCTGGTTCCAATAAATCATTACCAGTCTTACAAGTATTACCTTTACCTTTTAAATCATGAAAATGATCTTCAAAGAATGTTACATCTCTACTCTTCACAAGTCTTCTAGGACACGTAGCATCTCTAAAGAAATAGCTTCTCGGATCTTCTGAATATCCGACAAAGATGTGTTCCGATGCTTTCATATCCAATTTCTTCCGATTACAGTCGGGGACATGAATTAGAGCCCTACATCCGAAGACGCGTAGATGTGATAAATTTGGGACCATACCATACCACTTCTCGTATGCCGTCTTGCCTTCGAGAGCACGATGTGGAGATCTATTCTTAAGATATACAGCCATATCTGCTGCATCCTGCCAATAGGCAGAAGAAAGAGAACTTTCTGACAGCATAGACCTTACCTTCTCCATAATGGACTTATTCGTCCGTTCAGCAATACCGTTCTGTTGAGGACTATAGGGAACAGTAGTTTGGTGTTTAATCCCTTCATTTTGTAAATGATTCGAAAAAGCTGCATTAACATACTCTTTTCCGTTGTCACTCTTCAGTGTCTTTATCTTGGCTCCCGTTTCCCGTTCCACAGAGGACTGGAAAATACAAAACTTATTCTTTACTTCAGCTTTTGAAGAAATAAAGTAGACAAAAGTCATACGAGAAAAATCATCTATAAAAAATAAAATATATTTATTGCCTTGAAATGAAGATTCAGGCAAGGGACCACAAACATCTGAATGAATAAGTTCCAGAACTGAAGTTGATTTTTTATGTGAAACTTTCTTAAAAGTTTTCCTATTCTGCTTACCTTCAATACAGGAGATACAAGGTTCCTTATCGACTTCTGAATAATCAACGCCCACCGCGTGACCCTTCTTAAGTTGGTCCATTCCAATGCGGCATAAGTGACCTAATCGTCTATGCCAAAGCTTGAAACAAGATACATCAGAGTGCGTTTCAAAAGCGGATAATCGTTCATTGAGTTTAGAATTGACTGTAACATCTAATGAATACAGTCCACCACAAATAGAACCATGTAAAATTACATCTCCATTACAAGTAAAAGCATCAGAATCATAAAAATTACAACCAGTTTTATCAAAAACTAAACTAAAACCTTTATCTACTGCCTTCTTAACTGATATAAGATTCGAGTCCAAGTTTGGCACATGAACTACATCAAGAATCTTTTTGACCGATGTCAAATTATCACTGCAACTGGTAATCGAAACTTCACCAACACCTTGGGTTTCCAGTATATCACCATTTGCTATAGTTACAGTTCCAATAGGGGAATCCTTCACATTCTCCATCCAATCAGCTCGTGATGTCATGTGTGCTGACGCTCCAGAATCTATATACCATTTCTCATTATCTAATTTCTCATTTACATTCAGTGCACAGAGAGCATTCTTATGATTTACAGATTTCTTATTCTTGTCCTTCTTATGGGGACAGTCTGGACGCTTATGACCTGGCTCATTACAGTCATAACACACAATAGGCTTCTTAGGCTTGGATGCAGAAGATTTACTTTGATTCATCCGGGAACGAAGAGCAGTATCAGGATTATCATATTCAGTTTTATTCAATTCATTCAATAATTTTGTCTTTACAAGGTCCGAAGTTATATGTGTATTCGAATTTTCCAGAGCTAATATTAAAGGCTCATATCGTGGACTCAGACCTCCCAGAAGAATAGCAGCTATTGATGCATCTTCTATTGTTTTTCCGATGTCAGCCAAGTCTTGTATAGTAGACATGATGGCATTTATATACATCTCAATTGAGTTATAATCTTCAAGGCTGCATCTATAGAGTTTACGTTCAAGGCTTATACGTCGACCCAAACCTTTGTCTTCGTATGCGGACGAAAGAGCGTCCCATGCCTCCTTTGCAGTTTTTGATGACCTTACGTGGGTTATTGCCAGTCCATCCAGAGTAAGGCAAATCTTCGATAAAGCTTTCTGATCATTTCTTAACCTTTTATCGGTGGATACATTACTATCTTGGTAACCTACGACGGCTTCCCACAATTCTTCATGAATAAGGCACATCCGCATCTTAAACTTCCATGTAGAGTAGCCTTCCCTATTAACTAAAGGTTTTATGCAAGAAAGGGAATTATTATTTGACATAATTTTATAACTCACGAACAGCTGGTCAATGTCCAAAAAATACACATATGATGCACGTAATACTTTTGAAAAACTTTCTTTTCACTTTTAATGCAGAAAAACAGTTTATTCTTGTATTTTCTTATAAATTCGTGCTGATAACGTATGTTGTATTTGACTCATTTTATTGAAGTGACAAAACATACATCAATAAGAATATATAAAAAGAATGATTCAAATTTTGATTACAATGTGTATAACAGCCAGTAATACAACAGTCTGGAAGAATAATATCGGTTTTATAGAAATTATCGCCGTTTATAAACTTTTTGTAAATCTTGTTTTTTTTGGGTTTTCTGATGTTTCAATAAGGAGTTATATAGATATCCAAATAGATAGTATATACATAGTATTATACTCTTAGATTATAGATATACATTATTCTTTCTATACAATAGAATCAAATGTCGCTATCAAATAAAATCATAGACAGTGTCGATCGACATAACATAAAAGAACTGAATGCCTTGCAATGGGATAAAGAATAGTATTATAACGATAGAAAGAGTATGAGCTTGGCATCACATTGTTTTCGATGCACAGTATCTACTATCATTATATAGCCTACGGTTGTATACCATCTCCACTTATAATCCCGCTACCTTACAGGTAGCAATATCGAGTAATACGAGCCCGCGGCTGTGGAACTAAATCTCTGCGATTTATCAAAGATACCGGCTATACAGGGTGACTATGGGAATTCACGAACGATGTTGTAGACTATTCTGTACGCGATACAGTAGTAAGCATCACTATTAATAGTTTTTTACAATTCGTTATTAATTTAACATAGAAGAGACACACAGACACCACATACATAGAGCAACACACACAACACAGATACACTAACATAGACCGGTCTTTAACATATAGTTTTAACATAGAGTATTATAATCATTATAGAAAAAAATATTTACGCAGATCTCACGCCCGTCTCTTAACAATATAGAGATTATGTACGTCATATGTTTGATATTTCGCGCCCGCGCCCGCGCCCGCGCTTGCGCGTTCACGTGAACAAGCCCTTATTACAGTCACACACAGGTAATAGTTGTTTCGATATTCTCTAAAATATAATATTTTAGTACATATTTAAATGATTATAATACATGATTTTACCAGTCACCCTGTATACGACCCAGCCCCATAATAACAACAGGGAGCCTTTTCATTGTGACTAATGCCAACTTTCGCTGACAAAGGAAATGCGAGGATTCCTTTACGATTTTAGGGATTTGGGTCAATCAATTCCTTTTTTATTTGGCGAAAGTAGACTCAATGTTGGGATAGCTTTTACGAGTTCATGATCAGAAATATCCTGAAATGTTGTATAGTAAAAGATATACGGTTTGAAACGACTACAAAAAATCGGACTCAAAATTCAGTTGTGTCTACTTTTTATGCTTATTGTCTCCTACATCTACAACTTTGTCTTTCATCAACCGATTTTTTATTACGTCGTGTATTAAATATTTTCCGTTTGTTCCATATTTAATTTTTAACTTTTTTTTAGAAACTATATTAAGTATTATGAGCGAGTATACAGCATCAAATATTGTAGGTATTGATATTTATTATACTTTACCGTCATACAGGGCAAGTACCTTCCTTTCCATGCCTCTTTGTATTAAGTCCTCAATAAACCTAGAGTACAATAAAAATGTTTATACATCTCTATCGGTGCAAATCGAAATAAATCGATCGATAAATCCATAAACATTTCATTTTTAATATCGCATTCTAAGCACCGAGGCGTGCCGTATAAACAAAAGTGATGTTTATACAGAGCTGTTATTACCTCCACTGGCGGAGACTTTGCGGGATTATTACAAGTCTAGCAATAAAAGGGGGGAGGACTTAACGACACCTGCTAAATATTAAAGAGAGGGAAGAATAAAACCTGCTGTTATGTTTGCCACTAAACGTGACCGACCCGTTATGAATTTCTTACAGCTATCTGCATAATGCAAGGACGTGTGTGGAGCAGTTTTAAATCCTTTTCATAGCTATTTTTATGAAAGAGTGTAAAAGATAAACAAAATGCGGGAGAATGATATTTTTTGTAGAGATAAACCTTTTTTTAAAATGCACATGACAAGCAAAGGAAGTAGGTAGGTACTTTTACTGGTCCTGGTTTTTACTTTATATTGATGGTGGTAGGCTTCGGCCGTGGCTACCAACTACTGGACAAAACCGTGTCGCCAAGCGGTCATTATGACCGTATTTGGCATGATGTTAAGTGAAGCTAGGGAGGGCTTTATCCCGCCTTCTAGGTTTAGTTTGCTACCATCTACAGCCGCATCGTCGTTTAACATCACGGTAGATCGTGGTCAAAGGCTGGATAGGTTGGATCGTGGTAGGCCTACAATGAAAAAAAATTGCTCCTGACATCGATAGAAATGATCTACAATGTTATACCTATTGATCAAATGCCACCAATATTTAAAAATTTGTTTCGAGCATTTTAATTAAATTTCAACCTCAATCAATTATTTTCATTTTAAAGAGATAATAAAACATCCAAACAGCGACATCCTTAAAAACTTTCGCATTTTATTAGTGGAATGAAGTTGTAGAACTTTCCAAATTAGAGAACTGAAGACGAGACAGTAACTCTTTGCCACCCTCAAAGTTACCGAGCGGATTACATCAAAATTGAATGATAGTATTAAACAGAAAACGAGAGGCTTCCTTGGAAATTAATCTTCTTTGATATTGAATTGATCCCAGCCTAGCTGAAGTTAAATTATTTTTGTTTTGAATGAGGAAATTCTGCGACTTTGATATACTAATTACTAGCTGCGCCCAGCGGTTTTACCTGCTTTACAATATCCTATATGTTATTCCAGGATCTAAGCTATCTCTATACCAAATATCAGCTCAATCAGTTGACCCGGTTAGGCGTAAAAGAATTACAGACATACATTCAGACATCTATTTATATAAACTTTCACGTTTATAATACTAGTAGGAAGTAGGATTATTAAGAATAATATCTAAACATTAGATGCTGTGCTTATTGTAATTCGGCAATAAATATTTTAATATTATACGATTAAAATGGAACTGGGTAGGACATGTCAAGTTGAAAAAGAAAACGCGAAGTCGAGATAATTCCTTACCTCTGCCAGATGCGACTAGGTACATAGTTAAGGTCTCACAAAAGACAGGTCTTTAGTGAGACCAATCAATTCACAAAGAAAAAAGAAGATGAAGAGAAGAGGGAGCAAACACAAGTTTAAGTCTTTTATCCAAGTTGAATATGATTAAAAAGTTAATTTTATTTTTGGTTGTCTTTGGTTATTCGACTTTAGCGACTGCCCATAAACCTATACGTTCCGTTTTATTGCAACCCACAAAGACACTATTTATAATTTTAGTAGACTCGAGGTATTTTTATACTAAACGCAGGCAGTCGTTATAAGCCCAATATAGTAACCTATATTAAATTTTAGTGTATCTCTTTCATCGTGGAATTTTTTACGACCTCTTTGGAAAATTGAGGAGGTTTTTTAATAAAAAAATGTGAGACACACCTGTTATGTTCTGTGTTAAAATATAATCTTCCAAGACGGTGTATTTCATAACAGCGGGCGAATAAAGATGAATTTAATCTGTTGAATAATGGGTGACCATCATTTTAATAGCATCGCTGAAATTTTTAAACATAAGGTGAAAACCTTTTGTAAAAAAATGTTTTAAGACAAAATGATCGTATTTCCCATCTATATTTTATTTTCTCCTAAGTACAGTACATTTTTGCACTTATACGCATTAGAATAGAAAACTCTTTATTGAAACACTACAAATATATAGAAAACTTAAAACTATAACACAAAATCCCGACATAAGTGTAACAATGACATCGCATTGTGATATTTTTTATTAAAAAGTTAAATAGTCGCCAATAAAAGATAACGAAACATTCATAGGTTATATTTCTTTAGAAATCTAGCGACTTAAAGCAAATACGTCCATTATATATTAATCTCAATAATAAACATAGAAAGGAAGCTGGGGGTTCAAAATTTTAAGTTTTGAGCTACTTGCTCAAGAAAATTCTAGTTCATAAATCCCGAAAAGCAAAGAAATAGCACAAAACAGCACAATATCCTCTGGGTTAAAAACTCATTGGCACCGTACTCCTGAGTCGCGTGCTCTCCATAGCGCGCTATAAAGTGGAAATTGCTTTCCTAGTTGAATTCATTGCTGCGACGGTGGCGCCTCGTACGCTAATATTATACCAGTTTTCTGGAAAATTCTGGTGCACTCATGAAGGAACTTACCACAAGATTGAACTGTTCAAGGAAATGAGGCATACGTAGTAAGCCAACTCGTTGTTAATAACTCATTTTGCTGAAGAATGGCACCAATGCAAAACGCACGGGGATCATAAAGAAAGAAAAAAAAAACTCATTTTGCTTCACACTCCTGAGTCATGTACTGCTGCTCCGTGGCGCGCTATAAAGTAGAAAAGAAGTTGCTTTCGGGTGAAGTAAGACAAAAATAACTACTAGTCATACCCCGCTCAAAATTAAGGCACATGGGCCGCATAGTATTCTTACTTTCATACACATAAGCACACACGAACTGTTAGTGAGCATGCAGTATGTTTTTTTTTGCGTGTATAAGTTTGTACGCACTAAACAGAATTTACATAGCGTATAGCACTAGTGTTACTTTATATACTATTTTTCTAAAATGACCCAGCAAATTTTGTATGCACGATTGTTTTTACGAGTATCAAAGCGGATTAATTTGATTTTTTTTCTAATTTGTTTATTTTTTGTTTATTTAAAATCAACAGTTTAGCTAGCTCAGCTTTCTTTGTACGAGTATAAAAGCAAAAGGGCTTACTATGGGTGCTTCAATTTAGCGAAATTACTTCTATAGTTTGTGTTTTCTTTTTCAGTGTGGAGTTAACCCACCGGAATAAGGAGACGTTTTCGGAATGAGGTTGAAGCGTGATTGGTGAACTGCACGCCAGGTTTGTGCACTTTGCCATACAGGTTGTAAAATCAGCAGTCCAGCTAGCTCAGCTTTGTTAAACAAAATTAGAAGCCATCCAATTATTTTAGATAGCTCTAGAGTTTTGCATTTCAGCTTTTTAGAGATTGAAATAGATGATAAAATCTTACTTTAAAATTAACAATGGTACATTTCAAAGCTGTGAATATGTAAACTTTACTAATAAGGTAAAGTTATAATATTCTTTAAATTTTATTTAGGAACGATGTGGTCATATAACATAGCAGCAGACTAAACCTAGAAGACGGGACAAATCCCTCCCTGCTTGTACTACATATTTATAATGTAAGGACTTAAATATTTCCAAAATATTATCAAACTTCCTATCGCCAGTAAAATTAGTTTAAATGCGTGCATTTTTTCAATGTCATAAGTGGTTTAAATTCTTATAGTGGTTCCGCAGTTTTAAATCGATATTAAAATGATTTTTTATTCATCACTACCGCAATGTGAGTCATTCATAGGCGTAGCAATGTCCAGGGAAATTCCACCAATGCCCACACTTTTTCACCGTTTGATCTCGAGTAGAATAACCAGCTACGTTTGATGGTTTTTGAAATTAGGTCTAAAATTGGTTGGTTTGTAAAACTTCAACACAATCTGTTCAATATTTAAATTTAATTTATTTCTTCCTCTAAAATAAAGCCTACTCATATTAGTTATTCTGAAGTTTTAAATAGAATTTCAACAGAATCAGTTTAGCAATATCAGAGTGAAGTTGAAATTATACATGCTTCCGTATTTAGAATTTCCGTGGAATTGTGTCAATAAATACAAGTTCTTTAATTAAAACATACTTATACTTTCGCCATTTATAATATCAGTAGAATTGTGACGAAAATACTAAGTCCTCAATCATACATCACATTTTATTGCCCAATAGATCAAAATTATTATCCAATCCATTATTTCAGTGGAGGCTAATGAATAATTTTCAAATAAAGCACACAAAGCTAAACGTAGCCAGTTTTACTGTGAGTGCCACACAATGAAGACATTTTCATAAAACCGCATAATTGGGCGTGTCGTGGCCACGGGGCGCCTACGTCGGACAAACAGACAGTCTGATTAACGATATTTTACTAACGAATTTATTGTCATGAAAACAGCTATATAGTTCAATAGACGCCGTGAATGTGTTAATTTCTGTGAATATGTCATACATATCGAGTATCACTTTTCCTTCGTCATAATCGAAAAAAATTTATGCTTCAATTAATTATTATTATGCTTTCTCCTCGACTATAAAGGTCTAGACAAAAGAAGACAAAGAGGGGAGTCAAGACAAATGTAATACTGCAAACCTATTGTTTGCTGTCGATATGCAATTCCAACGAATACACGCTCACTGCAAGCTACGTGCATTGTGCATGATCAATCAATCAATCATTTATTCGGACGTGTAGTTCAAACTTAGTAGTTCAAATAGCTCAACTCGGCGTTTGCGTGCAGTCGTTGGAACTGCAGCACGCCAGTTGAGTTTGATTGAAACTAGATTTTTTTTTCACTTGCTACCGCAAATACACTGGAGGGCACTGTAGCTAGGGCTGAAGAGTCTTAACATCTTATGACTCTCAAGTAAGAAATGTTGGCGCAGTGCACCTAGAATTTTACCTTTGTAAGATCCTGGGTAGTACTGTACTAATTATGGGCAGCGTTATTTCCTACCATCAGGAGAGCGTCTTGCTCGTCTTCTTACTTCTTGTATAAAAAAATACAGTCGAGATCGAAAGTTTAAAGTCTAATTGGAGCATTACTCCACTTATTAACAAAGTATAACATGTGGCATCTCTCTTGTTGTTTTGTCTATGGTCATGAAATATGTCCCTAATATGAAAGTCACCATTTATGATACTCGTAGTTGCAACATAGAAATATTATTTATTGATTAAGTTGTCCCATTGATTGAGGAAGTAATAATATTATGATTTAGAATTACATTATTATTGGTTAAAATATTACTTTAATATTTAAATTTTCGTGTATACGGTGACCCTTCGGTCTATCGTGTGAATTTCATAAGAAATTTTAATGTGAATATTTTTACAAAAATGTTATAACAATTGCGTACATTACATATTGTAGCTGATTTAAAGAGAAATAAATTAGCTTTTTAATATGAGAACTAGCTTAATAAAACACCCGGGGAAATTTCTTCCTAAAAAAAGTGCACGTATTCTTGACAATCGATTAATTTTAATATTTTACTTCATTTTTGTGAGGAGAAATTACAGCAGCTTAGTTTTAGTCTACTTACAAAATTTTTCTATTTTATACATTTTGCTTCTAGTTAAGAAACTAACAGAGCAATTCCGAAAACATTGAAAATATTTTCAGCGAGATAGAAACAACACATAAATTTCGTGCGAGCTCGAATGAGAAAAAGGCTGAACCAAAAAAAATAACCTGACACTGGGACTGAACTTTGCCTATCAGTAAAGGACATTGGAATAGTTTCGTATTGGAATTTCGAAACAATCCTAAGAAAAGAAATAAATCTAAGCATTTAAATGTCCAAAAATATATCCATTACAAAACCGTGTCGCCAAGCGGTCAATAAAGCCAGGGAGGGATTTATCCCGCTTTCTAGGTTTTGTCTGCTACCATCGCATCGTCGCTTAACGCGAGATTGTGATCTAAGGCTAACCTTTAACAAATAAACAAATATATTATATTATTTATCCAGGAACCCACTAGTTACAATTTGACTTGTGACGTAGTTTAAAACCCTATCTCTATACAAGTACCTTCAATATGTCAATAAACAACAAAACTATTCAATGGGACTCCCTTCGATTTCATAAATAACATGTTTTTAATATTGAAAAGGAATAACTTTAAAAACGAAGTAACGTACAAAACAGACACAGAAATAAATGTTATAGAATGGCCACAGGCATGGGTCGTCAAATTTATAACAATAGTAGATTATCTTCGATTGACATAAAAAAAGTTAAGCAAAGAAATGAATTGTCCTGCAGGGTTATTCACGTATCCGTCAGGGAACCGAACCGAAGACCGAATTGTCAAAAATGTATGAAATGACGTGAAATGTCTCGTCAAGTTGATACGACTTAATATATTTTTGACAATTCGTTCTCCGGTTCGGTTCCCCGACGGATAAGTGAATAGACCTGCTGAATCCTTCTCGACAATGAAGTTTATTACATCTATCTAAAAGTTTAAAAAAATCAAAAAAAAATACACCAAACTATTGTTAACGAAACTTTTATTTATATAAGTAAAGCTTGTTTATAAGTAAAAATAAGAAATAAAAAACCCATTGAAAAGTTTTTACGCTTTTTGTAGCAATAAAAATCGTGTTTCGCATCTATCTCGATTGAATTCCATTGCAGAGACATCGACCTATAACAATACATATAATTCAGTTACAGCATCCATGCACCATGCGGCGAAGCACAGATTGAATTGAGGCCAGGAAATATTCTCCCGCTGAGATTTACAAAAAAATACCACCAATGACATTTCTATGTGACGTTTTATTCAATTTAGTGCACTTTGAAATGGAAACGGTAGCATTCAACTTTACGTGAGCATAGGTTTTTATTATTCCTGCCAGTTAAATAAATAAATTCAAATCTATTCATTTCCAAAATTACAAAATAATAAATTGGGATATATATTTTTCTAACTACGGCCGATGCCAGCCAATTGATAAAGGCACTAACTTTTATTGAAGAGTAAATTTCCATGAATGCATTCACAATTAATTTATCTGCAAATTTAATCGTTATTAAACAGGTATCATCAATAGGCAAATACGACTCAATAATTATCACCGACCAGGATCTGTAAATACAGGTATAGCAGCATCATTACACTAGCGAGTTACAGCAATAGGCATGTCCAGTTAAAATTCAAATTGGAGACAGGAACGATAAAACGCAAACATTAAAATAGAACAGCCGACCGAACATGTCCGCTTGATATAGAATCATTCCGTTAGACATTTTACGACATTGAAGCCGACGGGACGAGACGTGGACGGCCCTTCAAGCTCCGCCCGCAAACGTACAAATAAATTCACGCAACACGACTGTTGCAACTTGCAAAACAAGCCGGCAAATTGTTGTTCGATGTTTCCGCCGCTCCGCCTGAACGCAGCTTTAGAGTCGGAATCGGCGAATTTCCCTCGAGTGCTGTAAAACTCTCGCTCGGAGGACAGCACCGGCCGTTCGACACGGGCTTGATGTCCGTCCGGATCGCGATTGTTCGCGTCAAACATCTACAAATCCGTCGTTCAATAAATTCCTTTGTTTATACTGAGGACGAAGTTTTGCGCTGACTGCACGGTCGATCGGAACATTCAGGATCATTCGCTCCGTTTTCCCTTCCCGGCAAAGGGATCCGAGAAACGGTCTCATTCCAAAATATTCTCATTACTTGGGCGGAATCTTTTTACTTTACGGTTGCGCCCCCCTCTTCTTGTTCAGTGGAGTAGGAAGTTTTCCTCTCTCATCGGCTGCGAGAGTGAATGACTAATAAGAAAAGCGAATGATAGCAATCTACTCGCACCCGCCGCCGTTCCTCGTATTTAATTAAACTGAAAATGAAAAAGCAAATTCGTCTTAAGTTCGCGCCACCAGGAAGAAACGGGCTATTTTTATTATCGAAGTTAAAAAAATGTTCGAGCTTTGTTGACAGGCTTACAATCGTGTCTCTCGCCGGGAACATCAAACGTTAGAGAAACTTACAAGAAAAAGGAATTGGACGTGTATTAAAAATGTTAGAACTAGCTATACATTGGTATTTTATCTTTTTCGAGCAATAAATACGTCGGCCGCTCGCTCGTGTAGGGAACATTGAAGACCAGCTAATAAATTCATAAGATTAATGATGGATACGATATTTATTTAGTTAAGTACGTTTGCCGTGAAACGTAATCTGTCTTAATGCCTATTAATCTTTTAAGCACATTAAGTTTTTATCTTAAGAAGTTAATGGTCTATTCGTGTGAACATGAAAGTTTGGAAGATCAAGATAAAATGTAGTCCTTTCCCATATCCATTCACACTTTTCAACCTTACATATTTATCACAAAGGAACCGTGCATAAGTACTTATTAGACACTTATATCAGCATCAAAAGCAACTGTTACGTTATACCATTCAGAACCTTGCCCTTGCACTTTGCACTTATTGATTTAACAACTAGACCATATGCGAGCGAAACATTCTCCCTCTAAGCAAAGAAACCACCATTAAACTACACGTGGGACCCCAAACTCCCTCGAGAGAAGATAATGCAGTTCCTGCATTTTTATTTTAACCACTAATTGGTGCATTTGGGGGGCCGTGAAACCCCAGCGTCTCTAGGGAATGCACAAACAGCGTTTTCAATGTCACTTTATTTGTAGGTAATGAATACATTGCAGCCGTAACGGGATTTATAGAGGGGATAATGTTCGACTAAATTAAATTTGAATGTAAAATGGAATGCAAAATCTGTAACGGAATCGAGGTATTTAAAACACAAGTATAACATAATATTATAAAGTCCTATCCTAATTATAAATGTAAAAGTACGTATGTACGTATTTATTATCTCTTCACGACTGAACCGATTATCCTGAAATTTGGCATACAGAATACAGATAGCCAATACCCAGGAATAACGTAAAGGTTTCGTACAGCGGGTAAAGCCGTTGGTCACAGCTAGATAATATGTTATCATATAATTTGCGTAGTAGTAACTTGGAATTTGGAATATAATAGTAGAATACAATAATTGGTATGAAATTTATAAATTATTTAAAAAAATTGGAAATTAATTTAACTTTTTTCTGAAAATATTGTATATACTGTAATTTTTTTATTAATTAAAATTTGTTAAAATATAAATCGAAAGTTGCCATGAATCTCTACATAATAATATGTTTAAATCACATGCAAGTCCCCTACATAAAAGACCCCTGCCAAACTTTCTGTTACGAATTTTAAGCCTCAATGAATGTGCAAAAATACTAAATAGGTACTTCTACTTTTTAATCCGGACATATTAAAAAACTCGAAGCAGAGTAAACACCATCACAATCGAGCTCAATGCCATAGATCGAGCCCGATGCCATAGCCGCGTTATCCCCCATCCCGTCCATTGCAAGACATATCTGCAAAATTTCACGCTCCCTTGCAATAATAATATGGGAGGCCCTTATCTACCCTCTACGACACTAGCTCGATAGACATGTAGGGATTCCATAAGTCACTGTAAAAGGAGGAAAGTTAATCTGAGTTATTTTGGTACGTACTTTGTCTTTGTTGTTCAAATATTATGTTATAAGATAAAAATAAAATAGAAACCATTCCATTGCTTTATTACCTGCAAAACATTCTAGAAAATATTTAAGGAACATTTTTAGCTTCATTTGTGTATTATTATAATATCTCTATTTTCTTTAACTTTTTTACTAATACATTGTTTCTGGCATTAGAATTTATTTAAAAAACAGTACTTATTCTGTGACGATTAAAAACTCTATCTATTAACTATAAAATAACTAAAAAAGATATCTTCAGAGTATATAATATTATCATAAGGAAAGCTTATAAGGTTGTGATATTGTTATTTACAAATCCTAAGTTTTTCAATTTAATTTTTAAAAGTATGGTCACCCTGAATTCTAAGCCACCCCAGTACATCATATTGGCACTTTCGAGTGGAGATCTCTCGGTTTTTCCTTCATCTTAAAGGATAAAGGAAGTCCAACCCGATTTGTGAATGGCAAAAGTAAAAATTTATGAGCCCTAGTCACGCTCTTAAAAAGGGGTCGAAAGGGACAACTATTATTATTATTTTGGCTGCAAATATGTATTGAAATATTATGTTTTGGGTGCATCGCAATAAAATATGGAAAAGGTTTCTCATAAGATGAAACTTGTAGTCACTGATGGTTTTACGGATCAACTAAAAAAAGCTGACAAAGCTCTTCCTGCAGCTTTTTCGTGAACCTCCAAAAGGCTCAATATTGCAGGTAGTAAGAGCAATAAAGAACTAATAACTAATCATAATCTATTTATAAATATAATATACTTCCTCGTGTTATTGTTTTAACTTATAACTTTATCGATGGTATCATAAATTAATTTTTCAAACAAATTTTCACATTAACATTTAGGAATATGAAACATAATAATATAGAACATTTAAGATGTATCTACAATGAAACAAACCTTGCCTACCTACCTATGTAGAAAAAAACATAAATTTTACCAACATCAACTAGGTTAGTCCCTTCCCAACTGTAACTATCCTTTCAGTAGGTAGTAGGTACCTTTACCGGACCGCTCTCGTTACCCTTAAACATAAGATTTTAAGTCCCATAAACCCAGTCATTTCGCTGACTACGTTCCTCTATAAAACTGAACGCAATACCACGCCGGAAAAATAACTTACAAAATTGTTGGTAAACAAACCTCTCCGGAACAATAAACATATAAAACATTGTTGTTTGCGCCAAAAAAGACAAGTTATTAAGAGCGCGGTCTTTAAATGGAAACATCACCAGATATTTATTTACGTGGCAAGTTTTTTTTTTAATTTAGTAATTATAAGTCTTTGACCACGATCTCGCGTGATGTTAAGCGACGAAGCGACCGTACATGGTAGCAGGCTAAATCTAGAAGGCGGGATAAATCTCTCGCTGGCTGAATTGGAGAAATGTCAAGGTAATTATTTATTAAATGAATCAATTTACCCCTATGATGATTATGGTTACCCACTAATCAAAATCCGGCAAACCGCAACTTGCCAACGTAATCAGTAGTCCCAGTCTATATAATATTATGTACATAGCAATATATATAGACGTAATGTTTCTGTCTCGTAAATATAGCAGCCTTGTGCGTCTACATCTTAAACGTTAAAAAATAAAGGTATTGCATATTTTTTCTTCCCGCATGGTGGCCTGAAATGATGCTCTGAGCTATAAGAACGCCAATAATTGGATGTTAGAACTTTAATAATAATATTAAGAAAATTGTGAAATTACTGGGCTGAAGAGTCTTAACATTTTAGACTCTTGTGTAAGAAGTGTTAGTGCAGTGCACCTTGAATTTTACACTGTCATGATCTTTGTTCTTGGCGGCACTGTACTATTATGGGCAGCGTTATCTCTTACCATCAGGAGAACGTCTTGCTCGTCTTTTTACTTCGTTGCATAAAAAAAATATATTATCACTAGCTGCGCCCAGCGGCTTTACCCGCAGTACTTATGTAGCCTATGTGTTATTCCAGAGTCTAAGCTTTCTATACAAAATTTCAGCGCAATCGGTCCATCCGTTTAGGCGTGAAAGAGTAACAAAAATCCAGACATCCATTCTTACAAACTTTCACGTTTATAATATTAGTAAGATATACCTACCTTTTTCCACATTTCCGAAGCGCTACTCTTAATTAAAATTTTCACGTGTGTACCTAATTTACGCAACCTTTCATTATAAATCGTGTTCATGGTGACGTGTGAATGTAAACAAAACAATGAGTTGGTAATTCGCGGCCGGTGTCGGTGACGTCACTGGGTGCGGCCGTCCTGAGTGATGACTCGTTTTGATAAGGGATTCTTTTATGAAATTGGGTTAATTTATGCCAAATTATAAGGATTATTCTTGTAAAAATTATGTTAGGAATACATTTTATTGATTAAACGTAAAGTAACGTACAATAAGAGGTGGATGTAAAGCTAAGGGAAATGAAGTGGACTAGTTAGATTTAAATATAGTTAACTTTTTACATCAGAACACCGCAGCATGCATCATTTTTCCAAAATGTTTTTGTTTCAGTAATCTGATTTGTGGGTGACTGAAATTTAGTTTTATTTTTCTGCCTCATATTATTTTATGGTTGATCTCAAACACACTTGTCTATAATCTCAAACGAACACGAATTTTTTTTAAATTTAAAATTTCTTTAAAAATAACAAAAAAAAGTAAATTTTATTAGCTCGTGCAAAATTTTATACATTCTGATTGCCACTTGTTTTTAGAGCAATGCGAATATATAAAAGCTCGTGCATAATATAGGCGATGACTCTCTCATGTGCCATAGAATCTGTATGAAATGTCCACAAGGTACTATAACCACGCCGTCATTCAACAGAATCCAACAACATGAATATTAATTGTTCATAACTGAAACCCTAAAAAACATCGTGTAGATTAGCCTATTAATATTTAACTGCCCCAAAGTATATATTATTTCAGCACAGGTAACTAATATATATTTTCCCGGATCGCGTGTCGCGACGACCGTTCAACACGCAAGTAGGTAGAGGGCTGACGTCCGGTTATCTTACTGAAAAAGACACCCTTTGAACACCGTGGTGAAGAAAAACCAATGAATTAAATAAAAAAAATTAAAAAACCCCCAACGCAATATTACCGGGGGTAGACTTCCTTTGCAGGAGGTCGACTAGATGGGTACCCCAACAATGCCAGTTATTCTACCGCTTGAGCAGTGATATGCAAACATTACTGTGCTTCGGTAGGAGGGCACTGTAGCTAGTGAAATTACTGGGCTGAAGAGTCTTAATATCTTATGTCTCTCAAGTAAGAAGCGTTGGCGCAGTGGGCTCGGTAGCACTTAGCACTGTGCTAATTATGGGCGGCGTTATCTCTTACTATCAGGAGAGCGTCTTGCTCTTCTTCTTACTTCATTGTATAAAGAAATGTAATTCACCATTTTGTAATCCAAAAAAGTAATCCGACATTTTGTAGCGGCGACCATCATGGACCGAGTTCCACCAAAAATGGCTAAAAACACTCTCGACTAACTCTACTTTTAAACAAAAATTAAATCAAAATCCGTTCATCCGTTCGGGAGCTACGATGCCACAGACAGCCTCGACGTTTTTGCGTCGGGGGTTAAAAAAAGTTTTGTTTGATAATTTTGATGCGTTAAAATAAATGTAACTTGTAAATATAAAATCTATTGGGTGTATCAGTTGTGTCTATCTATTGTGTAAATTATCTAATTCTTGTAACAATAGATAGCATTTTTCCAGAAGTATTGCACACCGCCTCTACATATTATGTTCTCAATATTCCTTCAAACCATGTTGTCTGTAAGAGATTGCTCTATGCGATAAAACCGCCGATTGTATACCTTTGCTTATAGCTTGATGTGTATAACAATTTCCTGTAACCTGGTTTGCAATAAAGAGTTATTGTGTTATTGTTTTTGGTCATGATGTGCTCGGTGGTATTTTTTGCCAGATAGACATCCCTTTTGAGGTGAGTGTTTACTGCCGTCTATGGACACCACAATAATGAGAACAATGGTGATACACTTTGACTCCTGCTCTATATTATTTTGTCTTTTCAAGAATAAGAATAAAAAAAACACTTATTGCCACACAAAAAAACAATATTAATAAAAAGTACAATTATTACAATTAAAAAATATTATGTTAATAAACACAATAATGTATTACATAATTATTTTAAAATATCAATTAATTTATAAGTTGCATTTCAAAAAAAGCGCGATGACACACTCACGTAACCTCACCTCCCATCATCCCCCGACCTAAAAAGTTTTATGTCGTGTTTGACGTATTATAGCGATACTTCGCGTGTCATTCTATTGTAATACAGTTTTAACAAACCCTATGTAATGCTCGCACAATGGACGGCTTTTCCATAGTAAAATTGTAACTAGTAGGCCGACACCGAACAATGGTACATAGAGTATAATACACACATTCGCATGATGTGTATGTGTGCGCGGGACACACGAAATCTCAATCTCTCTCGGTATCCGTTATTCAAGGACGCATCGTGCTTTTGTACACTTGCAGGTTACCAGAAAAAATACTTCAGTAGAAGAAATTCATAAATCAACCCTATGCTCCGACACTCCGAGCGATGTACATTTATTTATTTTTCCAAACACCTTCAGTTTAGGCACATTATTTTTTTAATAAAAAGGTGTTTTCTTACGGATATGAACCCAATAGCTCAATTTAACCTACTCGCTGTAATTTTACTATGGCTTTATTTCAAATGTGGACTGGAACGAATTGGGATAAGAGGCGTTTAGAGCATTATGAATTGCAATCAGTTTACGTAATGCCCGGCTCGGGTAAACTATGAAATGTGATATTGTGGTGAAAGGGTTATTTAATTGCAGGTGCTGTTAGTTTTAATTCTCGGTTTTCTTAAGGAATTACAAACTTCAATAAATGCTCTTTTAAGTGTTTGCCAATAAGTTAAATATGTACTTGAAGAAATGTGCCTTATACACAGTCTTAGCTTTGGTTTTTATATACGTAATCACAAGATTTACAATAAAATTTAAACTGGATTAATAACGTTCCTTGAGTTTTTCACTCAGATAAACAAAATTGCTAATATTATGTATTAGGGACACATTTGCTGACCGGAGCAACTTCGCCTACGTTTGTTGAAAATACTTTACATAATAATATATTCTCAGATTTACGAAATAAAATGATTTTAATTATTATTTGGTGTCGAAGAAGTCTATAACAAAGTATGACACGAGATTTTTATTTCTTAGATATCAGATATATTTTAAGTCACTCACCATACAAAAAAACGAAACACAAGTTTTGGAAGAAGTAGGTACCTATCCTGTCTCACAAGATACATATATAAGAGATATATAAAAAATCTAAATACAAATATAAAAGGAAAGAGTGACTGATTTACTGACTGATCTATCAACGCACAGCCTAAACCGCCGAAATTTGGAACACAGATAGGTTTTATGAGGTAGACCTCCCCTGAGAAAGGATTTCGCTGTGCGGGCAAAGCCGCGAGCATAAGCTAGTTTAATATAATTATTGATCCAGTTATAGTTATAATGAATTCAAAAACCTAATAAATCTGGATCATGCTAGTAAAACTGAAACAGTAACCCGCGGACCGACAATATAATTAACGTATAATTTACTGCACCCACTCACCGCTATCGCAAACACGTTGCTTGACGAAAATAAAATTATTTTTCACCTCAATAGGTGCCACGCCACGCCATAAATACAAAGTTTTTATTGTCGCATAATTGTGTTATTAAAAAAGTTTTATTATCGGCCTTTACAACGGTCGTTAATTGTGTAACTTTATTTAAATCTAATCTGGCGATAGTTTTATGGACGTTTATTGATAAAAATTGAAAGCTCATTAAATTTAAAACAGGAATTCTTACTAATTATTCGTAGGTAGTAGGTAGGTACTCTGCTAGGAGAACATATCTGAAGTTTATGCTGACTAGTCACCTGTCTGTTATTAAATAAATAAATATTTCAGCACAATACACACAGCGCCACCTAACCCCATACTAAGCAACTTAATGCTTGTGTTATGGTGGTTAGGATAACGGATATAATACTTATATACTTTTCTTTTGTAAATACATACTTATAATACATATTGAAAGCCACCCAGACCAGAAACAAATACCTGTGGATCACACAAATATTTGCCTCATGCGGGAATCGAAACCGCAACCTTCTGCGTTGCAGTCGGGTATTAGCCCACCGCGCCACAGAGGTCGTCAAATATTCATCATTCGCCGTCATTCATTTCGGTCGTCATTCTAGGTCTCAAGACTCCTGAATACCAAATTTCAGCTTTATCGAATCTGACGTAAAACACACACATACACAATATAATATCCATGTTAGCGCCTTTGTTAAAATGACTATTTTTGAATGACGTATTTCCGTTACTATGTTAATTGAGTTGAATTATTGCTCATAAGAAGCAATAATTCAAGGAATAACAATTATCAGTGAATTAATTGTTGAAAATGATAATCAAAATAGTCTTGAGAATTTAGGAATATTGTAACCATTTTATGGTGTTAATAAGATTGTTGTTGATTACGAGTCCACCTCGCGACTCTGCGAGTGTTTCTCAAGTTTGCAACCTAAAAGTTGTTTATACTCAAGTTAAGTTCGAGCCGAGGTTTATCGGCGAGAAATACTATTGAATGTGATTGTAAAATAGTTTTAAGAATTTAGAAATAATGAAGTGATTTTATTATTGAAAGAATATTGTGTAAAATACTAAATTGACTATGGATTGACTGAAGTCTTCCTCAAGGTCGCAATGTGAAAGTTGTTTACAATAACCGAGTCAATGTAAAGGGGGTAAGCCCTCACAATTGTGACTTTTCTGGTGGCATCGGTAGAGTGAAGAGCTCTAATAAAAGTGTTGCTGCATCTCAACTGGTATTATCATTTTACAAGAACCTCCATGGCGGACAGAAGTCTCAGACACCACGTCAAATTAACCAACAGCAGAGAACCATTTTCCAACATCAGAGCTGGCATCTAACATCAGAAGTGTTGTAATCTAACATCAGAAGACGGGGATACAGTACCCGCAATAACGCCCAACACAAGATTTTTACCGGCCGTACCTACAATGAAGTGCAGAAATTAAGATATTCGGCAAGTGAAAGAAACGTTTCTACAATAAGATTAGCGTCCCTCAAATAGAAATCGAAGATTCACTGTGATTTTCTCCGCTGAATTTGATCCTGACCATCGCAAGATGACGATGAAAGAATGCAATGATGCAATTTGTACAACTAACCAGAAATCAACAATGAGCAACGAGTGTTGTGTACCAGAGTTCAGAACACGTGCGCGGGAGGCGTGAGGGATTTTCCGGCGCACCATCTGCTGCCAACAGCTTTTGAGCGAATCTGTGTAATTCAGAGAAAATTAAGGTATGCAAAATGAATGTTTTCCGTGTTGATAATCTTAACTCCAAAAGTAATAATAATCTCCAAGATTTGTAGTGCTTGCTCTGATACCTTTAAATTTACGTGTTCAACGTTAATATCAGTTAATATGTGCAACTATAGTTTAATACCATTAATGGCAAAGTGATTTCCTTGATGGTTTCGATTGGTTTTTAAAATGAAAGCTTACACATTACCCTTATTTGAAAGATTATGCAGCTTATTTGAAAGAGAATGTTTACTTTTGTAGTCGTCGGTGCTATGAGATTTTCAGACAAAAACAATCTTCATGCTAAAGAGCTTCAAATGTTATTGGCTGAGAACATATTTTGATAATCGCTTCATTACTACTGGCTATTATTGACAACTTCGTACGATGTCTAGAAAGATGCTTATTATGCTAATGCTATTTGTTAAGTTTCAATGCAATTTCATATTCGAACTAATGTTCGAAAATAATTAATGCACATTGTGTTTTAAGCTAGTGATCAGATTATGAATATTGCCCTCTAGTTATTTAGCAACACGCTAGTATTATAATAGAATACGATAGGAACTGAATAACGGAACACCGAGTAATAATACACTTTTTTTTTCTTTATATTTTTATTGATCACATTAGTCACCTGTAAAAAAAAAAAACATGCCCTGACGTGTAGAAATGCAAATACGCCTTTTCTGTCCGCTCCTAAACTGCTTTCAGAGAATCCTTATAACGAACGTTCGCCCTGGACGAGTTCAAACCTGATGTGCCTGCCACGAGCCAGCACACCCTGTGGATGCAGTGTGGTCAACGCGCCTGCCTTGCGACTTGACCCAGATCTAATGTATTAAGAGATCCCTATGTGGTATCGTAACAAAAACTGTAATGTAGATCCAAAGCTCATATTTAGTGCTCATATTTTTGCCAGTTGTGACAGATTGTATTAACTACCTACTTAATTTGAATTTACTTTAGTTTCCAATGTGTCGATATCAAATATTTGTTGAAATATTTAAATGATTATTGGCAGAATGACCGAGCGAACTTTTGAACTGAATTTTTTGAACTGCTGATAATTACAGTAATTGATCAGATAACATTGAATACTCTAAAAGATGACCGTGTTAGCTATTGAATTCTTTTAATAAAAAGTACAATATCGTTGACGGTATTGACAAAAGAACACAGCAAAGTGTCACAAAAGAACACAACAAAGTGTCAACTTAGAAGAAATCGATAGTGTCAAAGAGTCACAAAAGAACACAGCAAAAAGTCAACATAAAATAACTTGATATTTTAAAATTTAAAGTAATCAAACATTTAAAGAACACTTCAAAGTGTCAACATTAAAAAGAACCAAATTATGGTCACAAGTTTTCAAAGTTCACAAAATGTCAAAAGATCACAAAAGTGTGGTACAATATTTGTCAAATTTACTGTTTTAGTAATTTTCTTACTGTATTATGAGTTCAGTTGTGAGCTGATTCTTCGACAAAGATAACGCGCCCAGAGCACGTGCGCTTTTGCAGAATGGCCGTGTTAGCGCCTTTGTTAAAATGACTATTTTTGAATGACGTATTTCCGTTACTATGTTAATTGAGTTGAATTATTGCTCATAAGAAGCAATAATTCAAGGAATAACAATTATCAGTGAATTAATTGTTGAAAATGATAATCAAAATAGTCTTGAGAATTTAGGAATATTGTAACCATTTTATGGTGTTAATAAGATTGTTGTTGATTACGAGTCCACCTCGCGACTCTGCGAGTGTTTCTCAAGTTTGCAACCTAAAAGTTGTTTATACTCAAGTTAAGTTCGAGCCGAGGTTTATCGGCGAGAAATACTATTGAATGTGATTGTAAAATAGTTTTAAGAATTTAGAAATAATGAAGTGATTTTATTATTGAAAGAATATTGTGTAAAATACTAAATTGACTATGGATTGACTGAAGTCTTCCTCAAGGTCGCAATGTGAAAGTTGTTTACAATAACCGAGTCAATGTAAAGGGGGTAAGCCCTCACAATTGTGACTTTTCTGGTGGCATCGGTAGAGTGAAGAGCTCTAATAAAAGTGTTGCTGCATCTCAACTGGTATTATCATTTTACAAGAACCTCCATGGCGGACAGAAGTCTCAGACACCACGTCAAATTAACCAACAGCAGAGAACCATTTTCCAACATCAGAGCTGGCATCTAACATCAGAAGTGTTGTAATCTAACATCCATATCAATACTTTCATATTTATTTTATATTAGGTGCTCTATATAAATCACTTATTAACCAAAACGTTATCTTGGGTTTGTGAAAAGAAGGGAAACTACATTCTAAAACAATATTTTAATTCTGCTCCTATAAGTTTATCATAGTTTGACAAGGTTACAAACCTTGTCAAACTATAACTATAACAACTTGTGTTATTCTCACAATCACAAAATATCTTATTCTTAAAAGTTTTAGTACCCTGCTATAAACTACTGGTTTTGGCATAAAAACGTCAATCTTTTTTTTTCGTTTATCGTCCCGAAGATCTAACGTAAATGAATCGTCGTCGTTGTGTACGTCGTATACGATCTAACGTATCGTACGTATGTTTCAAAATAACAATAAATCTATCAAACATTTTATTTAATGGTAGTATAATAAGAAATATCATTCAAATTCTTGCAAAAGGAAGTTCTCAGAAGCTTGCCCACAGTCGTGCCATAAAATATAATGTTTTTAATAACTGTATCCATTCGCAGATAATATCACGGGTATCAAGAGCTATTGTGTTCACATTTTATTTTAGTGTCTATATACGGACCACAGATCGTATATTTCTTGCGACGTCAAATCAATTAGGAGCTCCGGCCCGAGCACATAAAAATATTGACATAAGACTAGCAACTCTCGTCAGTCAGGGAGTAGCTGCAAATTGTATGCAATGACGGTGCAAGTAGCAAGAGTAGCGTCTTGTATAGGTATCAGTTTACTCTTGACAGTGGGATGGGAGTTGCTACTCTTATGTCAATGTCTTACTATGTATGCTAAAAGGGCTGAAGCTAGGTTGTTTTATATCTAATGTATTGTATAATCACACCACACAGCAACATTATTTGGCTTGAAGAGATTCGAGATGCGAACAACGCATGCGCATGGTGACTGACACGCACAGACTTTTGCATTTCAAAACACTGGATCACATTATGTCTGTAAAAATTGCTTGCCATCGGGTCTTTGATTTACTAGTTTAGTTATTAATCATTCATTATCGTTGATAAAAGTTAGTATCAGATGTAGTACCGAGAAAAATAATATGCGCGGCACTGCGTTGCGCCTCAACCTCAACAATTTAAATGAAACAAAAGAACATCGCATCGTCAATTTTGAGCCATTGTTGCGAATGCGAGACGATTCATCGACCGTGTATGGAAACCTTTACCATCCCAATAATATTTGTTACCATCTCATAGTTGCGAGTGTTGAACGCGTTACTAATCCATTTAGTTAGTAATTGGCCATCGGCGTTTACGATTGCTATCCTATAAAGGTAATGGTTATGGAAGTCCATTTGCATAGATACTGTTGTAACCTCTGAAATGTTTCAGATATCGCGTATTTTAAAATATTTTTAGCATATTTATTATGGGACCTAGGTTTGGCTTATTAACTGCAATAGATGTGTTAGTTGATTATTCAAACTCGGGTTCTTTATGTTAAATGTTAACAAATACATTTTTTATGGTAAAAAGAATACCTAGGTGTCAATAAGGTATTTTTAATGCTTATACTTATAACAAACATTGTTTATTAGTGAAACGGTTTTTTTTTTGAGTTTTGATTTTCTGCAACCTCAGCTCTTTTTTCCTAAAACTAGAATAGGGCTTTAAGCTTTCATACTTAGTTTTCAAAGTTAAAAGGAGCTCATTAATATTATAGCTAAAGTACGGAAACAAAGTCAATACAGTGTAATGGTATAAAACTCTATAGGTAATAACATCGTTGTTTTAACAAGCCAATGAAAATTTCAAGTTGGTAGCCGAACGCTGACCAAAAGTTCAAGGTGATAAAGTAATATCCATAAACCGAGTCTTTATTGCAGCCAATACCGCATTACTATTCAATGGGTACGCTGAAACACTGAATAAGTAAGGTATAGGAAACGCCAAAAAGCCTTCAAATAAAAAATGAGCTAACCACTGTCTAAAACTCTAAACGCTCACACTTTTTGGACAGTGTTTTTGTATTTTTTGTGTTTCAGTGTGTTTTGTCGTACTTTAGTCAGTTTTTACTATTTATTTCTATTTACACCGAAAACGTCGGTCTTCATACAAAAATAAGATTTTTGGACTTGTAGGTTTGTTAATGTGCAAATTACATTAATATTATGTATTGCTAGGCTAGGCGTTGAAAGTAAACATAGGCAATGGTAACCAGAAGCAGAAAAAGCTACGATCTTATTTTATTTTAATTAATTTACTATCCTAATCTCTCTTTATTCCCTTTTAGAAATCATTTCTTTCAATCAATAAAGCTTGTATGTGTACAAAATTTCAACCTAACTTGCTCAGTGATTTGAGAATTTGAACTGTTTGTTACTTGATCAGTAAGTCAGGCCTACCCTATACATTTAAAGATTATATTTTAAGCTAAATCCTCCTGTTAAGTGATCAGTGCCCTCAAACAATGATCGACTGCCGGAAACGCAATTAACTATGTATTCCTCGGGAAGAGGAAGTATCAATAATATTGTGCCGAGGGGATTGGCTGCGACGGCACCGGACAGCCGACTCAATTATCATCATGCTATTATATCTGTGGGGTCAGATTTTTGACAGCCAATTGATGTGATTTTTTAGTGGGCATCAATAATTGAGTGGTTAAATTGACTTAATTTTGAGGCGATTAAATTATTTTCATATCATTAGACTAGTCTGAAATTAGTCTCTGAAGGTACCAACCTGCTTTATTAAAAAAATTTTTCGAGAAGAATCATTTTAACTCTCAAGATGGCAAAATTGCAAATTACATTATGCTGCGAAATATTGAGTATTAAAGTCCCTCTTTTCAACCTAAAAAACATGCCTGTAGATAACATAAATTATGAAGATACTATTGATGAACATGGTTGTCATCGCTCTACATCATTGCTCGATCCTAAATCCTAATCCAACGCCAAATATATAAAATTCACAGATTTTACAATTATCTGCTACTACTTAAACTCTCGACACTCACTCTAACCCTACATCGTAATTATTATTTCATAAGCTAGAACATAACAGTGAAAACGTAACAGCAAATGCAAATCCTAGACAAAAGTTTACTCGTTATTTTAGCAATTTAGTCAGGACAGGTTAAATCGACCCTTGTTGAACATTTTGTTAACATAAACTCTAACAGCTGGAGTAATTTTAACTACAAAACTAGAAGTGGAAATAGAATTAAATAGAAAAGATATTCTTTACTTTGAGCAATATTCTGCACTTTTGTGCAAAATTATAGTTTAATTTGACTTTAATGTGTTAAATTAGCTGGTGTAAACGAAATTTGGCGACTTTATTTATTTTTTAATTATTTACCACCATCTAAAATGCAAGCAACCCAAAAACTAACAGCGCATCTTAGAAGATAGATGCTAAGGACATGAGGTATGATCTTAGAGAAAATATGAGCGAACTGAGTAAACAATTTTGCTGCAGAAAAACAGCACCCCAAAAAGTGCATCTTTGCAACAAGATTCTTTCTAAAATATTTAAAAATTTAGCAAAACTTTAACAAAGCTCATCTATTCCGGGTTCCGACTATGTCCGCCATTTTATCCGGAGTGGCGTGCTCCTCGCTCCATTCGCTCCATTATGCCGCCGGCTCAATCACGCCAAATGGTAGCCGACGCGACGTTGCTACATTTCACTTCATTTAAAATTCCAATTTGGACGCAATTGAGATATGAGTATCGGATATGGTCCGAGTCAACGTGCCGATGTATGGAGGCTAATTTTAGGTACCATTCTGAATAAGCGATTGCAGGTAATATGCATAATTTTAGACTGATTGTAAATTTAGTCAAAACTTGGCCTCTAATAATAATAATTAAACCTAATAATTAAACCTCTAATAATTATTATTATAAGTTCCTATTTCTGATGAATCTATCCCCATCACCAAACTGCAACGAGTATGGAGTGACTGAAGATATACAGCACATTATGATGGAGTGTGTCCAGACCGAAGCGCTGAGAACCACTTATTTTGATGACGATCAATTAAAACAAGTCGGTTTTATTAATTGTATTTTAGCCGACCCCACCTCAGACAACATGAAAAAATTAATCGATATGTATAATCATAAATTTACTTTATAATTATTTGTTTAAGTGTATTATAAGATAATAATTATATTGTTTGTTTTTGCGGACTTATGGGACGATGTGGTCGCTCAGCGACAAAGTCCTGATCAAAAAAAAAAAAAAAATATATATATATACATATATATATATATATATATATATATATATATATATATATATATATATATATATATATATATATATATATATATATATATACCAAAGCAAAATCATCATCCTCAACCTGTGAGGTACTCAAAAGGCTTTTAAACCCGATAATGAAAGTTAAAGAGAATATCCGCAAAAGCTAAAGCAAAGAGACGGCAGCTTGAAATGCAAATCTCAAGATCTTTATACAAACAAATCGAGAAGTCTGCGGGTGATCTCACTAATAAAGAGTCCACATTTAAAGCACGAGAACATCTCATGCACACATTTTGATAAAATCAAAAAGAGTCCCGCGTTCCTGTTTGAGTTATTTGTCGTCGCATTAAACAAGTGCTCGGCAAAAAGTAGAGGGAAGATCAAAGCGATGACGTGGTGGCTTCGGTTTGAAATAACATCCGTACGCACTCGTCTGCGATGCGAAACGCGAGTCTACGCTCAGCGCCATTAATTTTGCATCCATTGCTTTCAAATCATTCCTTGTCATCGTAGTGAAATGCGCACATAAACCTGTCTAATTAGAAACAGGGCTACACAGTTTAGAATCGCTTACATTCCAACTTGCTCACACGTGGTTACGTGGGTACAAAGCGCGTGCCAGACGCGGAATAAGTAATGACTGTCATAGAGTTAGCATAAATATGGAGACAATGCTTTAATGCTGCGAAAGTGCGGAGTCATTTCACATTCCAAAGCTGACGTTTGTCAAGAAAATGCCGTTGTTTATGATGCTTTTTATTGTTGCTGAAAATAAAACGTGTTCTGTTAAGAAGTTTTATGGAAATGAGATAGACAAATTGACCATGCAGCAAGAAATTATAGTCTGTTTGCATGCAGAAGTTTCGATGTGTGTGCATAAAACTTTTGATGACGACTTCACGTCGTATCTTAATATGAAATTAATTAAGAATTTGAATTTAAGTACTATAATTATATCGCACTTCCAGATTATTACTGCACCATCTCAAATATTTTTTTAATTTCAAGCTTAAACCAGTATAGATAAAATTGCAATTGCAGTAAAAATACTTTTTAAGATGAGTCAGTGTTTTACTGGGTGTGCGATATATGGAATAGCACATACAGTTTATATTCGCACATGAAACTACACTACTAGTAGTAGTAGCAATAAATCGATCCTTCTCTCAAGAGCCAAGACGAGCTAAATTCGCTTCAGATCAGCAGCCATAAAATAAAAAGCCTTATAAAATGTTCATAGGATTTATCAATTTACGCTAGAGCGATATTTATCTCAATACCGGTGAGGTGGCCGGTGGCTTAAGGCTGTACATTATTAATGGCAAGTAGTGGAGCTCCCGACTTCCCGCAGATTGGTTCGATCTAGTAAAGGCTCTATCTCTTACGCCTTGGGTTTATATGGGTAGAAGTGTGCACGTGGATTCAGAATTACTTTGATACATAATACTCTTTTACTGATATTTTTTTTCTACTATTGGATCAAATATGAATTTGCTAGCCGATTTAATATGAATTTGATGACTAGCCGATTTAATATGAACTGCAACAGAGAGGCGTTTACTGTAGGCCAAAATTCTCTCTGAGTTCTAGTCAAGAATATATTCGATAAAATAATCTCGTACCTCACACATTGAGAAAAAGGTGCAAACGATTTCGTTTGAGGTAATACGTAAGGTAAGGTGGCGCAAAATTAATCATCATGTTTTTTTTGTTTAGAAGATATTTTGAACAAAATTGTATGATTAATTTTGCGCCACCTGCTACTCTATATAAGTATTTGAAATAACACAAGCGAGCTCTTCAAAAACAAAGATATAATAAGTACGAGTCATCGAGCCGCAAGTTATATTATGTCATTGAATGCAAAAAAAGTAAGAAAACTTTTAAGTCAGCCTTCAATAACTGAAGAAGCACAGAAAATAGCAGGTACCCATAGTAAACTTTATCGTCCACTAAAATAACAGAAGTTATGGCCAACTTAACACCGGAACCGAACGTTAACTTTCAAAGTAACGTTCAATTTTCCGGCTGGTTTAACTTAAATACGCCAGTTTAGGTGTATGCGGTAATTATTCTTAATGTTATGTTTGTGCAATGTACTGTCACAGGATGTCTTGCAGCTGTTGGGGTAATGTAAAGAACGATTAAAGTTAGATTTAAGGAGAATAAAGACTGAATCAACAATTTTAAACAAGTAAACATAAAAAAATCTTTTTTAAACAAACTTTTATCATCGTCAAATCCTAGTTTACCAACTAGCTAGCACCAAAATACTAGTCAAGACGAATCATATGAGCCCAAACTCGATGAGGTTTGATTAGTTTGTTAGTAATTTAATTTAAATATACGAATATTCTCTAATTCTTGACATGTCATGAGTAGAATAAAAATCGTTTTATGCCCTATTTTTAGATGAACATTATTTAAAAGTTAATTCGACAGATGATTTTGAATGATACTACAATGCCTGCTCATTATATTCTGTTTTAATATAAAATGTATGCGAATAAACCATTTTAGGTTCCATTACTATACTACCTAGATATTCGATACTCACTTCCAAACGGACTTCTGAACGGATATAGTTGTCTATGTGAGTAAAGTTAAACCGAAAAATACAATTCGTTAAAACTTATTCAGTTTAGACACCACACAACATCAACACCACACTGAACCATTCAATAACAACAACAACTGCGCAACGGATTCTATAACTTTTTGACATAAAATATGTTCGTGACTTTCAGCGTGAACCATAATAAGTAGTCATAGTAGAGGTAATCCAGCATTTAGGCCAAGTATTAAGACTCACATATCGTGGAATAACGTAAAAACCTTAAAAGAATAAATTCAACTAGTACGTACCTTTATCCATGGGCATTAAATGACTGGACTGGGTATAAATTAATAGTACAGCAACAAATGCTAAAATGTGAATTGCCGCCGGTAGCCTTGCTGCAGTTCATAGATTGACTTAAAGGTATCCTTTAAATCTTTTAAAAACAGAAATTGAACTGATTAAAAGTATACGTACACTTTTTCGATGGATACAAAATCACTAATTGTCCAGCAACAAATGCAATCATGCAGATTGCCGGTAGCCTCGCTTCCATAGATATATGTACGTAGAAAACGTAAAGGCATAAAAAAACAAGTTCAACTAGTACATACAATTTCCATAGCTTTAAAATGACTAATTGTCCAGCAACAAATGCAATGTTGCAGATTGCCGGGAGCCGCGCTGCAGTCCATGTGGAAATCAACATGTACGCGTTAAATCACCCTGTCTCAGTGTGAAAGTAATTTATATTAACTACACTTACACACACTGCGCTGAGTGAAAAGACTCATTTGGTTATTTTGTATCATACTTTATGAATAACGTTGTATATAATTTATTTATTAAAGATGCATTTGTGGCAAATTTTAAGAGTAGTCCTGTCTGTCTTTAGTGTGAAGTGTTCAGAGCAATGAACTTTAAAACAATTTTAATAATCACTAAAAATACATTTTATGTTGTGTACGTAAAATTAATAATTTAAGATGTAAGTCGTTAAATTAATCCCTTGTTTAATTTCTATTTTTTAAACCTGTTTCCTTATAATACTGGGTGTTTTATTACTGAAATTATAAATGTAAGTATGTACCTATTTTGTAACCTAATCACAACTACTTTTGGCCTAATAGCTAAACCATTTATATCGGAAAACTAACAAACACATAATTTTTTTATAGCTTTTTTTTATTAGTGAAAAATCCTTACAAATGATAAACAAAGGAGTAATATTCACATGATTTGTGCGCAGTACCCTAAAAATAGTAAAATCGTAATTATTAAGCTTGTTCATATTAAGCGTGGTGAGATTACAACAAACACAATATTACGTGAGCAGGCGGATACAGATACGATAGTATGTATGCACAGCGATAGGAAACTGTGTTAGGTAAACAATGATAATGTGAAAGAGAATCCCTGCACTTATGTTATTAGCGTGATCGATCGATATATTTATTATGTTTGTGACGAAGATGGATCAATATATATGTAGCGTCCGTGGCCCAGTGGTCATACCTCCGACTTGTAAACCGGAGGTCCTGGGTTAAAATCTCAGTGTGGCAAAGATTTTCGCCTGGACGCTACCGTGTTTCGGAAGGCACGTAAAACTGTGGGTCCCGGCTGTTTCCTATAAGATATGTAGGAGGCAGTCGTTAGGTCATGTTGCAGGCCTTGTAGGAATCTTGGTGACCTAGAACTGCAACATATATGTAGGTTGGCCACACAACCTATACATTGCGATTTGACTCTAACAGTGTAAGTAGGGTAACCTGTTCTGTTGGAGTATAAACCCCAATTATTAATTATTATTATATGAATTTTTTGAAATCGCGGAATATATTATGTTGCGCTCAAATCATAGCTTATAATTAGTTCCCCCAATAACCCTGTATATAGGCCAGTAATTTCAACCGGAACGAATCAGGACAAATTTCCAGACGGGCATTTCGCAATGAATAACCCTCGCCTCTCGTTGTTATTTATTTCACCTATTTTAAATTGATTTATTTGATCGAGTATAAGATAATAAAGATGAGACCACAAAAAATAAATAAACATATTATATTATAAAAATATGTAAAGCAATATGCAAGCAGTTTTACTGTGAATAGTTTGAATATGAGCGCGATTATAATCAAAACCAATAAATTCTAAAGTAGCAGAACAATTTTCACATTTTAAATAGTCTAGACCGTAGACTAGACTTAAGATTGCATACCGAAGATAAGAATGAAAATATTTCTATTAAAAGCTTCAGCTTGTTTGGCAAAAATCCAAAGAAGAAATAACTTTGTATTCAGAATTCATATTTTTCTATAAAAATTGATCTCTGGATATTTTTACAGAGCTTTAAGCTCATAAAATATTCATATTTCTATCTTACTTAACTAAATTATGTATAACCCTTATCCTATTTGAATGCAATGTTTTTAAATCGATTCAATATAAGCTTTGTCATAACATTTTCTGCATTTTACAAACGTGTATTCCTCTTTCTCATAACATGTTTACATGATCTTTGTTTTGATCAAACATAATAATATTTAGTCTATTAATGCTTTTATCAAGGCCCGCTGTGGCAAGCTTTTAAGAGGAGAAAATATTAAAGAAGAGAAAAAGAATCATTCGTCGGGAGCTTACTTTTTTAAAGTATATTCCAGATGATCCTATAATTTATATTTCATCGAAATCGTTCCGGCTCAAGGCTTCCGTAGACAAGGCCTTTATTATGATTAAATCGGATGAAGCAGGAGTTTTTTATTTTATTTTATTTAACGTGTCTTTACGCTTTCCTAGTCATATATTAGGGATATTATGTATGACTCAAAATGTTAACAAATAATTAATTGTTCTAACATATGTATTACAAAAAGCAAATTTAAAAATCCCACTTTTAGGTCTATTCAGGTATATTGTCGACAATCTACGACACTGACCTCTTACTGATATTCCTAGCACATACTACCTATATATAAATACGTGAGTCAAGACTAGCAAGGTCAAATCTCCGCTTGATTATTTGTTTTCCTTAACACATCAGTTCACATTATAATTTCGTCGCGAACTCACACGTTTACTATGTTCTAAAAATTTTAAAATGAAGTTCGTATTATTTATTTTGTGTGTTTTAATATGTGTGGCTCTGAATCAGAGTAGAGATTTCGTCGTCGGCACAAGAGCAAATAACTTGTTGATTTCAACAGAAAAACTTGAATATCGGGGCTTCCCTCTCATAAAGAGAGATAAGGATTACGTTTATGTAGACAAGAAAGAGAGGATTATCAAGGTAAGATCCTTTTTATTACTCGCTGGGTTTTGGATGTAGTCATTTAATATAGTGCGGGAGGCGGTGTACTAAATGTGTAGTTAGAATGAGGTCGGGACTCGGGACCTTCTTGTATTGCTGAATTTCAAATTAAAGAAATAACAATAGAAAAGTGTGTACTTTTACTGGCAGAAAGTATATTATAACACTTTAAAGTTTCGCGATTTAAGCTCAATTAATTGTCTTCTCGTGATCACGGCTCATGTAACTGGGCCGAAACGTCGGGGTTGATTTTATAATGATGAAGTTTTTTTTTGTAAACTAACATTAAAAAGTGACGCGATAATAAAATTACCAAGGAAATATATTATTTGCTCCTTGACATTCTCTTTAATGGAATCAAAAATAGCTATTTATACACAACGACATTACACTAATATTTCTGGCATCGTGTTGGTTTTATTCGAAACAAATTGAATGAGTTTTCACGCGAAATATCACGCTCTTATTAGCTGATATGACAGTAACAGGTGCAAAGCATCTAATGGTGTCTTTCTTAATAAAATATGTATTTACAGCGTGTATGGGAGGTATCAAAATATTATTAGCCAGCACTCACACATACAGTATATGCGCCGAAAATTTGAAGGACTATTTTAGACAAAATACTTGTTATAAAAAATCCATGTCTTCTTTCATTACATATTTTACTTACAAAGTTGTTAAAATAGCTACATATAGTTCCATTTAAACTTTTATATAATATTTACAATAATAAATATTCAATAGCTTATAATATCTCGTAGTGCATCATCGTAGTGCAGTGTTCCGAAAAACTTCGCATAATTAAAATCCAAGATCCTTTAGTTCAGGGCCAAGCCAAGCCAAGTTTTAAGATGAAAATAATCGTCTTGTACCAAAATATCATGATTTGCAATATGACGCATTCCTTAAAAAAGGTCAAGATCGAAATAAACACTCCATTAACTTCTCAACACCTTTTTCATTGTTGTTTACATTTTTACATCGTTTCCAAAACGATCTGCACATAATGTAAGTACGTACTCACATTGAAATCTCATCAAACGCACAAAACGCTCGCTCGCACCTTTTTATTGGCACTAAGCGTACTTATTCGGAAATCAACTCGCATCGAATCGTTTTCGTGCTATAAATCGCGATCGGAACGACGTAGCGTGCGAGCTTGGTATATCTAGCTTTATATCCTTTTTTACTACATCAGTGATGACATAGCGTTTATGAATCTCTGTAATTTGTCTACCTATTTACGTATGACTGGTCTAAAGTTCACCGTAATATTTATATACGATAAGCAGTGAAACACAACATCACTCTAAAAGATCTCTGAATGACATGACTAGGGATGAAAATTTCCGGAAATATTCCGAAAGTTTCCATTACTTCCATGAAACTTTCCAATTTTGACAGAAACAATGGGGAATAAACCCCAAATCAAAAATCTGATTTTTTAAATGAAAATGATAAGTAAAGTAAAATTACTGCTGATAGGATAGTAGGGTTAGTGCCTGTCTACAATACTCAATCAAGAATTTTGACTATAACATTAAATTTCTAACTGATATATCAAGGAAAAGAAATACGCTGTTCATTGATGGAAAAATCATACCAATTACCAAAAAAACATTGTATTTTTGTTTTACTTTGTTAAATAGACTTATTCTTGTGCATATGAAAGTATATACACGTGTCTGTATGTAATGGGTGAAACAGTGCAATGACTGATTCACCAGTAGTAACCTGGCTGACTGGTGAGCTAATGTTAAAACAGAATTATATGAATTATGTTTATATAAGTCGGTATCAATGCCCTCTTTGATTGTTTATAATCTTTATAATTGTAAGTCAAAAAAATGATGGGTTCAGCTATCATAAGTTACCAGTATCATAGTTTTCGCTTTTTCTTTGTATATTTCCACCGACAATTAAATATTCATGGCAATTACTATCATTTATTATAGTTTTGAGATAGATAAGTATAATAACAAAACAAAAATAAACCCAGAAGGCCGTAGTAGTAAAAAAATGCATTCAAAAATTCAGTGTTAATCTGGAAATTTTGGAAAGTTTCCTGCAAAGTTTCCCTATATCTCCGGAAACATTGGAAGTATTCCTGGAAAGTTTCGGAAACATTCGGACATTTTCATCCCTAGACATGACGTCTAAATAATTACCAATTGCAGCTCTTTGATTTTATTAAAATGTTTTACTTTTTTAAATTTGGTATTTCTTCTTCGCACTTGACATAAATTTTATATACATAATCTACGTATTCGTAACCTCGTCCTAAAAATATTGTCACAGCTTTTCCTGAGCAAAATCAACTTGTCCCATCTATTTTCTTAACAGATCTTTGCGTTATAGATATCTGTGATAGGTAGAATATAGTACAAAGTTGTTTATAGCTATGTTGTGAGCACGTGTGGTTTTATGTCGCATAGATCAATAGTGAAGGTTGCAGGTGAAGGATAGATTTATTACAGATACGAAGCGAAGATTTTTGTGAATATATTCAATATTCTGTTCCAATATTTTTTCTATGTCAACGGAACGATAGGTTGCGATGTACTCTTACCGACAACCGTTTAGGTAGACGAGTTCTCGAGTGCAGACCACGTCTCGGTAAACGTAGCGTAGGGCGCCCATGGGCGAGATGGGTGATGATATCCGGAGGGTCGCTGGAGGTGGGTGGAGAAGAAAAACGGAGGACCGAGTTGAGTGGCGTGCCATAATAGAGCCCTATGTCCAGCAGTGGACGAACATAGAGTGATGTTGATGAATGTACTCTTGAATTTGTAGGTCAGGACTTCAAATATAAATGCAAAAATCTACAAAACACTACGCTACCGGTAGACCGCTCCCTAAATACTTAAAGTATTAATAGAGGTTATCTCTTCTACATCACTTCTATAAGATGACAATGACCCTCGGTTAGACACCTTAACCTTCCGAAACACAGTAACGTAGCCCCACAAACAATAAACCTATCTGTGCGTAGCGCCCATAATAGTACAGATGAAAAAAATCCTTAATAAGACTAGTGTTGAGATTGTCATTTGCTTTAATTTGTTCCTGTATTTTTCCAGGCGGTCATGGCAAGAGACCTGTCTCGTACTCAAGCTGAAGTAATAATGACAGATGGAGGCATTGGCGCCACGAACGTATCTCTACACTTCGAGAGCGAGAGGGGGAAAGGATTGAACTATCTCATTTTAATATTTAGTAGCAATAGGGAACCTGACTATTTCTAAAAAAGTCAACATTGATTGACAAACATGACTGTATACTATATATATAAGTACCTACTTCAAAGCTTTGGTCGAAGGAAACTTCTGCATTAAAGGCCTTATGCACGGTAAAAAATAAATCACAAATGTCGATATGACGATTTTTAAATATTATAAATACTGAGAATTTACTGTTTAAATTGGGGCACCCCGTAGTTACCTTCGGCCATGTTAACACCTAATATTTTTAACTGTGATATTAGGAATGATGTCTTAGAAATTAAATACAAAGTTACCTGTGTCATTTACTTTCATTGAAACCCTATAACTAAACTTGAATAATTTGATAAGCGAGTTTGTTCGTCCAGCCTTAAAATGCACCTCCTTGTAAGTGTAACTCTGTATCAGAACGGCATATACTGAGGCTGGATGATTTTTTTTAACGTGCAGCACTCAAAGATGTAGTGGACGTCTGGAAGAACTTAGTCCGAGAGCGTCCTGGGTTTTCAACCTGGTGTTACATGATTTTCAGTGGGTCGTTTCTAAAATACATTTTAACTTTTAAAACAGATATCAGCTTTATTTATTCGCCGGAGAAATCAACATAGTTTATTTTTTACTAAAACGAAAAGCCGTATAAGTGTGTAGTAAAGAAAAACGTCGCGTACAGGAAACAAGCGACACAATATCACAATGTTCAAGAATGTAAGACTCATCTCGTTCCGACGATAAAATTCTAACAAGATTGTCTACTTTACTCTTTTTCTTTGCTTATGAAATGCACGTAGAATTTACGACTTTTATATACGTATACGTACCTACGTAGCTATACTTTACACGACTATCCCTTTAACGAACACCGTTTTAAATGTTTTTAGTTATTTATATTCCATTGTCTTTCGTAGTAATGAATGATGTACCTTTGAAAACTCATAATATTCTCGTTCTACGAACACGTAATATAAGGTACAAGTTCATAACATGTGCTATTAAAGAATCCTCTGTATTTTTGACGAGATACATTATTTTTTATTGATATTTTGCAGTTATTTTTTTTACAATAAGTGGTAAAATGATGAACGGGTACCGCCCCCTATAATACTTATTTCTGAAGAAGTTTACGACTTTAATACTTGGCTTGGCAAGATCTCTTCTTTTGTGTCATGATTCTTCTTTTCTGGTATTTTGTAACTCTATTTACTGCTCATTTCAGTTTCTGCAACTAGGATACCTGCAAAGAATATTATTTATCTCTGGTAAGTCCTATAATTTCTCTGCAAAAACTTTTCTCAAAGTGAAATAAATTACAGAAGATATAAATAATAAATTCGCAAGGAAAAGCAATAAGAGCAACCTTAATCATGTGTTTATCAACAGATGTATAGCGCGACTAGATGAGCCACTCTGATCTACGCTCCCTTCGAACGTCTAACCAACGAACACAAATCAATTTTGCACAGGCATAGATAGGGCTGTGCGAAATGATAAGAGTATTGGAGAATAGGGGTCACGTGTCCTAATTTAGGTACACCTACCGTTTTTTCTTTTACTAAATAGAAAACGGATGATGGATGGATTATGAATAATTAATGAAAAATAATTTCGATTAGTGCTTGGTTAGTTACTCTACATAATATTTTGGTAAAAGGTACAAAAATAAGCAACGATAGCCAAACGATTGGGAGAAATTAAAAATGACAATGTAAAAATAAATCAACCTCGATTCCGAATCAGTATACATTTTTAGTGAAATGTATTTTCATCAATTGGTTGATTTTCTTAAATTTGCTGTTTATATTTTGACAAATAAAGCCATTATGGTTTTTTTTTGTTTATATTTATAAGTGGTTGAGTATTTAGAATAATATACTAATTTTTTGTTATGCGTTGTTTTTAAAATATATTAACGATATCGGTCCGAACTCTTCTCTTTCCGAACAAGCGACAGATATAGGGTGTTTAAACTGAGGGTGCCTAATGGAGACACACGCATTAAACCGGGCCACGTGCTGTGACAACATTGACACAGACCAATAGCTAATTAGTTTAAGGCCAGCACCCTGATGTGTCGTGCCGTCAAGATATAGGGCGCTATAGAGCGCTTTAGGGCGCTTTATTGCTGACCAGATGAAACACGAGTAACCACTGTTTAGTGTAAGTAGTAATTTACTACGAATAAATTAAAAAGCATGATATTTTATAAGGTGCAGATACTTCATAAATAAGAATAGTTGTAATATTAAAAATGCTCAATTAATCAACCGACGAAATTTTTAAGGCATGTGACTTGCGAAGATTTTGTATAAAAGATGTTACGCATAACGTATCGGCCCTAGGACTTAGCAATTAGCAATATAAAGTCATCGTTTCGATAGCAAAAGTATACATTGATTGCTATCAATATTACATTGCTGATCAAGCAATATCATGATATTATAATTACATATTTTAATGTCATAATAGCATGCAGCTATCTACATAACTGACCGCTCAAACAACATCATTATACGAGTACATTGCTTGATTAGTATGTAACAGTACTAATACGTTTATTCAATAATGTGCTCGTAAGTTCAAGTTATGTAGTATCTACACATATTTACTACATACAAACGTTTCTCAGTTCAATTAAAATCAAAAAATACTATTTTGTTACAATTTTATTAGTACCAAATACAACAGGGCTTTTGAAACGTTTATAAACAATTATAGGTACTATGTAAGTATCGCAAATTATTAAGTAAAAGGAAGATCATATCCAGAAGTGAGTAAGCCAACGTTATCCATGCAGGTCGGCGCCGGCAAAGCTGCGAGCCTTTTATATTTTTATCCGAGGCAGGCTTCTGTTTCACCATTTTAACGTAAAGTAATTCAATCCCCGCGTGCCTCCCGCTTTACATTTCCAATTTAATAACGCAGCCTTAATTAATTCACGGCTGCATTTTCATATCGGATAAAATAAATTAACTGAATTAAGCACTTTTGTGATAACAAAACTGGACCTCGTTTTTCCTGTGGTAAATAGGACATGCAGGAAACCCAACATAATGTTATTTTGACGTTTATAATGAGAATTTTATTCAGAGGCACGAACTTTTGTAACAAACTCAGATATCGCGCAAACTAATTTAATATAAATACTATTCAAATACTGTCACTCCCTAATTGTGTATAAAAATTAGGAAGAATTATGTACAAAAAATTGTTTCAATAAACTGAATGCTCACTCTAGCTGATGAAGTGATAATGTGGATCACTGGTTTTTTATCAATGCAAGATTGTTGCTTTTTGTTCATTTTTGTGAAGTAAAGAGCTTTTAGAAACCTTTTGTACGCATAAAAATCTCAAAAACTAGCGAGCATGTGGCAGATTAAATGTTACCCTCTATCAAATCGTACCTTCGACAGGCAATTACTTGACACTTATCGGGAAAACATACAAAAAAACTAGCATTTACATACAGTATGTACAATTATTTAGTACTTGAAGTGCACTATCTATCCTATATTGCTATCAATGATTAGAGGGCAGATTAAATTATAGCGGTGTCCAATTTGTAGCCGGATTATCAAGGTGGAATTGCGCATTGAGCTGATTTCGTACCTAATGGTCGGTTTGCCGATGCTATTTAGGCATTTAGTGCATTCATTACATGCATTAATGATAATATTCTAGTGCTAATCTTGTAATAATAATCATGTTACAGATCATTTTAATATCAATGCTACACTGGATTATAAGGTACTTGTTTGAGGTTAAAGCTAATATTGCTTACGAAATTATAAAGTAGTAGGCAATACAAGAAATAAATACAACTAGCATAATATGCTCGCGGCTTTGCCCGCGTGGCCAAATCCTTTCTTAGCGGAGGTCTACGTCATAGAACCTATCTGTGTTCCAAATTTCAACCCAATCGGGTCAACGGTTTAGGCTGTGCGTTGATAGATCAGTCAGTCACTCTTTCCTTTTATATCTTACTAATATTATAAACGTGAGAATTTGTAAGAATGGATGTCTAGATGTCAGGATGTCTGGTATTAAGATATATACAAGTATGCACATAAAATAAAACCGTGTCTGATCTATCGACGCACAACTAAAACTACTGAATAGCACCTCTATTCTCTAGCCAAAGACTAAACTCTTGTGGTAAACGCCAAATAATTACAGATGTTATGGTAAAAAGCTTACCATAACATCTGTCTAGTTTAGTCTAGTTGTTTTTTTTTATTTATGTGGTGCGGCTGTGGTATCACTGCGGCCAAGATTGGCCTATTGTGATCGCCGCTTATTATAGTGAGATTGACCCATAGGCGCCTAGTTAGTTAGTCTATCATCTCATTAGTTTCAGATTATTTTCACAACGACTACATTTGCTATAATAAAGGATGCAAGTGGAAGCACTAAAAAAACATAATTCCATAAATATGTGTTAAAAATAACATAAGTCCTCGAAAAGTCTACATTAGAACCCTAAATCAATAAAAATAGCAGGAACCTATGCATGGTGCATAGTGTAAAGTGTATAAATTATATAAGCCTTGGTTCCAAACTATAGCATTCTTTAAAAAAAATGCAAGCGCATCCACTCAAAAAGCAAATTAAAATACATCGCTCCTTTTTACGGCTGCCTGCCACTGAAAAGCCAAAGACTGAAATTCGGCCGTAGATAATGTAACCACTTTCCACCCGTATACGGGAAAACACCTAAATTTTTAAAAGAATCTCAAACGAAATTAGTCTCTATGTGTAATAGATAAGGATCAGATTAAGACCTTGTATCTATATGTTCTGTACCAGACGAATAAATAAAACATGGTCTAGTAATGCACTTCGCCCGGGAGCTTACCGTCTGACTCAAATATTACTCGGAAACTCGAATATAAAATGTTATTTTATCATACCGAGCAGACATCAGTAAAATGCGAAATGTTGAGACTCGCAGCCGGATTGGGAGATTGAAAACCATTAGAGTAATGTACCGAAACTAGGTATTATTGTTCCTACTCTAGTTAACTGAATACAACTAAACAACGTAATCCTTAAGGCTTAAGGTCCTAGCTCATTTATACAACGATTCTAAGGCAAAATAATGTTAATTAACAGAAATGTGAGCTTCAGCATCTGTATACCCGTACCAAAAATACTTTGGCAACAATGTTTACATAGCGTCAAAGTCTCGCTAAACAGTGATTTTGACGTTTTGTTTTGTTTGGGAAATTGACACTGTGCAAAGTAGAGCTGGCTTTTAAGACATTCTTCACAATGTTAACACAAATTATGGGATATTTTGTTGTATAAAAACAAGCCGGCCGCCATTGTATAATAAATAAATAATAAATATTTCAGGACGTTTTAACACAGCGCCACCTAACCCCAAACTAAGCAACTTAATGCTTGTAATATGGTGGTTAGGATAACGGATATAATACTTATATACTTTTCTTTTGTAAATACATACTTATAATAGATATTGAAAAATCGTATCACTCGATAGTTAATATAGCGTATCGCTAGCTAGAAATATGATTGGAGCGGTGTTGTATAAGTCAGCTACAACCTTTATACTTAGATCCTATTTAAACCTCACGTACTTCTAGTAAGTTTATTTTCATTTGGGAATTTCCACAATTAAAGTCCCATTAGCATTTCGGGATAATATACTACATTATAAATTAACCTTAATCCGCTTAAATATAATACAAATAATTAATTGCCGCCGTAAAACTTTAAAAGCTTTATGCATAACCCTTTTTATGTCCTCAGCCCTTGCCGGTGCTTTATCATAATTTCTGGGGTCGTTATAAAACATTGTTTACATAAAACTGTTGGAAAACAAACAGAATCGTCGGTGAAACGTTCTTCCGTGTTCGGTATTTTCGTCCAAATTCGATTTTGATAAGTTCCATCAAAAAGTAATTTTCCGTGAAAACAAAGGTTAAGGAGAAAGCAAGGAGCTACCGTCATTACCAAATCAAAGAAGCACCAAAATGGAGGCCATAATATTATTTTTGTATAAAAAATAGACATGTTAAGAAAAATTAACCCATTTCAACAAATCAGTAGAGCTCATGATGTATCTAAGATCTCTTGATATTTAAGGATTTTAATGAGTTGACAAAATACAAGTTTATTCTTTATTAAAGGTAATCCAACTTTCAACATTGATAATTGATAGTGACAAAATTACTACAGTGTAAGTGCGACCATTTGCAACACGCGAGTTGGGCGTACTAGTAGTGGAGCATTTCTGTTTCAAGAGGTTCCGTTCAGTAGACTTCTAGGTCCACGGGAGAAAGTTTCTAATTCGATCCAATCTAAATCCAATTACTGGCACCCCATGTTTGCCCTCACCGTGGTTACTTATACTTTTACAAGTTTACCAACACTAATGTTTGCTGAAGTCTTAAAAGAAATGGAAGTCTCTAAACTTATTGAAGACATTGATTAGATAATACAAAACTTAGTAGAAAAGTTTGCTAAGCTTGTTGAAGTGAAAACTTCTTTAGCGGCGCTGAGCACTTTTTTGTATGGGTAAAAACTTTCAAACTCGCGTCAGGGTCACGTGATGCTGATCGAAAAAGCGTAAGATCGAGGGGAAGGGAGAGGAACTAGTATCTCTCACTCTTTCTACCGTGCTTGAGTGTGCTGCTCTGTGAATTTGGTATGTCAAATGATCGCAATTTTAGCACAACGAAATACAAAACTACAAATCAAATCAAATCAAATCAAATCAAATGTTTATTTGCTACTATTGATGCGGTCTTTATTAGACACTTAAATAGGTTCGAATCAAAACTGTTTGTTTCTTACTTCAGTTATCATAAACCAATTGTATCAGTTGTAAAAATTTGGGATGATGATTCTGATAATAACGATGGTGTAAAAGTCGTCGAAATTATGGATGGAAGTTGATTTTTCTGAGAGATAAAATTTAATGTAATATATAAATAACGATATAATATTATAAATAACAACATATAAATTGTCATATTTGTGTACGATAGCGCAATAAATAAACATTGTATTCTACCTCATAAATGATAGTATTTTTATACTTATAATTTTAGTTTTAACACAGATTTTTATTCGCTAATTTTTAGAGGTATAAGTATAACGGTATAATATTCGAAAACTAAGTTGTAATATGTTTAGGCTATTTTGCAAGGTTGAAAGCATACACAGATCTATGAACTGCTGAAAAGCTGCAATTTTTTGAACAAACCATACCTAATAACCAACACTAACAAAAATCACTTTAGTCAAAGAATTTCAGCTACTCATGACAGTTAAATACGGACCTATTCTTGTCCCCAAGACTTCAGGATATTAATTGCCTATATCGTAAATCGTGCATTAATACTTATGTTGTCACGCAACTTCAGTTCGAGGCTCAAAAGCTCGTCGAACTTAATATCTAAGTTATGTAACTTAGAAGCCACTAAAGCCTTTTCAAAGTGGCATCTAAGTTCCGTATAAGTTGTAAGCGTTGTTTTCATAAACTTAGTTTGATAGATGTTCATTGTCAACAAGGGTGATATTGGACCAAAATATTTTGGTATTTACGTGCTTTAGAGTCCGTATCTAGAGTTGGATGAAGATGAGGGGACGAATAAGAATACTCGTAAAGGGAAAAAGTAGGCTTATAAATAAGCTAAAGATAAGATAAAATAAATAACTCTTTATCATAATGAAGTAAAATTTGAAAACACAAATTTAAGGCTAAACAGCAGGTAATAGTACCAAAATAAAATAAATATCATACTAATATTATAAAAGCGAAAGTTTGTGTGTATGTGTGTGAGTGTGTGAGTGTGTGAGTGTGTGAGTGTGTGTGTGTGTATGTTTGTTACTTCTTCACGCTTAAACGGATGCACCGATTGACTTGAAATTTGGTATGAAGGTAGCTTGGACTCTGGAATAACACATAGGCTACTTTTTATCCTGATAAATAAAACAGTTTCTGAGAGAATTGATGTCAAATGAAAAAAACAACTTTATTTTTGGCGTCTCAATGGTCGCTCCTATAACCTCCAGGTACCAGGATACCAGAAACTTTAAGGAGGTCTATAGTCGAGAAAAAGACAAATCTAAGAAACCATAGATCATCAAATTCGGTCCAGGCGTTCTTGAGTTATGAGTATTGAAACTTTTACGAAGTACCAGGAGACCAGAAACATGTAGGAGGTGTTCGGCTCATTTCGTGAAATTCGGGTGAAGTTCGGATTTGACAAATGACAAATTTGACGCGTTCGATTTTCAATTTTTTTTGAAATTCGAATACGTCTAATGACGTAATTGTCAAATCCGAACTTAACCGGAATCTTACGAAATGAGCCGAACATCTCCTACATGTTTCTGGTCTCCTGGTACTTCGTAGAAGTTTCAATCCTCATAACTCAAGAACGCCTGGACCGATTTTGATGATCTATGGTTTCTTAGATTCGTCTTGTCGACTATATGCATGTTAAAAAATATCAAACAAATTAAGTTGGAAAAAAAAATTATTTTTAAAAATTCTACCATTTGGTAGCGAAAGTTTGTGTGTATGTGTGTGAGTGTGTGTGTGTGTATGTTTGTTACTTCTTCACGCTTAAACGGATGAACCGATAGACTTAAAATTTGGTATGAAGATAGCTGAGACTCTGGAATAACACATAGGCTACTTTTTATCCTGATAAATGAAACAGTTTCTGTAAAAAAAACAATATATTAAAAAAAGTGACAGTTCTGAAATTTGACAATTAATTGTCATTTTGACATTTTCGATTTTCAATTGTTTTTGAAAAATTTGACAATTAATTGTCATTTTGACGTATTCGATTGTCAATTTTTTTTGAGAAATTTGACATTCGATTTTCAATTTTTTTTTTTTGATAAATTTGACAAATGAGATTTTTAATTTTTTTTGGAGAAATTTGACATATTCAATTTTCAACTTTTTTTGAGAAATTTGACATTCGATTTTGAATTTTTTTTCGAGAAATTTGACATATTCGATTTTTAATTTTAGAAAAATGCTAGAAATTTTAATGATAGTTTTTGATACAATTTTTTTTTTTGGATTTAGATAAGTCTAGCCAAAGAACATAGTGTGGGTGCTTCTTTTGAAAACTAAATGAGGTTACTATGGGTGCTTCATTTGTAGTTTATCAAATGGGCTTATTATGGGTGCTTCATTTGAAAAGTTAAAGGATTTACTATGAGTGCTTCATTTGTGGTTTATCAAATGGGCTTACTATGGCTGCTTCATTTGTGGTTTATAAAATGGGCTTACTATGAGTGCTTCATTTGTGGTTTATCAAATGGGCTTAGTATAAGTGCTTCATTTGTGGTTTATCAAATGGGCTTACTATGGGTGCTTCATTTGAAAACTTAAGGGACTTACTATGAGTGCTTCATTTGTGGTTTATCAAATGGGCTTACTATGAGTGCTTCATTTGTGGTTAATCAAATGGGCTTACTATGGGTGGTTAATTTGAAAACTAAATGGGCTTACTATAAGTGCTTCATTTGTGGTTTATCAAATGGGCTTACTATGAGTGCTTCATTTGTGGTTTATCAAATGGGCTTAATATGGGTGCTTCTTTTGAAAACTAAATGGGCTTAATATGGGTGCTTCATTTGTAAATTATCAAATGGGCTTACTATGGGTGCTTCATTTGTAATTTATCAAATGGGCTTACTATGGGTGCTTCATTTGAAAAATAAATGGGCTTACTATGAGTGCTTCATTTGTGGTTTATCAAATGGGCTTACTATAAGTGCTTCATTTGTGGTTTATCAAATTGGCTTACTATGGGTGCTTCATTTGAAAACTAAATGGGCTTACTATGAGTGCTTCATTTGTGGTTTATCAAATGGGTTTACTATGGGTGCTTCATTTGTGGTTTATCAAATGGGCTTACTATAAGTGCTTCATTTGTGGTTTATCAAATGGGCTTACTATGGGTGCTTCATTTGAAAACTAAATGGGCTTACTATGAGTGCTTCATTTGTGGTTTATCAAATGGGCTTACTATTGGTGCTTCATTTGTGGTTTAGCAAATGGGCTTACTATGGCTGCTTCATTTGTGGTTTATAAAATGGGCTTACTATGAGTGCTTCATTTGTGGTTTATCAAATGGGCTTACTATGAGTGCTTCATTTGTGGTTTATCAAATGGGCTTACTATGGGTGCTTCATTTGAAAACTAAATGGGCTTACTATGAGTGCTTCATTTGTTGTTTATCAAATGGGCTTACTATAAGTGCTTCATTTGTGGTTTATCAAATGGGCTTACTACGGGTGCTTCATTTGAAAACTAAATGGGCTTACTATGAGTGCTTCATTTGTGGTTTATCAAATGGGCTTACTATGGGTGCTTCATTTGTGGTTTATCAAATGGGCTTACTATGGGTGCTTCATTTGAAAACTAAATGGGCTTACTATGAGTGCTTCATTTGTTGTTTATCATATGGGCTTACTATGAGTGCTTCATTTGTGGTTTATCAAATGGGCTTACTATGGGTGCTTCATTTGAAAACTAAATGGGCTTACTATGAGTGCTTCATTTGTTGTTTATCAAATGGGCTTACTATGAGTGCTTCATTTGTGGTTTATCAAATGGGCTTACTATGGCTGCTTCATTTGTAGTTTATTAAATGGGCTTACTGTGAGTGCTCCATTTTTGGTTTATCAAATGGGCTTACTATGGGTGCTTCATTTGAAAACTAAATGGGCTTAATATGAGTGCTTGATTTGTTGTTTATTAAATGGGCTTACTATGAGTGCTTCATTTGAAAACTAAATGGGCTTACTATGAGTGCTTCATTTGTGGTTTATCAAATGGGCTTACTATGGCTGCTTTATTTGTGGTTTATAAAATGGGCTTACTATGAGTGCTCCATTTGTGGTTTATCAAATGGGCTTACTATGGGTGCTTCATTTGTGGTTTATAAAATGGGCTTACTATGAGTTCTCCATTTGAAGTTTATCAAATGGGCTTACTATGAGTGCTTCATTTGTGGTTTATCAAATGGGCTTACTATGGGTGCTTCATTTGAAAACTAAATGGGCTGACTATAGGTGCTTCATTTGTGGTTTATCAAATGGGCTTACTATGGGTGCTTCATTTGAAAACTAAATGGGCTTACTATGAGTGATTCATTTGTGGTTTATCAAATGGGCTTACTATGGCTGTTTCATTTGAAAACTAAATGGGCTTACTATAAGTGCTTTATTTGTGGTTTATCAAATGGGCTTACTATGGGTGCTTCATTTGAAAACTAAATGGGCTTACTATGAGTGCTTCATTTGTGGTTTATCAAATGGGCTTACTATGAGTGCTTCATTTGTGGTTTATCAAATGGGCTTAATATGGGTGCTTCTTTTGAAAAATAAATGGGCTTTCTTTGGGTGCTTCATTTGTAATTTATCAAATGGGCTTACTATGGGTGCTTCATTTGTAATTTATCAAATGGGCTTACTATGGGTGCTTCATTTGAAAACTAAATGGGCTTACTATGAGTGCTTCATTTGTGGTTTATCAAATGGGCTTACTATGGCTGCTTCATTTGTGGTTTATCAAATGGCCTTACTATGGCTGCTTCATTTGTGGTTTATCAAATGGGCTCACTATAAGTGCTTCATTTGTGGTTTATCAAATTGGCTTACTATGGGTGCTTCATTTGAAAACTAAATGGGCTTACTATAAGTGCTTCATTTGTGGTTTATCAAATGGGCTTACTATGGGTGCTTCATTTGAAAACTAAATGGGCTTACTATAATTTTTTTTTTTAATCGAAATAAATTTGTCAAATACTAACTTCACCGAAAACCGAACAGACTAAGAAACCGTTTCACAAAATGAGCAGAACATCTCCTACATGTTTCTGGTGTTAGGGTACCTAATGTAGTAAGCTTATATAAGTGAATTTAGTTTTTAAAAGTTAGTTAAAATTGGAGCAATTATATTATAAACAAGTTTTATCGGTAATAACTGTGCCGCGGGTAACACCGCGGGTCGCAGCTAGTGTATTATAAAAATAAGTGCTTATAGAGACAAAATATTATAGTAATTTGTAGGTACCCAAAGATAATTGACGTATTGGGTATTGACATATCTTAATCGTGTATTATAATACGACGACATTAAAAACATAATATTAATTGACTGTAATAATTAAATTAAGTAACACAGTTATTGTAATCTGTGATCAATGCCAATCATTTCCCATTCATTTTTTTTTCCATTAATTTAAACATTTTTTTAACACTAAACTCATATAGGCACTTAGTACTTATTATTAGGTATGTGACAAAGTTTAGTAACGAGTTTTTTGAAGTGAAAACTTCTTTAGCGGCGCTGAGCACTTTTTTGTATGGGTAAAAACTTTCAAACTCGCGTCAGGGTCACGTGATGCTGATCGAAAAAGCGTAAGATCGAGGGGAAGGGAGAGGAACTAGTATCTCCCACTCTTTCTATCGTGCCTGAGTGTGCTGCTCTGTTTAGGCGGCACAGGGGGCTTAGACAAGCGCGCGCCCGATATATTTTTTTTATATTTTATATTTTTATATTTTTTGAAGTGAAAACTTCTTTAGCGGCGCTGAGCACTTTTTTGTATGGGTAAAAACTTTCAAACTCGCGTCAGGGTCACGTGATGCTGATCGAAAAAGCGTAAGATCGAGGGGAAGGGAGAGGAACTAGTATCTCCCACTCTTTCTAACGTGTCTGAGTGTGCTGCTCTGTTTAGGCGGCAGAGGGGGCTTAGACAAGCGCGCGCCCGATATTTTTTTTTTATATTTATATTTTTATATTTTATATTTTTTTTATTAGACACTTAAATAGGTTCGAATCAAAACTGTTTGTTTCTTACTTAAGTTATCATAAACCAATTGTATCAGTTGTAAAAATTTGCGATGATGATTCTGATAATAACGATGGTGTAAAAGTCGTCGAAATTATGGATGGAAGTTGATTTTTCTGAGAGATAAAATTTAGAGACGAAATTTTGAGACGTACTAGAGCGTTATTTAGATATTGCAATGTACAACGCGACATTATAAGAAATTACTACCTAAATTTAGAATAAGTTTCTCATGTAAGTAAAATTGTAATTTTTTTATGAGAAATAAAGATTTCTTTAACTCGAAATAACAACATATAAATTGTCATATTTGTGTACGATAGCGCAATAAATAAACATTGTATTCTACCTCATAAATGATAGTATTTTTATACTTATAATTAAACACAACGTTAATATTGAAGTTTTCACTTCTGCCGGCACTCCCGGAGTGCTATTTTTTTTTTATTAGACACTTAAATAGGTTCGAATCAAAACTGTTTGTTTCTTACTTCAGTTATCATAAACCAATTGTATCAGTTGTAAAAATTTGCGATGATGATTCTGATAATAACGATGGTGTAAAAGTCGTCGAAATTATGGATGGAAGTTGATTTTTCTGAGAGATAAAATTTAATGTAATATATAAATAACGATATAATATTATAAATAACAACATATAAATTGTCATATTTGTGTACGATAGCGCAATAAATAAACATTGTATTCTACCTCATAAATGATAGTATTTTTATACTTATAATTAAACACAACGTTAATATTGAAGTTTTCACTTCTGCCGGCACTCCCGGAGTGCTACCTTTTTTTTACTTATTAGCGATTTATAGAGATCTTTACTTTTCGAATTAAATAAAAGCCCCTCTGGATATTTAATTTTACGATAAATTGAAATTTCAAAATTCCGCAAAATGATTTTTGAATTGGCTTATCTCAAATCCCTGGAATTAATCTTTTAAAAGTAATTAAAGCGGAATTTTAAACTTTGAATCCAGTTTCACCCTTTGGTGCTTAAATAACTTGATTTTCTTGTTTCTAAATGATATTACAATGTAAACTGGTCATTTAATGTAGGTCATTTATTTAGTAGGTAATTTCTGAAAGTGCAATTGTGATATCTGACAACTTATGGGCTTATGCAAAATAACCTGCTCTGTGTCTTATTCCTGTAGAATTTATTAGCGAGCTTTTGTGATTATGTGCTTAGCTTTCAATAATAACCAATCAAACCAATAATTTCAATATTTACTGCTTTAACTAACTAAATTATGTATTTACGTACTAAATTGTCAATACACATTGATATTTTAGATATACGAAAGTAGTAATACCGCCTTATAGTGCGCTGTTGGTGGTAACTATCACCTATAGGTATAAAATACTATTACTGCAACATTACTATTTGTGTAGCAAATATCTATAGATGTAGGTACGTAAGGTGTTGATATTAATTATTATAATTAAATTTACTCTACCTCATACAAAGGAAAAGCTATTAAGTGTCCACAGTTACATTTTAGTTTCAAAGTTTTAGAAGCGAAAAACATCGCATCGGTTAATATACTGCATGAAACAATTTTTCTTTTAGGAACTTTGGGCTTTTAGATTTATGTTTTATATTCTAGTCCAATCAGTTTAGTAATTATTATAGATAAGAGTTACTTAATAAGCATTTCACACTAATTCATCCTAATTTTTTTATTTTGTAAATACTTGTATTAGATGGGATTAATCTACATCTCTTCATTTCAATCTATCAAACTTTTAATGGAAACCTAAAAAATAGTTACCCGTGATTTATGGACGTTATCTAATAGCCATAGAATACTGAAATTTGGATACCACGCTCAAACAAAGTGAAGCCAGGTTCAAGTAGAATAACAATTAATATTATAATTTAACAGCTTATGGAAAGGGTACCCACAGAGAGTCTTGTAAAACACTAGCGGCGCATTACACCACATTAGACATTAGAACAGCTAGGATTTTTTAAATAATAACACTGCTTTTGATTGTCACAATTTATTTAGATATCAAGAAAATAGATAAAACTAGCTACGCCCAGCGGTTTTACCCGCAGTACTTATGTAGCTTTGTGATATTCCAGGGTCTAAGCTATCTTTATACAAAATTTCAGCTTAATCGGTTCACCCGTTTAGGCGTGAAAGAGTAACAGACATCTTGACATCCAGACATCTAGACATCCATTCTAACAAACTTTCACGTTTATAATATTAATAAAATTGTTGGCACGTCTTAGTCTTGGATAAAAAAACTCTTATATCATACTTTTACACACAGCTACAATGATGAGCTTTCGATTTACAATTAAAACGAAAAATAACCGCCCAAAGATGAAATACAACAACTGATCAAGAAAACGTATTCTTAAGTACAGCGTCAGTTGGGCAGGATATTGTTAAACAATCATGGAGTACTGAGTACGGTATCTTTAGTTCAATAGTCTATGGTTATCGTATAGCGCCGGCTTGTTTTAGCCTCGATAAGGAAAGTAATTGAGGAAGCTCGCGGTGATTTATAGCCTGAGCCAGATTACTCTACAATCAACTCATTCTTACAATGCACCACTATTTATAAGTGGCGTACTAAACATGGGGCAGTAGGGCAGTACATTTTAGGCGCGACATAGAATGCGACTTCGAAAGGTCGAACCTACAAACAATATTTATTTAGTCTTACCAAAAAATCACCACAATGCATTATAAGTTATAAGTGAAATTACTTGGCTGAAGAGTCCTATCATGACTCTTGTGTAAGAAGCATTGGTGTAGTGCACTTAGAACTTTAAATCATTGTGAAATTCTAAGTGGTACTGTACTGATTATGGGCAGCGTTATCACTCCCTTGAGTAGATCGTCTTACTCGTCTTCTAAAAAAAAAGCTTGCCTGAGTCGAGATCACTCGACCACTGTAGATGCAATGAGTAGGTATATATGTACATACATACATTGTAGATAAATTCGTGCACGTCGATTCACGTAAATAATATTTCGCGATGCATTCGCCCTTTCCAAACGAGATCTTGAGCGTCGGTAAAATACCTCGGGCGACAAAACCTTGCTCCACCGCTGTTCTGATAAAAGTCACCATAACTCTTTATATCTTCTTAATAAAGAGCACAAAGTTCTGATTGTTTGTATATTATAATTTATGTTACATTATGGAATCGGTATACTATAATTCTCAAATATCATATCTGTTTAATATTTTGTCGTTTACTGATAAATACCACGACGTTAATTGTTAAAATGGTTAATTTATTACTAACGTTAAGATAATGCTCATTCATATTATTATGTCGATATTACATTCGAAACTTGTCGGTACTTAATAGATACAATTAAAGATCAGTTACAATGTAATTAAAAATCTATAAAAAATAAATTAAAACAGTGGGAGTTAAGTACTTGTGTACAAAAGTTTGAAAGACGCAAGCGTATACCATGATTATTTTTATGTAGATAAAACAAGACAAAAAGCTTGTAATTTGTTATATAAATTAGATATTAGCTTACGATTGCTTCTTCTAATGTGACGTTACAAGTGTAATCTAAACCAAACTTTAAGAAATTTTGTCTAGTTATTTGAGCAGAACAGAGCGTGAATAGATCAGTTATGAGTCACTCTTTTCTTTTATATTTATACAAATAAATTATATTTTAAAAAACATTGTAGTAATAAATCATTACAACATTATGAATGTGTTACTTACCTACGCACTTCCTTCGTTAAAACGGCCGAATTAATTCTTCCGAAACTTGGTATGTAGAGAAACTCTTAAATAACACACAGGCTACTTTTCAACGAGTTAAACCGCTAAGCAGAGTCTTAAAATAAATCTCAATTATTCTTCGACAATGGAACCCTTTTATCTTATGTCAACATTCTTAAACAAATGTATTCCAGTTTAAAAGCGTCTTCGTCTCGCAAATCATGAATCACTGACACCCTCGCACTTCCGTTCGCATTTCACATTATGCCTAATTAAAAATCAGCAACATAATGTTACCCATGCCTCATTCACACAGTAAAACTTACCAGTCACGCCCACTGTGACGCATTGACAGTTTTATGGAGAAGACTGTCCTTGGAGGCTATTCTCAAAACAAACAAAAAAATAGGATTAACTGTGCCCCACGGTTTCTCTCGCGTAGGTCCCGAACCCGGGAGAAATCGGTTTTTAAAGTAAGACTTTGTGTTAATTCAGGGTCTAAGCTACATACCTACATCATTTTAGCTCAATTGATTCAGTCTTTTTTGGGTGAAATAGCAACAAACCTCACACTCTCTCATAAACAAACCTTTGCCTTTATCATAATAGTAGATTTTACTAATACAGTTTTGACTATAATATAATATTTTTTCTATTCTCAAAATAATTCATTACGTGAGATTAACCATTGTAGGATCTGTTAGCAGGTCTACACATCTTCAAATCTCTTTGCTTATCCGTTTTCCATTATTTTAAACTTCGATAGAGACTTTTACTTAACCTTGCGGTCTAAAGCATGTGTCACCGAGTCTTACCTGCAAAATCACTTCCCTGCAATACATAATAAGGTATTTTAGGAATCAATATACAAATAAATGGGTATATTGATGTAAATCGCAGCACCGCGAAATCCTTCATAATTAATGGCCCCACTTAGGACCAATAAATTACTATAATCAGCAATAAACGCAAAACTGAATAAAATCATGGAACAGCTAAGTTTATCGAAACAAAACATCCGTGTATTGAACAACAGTTTATTTTGCCGATGTGCATTCAATTCATTAAGCACAAACAAAATTACGCGACCGCAGCCAATTTGCGAGCGATTCCCTCGTACAAATATGCAAATATCGAACGGGAAATAGGAGCCTAGTATCGACGGACGACCGACGCGACGGCTCGCGGGCTTCGGACAATGTAGGGAACTAACACATGGTATCATCACGGTAAATAGATATACAGTAATTTGACTCCCTAGAAGCGGTTGAACTAAAGGTCGCGCGAGTTTGCAACGAGGTGGGTAGGGTTCGGTAGGCAGTGAGGTGCCGAATAGGTGTTATTATTGTGAATTATTCAAAATACCAAAAAGAATTAAATTCTTTGTGATATTTTTACTAATTCACAAGCATTACTCGGAAGCTTACTGCATAAAAACGTCTATTCGGCACCTCATTGCTTGCCGATCCCTGTCGACCGCGTTGCAAACTCGCGCAACCTTGGGTTCAACTGCTTCTAGGGAGTCAAATAACTGTATATCTCTTTACCGTGGTATCATCACGGTGTCTGGCTAATGGTGAAATATGGACTACGGTAAATGCACACGGTGCTTCCAAAATGTGTTGTAACGTAATGTGTGTAATATTTCTGGTAATATCGATCTAGATATATGAATAAGTTGCAAGATTGCCAAAAATCTACTTTAGTATTATGCGCACGAAAAAGCTTTGAATGTGTTCAAATTAGTTTATCATAAAGTTATTTTAGTTGTCCAAAATAACATCCAACCACAGAATTATTACTGACAGATTTATAACGTGCTGAGAGCGGGAGCTGGCCGGCGTAGTTTGGTATAGATAAAAGTGAATTAAATTAAAAATTTAAAAAACCCCCAACGCAATATGTAATTCACCATTTTGTGGTGGCGGCCATCTTGGATTTTAAATTTTATATAGTGGGTTGTATTCTACTAGTTAAGCCCTTTCATTTGATACCCATATTGAGGGAGTCGTGGAAGAAAAAAGTTATCCGCCATTTTGTAGCGGCGGCCATCTTGGAGCGATTTTCACCAAACATGGCTAAGAACACTCTCGACTAACACAACTTTCAAACAAAAAAAACTAAATCAAAATCCGTTCATCCGTTTGGGCGCTACGATGCCACAGACAGACACATACACACACACACATGCACACACGCGCACGCGCGCACGCGCGCACGCGCGCACGCACGCACGCGCGCACGCACGCACGCGCGCACGCACGCACGCACGCACGCACGCACGCACGCGCGCACGCACGCACGCACGCACGCACGCACGCACGCACGCACGCACGCACGCACGCACGCACGCACGCACGCACGCACGCACGCACGCACGCACGCACGCACGCACGCACGCACGCACGCACGCACGCACGCACGCACGCACGCACGCACGCACGCACGCACGCACGCACGCACGCACGCACGCACGCACGCACGCACGCACGCACGCACGCACGCACGCACGCACGCACGCACGCACGCACGCACGCACGCACGCACGCACGCACGCACGCACGCACGCACGCACGCACGCACGCACGCACGCACGCACGCACGCACGCACGCACGCACGCACGCACGCACGCACGCTCGCACGCGCGCACGCGCGCACGCGCGCACGCGCGCACGCGCACACGCGCACACGCGCACACGCGCACACGCGCACACGCGCACACGCGCACACGCGCACACGCGCACACGCGCACACGCGCACACGCGCACACGCGCACACGCGCACACGCGCACACGCGCACACGCGCACACGCGCACACGCGCACACGCGCACACGCGCACACGCGCACACGCGCACACGCGCACACGCGCACACGCGCACACGCGCACACGCGCACACACGCACACACGCACACACGCACACACGCACACACGCACACACGCACACACGCACACACGCACACACGCACACACGCACACACGCACACACGCACACACGCACACACGCACACACGCACACACGCACACACGCACACACGCACACACGCACACACGCACACACGCACACACGCACACACGCACACACGCACACACGCACACACGCACACACGCACACACGCACACACGCACACACGCACACACGCACACACGCCCACACGCACACACGCACACACGCACACACGCACACACGCACACACGCACACACGCACACACGCACACACGCACACACGCACACACGCACACACGCACACACGCACACACGCACACACACACACACACACACACACACACACACACACACACACACACACACACACACACACACACACACACACACACACACACACACACACATCAAACACTTCAAACACTTCAAACACTTCAAACTTCAAACACTTCAAACTTCAAACACTTCAAACTTCAAACACTTCAAACTTCAAACACTTCAAACTTCAAACACGTCAAACTTATAACACCCCGTCGTTTTTGCGTCGGGGGTTAAAAATAGGAAATAATCGAAAGAGAACATTATGATCATTTTGTTCACCTGTTTATAATTATCAGCTTTCATTCATTCAGTGCTGGACATCATTCACTTAACACGCTATTCAACTCGAGCCTCCATCTTTCTTCTCCAAGCACTTCGATTTTCCGGATATCGTAACGTAGCTTCTTCTTGTCCAAGGACGCCATACACTAAGTACCTGTGCTAAAACACCATTGGTGATTGTGATGGCATATTGGCCAATTCACACCCACTACGATTAATGAAAACTTCAATGTACATTACTGCGTTTGTTATTTTACTCATATTAATGAGGAGGTTTAAACAGTAATGTACCCAATGTTGTCTATAGATTATATAGTGTTTGACCAGTCTATTGTCACTACATCTTGCTATATATTATAGCTTTGTCTGTAACCGTAGATCTCTGCACCTCTGAATAAAAGTTTTTCTAGCTCTATTTTTCTCTGTTCATAATTATTGTAGTAGTTCATTGATGAGTCTCATAGGCCCTTATACTACATGTTTATAATAAACACATTTTCACCCCTCAGTTACTCTCCACTCTACTCTATCTTCCCCAGAGTTACGCCCACAGGGCAGAAACGATGACTCAATCCTTAAGTGTTCCACCAAAAAATACAAAACCAAAAACATACGTTTGCGTAATCGTGTGAAAGTTATGCCGTATGCCGCAATCAGTGTGTTTAGTACTGATAACTTAGTGTTACCAACTATTGGATATTCTGTGGCGTTACTTAAAAGGTGATGTGATAAATCTTGGGCCATTTAGGTCAGGCTATCGGTAGATAAAACGCCTTCCAAGTGTCTGTGTGTTCACTTGTGAATGATGTTCTTTAGCGGATAGATTAGCTGGATCCAGTGGTACCTATATAACGCAAACCTACCTATATGTACTAACTAAGACCCTGGATAACACACAAATTTTTTTTGTTTAGTCTGTACTGTCACACTGCTGGGCAAAGACCTCCCCCAAATCAAATCCTTCCACTTATCTCTTTCCTGCGCCACCTTGACCCACCATACCAAAATTTTAAAATATGATTATAAAATTTTAATTTCAAAGGAAATTCGTACTCTCTTTGGTAATATTTAAAAGAAGGCAAGTATGTATAAAAAGGGAAAAATATCATAAAGATCCTTAAGAAGAAATATTAAACTAAAAAAAAATAAAACTAGAACCTCGTACCAACAAAAATAGTCAAAATATTGTTTGTGTACACTGTTGTCTGTTAAATGAAACATTATTGGTATACTTTCGAAAGATATTACCCATTACGTACCAGATAAAAATAATCACCTCGACGCAGACACCCCTTATCGTGGGAAAAACATAAGCATTCATCACGGCACTGTGTTGTACACAGCTTTTCATTTAGACCCCAGTACAGACAGACAAAACCCATTAGGTTTGTGATAATGCAACTTCACCAGGTATTGTTTAGTGTTGCCAGACAAAGCAGGGTTGCTGTCCTTGAAGAAGGAACCAATGGAGGCTGCAACGCGAACACCAAACTGAAGCAAGAATAATGACGTCACGGTTGTTTGCCATGACGTCATTACCTATGTAGGTTAACGATAGTATAATATTATGAATAATAACACTTAAAATGTTCGCGATTTGAACTCATGTTAATTTTATTAATCGGGTCTTTTCGCGTAATATTATTTTTATTTTAGTTTCACAAATTCATTTTAAAACCAACCTCGATGTTTCCGCACAATTAAATGCGCCGTGGTCATGGGCAAAACTCAACAATAACACAAAAACAACTTAAAAATATTTACGCGAAAAGACCCGATTTAAATAAAATTAACGACAATAATTTTGTTTTTATTTTGTATTTGGCAAGTGAGATGGCAAACAACAGTGACGTAATTTTTCTTGCTGCAGTTTGGTGTTTACGTTGCAACCTCTATGGAATATAAACTTCTTGTTGCTGTCTCATCTACGGCCCTATTACAGGCCATTGTTAAGGAAGCGTACAAAATTAAAATGCCGCATTGTCTGCGGCCGCGATATTGGTGTTTTGTTTTAGTAAACATGAGATGTTGTGCTTCAATGTTATTGTTCTAACTAGAAATTGTGCTCGCGGCGTGTAACGACACACCCACGTCAATATTCTGCGAATTTCACATGAAATTCAATATTTTGCATGTAATTTCGTATGGCCGAGCTGTGTATTATTTCATTCTTTTTTCTTAATAAAGGCATTTTGTATGAAATGGAACTAAGCAAAAATACTTATTCAAAAAGTCTTAATTTGTAGATTCTCATTTCTTAAATATTCTTTATGCGTTTGCAACACAATCATCTTTTAAAAACTTTAAAATTAGTTTAAGCGGACAAACCCCAAAAAATATAAAAAGTTCCTGCAATTCACCGTAACCAAAACTTATAAAAGCAGCGCCCCTTCGGTAAAAGTTTAAATTGCCTTCTTCTTTTTTCACTATCTTCCTTCACTTTTTCCTATTTAAACTTTACCGTTTTGTTTTAAAACAGTGGCTGGTGGAGCTACTGGGGCGAGTCACTTGAACAGTGATAAAAACGTTGTTACTGTCTTTATTGTATTGTTCGTTTCTAGTGCAGTCTATAAAAGTGTTTGTTTTGTTGCTTCGTTGTAGAGAGACGCTGCAGAGGTACAAATAGGTTTTAATGACCGTGTGGGCTATTCTTGGACGTTGTTCTGGACTTCACACTACGAAACTGCAAATACTACACCTACTAACGACACGACGTCCGAGGACAATGATCATGAGCTGGAGAAAAGAGTAAAATAAGATTTTTGTTAATGTCGTTCTATTTTTATACTAAGTATTCTTTCTTATACTCGTAGTTGTGATCTTCGTAATTAGTAATTTTATTAATAGGGACTTATCTCATAATATTATTGTTATGTAAGGTTAACAAAAACATTATAAAACCAACCTCGATGTTTCGGCTAGTTAGATGAACCGTGGTCACGAGCAGACTCACGACGACGCGACGTTGGTTTTATAATATTTTTGTAAAACTAACATAAAAATAATTACTAATTACACGATAAGTCCCGATTGGTAAAGTTAACACGAGTTTCTTTTATATTGTAAGTCGTAGGTGTTCCTTATATAAATAACTTTGTTGCTACGTACGTAGTACGTAGGTACTATACGAACGTATGTAAGTAAGGAGGAAGAGATTACAGGCAGTATTTTATGACATGTTAATTTATAACAATATTTCTTTATTCAATAGTGGGTCTTGGCATTGTTGCCAATGGTACAATTTTATGACTCTTAATTCCTATTTAGAACTGTTATGTAGTGTACAAATCATCATAATGATCGTCAACTTCCGTTAGAAAATAGCATCCCAAGAAGATTTATCACAAGATATACGTATCCTTGTCCTGTATATAAATAAAACGAAAATTTAAAATTACATTTCGACCACAATATAGCAAGATTTTTCCTGTCCTGTATCATAAATTTTGCTCTTATTTGTGTTCGTGACTAAGCTGTCCTTTTCTAAAAGTGTGCTGCACTTAATAGCGTAGTTCCCAACCACAATTTACTGACCATAGGTCTCACCGATAGCTGCCTCTTAGCTGTAGCACCCTTGAATTATCCGAGCATGGCTTCGCGGACGGTGCTGTGAAGGGCCCTTGCAAATCTGTCCCGTTAATCTTTGCCAGTCTTAGAAAATAAAACTAACGGGAAACGGCGCCAGAACCAGCTCATATGTGAAGTCTGCAGGTTTGTGCAGGGGGAGTGGCAACTGGCATCGCACACCAATATAATAATACTACACTATAATTTTTCGGTGACGTCGACAAAATTGACTGCCACAACGACGACGACAACGACAAGTACCCACAAGATTATCTATATACAGAGGGACAAGCTATATTCTGACAACTATTTAGTTTTATGCCTTGCGATCCCTTTGGCAGCGGAGGATGCCTAACAGTGACGTATCCAGTTGGATTTCTGATCTAAGTTGCCGGTGAACATTGAATTCCACAGACAAGTGTTTTGATAGAAGCTGTGAAGATTTGTGCATGATTTGAAGTGGTTTGTACTCAATGGTAGGTGCTCGTACCAACTTGTTAATGTTATTTTATGCTACGACGATGTGCAGGTGTTCACAGCGAGAACTTAGCTCTCTGGTGCTTATCCTACTTCCTACTATTATTATTTTTTAATCTTATTTGTTTTTTGGGACTTTTACCCTTATGGGAATGCCAGTCCCATCATACCCTAAACATGTTCTATCAAAAACTACTAATATTATAAATGCGAAAGTATGAATGTGTGTATTGTGTATGTGTTTAATTTTTACTTCTTTACGACTAAACGGCTGAATCGATTGAGCTGATATTTGGTATACAGGTAGCCTAGACACTGGAACAGATAGGCTACGGGTAAAAACTAGAGTCCGACCGAAACTGGTTTTACGGCCGAAACCGAAACCGAAACCGAATGTTCGGCCGAGGCTTTAGTTTCGGCCGAAACCGAAACCGAAACCGAAACTCACGTGGTCAAGTAAAAAATCTTTAAAATACTGAAATTTGGTGCGTTTTACCCATTATTCTGCGTTAATTAGGACATGAAATGGAAGCACAGCATAATATAAAGTTTGTTGTTACCATTAAGTTTGTTGTATCAGTTGTAATATAAAAATATATCAATAATATTTTTATTATCTTTAGGCTTCTGTGGTGTTGACCACAGAAGCCTAAAGATAGGAAGCCTTATAGTTTCGCTTTATCTGTATCCGTCTGTCCGCGGCTTTACGGAGAACCTATAAGTCCTAGAAAACTGTAATTTTGCACAGAGGAGGGCAATGATTAGGGTAAGAGAATGGTAACAAAAAATAAATTAAAATCAATTAATTTAGGGTACCTTCCAAACTTGTAAAATGGGGATGATATTTTTTCTGGCTGATCCCATCATTTGGGGTATTGTTGAATAGGTATTTTAATGAAGGACATATTTATAAGGAAATTTTTCAATTTAATGATCCATTTGAAATATATTCAATTTTATTTTATTTTTTTGGGCGTCCTCCGCCCTCTTAAATCTAAACTACTGGCTTTCAAACACTGTTAAAAATCACGAACATAGTTTCAACCATGAACTTTCTAGGAAAACCATAGCGGTTAAGATAGTTTAAAGATATCGTTGATGAAAATTAAGGCAGTAGATATACGTTTTGCCAGTTCTACGGAAACCTATATTGCGCGTAGTCTGAATAGCGCTTGGCCTATTTATTTAAATTAAGTTCTTATAACAAAATCTTTATCAGTTATCGATTATAATCAAACCACTAATTGTTACTGTTTCATTAACCCTTTGATCCAGGAAAATCTTCCAGTTCAAATCAAAATTGATCTCACTCATTGGCTCACTTTCTTTCACTATAATAATATTATCTATAGTATGTGTATTATATATGTATATATATATTTTCATTATATAAAGGCAAATAATATATTATAATGTTATTACATATATTTAGTTTTATATTTACTATATGTATTGGTGTATTATATTAATATTTATGTAGTGACTATGTATTTTAGTAGTTAGGTAACTATATATAATGTATTTCCATCACTTAATATCTTGCAACCACCGTCGTACGTAATTTATTTCCTTTCCGTTTGGTTGTCTGGAAGAGATCGCTATTAGCGATAAGACCGCCAATTGTTACACTGTCTACATTACAAATTGTATTTAGTTCTAAGTTCTTTTATGTTGTATCAATAAAGCGTTATCTATCTATCTATCTATATCTATTATTTCTAGCTTCTTTAAAATAAGGTTTGAATTCGCATGCCCAGCGGCTTGATCGAGCCGCTCGGGAACATACGGGTAAAATACAAAGTATTAGATACTTTGGTTTGTACTAAGAAGAATCATCAATCTCTTTTAGGTACCTCTATATAAAAATAATATTTACTAAAATTGCTATTACACTCTTAGTTCTAGTGTCAACAAAGATAATATCAAACCACACATTTAAAATTAACAAACCTATATCACAGTCGTCCGCCAAAGCGTTGTCGCGAGAAACGAAGCTAGGCGAGCGTGCACGACAACTTCCGAAAGGAGTTTCGGTTTCGGCAAAAGTTTCGGCCAATTTTGGCCGAAACCGAAACTTTCGCCGAAACTTGATTTTTGGCCGAAACTCGGCCGAAACCGAAACCGAAACCGAAATTTCGGTCGGACACTAGTAAAAACACAGCTACCTCCTTTAACAACTAGTTTTGTTTTGCTCAAAATTGAGAAACCCTTAAATAAATTCTCACATACAAAAACTTATTTCAAAGCAAGTGAGCAGTGAGGTCTACGAATATAACGGAAATATACAAATTCAAACGGACCAGCCAGGCCATCAGTAAATTCTTCAATGCATTCGCTAAATAGACACCGCCGGAGGGATCGACAAAACAAAATTCAAAACAAAGCCTCATAATTTTAACCCTTCTGACCCGAGACGCGAGGAGCATACGCTTCCAGGTCATAAACTATGCCACGATTCATGAAACTTACTCACTGGAAGTGTTATATTCTCTTTTAAACCGACTACAAAAAGGAAGTTCTCAATTCGATAATATGTATGAACTCATGTAATATTTTTGAAACTGCGAGAAATTTACAAAACGGACGCTAAATTTTATATTATAAAATTTATCTGCCAAATACAGAAATGTTTAGTTATTATATGTACTCGTACCTATGTGTGTTTGTCCCTGCATTTCTCTTAAACAATTGAGCGGATTTGGACCATTCTCTTTTTAAAGGCTTATATTTAGTTCAATTTAAGGTACCGTGAAAGTTTCCTGAAATTCGGTTCGATATAATTCTTTATGAAATGACATTAAAAAGTACGTCTCGTCCTCGCGTATTTATAAAGTTACCATACTATCCAATTTTGTGTAACAAAGAGTAATTATTCATAGAATGAAAAACAGGGATGCCGTTAAAAACTTGACTTTTAGTAGGTATAGTCAGGAGATAAAATTTGTCTCGTACCTACTCATATTTCACCTGCATTTTTACTTTCATACCCAGCATATCCAGTCGGGATCATTGTACTCCACAAATTGTAGCTAGTCCTATGGGAGTAGCACCTAGACGTCAAAACTCACCGGTTACCATGGCAACCCCCTTTGCGGTCCAAACTGCGTCCGGCTTTTGGGAATTTTCCGGAACAGGATCCTTTAAAATTGGGATAATAAACGTGTTAAAAACCTTATTAAAAAATTTTCCTCATTAATATCTTATTTTGGCTATATTTTTCTGTATTTTCTGGAAAAGCTCTATTGGTCATAAACCTACATTTTATACCCCTACACCCTATGAAACCTTTCTTTAAATCAAACTGTAATATTTAATTTATACTAGGTTCTTTGCTATTCAAATAGATTTCACATAGATCAGTTCAGCAATTTTAACAGGCAGTGACCACAAATATTTGCACTTATGTCCAATTTGAATGTTTTAACATGAGATTGGGACTTGTAGAGTAGAGATAGTAGATATAGAGTGGGCAAAGTCGCGAGCTAGTGGCTCATCAAAATTAATAACACCCTACGAAACAGGTAGATACAGTATTAAGTATCGTGTATATTAAAATATGTATTTATTGGGATTTGCCGAAAGATTTTAGTGATTATAACATAACATATATTCGTTGAGAAGTTGCTAGTTCTGATTTCTGAAACACTATAATTATAATATCGAAGCAATTGAAAATGTATGACGTTTTACACTCATACATTTATTAACCCCCGACGCAAAAACGACGGGGTGTTATAAGTTTGACGTGTCTGTCTGTCTGTGTGTGTGTGTCTGTCTGTGGCATCGTAGCTCCCGAACGAGTGAACGGATTTTGATTTAGTTTTTTTATGTTTGAAAGTAGAGTTAGTCGAGAGTGTTCTTAGCCATGTTTGGTGGAAATCGGTCTAAGATGGCCGCCGCTACAAAATGGCGGATTACTTTTTCCTTTCACGACCCCCCCAATATGAGTATCAAATGAAAGGACTTAACTATTAGAATACAACGCACTATGATAAACTTTAAATCCAAGATGGCCGCCACCAAAAAACCGCGAAATACATATTTTGAAAGCGTTGCGTTGGGGGTTTTTTAAATTATTTATTTAATTCACTTGTTAATACTCATAATATATGCATGTCTAGTGTCTAATATATTATAATTCAGATTTCTCTTCAGGTATAGCGACAAATTGAAAAGCAACGGGTAATATTCCATGAATAGCATCGGCAGGAGGTAATAATACGTTGTGATTGCTTATCTATTGAACGCCTATCTATATGTAAACGCGACCTATTTGTCGGAGTGTATGACACTCGATGTTCTGCCCGTGAAATTGCTTGATGGAGAGCTTTGATTTCGTTTTATTGGAGCTATAAATAAATATCTACACTTACATATTATGATTCGTCTAATGTGAAATTTGCAATTGAATTAATGTTGCTAAAGCGTATTTTTAAGTATAGGTTAAGAAACGTCTTATATTGGTGTAGAGTAGACAGTGGACATTGATGTGGTATGTGGTGTGGCCACTGGTCTCAACTTTCCTCAGAGATGATGATGAAATAATAATTTCCAATGTAAAAAAACTCTACTAACAACACGGTGTAGCTGTCGATTGCACCAATGTGTAACTACCTACTCGTATGTACCTACTACCTACATTTCGTCGAGTCAATACTAAAAAAAGGCAAATAGTTATCTAACATTTAGCCAGTCAAAAGCCGCTGCTGAGCAATTATAAAAATTGGTAAAAAATATAAATACACAAAGCCACATGATTATTTTTGAAAACAAAAATGCACATTAAAGAGCTAAAGAAAATATTGCTTCTATTACGTGTTTCTCCGTAAGCATTTTAGTAAGATCTCGTAACTTTTTAAAATGTTTACTTAATATATAGAATAATAAATGGATACTGCAAAAACTCAACTTTACAGAAAAAATAAAAAAAAACCTATTTTTTAATAGAACATTTGTTCCAGAAACCAGAACTTTTAAGATGCATAACTTTTTATTTACTTATTAAATATGTAAAAAAAATTGAGTAGATGTATGTATTTGGACCTAATTCGAATATGAAATAAAGGCAAAAACAAGACAATGGCGATTATCCGTTTATTCGCCGGGGACGGCGAACTCATGTCAATGAGTGTTAAACACTTACAGAAATAACTTCTCAATTCCAAATGTGTCACGTATTTTTCAACCCCTCAAAACATTTCGTTTCTACCTTGCGGTATGGAGTACCTATAGATACAAGTACCGTCATAACTGCAGGGTGCAGAGCGATAATTTACCGATCCCACACCATAGATTAGGCCAGGCCTGAGGACTGAGGGACCGCCTCGTTAAATTTTGTGAGCCATGTCTCAGTGCTTTCTGTTGTGGCTCTGTATACTACGTTTGGTGGCATTAAGGTAACATTACTTCTATATAACTAGTAAAACCCATAACGTACCAGGTTTCTAGCTGTGTGTATGCTAAGTAACAATCGAGTAAGATATTAAATTTGAACAATTTGATCCTTGCATCTGTGCCGCGCCGTAGATCAATCAATGGTACAATTCTCATGTAACCTCTCTAGAGTCAACAAAGCGTAGGGTTTAATACTCACACTTTCAAAATAAAAGCACTTTGTTTACATTTTATGATATACTTGATGAACCGCACTCTTAAATTCCTTAAAAAAATACAGTCCTTCCAAGTAACTTTCGATTTCTATTAAAAATACGAGGTAATATTTTCAATCATAACATATCGAAAAGTTGAAGTTCAAGCCAGTTCATAGAGGCTTGAGACGAAGGAGTCTCGAGTGGTCCTCACATCTGTCGAGCCAGCTGCGCCTCGTCACATAACAACAAAATAAAACATACATCGTGCAAACAAATGTTAACTAATAAATTGTGCCCAAAAGAGGCTGGGAATATTGTTTGCTTTGCGTGAATCAACGTTTTGATAGGCGGTCGTGGAAATTTATTTCTTAGCGAAAATAAACAGTATTTTGAAACGCGCTGGGTGGTCCTTTACAAATGCAAATCGAACGACAAACCTTTTAAAAGTAGGTTATTTTTAAATCAAACTTTGGTAAAGCTTTGTAACATAGCAGGTAGATTCAACAACAATGTCTGTCAGGGGTTTCAAAAGGTCAAAATCAAGCAACAGAACACAACGTTCAGAGATAATAAGTCGCTGCAAACAGATAAAACAAACAGCCAACATTCTATTACGACACTCACGGGAACAAATGTCGCGAGGCACACGACAAGCTTGCGACCGACGGATAATGTCAACCAACACTGTACCTGCACATTACAACCAAACTACGAGTATCTACACCAACGGTACGTTAGCTCAAATTGCTTGTTTGAATTTCTGGAGACAGTGTTTACAATCCTAACATGCGACAGCCAACAATAGCACGTAAAACTCCACACACCTGCTTAGGTATGCAAGTGTTGCAACGGTATGTTAAATTTATAACTCAACAAACTTTCATATCCTCCGTTTACATTCAAATTGGTGGTTATAACTGCTGGAGTCTAATAAGCAGAACACATTAACTGCCGCCGACATGTCATGCATCAGTAAATCGACCAAACTCTATTCAGAAGCTATCGACTATTAACCTAACGCAGCAGGTTACAAATTGATGGAGTGGTAAGCCTCGAAAATACAAAATAACTCAGAGGTTTAAGGATATTTAAAGCCTAAGCCCAGTTTATGGATCATGTGCATCTCGTAAAAAGTTTCACGAATTACACGGGATTAAGTGGAAAGTTACGATCGGTTCTGCGGTAGGTCTCGGAGACCATTGCAGAGAGCATCATAATCCATGGAAGTGCGTCCTTTACGCCTGAGCATTATCGTCGAGAATCACGTGGAACGCTTGACTCATTCCGACGACAAATCGTGAACATTCCGTGAAGTGCTAATCCGAAACATGTGTGACAAAAAAAATGACCGACGATAAGGGTCAATTTCAAGAACGCGGCTTGCAGCACATTCATCGAGCTATAAAAAGAGCATCGGATTGACAATGACAAGCGTTTAACAGCGGGCGTATATTTATTTGTACAAGTATTCCCTTTTAGCGACGAGCCGAGGTAGACAAAACGAGAAACTTTTAGATAAGTATTGTTTGAGAGGGACGCTGTATATTATGGTAATAAGTTGTTGAACGGAAAGACGAGACAGGCAGGATATATTAAATTAGAAAGTATATTGTGCTTGGAACTAAAACATAAAATATGTAACTGATTGTCTTAAAGCTCAATACAGCTTTTGTCATTTAGCAAGACACAGTTTAACAGTTATTAGTTTTGCATGCTTCTTACTTCTTAGTATTCGTCGCGCAAATCTATTTGATTGATTGAGTTAGCTGAGCGGTTGAGTAGTAGCCTAATACTACTTATAGGATTCTGCTGCTGCGCAGCCATTTAACAAAGTTTAGATCGCTCTAAAAACACAAACAAAATGTTCAAATTTTTCAGAATTTTGTATGCAAACAGCATGCAAACAATATAGGTAAGCAAGAAGAAGTGTGAACATGAGTAAGAATATATGTATAAGTATGTACCTAGTACCTATCTATCACATATCTTGTAAGTTGAAACGTATTAATTTACTTAAATACCTATTTAATTAATATCGTTAAAGGGTTCCATCTGGTACTTAATTACGTAATTTTTATCAAAATAACCATTGTATTATAAATTAACGCCCTTTTAAGTAACCACTTTCCCCCTAATGAAGTAAAACCATAGAGAGTGTATCCTATAGACTACTAATAAACCAATGTTAATTGAATTAACATCGCCCGGGCAACAAGCACCCCTTTGATCCGTGGTCGGAGTTCAATGCACTCGTAAAATGCACTTATATCTCTCCAAACATTTGGTGACGTTTTGAATTTCGATGATGTTTCCTGAATTAGAAGATTTTAGATGTCATTTTATAGCTAGTGCTTAAGTTAAGTCTCTTTCATTTATTATGTATAATTATTAATTATTTTAAATATTTATTCAATAATTATATTATCATAGATTTACTCAAAGTAATGACAAATTGCATCAATTTATTATTTCTGTTACTGTGAAATTATTTTCTTATTGTATTATTTTCATTTTCACATATAAGGTGTCTAGAAACTTACCTATTCGTGCCCTGAATATCCTGATTCAGAAGAAGTATCGTTCGGGAATCACCAATTACGGCAATGCAATTGTATGTTACAGTAAAGTATTAAAATATTCAAATACTGGGTTTAGTTCTCTTTACATTGCAGCCCCATTTTCAGAAGCAATAAAACAAAAGTCCCGACAAAGCAATGTACAGCACCGTTTCCAATGCAATCGCATGCATTGGGCTGGTATCGTCACCCACAAAAACTATCGAATGTGTAATTGAGTCGTCGTGACTCACAGCCACATCTGCTGTTGCTTGTGGTGCACTTGAGGTATGTAGCTGTCTGATTTATTGATAAGGAACCTTAAAAGGAGTTTAAAAGAGGGCCAGATATATTCTCTTGCAGCGCGCTTCATACTGGAATCGCGAACTCTTGCCAAAAGTCTTACCATCTTTGCGCAGAGATCTTGGATATTGTGTGAGCAAGATTAACGCAAATTCATCTTCACTACCAGTCCGTAGCTTTTGCGGGCGTTCGCAGCCACGAAGACGGCTCGATTCCTTCTATTATCTGCTATGTGACAAATGTGGCGGAATAGGAAAATAATATTATGGTACCCTTGCCTTGATAAGAATCTAGAAGTAAAGATACTACTCGCACTACTGCTCGTACATCCAGTCTCATTGCTATTTTGGAAGTCAATAATGCTGGTATACCTATAGAAAGATAGAGATAGAAGTTTTGAAGATAGAGAGCAAACTCTTTCTCAGTGATTGACTTTGTAGCTTCCAGTTAATAACATTGTTTGTCACTGATATTATTATTGGGGCGATATTTACTTTTTCAGTGGATTTAAACAAAAAATTAAAAGTTAATTAATTTCATAATATCCAGGTGGTATCTACATACCATGAGTCCACCAAACCTAGTCCCCAAGGTATAGTGGCGGTTTAGTTCCGGTACTTGGTTGCTCTTTGTTTCCCCTCACTAATAGCCCCAGTAGTAACTGTCGCCTAATCTGTGTTAATGTATTATTTCACTACAGTGACTATGGTATATACTGTGCCAATGTATTATTTAGCTCGTCGAGGGATTTTTAATGGACTGCACTAAATGAAGGGCTCGAAAAGATTGGGTTTCTTATCGAACGAAAAAATCGTGCTATTCAATTTGTACTGAGTTCGGATATTATTAAATGCTCGTAGTTTTTAGGGTTAATTTTTTTATTGATGTTGAGGACTTTAAATATGTTATAAGTAGGTACAGCTTATTTAATTTTGTAAGTAAAAAAGTAAGTAAATTGCAATTATACGCGCTACAGTCATCCAAATTTTTCAAATGGCGAACAGAAATCGGATGACTGTAATGTATAGTACGTACGCTTCCTTACAAAATGTTCTACAACACCAGACCATAATTATAAGAATTCGGATCGTTTACTAGCTGTGCGGTTTAAAAATATGTTAAAAAACCCATGTATTTTTTTAAAGAATTGAAACTACCAATCCAGATCAATATTATTTGTTCAGCCCATTAGGATGTAAAGTATGTATTTTTAATAGGTCTGCTTATATTTATTATATACATATGTCATATCACTCTACTTATTTAAATTAATTACAAAATGGTTAGTAACAATTACTTACCCATTTACACCAGCCATACATCATTCGTCCACCAATGGCCACAAACTGGAGAAATTAAAGTAAAATGCAAGTTATGCCATATTTACGTGACCACATGACATGCGGGTGTGAGGGCGGTAATTAAAAATGTTATCTTAATGTGCTATGCAATGCATTGCTATAGAAACTAATATTGTGCATTTGAATGATTAAATTTCTGTGGACAAACTGGCATTACCTTACTAGCTGAACTTAACTATCTTATGAACTGAAAGTAGCAATCCTTATTCTAGGGTCTAAGCAATCCACATACTTAACAAAATTCTGCATAATCGCTTCAGTCGTTTAAGCGTGAACTTACATGTAATATTTTCAACCTACTATATCGTCCCACTGCTGAGTAAATTTAATAATATTTAGGAGGAATACCTTCATAATTATAATAGCAATTCCTATCTTCTGTTTTTATTTAGGAGACGACCTGAACATTACAACAAAAAACATATTTGCGTCAAGTTTTTATTTTTATTCGCGAAATGGTAACGTAGATACAGAGCGAATGATAGCAGAAACCACATCAGCAACCAGCAAATTTCACAATAGAACAAAATCCCAAAAGAATAAATTAAAGCCGGTGATAAACATCTTTCACCCGCATTGTCCCCTCGCAATGCGAGGAATGTAATACTGCACAAAAATTGAATTAGTGTATAGTTGGCTTAGTTAAATTAACTCAGATAGATTACAAATTACTGGTAATTTAACGCTCGTTATGATATTGCAGGAGGAGTGGAGATATTAAAATTTTTGTTGTATTTTTTCAACAAAGTTCATTGATGAGAAATTTTGAATTATCAAGTAGGTAGGTACTCACACATAATATTATTATCTTTATTTGAGCTGATATAATAATTAAGGTTTATAATATACTCCATCAGAACAGGCTACCTACCCTACTAACTGCCAAGATAACAATACTTATGATCTGCGGCACAACCTAACTACTCTGCATATTTACTGTACTGACTGTACTGTACTGTACTGTACTGTACTGACTGTATTCTGCATATTTTATAGGAAACAGCCGAGCTTTTCGAAACATGGTAGCGTCGTATAGTTCACATCACAACATTTCTCACAAATCTATTCAAAAAGTTATTCAATAGAGCAAAAAACACCACCATTGAGAAAACTCCGATTCCCAGCCATAGCAATACCACAGTAACTGTCACATAATAAAAGTTTAGCATCGAAGCGTTTATTCATATCATCCATAAAGAAAAAGACCGAGAGGGGCAACAATGATGCCGGCCGGCCCAGGACATCGGAGTTTATTTTACTGTTTCCACTAAAATGTGCAGTAAAAATCCGCCCACTCGATGTAACTCAGAATATTCCCACTGACCTCTGCCCTCGTAAGGACTGCGTGACTAGCTTATCCTGACGATTTTATTGTTGCGTATTCTTGATAATATTATATATCCACAAGAATCCAATCGTATGAATAGTAAAGTCTTTTATGTAGATACCTAATAATATTAAGTTGCTTATCGTTTTTTTTTTATTTGCGTACAAGTGAATGGAAAGAATATTAAATCGACTTCAAGCTCGCTTACTGTGCAACTAATATTTACATTTACGTAATTCTCAACAAAACCTAACGGAAGGAGTTAAACAACTGAAACTAGTTTATAAATAATAATATTATTACAACAAATCATTCCTATAGCGTCAGAACTATGTAATAAACTTTGTTTTAAACATCAAACTATAAAATCTCATATATTTTTACGACGCGCAAAAAATTAACCACGCCAACGCAACGGTCTTTTACGTCATCAATTGAATTCAATGGAATTTTCAGATGAAAAAGTTTTTATTTATTTTAAACTGTCCGCAATGCAGCGGTTATTCGCTGGAACCTTTCCAGACTACAGTTTCTAGATGGTGCTGAAAATTATGCTTGTTGGCATAACATGAAAGCTTTTCATCGTTTGATGGCCAAACTTTAAATCTGCGCTATATTTGTCGCAGACATACGCCACGTAATAAGTAATTTAACATTGTTAAAGACTTGTTAAATCGTCGGCCGTTTTCCAAACTCTGACAAATCTGTTTTCTCTACAAGTTGGCAAGAAGACAAAAGATTGCAACTCCAACGGACCGCGCTTCGATTTGTGTTACGAATCTAAAACAAGCTCTCTGAAATTATTTATGACATTTGTAGGTAATTTTTACAATTGACCCGAATTTACTACATATGTATGTATATTATAAATTTAACTAAATATTATAGCTAACGAATTTTTTATACCTACCATCTAACAGCCTTAATTTTTTCACAACCAAATTCTGCTCTACTGGCAATGCATTTGCCTTAGGTGCCTACACAGGATAATATTCTTCGTAAATTATATCACGGCTGTGACAGTGATATAATTTACGAACGCAAAATCTAGCCACGTCCTCGTCTTAGTCCTGTAGATCAAGATTGTAGAAAAGGATGCGTATTTCACAATATTTCAATCAGATTGCCATAATTTATTGCTTGCGTGACTGCTTATGTCAATTACTTACTTGATACATCTCGCATAAGGACATTACTCATAGTCGATATGATGATCAGCAGGGTTATTCACTTATCCGTGAAAGAACCGAACCGAATACCGAATTGTCAAAAATGTATGAAATGACGTATTATGTAGATACAACTTGATATTATGTCATGTCACGTCATTTCATACATTTTTGACAATTCGGTATTGGGTTCGGTTCCCTAACCGATAAGTGAATAGCCCTGCTGGGCTTTTTATTTTCTTTTGTGCAAGCATATGAACAAAGATCTCGACTTTTGTCTGAAAAAGTTGTTACCGCGTAACGCCGGCCCGTAACTGCAGTATTGCCTAAGTACATATTCGACATTTACCAAGTTTCCATTTGGCACAATAAAAATGTATATGAATAAAAATGAAAATATGGCTAATAAAAAAGCGCTTTTGACTCGCCAACATTTGCGCCAAGTAGGGTTTATACCGATTAGACGTATAAGCTAATCACAAAAGTACCTATTATCATACTACGTAGGTGCTGCTAGGTCGCAGTTTTAAATTTTTAAAACAAAATTTCAAAAGCAACTTTTCGAAAAATGTCGAAAAGTTGCACATAGTGAGACGTGGTGTCGCTGAAGCTAAAGTAATATAAATACCTAACATGATATTAAATAGGATTTTTTTCAAATTCTTCTTCGAATAAGATGTTAAGTTTCACAATTTTGCTAGCCACTTTTCTAACCTTGCGGAAATAAGAAGGAAAATCGTATGTAGTTGATGCAACTATCTATAGGGCGGATGTTTTATTGCTCGTAGGTCATTTAACTTGTTTAGTTTTATTGGTCCAGCAGTTTATCGTATTAAGACGGGCCGTTGTTGCATTATCTTATACCGTGGGGCGTCTTGATAAAAACATTCAATTTAATGATGGATCCGACGACTTTGTATTGGCGGACTATGAGTTTTCGAACTTAAGAGTAGAAGAAACATAACAGTGTTGCAAGCAATAAATGAAGTATCTGTTTTCCTTTTAGAAAATAAATATCGTAGATTTTGTAGTTACCGTCCAGTCTTGCAATAATTCAATGTTCTATTAAACATTACCTGTACACCTTTAGTACCTTCGTTTTAAAACTGACCAAACACTTAGATTGATCACATTTAACTGCGTAATAATTTAACTTTACCAACAATTTCATAATTATGCATTTACATACTTAATTTCTTATTAGATTGGATTTTTGCAATTACAATTTTAATAAATCATACCACGTTTACTTCGTAATCGGCTTTAAGTTGGGTTATTTAAAGCGTCATTTCTACAGTCCCCTGATTAAACAATATAATATTATAATAATTTTATTATGGACTCATAATAATTATGGATGGCAGGGAGTGCCTTCCACTGGTTTTGAGTGTCAATCGTAAACCGCGTTACTCTTCTTTTAGTTTCTATTTTTTTAATAGTCAGTGCTATGTCCCGAGGGTTTAGTAAATCAATGGAGAGATCAAAGGATGGCTCATGATATGGATGCAGGGAGTTGTTTCCTTTCGGTTGTGAGTGGGTGCTTCAATTGTTTACGGTCATCATCTGTAATCTTCCATCTTCATTGTTTAAGGAACCGTGTTTCCTTCTCGGATATTTGTAATGGGCACTGAATTATTATAAATGGAAGATTACAAATACTTATAAGTACTACTTAGTTATTGTTAACAAAGAAAATATTATATAAATAAATGTTTTAACTATATTTAGAGCTCGGTTCATAGATCTAGACTTTGCCTAAGCGCCGTAAGAAATCTTTAGCACCATTCTGCAGATTAGGAATTCAGGCACTACCTAGGTAGATCTATATTTACAATGCAAATAGTTTTCTTAGACATTAGGAACACTGTGTTTGGCCGACACGTACAAGAACAAGTTGAACGGACTCCACAAGAGAGAAGTTATTAAATAGCCTTAGTTTAGTATTTTACTTATTGAAACCTAAGCACCCAAGTTAGACACTTAAATCTTCACCCAGATGAATTTCCCGCATTGAGAAATGTATACCTCCCATCGTTAAAGATATAGAAATGGCTCATTTGAATTTTTAATTATAAATCAACAAAATTTAGTGCCAGATAACTAATTTGTTATTTTGTAATCAGAAATAGGATAGGGCATAAATTAATTGTACCGTAGGAGTATTATTTAAACAAGTAAGTAATTAAATATGCGTTGTCACATCATTATGATATTCAATCTTACGAAATAAGCTGGTAATAAGCAATAAGCTTGTTAGGGTAGTCGCCGCTGGTAACTTTCGTGCTGAGTTTCCTAATTACACATTAAGTATTTTATTAACATTTTGTACTGAACGGGAAGTATCTACTTATTAATAATTAATTATAGAAAAGATTACCATTTTATACGGGTTGCATTGATATCGTAAGTACCTTTATAGATACGAGTACGTCAATAATTTTAAATTTATTCAATTAAAATTACAATAAATATAAGGACCTATTACAATATTTAACTATATATATTTATACTGTATTTATTACTTAGTAATTTATTGTCATAAAAAATAAAGACGAAAAACTGCTATTCGTAAAAAGGAACTAAAAATTTAGTGAGGAAATTTTATTGTTAAGCCAGTTTCAAATTATATCATGAAATTTTGTGGCTGTTGCACTGTTTCGTCGCGTTAACGTTAAGTTACTCTTTCACGCCTAAACGGGTGGACCGATTAAGCTGAAATTTGGTATAGAGATAGCTTAGATCCTGGAATAACATTAGGCTACTGTACACGGGTAAAACTGCTAGCGCAGCTAGTTATTAATAATATCAACAATGACTCATCCCATTCAGTCATACGAGGCACCATAAAAATTAATGCCATTATTAAACTAACAGTCATATTAATACCAATTTACTGCTTTGTTTATAACTGACGAATGGGTGTCTTAATATTTGGTTTATGGATAGACCACATGGGCTATGGGACTTGGTAATGCAAGTTTTACGAGCCATTTCACGGCTATTCGTTCCGACACTGTGGGGGCCAGAATTCGTGACCTGGAATGGGCAGTTGAACTTTGGAGAGTATTGGCTTGTTAAATTGAGTGATTAAGTTGTACCAGAAAGAATAACGTTATTTTTTAAATAACTGCCTAAAATACGTGCCTTATTGTGGCACACTAATGGTTTTTTGCAACTTTTACTTATTACCCAGGTAAAAAGGTTTTCAAGCTCTCTAAAATCGACTTTATGCGAGGAATGAGGCAATTTGAAATAATTTTAGCAGTTTTTTTTTTTCAGGACAAATTTCTGATTTTAACTAAGAAACGTCAGTAAACGCCAGGAAAGTTACCTGTAGTCTCCATAAATCCCATAACAATTTCAGAGCAGAAACCCATGATCTACAGAAATTTAATATCACAGGTTTCATCTAATGCTTACTCAAGACAAACAGTGCCTAGATTAATAGCAGCCAGGCAGCCTTATGAAGTGATACAACCTCACATTGCAGGCTTTTGGTCTTGTGGATGTATATATAAGGTTCAGAGTATATGTCATGGTTTCAATGCACTGTAAGCCGATATCACAGATTTGTTATTAAAAGCAGATAGCACTCGGAAAGAAGAATGAAGCTTATTTCAGTTATTTCGAATGTAAGAACAGAATCCATGACCCAAAGAGTAAAACTGTGGAAACTGGGAAAACGTATTCTTTACTATAAATTAGCTTTCAGGCAATCGTGGTCTATTCTGAATCGCATCTGATCTTTCCCTAAGAAGAGGTGTGTGGACAAACATGGCTCTATTTAAAATTATTTTGTCTCTGGCAATTTCCTGTCCTCCATCACAAAGACGATGCGGTAGTGCCGCTGAGTCGATTTAGTGGGTAGGTGTATAGGACTCGTGCGGTCATCCCGCACACGGAATCCCACATAAATATAATATATATACGAGTAGATATTCACATATCTACTCGTATATTACGTCGGGGGACGGGAAGACGTGTTTTTCTCTGCGATATAATCAATACTTGAGAATTGAGAATACAGCCACGGAGCGCGAAGTCTACAATGATTACTACAGTCTGTGTCCATTATAAGCTCATTTTGTCAGCTAACAGGTTGATGCGAGTTTAATTAAAATTCAGTCCATCCATCATTGGCTATATTGATTTTGTGTCGCGGACATTTGGCGAGTCGGTCGTTATCAATTAGTCGTGATGATCTGACGAGCTCTCGTGTCAGATTTTTTGTTGATAGTGGTAGCTGGTTCAAATTGATTGTCTATCATTAGAGATTGGATTTTGAATTAGTTTTTGTTGACATTGTGACTGCTTTCTCTTGTAAATTTCTCCTAGCATTAGAATCGTTTTAAATAGTGTCTTGAGCTTTTTCTTTTTTATCGTCGTAGGTTTTTTAAGTGGTTAGTAATAGGTAAGACACTGAGATTGTTAGGTCACAGTGTTTCGTTTAACATCAGCAAACAGGAAGTCGAGCTTAAGTTTTTTTTTTAAAGTAAATTTATATTGTAAATTCTTCATAAAAAACACTCCCTGTTTTCAAGATTCTATCTTCACCATTCCAAACCTACTTATTATAGTTTCAAAATTCGAAACATATTTGAGTAGCATATCGAATCGCTCAAAATGTAGCATTCCAAAGTGACAGAATGTAATTGGACTATTAGCTACAGTGCCACCAATTTATCTAACAGTGGTCGAATGTGGAACTACAAACTTGTCACACTAATGCTATTTATAAATGCGACACTAGCGACATTATAAGCGGGCCACATTAAGTTGTCGCGGTCACTAGTTATTTAGGAAGAGTAGATCAGTCATTATAATATAATTTTTGTATCACAATAACTGGCGTGACTAGTCGGTTCAAAAAGATGATATAACGAGTGAGCAAATGAGACAGTGCGCATGAAGTTTTGGACAAGCTTCTGGCATGTCTGAAAACTTAGATATCTGTAAGAATCGGTCATTAGCGATAAGAGCATCGCTTATACATAAAGTTATAATTTTAGTGTTAGTCGTATTTTACTCCTGAACTTGCCGCGTACAAATGAATAGAAATAAAAGTAGAGTAGCAATTTTATTAGCACTGAATAGAAGCACCTTTTTTGATCGTCAAAACCGTGGATATAATTCGTCAAACCATGAAGTTTTGTCTCTACACTCTACATCTTATCTACCCACTTACGTATATAATAACTACCCAACACTTCTTTGCAAATCTTAAAAATATTCGAATAAATACGTTGATAGAGAATTTGTCTCTTATTCGCAAACACTTGTAGAATACTTGCACGAAGTATGAGTATTGGCTTAGTGACCGTTCTTTTCCTAAATCTATTCCGTGGTCGCACTATAGCTAAGTTGTATTCACAATCGGTGTTTCGAGCGGCTGTCACGGGCCAATAGCGTTACAAAGGAAGGTGGACAGACTGACATGATGAAGTGTCACCTCCGGATGATAAACGGCTCCGACACGCTCCTGGATGCTGATTCATTGACGAGTCGCGCGAGAGCGCAGCGTTACGACTTACTACATATTTACCTACATTGGGATTGATACTGCCTCCTAGGTTTAGTCTGCAAATTAGGTACCATCTAGGGTTGCATTGTTGTTTAACATCACGCGAGATCGTGGTCAAAGGCTAACTTATGAATTAAAATAGTTAAAAAACTTATACCTAGAATAACATTAGACAAAACATTAACATTGGGATAAAATTTTAATTATCGTGAACTACGTATTGTGAGTCTCGTATTATTATTATTGTGAACTCAGTTATGCTCGCGACTCGCGACTTCATCCCCATTGAGTAATCCTTTCTTACGTCACAATTCACAATATCTACTTTTGTGCCAAATTTCAGCTAAATTCGGTCAATGATTTGGGCTGTGTGTTAGTACTAAATCAGTCAATTGTATAGGGTACCTACGTTATTACAGTAGCCCAGTCAATGAGTGCCCAAAAAGGGTATGTGGATCGAAAAGTCAAAAGCAGAAAAACTAACTAAGTAACTTTGTTTGGACTAGTTAGGAGATAAACATACTAAAAGTCCCCACCCCTCCAAGGTGAGCCCGAGGGGGGGGAGGCCGAAGAAGGTCCCATTTTTAGGTTTTTTGCTTATATGTCAAAAACTGTGCGTTGTACGATATTTTGTTGTACTACATTATTAAACCTCATAAAATTTTCTACAACTTCGGCCTTGACACTTTTCATCTATCTCCAATCGTTGTCCAGCTATGAGCTTCCAAACATGGTCTATTTTGAAGACGCCTTAATTAGTTTTCCATACAAAGTCAGTAAAAAAATCTTACAAATAAAATTTGACCAACTTCTGGTTGTCGTATCATAATGAAACTTTGCAAATGTCTGGAAATCTGATGACAGTTCAATAATCTGGTACCACTGAGCTGATCTGATGATGGAGCCAGGAGGTGTCTAATGAAACTCTTCAATGGCTATTAGTAAACCCGTCAAGTTTGGGCACATTACATTCGAATCGATGAGACTTTTTCATAACACTTGCTGTCGAGGGTCTGATAATGGACCAGGAGGTGCCTACGTCTCATCGTCTCAATCCGAATGTGATGAGCCTAAACTCGCCAGTTTTACTAATAGCCATCGAAGAGTTTCAGTAGACACCTCCTGACTCCATCATCAGATCAGCTCAGTGGTACCAGATTATTGAACTGTCATCAGATTTCCAGACATTTGCAAAGTTTCATTATGATACGACAACCAGAAGTTGGTCAAATTTTATTTGTAAGATTTTTTTACCGACTTTGTATGGAAAACTAATTTAAGCGACTTCAAAATAGATCATGTTTGGAAGCTCATAGCTGGACAACGATTGGAGATAGATGAAAAGTGTCAAGGCCGAAATTGTAGAAAATTTTATGAGGTTTAATAATGTAGTACAACAAAATATCGTACAACGCACAGTTTTTGACATATAAGCAAAAAACCTAAAAATGGGACCTTCTTCGGCCTCCCCCCCCCCCTCGGGCTCACCTCGGAGGGGTAGGGACTTTTAGTATGTTTATCTCCTAACTAGTCCAAACAAAGTTACTAAGTTAGTTTTTCTGCTTTCAACTTTTCGATCCACATTACTTCTTTTACTGGACTACAGCAGTTATTAAAAGGTGCTTGACATTGAAAAAAATAATTTTATAACAAGAACGCAGAATTCTAAGTTATAATTTTAAATTAAACAGTACCTAAGCGACCTGAAAGCGATGAACATGATTATCATAGTGAATAACCCTCTGGACTGAATGAGAAATTCAATTTCTCGCTCCCGTTACTTTGGTGAGATGCTTTTAAAGGTGATAGGTGTGATAGACAGCGTCGCATTGTGAAATGGCCCAAAATTAAAATCAAATTAGTCTTTGATCTTTTTAAATGTAAAAGAAGGCGTTTGGTTTAACATGTTAGATGTCTTAACAGTCATGGTTTAAAGTGACATAATATTACTTTAATTTATTTTGGTCATCAAAGTAGGTAATTAAATATTTAGAAAGAAACAAATTTGAACTATTATACTGTATTCCTGAACCAAGTGAATTTTAAAAAAACTTTAAAAACAAGCTTTCATTATTACTATCATCTAGCACCATAAAGTACTCGTCAAGACGAATCAAACGAGCCCAAACTCGATGGGGTCACGTCGTTTAATTACGGAGTTTCTATAGCCACCTTCCAGCTCCATCATCAGATCAGCTTCATGTCATAATAATATTGCATTGTCATCCGATTTGTACATGCACGCAAAATTTCAACTCAATCGGAAACCAGCAAGTGGGTCAAATTTAAATTACAAAATTTGATTACAGACAGACAACAGACAGGTGAAAGTAAATAAAAGCTTGTAAAAATGGAGTCATTCCCGATCGGTAGCACCTATCGCCTTCGCTATCTATTGATGAACGCTAAGTTTTAACTTTAAGTTACTCGTATTAAGGTACGGTCGTTTCCTACACCTTTACCTTCAGTGCCTATTAATTTTTCCCGATCGTCAAAATTTGTGTTGGTGTGTTACCTAGCCATGCTCGAAGGACAGTAAAGGTAAACGCACCCTTATCCGAGCCGAACGTGTCGAACAAAACAAATTTTAGAATTCTGTACCTCTATATGAAATATCATGAAACTTCGCACATTTTCCCGCGTCGAATCGCCCGAATCGGAAGTGTGTGAGATTTTATTGAGATATCATATCAATACTTACAAAATTCTAAAATTCGTTTCGTTCGGCTCGGATATGTGTGCGTTCAAATTTAAAATATATTTTTACTATATTCGCAGCATATATTATTATTTACCTACCTATAAATAGAAAAGAATAGCAAATCCCACTCGCTACTTCCCTATTACATCATAAAATAAAAGTCTGGTAGTTTAACGTAAGCATTGGAAGACAGTCAAGTCACTGGAAACTGGACGACATCCAAAAACATCGAATACGACTGTTGAGATTTTAGCCTTGGAGATTTATAAAAGTAAAAATTTTAAGTGCAATAAATTTATTGAAAGCTGTTGGCATTTTTCATTGTTTTCGAAAGGTTTGTGTAAGTTTAATTATTATTTAAATATTTCATTTATTAATATAATTTAAAGGAACTTTTAGATCTAACCCGTTAAACGAAGAAGAAAGAAGGGTTTTAATTAATAATAATAAATGAGAGAGTGTGATAAGACATTTTTAATATATTTTTATTTTTAATGTTATTTCATGTAGTAGGTAAGTATTATTGTTATTTATAATATGTAGTTGGATTTACTTCATGATTGAACTCTACCTATAAGGAAATAACCAATAATCCATTGCTAAGTACACAGTTTTGTAGCACCTCGTAGAAATTGGCTCCAACAACGGTAGTAAGCAAGCTAAACTTCGCAAGTTACGAGTATTGTAAGCATAAACTGCAACCCGATTTGTGTATTCATAACTTCCTCCATCAAGTGCATAAAGAGTCGTAAACTATTGTTCAGAATGCAATTAGTTGCTACTCAGGAGTTGCAACTTTATCGAGCGTTAACAGAAGAATGTAGGCCCATAGAGTGACCACACAACAAATTAAGGCGCTATGGTAAGTGAAATGTATGTTTTTCAAAGCCTTATATAGCAAACTTTTAAGAAGATCTACTACTTTATATTTTAGTATGTGTAACTTCAATCTTTGAACAAGAGATCTTTATTAACAAAAACATGATAATTGTTTTTTTTCTCGATAGTTTTTTTTTTTTTAAAAATTCCTAATTTTCTTCCTTTCATTTAAATATTTGTAAAACTAGGACGAAAATAAACATTTAGAGTACTTTATTTGATACATAACATTCAAACGGATGGCTATGCATGGTATTTTATCGATAAGTTTATTTAATGATTTTTAATTGAATTTTAATTCCCACGGAGCATTACCGCACGCACTCAGAACGCCGGTGACCACTGTCAGCGTCGGACCTGTGCACTTCGATCTCACCTCCACTACGGTTACACACGCGCGTTTGAATTATTTAGGAGTACTTACATATATTGTGAATTTCCAAATCTCAGAAGCGTGTAGGGGGTTTAATTTATTTGTAATTAGATAATAAATATTATAATCTTTATTTTGTCCTTCTAGTCGATTATTAAAAAATATAACACACACGTACTATATAAAATAAATTAGATTAAATTAATTTAAATTAAATATTATTATAAGTTAATAATTTAATTAGATTAAATTAATTTAAATTAAATATTAATATGAATTAATTATTAAATACGATTAAATTAATTTACATTAAATATTAATATAAACTAATTATTAAATTAGATTGAACTAATTTAAAATAAAATCAGATAAATTCGAAAAAAAATCAGATAAATTCTGAAAAATTCTGATAAATTCGAAATAATCAGATGAATTCGAAAAAAAATTAGAAAAATTCTGATTAATTCAGATAAATTCGAAAAAATCAGATAAATTCGAAAATTCATCAGATAAATTCAGATAAAATCAGATAAATTCGAAAAAATCAAATAAATAAAAAAATATCAGATAAATTCTGATAAAATCAGATAAATTAGAAAATAAATCTGATAAATTCTGATAAAATCAGATAAATTCGAAAAAATCAGATAAATTCAAAAAAAAATAGAAAAATTCTGATAAATTCAGATAAATTCGAAAAAATCAGATAAATTCGAAAATTCATCAGATAAATTCTCAAAAAATCTGATAAATTCAGATAAAATCAGATAAATTCGAAAAAATCAAATAAATTCGAAAAAAAATTCAGATAAATTCTGAAAAAATCTGATAAATTCAGATTAATTCGAAAAAATCAAATAAATTAGAAAAAAATTCAGATAAATTCTGAAAAATTCTGATAAATTCAGATTAATTCGAAAAAATCAAATAAATTCGAAAAAAATTCAGATAAATTCTGAAAAATTCAGATAAAATAAGATAAATTCGAAAAAATCAGATAAATTCGAAAATAAATCAGATAAATTCTGAAAAAATCTGGTTAATTCTGATAAATTCAGATAAAATCAGATAAATTCTAATAAATTCAGATAAAATCAGATAAAAACAAAAAATCAGATAAATTCGAAAAAAATTCAGATAAATTCTGAAAAAATCTGATAAATTCAGATTAATTCGAAAAAATCAAATAAATTAGAAAAAAATTCAGATAAATTCTGATAAAATCAGATAAATTCGAAAAAATCAGATAAATTCGAAAAAAATCTGACTAATTCTGAAAAAATCTGGTTAACACATATACTGCTCCCCACTCGGTACCGAGTGGGGCGGGGCTCTAATAGCGGCGCCGCTTACTCGGAACCGAGTGAGCGTTCCGTTCATTTTGTAGTAGTCAGTAAACCGCCGGGGTTTGAGGCTAATCCACGTTGCTTTAATCGGCCACTCTGGCAATATAGTCAACTTACGAAAACAAGTATTGGCGTCATTCATCTATATTTACTTAATCAAAATTTACCTAAAAAAGTTTTGGCACCCAGCAAGTTTTTTTCATTTTTTTTAAAGCAGTCAATGTGTTAATTCAGATAAATTTAAAAAAATCAGATAAATTCGAAAAAAAATCAGATAAATTCTGAAAAAATCTGGTTAATTCAGATAAAATCAGATAAATTCGAAAAAATCAGATTAATTCGAAAAAATCAAATAAATTAGAAAAAAATTCAGATAAATTCTGAAAAATTCAGATAAAATCAGATAAATTCTGAAAAAATCTGATAAATTCAGATTAATTCGAAAAAATCAAATAAATTAGAAAAAAATTCAGATAAATTCTGAAAAATTCTGATAAAATCAGATAAATTCGAAAAAATCAGATAAGTTCGAAAAAAAATTAGAAAAATCGAATTTATCAGAATTTTTCTAATTTTTTTCAAATTTATCTGATTTTTTCGAATTTATATGATTTTATCTGAATTTATCAGAGTTTATCTGTTTTTTTTTTCGAATTTATCTGTTTTTTCGAATTTATCTGAATTTATCAGAATTTTTCTTATTTTTTTTCCAATTTATCTGTTTTTTTTGTTTTTATCTGATTTTATTTGAATTTATCAGAATTTTTCAGAATTTATCTGATTTTTTTTTAATTTATCTGATTTATTCGAATTTATATGATTTTATCTGAATTTATCAGAATTAACCAGATTTTTTCAGAATTTATTTGATTTATTTTAGAATTTATCTGATTTTTTTTCGAATTTATCTGATTTTTTTTAATTTATCAGAATTAACCAGATTTTTTCAGAATTTATCAGACTTTTTTTAGAATTTATTTGAATTTATCAGATTTTTCTCAATTTATCTAATTTATTTGAATTTATCAGATTTTTTCTGAATTTATCTGAATTATTGTTTTAATTTAATTTAATTAATTGGTCCAATTTAATTAATCTAATCTAATCAATTAAATGTAATCTAATTTTGTTATTTTTTTTTCAACAAAAAATACGTGTATCTATAATATTTATCTCGTGTCTCATTTTTTCGATCTTGTCCAAAAATTTTAGCACATTGTAACCCCCGACGCAAAATCGACGGGGTTTTATAAGTTTGACGTGTTTGTGAATGTGTGTGTGCTAACATGTAGTTAGCAAAGAATCACCAAGGGTTAATGACCGCGCACGTTTTACGATAAGCGTACGCCACACGTTTCCAACGGGCGTTCTGAGCAACTTTTGCCCGCACTAAATACCTAATCTGCTCGTAAAGCCCCGCCTTAAACAAGAACGGCCATAACAGGCAGTTAGCAAAGTCCGCTAAAAATATGAGCAAACCTCAGTCGAACTTACATTTCTTAATCACTGCGACTCTGCGACTGTAGCTCGCTCCTCGGTTTATATTGAACTAGCTGTGTCCAACGGATTTATACACTAAAATGCCTATAAAATAATATGTTATTCCAGGTATTATAAGCTACAAATTATAATAATATTATCATTACAACTTCAAACTACTATGGGCAATGCAGGATGAAGGAATGGCTTATTTCAATTTTCCCCGCCAAAAATCCCCACCGTGGGGATTTTTTTAACATTTTTGTAAAATTATCTCCACCGTTAAAAAAATGCTACGAGCTACGAGTGTTGTCTTTGCCCTTACCTCAAGGATTCATTAGCAATAAAGGTCTACTGGAGACGCGACGCTGCGCCGCGTTGGTTCTACTAGAAAATCCTACTACGCCCGATCTAATCTTTAAGTTATCTGCGAGTGCAACAATCCAGATAAAAAGTAAAGGGTCTAAGCGAATGGCGCTCGTTAAACGTACACTTTGAATTGCAGAAAAGTTACTGCCTTGCGCCCAGTTACAAGAAAGAATGCGAGATGTAAGAACCTACCGCGTGTCTGAAAACGCAATTTTAAAGTTATTCCTGGTAAATTCAAATCGGATGAAAACGAAAAGTTGCAAATTTTCCACATTTCGCTTCACTATCAATTCAATTACAAGCAATTCAAAAACAATCCAGAGGCATGGGCGAAGAAGACTACGCTATATAAAGGCAAATAAATAATTTAATTGTGCCATAGTCTTCATGCTAGTTATTAATCTGGGGGCACGGCAGTGCCCCCGCCAAGTCGAGCAAAAAAAGCGGCACGGCCGTACCATCCTTTTCCGGTAAGATTGTCTAGGAATATTAGATAATTGTAAGACAATCAACATAATAATATTAATACATAATTTAAAAGCCCATAGGACTAAAAACACCTACCCCACTCCCATGAAAATTACAGAAACAAAGCCATAAAGTGTGTCAAATTAAGAACTCTTTGAACTCGCCGTGATCCCTTTTATGAAAATAATAGGGTGACCATTGTTCTTTACTGATATATGAACAATGGATATAAGTAGGTTCTTACCTATATTATTTATTCGAATGGTAAAATAGTTATTAGGATAAAAATAAGTACCTAGTCGAAGTCCCACAAAAGCCAAATTTATTTCATAATCACCCAAAATGCCCGCATACTTACTAGATAATAGACTGAGGTTGAATGGCAACGGTTTGAGCCAATGTAATGCATTTTTTACGACACTGTAAAAAAATGCATTAGAATTTAAAAAGTTCAGGTAAGTACCTACCTACTACCTACCTACTTTAAATGTGTTTTATTACCTATGTACATTTTCAATAATTATAATTATAGGTACCTACTGCCTAGGATGATAGGTGGACGCAGTTATTTTATTTGTTTCCTATTTAATGGTTATTTAAAGGTCACCCTACCTATTTGATATAAAAAGTCCGTTTCGAATGTGAGACATGTGTCCACATGTTCCTAAAAGACAAACCGTGTATAACGTGATAAAGAATGGCCTGAATACCATTCCCGTCGCGAGGTTCTCTTAAATTCTCTTTAATTATTGCGTCCAAATTTGTTAAAAATATAAAAGGAATTTGGTACATGTTACATGCCTATTTTTGGAACGAAGTTCCTTATCGCGCGTTGTGAAAGGGGCGGGGGCTACGGCTAGACGGAAAAAATTCTTACGAAAAGTTGTCACGACACTTTTTGCTATAGTAAGCTATTGTAAGCTGTGCGGCGTGCGCATGTTTCTCTGTCTGTCTCTCTCTTTCGCTCTCCTGCATACATGGATAGTGGGAATTTCAAACAAGGAGACGTGGAGAGTGGGAATTTCAAACATAAGCAAGTCCTTTAAAACAATAAAAAAAACTTATTACAGTAATACTAGAAACTAGTTTTGATAGTGAGTATTTTTTCTCATTATATAATTTTGTCATTCGCGGCAGCTGGAATATAAAGGGAAATGTTACTGAACTACGCTTACGCAAATACATAATTCGTACGGTTGCCCCGCAAATAAAAAAAACTAGTTGTTAACGTCAAACTATTTTAAATATCAATGTCAAAGTCAAAAAAATACTATTTTCAATGTCACGTTGTTCTATCTGTCAGCTGTTTCTGACAAGACTGTACCTATAGATCATTCACATTTATTTTACCTCTAGCCCTTACATTGGCTAGCCTGAAAATAATGTTGCCATGTCAGGTGAGTATGGACTTCCCCATTTTTAACCAACTACAAAATGGCGAATTACTTTTTTCTTCCACAACTACCTCAATATGGAAATCAAATGAAAGGGCACTGTATAAAATTTAAAATCCAAGATGGCCGCCATTCAAAATGGTGAATTACGTTTTGCGTTGGGGGCGGGGGTTTTTTATTTTTTTTATTTAATTCACTTGTAAGTATTATTTTACAGTGATGTATGTACTTACATGAATTTCCTGTTTCGAACCTACCTAATATTTTATATCATATTGATAGTTCGCAGTAACCACTTGTTCATATTATGTTAACCATCCGATATTGTTATAAATAAATTCTTTTTCTTCAAAGAAAATTGAGTTTATGGGCATTCGTAAAGCTTGGGATTATAATAATAATTATTAAAACAACGAGTACAAGTAACCTTATCAAGAACAAAAAGTAACGTTTGAACAAGAAAAGTAACGCATTTTTGAAATTTTTACACAATATACACAGTTGAATAGAAATACGCTTACATATTCTAACATTTCGGTGATAATTACTAATTTTTCAGTTTATTTAAATAAGAAATTGCTAATCAACAAAAAAAATACTTTTCTAAACCAGATAAAGTTATACAAAATTGCCTTATTTTTTTGTCTCTGCTAAATCAATAAATTAACTATTATTTTCTATACCATTACAAGGAAAAAGATTCATTAATTATAAGGTTCAATTTAAAATAAAGACCTTGAAAAGTATCGTAAAAGTCATCTAGACACGAATACACAAGTAACTCAAAGGGTGAAAAAGTAACGTAAAACGTAACAAAAGTAACGATCTGGCAACATTTTGACAATAATGCAACATAAAGAAAATAATTTTGACATCTGTCAGAGGTAAAATAACTGTGAATGATCTATAATACCTAATGAACTTGGATCCTAAAATTTAATTAATAAATTAAAATATAATGAATATTTTACGACGGCAGACAAATTTTAATTTAATTTACCGTGCACTATACCCAGACACCCGAAAACAACGTCTTCATTATGTCACAAATAATTGTAAAAGTTATGTAAATAAAAGTATAACCTCTCAGGTGAATGAAATTCATCCTCGGACTGCTATTTACAGTTCCTTTCGCTATAAATCTAAAAAGGTAAGATAGATAGCTGTTCAAAAATAGTACCAAGATATTCAAATGCTTAAAAAATTTAAAAATAGCCACAAAAACCTATGGGAAAGTGCCTATAATATGAAACTTATTCCATTATTTTTCAGCGCCAATATGATTCTGACGACGAAGATGTAATCGCTGACGATGATTCTTCCCTCTCAAAAGATTCCAAAGTTGTAAAATTCAACACAACATCAATGAGAACTGATGTAATTCTGAAATCTGCACTTGCCATTTCTAGAAAGTAAGTTAAATCATGTTTCATTTCCTTTAGATGTTGTTAAATCCGACGAATCTAATGAAAATTTGTTTTTATACGTAGCTTAGGCTAATAATATATAGGCTAAACTTCAGCAAGTACCTACCTATAATTTTTAAGGGCTTTATTTAGGTTTATGTTTATTTCTTTCAGCAAAATAGAGCAAGCCTTCTATGAAAGCAAAATCAGAGTAAATGGAAAGAAAATAATGAAAAAGAGTTTTTCAGTAAGTACCAGTCACTGATCAATAATATACAACCTATTACCTTTTAATGTAAAAAGGAAAATTTTTATTAAGAAAAAAATTGCTTGGTATACCAAAGCTATACCAAAAGCTATGTATTAAATTATTAACACAACCCTAATATACCTTTATATTATATTTCAGGCAAGTGTAGGTGATGAATTAGATGTCATAAAGATGGTGAGTCCAAAAAATCCCGATCATCTATATGTATCAAGAGTGGAGATTCTCAATGTTGCTCCCAAAGAAGAACACATTGCTATATCAGTTAGAAGATTCAAGAACTTGCTCATTGAGAATTATGAAGATGATCCTTACAAAGGATCTTCTGAAAGTGAATCATGAAATTTCAAAGCATCAGTGATAGTTTAACCTAAGATGTTATAATACTTTAGCTCCAAAAAGAATAATTCAAAGGGTTATCTGATGTTGTCTTTATTAAAGTACCAGAAATTAACAAAAAAAATGCAAAGTTACAAAGTTTAGGGTTATCAACTTGTAATGTTGTGTTTTAATCGACTTATAATGTGTTATTAAAAAAATAATGTATGTCTGGTACAAATCTTGCAACAGAATTTTGTAGTCTTTCATCTAAATTAAGTTTTAACCAATCACTTTATTACTCTGTGATTTTTCTAGAGCCAAACAGGAATGTTGATAAAATGTAGTTGTAAATATTATAATATGTAAATAAAATATAATTTGTAACATAAAAATATTTTATTCCTTGATTAAATATCTAAATCAATATCACAATCTGAACTTTCAAACATTGATATTTGTGAACTTGGGACTGATCTTTCATTAGATGTATTATTACTTTTTGATTTGGCATTTTCTAATATTTGTACAGTTTTTACTGGTGATACATTTTTAGATTTTTCTTCATATTTGTCTGAATCATGAGTTTTGGTAAACGAAAACTGTTTTAATTTGTTCAATGTTTTAGAAGTGCTTGCTATATTTGATTTACATGATTGATTTTTGTCGTCAACATTATCATTTCTTTTGTCTATCTGATTGTCTGTTTTGTTACAATTATCATCTTTAGAACTTTCACCAAGACATTCATTAAAATTTTTATTTGATTTTCTATCATTATCATCAGAATCAATTTGGTCAACGTCATCACTATTTCCAAAATTTAAATCAATATCTAAATCAGCATATACATCATTAACACTAGGAACAGCTTTCAACATGTTATTTGCATCAATATTATCATCTGAATCATTGCCACTATCATTCTTCTTATTTTTTACCTTCTTGGTGACTTTGTTTTTTATTTTACTTGAATCAACTGTGATTTCTTTCCGTTTTCTTTTATTACCTTTCTTTTGAACTGCCGGTGGTTTCTTTACTTCCCTGTTTAAATTTGCGTGTTTTTTCAATGTAGCTGCCAGTTTATGACTAACACCTGCATTATTATCATCATTTTTGTCATTTTCTTTGTCAATCGCTTGGTCATTTTTCTTATTGAAATAAGAACTTGTTACTAAAGAACATGACAAAGGAATACTATCATCTGTAACTTCGTCATACTTAGCAAATAATTTAGGATTTCCATTGTTTATATCGACTTCTAATGTTTTATGATCAACTTGTAACAGCTTGCCGTAATATAGGAGTTCATTTTGCCATATTTCATACAAGTTTAGTCTAGTCAGAAGTTTTTTTGCTGTGCATAGGTAGTCAAAGTCTGGGTATTTTTGGAATGTTGAGTGTAAAGCATCAACGGTGTCGTTTAAAGTGCAGTCTTGCATTGATAAATCTACAAGAGAGACTGCTATTATGGCATCCATTGGTAAAACTGTTGTTCTGTACATAAGACGGCAGTGGGCTTGTGACAATCTGAAATATACAACTAGGAAGCTTTACACTTGAGATAGGTAAAAAATGCAGCTTAGGTTTACCTATTAAGGCGAAGATTCTAGCTGAAAATTTTAAATATCGCTTCACTTAGGTTCAAAGTGTTTCAATTCAACTAATACTACAAATGATACAGGTTGCAGTGATTTGGAATTTTTCACATATCCATTGACTGTAAGCTTACCTAGCGAACAACTAAATATTATATAAGTACCATTTAATACCACAGAGTTGATGGAGCAAATAATATTTTATAGCTTTTATTACTAATAAAAAGGTATTTTACCTGACAAGACTGTCCAACATTCTGACTGTAGTTCTAGATGGGTCCCTGTATTCAGATTTTCTTTGCATCATATAATAGGATTGCAAGATTATGTTTGCAGTTTTCGTAATTTCTGTATTCCTGGGTCCAACTAGGCTTATGTACATCTAAAAAAACAATAAATACAAATAGAATAAACCCAGCAGAAATAACTACTTACATACTAAGTCTCAGAAATTCAAGTTTACCTGCAATTTTTCGATATTCCAAAGCTTTTTAGACTGAGTGCTATTCGCTCCACCGAATAAAATGTATGAAGATACTAGTTTATCCCACGTTTTGTTTTTTGAGTCCAGCAAAATGAATATCAAGTCAAATCTGTAAAATATAAAAAAGGGACATGATTATAATTTGCCTGATTTTAAACGACTATGTTGGCTCATTAAACAATTGTAATGTTACTGCAGGTATTTGCCACCTGCACCACAGAGGACGTAAATAACTAATGGGCTCTGGGCCACGGCAGGGGACCGCTGGCCCATATTGCATAGCCCTGTCGGTGTGTCAACGTGTCGGCACACCGACAACAAGACGTCTATAGGGGCCCTTTACACCCCCATCACAGAGGAGATCGAGTACGATCAAGCTGTTTGGTGGTAATGGAATGTTATGCCTTCAGGTGCTTCATTACCGCCGTACATAGCAAGAGGGCACGTTGCTGGGGGTTTTAGTGGGTGCGAGCCCCACACTCCCCCCCCCTTTCTTTCCCGGATAGGGGGGATAGCGCGACAGGCGTTTCCCCCAGCATAAAAAAAAAAAGAAAAAAGGTATTTGATAGGTCGCAGTTAAATTCTTCAAGTCTGGCACTATAACGTCCCGCAAATACAACCCCCAGGTTTTTGTAGGGATATTTTCTGCTGCGGGGAAGTCCCAGCAAGCCCCCAGGGCAGGGTGACGATGTGTAATGCATAAAAAAGGAGGACCAAGGAAAAGGAGGAAAGGAAACCTTTTTTATCCCTGGAGGTATTCCAGGAATAAAAAAGGTATTCAATAGCTACGGAGTTCTATGCAACACTACACTGCACCCCTCATCCTGAGATAGATTATATTGAGCCAAAAGGAAGTTTAAAGTAATAAAGTGATTTTACCTACTTAACAGCGGAGTCCCAAGTGCAACATTGATGCTCAGAGGTTGGTCTGTCTGGTAATTTCCTTTAGGATTGCACGCCGCGATAATAGCACATCTGGTGTTCAACTTGCATACTATACCAGCCTGGAATGTATAAGAATATGGTCAGTTATTGAAAAATGAAATTGCTACTTAAGAATGAGAACAAGTCAAATAAAATTAGAAATATGCATCAGAATTACTTTGCTGAACATGTTAGTGCTGACACGATTCCTAAAAAAATAAAGTCTCATAATCTCAATAATTTGCCTGGCCAACTTATTCTTCCAATCTTCTCTCATTCTTTTAAGGCAGCATTATTTTTTTGGGCATTCTTTCTAAACCTCCACGATCCATCTTCCGTCGGCAGTATATTCTTCTTTATAGGAGAGTGGCCAGGTTTTGCAGCCTTCAGTATCGTCTTATGCTCTTTTAAAGGTTTTATAAAAGGCACGGTGTATGATCACAGACGAATTAGCCGACCCAATCGACCCAATAGTCTTTCTAGGTACCGCTGGAAAGCCGAGGTGAAAATGAATGTCTGCGCTTTGCAGGTAGACTGACAGAAGGTGGCTCAAGACAAGACCAGTTAGAAGCTCTTATTGCCAGAACCAAAACTCATTTTGGGTTGACGGGCAAAATTACTTAGTTATCTTTCATGCGGACCGAATTGCAGTAGAATATCAAAAGGTCGTGGTCGTGGAAACCCCATCGTTCACAATTTACACTGTCACCGAACGGGAAACAAACGTTTCGCTCGGTCACAGTGTTGACGATCGCTACTTTTTTTCCGATCCGTTTACGATCAGTAATACCCCCTCGTTAACAATGTTGACGATTTATAGCGTCATTATTAAACACCACAGCATACAATCTAGTTTATGTAAGATAAAGGTTCGAGTGGAAACAAAAAGTAGCGATCGTCAACACTGACCGAGCGAAACGCTTTTCCCTGTTCGGTAACAGTGTGAACGAACGGGAACTATGACATTGTGAAGTTACCTTAGCAATAGAGATGGTCTGTTGTTCCATAGCCTCATGGATGGCAGTAGTATCGTGCGCTCGGAGTTGTGAGATCTCATCTATGCAACACACGCCACCGTCTGATAACACTAGTGCGCCCGCTTCTAACTGCCATTCACCTTCTTCCTGCAATTAAACTTAATCCGTCTTATTACAAAACGCGGACTAACGATCGTACCAGGATTAAACCAGAGGGCCTATTGGCTATCGCCAAACGACATGTAAAACACTAAAATCCATAGACAATTGCGCGTACATTACTTGCTTAAACCTCCTTATTAATATGAGTAAAGTAACAAAAGCAGCAATGTACATTGAAGTTGCCATCAATCGTAGTGGGTGAGAATTAGCCAATAGCCCCTCAGGTACTAAGCTAACAAATGACATTAGTTAATCTCAGAACTAGCGTAAGTCCGCGTTTTGTAATAAGGCAGTATGTGTTCATAATGTCTGACAAAACAAAGAGCCAACAGAACATGAACTTTGTAAGACAACATTTAGTAGACTAGAACTTGTGTGGTGTAGAATTTGTAGTTGTCTTATTCGTCAAATGAAAAACCTGGAAGAAAATAATTCTCAAGAAAAGACCTAACACCAGAATGAACACGAATAATATTCCCTTTTGGGGATATATTGAGCTGTTTAGCACCACATCCGTTTATTATTATGTCCATTCTCTATTTTACCGACTTCATTTCACTCGAAGACAAGGGCATATTTCACAGGTAAATTAAAATTTTATGGAATCAGTTTTCATGTGTCGCTTAAAATCGGGTTCAACCAATTATTTTTATTCCCTTGTTAAAGTGTCTTACTTTACTTTAGGCAAGTAATATTTTCTTGTTACCCTCAAAGCAGCGCAAGTGAGTCCGGCCCGTGTGCTGCCGGCACCGGATGTGAACACGGAACGCGCCGTCAGGTCTGCGCCCGCGCGTAACAATTGCGACTTGCCTGTGCCTGCAATTATATAAGCCAGTCATTATAAAGAAAAAAGTTTAGGTTTTAAGATGTTATCCAATTAATGACGACTGTACAATACAGGATATGAGGGCCATGGAAGTGCTTTTAACAACGTCATCCTGCTTCTTTTCGTTTTTATTTAAATTCATAATTAATGGAACTAGGCGTTACTTTGCGGAAATCCATCACAACAATTATTATTTAATATTTAGTGTTAATTCCGCTCTAAATTTGTGAGTCTAACTAAGTTTTAAATAATAACTAATAATTGATTTAAATTCATCCCAAAAAGTAAGGAAATCAAGAAAAGACTAAAAGAGAAATTACCATAATTTATGATGCCTTAGTAGTGGTGGCATATAATCTACAAACATAACCAGTTCAATTCCATGGACAGTTCTCGTATAAAATTGGTGTTTCAAAATGAATGATCTATCCTACTAATATTATAAACGTGACAGTTTGTAAGAATGTATGTTTGTGTGTTTGTATGTATGGATGTATGTTTGTTACTCTTTCACGCTTAAACAGTTGGACCGATTGAGCTGAAATTTGGTAAAGAGATAGGTTAGACACTGGAATAACACATAGGCTACAGTACAGCAGCCGCTGGGCGCAACTAGTCTTTCATAATAAATTGACTTTGCATGGGTGAGGGTGATGTGAAAAAAATTATGAGAATTATAATTTTACCCGGATCGCCAACAAGTAAAAGATGACATTGCCCTCGAACCCTTGTAGTGTGTTTGTCTTCTTGTGCAGATTTTTTCTCAGCCTCGTCTACAATATGGTTAGACCCGGTTATAACTGTTAGAAGCACTGCTAGTTTGACTAACTGTAGCCCATAAACCTGTAATTTATTATTTTATGACAAATCTATTTTCTAAAATCAAAAAAGAATATATTTCTGTTCAACAAAACGGCAAAACTCACGTCTCATTTGGTCTAATATTGTTAGAGAGGAATATCTAAACCACAGTTTCGGTTTTCGATTTTCTTAGTCAACAGTTAACGCTTAAAAGTCCCGCCGTTTATTAAAAATTCCCACTAAATTTACCCTAAAGTTAAATACTGTGGTTGTGATATTCTCAACAAAATTAGATAATATGTGAGTTGTGCCGTTTTGTTGTTTTATTTTCTGTTTAATTCCATCAACATTTTAGGTTTTTTAAAACTAAGTAACCAATAAGTAAGTAAACAATATTCACCTGCGGACTGACACCCATTAAAATCCGATCTCTGCCTTTCAAAGGGCACTCTTTATACTTGTCCCAGTATTCATCGAAGCAGTCTTTAACATCTGGAGCGGATGACACAACCTCTGATCGTAGAGCATTGCAGACTTCTACGAAGTTTGCTTCGAGTACTAGTTCTACTTCTGACTTCTTTGTTTGAACTGAAGGTCGCCAGCGACGTCTTACTGTGCCACTGGAAATACAATTATTGTTATATTATACAATTAAATATATATCACAATTATTGAATTTTTGACATTGTTATTGTATCTTATATTATTGTAATTTTACCAAATTTCAGGAAACGATATAGTGAAACGATTTGTGCGTGAACAAGTCGGGATTTTGGGATGATCTTTGCATAAGACTACTGACAAGAAAAAAAGATATGGAGTCCTATAGAGATGCCGCGTTCACTGCACATTCTGCTAACCTAACATTTATACATACTGTTATGTACGATGTTGGGGGTAGATTGATAAAAAGTCAGTCTGTAGCTGTGAATCAAACCTGTGAGTGTTAACCAAGTGATTGGCGTATTTCGGCCTGTATATAATAGTGGCGACGAGAAAAACTGTAAAAAAACTGTTTAATAATAGTGTTGTGTTGTGAAAAATATTAAAATTTAACTATGGGTATTAAATTTAATGAATTTGATGTGGCACATGGATGTTGGAAAAATTACATTGAAAGGTTCTGCTTTTGCCTGGAAGCAAGTGAAATAGGAGAGGATTCAAAGAAAAAAGCAGGCTCATATGGAAAGGTAAAGTGCCCCGTTTAGAAAATACTGAGATTGGACTGAAGTCATATACAGATGGCAAGTTATCATTGCTGGGACAAACTTCAGTTAAAGTAGTGTATAAAAATGTCAATAAGAATATGGAAATATTGATAGTTAGAGGGAAGGGAACAAGCCTAATTGGTAGGAACTGGTTCCTTGATTTAGGTATTATAGTACAAGGAATTAATAATGTCAAGATGACTATAAACGACAAACACCAAGTCGAACAACTGATAGGAAAATATAAGCAAGTATTTGAGCCAGGGCTCGGGAAGTATACAGGTCCAGTGGTAAGTATCACTCCGAAGGAGGGATCTTCTCCAAAATTCCTTAGAGCTAGATCAGTAGCATTTGCAAGAAGGAGGGCAGTTTCTGAGGAAATTGATAGATTGGTGAGTGAAGATGTGCTTGAACCAACATCTCACTCAGAATGGGCCACTCCTATAGTAGTTGTTCTGAAGCCGAATGGGAAGGTACGGTTATGTGGAGATTACCGTTATACAGTGAATGCAGTAACAGACACTGACACCTATCCTCTGCCTACATTAAATGAAGCATTTGTTGAACTCAACGGAGGAGTGATATTTTCTAAAATTGATTTGGAGCAAGCATATACTCAAGTGCGTGTTGATGATAAGACTGCCGATTTGTTGACACTCAATACCCTAAAGGGTCTGTATAGAGTTAAGAGGTTAGCTTTTGGAGTAAAAGCTTGCCCAGGAATTTTTCAGAGGTTAATGTCTTCATTGCTTGCAGGAATCCGAGGTGTAGCTGTCTTGTTGGATGATATAGTTATATGTGGCAGCAATGTAGAGAGTCACAATGAAAGGTTACAAATGGTGCTACAAAGGTTGCAAGATGCTGGCTTGAGAGTCAACAAAAAGAAGTGTGCATTTGCTGTGAAGGAAGTACAATTCCTGGGATTTGTTATTGACGAATGCGGTATACATCCTACAACGGACAAAATAGATGCCATAGAAAAGACAGCGGCACCTGAAAATGTGAAAAAACTTCAAGCATTCTTAGGGCTTTTAAACTTTTATGATAGATTTTTGCCACACAGGGCTACAATTGCAGAACCATTATATCGGTTATTAGAGAGAGAGTCGAAATGGAACTGGGATAAGAAATGTCAAGAAGCTTTTTTAAAATTGAAGGCGATGTTGTCCAGTGAGGATACCCTGGTACATTATGATGTAAAGAGAAAATTAATTTTATCCTGTGATGCTACGGAATACGGTCTAGGAGCTGTGTTGGAACACGAAATGGACGACGGCACTGTGAAACCAATTATGTTTGCATCGAGGACGATGAATGTTCATGAGCGAAATTATGCACAAATAGACAAGGAAGCGGCTGCAATCATTTTTGGTCTCAAGAAATTCCATCAATATATCAGTGGACGGAAGGTAACCATTAAGACAGATCACAGACCACTGCTGGGAATATTTGGGCATGGAAAACCTATTCCTAATATCATATCTCCTAGGATGCTACGATGGGCACTCTTATTGAATTCATATGACTATGAAATACAATATGTAGAAGGGAGGAAATTAGGAAATGCAGATGCATTGAGTCGCTGGCCAGTTAAGGATTCTGAAGAGGACAAAACAGTAGATATAGAGTGTGATGGAGTTTTGCTTATTGAAGAGACTCCTGCGGGGCTAGATCTCACTGCTGGTAGGGTGGCTCAACTCACAAAGAAAGACCAGATATTATGTAAAGTTCTGTATTGGATCAGGAATGGGTGGCCATCTAGAGTAGATAAAGAATATAAGGTATTCTGGCAAAAAAGAGATGAATTGTCGATACATAGTAACTGCATATTGTGGGGCAGTAGAGTGGTGATACCAGAGAAAATGAGGTCATACTTATTAGATGAATTACATAGGAATCATGACGGTATTGTTATTTCCAAAGCTTTAGCTCGGAGCTATTTCTGGTGGCCAGCTATGGACAAAATGATTGAAACCATGGTAAAAAATTGCAGTAATTGTTCTGAAAATAGAAATATGCCAGCGCAAGTTACTCATCATTGGCTCAAGACAGATAAACCATGGTCAAGATTACATGTAGACTATGCTGGCCCATTTCAGGGGAAAGTTTTTCTTATCCTAATAGACTCCTACTCCAAGTGGCCAGAAGCTAAGATTGTCAATGACATGAGTAGCTCTACCTTAATTAGAAACCTACGAGAAATTTTTGCAGAACAAGGGTTACCAGAGTCCATAGTGAGTGACAATGGAAGGAGTTTTATAGCGGAAGAGTTCAAAGATTTTCTCAAGGAATATGATATTAAACAGATTTTAGTGGCACCATATCATCCAGCTTCAAATGGACAAGCAGAGCGTACTGTGCAGACAGTAAAGAACAAGTTAAAAAAGATGACAGCGGAACCGTGGCATGTTCGTCTGCCCAATATATTATATGGGCTGCGCTCAACGCCGAATACAGTCAACGAGAAGACACCAGCTGAACTTTTGAATAATCGACGCTTTAGGACCAAATTTGATATTTTGAATCCATTGTCCTATAATAATAAAAAAGAGAAGGATAATGAGAATGTAAAGGTACGATCATTTAATGTTGGTCAGGCGGTGTACGTGAGGAACTATGGAAGAGGGCCCCGATGGTTGCAAGGGGTGGTAGAGAAGCGCATAGGGGTGTGCAGATACTTGGTGCGGTGGAATAGCAAGTTGCTTACTAGACATATAAACCAGATGCATGGGGGAGGACTTTCTAGCAAGGAAAAATCACCTAAAAACCAGTTAGAGAGTGAAAGTGAAGAAGATGAAGTGGTAATACCCTCACCGCAGAAATGGGCCGATATAGTTGGAGTAACAGGACCACAAGATATCGTGATGCCGAGCAGCTCTGGAGAAATGGCTAGAAATAAGCGGACATTGTCAGTCTCTCCGCCTGCCTCAGAAAACAAACGAGTAAGAGCAGACAGGCATTATAGCACTGAATCTGAAGAAGAAAGTGTGTCCGCTTCCGATGAAGAGTTAAAAAAAAAACTAGTAGTTAATATACCCATAGTAATAAGTTAGTGTAAAAAAGACAATAGTATTAAAGTTAATAGACAACGTGTGATTTAGTGTAAAGTAATCAGTGTAAAGACTTGTGACAATAAAGTGTATGAAGCTATCCCCAGGGGAAGGCATGTTATGTACGATGTTGGGGGTAGATTGATAAAAAGTCAGTCTGTAGCTGTGAATCAAACCTGTGAGTGTTAACCAAGTGATTGGCGTATTTCGGCCTGTATATAATACATACATTAGTGCAAAAGTTCTTCATAGTTCTAGTTAGTGTGCAAATTTTCTGCAAGTAAGCCCCAGGCCTAATTTTTTACGCCATTTGAACTCCCCGCAGTATCTCAGGACTCTCTAAGTTGTTAAGATAATCTCTAGAATAATTAGACTGCCCAATTTAGATTAGTACTATATACAAGTTCTGATTGAGTACACATAATATTAACAGACACTCGAAATTAATTAACAGACACTTAAACTAATTGTCATTGATGTCTCACCAAATAATAACATCGTCACCAGGCTTGCAACAATCCACCAGATCATTCTCTAGTACCACCCACATGGAACCTGGTATTGTTCCTATACTTAGTTTGTTCACTTGTTCCTGAAATATTTAACAGATTAACATCAAAATATCAATAAATTAGAAAGGTGTCAAAAAGTCTCATTACTTATAAAATACCTATTCAGCGATACCCCACATGATGGGAGAAACCAGAAAAAAGGTTGCATCCTCATCTTATAAATCTGTATTGGAGGTAAACTAAACTAGTTTTTTTTTCTGTACTTTTACCTTCATTATTGCCCTATCTGTACAAAATCCCAGCTAGGACTTACAGTCTCTCCATATAGCCGTGGACAGACAGACGGACGGACAAAGCAATATATATGAGTGTGTGAGTGAGTGAGTGCGTGTGTGTGTACTATAAGTGTTCCTTGTTAAGTACAGAACCCTAAAAATAAAAGTACCTGTATTTTAATCTCCTGGTAATCCTTACAATGCTCTCTTGATACCAAATTTACTTGAGTGAAAGTGGAACATTTGCACTTTGGGTTATCATTCCTGCATTTACTAGGTGCTTTCAAAATGTATCTGTTTTCAAACTCTGCCTCAATGCAGTTTATGAATTTACATTTAGCGCACACATACTGCCTTTGATATTCAAGCATTTTTGTTTGTGTTACTCTTACCACTGTACCTGAAAAAAAAAGCAATTTAGTATAAACTTGATCAATGGATATAGGTACTGCTCATAGAGTGAATATAATACTACTGTAAGAACAGAAGTACTTATTCAGTTTATTTAAATATCACTGGTTTTGCAGACTTCTAACTTCTATAGACAGCCATCAACCACTGCAGATACTTAGGCGTTTGAGCACATTAGGAAATCTACTTGTCTCATAATAATATGACTGTAGCTTTATGTAAATGTTGATATAGGTACTTACATTTTCTTCTTTGATAACTTACCAGTAACTTTCAAGAAACATCCCACATCCACATTCTTTGGGAAAACGGTGCGATGTAACTCTGGACACACCGGCAGGCCAAAGAACCTCGCATGAACATTTCGTTTTAAGTAATAATAGTCTAATTCAGATACAATTTCTTTGTATTCATCGAGTTCAATGAGATTCTGTTGAGCTTTTATTATGTCTTTGTTACATGCTGGAAGACTTTCAACGGGATTGCACAACACCTTGTCCCCGACATCAGGGTATGACTCGAATAATTTCAAGAAACTGCAACAAGAAATTATTGAGTTATGAACTACAAAACTGCCTAGAAAACTTTTTATTAGTTTAGACTGGAAAAGGTACACAATGGAAACTTACTCTATTTTGATGCTGTAATAACCCAAATTATCTTTTTCTGATAGAATTCTGATTACATCTTGTAAATGAAACTTAGTTAAGTATTCCAATATCATTATTTTATTTTATATGACGTGATTTACTACTATAAAATTATAAAACATGTTCAGAGTTCAGATTTAGCGCTGTTGTTATGAAATAATGGCAATGACAAAAACTACTAAATGACAATGAAATTGGCAGCCAAGTGTAATTGACATTCAGGTTTTGTAAAAAAAAACAGTGCTACTAAATTTTCTTATTTGCCAATTAATAAAAAGGTTTCAACGTCGCTATTTTATATTATTATAAACCTGCTACATTGCATTGCAGTATTGCATTGCTTATTACATTTATTGAGAAGGGCTAGCACCCTAAAGGATAGTAGACTTAAAACTGCATAAACTCATCGTTGGCGACCTGATATTATGATGACGATAAAACGTATGCTCCACAGAAAAAAGTTTTCTTTAATCCGTGGTATGCTCAATGCAGGTTTTACAAAAAGCTTGATTCTTGATGCATAAATAACCAATCTGCATCGATGTAGGCGGTAGATATCGTAAATGCCTAGCACGGTAGAGATACTTTACCGTGCCTTCAGATTCAGTCATACTGGAGATAAGAGACTTCACTCCTATTGGAACATCCAGAGCTAGGATTAATTCATTCATTCCCTCAGTCAAGATCATCACTATTTCAATAACACCTTAGAGAGCCAAAGCTTTGTTCATAATACTAAGTATTCCTAGTTTTAAAGATCAAGACTTCAAAGAATTAATAAAAAAGAAAACTCATAATTCTAAAACATTTAATTGTATTGGCTTGTACTATATTCTACACATCTAGATGGGTCAGTGGGGAAGTATTCTTGGCATTTTGTCATTAGGCGTTTGAGTGCTTGAATATACTTCCTCTGAGTTTCATCGTTCATTACATGGGCTACGTTTTTGGAGAAGATTTTCTCACGTCCTGTTCGAGCGTGGATGCCCACCATGGTTACTCCGATGGGCCAGGGGGCGTTTCCTATAGCCATCTGCAGATATGCGTCACTTGCCTGTAAAATAAAATAAATTAATTTAAAAAGTTCCTAAAATTTTATTCTCAAGTCTACTACCCTTACCAAACCACTAAAGACTACTTTTACTTCTATTGTAACAAGTGGTAATTAAAATGATTTCTCATTGTAAATAGATAAATATAATTTTTCTTGAAAAAACTATTGACGGACAAAAAAGGCACAGTCAAGACTTTGGCAATACTTTGGCCTTTCGGATTTTTCATTAGTGCATAGTGCATACCAATTCGAATGTGTATGAATGTTTGTTAGCTCTACATAAAAATTACTGAACTGTATGTTTCATTAGATAAAATGGCATGACTGTGCCTATTGCTTTACGAATAAATTGCATTGCATTCTTGCAAATGAAGCATTTCATTTCAAAAAACAAGTTTATCATACCATAATGTAGTTCCTTTCAAGCAAATGCTTGGAAATTTCCATGAGGCTGTCACAAATGTCTTCTGGCAGGTTTTTCTTTTTCAATTTCCTCATCAGCGGCTTCAAGTATACTTGTGTTTGAGTGAATGTTGCTCGTGTCATCTTGTGCTTTACTGATGTCTTTTCAGCTGCCGTTGCTGAGTTTAACTGCTGACCCCATAGTTTTAAGAGGAACTGTAACATAAAGGAAAAATATAAGTTGAGGGAGCAGAAATTGTTCAGGCACAATTATTATAGACGAGCGCAATAATTGGCCAACCGATTGAAAATATTATGTATTTAATCCTACTATTACACTCTATAATAATAGTATCTAGGATATTAAAATACAAAAGTATGGATGTGTGTATATTTTGTCTTGCCTAAACCAATCAAGCTGAAATTTTGAATAAAAACAGCTTATAGAATAGCACAAAGGCAACTTTAACAGGTATACTGTTGACAGCAGTAAGTTTAACATAGTTTGGCTAAGTCTGATATTATGGGCCATTGAAATAGAAATAATTAACAACATTTTGACATTTTCTTAGATATTATTATCTTTAATTATGCCTCTAATACATAGTTTGTGTGATTGTGTGTATGACCGTATAATAAATTTGGACCATATTGTCAAATATTATTCTATTTTTTGATAAATTACCTGCAATAAAGTCATGATCACATTCATGTCATGGTTTCTGTCACCCTGTCCCATAGTTCTGGCCATTTCTTGAATAAAGTCATATGTGACGGAATCATCTAGTGCTTCTTCTTTTAGAGATTTTTCATTTTCACTCTGAAAACATTAAGTAATTTGTTAGGGGTAGTGCATACCTACTTATTTTATGTGCCGACAAAATCGGAATTGTGATGCTTACCATCCGGCACCTGTATGGGAGGGTATGCATAAGCCATTTTTTTCTAGTGAAAAAAAAAAACATTGGGCACCTGATTTGCTAGTCTTAGCCCTTAGCACTCAATGTTATAACTTAAAATCCCTCACTTTATTAAAATACTAGCTGCGCCCAGCGGTTTTAGCCGCTGTTCTATAGCCTATGTGTTATTCCAGGGTCTAAGCTATCTCTATAAATACCAAATTTCAGCTCAATTGGTCCACCCGTTTAGGCGTGCAAGAGTTATATATTCTTACAAACTTTCATGTTTATAGTAAGATATACATTTAAATGAACATAAGACCTCAAAATTTGATTAAATTAAATTTATAGAGACATAATGTTGTTAAGTATACCAACTAAATTATAACCTGTGTTCCTAAAGCAAGGATTTCATTTAAATATGCTTCATCTACTTGGTCCATAGCTTCTTGGAAATCATTTCTGAAACCCTGAAAAAGAAAAAGATCTATGTAGATGAAATAAATAATGAGCACATCATTTGTACAGACTTTAATTTGTACTCTGCACCAGGACCCTTTAAGAGACACTTCAGAATCTCATTTTAATAACAACAAAGTAATATAAGAAACCAGTTAAAAATCTTTTAATAGCATTATGCTACAGAGAGATCGCTTAGTGGAAAAGACTGCCAATTGATAAACCTTTAGTTTTAATTGTTGTATTTGTAAAATTTACTTTATATGTGGATCAATAAAGAGTTTTTTATCTAATCTTACACAGATTATGATCTTTTGTGTTGTTCTTGACCATGTTGGTTGCTGGCTACTTAAATGTGTAAGGGTGCATTCAAATTTGAAAATGACAAAATATTCAATCCCAGATCTTTACTGCATGTTCGGGGGTCTGAGTGACAGCTTTAAGGGTAGGTTAATTTATTAAAAGTTAAAGTATTATAAATGATGTAAATTATCATACTGGTGGTGGGACAAAACCGTGTCAAGGACAGACCAAGTGGTGATTATGACCATGTTTCGGCATGTTGTTCAGCGAAGCCAGGAATTTATCCCGCCTTCTAGGTGAAGTCTGCTACCATCGATGGCTGAGTCGTTGCTTAACATTAAGCGAGATTGTGTCAAAGTCTAAATAAAAAAAAACTGTAATTACCCGATTAGCTTCAGGCTCCTGTATTTCAATTTTCCTCAATCTCTTGAAAGCTTGCAGTTCATTCTCTCCATACATTAATATGGGATGCCCTCGTTCTCTGAGCCTCTTTATGACTTCTGTCCGAGGTAGAGACGCATTCGCTGTCTGATCCGATTCCAAGTTTTCTTGTCTTTTTGCTGTACAATGAAATAAGACAAATGGTAATAATAAAACGATGATGATGATAATAATTGTGATTTGACTCTGACAGTGTAAGTAGGGTAACCTGTTCTGTTGGAGTATAAACCCCAATTATTTATTTTAAGTGGTCAAAGTGAATAATTTTAATCTTGAATTTGTGATGATATGGAGTACTATTTCTCAAAAATATATAAATTACTAGCTGCGGTGCCCAGCGGTTCTACCTGCTGTACCGTAGCCTATGTGTTATTCCAGGGTCTAAGCTACCTCTGTACCAAATTTAAGCTCAATCGGTCCACCTGTTTAGATGTGAACGAGTAACAAACTCATAAACAGACATCCATACATTCTTACAAACTTTCACGTTTATAATATTAGTAACATTATTTACTAGCTTATGCTTAGGCTATGGAATCATACTTTTACCCCTATTAGAAAAACTGTTATTCTTAGTGACCTATCTGTGAATCTGTGTATTTATTTTATTTTATTATCCAGTTTGTCCTGTACAGTCAACTACAAAGAGATGTATCCATGTTAGGCTTACAAAATGAAGTAAATTTTTCTATGCCACAATGAACTACCCTTGGTTCGTGACATCTCTAGTAGCAATCAAACTTTATATTATCATCGACTCGTTTAATATGCAACAATGATGTATCCTACTACTTTTCCTTAGGTGATACATAATAATAGCATTTAAAATGAATCGAATATAGTATAAGATTTGGTGGATACTGAAAATGTCACGAAGTAAGGGTAAATAATTTTTGCATACTAAAAGTTCCTTCATTTTGTAAGACTAACATGGATACATCTCTTTGTAGTTGACTGTACATCAATAAATAATTAAATAAAAACAATGTATTTGTGTGACACAAACCTTTTTCTGCTTTACTTTCTTCAACTGGTTTTTCTTCCTCTACCTCTTTGGGGCCATATTTCTTTAAATATTCTTCCTGCTCTTTAGCTAAAAGTTCTCCTCTTTTGAAGTATTTCTTGTTCGTTTTAGTTGGGTCCTGTAAAATTGTTGTAATGTTAAAAAGTAGACTTTTTTTCTGAATCTCCCTATTATTATGCAAATTGAAAGAATGTGAGTGTTTTTGTACCTCTTCACACTAAAATGGTTGAATCGATTGGGCTGAAATTGAGAATGTAAGCTTTGGTCTTAGAATAAACTTATATAAGGCACTTAAAGGATTTGATGTACCCAGACAAAAACAAATTATAATGCTTATAACCTATTTCTGTACTTACTATAATGTTTTTTTCTTCTAATAATTTCCGTTTGCGAGCGATTTCAGCTTTTAATATATCCATATCGCAGTGAATAAGAATATGTAAACAATAACAATCGTTCTGATGTAGTTAGGTAAATCAAACACTTCCGAAAATTAAATGATCAACTTAAGCCAAAATAACACAGGTTAGAGTACTTAGGATTATAGAAGATTTTAGGATATAATTATTTATTATTAAATTTATTTTATAATATAATTATAATATTATTTTAAAAATATGTATTTGTATCAATAATAAATAATAAAGCTACTGTTACACATGCTAGTTAGTAGCACGAAAGCATGCTACTTTTGAGCAATTGCTACTTAGTGGTACGTGTGTCGAAACATTGCTAATAATGAGCATGCTAGTTTCTAGTTTGCTCAAAAATCGACAGTCGTGAGTCGTGCGATTTTTGGGCATGCTACCTGCAGCGCGGGTGGAAGGGGGCGTGCTTATAGCGTGTGTGAACAGGTTTGCTTATTGAGCATGCTGCATGCTCGTAAATAATATATATGCTAGTATATAATATATAATAACCATTAATATCATCTTCTCGCATTTCGACTAACAATCGAGTACTTGCTCCAAGGATTTCTCTTCTACTTAGCCTATCACGGACCCAAATCTTCCTATTCCTTGTTTTTTTCTTTCTATATGAGAGAAGTTTTTGGACGCATTGCAACGCCACCAAAAGAATAATTCTATTCATCTCATATACTGTTGAATGGTTGTTTGATTGTCCATGGTTTTGTTTGAACTGACAGAGAGAGAGCACGCTATAAAATGGCATGTGTACCGGAGTGTTTGCTTTAAGCATGCTCTTTCAGGAGCATACTTAAAACTAGTATGCTTATATCTAGCAAATGTAGACAGGTGCAGAGCATGCTCGAAACAAGTATGCTAATGAGCATATTATAAAGCATGCTATTAACTAGCATGTGTAACAGTAGCTTAACTGCTATGACCACTGAGCATGCTATGACCATAGATAATACAATAGGGTACTATGACTGAATATCGAATTGATACCTATAAGATGTGGCATAAAGTTTAAAGTTACCCATTTACACATTTTATTTGTCTATTATAATAATATTATTTTCAATCCAAAAATTGTTTATTAAACTTATTATATATTCAAAGTTACATATGGAAGTCCAAAGGGGAGGCCTATGTTCAGCAGTGGACGTCCAATGGCTGAGATGATGATGATGATGATATTCAAAGTTTAATCTGAGTAGTCAGTGACAACTATTTCAGATGATGTTAGTATGAAATTTAGTAAGCTATGATATAATAATATTGTACTGTGTGCCATAGGCGGATTTAGGGGGGGGGGCAGGGGGCCAAGGATATTTTTGCTCGTCCGCATATGCTGTGGGCTAGGAGAGATAATACATTAGAGCGAAGTGAATAGCTAGCTTTAATACTGAAATCAATGGCTCCTTTTTTCTTAGGTTGTCCATCACTGATTTTGACACTTGACACTTGGCAATTCATAGACAGACATGTAAACTTTTTTTTTTTTATTTCAGCTGCAGCTGCTTATTTATTTATAATAAGCCAATAGCAGAAAAAAAACTAACAAATAAGTTTGTATTACGCAATGTTGCTAGCATCAATTTTAAAATGCCATTGTCATTTGGAATTGATTTAGATTCATATATTATATATAAAAATATTTTGATGTAGAGTGCTTTTCACGAAAGGAGTCGTTTTTGCGGGGCGCCACTATCGCACAATAATTTAAAAATTAAAATATCTATAACATTTTAATACCTCATAATTATTATTTCTCATATTTAATTTCTTTTTTGAATAAGTATTTATTTTATCCAACAAATACAAATTATTTAGGAAATGAAGTCCAGTAATAATCGATAAAATTAAATTTAGTTCGCTAAATTCCGCGAGACCTCTTTTGTGAAAAGGATTCTATAATAGGCATAATGAGGCGGCAAACACAATGAAAATAATTTATCATAATATTCAATTGATTTGGTAATGATAACTTACTTGATTAATTATTATAAACTTATCTTTTATCAATAATTCACTTCATATCAAGATTTTGGAGATATTAATAGATAGTGGCGTAATGACAGTGGCAGTGTAAAAGAACTGTAAAGTTCAAGTTTTATTAAAAATATTTATGAGTAAATAAGAAATCTGATTAAATTGATTGTGAAATGATTAGGTATTGGAAGATCGTATCACGTTTCCTTTAACTGATAATAATATTAATTATCGCTTAGTTTCCTTTTAGAGTTATTAGTTATTGTTACAATAGCTTTTGCAAATCGAAGCTAAATATTTTTTTATTTTTAATACGACGTAGTAAAGATATTTATTTTTACTATGGCTGTGCTTAATACGTTACGTTTTAAGTTGTTCGTTTTTGCCATAGTTTTATGTGAATATGCAAGCGTCAAAGGTAAGAAAAAGGATTTTTTTTTTTGAAAAAAAGTTACGAATACTTAGTAGAGATGTGTAAATATTTTGGGAACGATCTACAATAACTTATTACGAACGGTCAACCTCTACGTAAGTAAAGGAGGAAAATATTTTACTTTTATTGTTCTATGGAGTTAGAGTGAGCACCCACCCACTTCTTTAAAAATTAGAATTAATTAATTTCAGGTCAATCCCGAATAATAGGTGGCGCTGAAGCTCCACCCGCATTCGGTTTGTTCCATGCATCCTTGCAAAATTGGCTGGGCAAACATGTTTGTGGAGGTGCTATAGTTTCCAAGCTGCACGTAGTCACTGCTGGTCATTGTGTGCTTGAGTAAGTTCTATTCCTTGAGAAATCAATTTATTACTGACTCAAAAAAGTCGCATTTAATACCTATGCATTTGGGCTTAACGTTGTCAACGTCAAGGGTAGATGACATTGTTAATAGATAATGAAAGTAGCTGGATATACCTTGATGCGATCGAGAATAGATGAAAATGACATATAAGAGAGTAGGAGTAAGCTGAAATACGTAGACAATGATGATGAGATTGTGTGGACAAAGGTGTTTTGGCCTACTCCTCTACATCACATCACATAGAGGAACAATTTTTAAGTGTAGGTACCTACCCAGCAGAGCATAGTGGCAAGGTAATTGACCGGCATAATAATATTATGTGGATTGAACTATTCTTCACCTGTTTGAATAATAATTATTATGTCGTAACACCTAAATTTCCTTGTTTACAGCACAGAACCAGAATTCATTACTGTTGTAGTGGGAACAACGAATCTTAACAAAGGAGGAATATCTTATGATACAGCTAGTATAAAGATTTGCAATACTTTTAATTATACTTCAAGAGTCAATGACATCGCGTTGTTAAAAGTTACGAAACCGTTTGACTTTGAGTATGTTCGTAGAATACCTTTACGAAAAGATCCTTTATTAGAAGGAGATATTGTTTTTCTGAGTGGATTTGGAGCACAAGTGGTAAGAATATAAATATTACTTACTCATAATAACTAAATAATTGTATTGTTGTAATTAAAAAAATACACGTAAATAATGTTTTCTTTTAGGTAGATGGCGAATCTAGCCATCAAATGCAGTTGCTAACAATACCAGTTTTTAGTCAAGATGTGTGTGAATTCGCCATGCGTTACACAAGAAATGTTACTGAGAACATGTTCTGTACCTTCACTAAGATCGGACAAGGCACATGCAATGTAAGTATCAACTCTCAGGATGCATATGTCATAAATATAATTTTTACAGGATAGCAGTAAATTATGCGTCATTGTTTTAAAATTTTCCCATACTTTTTGGGATTTTTTTTACAATAGCAACATAATTACCATAGAGAATTGAAGTGGTGACAGATTGGAAGCCAATCACAAGCAGAGACCTAATCGCGGGAAATTCAAAATTTAAGAGCATGCGAGTTTTTTACGTACTTACAGAAATTTTATTACGGACTCGTCTGATAATGTATTTGCCAAGATTTTGAGTTTTATAAAGTTACATTCAAATTTTCAGGGAGACTCTGGCAGCCCAATAATAAAAGATGACCAGCTAGTCGGCGTAGTATCCTGGGGCATACCGTGTGCTGTTGGTTTCCCTGATGTTCACACGAGAGTTGCTCCGTTCGCCGATTGGATTCATACTCAAATTAGAAATGATATTTGCTAAAAATGATGCTAAAATATCTAATACGACGTAATAACATATTTCATAATAATAATTAATTATTATACTGACTTATCTATTCTATACATTTAAACATTATTCAAATTATTATTATGATTGCCTACGCCTACAATATAAATCAATGTACCTACCTCTTACAGACCTCATTTTCAATAGCAATAAACGTAGAAAATAAAACAAAAGGTTTTGATTATTAAGTATGTACTTAAATTGAATATTTTTATTTTCTAATATCTAAGACACAAACACAAATCAACATTCTGATTATTTCATTATTATACACGTCATTAATTATTAATGCAGACTGATGATGACTACCGATGACTGATGATGATTTAATCATCATCAGTCACTGATGACTATTATAGTCATCAGTCCAGTCAGGGTCCATTAATATAAACTTAAACTATACTTTATTATATCCTATTCATAAACGTTTTAAACACCGGTTTTTGCTTTCCATTCTTTTACTTTTTGTAAGTTTACCTGAAAAAAAAAAAAACATGAAATAAAAATATCAAAGTTTTATAGCGCTTTCGTTTGAACGAATCCGTAAAAATGCGGTCGAGCAACTAAAAAATGTTTTTAACGTAGATTTTTTCCTTGAAAAGGTTGAATAGATCAGAGTCAGGGCGAGGACACGACTCTAAAATCTGGTGTTTGTCTAAAGTCTAAGCTAGTTTTCTCAAATTTATTAAGCTCGATAAAAGGATAAGTAGAGCAATTATTTAGCCATGAAGGAGTAACAAATAAACAAACTTTGGCCTTTAAATATAGGTGTGCGGTGTGATAGCAACTTACAACATAATCAGAATTATCACGTTTAATTTCCATAATGACTGCCATAGCAGGTCTTCCATGGGCGCATTGAAACGGCGTCTTACATTCAGAGAGCGTTTTCAAAAGCTCCACACACCTACTTCTAGATAGCTTTTCACCGAACTTTATTGCGTATCTACATGCCTGTGAAATTAATACAAAAATGTTTCAAAATGGCGTGAAAATACTTAAGAGAGCTTATTACGCTGGACGCTCTCTCGCTCGCACTATTTGTTACATTAAAAAAAATTGAGTTTTTGAAAATTCCTCAATAAAAGCTCTGCACAAAATATAATTGCACACATTTTAAAAGTATTTCCAGTTATTAATAAATTGAATCAAATATAAGCGTCCAGCGTAATAAACCCTCTTAAGGTTTGTATCCTTAGATAAAAATAAAAAGGGAAGATACGGTACAGGCGTTTCAAAAATGGACCTCTCCAATTAGGTTCATGTACACAATTTAATTTTGGAGCGATTCGGTGCGACAAACGACACATTCCGACATAGCCCAAGTTTGGCTGTAGCAAAGATAGCGTGTACCGCTTCTCTTTTTATTTTAATTTTGTATCTATCAGTCTAGATTATTTAATAATCATAAAATAGTATAAAACAAAGTCGCTTTCCGTGTCTGTCTGTCCCTATGTATAATTTGATCTTTAAAACTACGCAACGGATTTTGATGTGGTTCTATGGTTTGTGGTTTTAATGGATAGAGTGATCCAAGAGGTGGTTTATATGTATGTATAATACATGCATAATATAGTAGAGCAACACTGCTAATTTTCTGTTAGGCGCAGCGAAGTGCGCGCGGGTCTAAGTACCATAGTGCTTTTTTTTTTTTTTTTTTGTTAGCGCCGGGAAAAAATGCGTTACGCATACCCTTCCATCGGCGGGGGTATGGGAGGGTTATGTGGGACTCCCCGTGCAGGGCAGCTGCACGGGTATACCCACTAAAACAACCCGGCGGCACTCCCGCATCGTCTTTGGGACGGAGGCCTGGGAATCGGCAGAGCCTTGCATCCAGTCCAAGTACCATAGTGCTTTACAAATAACACTTTTAATATAGCTATCTCCTATTAACGATGAAGTTTTCTAATATAGTCAACGCAAGAAATCCATCTAAGCGAAATGAGTCACTTAGTAAAGTCAAAAATCCTTGAGTCATGAGTCACATAAAAATAATAGCAATTAAAGTTTACAATGACGAGCCTACTGTCTTATCGTATCTCGCAAAAGCTATTCTTTATTGTAACATAGTATTTTAAGACTGGTCTCTCTGTCTGTCATATTGTACTTAGTAGAATATAAAAGAAAGTAAGAAAATCTGAGTTTTATGATAATAAAAGGCTGCGTCAGTGTTATTTCAGGGTTTCAACGATCTACATAAGTATATAATTTCAGCTCAATCGATTCAGTCGTTTAAGCGTGGATAGATTGAAAGTGATATGACTCAAATTACAGAGGGTAGACTTCCTCTGCAGGAGGTCGACTAGGTGGATACCCCAACAGTGCCAGTTATTCTACCGCCTGAGCAGTGATGTGCAAACATTACTTCTTCGCTTCAGTAGGAGGGCACTGTAGCTAGTGAAATTACTGGGCTGAAGAGTCTTAACATCTTATGACTCTCCTGTAAGAAGCGTTGGCGCAGTTCACCCAGAATTTTACTGTACTAATTATAATGGGCAGCGCGGCAGCGTTGTCTGTTACCATCAGGAGAGCGTCTTGCTCGTCTTCTTACTTCGTTGTATAAAAAAAAAAACTTACATTTTAAGCCGACGAAAAAAAGGAGGAGGTTTCGCAATTTGACCGCATATATTTTATCAAATTAGCTACCGTAAATAAGATACTTTTCCAAGACTATGATAAAGATGATGATGATAATGGAGATAGGTATATTATAAGGTCCATAGTATAGGTACTTACTTCACTAAAAACGAGATCCATAATCGATTTTGGGTACAGCGATGCACATCCACTTTGCATGCGTATCATATTTATTTCCTCAGTTATTAGGCTTTTTACAGCTTTTATTACTTTCTCTACCTGAAATTAACTCAGTAATTCTACTAATATTATATACGTGAAAGTTTGTAAGAATATATGGATGTCTGGATGTAAACGGGTGGGCCGATTAACCTAAAATTTGGTACAGAAATAGCTAAGACCCTGGAATAACACATATGTTACAGTACAGCGCAGCGGGTAAAACCGCAGGGCGCAGCTTGTTAAATTATAATGTACGAGTCGAGTATGATAACTGAAAGATTAAAATTGATAGAAACAAATCCAACAAATAAATATTAAAACGGAAAATTTGTATATATGTATGATGTATGTTTGTTCGTCTTTCACGCCTAAACGGCTAGACCGATTGAGCTGAAATTTGGATGTAGATAGATTAGACCTAAGAATAACACGTTAATATGACAGGCTATTTTTCAGCGCATCAAACCACTAGGCGCAGCTAGTAATATAAAATTTAGTTTTACCTCTCTAACATTTTTCCCAAGAATCGCAGTAGGTATAGCACTAAAAGTAACTTCATCATAGTTCAATAAAGTCCACTGCAAGCCAAGCTGTGTGAACTTTTCTTTGTAATTGTGGAGGTATAGAGCTTCATCTTTGGATATCTTTAGCGTAACTTCATCTATGGCTATCGATACCCATTGGTTGTTTACTAAATATTCTGAAAAAGATTTGAAATAATGTTTACAATATCGACGAAAAATAGACTAGGTATTAGATTAGTATTTAAAGCTTTGTTTATGGTAAATTTTTAACACACCACCTAACCTATTGTGAATATCAATTTTTCTCCTCTCCTTGCATGGTTGTCTGGAAGAGATCGCTTTAAGAGATAAGACCGCAATTGTAACAGTTAATTTTTATATTATGTTAGTTTTAAATTGTTTTGTACATTTTTGTTTGTGTTTAAAAAAAATACAAAATTACCTATCTATTTATGTACTTTCTTTATATAGTATCAATTATAATAGTTGAAGCATAATATAAAATACAGACTTTAAATCAACATTATCATGACTAAACAGTAAATAGGTTAAACAGTTAAGTTCGTGTCGAGTATACTCTTAGGGTTAAACTACTCTACAAGTTAAAAATTATAATAAAAATTCTGCTATAATACTTCCACAAACCTACTAGAATAATAAAATATGCCTATTTATCTACGCCATAGGTACCTGAAAGATTATTTTCAAGTCGAATCCTTTCATGAACTGCATGCTGATCAAATAATACAAGAAAATCGGATACTTCTCCTTTGGAGCATCCGCCTTTGATGATTGCAGCTATAAATTTATCATCCACCTGACCTAGAACCTGGAAATTTTCAAGGGATCTTGTGTAATTATTATTGTATTTGAAACATTAAAGATTGTACTTCATATTACACTAAACAAGAGCATTTACTATTCTTATCTTAACTAACTTTAGCATCTCTCAGACACATTCCATCAAATTTCAAAGAAGCGCTATCTTTATTCAACATAGCATTAACTTTATCAATAGCTTTCGTTGCCACATCTTGTGCTTCTTGTATCTTCGGCTCGAACACTTCAGCATTGTTTCGGACATTATCGATGAAATTATTGTACATTTCCTGAAAGAAAATATAATTCAGTTTTTTATTTATTTTAACTTTTGCGGTACTACGAGTATGGTTGTCTTACGTCTTCATAGTAATCTCTAGAAAGATTGCATTCGCCCACATTTTTTGTGTTACAGTTTTCGAAAATAGGTGACATCCCTGAAAACAAAATAGCAATATTATAGGGTTTACATTAACATTTAGTATTATTATGTCTTTAATTTTTATTATTAGCATACCTTTAGGTAAAAAGCAAGGTCTATTCTTAAAATTAAAACCATCATTCTCAGTATTTTCAATGGCATCTGTATTGTGTTGATCTTTATCTATCACCATAATATTATTATTCTCAATTTCTACTGCTTTTTTACCCAGAATCACATCTTCAAGCATATCAAAATTACTTTGAAATTCTGTGTTGGGTAAACTTGACCGTTCTAGAAGATCTTCACAATGACCTCTTTCTCTATTCTGGCCACAATTTAGACTTATGTCAGTGAATTCCACTTCATCTGCACCATTTTGGTTATCATTGTCGCTTTTATTATTGTGATTGATATGATCAAGCATACTCGAATAAGGTTCACTATTTAGTACTAACTCTAATTCATCATCCATTACTTCATGGCTCTGTAAAATCGTTTCACACATGGTTACTGGGTCCATGGTTTCAATTTGCTCCTGTTCTTGAGATTTAGATACGAAAATATAATTTTCATTAATAATGCCTGTATTACACGAAATATTTTCTTGATGTATAGGATTTTCGTTAGTATAATGTTCAATCGTGTAGGTTCCATAATATTTATTATTGTTTTTGACAGTTTGTTGCTTTGAACTAGATAGAGTATAAGTAGTATTTATTATGACACGATCATCTTTCCGAGCTTCGTTTTTATTATTTTTAGCAGACTGTGTCCATATCTCTTCAATATTCATACTATACGTATTCTTTATTGAATTTGTCCCATCCTTGTCAGCAATATTCATATTATCATCATCACTTATATTAATTATTCTATTACTATCTGTAAAATCAATTGTGTACGATTTTTCCGTTGTACTTATAAAATGGTTTACACGAAATGGTCTAGGTGTTTGTTTAAACATATTTTTTATGTTTGATGTCAATTGTTTTGAATATTTGTTCTTGACGCTACTTTTAGTATATTTTTCACTTTGTTGTTTAATACTGAAGTTGTCTTTAGATTTCTTTGTCGTGAACTTTTTTGGTTTTTTGTTCAAATCAACACTATCATCAGGTACACTAGTTGGTAATAAGTCTATGGTTGATACTTCCCTTTGGTCTAAATTATAATAATGTTCTTCTGTTTCTAATGATTTTCTCTCTGAAACTCCCATTTGCAGACTATTTTGATCACTTGTTGAATTATAATTTTTACGAGCATAGTAATTGTGACTCTCAAAAGTAACGAAGGGTTCTATGAAGTTTGAACCTGTTTCCAAATCAACTGGTCTATATACTTCGTCATGAACTTCATGTTGTGTTGAGCAGTCGATGGAGATAGGCAACGGTTGACGTGATATTATTTTGCGTTCATTATTTTCTTCTTGAGTTCTTAATATAGTTTCTAAAAGATCATAATTTGATTGAAATATTTTCTCCTTAGCCTTTATCTGATTAACACATGGCTTATTATAATTGTTTGATTTTGGAAGATATCTGTACGTAACGATTTCATTAATTTTCTTTCGGACAGACACATTTCTTATATTTTCAGTAATATTACTAAAATGTACAGATTCAGTCATATCATGTACCTTAGTTTTCTTTTTATTTCTTTCCTTTAAAGCTTTCTTTACTTGTTGTGATAATTCACTACATCTTTTTTGGACTGAATAAGTATTCATTTCAAATTTTCTCATCAAATTGTCACTCAGTTTTTGTTTCTTGTTAGATATAGTTTTATTTCTCAATCGTTTATTTTTCGGCTCCAATTCTTTAGCAACACGTTCTTTATTTTTTGATACCTTTTTGAATGTTGAATTATATACTTTTCCAACTTTATTTACATTTTTTACTGTACGTTTCTCCGGTTTATTAGTTTTCTTCTTGTTTTTTTGTTGGGTTTTACTTAATTTATAGCTTTTCTTCACTTTATTAGTTAAATTATCTTTTCCAAGTAAAATATCAGCTAGAGAGTTATTATGTTCATTTTCGACATCTTCAAGAGACCTTAATCTGTTATTATTTTTAGTATTGTCGTGTCGGATCTCCTTTGTAACTAGTTTGTTCATGGATAGTTGTTTTTTTCTCTTTATTTGCTTGCCTAAAAACAGATAATATCAGCGATGTTCACAAATTTAGTTTAAAAAAAATATAGTATTAGAAAGAAAAATAATATTAGAAAATTTACCTTTTACGCCTTTGTGTACATGAGGAATTGATTTTTTTGAATGAGGCCCTAAAATTTTTTCCATTATTTTCTTAACTTCTTCTCTCGTGTTTCTTTGATTGCAGATTGGTTTATTCCTATTAGTTAATTCTTTCAGATTCACATCTCCAGCAGAAAACTTAATTAGTTTTTCCAAGAGTTTGTTTATTTGATTCCAGTCTTTGAATTCTAAAACTGCTTGCTTAGGTGAACTTAAATTGTAATCTAAATATGGACACGTTATGAAAATAAAGTAAAATGTTATTTTATTTTGTTTCGTACAATTTTCCTCATTTATGTTCTGAAATAAAAATCTTTATGAACGCATAATTTGGTTTAATTCAACAAATTGCAATTAAAATTTTGAACAAATACCTTGATTTTGCGAATTCTTCTGTCTGTCAAGTGCAAATGCTTTTTAATATAGCTATTTACGGTTTTGTGTAGCTTGTTACATTCTGAAATATACTTTCCATTTAAGAAAATATCATTTCTTTCGCATTCTTTATCAGTCTTTCCTAAAATACCTCTTACTTTGTATTCATTTTTTTCAACCTTAAATTCTTCTATATCACCCTTTTCAATATCATATAAAGTTGATAATGTTTGGTAGATATCTCGGCTTTTATGCATTTTAAAAATGATTTCGTTCTTTAAATCATCTCTTAGGCTTAATGAGATGTTACTATGCACTAAAGAAAGATGCTCCAAAAATGTTTTGATGCTGTAAAGATCACGCCAAGTATCTATTTTATTTATGTTTAGGTTGTACAAGAAGCCTTTTACTTCAACCTAAAAATTAAGTAAATTATGATAAAAATACAAGTGACATATCTTACTAGCGAAGCATAACGTAAGCACCTTTGCAATAAAAGAAATTTAATTAAAACTATACGTTCAATAGAATTAAGATATTATCCTGTATTTACCTACTATAAATAATATCTTGATTGTTGAACGAGCGGTAGAGTATTAAAATAGAAAAAATATTGTAAAATATTGACTTGCAAAAGTGCTCTATTGTATCCTATTTGAATAAATGAATTCTGAGTTTGAGTTTGAATAAGTTTGAAATTACACATAAATTGAGAAAATAAATGTTACAATAATTAGCATTCTCATCGCTAACAGCGATCTCTTCCAGGCAACCAAACACTAGGCTATATACCTTTGTATATAAAGGTAGTGTGAACTTACCGTAGTTCCCTTTGATGGGCGAATATCACATTTGTCAAGCAGCCTCTCTTTACCATTTTCAAATATTTTCTTCCAAGTTTCCTCAGAGTTTTCGTGTCGTGATGTAACAATCACACTTTTGGAAATATTTATTAAATTCGCCAGAGATTGTCCTCGAAAACCGTATTTGTTTGGTGCTGATTTTAATGTAGATAGATCTGTAAACTTACTGGTCATATAATTTTTTCCTACACAGTTTAAGTCTCTTTTGGTTACCCCACAGCCATTGTCGATAACCTGTATTATGTTTTCTTCGATATTGACCCTTATTGCCACTGATGTAGCCCCGGCGTCTAATGAATTGTACACCTAAAAGAATTACAGTCACTTGTGGTAAATTCCTTTGATGAGTCACAAGTAAATCAATTTAAAGAACTAATAATTATTAGAAAGTATAGGTTCATTACACAATATGTTACTTACTAATTCCTCAACAGCTTTTGTATGATTATTTAATTGGATGGATGCATTGATTAAACATCGGACGTTTTCAGGAAGTTTTTTCATTGTTAACTAACTTGAATATTGTAATTTTAACAAAAACAAAACTGCAAACTATTGTGTCAAGCAAATAGTCTAATGTAAAAAAATGAAAAACGATGAGAATTTTAATCGACTGTGATTTGTTTTTTTGTGCTTTATAGTTTTAAAAAAGTTCAAGTAGGTTTATTGGGTTACTTAACCAAGGAGGTTTAGTCTGTTTGTCTGTCTTTAAAACTATATGGGGAGAGTTTTGGCGGCAAGCCTTGATCATATCATTAGCTCCACGTCTTTTGCTTAATAATCGTGTAGAATTTGATTGTTAGCGTGTAATAATGGTGGAATATTGCGTGTTAAGTGTTTTTGAATGTGCACAGATGTAGGCAAGTGATATGGTGCTGAAATATGAATTTTGGTGCCCCCTCCAAAACTCCTCCGAACTTTCAGTAAAATTCCACCCATTTTACTGGAAGACTCACGTAACTAGACGAGCTATTAAGCTCACTCTGACTCTGACCTGACTCCTGACTAACTTATTACTTAAAAAAATAACATTTAACTTGACACTGGCAAAACACGAAAGTGGAGACCATAATTTAATATCCCGTGAACATTCACGAATTTTACTCGACACTGGCAAAATGCACATGTTGCCATATTATTAAAAAGAAAAAAAAAAAACTATATGGAAGATCTTTGCACTATAGGTAATATTATTATGTCAGGAGCTTTTCGTAAGTGTAAAGCTTTCGTTACAATCCTACTTGCTACTAATATTGTATGTGAAAATATGGATGTGTGGATGAGAAGTGTGGTACGAGATGTTACATCTTCATGCCTAATCTAAAAGGCCGATGAACCGATCTAGCTGCAATTTGGTATAGTATAATATGTAGCATAGACCCCGGAATAACATACTACTTTTCAGCAGGTAAAACAGCTGGGCACAGACAGTAGTGATAAATATAAACTTTAATTGATGTTTACACATTTCTTATGGATCGTGAAACCCCATATCATATTAGTGGTGTCACTACCCAAGGTAAAGGGGAGGACTTTACCTTGAATAATGAAAACTCCGACATAATATTATGTCGACCTAATTTCCGGGTCAACACAGTAAATATTATAGCCATTCCTATTAAAACTCTATCAATGGTAATCGATTAGAATTCAACCCTGAACTTATCCACTTGTTTGAATATGGTAACCACTAAGTGTTGGCCGCCTAGTCACCGCATGTGCCGTCGTGGAACCGCCTGAAAGGTTTGTTTCGATCAGTGTTGCCTTATATATTTTAAAATTAAGCTTTAAAGTGTCAATTTAAATAATGGTTGCCACAATGAATGAGTTTTTGGAGCAGGAGATTTTGCTGTTTTGGGAATACGTTAAACGGTAAGTCGAAAGTAGATAATTATAGATCATGATAATTAAAACATGACACGAATAAAATAATAAAATAATTATTTGTATTTGGTTTAGTAAAAATAATCAACAAAATCCCTAAACTGCCTTACCGACTGGCGTTCTAGTAACACAATGGCGTGATTTACGTATTTTCCGTTAAAGCAGTGAAAGTACATTGTTTTCATCCTATTTACTTGTTTGCCTTGTTTATGTTTGATAGCTTTTTGTATAGCTTTACTAGCTGTGGTCCGCGGTTTCTCCCTTGTAAGTCTCGATCATGTGCAATCGGGATAAGAATAGTAATAGTAGCCCATGCCCTATTTCAAGGAACTAACTTATATACCATAATATTTATTATTAAGCTTACTCAGTTCACCGGAGTAACAGACATACATACCTACACATAATGCAAACTTTAACCTTTATAATAGTAATTGTAGAATAGACTTATTAACTACGCCCTCTGGCATTACCTGCTGATAGATAGTTCAATCGAACCAGCCGTTTAGCAGGGAAAACGTAATACACAAACAAACACACACAAACAATATAACAAACACACACACACACACACATATACAAAATTTTGCCTTTAAATAATGTATTAGTTTTATAGAATCCGACAAACATAGCGTAGGACGCGATATGAATTGAAGGCGTGAGTAAAATCATGGGAAACAGGTTGCAATTTGACACAATGATAGGTTTTATGACGTAGACGTCTATAGAGGGTTTCTTTTTGGGGGCAAAGCCGCGAAAATTAGCTGGTTTTTATAAAGTAAAATCGAAAACACACTCGTTTAATTCAATTCACAATAGTCAAAGGAATATTTCCTTGAAGCCAATGACGATTGAATAATTGAATGTTATTGATTCAAGACGACAAGGACTTTTGGGTAGTTATAGGTTAACGCAAAGGTACCTACATTCATTTTAACCTACTTTAAATCTATTCGTTTAGATTAGATGTTATCTGCTATTCGATTTTTTTTATTATGTGATGAATTAGAAGACGAGCAAAACGCTCTCCTGATGTTAAGAGATAACGCTGCCCATAATATCAGTACAGTGCTACTCGTACATAGGATTTCACAATGATGTGAAATTCTAGGAGCACTGCACCGATACTTCTTACTCAAGAGTCATAAGATGTTAAGACTAATTTTACTAGCTACAGTGCCCTCCTACTTCCTAACCAAGAACAGTACCTAATGTTTGCACATTACTGCTCAGGCGGTAGAATAACTGGCATTGTAGGGGTACCCACCTAGACGACCTTCTGCAATGGAAGTAATGTCTAATGACTTATAAATTTCTGTTCCTCCAAAACGCAAGCTATATTGAATTATGCATCTCTGCTTTGCTAAACTAATATACACACATTTCTTAGTTAAAATCTTATATTTTTTCCTACCCTTATCGTCATAGAACGGTAATTTGGGGAACTTTTTAATCTTTTGTCCCTTGGGCATTCCAAAGTTTTGACGAATGATTTTCTTATCTCTTCTGCTTCGACTTTTGCGAAACAATATACATTGGAGATAAAGTCCTGGGGTGACTTGTCCCATAGTCGTATAAATAGTGCAAGGGATGACCAAACACCATCAGTCAGGTCCAGTGGTTCCTTGAGTGTAAATCTAAGGGGTTCTCCATATAGAACTAAATTCATTGGATCTTCCAAAGATGACAGCAAAGGTAAGTTTCAACCTTATTTTTTTCTTATGATATTATTATTTGACAAATTATTTGTAGGTATGTTAAATTGCAGTTTTTGTAGTCATAGTTAATAAGTTAATCAAGTTTACCTAAGAATTTGGCCTAGGATAGTTTATTTCATCGTTACATAGAATTTTCAGGTAAGCTTAACACCTATATGAAATTCCTAATTTTGAAAATTATTCTTTTTATTTTTCAGATGATCAAAGTACTCACACTGCTTTTGGTAGCAGCTATCCCAGTCTTAACAGCGGAAATTCCACATGATAAAATCCTTAAACCGGAATTATCAAGCGAGGCTATAGAAACACATGCTGTTTTTAAGAAGAATACTGAGCTGGAAACAGAACATCCTGTGTATAAGGGAGATCAGCCGCAAGCTAGGGCTCATATTGAACCTGTGAGGCCTAAGGCGCCTGTGATAAGCCATGACCCTATGTTAGCTGATCAGCCTGTTGGTTCGGATGTTAATAGAGTTGTGAGTATAACTTCATCAGTTTTTGACATTAGTTTTTTTATGTATGTTTCTGGCGGTTCTGGAGAGCATCACCTTATAAGTCCTCCCCAATTCAGACCTTTATGATTAATTGGTTCAGTAGTTTTGAAAGGAGAATTTTATAACCACACTAGTTGCGCCCAGCGGTTTTACCCGCAGGACTTATGTAGCCTATGTGTTATTTCACAGTCTAAGCTATTTCTATACAACATTTCAGCTCAATTAGTCCACTCGTTTAGGCGTGAAAGGGTAACAAACATACGGATATCCATTCTTACAAACTTTCACGTTTATAATATTAGTAAGATTCATACGCTAACATTTATAGTATTAAGCGAGATGGAAGCGAATGCAATCCGAGAATCCGGCCAGAAGGGTATCTTATAGTGCGAACACTGATATAGAAGGAACTAAAAGTTTATCTAAAGCTTTTATATCTACCTCTAGAATCATTTTATTTTCTTGACAGTAATAGGTTACATACATATAATATTATCTTTGTTTTCAGGACGAGCTAACTATCCCTGGCTATGGATTCGTGCCATCTCCAATAGAGACATACCCTGATATTCCTTACGCACCTGGATATGTTTACGATTCAAGATACACTGGTCCGAGCAAGTAAGTTAACATTTTTTCCGTAAGGCCTGATCTACATGACAGATGTTAAACTAGCTTTTACAATAATTAGTTATGAAAGATATGGTGAATCTGTACGCTTAAAAACGTAAGAAATAGACGATGTCCCTGGATTGTTATTAAATTGTAAATTAAGAATGTTTATCGTAAAATAAAACGCTTTATTCTTACAATCTGATTGATGAGATTCTGTCCCACTTATTATGTATAGATAACATTATAGAACACCAAAAAATATACATATCAGAAAATTTTACATTTCAGTAGATCTAAAGTACCTACCAACATGTTCAAACGGTGGTCTTGTCCTTTTTCCAAAATTTTGATTTTTAATCTAGTGGTTATTTGTTTGTTTAGTTACGAAGTGTACGAGAATCCGAACAACTATCTAATGGAACCTGATGTTTCCACCTTCAGTTTGCTGTGGAGCCAAGTGCCTGATTCCAGGGTTTGTATTATTATATTTTGCTTTTAACTTATGTAATCGATCGTTCTAACTGCATAATAAAATGATGTGGTGTGTGAAATTTCTCACGGCTATCTTTTCATGAATTATATATTATTTAACAAACAATCGATTTTCTTATAAGTGCATAATATTATTAACTAGTTTCCTTTTCGTAAATTGTGTAGTTTCCTATATGATAACTAAATAAGAGCGATCATTAAAAATGTACAACTTAATGGTGACCTGAATACGCTGATATTTTGGGTCAACCCATAGTGGGTCAGTTCTAGTTTTATAAATGGGGTAATTTTTTTTATTTTATTGTTCAGCACACCGCTTGGATTAATTTGATGCTCACGTTGCAGTTTTTACCAGACAGCTGATTGAGAAACACTTGATTTTCTAGTAGAGAGTGCAAATATTTACTTCCATTTCTCACATTTACTTTAATTTTTTGTGTGTATTTTTTATTAATGCCGTGAATAAAGGTTTTTCTATTTCATTTAATTTTACCTTTTTAAAGATTGATTTCGTTTCTTTTCAGACTTTCGTCAGCTACATCGGAAGAGCTATCCACTACGTTTTCAGCGGCATATTCGTCATTCTCCTCGGTACCTTCATTACCGTGGGCGTTTGTTCTTACACCAACTTGTGCACCATCAGTTTCAACGGAGTGGGTCCTATTCACGAAGAAATGAGGTCCCTAATGTCTCCAGAACGCTTGGAGAGAATAAGCAATGCTGCGGACTTCGTCAAAACGGCTATTGATAAATACCAGAAGATACAAAAAGTGAGCGTTCCGACTTCTGACGGTTTGAGAAGACGCCGTTCCATCTTCTTTTAAACCAAGCTTCATTTATTTTTTAATTTTATTTGCAAGAGATTTATTAAAATAAATAAAACTAACTATTATTGAAAATTATGTTTTATTCATTTCGTTATATTTATTGACAGCTTCGAGTAGGTAGTAATCAACTTTATCCAAATATGCAAGAGAAGATGCATATTGGTTAACAAATAGTTGTGTATCTACAACAATCCAGCCCCATGATTTGATTACGCCGAAAACCATTCCAAGTAGAGTTAAGATAAAGTTTATAAACATCTTGCGTTCTGGTGCTAGTTTTGTGTAGATGGATTCTCCATAAGTCAGCTGTAAAAAAATTGAATACGAATTATCCATAACTACTTATTAATTAAAATAATATAAAACTTTTTGTCAAATTGTATAAAAAGAAAGCGTGAGTTGTTATTGACTAGCTGTGCCCAGCGGTTTTACCCGCCGTACTGTAGCCTATGTGTTATTTCAGGGGATCTATCTCTATACTATCGTTCTATCCTATACTCTACTATCGTTACTAAGCTATATCTATACCAAATTTCAGCTCAATCGGTCCACCTGTTTAGGCGTGAAGAAGTAACAAACATACACACTCGCTCACAAACTTTCGCATTAATAATATTAGTGTGATTGCCTGATTAAACACACAAGCTGAACGGATAATTCGAATTCGAAATTAAGCACTCTGATAGATTTTATTACGTAGACATTGAAACTAAAATATATTAGTTACTTTATATTATATCTAATAATTGTAATCGATCTGTTGACGAAAAATTATTATATGTTTATGAGCTTAAAAATTATTGATGGCATTTATTCATGAGTTCGTTCTTGGTGTTCGTGTCAAATTCTAAATTTATGAAACTACTTACAACTGAATTGAATAAGTAATTGGATATCGATTGTGAGAAAGACTGAGCTGGGGCTCCTGCATATACATCAGTTGAAACGATTTGAGATCTGAAAATTTAACAGAAAATATTATCATACTTTGATTACTTTGCTTGTTACAGGTTAATAGGATCATGTTTTTTTTTTAAAGTAACATACGCTCATAGGAATGCTCATCCAATGCCACAATACAATCATTTTATATAATAAAGTGGTTATAAGTATATTATGAGACCAAGAATTACTCGTATCCACGCCAATTAATATACCTTTCTCAACAAGAGGAGAAAACAACTTACTCATCAGAACTAGATGCAAAATTTGATGTTTCTCTACATTTTGATGAAAGCAGATCACACGATAAACCTTTATTTTCCGTTGAGGCTCTTATTACTACCACACATAGGGTTACTGTTAAAAATTGAATGAAAAACATTGCAATAAAATTATTTTTCAAAAGCAAATCAATTGGCGAAGACTAAAAAAAATAAGTAACAAGTATTTATATTGTAATTCGTTAATTCCCTCGAAATTTTAATAAAGAATGATCATTATGATAAATTAAGTAATAATATTTCTAATGAAAGTGATTTCAAGGAATAAGGAATTAAGTAAATAGCACTGCATAATCCTGGTTGCGTCATTTGCAATTTTGTCTAATTATTATTAGCGCAATTACCGTAATTATGGGAGCAAATTTGCATTTATAAGACAGTAAGTAACTTCCCAATATTACAAAGTCATAGGATCTTGTGTGAATAACACAAGTTAGAAAAATTATAAAAAATTAAAAATAAATAAAAAAGGTAAAGTTTCCTACAATATTCTAAATTACAATTTTATAGTTTTTAGAATTTAGATTTATAATAATATGATTGAATTATCTTTCTTGCAGATGATGAAGACAGTATTGATCCTAAGCTCAGTCCTAGCTTTAGGTCTAGCTGATATACTTGAACTGGACAATGGCCAAATTGTAGAAGTTGACTTTGAAAACACACGACCTGCACAGGTAAAACATGTTTTAGTAAACTAGATGACTGTGCCAATGAACGGAAACCATCAAGTCCGGAAAACATGTTACCAATTTGTTCCAAGTTAGACTATAAATCAATGAAGAGAAGAAATTAAATAGAGACAAATTTTAGTGCGGAGCTTATTATGTGTATCATCTAGTACTTTAATTTCCATTCAGTACTTTATTTTTGGCAATATATCAATCTTTCGTCTTAAGTTTTCACGTCATCTTCATATTTATTATCTCTATTTTTTATCTTACCTTTTCTTTCAGCCATCCATACCGTATCCTTACCAAGGTATTCCACCCCACCAAAGCCAGCCAGTGGTCATCCAACCGGTGGTAGTCAAACCCGTGCCGGCTCCGGTTCCACAAGAAACTATAGTTGTTCCATCTCCTATAACTGAAGTCACTGAAGTCGCTCCTTCTGGATACATTTCTGGTGCTGTTTATGTAAGTTATTCGTTACACCATATTTATTTTATTGATCATGACATATTTTATCAGGGGACAAATATCAACAATTTAAAAAGCTTAAAGAACTCCTATTTTCTTGTATAGGTACTCGTATAATATCTTTCTTCAATTTATGTCCTTGCTGAAAAATCTCTGAAACGAAAATTTTGCAGTTCTAAGGTTCTGTAATAGTGATTAAAAAAGGTTTTTAATGTTATTACTTAGAACGAATAATATTTCGTCGAAGTATGCAATGTTTTAATCTTATAAAGAAACACATACATCGCGATTATAATAGTAGCATTGTAAGTAAAATAAAATGCTATTCAACCTACATAATATCTTAATTAACATTTTTCTTCCAGACTGTTCTATGCGCTGCCAAATCAGGTCTGAGCCTCATCCTAGCTAAAGCACCAGCATTGATCGCCGGAACAGCTGTCGCTTTAGCAGTCTGCAAGTTCACATGCTTATGTGACTCTCAAACCACGATCTACGATGCTCAAACCCAAATCGTGTCTATAGCCACTCCAGAAAGGATCGCCAGAGCAGCTGAGTTTGTTACCGAAGCGGTCAAAAAGTACAATAAAATTCAGGAGAAATAAATTTGTAGTTAATACTTTGTTAGATTTAAGTTTTATTTAAATAAATTATTATGATGCAATATTATTTAAGTTTTTCCTTCCCTATTTATAATCATACACCTAATAATTTAAAAGTTAATAAGAAAAATTACTGTTAACAACCTACACTCTTTCCTGTTACATACATAAGAGGATTGACGAGCACAGTGCATTATTGTGTAGGGCTGCTTACTTCTTCGAATAATTTAAATAACGCTGGCTCTGTAATGGGTCACCGTTATCGCTAAAAATCTAGTGAGCATCTAGCTCGTCTCTTTCATCTGAAAAAAGAAAAAAACTACTTACCTATTATACAGCTTGTGTTAGTTCATCAAAAATATTATAGTAATCGATTTTGGAAACTACCGTGAGTGTTATCCATATTATAAATACGACACGGCTGTACTCACGTTGACTATTCGTTGAGATATGTCTCAACCACGGTTTCGGACAATTACGATGTCCTTCATCAGGAGTTCACGCCTGCAGTAACCGACGCTGACAACCGTTTATAATATTATAGTAATCGTTACTTAGGTAAGATATTGTGTAACCATCATTGAAATGTGCTCTACCTTTTAATAGAGAAAATTAATAAATCGAAAATACTTCTTCTTTTATTTTCCCTTTCTACCTACTAGGATTAACCGACGTTAAAGCTTAAAACTAGATAGTTCAACCATCAAAATACTACAGCTACTTGCTATTTAAAAACTTAATAAACAAGTGAAATCTTTTTAAAAACAAGCTTTTATTATTACGTATTACCATCTAGGACCATAAAGTACTCGTCAAGACGAATCAAATGAGCCCTAATTCGATGGGGGTACGTCGTTTAATTACAGAGTTCCTATAGCCACCTTCCTGCTCCATCATCAGATCAGCTCCATATCAGCATTGTCATCCGATTTATACATGCATGCAAAATTTCAGCTCAATCGGAAACCGGGAAGTGGGTCAAATTTAACTTGCAAGATTACAGACAGACAAACAGACAGATAGACAGACAGACAGACTGACAACAGACAAGTGACAGTAAATAAAAGCTTGTAAAAATAAATTTAAACCGTTTCTATTGGTATAATATAGTGAGCCTTAATCGCGTTATTTAAACTAAAGTTTGGAATTTGGTATCTAAATATATAAAAGGAAAGAGTGACTGACTGATCTATCAACGCACAGCTCAAACAGCTTAACGGATTTGCTTGAAATTTGGAATATAGACGTAGGCCTTTTCAAATCAAGAGTGAATAGGTTCTTACTGAACAAGCGTGCTACAACTTAGACTGCATCGTCACTTACCAACAAGTGAGATTGCGGTCAAACGCTTGTTTAGTCTGCTATAAAAACATAATATACTCCAACAGAACAGGTTACCTTACTTATACTGTCAGCGTCAAATAAAAAATATAGGTAGTGTGGCAAACCTATTATATGTTGCAGTTTCAGGTCGCCAAGATTACTACGATGCCTGCAACATGGCTTCACGACTGCCTCCTACATATTTTACACAGTTTTACGTTCCTTCTCTTTTCCATACCTCCTGAACTCCACTCGACGGAAGAAAAATATTAAAATAAAAAGATTTGGTGCCTGGGACCCCTTAAAGTGAGAGTCTTCTAAAATGTATTCTAAAATCTTCGATGTCCTTCGTCATTAGTCATGAGTGTATAATTTGATGTTGCATTGTATGTTTTTATGTATTTGAGGATCTACTTATTGCAAATGCTATATCACAATAAAAAACACGCTTGCCACCAGAACCAGACTGAATAAACTAACGTGGCAACCAGATCCGCATATTTTGTTTTAGTGTCTTAAAAAACTGGTAAACTAGTATACATTGTTAGATACATCATCATAACCTTCTCAGCCATAGGACGTCCACTGCTGAACATAGGCCTCCCCTTTGGACTTCCATAATAAATAGGTACCGGTTGGAAGCGACCTGGATCCGTCTTCCGGCGACCTTTATAAGGTCGTTCGTCCACCTTGTGGGTGGACGTCCTACGCTGCGTTTGCTAGTCCGTGGTCTCTACTTGAGCACTTTTCGATTCCATCGGCCATCCGCACTACGTGCTATGTGGCCTGCCCATTGCCACATGCCATTTATAGATTACTTTTTACAAATTATACACATTCGAGGATGTGGTACATAAACTAGGTAACGTATAAGAATGCCAACTTTGACTGAGACATTATCAAAGAGTGTATCATAGCTATTTCAGTTTTAATCTTTTGATCTATCTAGCCTTCTCCGCTTTGCTTCAGATTAATTTATCTTTATATCATCTAGAACATTAAATCTATGTATACAATCCTTTAGGCTAGAAAGATTACGGACTAACCAATAAACCGCACCAATTTATTTTCGAGAGAGATAAAGTGTATCTTTCTCGAAAATAAAATAAGTAATGAATTCAGTATTGGTACCTTAAATTTTATAGTCTCGCTTAAAACAATCGATCCAAAGCAAAGCAAAATGCACAATTGCCTATATTAAAGAAATGTCAAAAATGTTGACACATGTTTTCCCCATTCTTCTGATAGACGGACTTTGCAAATGAATGATACGTAGACACAATTTTATAACTGTAATCAAGTAGATTTTGACTCCTGATAAAGATATAAAAAGGCTATCCCCACACATTGGCGTATCCGACTTTCGAGCATGTTACCTGATAATGCCGCGATGCATGATTGACGATCATCTTGATTTACCAGCGACTTCGTAACGCCCGTAAGAGTCGCGTGCTGTCAATATTATGGGATCAGCCTAAATGATCAGTTCTACTTCAACCACGTTGGAATGGTGGAGGGATGAAGCTAAGACAGATCTGTACCATTTCTATGTGGATAGAAAATAAGATAATATTATAATAACAAGCTGCGACCAGCGGTTTTACCCGCTGTACTATGTACTGTGTATGTTAACATGTTACTCCATTTTACCCGCTGTACTATATAGCCTATGTGTTATTCCCTGTACCAAACTTCAGCTCAATCGGTCCACCCGTTTAGGCGTAAATAAGTAACAAACAAACACACTCACAAACTATCGCATTTATAATTTACTAGCTGCGCCCAGCGGTTTTACCCGCTTTACTGTAGCCTATATGTTATTCCAGGCTCTAAGTTATCTCTATATCAAACTTCAGCTCAGTCAGTCCACCAGTTTAGGCGTGAAAGAGTAACACACATACATCCAGACATCCATACATTCTTACAAACTTTCACTTTTACAATAATATAATATGAGTAAGATTTATTTTTTAAGTACAGCCACATTATACATACATTAATAGTGTGATAAGCCCAATTTTTACATAATTTAATACTTTAAGTACCTGCCAATGTCACTATAATTATTGCTGACAATGAACATGAGATAAGCAAGACAGCAGTAAGACACAACGCAGCCTAATACTAAGTGTTTCGAAATATAAACGTACTTTAATATCTGTATAGTGATATCAATATTATCTATGCTGTGATTAAAGGGACAAATGCTACGCCAATCTTTTCGAATTTCTTTGCTAATATAAGCCTGCTGGTCTTTCCCTGCTAAGTAATGCCCTAGTGATTAATAAATTACTCGTAACTATCAGAATTAACCAATTTTTGTTTCGTAAAAATGATCGGTATTTCATATTACGTCATTACTACGAAGAAGTAATTAATAAATAGTGCAAAATTAAGAAATAGAAGGTTGGGATTAAAATTATAATAAATGACCTGTATGTAATTAGGGCCCTTTAAATAAAGGAATGAAGTTACAAAGTACATCATTCCTTGACCTGTCCTTCGATCAGCAGTATCAGCAAAAGTTTTAAAACAAGGTAAGCAAAATATTAATATTAAATTTATATTAAAATGAGTTTCTTGCCCGTTCCGCTCATAGAGCTACTTTCCGAAAGGGTAGTCATGGTAAAGGGCGGTAGAGTCTTACAATAAAATTACTTTGTATTTTTTATTGTAATAGTTATCGGTCACAAAGTAATGGTAACATCATATTTCTAAAAGCATAATATTCTGAGTTTGAACAGGTGAAATTTAAAAAACTAACTACGAATTCTAATTATTATTAATAGAAAACTCTTAAAAAAGTCGAATTGAGCCAAGCTCGCCAGCCAAAATAACTAAATTTGAATTTGCAGATGTACAAGCTGTTAGTCTTAACCGTTCTTCTCGGAGTGGCGGTTGCTGCAGAACAACGACATAAAAGGACATTCTCAACTAGCAAAGTAAGTTTAATATAACATTTTATCAGATTACGTGACAAATATTTACTTCCATTGAATTTCCACTTGTCTAAAAAAAGAATAAAATGTAACCTAAGCCTAACGTATAACTTGTATTTTAAGTAGAGTGTACATACTAAGCTGTTGTGTGTGTCTAGTAGTATAGTCGAACATAAATGGGATACACCTACAATTAACCAGTGACCGGCTACACTTTGGTTTAACCGGCTAAATATAAGTGTAACCGCACTCGGACTAACGGCTAAACATCCAGTGCATTTTAAAACTGAACAATCAATTCAGAGGTTTACACGCATACATACATCTGTTTATTTGAATAAATTTGTATTACTTTGTACTAAATCCATGAATTCTTACTTTTTACAGGACTTAGTGATCACGGAATATCCCAGCTATGAGTTGATAGCGCAGCAGCCTTACGTTGCTGCTATCCTAGACTTGATCAGCCCTTTGATTGGATATAAAGCAGTAAGTTCAACCATTAACCATGTAAACCTTGCCTTGTAAAAATCACAAATTGAATGTTGTGTATCTTCTACTATCTGGTCTATATTATGTGTTTTCCTTTGTATAACATTATGATGATAATAATGATTCAATAAAGCCTTCATTAATCCCTAAAAATAATTCCTTATTCGTAGATCAATCCATTCTAAAGAAGTTTCGTAGATCTGAGGTTATTCAATCAAAAATAATTTTTGGGTAAATTACACAGAAATTTGTAACAATTCAAAATTACACACGAAGAAGATAAAAAATAGGTACTCACGTGTTTTTGTCTAAGTGTATTTTGTCATGTCCTATATCTCGTTAAAACCATTATAATCTCTTTTCCAGTCAGCTCTATCAATAGCAGTATCATCCCTTGAATGGATCGCCTCCAATTTCGTGGTCATCACCTTCAGCGCACTCTCTGCGTTCGGTTTCTGCAAGCTCACCGGAAAGTGTTCCCTGAACTACGAGCAGTACTTACCAGTCAACCAGCTTCAAGGCCTGGTTACTCCTGAAAATATAGACACAGCTCAACAGCTATTTGTTACCGCTGTAGAAAAGTACGCGGAGAAGAGAAAAAGGTCGTTGTAAATTTAATACTTAATCTAATTATTTATTTTTAGTTTAGTAGAATTAATTTGACTGAAATAAAGAAATTTTTTGCAACAGATTTAACCATTATTTTCTTTATCTCAATTCAATTCAATTGAGCCTCATCCTCATTCAATGATATTCATAAAAATCCAACAAAACATCCATCCTGTAAGGTAAACATCACGAGAAATGTAAAATACACGTATAATATCACTGTTCACATTGAAATTCTATATGTATTAGGGAAATTACATAGACTACTATGACTACATTTAACTGAAAAATGACTAACATGATGACATAAAAAAAATCTCCTTATCTCATCTAAAATCGTGACTAAATATTTCTGGTTTGAATTGGTTAATACTTAATACCTTCCCTAGTTCATTGTTAATACTTTACTTCTGTTGATGTACCTATTTCACCTAACCAATTTTATGTTATTGTTTTGCGTTAGCACAAGGTTGTGTGAGCTAGTATTTTTTTATAGAGCCCATTAATGTGTCACGCAACTTTCATTTCCGTCAATACTGCTTCTCAAGGACAGATAATAATGTTTTTCTACAACAATCAATCATTGTGTAATTGCATTTGCATATTGCTATCTTTCTGTCAATATTTTAACAATGACTCATGTTCAAAAAATGTCGCATAGAGTAAATAGTAGTCTAACGGTTTGTAGTTTGTAAGAAGAATAAAAATAAATCGCTTGACCATGGCATGTTATCTTATTCAATTATATTCTGTTGCCTTTATCTTTTTTCTAGAAATGGATCTCTATCACTTGCAATATTTTCAAGGTGACGTGTTATATGGCTTTACGGAATATTTTTACATCGATGGAGTCACTTGCTTAAGTTAATTACTCGAGTTAAAGGATTCAGTTATCAAGATTTATGCTTTAAGTCTTCATTACATTTTAAATTTCTCGAGGCCAAGTAAGTACGCCGAGTTAAAAATAACGATGAAAGGCAGACGTTATTGTGACGCACCACAAGTGTTAACTGACTCATGTGGTTGCCTCCTGTTTTAGAATTAAAAAAATAATTTATCCTGTTGACGTGACTTGTTGAACATCGCGCTCTGGATTATTACAATACTTTATTAATAGCAATCTGCGCTTAGTGAGTTATCCTCGAAGAGAGCAATCAGTTTCAATTCTGTTTGCACTCCGGCGACATTCAGTTCGGTCAATGCTGCTGTACACAAGGACGATGTGTCATTGTCGCCTTATCTTGTGACTAACTGTTTTAATACCTATGTTTTGTCTGAGCGAGTTTCAGTCGATATTGTTGAGTGCAGTTTCGCCTTTTGTTTGGAGCGTATCTACCGGGCGCGCTATCGGCCAATACTGTTTTAATTGTGAACATTTGCTTATCACCGGCATTATCGGAGGTGGAACGCGCTGCGCTGTCATTCATGTGAACCAGTGCTTCGATAGATACGAAATGGGCAACTCGAGGAGTAAGAAGTTGAAAATTACAGACGTGCCACCCGAAGACAAGAAAAACAATGAAGAGAAAATTAATAAAATGAAATCGGATATAACTGAAGCCCCGGCTAAGAGCATAATAAATGATGGAAACGGTGACAACGTGGATCAGAGCAAGGAGAAAGAACACGACAATGCAAGTAGTGCCTCTACAGTGGAAGTGCTCGACGACAAGTGACTTTTGTGCCAAATATTAGGAATAAGTTATTATAAGTTTTTAATTATGATGTGGCTTGAAGAATAAATATATTTTTTTTCTGAATTGCGTGCTAATATCTCATTTGTTATCGAAGTGGCCCGTATTAAATATAGCCATATAAGATAAATAGCGAACTCGATTATTGGAAATAATATTAATAAAATTTATTACTGATTGGGGAAAGAGCATAAAATTACTGTCCGCATATTCAACAATAGAATTTTTGGGTTAGTTTATTATTATTTTTGCCAACGTTAATGTATTGACGTGGCCTTCAGTTAATCTATGTATGTGCTCACCTATCTAGTTTATTATACTGAAATTTGGCATAGGTAATTCACCCAGGCTAGTTTGTTGTGAATGTTACATTTTTAAATTATTGGTTTCCTATAATTTGTTTTATGGACTGCTTGCCTCCTCCGGAGCCGCTTGTTGTAAATACGTTAATGTACTATTTAGATAAATCAGAGCTACTTTTATAAGCTTCTGTAAGCTACCTACCTCTACTGTCTCTTAAAGTTCCAATTTCAATACTATATCACTTTATGAAAAAGTGAAAGTTTGTGCGTTACTTCTTCTAGACATACGAGTATGTGCTGGACCGATTGATCTCAAATTTGATATGTAGGTTAGAGTTAACAACACCTTTTCACGAGTAACTACGAGTACTAGTAGTTAGCATAAATTTTCTAATTACATAGTTGTCTTAAATCCAATTAATTATAATATTTACATGTCATTATTGGTTGTCATTGATTAAATCTTTTAATGGATTATAATAGGCCAGCTCTAGTTGTGATTCATTTGTTTATTTGTTTCACCAACAGTTGTGATAAACTTAGTCGCAGTATAACATTTAAAACATACGTGATTTAACTTTTTATACGTCACTTTTAATTCTCAAACAGATCAACATGTCAATATGTAACACTTTTTAAATGAAACTTCGCAAAAACAAAGAGCAGCGCGTGTTTAAGAGGCATCTTTTTATCTTCAGAATTTATTTTCGCATAAAGATGCATTTAACGCTTAAATATCTACATTAATATTAAGATATATACTTAATAAGATTCACACAGACCGACCTTCAGAAAAGTTACATACATAATGCACATGTAGGTAAGTACATTATATAAGTACGTGCAATTACAAACACAATTTCAGTTCATAATATTGTGATGAAGTGGCGGATACCCTAAACACAGGTTATCAAGTCATTTACGCAAATAATCATGCAATAATGTCACGATAACCACTGGAAAATTTTAATGCTTATGGCATAGCATGGGTAAGATGCATGCTAGCTAAAGAATAATATGCCTACTGTTAAAGTACCTTCCATCTATAGGTTTGACGGGTAAGGTGAACTGAGAAAAAAAGGGCTGATGAGACCTAAACATCTTATTAATTTCACGGACACTTTAGGATGAGTAGCAAACCGTTATGTGGACTACTTTTTAAATACTTTGGTGATAGGTACTGTGACAGTTGGACAGATGGATCCTGACTTTTATAGCCAGATGGATCGCTTATCGTAATTATAGTAGGCTTTACTTCTAGATCTGTCACGTTTCATCTGAAAAGCTGAAAATCGGGCTCAGTGGCGCATTGTAAAAGAGGCTCATGTACAGAGCGATGATCCGCTAAATTCGTGTTTTAAACAAAGTAAGACAAGCAAAAACCTTAAAGAACGTAAAGTAAGATACAATATTACACAATAGTGTTCCAGACAATCAATAACTTGAAACGTTAAATTGGTCACAACATAAAATTAGCTCCATTATAACATCAATATAAGTGCCATTACCTTGCCTACTTAATGTGACCCATAGAAATATATTCCATAGGCTTCGCCATTGTCATAATGATTTAGCATAAAAGAGGAACCGCCCCGTTTCTATGGTGTCGGTGATCATAACAGCTTTTATTCTAGAACGCAACAAGCTCGGTTCATTTCAGTGTTTGATTTTGTCGCAAGCCAGCGTCTGAATTTTGGATTAATTTATTCAAATCGGGTTAGATTTGTCCTTCTATTTGTGATTTGTGACGTCAGTAGACAGTAGAAGTTTAACTTGAGCAAGTCGTTGCGTCTATTTTCTGTCAATTTTAAATATTGTGTGTCCCAATATTTGTTCAAACTGGGCCAATGTATGGACAAATCTGTTGTCGAAAAACTCCAAGCAGCGAAGTGAGTGGGATAACAAAATTTTGTCTTGATTTTTATTTGAATTAAAAATATACCTTTTTACTTATTGTTGCAGCTTTATATAAGAAATTTATCTACAATAAACGTCCCCAAGATTAAATTTGAATATTAAAGTTATTAGTATTTTGTAACTCTTAAAAATGAAAAATCGGGCTATATACTCGTATGTGCTTTTATTGTTAGCCAGTGCTTTTGGGTGAGTCAGTCATATTCTTTTGTCTTCAAAGACAATGGTAGTGGGAATACTAATCGGGCTGTTTTAAGTTTTGTTTGGTACTCTATTTTAACTCCTGTAATTATAAAATAGCAAGTAACTTAATAATTGCTGTTGTATTTTGTAGATCACTGAATTTTATCTTATTAATATTATAAAGGCGAAAGTTTGTGTGTATGTGTGTGAGTGTGTGAGTGTGTGTGTGTGTATGTTTGTTACTTCTTCACGCTTAAACGGATGAACCGATTGACTTAAAATTTGGTATGAAGATAGCTGAGACTCTGGAATAACACATAGGCTACTTTTTATCCTGATAAATGAAACAGTTTCTGTAAAAAAACCAATATATTAAAAAAAGTGACAGTTCTGAAATTTGACAATTAATTGTCATTTTGACATTTTCGATTTTCAATTGTTTTTGAAAAATTTGACAATTAATTGTCATTTTGACGTATTCGATTGTCAATTTTTTTTTAGAAATTTGACATTCGATTTTCAATTATTTTTTTGATAAATTTGACAAATGAGATTTTTAATTTTTTTTGGAGAAATTTGACATATTCAATTTTCAATTTTTTTTTGCAAAATTTGACATATTCGATTTTTTTTTATCAAATGGGCTTACTATGGCTGCTTAATTTGTGGTTTATAAAATGGGCTTAATATGGGTGCTTCTTTTGAAAACTAAATGGGCTTACTATGAGTGCTTCATTTGTTGTTTATCAAATGGACTTACTATGAGTGCTTCATTTGTGGTTTATCAAATGGGCTTAATATGGGTGCTTCTTTTGAAAACTAAAGGGGCTTACTATAGGTGCTTCATTTGTAATTTATCAAATGGGCTTACTATGGGTGCTTCATTTGTAATTTATCAAATGGGCTTACTATGGGTGCTTCATTTGTAATTTATCAAATGGGCTTACTATGGGTGCTTCATTTGAAAACTAAATGGGCTTACTATGAGTGCTTCATTTGTTGTTTATCAAATGGGCTTACTATGAGTGCTTCATTTGTGGTTTATCAAATGGGCTTAATATGGGTGCTTCTTTTGAAAACTAAATGGGCTTACTATGGGTGCTTCATTTGTAATTTATCAAATGGGCTTACTATGGGTGCTTCATTTGTAATTTATCAAATGGGCTTACTATGGGTGCTTAATTTGTGGTCTATCAAATGGGCTTTGTATAAGTGCTTCATTTGTGGTTTATCAAATGGGCTTACTATGGGTGCTTCATTTGAAAACTTAAGGGACTTACTATGAGTGCTTCATTTGTGGTTTATCAAATGGGCTTACTATGAGTGCTTCATTTGTGGTTTATCAAATGGGCTTACTATGGGTCGTTAATTTGAAAACTAAATGGGCTTACTATGGGTGCTTCATTTGTGGTTTATCAAATGGGCTTACTATGAGTGCTTCATTTGTGGTTTATCAAATGGGCTTAATATGGGTGCTTCTTTTGAAAACAAAATGGGCTTAATATGGGTGCTTCATTTGTAAATTATCAAATGGGCTTACTATGGGTGCTTCATTTGTAATTTATCAAATGGGCTTACTATGGGTGCTTCATTTGAAAAATAAACAGACTTACTATGAGTGCTTCATTTGTGGTTTATCAGATGGGTTTACTATGGCTGCTTCATTTGTGGTTTATCAAATGGGCTTACTATGGGTGGTTAATTTGAAAACTAAATGGGCTTACTATGGCTGCTTCATTTGTGGTTTATCAAATGGGCTTACTATAAGTGCTTCATTTGTGGTTTATCAAATTGGCTTACTATGGGTGCTTCATTTGAAAACTAAATGGGCTTACTATAAGTGCTTCATTTGTGGTTTATCAAATGGGCTTACTATGGGTGCTTCATTTGAAAACTAAATGGGCTTACTATGAGTGCTTCATTTGTGGTTTATCAAATGGGCTTACTATGGCTGCTTCATTTGTGGTTAATAAAATGGGCTTACTATGAGTGCTCCATTTGTGGTTTATCAAATGGGCTTACTATGAGTGCTTCATTTGTGGTTTATCAAATGGGCTTACTATGGGTGCTTCATTTGAAAACTAAATGGGTTTACTATGAGTGCTTCATTTGTTGTTTATCAAATGGGCTTACTATGAGTGCTTCATTTGTGGTTTATCAAATGGGCTTAATATGGGTGCTTCTTTTGAAAACTAAATGGGCTTACTATGGGTGCTTCATTTGTAATTTATCAAATGGGCTTACTATGGGTGCTTCATTTGAAAACTAAATGTGCTTACTATGAGTGCTTCATTTGTGGTTTATTAAATGGGCTTACTATGGCTGCTTCATTTGTGGTTTATCAAATGGGCTCACTATAAGTGCTTCATTTGAAAATTAAATGGGCTTACTATGAGTGCTTCATTTGTGGTTTATCAAATGGGCTTACTATGGCTGCTTAATTTGTGGTTTATAAAATGGGCTTACTATGAGTGCTCCATTTGTGGTTTATCAAATGGGCTTACTATGAGTGCTTCATTTGTGGTTTATCAAATGGGCTTACTATGGGTGCTTCATTTGAAAACTTAACGGACTTACTATGAGTGCTTCATTTGTGGTTTATAAAATGGGCTTAATATGGGTGCTTCATTTGAAAACTAAATGGGCTTACTATGAGTACTTCATTTGTGGTTTATCAAATGGGCTTACTATGGCTGCTTCATTTGTGGTTTATGAAATGGGCTTACTATGAGTGCTCCATTTGTGGTTTATCAAATGGGCTTACTATGAGTGCTTCATTTGTGGTTTATAAAATGGGCTTACTATGAGTGCTCCATTTGTGGTTCATCAAATGGGCTTACTATGGGCGCTTCATTTGAAAACTTAACGGACTTACTATGAGTGCTTCATTTGTGGTTTATCAAATGGGCTTACTATGGGTGCTTCATTTGAAAACTAAATGGGCTTACTATAAGTGCTTCATTTGCGGTTTATCAAATGGGCATACTATGGGTGCTTCATTTGAAAACTAAATGGGCTTACTATGAGTGCTTCATTTGTGGTTTATTAAATGGGCTTACTATGGATGCTTCATTTGAAAACTAAATGGGCTTACTATGAGTACTTCATTTGTGGTTTATCAAATGGGCTTACTATGGCTGCTTCATTTGTGGTTTATGAAATGGGCTTACTATGAGTGCTCCATTTGTGGTTTATCAAATGGGCTTACTATGAGTGCTTCATTTGTGGTTTATAAAATGGGCTTACTATGAGTGCTCCATTTGTGGTTCATCAAATGGGCTTACTATGGGCGCTTCATTTGAAAACTTAACGGACTTACTATGAGTGCTTCATTTGTGGTTTATCAAATGGGCTTACTATGGGTGCTTCATTTGAAAACTAAATGGGCTTACTATAAGTGCTTCATTTGCGGTTTATCAAATGAGCATACTATGGGTGCTTCATTTGAAAACTAAATGGGCTTACTATGAGTGCTTCATTTGTGGTTTATTAAATGGGCTTACTATGGGTGCTTCATTTGAAAACTAAATGGGCTTACTATATTTTTTTTTTAATCGAAATAAATTTGTCAAATACTAACTTCACCGAAAACCGAACAGAATAAGAAACCGTTTCACAAAATGAGCAGAACATCTCCTACATATATATGTTGTGCCCATCCCAGTATCTATTGGAGGCTCGGTACTCGAAGTTGTGGACTCATATATCTATCTAGGACAAGTAGTCCAATTAGGTAGGTCCAACTTCGAGAAAGAGGTTAACCGCCGAATCCAACTCGGTTGGGCAGCGTTCGGGAAACTACGCAACGTCTTTTCGTCCGACATACCTCAGTGCCTCAAGACGAAAGTCTTTAATCAATGTGTGTTACCGGTGATGACTTACGGCACCGAAACGTGGTCCTTTACTATTGGCCTCATCTCGAAGCTCAAAATCGCACAGCGAGCTATGGAAAGGGCTATGCTCGGAGTTTCTCTACGTGATCGAATCAGGAATGAAGAGATCCGTAGGCGAACTAAAGTCACCGACATAGCCCAGCGGATTAGCAAGCTGAAGTGGCAATGGGCAGGCCACATAGCGCGGAGAGCGGATGGCCGATGGGGTCGAAGAGTGCTCGAGTGGAGACCACGGACTAGCAAACGCAGCGTAGGACGTCCACCCACAAGGTGGACAGACGGCCTTATAAAGGTCGCCGGAAGACGCTGGATGCAGGTCGCTTCCAACCGGTACATATGGAAGTCCAAAGGGGAGGCCTATGTTCAGCAGTGGACGTCTTACGGCTGAGATGATGATGATGATGATGATCTCCTACATGTTTCTGGTGTTAGGGTACCTAATGTAGAAAGCTTATATAAGTGAATTTAGTTTTTAAAAGTTAGTTAAAATTAGAGCAATTATATTATAAACAAGTTTTATCGGTAATAACTGTGCCGCGGGTAACACCGCGGGTCGCAGCTAGTATTAAAATAAAGGTCGTTATGGATTCGATATGTAGGTTCTAATATATAATTAATCCTAACATCGTTTTTAAAGGTACCTCGCAAACTATTGTCTATTATAACTTTTTTTTATTGGCTTAAATTCTACTCATATATGCACAAGGTGGAGCTGGTCTAAAGTGATAAAATATCCAATAAAGTATTTCCCAAGTCATCAAGAGCAATAAACGGTTACTCGGCTCAAATAAATCTATTATAATTTACAACATTACTTGCACTTTGTGGTGTATTTATGTAATAAGTGGTCTGTGGTTTTATTTATGAAATTACACATATTTGTGGACTGAAAACATTGCACGATATATTATTGTGTCACACTTAATCCAAGTCATGTGTTACATATCACATACACAGATTATCGGATTATGATTGTTGATGGAGTTTCTAATCTATACCTCGATAATATTGTGAACTCATGGAGCGTTTCTGTAATTTTGCTGGAATGCATTTTATGTGGCATATTACTAGTGGTAGTTATGAATAAAATATAAATTAATAATAGAATAGTTATTTATTTAATGATTGGATTTTCCATGTTTATTAGAAATGCACCACTAACTCTACATTAGGTACTAACAAATTATCCATTAATAAAATTTACTTAACTTTAATGCCTTATATTAACGGCAATGCAGTAAAAATTTTAAATCTGAACATGTCTGATTCATACTTCCTTGCTTCGTACCCTTTAATTCTGCGGACCCTGATCTTCTTTCACTATCGTCCTCCCAGTGACGTCACGCCATCGACCATAGATCAAAATTGCTGGCTATCTGCAACGCATTTCGTACTATACGATTTTTAAAACTATCGCGAGTGTTCTTCATAGCTACTATAACAACAAAAACGGCACAACTCACTTCTAATAACGTGTCGTTATTGTTGTTTTAGCATTTCATACTGCCAAACACATTATACTGCTTATCCAAAGAAAACATAACTAAGCTCCTGTTGTAATGTTAACAGCAACGCAGTAGCTCGGTCTAAAGGCAGCAAGATGCCAACAGAGCCTATCAAGCTGTACTACCTGCCTCCTTCACCACCGTGCCGCGCTGTCATGATGACGGCGAGGGTATTGGGGCTGGAGCTCGAGCTGGTCACCACTAATATCATGGAGGGGGCGCATATGACTCCGGAGTTCTTAAAGGTGACTGTTCAAATTATAAATATCATTATAACTACCAATCTTCTGTTAGCAATTTCAAAAACAGACTAATTTTTTTTCCTTGAAAAACTTCCTTGAAAAATACTTAAATTGAAGAAACCTATACTATTTAATTATCTTTGTATATCTTAAACTGACTCTCTTTATTTAGAGACCAGTCAAATATTGGGTAAATATTCAAAACTTAAAACTTTTCTCTCATGATTCCAACAACGTTAGGGTAATATTAACTCTATCTTAGTATGCTGCCGAAATTTATTTCACTTGAAAAAAAGTATGGTTTAAAATTGAATGAGAAACTGTATCTAACACTATACATAAATTAAATGTTAATTCTTGCTTTACATTGGGTGGACGACGTGACCGTTTCACTTATTTGCATGAAAAAGGTTTTGTGATATTACGCTTAAAGAAACGTAACTATGTAACTCTCCTATTTACATGGTAAATCGAAAAGGTATCCAGGTTCGCATTATTATGCTTATGAAAATCAGCAGTTTAAATAAGTATTATGTTTCAGATGAATCCACAGCATACGATACCAACGATGGATGACAGTGGTTTTATTCTTTGGGAAAGGTGAGCTCCGAATGACTTGTACGAATTACAAACTGTGTAATTTTATCTAAGGTTTAAATGCATTGTTCTTTTCCCAGCCGAGCCATTATGACGTATCTAGCAAATGCTTACGGTAGAGATGACACACTGTATCCCAAAAACCCTCGACTCAGAGCTATTGTGGATCAACGTCTCAACTTCGACATGGGCACCTTGTTCCAGAGATACTTTAATTTATACGTAAGTCTCTATTTAAATACAAATTAATGTTTGTGGGTTTCCTTTTTGCATCAGTAAAATGTCAAATACATAGCGGTTTTTCAGCAGCGCACATCCAAAATATTACATCGGTGTGTATTTAGCACCTTGTCATAATATGGTTAATTTGCTCAGACAAATGGCTTAATCTATGGTTTAAGATGTTACGGTCATGACTTGTTTGTATTAAGGAGAGGCTATATATGTACAGGTATATTATGAACAAGTTTACGAAAATTTCTGGAATTTATTTGATACACATAACCCTGTAACGCATTTTCTAACTAAATGCAGCAATTCAACAGCAGAAAGGATTTTCAAATCATCAAAAATAGCTCACATTTTTAATACCAGATACCAATGCTGTTCAAAGGAGAGCCATACAATGAAGAAAATGCAGAGAAACTGACAGAAGCACTCGGTTGGCTGAACACCTTCTTGGACGGTCGAGCCTTCGTGGCAGGAGATAATCTTACTCTTGCTGACATCGCAATTATTGTTACCATCACTAATATCGATGTAAGTAAAGTAATGAGTTTGTCTGTACCAGGTTCTCCTAATCATCAGAAAAAAAATGTTTGGTAGAGAGGTGCATTGTGCATTTCATTATACGACAAACGCTAAATATTTAGATAGTGATGTTTACCAAATTTCTCTATATCGTTGTATCAGTATCAAAACTAACTAAATAAGAGTCGCTGAATTCGACCCGAGTCCGTGTTGCGGCATGATGTTCAGTGAAGCCAGGGAGGGATTTATCCCGCCTTTTAGGTATAGTCTGCTGCCATCTACGGCCGCATCGTCGCTTTAAATCACGCGAGATCGTGGTTAAAGGCTTATATGTATAATAAATAAAAAAAAAAACTTTTAAAAATATATCAGAGTCCAATAAGCCGAAATATCTCTCAAATTAGAATATACTACCATTAATCAAAATAAAATTTCTTAATGAACCAAAATAATTTCAACTTTTTCAGGCTTTTGGTTTCGACTACAGCGAGCACACAAACATCGTCAAGTGGTTCGAAAGGACGAAGAAAGCCTTAGAGCCCTACGGTTACAATGAAATCGACGTCGCTGGAGCTCAAATACTTGCTTCGTTCCTGAAGAAAGATTAATTATTGTTTCTAGTAATAATTTCTACTGCAGTTCGATTAGATGTAAGCCCAGGGCTCAGAGCAATAAACATAGTTTCTAAGCAACCAGGTTTATTATTTCACTTATCGGAACCTATATTCGCGACGTTGGTAGAATGCATACGTTTTGAGTTTGATTAGGTACAAGAAACATTTTTACTTAGTTCATCTTCTAAATATATGAAAGGAAAGGTTGACGAATCTTTTAACGCACAGCCCAAACTACTGAACGGATTCAGTTGAAATTTGGAATACAGATAGGTTTTGTGACGCTCCGCTAAAAAAGGATTTTGCCACACGGGCAAAGCCGCGAGCGTTAGCTAGTTCATTATGAAGAAATATTTTTACTCAAAATTGAATACTAAATCATGGAATACCCAAATGGCCCTATTCTCACGTACTTACTGTTGTGGTAGGAAAATGAAACAATGTACTACAATAATAAAGACGATACAGTAATGTTTACCAATAATATTGGTTCAGTCTATCCGGTCGTATGGGAGCGAGTGGCGATCTATAGCTGTGTTGAGCATTTATTCTATGTCCCATACATAACAATGCGCACACGCAGGCGGGCCGGCGCGCAACGTCCTACGTTTTCAAAACAAAACGCTCAACCGATTGTTCGTTTCAAAATTCCACCACAAAACGAGCAAACACCTTCCAGTATTCACAAACAACATGTCAAGAATGAAAGTGTGAAGTCTATTATACAGTTCGAACTGATAATGTCTTGAGTGTGGATATTTCGTGGTTGGATTACTGCAGCATCATGTTTGTTACTGTACGTATATTTATTGTTTATTTATCAACATTTTATTCAATATTTAAACTTAATTTTAATTGGGATATCGCCTACTGGATAACGTATTTTAATCTATCTGACCAATTACTAATATTTTATACAAAATTATAATACAGATGGATTTCTTCAAAAACATCTTTACAAATATGAAAATTAGTGTGTCGATCAATGTATAGGCATGATTTAGTACCTACCCAGTGAAAATAATTTATTTGGAAGAGCACATTAAAATGAAATCACGTCATTAATGTACGTCAAATTTCGTAATATTACAGTAATCACCTCCCATATTCAGGTAATTTGCAACAATTTTGAACCTGAACATGGTAACAAGGTCAATAATTGTATAGAGTATATGGATATGTGATAACATTTGATGATAAAGGTGCGCTACACGAGTAGTCAAAGGATGTAATCATTATCCAACTAGTCACATCAATGTGCTGGACTATTGTTAAATTGTTCTCTCACGATGTACCTAACACAATCACTGTGCGGTATGATCCTATATTATTACTAGCATACGTCCTAGAATATAATTGTAATGTATCACGACATTAAATAATAGTAGAAATGCAGCCTTTCAACTTGAACATGATTTGTAAAGCAATGGAGAAGCAGGAAACTAGATTAGGTACTGTTGCAGTAACATACATAGTAAATCGCGTCTCCCTAACGCGATTTACTGTGTTAGATCCCTCCGGATAGGTTAGTTATATCACATCAACGCGATTTAGTTTAAAGAGTCATATTATAAACATTCAGTTTATTCGAGGATCATAATGTTCTTTATAATAATAGTTTAGCTAGTTTAGCGATGTTCAAAAATATTATTAACTCTTCTTCTTCTTGGTTTTTGGCTCTAATCTTTAGCCGGGCGCTACGATTCTGTTCTTGCTTGTAAGTCGTAGGTTATAGGCTAAGAAGGATTTGCACAGATTTTATCGCCCGAATTCATAAGTAATTACAATTTTTAAAACAATTTTTTTCAGTCTACTTTTTGTGTCATGGTAATAGCTACTTCTGTAACGACAGCTGTACACTTCAATGCAAATCCTACATCGGATATCTCAGCGGACGACAAAAATGTCACAAATAAAACAATGGATGTATCGGACGAGAGCGGTCGAGAAGTCGACGGAGATGACGATATAAAAGACAAGAAGTTTCTTGACGATGCTATGAAGAAAGTACTAGATCCGACACCAGTTCTTCCTAAACATGATGATATAGTTCAGAGTTTTAAATATAAACTAGAAGAACTCTATTATATGAATACGACTTTTGAAGCTTTTATGGACGAGATGGACAAATTGAGTCTTGATATATGTAAAACTTCTCAAGTCGCTCTATGGTCATACGTTACTGATATAAATAATGAGGTCAAGAAGAATACAATGGTTCGTAATATAATGACGATGTTTGAAATGCAAAAATATTATTGTAAAAATAATACTCAACATTATCTTTTTTTGTAGGTACGTATAGCAGCTGAAGAAGACGAAATTAAGAAACAATATTGGAATATACTTAAAAAGAATTACTTAAGCGATCCTAATCTAACTATTGACCCAAAATTGACAAGGAAGATTAGAATTATTAAAGAGAGAGGGACAAACGTACAAATGCCGCAGAGTAAGGTGAGTTTAGGAATTATATTTTAGAGAGAAAGAAAACTTTGATTTAAGTACATAATGGTAATATAATATGTTTGTTAAATGTTTTAGCAAAGAGAAGAAATCGACACAATGCAGAAAATATGGAGTAGAGTGACTGTTTGTGCCTATAACGCTTCTTTGTGTAATACGGAAGATTCGGTACGAACTATAAGTGGTCAGTCACAATTTGCTTAATTATTATTTTTAATACAAAAACAATAAAAATGTAAACTGAATCCTAGCAATGTAGTTAAAAATCCTGTTGTAATAACTGAATTAGCTACTAATATTATTGAAAAAGATGTTAATACAAACAGAAAATGTATTCTTCACTTGTGTAATTAAAACATCTTCTCAGGATCTTTACACACTGCTAATAAAATACATAGGTATAACAGAATAAAATAAAAGCTAAATTAATTAGATTAATAATTTCATTTGTTTTCAGATATTATAATGACCTTCAAAACCAGCAATGACAGTAAAGAATTAGCATACTATTGGGCAGTATATCGAGATGCTACTGGTAAAAAGATTCGTCCAATATTCAAGGACTATGTAGAGAGAATGAATAACGTTGCTGAATCGGAAAACTTCACTGATGCTGGTGATATGTGGCGATATGCTTTCGAAGATGACGACTTTGAAACCACAGTTAGTCGTATATGGAAAGAAATAAAACCACTTTATGACTTATTGCTATATTACGTAAGAGCTAAATTGAAGGCAACTTACAGAGAAGATTTACAGGGAAACAATAAATTAGTACCAGCGCATATTTTAGGTGAGTCTTCTTTCAAAGGCACTGATACGTGCTGTTTGGATTGAATATATTTGCGCTACGTTTATATGAATCCATTACACTGGGCAACAAAATCATACTTTTTTTTTGTTTTATGAAGTTTCTTACTAATTTGACGTCGCTGATTTCAAATCTACCCTTAGTTTCTTTCTAGCAGCTCTAGTTTTAGTGATACAGCTACTTCTTGAAATATCGTTACTCTGCTTACTTGAATTAATTTATAGTGCAAAAAATTACAAAAATTCTTAGATAAACCGCTATGTCTACGTAAAGGAGAACTTGTTTAAATGATTCGAATAGTTTTTGTGCTGTTTGGTGTGCTTATATGTTAAGGAAATGCGTTTAAGTGCGTTTAATTCTGTGAAAAAGGCCTATTTAGACAACTTTGGGAAGCCATTACAAATGTTTAGTAAGCCTTGGATGCCGAATTTTGTATGTAGTAGTTACATAACATCATTACGTTTATAGCCTAATAAAAAAAGAATCACTTTAAAGTTCGAAAGTCCTGGGATCTGGCAAAAACCGACTAATCATTACGATGATCGTTACTTTTGTTGTTGTGAATATTACCGCCATAAACCGCAAAAATCGTTCCGAATGGACTTATCCTAATTTAAAACTGGTTATTAGACCAATCCTAAATATCATTACCCCCTCTTCATATAAATTTAGGTCTGATAAAACAGTTGGTAAAAGTTCTATGCTAAGCTTTCCCCAGTTCTTAATGTTTCCGAAATTGAAAGCACAGAAAAAATTAAAGCTGGTCTTTTTGATGGTTTACAAATCAGTAAACTAATAAAGGACCAATTTTTACTGACTTTATAACAGATGAGGAGAAATTTGCACGGATTTAATTTATTTGGGTTGTACAAAATTTTTTATGAAATATAAAGTTTCCAGGCTACATTCAACACATTGAGCAGCTCATGTTGCAATTCCAGATGCTAGAATGTAACATGAGCATCTAGATAAACTTCTTCTTCAGCCATTTAGACCGCTTCCCAGAAAAAATTGGCGATTTAAGCGAAGAACAAGGACAATCCGTTCATCAGGATATTCGCACTATGGAAGAGAGATACCAGGGTCGTTGGAATGCAAATATGATGACTGATTACTGCTGGAGCATTTGTAATAAGACTGATGTTTCTACTTATGCAAGAAAAGCTCATAAAATAAAGTTTTTTTCATGTTAAGTAAGAGCAATATATATTTCAATTCTAAAATTTTGGTATTTTTGGCTAAAAATGAAATATGCTCATATTTCAAAAACTAGAGCTGCTAGACAAAAACTGACTACAGATTTGGAATCAGCGAGGCAAAATCATAAAAGATCCGTTAAAAAACTTCATAAAACAAAACTACTGTTTACCAGTGTTATTTATTAATAGCTATCATAAAATGTATTTTAATAGCATAGAGGTGCCATTGTATCGAAGTATGGTGCATCTTAAATTGTTATAATAGAAAAGAAGTGCCGGTTCTTTATTTTATTGCCGAAATATATTATACTACTATGATAAATTTTGTGATTGCTCTAATGTTTATTACAGGCAACTTATGGGCTCAAGAATGGCAAGCCGTCTATCCGAAAGTTGTGGCATATCCTGAACACATGCGACCGCTTCACACAAATGAAACCATTCGGTCCAAAGACCTGTTTGATGCTGTCGATGATTTCCACCAGTCTCTTGGATTTGATAGTGCTAGAGATTCCTATGAAGATATTAGAGAGACTATGACGACTGCTAATTGTTTACCTTCAAGTCATGATATGTGTGATGGTGTGAATTACAAGTAAGATATCAAGATGAATACAAATAACGCTGTACAAGTATATATGTATATTCGAATATGTAGATTTGCTAAATATAAATAAATTCAAATTGTTTCTTTTGAATGTCGATAAGAAAAACTGTGGCATATTATATTATGATAACTTTTAAAAGTAAAGAAAAATAGGAGAAATTTGTTAAAAATCTAGTTTATCCGATTATTCTAAGATGAAATAATTAATTCCATTGAATCTATGCAAATCTATAAAATTTTGAGCCAAGGCCAAGTCAAGGCAACCCAATCCCCCCAACGTGTTTAGAAAATACGACTTTTTATTAGCACAATTTTTACTTTACATAAAATCCTTTTCATACTCCAGAATAAAATGGTGTGGAGAGAAAATAACCGACGTGGTCGTTGGGTTATCAAAAGCTGCAAGGCTGTTGGGTCACGTTCAGTACTTCAAACACTATAAAAATTTAACGCCTTTGTACCGGGATGGTCCAAATCCTGGTAATATTTTTTATATTTACGTTTGTGTTGGTCTTAACTGGTGTTTAAAAAAAAACAATTGACGGTGCCCTTAAAGTACCGATGGTGTTTAAGTCACAACTTTCTTCCTTAGTAAGGGTCTTTTTACTCTGATTTATAAACCTTCCTCTTTTTCTTTTTCTTCTTCTTTTCTTTTTAGTTTTTCGGAATGACGAAATTTAATTTAATTTAATGAGTATATTGAAATACCTGTATAGTATTCTTACAAACGCCTGTTATTTTCAGCATTTCACGATGCAATCTCGGACATCGTTGCCATTCAACTAACGTCACCGGATCATCTGGAGAGATTAAAACTCTTACATGCAGAGACAGGTCCCGAAATTAATCTGAACCATCTTCTCTGGGTTGCGTTGGAAAAGTTTCCTTTGATGGCCTACGCGTACGTCCTTGATAAATGGAGATGGGATGTCTTTGGGAACAGCAGCTTTGATAATTGGAATGAACATTGGTGGAATTTAAGGTAAAGATAGATTAACATTTTATTGTGTATCTTAACAAGCACCAAACAACGACACGAACGAACAAGCTTATTATCAAAGCAATAATATAATTTATGTATTTAGGTTCCAAAAATATTTAGGTTCTCTTAAAGAAGGATTTTGGAAGCATTTTCACATTCTTTGGCCCTCAAACTAGATTCCCAGCCAGAGAGAACCAAGCAAGCGACTAGCTAATTAGCTAATGAAGTATGTAAATCATAAAAATACAACATCCCATCAAAATAAAACATCATCATCAACCAAATAACATCATTCTCCATACATCTTTTCCTAGAAACATGTGGAATTTCAAACAAGCTCCCGTGCCTAAAGTGTCCATGAGGCTAGCCGCGTTTTGAATTGAATTTTATAAATAGCATAGTATATTAAATACCGATAGACTTATTTATTGACTAAACTTGAAGCAGCTGAAGTTTAAAACTGGAAGAAACAATCTTAGTAAAACCAGCTTTCCAACAGAAAATATAAAAAATTGCAGCAAATAATCCACATTCGATAACCGTAATAAATTCGTCAGGAATTCTTTTTTCATTCCATTCGAATACTCGTTCTCTAACTGTGATATAATTCAAATTTGATCCCACTAGGATACACTTTAGCCTCAAACTTGAAACCCCTTTAATATTATAATATCTTGTTGGAGAAAAAAACAAATGACAATGGCACTTGAGGAAGTTATTTTTAACCGCAGTTTCGTTCATGCCAATGGTTCTAACCTTGATCTTAGAGACCCTTGAACTTAGCCAGTAAGGTTAGGAGGAATCTAGACGCACTCAAGACAGTAATTCTAATTATTTTGCGACCTTCTGTAAACTGTGACCTGCGTATAGTAATTTATTTTATTTGGTACCTTTATAATATTATCTTACATATCTACGTTAACTTAGAATTTTTTTTCACAGCTTCAAGGACCTGAGTATATTAGTTTAAATTTTAACTCGATAACTCCAAGTGATCCCGAGTAAAAGGGTCTTGACAGATAGACAGACGGACAGACGAGTGATCCTATAAAGGCTGTTATTTCCTTTAGAGGTACGAAACCCTAAAAACAGCTTTTCATGGGTATCGCATGGAAAAAATCAACTTCAAGGAGTTTTTTGTCGAGTTCAGAATCCTTTTTAGGCTTCCGTAGTGAACAAGGAAGCCTTATATTTTCGTTTTGTCTGTCCGTCCGTCCATCCGCGGCTTTGCGGAGAAACTATAAGTCCTAGAAAGCTGTACTTTTGCATAGAGTAAGATAATGATTAGGTTAAGAGAACGGTCATTAAAATAATTTTAAATCAATTAATTATTCAAGGTACCTCCCGTAAGATGGGGATGATTTTTTTTCTGGCTGATCCCATCATGTGGGGTATTATTTTTGAATAGGTATTTTAAAATGAGGGACGGGTTGCTAAGTAACTTTTTTGATTTAGTGATCTATTTGAAAGATCAAGTTTAAATATAAACTTTTTATTTACGTCTCCTCTCTAAAATCTAAACTACTGGCTTTAAAACTCTGAAAAAAATCACGAATATAGGTTAATCTTTGAACTTTCCAGCAAAACTAAAGCGATTAAGACATCTTTATTACTTTAAATGATATCGTTGATGAAAGTAAAGGTAGAACTGGCACTACGAAAGCCTGCGCATAGCCCGAATAGCGAGCGAACCCTATTAATATATGTACAATGTACATATATAACCCTATTCATTTTAGTATAATATATATAATGCAATTTTTCCCAGTGTTCTCAAAAGACTCTTTGAGAATAATAATATATTATATCCAATTTGGCTTTATTATCAGTAGGTATAATTACTCTTTCTTAAAATAATAATTTAATTTCATACAATATTTCCTTGTAATTCTAGAACTTAGTGAAAATTATTTTTAGAATAATTATAATTTTAATTCAGCAAATAAAACGGTTTATTCACGTTTTGAATTTTACTAACATTTTCTTACGTAACTATTTAAAAATGTTATAATGAAAAATAATGTTATTTTCATAGAAACCTAAATTACTGTACCTACTAAGCTAATGACTCCAAAAATAGATACATAGGTCTTTGAAAGAATTACGAATTAGAAAGAACTACCTGCTTTGATTTTTATTTTATTGTTAAATAATAATATAAATAAAGAAATCTAAATATATAAAAGGAAAGAGTGACTGACTGATATATCAACGCACAGCTCAAACAGCTGAAAGTATTCGTTTGAAATTTGGAATACAGATAAGTTTTATGATGTAGAGTTACCTCCGCTAAGAAAGGATTTTGCCACGCGGGCAAAGCCGCGAGCGTAAGCTAGTAACATATAAAAGGGTAACGGTATGTTTGTAATATTAAGTAAAAACGGGTGACGCATACCGCTTGCAATAATCTTCACATTTTATGCCCATGACCTTTTGCTGAAATGTTTATCTTATTTAAGAAAATATTATATAGATATTATACTCGTATTTATCCACAATATTTCATTTAAATGGGCACCTCAGAACGAGTAAGGTAGACCTCCTACCTACCTACTTGTTCTGAGGTGTCTATGTGACAAAATATAAAAAATCGATAAATTTAATAAATTATATTTCATTTTCCAGGATGAATGAAACAGGAGTATCTCCACCAGTACCGAGGAGTGAGGTCGACCTGGACCCAGCTGCTAAATACCACGTCGTCTCACACGTACAATATATCACGTAAGGGTCTATCATATTTAGCTTTTAGGCCATGATAGCCTGCTTCTATTTATAGACCTATTCTATTTATATATTCGCCCTTTCTGAAAGGTTCAGGGTTTTCTACGCCCTATTTTTAGTTCTGTCGTCGCCCTCGACTCAAGCTTTTTTGAGGAAGAGTTAAATATTAAGATGTAGTTTTTAAGACTTCGAGTTTGAGTACATAAAATATTATTATGTATACGATTAAAATTCGGATCTGCAACTTTCAAGTGTGGAGATACCAGATACATGCAATAGAGCCAAATTCTTTTCATGCGCAAAAAAGATTATTAGAACAAGTCGTGTAACTTTCTTAGGTCAAGAGAAATGTGCACATTCTAGATCTAAGATCATTGGATTGGGTTTTGGTTTTTTTGTTGGTAAAGTATCGACCCATAATTATAATTCAAGGATTTGATCTCAGTTGCTTATTATTACAATTATTTTTTTATGATTTAGGGTTCCATTTAATATAATGTGCATACTAGCTCACGCTCGCAGCTTTACCTGTGTGGACAAATCCTATCTTGACGTAAGGCTACGTTATATAAAACCCATCTGTGAGCCAATGTCGACCCAGCCCGCTCAGCAGTATGGGCTGTGCGTTGATAGATCAGTCAATCAGTCATTCTTTCCTTTTATAAAATACTAGTGGACACGCGCACTTCGTAGCACGTGACAGTCATTTCATAAAGTAATACATTGGGTGTCCCTATTTAGACCTATGCCATGATTCGATTTCCATTTCCACGGAATTTTCATTTCCATTCTAAAGCAATATCTCTCTCTCTCTATATATCTAAGTTTTACGTAGGTATAGTTTTTTTATTTATTGTCCATAATTAAATACTTTTGTCCGTTTAATCCAATTAAAAGAAAAGTAAATACAAGTGTCTAAGTCTAAACTATTATTACATCTAAATAATAAGGGATTGAAATAAAACTTATTTTAAAATATGATGGTTGCGCCTTATCGTATTAAAATTCCTAAAGATTAAAGAATAGATTAATAGACAAATAATATTAATTATTGTAATGTTTTCCTCACAGATTTCAATTCACTTTTATGATTATACCGTTCCAAACTGTACTCAAAATATAAACACAAAACTGGCTAAAAATACTAATCACTACTAGGCACTGTATACGAGTAGATACTTAGGCTTTTTGCTACGTTAATAAAATTCGGTGAACGTAATCAATTGACTATTACGTCGTACGATTTAGGCACAAAAAATATAAACCCGGTACAGGGAGCTAAGCACGAATTTCTAGTGTTTATAGTTTATTTTTGTCTAGATACAAATTCCGTATAACTTTAAAACGACATAATGTAAAAAGAGCCGAGTTACTCCAAATTTCATAATATTAAAAAGGCATATTATACGAGAATAATATAAAAAATCTAAATTATTGTAGAAACTACCAAAGCAAGTCAAAATACCAAGTCTCATACTTTGATGACGTAATTAGAATTCATTATAATTAGGTAACCCATTGTAAAATACCTAGCTCATATATTTTTAGGTGATGTTATAACATAGGTATTATGTAGATTATTCCAAAAACGAGTGACCAAAAATCGAAATCGAAATTCTAAGGCGATGTTAAGTTATTTATTTTCCTAAACACATCAGTCGGCCTACTTGATATACAAAAATTTTTTGCTTTGTTTCTACCGTACCTATAGATGTCAAGAACTGACATAGGTATATTTTATACAAACTGTAACTTATAAATTAGTGTGATAAAAGCTTTGAGGTCCCCTCTTTTAAGCTTGAAATTTACGGTTCTTGAATTCTTTTATATTTTCAGATACTTGATATCGCACGTGTTGGAGTTCCAGATACTTCTCTCATTGTGTAAACAATCAAACCACACGGGACCTCTGCACAAATGCTCTATATATGGCTCTAAGTCTGCAGGGAAACTTCTCAGGTAAAGTTCTTCTGGTCATACGAATCATCATTATCATCAGCTTACGTTCATCCACTAGGAGATTAAAGGACCCGACCAAAATAAACAAGTGAAAATTAAAAAAAAAAAGATTTTATTAATAATTATTATTACCAACTAGCACCAAAGTACTAGTCAAGACGAATCAAATGAGCCCAAACTCGATGGGGTTGCGTCGTTTAATAATGGAATTCCTATGGCCACCTTCCAGCTCCATCATGAGGTCAGTTCAATGTCATAATAATATTGAATTGTCATCCGATTTATACACGCAAAATTTCAGCTCAGTCAGAAACCGGAAAGTGGACCAAATTAAACTTGCAAGATTTCATTACAGACAGACAACAGACAGGTGAAAGTAAATAAAAGCTTATAAAATACTACGATTAGAATACGCGTGACATCTGCCTAGCTTTTGAAACAGTACAGTGTCGATATAGAACTGTTAGGCGCGGCGCTGGAGTAGCGAGGTCCTAGAGTGAAGACCGTGTCTTGAAACCGTGTAGTGTGTAAGAACGTCCTTAGGGGGCGTCCATAAATTACGTGAGGTGTTTAAGGGGGGGAGGGGGTCGATTCAAATCTCATCTAATCTTACGTTGGAGAGAGGGGGGGTCTCGGCAAATATCACGCAAGTTTTTTTCTGATTGAAACAAAAAAAAATATATTATTTTGGTCCATTTATGGTCTTAACTAGTCGTAAATAAAAGCACGAAGCAAATTTTTTTTTCTTTTTACAATAACAATCCAACGTGTTTACGTAAGAAACCCACATTTTGAAAAATCTCACGTGAGATTGGGGGATGGGGGAGGGGGTTGAATAAAATCTCACAACATCTCACCAGGGGGGGAGGGAGGGACAGAAAATTAAAAAAAACACCTCACGTAATTTATGGACGCCCCCTTAGACTCAATGATGTCATTAAATATACATAATATTTATAATACATAATAATCATTAATAATAATTATTACATAATCATTATATTAATGTACAGAATCGTTGAAAAGACGATACTGAGCTTACAGTGCTATAGAAACTCACAGCTATAATTCAAAATCGATTTAAGGCTAATGGAAAAACTGAGACAAGAAAATCACGGAAATTCTGTGCATAGATTTACTCGAAAGTACCTCTAAAATCTTAATAAATCGTAGAAAAATATTAGATCGAGGAATAACATAAAGTCTTATCTTTGTTTGCATATGAATTCCATAATTTATTTCCTCTATAAGGCCCATCGTAAAATAAATGTTTATTCTTGTTTAGAATTCTTAGATGACTTTAGGATTAGTACTTTCAAGGACTGATATTACATTATAGAACTTCCTTGTAGATTATTTTGTGATATTCATTTTTCTAAATATACTATCAAAAGAATTACATTTATAAAATATATCATTTTTTTTTTTTTTATGTGATGAAGTAGAAGACGAGCAAGACGCTCTCCAGATGTTAAGAGATAACGGCTGCCCATGATCAGTACAGTGTCACCTAGGATTTCACAATTATGTGAAATTCTAGGAGCACTGCACCAACGCTTCTTACTCAAGAGTCATAAGATGTTAAGACTCTTTAGCCCAGTAATTTTACTAGCTACAGTGCCCTCCTACCGGAGCACAGTAATGTTTGCACATCACTGCTCAGGCGGTAGAATAACTGGCACTGTTGGGGTACCCACCTAGACGACCTCCTGCAAAGGAAGTCTACCCCCCGGTATTCCAATTTCTAAATCGTTATAATATCTACTATATCCTACGTACTACTATTCCATTCGATTTTATTTCCTACATCTTATATTATAAATTTCTATAATATAGAGGTAATTTCATCTAAATATATAAAAGGAAAGAGTGACTGATTTATCAACACAGCCCAAACCACTGCACGGATAGGTTTGAATATTGTAGCACAGATAGGTCTTATGACGTAGACCTCCGCTAAGAAAGGATTTGTCCATGCGGGCAAAGCCGCGAGCATAAGCTAGTATATTTTAAATGCGAAAGTATGGATGTGTGTATCTCGTGAATTTGCTGCCTCTTCATGCCTGAAAAGCCGCACCGAAATTTAGTAGGTACGTACATATGTAGCTTAAACCCAGAGAAAATACATACGCTCCTTTAGCGTGTAAAACTGGGCACAGCTAGTAAGTAAAATGCTTTCAAAATATTATAAATCCGAATAGTATTTAATAAAAAGGTTCTTAAATTTTCTAGTATTTATGAACCTGTTTTGTTTGTATTGTAAACGATAATAGTAGTTCATCTTCATTGTTAGTCGTGAGAAATTTCAACCATCTTATTTAATTTTAGTACAATAATAGTTATCAAATAGTTGTTACAGTGTAGCTACAGAAAAATAGGTGGGTTCCCTACGAGTGAAACTACACCCCAAAGTGTAACACTGACTCGATAGCATTTTTTCCCATATAGTCACAGTGTGACTCGATACAACTATATGAAAAATACATATTAATGAAAAATATATATTACCTATAATAAGCTGCTAGTAATATAACCAGCTGTTGCGTGACCAGGTTACGTCAGCTGGAAATTCCCGTCAACGAAGCACTCCACACGGCCGAAGATCAGGCCTAGTGGAAGAAAATAGTTTGGACAAAGCTGCATGAAGGGAGTCACGATCCTCAACATTGAGGGACCGACTGAAGAGAGAGAATATTACCTTTCTTTGGTCCTAAGATAAGCGTCAATCGCTTGGACTTATCGTTTTTTTCACATTAACCATAAGTTACGAGTATTATTGCACTTGTCTAGGGATAGGAATAGCAGACATCTTTACAGTCAAGTTGTAATTTTAGCTAAAAGCACACAACCAATTATGCTGAAATTTGTTGTACTCGTATTCATAGAAATTAACAATAAATAAACATTCCCTTTTTCTTGTAAAAAATATTTTAGCTGGTCAAACGCCTTTGGCCAATCTTATTTTAATTATTTATTATTACAACGGATACTTTCATTGATTCCAGTGATGGGATGTCCCTGGGAGCGAGCCAAGACTGGCGAACAGTTCTTGAAGCGATGACAGGAGAAAGGGAACTCTCTACGGAAGGCTTACTCGAATACTTCGCACCATTACGAGAGTTTCTCAAAACAGAGAACAAGAAACTAGCAGCTATAGACGAAGATATGGACAAAAGTGCTCCAATAATTGTCGGTGCTATAGTAATATTCTTAACGTTACTAATTTTGTTACTTTACTGTGTAAAACAAAAAGACACAGCAAGGAAACTTTTTTCTTTATGTGGTCTTAGTAAAAATGGCTCTTTAGATATTGTGACGCATGAAACTCCTCAGAAGAAGAATAGTGAGGTTGAAGGAGTTTGCGAAGATAAGGTGTAGCGTGAAGTTTCAGTGGAACCAGACCGCTTGATAACTATGATGGACGGGTAAGGGCCGCTATTCTCTGGACATTCTTTGGGCTAGTATTGGGGTTTTGTTGTTAGGGGGTCTGAATCCAAATGAAAATCGCACCGTTATCCGTCATCTTCCTTAATCGGCCTTAAGATGACACAGGGATGGTTTCAGAGGGCACAGAATACGACTAAGGATAACATCTGTGTATATTTATATGAATTTTGTAACTAAACGGTGAAATTTAAGTTAAAACTCTTTTTTCGTGGAATTGTGTGTATGTATTAAATGTGATTGTAATGTAATGTACCTACATAGGATCCGTACTGCATACTGCGAAATATCTTCTTAAAGTGTCATTTTATTTCTTTTGTATTATTCTTCTGATCTATGATCTATGGGCCAGACCAAACTGAGATATATTTTTATAAGTACCTTTGACAAGTCTTGAGAAACTATCAATTTGTAATCATCAATAGCTCTTTTTATTATTATACTTTTTACTAATATCCATATGGTACCTAAATACTTTAGTTAGTTTTTAGTATGTCGTTAAAAAAACTTTATATTATAAATAACCCTATTAAGTAAAAATTCAAAATTATGGACAGGCACATGCTTGCATATGTGAAATTTATGTAGATAACTTAGATCCTGGGATAACACATAGGCCAAATACTTTTCAGCGGATGAGGCCACTGCACACGTAGCCAGTTACATATAATTTTCAATTGATAATAATGATTGATTACACTTTACAGACAATTAATTAAAAATATTTAACTTTCTACGAATAAGGAATGTATGTAAAACATTCCATATATTTGTAGTTATCTTTATGTAATTTTAACATTAATATGACAGATGCACTAGTTTAACGGGAAAATGAATGGCGACACACAAAACACAGTTGCATATTTGCTGTGGCATTATGTTGGGAACACAATCTGTTAGGTATCGAGTTGATTGCTTATTGAAATTACTTATTGTCATTGTACTCGTATCGTTCCATTATTTTTGTTTTATTACTTGTGTTTTCAGTAGTTTTATTGATGTCATAGAGTTACTGTATGTTAAAGTATGTATGTGTATATGTTTATAATATTGTAATCGTTGAGTATTAAGAAGAATTATTTTCTTCCGTTTTCCATTCCCATGTTGTCTGTTAGGAATTGCGTAGCGCGATAAGACCGCCGATTTTAACCAAGCATATGTTATCAAATCTAGCTCTGTAAGTTATTATTGTAAATTAGTGGTTTGCTATAAAGTATAATTCCATTCTAGAGGTATGCTTGAATTAACTTTTTCTTTGTTTGCAAGTTGATTTATATAATTTCGCACAGGACGTACAGAACTAATATCTGCAGTATCAGTTTGGCTGATCTTTCTTTTCTCTAGAAAAGACCCGTTTTGTAGCTAAAATAATGAACCATGAGAAGAAATTCCTTTTTTGTTCTGGAGTTGCTTGGTGAAGCACATACCTAAAGTAAGAATTTGATTGCTTAATAAATTAATTGGTAATTGTACAAGTGGTTTGCAATTGAGATAAAATTTAATTACTATAATTTTCGTTTAAGGATCTAGTTATAGATAACATGTTATCTGTATGATGTAAATAAATGTATTGTGTAACTGACCTTTGTTTTCTCTCATCCATCTTACTAATATTATAAACGTGAAAGTTTGAAAGAGTGGATGTCTGGATGTTTGTTACTCTTTCACGCCTAAACGGGTGGATCGATTGAGTTGAAATTTAGTATAGAGATAGCTTAGACCCTGGAATAACACATAGGCTACAGTACAGCGGGTAAAACCGCTGGGCGCAGCTAGTTATAATATAATTTATAATATTATTAAAGTAGTGAAAAAATAACCAAATCTAGGCTATCAATAATAGGCTTCATTAGGTAACCCTGTATTTCCTTCTTTTTTAGAATTTTAAATAATTGGGTATGTGAATAACAGCATAATACGAAAATCCTGGCATACTTAAGCACGTCATATGTTATGCGATATAGGTAATTATAGTCATTAATGTAATATAATATGTAAAAAATAAAGCTTTTTTAGAAAATGGTCTCTTCTTGACTTTGCATTTGACTAGACTATAAATTATTATTTTTTAAAAATCTATGTATGTTATAGTATAACTCCAGAAAAGCGGACAATTGACATTTCAGTATTGAAAAGTCCTTCAAATGTAAGCCTTATTAATCTTTCTTGGCATTAACCGCTCAGTTAAGGTTATGATGTTCTCTCAAGAAACCAGGTCAAAACCTTAACAAGAAGATAATAAAAATTAAAGTAAATAAAATTATAATAAACGTTAGTAGAATTTTATTAATATTTTTTTTTATAAACAGTATTTTAATATACGAGTAGGTAATATTGTTATTGTTGTTAAAATGTCCTAATTTGAATTAACAATAATTATTTGTACAAAAACTGAAATCCTAAAACTGGTTTGTGTGTGATCCTTATTTAACATGTGAAACTACGTCACACAATTTTCTTTAACGGGTTTTTAATACTAGCAAATGTTAATTGAATTTTACATATAATAGGCGGTGAAGGGTTAAAATTGCCACAATATTTTACGCACAAGCTCTTTTTTTTTATGTAGGAGACAGACAAACAAGCAAACGGCCCGCCCGATGGTGAGCGGTTACCGTCGCCTATGGACGTCTACAACACCAGTGGTATTTAAGACGCATTGTCGGTCCATTAACACCTTCTTTATCCTTCTCTTGAAGAGCCCCATGTTGAAAGAAGTGGGAAACACGTCGCTTAAATACGATAACGAAATGAAAAATATTTATTAGTAGCACACAATTTAGAATATAGAATAAAAAAAAGAATGGAGGTAAGAATTAGCCCGCCTTCTAGGTTTAGCCTCCTACTCTCCTACCATCTACGGCCTTTATCGTCACTTAACATCACGCGAGATCGTAGTCAAAGGCTAACCTATAATGTGGATAATAAAAAATAATTCTATGATTTTCGCGCGCGATTTAAGTCGTCTTGCGCATCATAGCCGTGCTGGACCATTAAAAAAAGTGAATTAAATTAAAAATTATAAAAAACCCCAACCCCAATTCACTATTTTGTGGTGGGGGCCAACTTGGATTTTAAATTAATTATAGTGCGTTGTATTTTACTCATTAAGCCCTTTTATTTGATACCCATATTGATGGGGTCGTGGAGAAAAAAAAATATCCGCCATTTTGTAGCGGCGGCCATCTTGGACCGATTTCAACCATACATAGCTAAGAACACTCTCGACTAACTCTACTTTCAAACAAAAAAAACTAAATTAAAATCCGTTCATCTGTTCGGGAGCTACGATGCCACAGACACACACACACACACACACACACACACACACATACACAGAGACAGACAGACACGTCAAACTTATAACACCCCGTCGTTTTCGCGTCGGGGGTTAAAAATTAATTAATTTATGAAAGTTATAAGTATACGACGTATAATTAGCACATAGCTGTGAAATCAAATGTGTATCTCAATGTTTAAAAATACACGTGAAGCGGAATCAAACAATCGATGGACAATCATTGCGACCCGTTAGTATTAGTATGAAATTATCTCTTGCGGTAAGACCACCAATTGTTAATCTAGTGTTTATTATAAGACCTGTTTTTTTTTTTAATGTTAGAGACAGACAAACAAGCAAGCAAACGGCCCGCCTGATGGAGAGCGGTTACCGTCGCCTATGGACGTCTGCAACACCAGTGGCATTAGAGACGCGTTGTCGGTCCATTAACACCTTCTTTATCCTCCTCTTGAAGTGCCCCATATTGAAGGAAGTGGGAAATACGTCGCTTGGAAGGCTATTCCACAACCTGCAAGTGTGTGTGTGTGGTTCTGTCACTCTGGTATTAGTCTTATTAGCCATTCGCGCATTCATAGATCTTAGAAGCCAGTGATGATGTTGATGGTTACTTTTGTAAATGTATGGTTTTCAATTCTATTCCAACACAATACTCTTTATTAACCCCCGACGCAAAAACGACGGGGTGTCATAAGTTTGACGTATGTGTGTACGTCTGTTTGAGGCATCGTAGCTCCCGAACGGATGAACGGATTTTGATCTAGTTTTTTTTGTTTAAAAGTAGATTTAGTCGAGAGTGTTCTTAGCCATGTTTGGTGGAAATCGATCTAAGATGGCCGCCGCTACAAAATGGCGGATTACGTTTTTGTTCCACAACCCCCTCATGAAAAAATTAAAATCCAAAATGGCCATTACCATAAAACGGTGAATATATTTGGGGGTTTTTTAAATTTTAATTTAATTCACTTGTTGAGACCAAAAGTTAACAGAATAGACTTCAAACTAAATCAAACTATATTGTGGGTGGCCTTACCGATAGCCAACAAGTCACCTGGAAGATATCGCTCTAAGCGTAGAGCTGTCTGTTCCAGGTAAACAGCTTTGCATGGAGTGTTTGAAATTAAAGAGTGGGTATATTTTTTATAGAGAAATCAAACCTTTTGTATGTAATTATGTAGTCTATTAGCCCTGTCCGATGGGCAGTGAGAAGTGAGTCTAGTGAACGCTCGCGGAACATCCGCCTAAAGCCGACTTGTCAAAATGGTTAAGAATGTAAGTCGGTGTAAACTGACCGCAATAAACGTTTACCGCTCGAGTCAAACGCGCGCATAGGAAGCGCTGACTTAGACGCGCTTACAGAACTAAACCTACGCGGTATCGAGATAAAACTAGAAAAAAATTATGTTCCTAAAATAAATTTACAATTTGATGTTACAAAAATAAAATTTTGAGAAATTATAGGATATATTTCTTAATGAAAATTTATCTTTCGAAAATTTTGTCCATTAAATAAATGAATATTTGTATGTGCTAAATTTCAAATTTTAATGGAAATTCACGTGTTATGAATGCGCAAGATTGAAATTTTTTGAATGATCTAAGGGTTTCAAACAAAAAAATACCTAACTACAGTGATGATCGGTTGTGAATAATTTTAATAGATAAGGTAAGTCTCATGTTTATTTACTTTCGCTTCTGGTAATAATAAGTCTTATAATACCTAAAAAATAGACACACCTCCATTTGCACCTAACAACAACGATAAAAAACTTAAACAAAAAAATATTGGTTATGAATCAGCAAAACAAAGATTATGGCTGTCTTTTAGGTGTTTCCATTGAATGGGTAGAACAAAAAAATGTCTATTATGACACACATATAATCACACTAATAAAATAATAAATTATATATGCGAAAGTTTGTGAGTGAGTGTGGATGTTTGTTATTGTTACTTCTTATCACCTAAACGGGTGGAGCGATTGATCTGAAATTTGGTACAGAGAGAGCTTAGACCCTTGAATAACACATATCTATTATGTAGGCTACAGTGCAGCGGATAAAACCGGTATTATAATTATTTTACCGTTGTTTCACGTCGAAAAGCATCATAAATGATGGTGTTTAGATTTATTTTTCTATTACTGATAGCAGTTGATGCAATTTTAATATTCAATCATTTGATCGAGATTCAAATTCTTAACTGTATCATTTAAAGTGATTATAATTGTTCTTAAGTCTTAAGTAATTTAATATTATACCATACTTTGAATATTTTAAATACATCATTCGTAAAGATGTACTTTAAAATTATTTTCTGAGATTGCAAGAAAATTTGAAAAAAATATACTTAACTGACTTTAAACTCGTTCTCATAACTTGTAAACCGCTCGATCAATTGTGATAAATTAAAAAAAAAACCCATCTGGAACGTATATCCTTTAAAACCACCATAATATATTCTTAATAGGTTTGAATAACCGGTGAACACATTTAGACAAAGATTTTATCTTACAGCTCTAGTTTCTCTCTTAATTATATACCTATATTTATTTCAATTACTTAGACAAGATACGCACGTATATAAAATCTATTCGTCGAATCGTATAGCCTATCTAAAAATAGGATTAATAATAAACGTTAACAATGCTGAACTTTAGGTAATTGTAGGAACACTATTTGGTCTTTTTTACCAGAAATGAGGCTGTACTCAGGTTGTGATTGCCTTTTTGTACATATAGTCATTGCACGAAATGATACAAACAAGTATGTAATAAGGGTAGACTCCGCGCACCTAAACTAAAGTGAAGACAAGTGAACTAAGACTACTCTTATTGTTTGATGTATATAAAATACTAGCTTATGCTCGCGGCTTTGCCCGCGTGTCCAAATCCTTTCTTAGCGGAGGTCTACGTCATAAAACCTATCTGTATTCCAAATTTCAACCCAATCGGTTTAGCGGTTTAGGCTGTGCGTTGATAGATCAGTCAGTCACTCTTTCCTTTTATATATTTAGAAGATAAAGTAATTAGCTGTGCTCAGTCTCAGGATTTACTCGCTAAAAAGTAGCTTCTGCTCTATTCTAGCGTCTAGACGTGTGAGTCTAGACGTGTTCTAGTTCTCTAGACTTAGGTCTAGAGTCTACTATATATGTTAAATATCACCTTAATCGATTTATACGGTTAGGAGTAAAGAGAAATACATAATATCCACACACAAAAACATCCTGACTTTCGCGTTGAACTCGTATTCATTGGAAGAATTTACGAAAACTGTTTTTGCTACACATGTCATTGTCAAAAATTAGTAGCGCACACCACATGCGATGATAGACCTCAACATTTTGGGATTTTGTTGATTCAGATATCATACGTCATACGAGTATTCTTATTGTTAACTGTTAAAAGTTTTTTTTATAGAGCGCAGTGTCTGTCTATTATTATGGCATATGGACGAGTGCCTGCAATCATAAAATATTTTTTTCTGTTCATTTGTATAAAAAATAAGATCTCTCCATGTATTACTTTTATTAACGTCTAGGGCGATTAAATTAAAGGCTGTATATTTTGCACTTTTTTCTTCGGATATCATTAAGGGGTAGGTAAATCCCGTTAACTATAATAAAATTTGGCAACAAGCATTGCCTTCTAGCTTAAGGTAAATACAAAAAACTGTTTTTATTACATCACTTAAAAATTAAGTTTTGCAGTTATGGCGGTATTTTTTTTCTATTTAAACATTAAAACTAGGTGGTGGGAATCACACCAAAAATAAAATTTAAACAATAGTAATAGCAGTAGCTACAGTTGTTATCTTTTCTTTATATTATTACGGTTGAATCTAGAATAAATACTTTATACCTATTAAATTTGTTGGTAAAATTTATAATTAACTTATAATATTTAACTTGATTTATTATATTACTAAATGTTTAGACATTGTTTAAAAAGAGCGTATTCGTCGTAAATTTATATTATAATGTATGTATATCGCCGCTGATTGATACGTTATAGGTATCAGGTATATTATATAAATACCTATTACAAACGCTATCGCATTGTCATTGGTTTGGAAGAGGTCCTGCGTTAGACAGTACCACAATTACACCTGTTGTCCTTGGAGAATCCCTATTTAAGTGTTAATTTAAAGGTCACAATCATTCCTACATCGTACGTAGATGTCCCCTTAGATATCCTAACTAATAATATAAGCACTAGGTATTTTATTGCAGTAAAAGTAACACAAGGTTAAACCTCTATGTGCATGTAAAGTGCAATTGTACTTGTATTTATTATACCTATTGTACAAAATAAATGTCAAACTTAATCTCGGTCATTGTCATAAATATCAGATTTTAATTTTATTGTGCGAAAAATGTACACAAACTGAGTTTCCGCAATCTTATTATACGAAAAGAAGAAAAAAAACTGATAATTGAAAGGTACTTTAGACGCTCTATTCATTTTGTATTATTTTGTCTAAAATTGAACTCAGAATATGATTCTTAATACACGGTTCGGGGCAACAAACTTGTCCATAAAAAATATATAATGACCTTCTTGACAAATTAGAGTAAAGTGCTTGTGAAATAATCGCCAATTCTTCAGATGGCATAAATAATAAAAAAGATTTAAGCGCTAAGTTAGAGATGGGCAAAATGTGCCTTATTTTTTATGTCTGCTTGGCAAATATTTATTTATCGTTATCCATGTAGCTTGCAGACGTGATTTTGGTTAAATAAATAAAATAAAGAATGGTCTCAGCAAATACAAGGCCTCTACAATCGGCTGTATTACCGGACAGTCAAGGTATAACAAATTATATAGCTACATCAATTTGTGAACACTAACTATAGGTCTTGCCTACGGGTTTAGTTGCACTTCGAACAGTCTTTGTAGTACAAGTTTTCGACAAGCAATTTGTCAACAGAAAATGATAGTTTAACCTCAAAGACCGTTAAGTTGTACCACATGTTTAGTAAACTAAGCCTATCAGAGGGGACTGGTAACCTGCACCACAGGTTTATTTTATAAACTTACAGTGGGCACCAGTCCTCCAAGAGATTACCTTAAACTATTTATTTTAAGCAATAGTACCTACTTAAGATCTTGTGGAAGGAATAAACATTTTTGTTATAATATAGGGATATTGTGACAAGGTCTTTTTTAATATTACCATAATTTAAACAATGAAAACATTAAATAATATGTATTTGTCGGGACAGGATACCGGGCGCGTAGCGTAGTAACCTATATATGTGTCACTGTCACCATATTGTCGCTCATTCTGGAGCCCCTCAGGCATGGTTTACAGCGTGGATATAACGGGCGAGAAGAATAAGACATTACACCACAATATGATTAGTTTTATTACAGTTGCAAACAGTTACATTACAATGTGATTAGGGATGATATTACACTACTCTGTATTACACAATATTAACGGGGACCGAGTGTTCCGCAAAGCTACGAACGCTTCGATAACTAATTCGATACCCAAACCGTATAGTGACCGTCCCAGTCACCCTTCGGACATAACGTCCGTCCGAGGTGCCGTCCCGAAGTAAAGTGACCGTCCCAGCCGCCAGCCAAACGTAAAAGTGAGTCTCCGTCGTCTACACAGCTCAATATAATACCTCACGCCCGTCCGCCCTACCGCTCGCTCACAACAGCGCCCCTAGCGGACGACCGTGCAACTACTCGACTCTCATTGGCTAACGTCACTTCCCGTCACTCCCCTTTACTTGTCAACCGATCATGAAAATGCGATGTTGCCTGCGTTACACAAGAGATGGCGCCACTTCCGTCTCTGGTCCACCGAATTTAACTATGTGGCGTCTAAACTAAGTAGCTATAATCTAAGCAGCCGATACGGCCTTCCTGACGCTCGCACGTCCTCGGGCGATCTTCTTGCAGAGCGAACTCCCGCAGGGTGAGCTCTCCCAGCGCGATCTTACTGCACATCTATAACAAAAGGACACCATGTTAATTGATTCCACATTCCACCGCTCGTTCATCCTGACATAATTATCCTGACATAATATCCTGACATAATTCTTTCAAAAGTGACAGATAATTGAGGCTCTCATTAGAAAATATACCCCAGCGACTTAGCATGCCATCAAGTTCGGTTGTGACACGCGACAGCTCAAAACTCAAGATGCACCAGCAGTACAGACCGGATAAAAGTGTCTCTTCGATCTACAGCCACCGCAGCAGCTAGTAGGGTTCGACCCAGATCACAAAATCCTTTCGACTGACTCTGGACTCACTGCATCAACAATAGCCCGGATAACAGAGTCCCTTCGATCTACGGCAACCGCAGCAGCCAGTAGGGTTCGACCCGGACCTCTGCATCCTTTCGACTACTCACTATGCGCTCACCGCATCAACAATAGCCCGGATAACAGAATCCCTTCGATCTACGGCAACCGCAGCAGCCAGTAGGGTTCGACCCGGATCTCTGCATCCCCTCGACTATTCACTATGCACTCACCGCATCAACAGTAGCCCGGATAACAGAATCCCTTCGATCTACGGCAACCACAGCGGCCAGTAGGGTTCGACCCGGATCTCTGCATCCCCACGACTACTCACTATGCACTCACAGCATAACAATAGCCCGGATAACAGAGTCTCTTCGATCTATAGCTCCCGCAGTAGCCCATAGGGTTCGACCCAGACATCTGAATCCTTTCGACTATCTCACAACACACATCGAACAGCCGTGTCACCTCCAACCGCAACTGATCACACCACTTTGTCGAGGTAATTTCACTTCAAGAGTTGGAAACTATTATAACTCGAAATAAAAACCCGCATGAACTACACAAACTCTCCCTTACGACATGGGAACAAGATAATTTGCTATCGACTACCGTGAAAAAAGGCTACTAATAAATTTTTTTTTTTTTTTTTTTGGATTGGTTGGTTTGGTTTGGTTTGGACCTCTATCTCTCGTGGTGACTGGCAACTAAACATAAAAGGCGATACAAATCCTTTCTCTCTCTCTCCCCCCCCCTTTTTTTTCTCTCCTCCCCCCTTTTTATTTCTCTCTCCTCTGTACACTCAGAACGACCGCGCGTCGCACGACTACACGCGCTGTTGCTCAGGATAGCGCGCCATGTGACCGCACACGCACCGATGCTCAGGACAGCACATCGCACGCTCGTACGCGCTGCTGCACGTCACTCATCTGTAATAAAGATACCACAGCACAGAATTTCGTTTCCTTTACCTGACCTAACCTCAATTGTAATGTAAGCCTAAGATCTGAATATCGTATTATACCGGTACACAAACCGGTGGCATTAAAATTGCAATTTTCAATAGTGCACCTAACCTAACTCAAACCTAACCTCATTTAATGTAATCAGTCAGACTAAAATCTCAGAATTTCTTATTTTACTTCCATTAACACAACGCCCCTCGCGTTCCCGCTCCCTTATTAATTATCAGATAACACTTCTAAGCTTTGTTCTAAGCTGACTACACTGCGAGCCATGTTCAACTATTTACAACAAAAGTGAGGGTAGGTAATTAGTATTGAGCGACATTAAAACTTAGCTCAGGAATTAAATTCTCTACTACCACCCATCGCACACTAAAATCCTACCACATCAGTAGACAACAAGCTACGGTTACGTAGTCTTGAAGTAGGCATGAACAAAAAAACATCGACTCACCAAATAATTTGCATCGCTGATAAGACTCGATCTCTCAGATCGACTCAAAGCTCACAGTCACACCAAGGTCGACTCGTTGCTCAACCAGCAGCATCGCAGGTCACAGCGCAGCATACTCAGCACGCACGCATACACGCACGTATGCACGCACGCAATCAGGAACAGGCGCGCACACACGAGCGCTAGCAAATGCGCTCCACTGCAGAGGTCGCGCAGCTATAGCGCGCGGACACGGCAGGCAGATCACGTAGACATCTCACAGACACAGCGCGCATATCGCGTAGACATCGGCGCAAACACAGCGCGCAGTTCGGGCACTCAGCACTCGCCACAGGAAAAGCCAGGTGCGGCAAACAAGGCAGGCAAACTGAAACATTGAAAAAAAACACGTTAAATTATTTCACCGTTCTTTATCCCACTTCTGATGTCGGGACAGGATACCGGGCGCGTAGCGTAGTAACCTATATGTGTCACTGTCACCATATTGTCGCTCATTCTGGAGCCCCTCAGGCATGGTTTACAGCGTGGATATAACGGGCGAGAAGAATAAGACATTACACCACAATATGATTAGTTTTATTACAGTTGCAAACAGTTACATTACAATGTGATTAGGGATGATATTACACTACTCTGTATTACACAATATTAACGGGGACCGAGTGTTCCGCAAAGCTACGAACGCTTCGATAACTAATTCGATACCCAAACCGTATAGTGACCGTCCCAGTCACCCTTCGGACATAACGTCCGTCCGAGGTGCCGTCCCGAAGTAAAGTGACCGTCCCAGCCGCCAGCCAAACGTAAAAGTGAGTCTCCGTCGTCTACACAGCTCAATATAATACCTCACGCCCGTCCGCCCTACCGCTCGCTCACAACAGCGCCCCTAGCGGACGACCGTGCAACTACTCGACTCTCATTGGCTAACGTCACTTCCCGTCACTCCCCTTTACTTGTCAACCGATCATGAAAATGCGATGTTGCCTGCGTTACACAAGAGATGGCGCCACTTCCGTCTCTGGTCCACCGAATTTAACTATGTGGCGTCTAAACTAAGTAGCTATAATCTAAGCAGCCGATATATTTTTGATTTTCGAATAAAACAAAATTGGAAATATATATTTCAAAACTTTCAAATTTTACGACCTCTGTGGCGCGGTGGGCTAATACCCGCCTGCAACGCAGAAGGTTGCGGGTTCGATTCCCGCATGGGACAAATGTTTGTGTGATCCACAGATATTTGTTTCTGGTCTGGGTGGCTCTCTGTATCTATTATAAGTATGTATTTACAAAAGAAAAAGTATTATATCCGTTATTTACCTCCATAACACAAGCATTAAGTTGCTTAGCTTGGGGTTAGGTGGCGCTGTGTGAAATGTCCTGAAATATTTATTTTATTTTTTATTTAATCTCTATCGATATATTTTTCACCTCCCATCCCTAGTGGGTGAATTATCATAGATACCAATTTGATGGTATCTGTCAGTAATGACAATTTGCCGGGCGCGTCCTTGCAAACCATGTCATTCTATTGTTGCCCAACTGAACAGCAGTAATTGCAATTCTACTTTAATTGCGTCCAACATACACCTGTAGATTTAGCTACTATGAACAATTGTTTGAAAAATGCATGTCGAGTCACGTAATTAAGATAAATAATGTACGTGTGATAACATAATATAATATTATATAGGTAGATATTTCTTCTCATTTGTTTTATTGATAAAAATACAATGTCCCACCATGTATTGTTTTCAGTGATCTCTGTTATCGTTTTTAGGCTGTTCGATTACTGTGAAAATAATAATATGTGAAAATAATTAATAACTATGCGAACGCACGCATCAAAGTAATTATACAACGAAGTAAGAAGACGAGCGGCGAGACGCTCTCCTGATGGTAAGAGATAACGCTGCCCATAATTAGTACAGTGCTACCCAGTACACTGCGCCAACGCTTCTTACTTGAGAGTCATAAGATGTTAAAACCCTTGAGCCCAGTAATTTCACTACTTACAGTACCCTCCTACCGAAGCACAGTAATGTTAGCACATCACTGCTCAGGCGGTAGAATAACTGGCACTTCTGGCTGCTGGCTAATTCATTTTAATCTGCCGATATAGCATTATAGCGCCTAGCGTGGACACTTAAAGACGTAATATTTTCAGATTATTCGCAGATTGAGAAATAGACCAAACCACACAGTGACCAACTTTTTCTATTTAATGGCAATACTAACACTCAAAACAAAAAACATAGGCAATACAAACATAGGCTAATATTTATTTACATACCTACCTCCTAACATTATGGACCCTAAATAGTCGGAAATAAAAAAATCTTTATTAATTCTTTTTTCTATGTGTCCCTTTTTCGTAGTTACCGTTTCTTTTTCATTAACCATTTGACATAATGTACTACTAACACAATTAATATCTAGTGGTAGTTGTAGTATCAGAGAAACGTGAATTAAAAATGCTAATATTTTAGTCAATCTATCATTTTTGACCGGGTTAATGAAAGATTAAAGATAATATTATATTTATGTCACCTTAAAATGATTACACGGTTCTGTAGATTGTCGTTAATCTTACACCTACGACCTACAATCTACACGCGTAACTATTTTTTGTTAACAAAAATATTAATAACATTTTAAGCCCGGTTCAAACTCGAGGCGCAATCGCCCGCAAAATCCGCGAAACGAGAATACAAGTAAATAATATACTACATACTTGGGTTTCCGCCAAGTTAACTACAGCAATATGGGTCCATTAATTATTAATTAATTGATAAAATGGTTTTGGAAAAACTGTAAGGAACTCCTATGTGCATTATTGTTACGCGGGGTTCACTGCGCGTGTGGAACGGACTTTATAAAAGTTGGCGATTTTTAATGACGATTTATACTTACATGAATGATTTCATTTTAAAGATAAACTCTCTGTTATTGTAACAAAAAGGTATAGGTGGACACCAGGACAGGAGGATCGTTTAAGCGCAAGCCTTTGTCTACGAACTGTCTATTTCCTAAACAAAACACAGTTAAAAATTATAGAGTAAGAGGGTAATACAGTACTTAGATCTTCTATAAAAATACCAAATCCTAAAAAATTCCATTTGGATATTTTTTGCGGTTAGAGAATTGTTAAAGAAGTAGGTTTTTTCACTGCGGCTACTGTAATTAAACGAGTGATCTTTGAGCTTCTTTTAGGAAACATATTTAGACTTTTTCTGGCATATATGCAAACAATAGTTTTTGTTAGCATCTATCGAGGAATACCACTGACGCAAACGTTGCGGTTTTTTTTATTTTAAGGGGAAGGCCAGTATGAAAATCATGAATTGGCTATTTTTAGTCGGTACTTCACTTTTTTAGGATCACAAATATAGGAAGTCTAATTATAGTGTTAAGTGGTAGATTTTTGTACAAGAAATAGTATTGTTTTGATTACATGAACGTCTGACTGTGACGGAGAACACTTTGTACATTTTCTTTTGCTCTTTTTCGTAACAACTTGCTATCAAGTCTTTTTAGGGGATATGTGGGATCCTTGTACGGCTTAATTTAGAAGAAATAGGTTGATCTGCGGTGTGATTCACACGAATATACCCTGATCCTGTGGATCCTTATACATAAAATGCACTGAAAATAATTCTATGAATTATTTTACGGTTTGACATAGGTATAGACAGTTGTAGACTTAGCACAGAGTGAAGGTGGTTGTATTCTGTTGTGGCTTAGCACAGAGAGTATTTTTCTAGCTGTCTAGAAGTTTGGGATGAAATTTTAACTTGATACTCTCGTACGATACCACGACGCTAGACCCGCTGGTAGTGCATAATTTAATTATTGATTAATTTAACTGAGAAAAACATTACCTAAATAATTATAAATACAAATACAAACACAAAACATTGTAATCCTAACATGCAGATAACCAGACAATCCTATTAATGTGAAAATATTATGGAAGTGAATTGTGAACTGAGCTGAAATCTAGTATAGAGATAGCTTAGACCCTAGAATAACAGATAGGCTTATAGTACAGAGGGTAAAACCGCTGGGCGCATCTAGTAGGTTATACAAATAGGTTGATTTTCAGTTGTTTTTCATTACTAAAAAAAAAGTATATAAGTATTATATCCGTTATCCTAACCACGATAATACAAGCATTAAGTTGCTTAGTTTGGGGTTAGGAGGCGCTGTGTGAAACGTCCCGAAATATTTATTTATTTTATTACTGACCCAGCTAATATAAATAGAGATAAGTTTCACTCATTTGAAAGGGTAATTTTGTTGTTGAAAACTTACATAATATATAGCCTGTATATTATAATAACATAATATAATATACAACATAACAACAAAAAGATTATAATAGATCTGGTAAAATGAAACAATACATCGGGGAAACATATTCTGTTGATGTAAAATCTGATTTAGTAATTAAAATTCTCAGCATTATTAGTTTAAAAATAGATGTACCATGTTACAAAATTATTGCACTTTGTTTTATTAAAATTGGCCACGCTGAGGAAAACTAAGACTGTGTTTTGAAATTAGAAGTAGAAAATAGTTTTAACTTTAAACATTTCGTGATATAGCGTAGCGGTGGTTTTATAATAAATACCACCATCACCATCAGGTGGGCCGTCTGCTTGTTTGTCACCTATTACATAAAAAAAAACTTTACCCATTAGGTTTAACCATCAAACTCAAAATCTAAGGGATACTTCTATATTCTATCTCTTTAACGTTTGCGCGCAAAATCAAAATATTTGACGTTTTCTTACTTAGTACCAAATAAATATTATATATTAGTACCACAGTAAAACCAGTCATTGGAATAATGTTTTATTTTGCAATTTTAGGAAAACTAACATAAGTATATGTAGGTCTTACGATTAAGGTACATAATTTTTTTACTAAGGGACATGTGGACGGAGAACATAGTATGCACGATAATGCGCTAAAAATACAAATTGGTACAATATATTTATTACCTACCTTCCTTGAATAATCCCTTTTTTTTAATTAGGAAAAAGTACATCATCACCCCACGCCGGGGGGCGCGGCGGGGATACCCACTAAAAAAACCTGGGGATGTTCCTGCGGGACGCCATAATATAGCCGGGGCAGTGCGTACGCCGAAGTACTCATCCGCGGCCCTTGAATAATACCTGAACTAACGTAAAACCTGGTTCTGTAATAATATTTATTAACTTAGTAATATTTATTAACTTTAGGACACGAGTTAGTCCTGGTACAATCGTAAGTTCGCGTTTCGTAATAAGACTGATAGAATTCTCGTTTTTTTGATTTATAATAATTATATAATACTTAATTAACTGTCAAAGTATTTTATATAATAGTTGAACCATATTTATAGTCAATACTTGTCTTTGAGTACATACATTGGATTAGTGTATAGGTAATAAATATAATTCCTTAATGATGAAGGGGGGACAATAATTTCCACTTATTTCTGAGGTTGTCTTTATTAGATACTAGTGGGACACCCGCGCACTTCATCGCGCATAATAGAGAATTATCAGTGTTCTTCTACTATATTACGCATGTATTATGCATATAAACCTTTCTCTTGAATCACTTTATCTATTAATGAAAACCGCGTCAAAATCCGTATATAATATAAGCATAGGGACAGACAGACGCGGGAAGCAACTTTATTTTACAAGCTTTATATTACTTTCACCTGTCTGTTGTCTGTCTGTCTGTCTTTCTGTAATCAAATCTTGCAAGTTTGATTTGACCCACTTCCCGGTTTCCAATTGAGCTGAAAATTTGCATGCGTGTAAATCGGATGACAATGCAATATTATTATGACATGGAGCTGATCTGATGATGGAACTGGAAGGTGGCTATAGGAACTCTGTCATTAAACAATGCAACCCCATCGAGTTTGGGCTCATTTGATTCGTCTTGACGAGTACTATATGATGCAAGATGGTAATGATAATTAAAGCTTGTTTTTAAAAAGTATTTTTAAAATTTCACTTGTTATACTTTGTAGTGATTCATATAAAATAGCAAACTTACTTTTCAGCACGTAAAACCACTGAGCGCAATTAAAGTATACGAGTCGAGTAAGTGTAAAAGTCTCGCGCTTTTGCCCGCGTAAACAAATCCTTTCTTAGCGAAGGCCTACGTTATAAATCTGTGTTCCAAAGTTCCAAATTTCAACCCAATCCGTTCAGTTGTTTAGGCTGTGCGTTGATGTATCAGTCAGTCAGTCCATCAGTCACTCTTTCCTTTTATATATTGAGAACATTTACATAACAACTTACATAACTTGACGATCTAGACACGCGGCAGCGAGTCAAGCCAAGTTCAAGCAAAGGAACTGGCGACCGCGCCGTGTGTTATATTACACGAACCGTCCAAAGCGCGTTTTGACGACTTTTTACATCCTCGTTATACAAAAACTATTACACATAGACAAGTCAAATTTGGCACATATACTTACATATACGAACTATATCTCTGTTCCAAATTCCAATAACACAGCTCAAACGGTTATTTAGATATAAACATCCAGTAATCGGTGAAGTTAATACATACTGAGGGATAGATCAAAGTAATATCCCAGTTCCAGATGACCTAGAAAGCTGAAATTTGGCATCCCGATAGGTAATGTCATAGTAACAAAGGGAAAAATCAGAAACTAGTATTTTATTATCATTTTAAATTATTATTAATTTTTAAAAAATGTATGATATTATAGTTTGGGACGCCTAGGAACGCATAAAGCAATACATGTTGCATGTTGCTATAATTTTTGTGTAGGCGGCTATTTTCTGTTAGATACTACGAAGTGTGCGCGAGTCCACTATTCCTTCTAATTATAATTATAAATAAAAACTTTATACCTACTGTACGTATGGAAATATGTTTTTTACTTATTAACGCCTAAACGGGTGGGCCGATTGACTTTAAATTTGGTATAAAAAAAATATAGCTTAGACCCCTGGAATAACATAATATACACTACTGTACCAAACTGTATAGCGGGTAAAACAGCTAGGCACAGCTAGTCACTAATAAAAATAGGTTCCTGGTACCAACGTAACAATTGTATATCCTATGTAAATACCTATCAATATATCGACTCCTACCAGCACAAGGCGGCTCAGTAACATAGAGGTAATAATATTAACATTGTTTACAATAAAAATAATGTATGTATATCGCCTTAGGTGCTAGTTGGTGTAAACATTTTAGATACCTACGTACCAGTAACGAATAGAGTCATAATATTATAGGAATGTGGCGGTATCTGGGGGCACAGCAGTGCCCCCGCCAAGTCGTCGTCATTACAAGTCTTGTCGGCTTAGGTTTTTTTTGATCGAAATTTTCATCCAGTTCCAGATGATCTAAAAAGTTAAATTCCCATCCAGGTAGGCGGTAGGTATAAGATAGCTGGGTGAATATAGATACATTTATTAGTAACTAGTATTGTTTGAAAATCAATTGATTAGGTACAATATTCAAATCAATAGTGCACATAAATGCTATATATAAATAAGTACTAAATTATTTATAGGTAGGTATAGGTATATCGAAGCACGGCGAGGCTCACGGGCCGCGGTGCGACGGCCGTGCCATGGAGCAGTGGGGTGGGGGGAGGTGCAATAAAATAATCATTTGGTATTAATCTTATTATGACTGAGTGTCTTAAACCTAATACATACTAAAAAGTACTGTACAAAAAGCAATGATATCCCATCAAAAACATAAATGTGAAAAGAGAGCCAAGTTCAATATTACGATGTATGTACTCATAGTTACCTATGATTTGGTAGTTGACTTCGACGACAAAAGAAGTGAGATCTAAATGGGTGCCAAGTTCAATGGTCAGTCGTGAAAAATATTTACAACAACATAAAATATTTTATTACAACTTAAAAGATTATTTCTTCTTATCACTTAGAATTAATATTATTTTGAAGCCCAAAGTTTGACTTGGCTAGTTCTCATGGGTACCATTAAGAAGAAGTATCATTAAGATAAGACAATAGATACTTTATTGTACACCACATAATTTTGCAGAAAATACATAAGTACATAATTATAATTAAAAATTACAATGTAAAAGTGGCGGTCTTATCGTTAAAGAGCGATATCTTCCAGACAACCAATGGATGGAGGGGACTAATTTACACGATAAAAGACGGTGGCGCACTAATTAGCATTAAGTGCGTTTAATAGTGATCAAGCTAAAGTTAAGAGAGTACCTACCTAGTATATTATGAGAACTGGCCAAGTCAGTCTTTAGGCTTCAAAATAATATTAATTCTAAGTGATAAGAAGAAATAATCTTTTAAGTTGTAATAAAATATTTTATGTTGTTGTAAATATTTTTCACGACTGACCATTGAACTTGGCACCCATTTAGATCTCACTTCTTTTGTCGTCGAAGTCAACTACCAAATCATAGGTAACTATGAGTACATACATCGTAATATTGAACTTGGCTCTCTTTTCACATTTATGTTTTTGATGGGATAATATATTAAACGATAAGTGAACAATATTGACTATCTACTTATTGGCGGTCAGCGGTTAATATACGAGTTATTTAGTTTTATTTCGTTTTAAAACTTATTATTCTTAAGTTACCTATCTATTTAACTTAATATTATATTTTTCAGACGAGACGGTGATTAAAGCCGTCAAAGGCTTACGTTTTATGAATTAAATTATGCATAATAATTGACTGCATCATTATAAGGTGTATAATAAAAGGCATCGTTATATTATAATTGACTATTGAATGAAGTAAACATAGGCAAAATTATTGATCTCTATGACCTCTTAGAGGCCTTCAAACTACACATTATATGTGCCAAATATAGGCTTGCATTATACCAGTAGCTACTTAAACCTTCTAAGAGGGATTATATCTATGTAGGTTCCTACAATAATAATATCTGTGCGCCGTGGTTTCACCCACATAAATCCTAATCCAGTAGGAAAATCAGGATAAAAGCAATCTATATAGCTCATCCAGATTTTCAGCTCTGTCAACATAATATTATAAAAAATAATCTGGGGGCACGGCAGTGCCCCCGCCAAGTCGAGCACGGCCGTACCATCCTTTTCTGGTACGATTTACTTCGAAATTGAACTATTACTGTGCTTTTGGTGCAAATTGATATATTTATCACATACATACATTGGCGTAGCATTTTTTAATGTTTTACAAGAAATAATACTGTATCTACTATTAAAAATATTTATCTGAATTTATTTCATCTTTATGAACCGATTTGTTAAAAAATCTGTTTTGGCAAGCGTACCTTATACTATTCGCTTTGTGTTAGTTATTTTTTGTTGAAATTAAGAATTAAGCTTCTGTAACAAGGCTATTAACCATAAATTGTTAAGTACCCAAAATTATGCGAAAATCATTGTTATTTGAAAATATAGTCGGAATTTTTTGTTGAACCGCAGTAGGATGTAACAAGCCAGTGAAAAACACAATGTACTTACAGAATGATGGCAGTTTACCCAGCATTGTTTACATACTCGTGTTCAATGTAAACTGGCATGTTTGCAGTATATTTTGGCAGGTTTTACCAATGATCTATGTTAAAAGAACCTTTTGGTTTTTTATATAAATACGGATTTTAAGAAAAATCTTGTCAAACTGTACCGTAGACTATCGGTTATTGCCATGAATAGTATCAAATATTCATCTTTCTATTATTTCATGTTGGTTACAAATCAGCCTCAAAATGTTTTTTGGCTGAGCTGTGTTCAAGGAGATATGGGTGATAGAAGAGTGAATTTAGATAATATGACGGATGATAGAGTATATAGAAAAGGTAAACGAGTTGTGCCAACCCAAGTGTGGGATAAGGGTAGGGAGATGATGATAGTTACAATTACAATCACATCGATTACATGGTTACATCTGCGAGGCTAAACAGAGACTAGGTGGGTCACGTGTGTCGCATACACCCCAACCGAGTAAAGGTTTCTACAGAATGGGTACCAAAATGGGTTTGTATAAACTATTTAGATCAAAATCAGACCGGCTAGCCGGCATCTAAGCCTGAGTGGCGAAGGGATACTTAAAAGAATTTAGGGTGGACTTTGCCCCGCAGTAGCACAGTACAGACACAAAATAAATAACATCCATTATATCGACAGAATAGAACATGATCGTAGCTCAGATTAAAACACACACAGGTACAGACAGTCTAAAGGCCAAGAGTGAACGTTCGCTTAAATCGCAAAAGTTTTTATGATTGCAGTCATTTACAGCTTTTATTATTGTGTATCTATGACAAGGCCGAAATATTTAGAAATACAATATTTAGATGTTAATGCACATGCATATTATAAATATATCTACGAAGAGTGAATGGAATTAGTTTCTTATGCTAAAGTTAGACTGCAAATATTATTCGTGAATTTAAAAATAAGATAAGTAAACCAAATCTGTCTAATATTATAATAGATTTGCAGTTTGGTGGTCTTGATGTGGTTACGATGACTTCAATGATCTGGCCACTAAAAAATCAACGCTTATTATTAATATATATCCAACTATTGGACATGGGCCTTTTTCACGTTTCAGTTGATTTAAGCCAACCTTGCTCGTGTGATCTGCATAACATGTCTCTCACCAAAAAAAATCTTTTAATTATATGTAAAAAAACGGCAGATCTCATATTTAATATTCTTGTCAATATCTACCACGGTTTTGGACAATGTCAAAAGTCCAAACTGTACCCACTGCGGCCTTGAAAGTCCTTCACATTGAAATTTGGTGTGTATAGGCACTACTGGCTGTATTGCTGGCGTAGCAGTATTATAATAATGAATTTTTTGCATTTCATTTGACGCGACGATTCACGTGTAGTACCACTATTCATGTTCGCTGGAAACCAGACACAGCTTCCGTTTCATCAGTGGTCACGAGTCACAATGATCATTTAGGTCTCGATTGATGCTCAATACTCAATAGCTTGTCCTATAGGCATGCAAATTGCCACTCGTCGGCAACCTTGATCGGGAACACGGAATCGGGTAGGCAAGGCCACAGATTGGATAGGACAATTAGATCGGCTAAAGATGTTTTTGTGTCAAGCCCCACAGCCAAGTACCAAACGCGAAAATATACGTGACATTGTTCACTTATTAAATCAATAACGACTTTCACCTTCAACACTTTAAGATTTCACCTGTTAAGACGGAGAGAACTGACAAAATATTCCTTATATAAAATTTGCATTTAATTTTTTGGTGAAACGTGTCTTATGTACCTAGTTAACTTTTTAGTAACATACGTCTACCACATTTAGGATGTGTTTTGCATTAAATGATTATTATTTTTTTAAACTGATGAGCGAACAATTAAGACAACATTCACGAAGTGTTAAGTCTATGATTTGAACAAACTTCTGGCGCGTTTGAAAGTTTAACACAGCCATTCCATTTGCTATTTATTCCGTGGGCAAGGTCACTGATGACACTGTATTTTTTTGCTGCATACACGCTCGCATTAACAAGAATGTCATTATATTGGTGACCATTGTGTTAGATTCTCACGATAAAAAGATGACCGCGGATGACTGCGATGTTTCGAGTTTCGAACAATACCTCATGTATGGAAGAATCCAAGTGCCTAATTAGACTAGCTTTTGTTAGGATCTTTAATTACTGGGAGATTTCCTTCTTAACTCTTCGTGATTTTAGTTTAAGTGTCAGTAAACGTCTGCAAGTTAGAAGGCTAACTGCTTATTTATAAGTGGTTTTGCATTGATCGTGTGCACTTGTAAAATATTCGATATATCCGTTATGTGACTGTTTGAATTGATTCTAAATAACGATTTGGTAAATATATTTTTATCAACATAAAATTATTATGTTACGTATTGTTTAGAAGCATAGTAAAAATCTATTAAGCATAGTAAACAATAACGGCTTTACTCGCTGACAAGTACTTTTTGCATTATTTCAGGTTCGAAGCTAATTATGTACTACCTCTAAATTTCAGCCGTTTAAGAGTGAAGAGGCACACACAGATTGTAACTACTTTCGTATTCATAAAATTAGTAGGATAGGAAGTTAAGTTCTCTATCTTTATAATTTTTTATTCATTTTATTTTTCAGTTCTTCAAATGTGGTATTTGGTCCCAAATCCTACTAGTCATCATAGACGTTGGTTTCCAAGAACTCCCTTATAAAAACCACTATTTGAACAAAGTTCAGATGCTATAAAAATCCGTCCGACTATCATTGCTCGATCTAATTCTAACCGGAATCATACCAATTGCTGTCATAGTGCATGTTACTTTTGAAATCTCAATAAAGATAAATCAGGCCATGTGCCTGGCATCATTGTAACTCTGATCTAGTATAAGAATGTTTTTTTTCTGATTATAGTTATTAACTGACTTCAAATATGGAAGTTATCAATTTGATAAGTACCTATGTAATATTATAATATAAATGTGGAATTTTGTATCTAAGGAAAATCCTATAAACTAAAATAAATACGTCTCTTCACATTATCAGAAGTTTTCGAATTTCCCAAAATTACATTTCACATTTTATCCATTTTTATATAACTGAAAAAAATCTTTGTAAATAAACGGCATAAACTCACTCGTATTTACTTCGGCTTAGTGCCGGCACGAAGCCAAAGTAAAAACAAGTGAGTTTATGCCGTTTATTTACAAAGATGAATCTAAATACTCACGAATCGTTTAGTGTAAAACTGAAAAAAAATATTTTACTTATAAACTTAGAAAAAATGACAACTGAATTAATATATGGCCACACCTTTTACAGGATAATATTCAACAATAATTTAATTTAAAGAAAACTATTGTTCATTTATTTTCATCTAGAATTCAACAACATTGATTCATTTCATCATAATTTCATTTCCATTGCTTTAACGAGCGCTATCCAACCAAATCAACCGTATAATTGAGTTTCTCCCAAATATTCATATTTTTACGTTCGTTGCTCTGACCATTTTGTGTTTGGTTAAGATATAAATATAGTATATGTAGGAAATCAAGTGAGATACACTTATATAATATTATATAGTAATAATATAATTAATTATAATCTGCCGCGATTCGCTCCTGTTGGAAGGGTAAGGTTGCAAGGAAAATTACTGGGCGGAAAATTACTGGAGACTTAACATTTTATGTGTCTGGATGTAGAGGACAGCGGATTTAGTTGGACTTCATTTTATCTTTTAAATAGCTAGGTTATCCTGTGACTGAGGCATCATCATTATCTTCCTGCCCTTATCCCACACTAGGTAGGGACGGCACAACATGTTTTTCTTCTTCATTCTTCATACTATGACTGCGGCATATCACTTTACATTAGACGAACACTCACGGCGACGGGCATTCTCATCTCGTTCATATTCTTGCTTTAAAAATAATTTGAAGAAAAAATATTAACTTGTTTAGTAAAATATTTTTTTTTTCATATTAGTCTGCTATCGTGATTGATTATATTTTTCATCTCCTTACATAAAGAAAAATCAATGCAACATATTGAAGTTAAAATACAGTACATAATATTAATAGAACAAGATACGTATGTATGAAATAGCTCTGGCGATTCCTCGTAATTTATTATAAAAACTGTGATGTTGCCATGTGATAAAACCATTGTGGCTGGGTAAAGCTATTTCCGTCTCAGTCAGTCAAGCACAATTATATATTACAGGCTAAACACGTAGACAATCATCTGATGATTGCAGCGTCCTGTCACATCATTTACGAATTAGTAGGGCAAAATTGCCGTCAAAATGATAAATTGCCTAATCTGTCGACGACAATTTTTTAGCATGTCTTACGAATACCTATTTAGCAGAACTGGTACCTCGTGGCTTTACCTTTGTGGCTCTAATTGTTTGTGATAGAGTCCTGCTGCTGAGAGAAGCGTACATTTACCAGTTTCATTTTGGATAATACAATTTTCGTTTGTTTTCAGGTACTTGAATCATAGTCATGGCTGTCGACAGTAAAACACTAGACAGCAACAAAATTGTAGAAAAAAGTCTAAATGGCGGTGACTTAAATAAAGCTAATGGTGTTAGAAATAGTATAAAGAAAAGTCAAACAAAAAGTGACCATGACAAAAAACAAGCTGGCACTGATGGAGACAGCTGGGAAGGGTTAGGGTTGTTCCAAAAGACAAAACGAATGATCTCTTTAATTACCGTGGAACCTATACTGGCATGCTATGTAATGCCTTCGGTGCTAGCGTCGCTTGCTACACAAAACTTATACTTAGAAAAAGCATGTAGAGTAAATTTAGGATATGAACACCACGTCTGTGATGCCCTCACTCGAAGGGAAACTACAAATTATACATTAGAAGAAGAGGCCGTTCAGACATTGGTAGCATCTGTAACGGGTTGGAAGACTGTCCTGCAATCGTTTTTGCCCTGTGGGTTGTTAATATTTCTTGGCGCATACAGCGATAGAGTTGGTCAGAGAAAGATATGTATGTTGTTGCCGATCATTGGAGAGTTTCTGACGAGCATCGGTCTCATTGTGAACACATACTATTTCTACGAGTTACCAGTAGAAGTAGCGGCTGTGACTGAAGCGATATTCCCTGCACTCACCGGTGGTTGGTTTACCATGTTTATGGGAGTGTTCAGTTATATCGGAGATGTGACGACGGAGGAGCAGAGGACGTTGAGGATTGGCATAGTGAATCTGTTCCATTCTGTGGGAGTGCCTGTGGGAGCTGCCTTGAGTGGAATTCTAGTGCGGAAAATTGGACTTTATGGAGTGTTTGCAGTGAGCGCTACTCTGTACATTCTGAGCTTCATGTATGGCTTCTTCAGGATAAAAGAAGTCAAAAGGGCAGACTTAAATGTGGTGAGTATTATGTTATCTGTGAACATATCTAACCTTTATGATAAGCTTTATAATAATACATTGTTCTTATAAGTGGCGATGACAATGTTTATCTTGGCACCTTGATGCAAGGATTAAACGGTCCGTTGAATGAAACAAGAGGCTCTGTCTATTTAAAATAATTACTGGATCGATAAGACGAATATTTACGGTCTACTTCATTTCTTGCATCTAATTATAGAGCGTATTGATCATTTATTTTGAGCATAATTTAACTGCATTAAGCAATTATCTTACTATCGCAATTTAACAATCTAGTTAATTATGATCGCCTAGATATTTTTACCATTAACATTTGTCCGGACTGTTTAACTCCAATACATTGATTACATTTTTAAAATGGAGGTGTTTTTTTTACCTCTAGTTATATTACATATGTATCGAAATTTTAATCAAATCGATCTAGCCATTTTAGTGGCATAATATCAGTAGGTATGTAGTACCTATGCCATTTAACGAGTCCATGCTGCGAGCATTGTAGTCACTATGCCACCTGACAGTTGTTTGGAGCACATATACATTATATTTCTGTTGATTGGCATGAGCTCGATCTAAGGATGGTACAAGTGTTGTTTGTTGTTGTTGTGTTGTCCCTTTTTCGATTGTAACTCACACTCAGTTTAATAATAATTATTGGTTTTTCTTCTGTCTCATCCGTATTATGTGATCCATTATATTTATTATCGTAATATATCTACACTTTTTACAAAAATCACAGTTCATATCTTCCACTAGTTTCCTATTGTTATGATGATAAATTACAACCATCCTTCCGAAACATAAATATTTATAAAAACTCTTCCGCCAATCAAGCCGTTGAATTTTTTATTGCACTCAGAAAAATGTCTGCATCGGACGATTATGTTTGACCGTGAATATAGTTGGTGAATTATGTAAGTTGTTCGGTGTTGAATAAATTGGTCCGTTCATGCGTGACCGAACAAAAAGTCCGTCAACTTGACCTAAATCGGTGTCACACTCTACTGAAGAATGGACTTCAAACGTTACCGTGTCTTTCTTCATCAGACTTAAGAGATTTGTTTCGTTTCAAGGTTTTAATTACTTTTCACCGACGATAAGTTTAGAAATGTTACATTTTTTTATCTTTGAGATCGTTAAGCTATATTTACATCAAAAATAGTTAAAAAAAGTCCGTTTAAAAACATGCCCTCCCCCATTTTTTCCCTTTTTATGTTGATTTCTGGGCCTGGGATCTAGACACGCGGCAGCGAGTCAAGCCAAGTTCAAACAAAGGAACTGGCGACCGCGCCGTGTGTTATATTACACGAACCGTCCAAAGCGCGTTTTGACGACTTTTTACACGCTCGTTATACAAAAACTATTACACATAGACAAGTCAAATTTGGCACATATACTTAAATATACGAACTATATCTCTGTTCCAAATTCCAATAACACAGCTCAAACGGTTATTTAGATATAAACATCCAGTAATCGGTGAAGTTAATACATACTGAGGGATAGATCAAAAGTAATATCCCAGTTCCAGATGACCTAGAAAGCTGAAATTTGGCATCCCGATAGGTAATGTCGTAGTTACAAAGGGAAAAATCAGAAACTTGTATTTTTTTATCATTTTAAATTATTATTAATTTTTAAAAAAATTATGATATTAAAGTTTGGGACGCCTAGGAACGCATAAAGCAATACATGTTGCATGTTGCTATAATTTTTGTGTAGGCGGTTGTTTTCTGTTAGATACTACGACGTGCGCGCGAGTGCACTATTCCTACTAATATAATTATAAATACAAACTTTATACCTACTGTACGTATGGATATATGTTTTTTACTTTTTCACGCCTAAACGGGTGGGCCGATTGACTTTAAATTTGGTATAATAAAAAATATATCTCTGCACGACAGACGGTGCGCGGTGCGACGGCCGTGCTATGGAGCAGTGGGGTGGGGGGAGGTGCAATAAAATAATCATTTGGTATTAATCTTATTATGACTGGGTGTCTTAAACCTATTACATACTAAAAAGTACTGTAAAAGTACTGTACAAAAAGCAATGATATCCCATCAAAAACATAAATGTGAAAAGAGAGCCAAGTTCAATATTACGATGTATGTACTCATAGTTACCTATGATTTGGTAGTTGACTTCAACGACAAAAGAAGTGAGATCTAAATGGGTGCCAAGTTCAATGGTCAGTCCTGAAAAATATTTACAACATAAAATATTTTATTACAACTTAAAAGATTATTTCTTCTTATCACTTAGAATTAATATTATTTTGAAGCCCAAAGTTTGACTTGGCTAGTTCTCATGGGTACCATACGACGAAGTATTATTAAGATAAGACAATAGATACTTTATTGTACACCACATAATGTTACAGAAAATACATAAGTACATAATTAAAATTAAAAATTACAATGTACAAGTGGCGGTCTTATCGTTAAAGAGCGATTTCTTCCAGACAACCAATGGATGGAGGGAACTAATTTACACGATAAAAGACGGTGGCGCACTAATTAGCATTAAGTGCGTTTAATAGTGATCAAGCTAAAGTTAAGAGAGTACCTACCTAGTATATTATGAGAACTGGCCAAGTCAATCTTTAGGCTTCAAAATAATATTAATTCTAAGTGATAAGAAGAAATAATCTTTTAAGTTGTAATAAAATATTTTATGTTGTAAATATTTTTCAGGACTGACCATTGAACTTGGCACCCATTTAGATCTCACTTCTTTTGTCGTTGAAGTCAACTACCAAATCATAGGTAACTATGAGTACATACATCGTAATATTGAACTTGGCTCTCTTTTCACATTTATGTTTTTGATGGGATATAAATTATTCCACACCCTTTCTCAGGACTTATACTATATCTTTACAAATTTATTGCAAAAAAGTGTCAGAGGTTACTGATTTCTTATACAGACTTAGAACTCCCCCCCCCCCTCCCCTTTTCCCCTCATATCCTTTCTTAGGGTTCAAGCTATATCTATAGTACAAAAAGTCAGCGGTTACTGATTTCCCATAAAAACTTGGACCCCCCTTTCCTCCCCCTTAAATGTTGATTTTGGGGATAAAAACTATTTCATATCCTTTTTCAAGACTTAAGCTACCTCTGTACAAAATTTTATCCAAATAGGTTAAGCGGTTACAGATCTCCCATATAAACTTTGTACCCCCTTTTCCCCCCTTCAAAGTTAATTTCCGATATGAAAGTTATCCAATGTTCATCAACGGAACTCAAACTATTGATTTACGGAATCTCAGCTCAATCGGTCCAGTGGTTACGGAGTTGCATACAAACGTTTTTCAGGAATAATTCCCGTTCCAATGGGAATTTCGCAAATCCGATTCTTATCGGTCGCCTACGCAATCTAAAAAACACGCTGTCCAAATTTCAGCTCAATCGGTTTAGCGGTTTCTTCTCTACGATGATGAGTCAGTCAGTCAGATTACCTCTTTATATAATAGTATAGAAGTATAGATAACTTGATATTGTCCCCTAGGTAAGGAGAATTAATTTTTGTACAGTGCATTACTTTTATTAATAGTAATAGCTGTTGAAGCAACGCGAAACTGCCAATCTACATATTTGGACAAGGTGTAGATTTTTAAAGTTAGGATATATAGAGTTAGAAAGTGTTATCTTATTGAGATCTGGTAACTTTTTTATCAGTGCAAGCCATATTCCACGGTTTTCTTTCCATATTTTCGTGTTAGCAACATTTCTCATAAAATATTTTTCGTAACAAAAATAATAAATTATAATTACGTTTTTCCAGGAGCCATCAAAGAACTGCTGCGAATGGCTGAGAGATTTCTTCGACACTCGCTACGTCAAGGAGACTATAATGGTGGCATTCAAAAAGGGACCTAATAACAGAAGATTAAGAGTAATTATGCTGGTTGTCGTTTTGTGTGTTATTATTGGACCTATCTATGGTAAGCACCAAAATACTAACTAATACTACCTGCTTAAATAGGCAAATTATTAATAAAAAAAATGTTGTTTTGTTGCTATCAACAGTTAGCCGCAACCCCTACAATATTACTACATCTTTTACAACAAATAATAAATTGTAATTTTTTTTACAAGTCTAAATATAATAATACCTATGTGAAAGGAAGGAGCGACTGATCTAGAGTGAAGAGTGAATGACTGATCATGTTAATAGATTGGATACAGCCCAAAAAGCTGATCGGACTATGATAAAATTTGCAACACAGAAAAGCTTTTTATGGCGTAGACGTCTATGCGAAAGGATTTCTCAATGAGTGCAAAGCCGCGAGCATAAGCTGGTTATGAATAAATAATAAATAACGGCTAATTTTGTTGCTTATTTGCTGTAACTTAACGAAGCAACCGAAGCTAAATATGTAGATAAATTGTGGACGAAGCGAGGATATAAGCAAACCTTATCCTCATTTTTGGTCACGGTTGACACAGAAAAATGCACTTGTGCAGTGTGCAGATCGTCCAGTTTAAAATACACGTTGGTCGACTGGGCGTTGCTAACATTGTTTTTGGCGGACGGATGCATTTTATGAGCGGACAGATTCTACTATCAGTGGATTTTTTTTTATGTGGAGAAGTAAGAAGACGAGCAAGACGCTCTCCTGATGTTAAGAGATAACGCTGTCCATTATAATCAGTACAGTGCTACCCAGAATTTCACAATGATGTGTAATTATTCTAGGTGCACTGCACCAACGCTTCTTACTCAAGAGTCATAAGATGTTAAGACTCTTTAGCCCAGTAATTTCACTAGCTACAGTGCCCTCCTACCGAAGCACAGTAATGTTTGCACATTACTGCTCAGGCGGTAGAATAACTGGCACTGTTGGGGTACCCACCTAGTCGACCTCCTGCAAAGGAAGTCTACCCCCGGATTTTGGTCTTGAGTATTTGCGACACTGGTTGGAGAAGAACGCGAGAGCGTACCTCCGTCGTCCACGCTGAACAGCGGCTGGAAGGACCTAGGGGTTTTAGTGGGTATGTCTGCCGATTTCTCTGGCGGAGAGTGCCATATAATATAACCACTCTGCGACAATTTCTCAGGGTTGTATGCGTAATGCATTTCCCCGGGAAAAAAAGGTTTATTGAAAACTGGTAGGAAGTGGCACAGGGCAGGACGAGCTGGAGGCTCTTATTGACCGAGGCCTAAACTCACTTTGGGTTCTCGCGCTTGGGCTAGTTAGTTATTTGCGAGACGATATGACCTCAGGCCTCAGACCTAAGTCATTGCTTTCTCTGACCCATTGAATAACACTTCGTTATGTATGTTACTGGTTTTGCTTTCTAAGATTTTAACAGTTCTAAGTGTTAGTATGTGAAATGTACTTATTACGCAAACAAATCATGTAGGAATGCTGGATTCTTCTACCGGATAGTGATTTAAAATCAGTTACTCCATTAAAATACGTGGACATGCGCTGCGGTTTAAAATTACTCGCTTTGTATGTAGGTACAAACACTGCGAAATAACTGTTCTTAACTATCTATGGGAGAAACCAGGCTTAAAGTGGTCTTCAGACTACTGATGATATTATGATGTAAAGGACCACCTTTTATCTATCATCTTCTGTCCTCGTAATCTCAACGGGAGGGATTTATCCCGCCTTCTAGGTTTTATTGGCTACCATCTACGGCCGCATCGTCATTTAATATGTAGCGAGATCGTGGTCAAAGGGTAACCTATAATGAATAAAATAAATCGAAAAAATCGGACTGATTCGGACAGTTATAATTTCTTTCGTAGGATGTTAACACGATGTTAATAATAATAATTGTCAAAATTGGAATTAAATTCGTCAAACTGTAATTGTTATTCTTGCCATGGTTGTCTTTGAGGCTTTGCACCAATATTCCAATATTTGGTCCTGAAAATTAATTGTGTGTTTTTTAAATTCCAGGTGAGATGTCGGTGATGTATCTGTTCACAAGGTTCCGGTTCAACTGGAACGAGGTGGATTACAGCATGTTCTCTACTTACGCCATGTGTACTTCATTAGTAGGTAATGTCGCTAATAAATCATACGTTCAGTTAACAGTAAGATATTTTTAATTTGAACAATATCAAGAATATCAATAATATCCAAAAGTCTAATTTCCCATTCATTTACTTTTCTTTTTTTTTATTCTCCCATAGCCAAGTTTTGTGAGACCTCATTTGGGGCCGCAGCTGTGGGAGCTATCAATTATAGAGCCATTTTTCTATTACTGTAATAGATACCCCAGTATTACGGGATAGGTCCCACCATGGGATTGCCGCGTAAGTCGGGGTGCAACGTTGTATACAAGTAAACTTACAGTTTATGTAATCTGGACTTGTTATTTTGTCTCATAGCTCCATTTATATGTGCTAATTTTAAGATTCCATGAGAAAAAGGAACGAGCTCGTCGTAAATCGAGCACGTAATGCGCTTGGTGTTCGAAAAGAAAAACCGCGGATCTCCGAATTAAACGTGTAAAACGGGGTAGCGTAAGTCGGGGTATTACTGTACAGGAAGTCAGATACAGACTCAATATATACTGTCTGTAATATTTAAAGAATGCAAATATATCAGTTGAGATTCATAGTAGAACTCATATTATGAAAGATTAGCGACATAATATTATAGGTACCATAGAGTACCTATGGTACCGCAAGATTGCAAGTTTCCATAAACGGATGGGTTACACTTACCCACAGGCCATCAGGAAGACCTGCTTGTGTGCCATCTACGACTATGACATGAAAAGCTCTCAATTAGTGCTTCAAGTCAACAAATTTCTGTTTCAGGAACTTTATTTTCGGTGGGAGTCTTCAGTCATCTTCTGAAATACGATGACGCCATAATCGGAGTAATTTCTTGCACCAGTAAAATATTGGCAGGGTTTATGTACGCTTTCGCTAAGGAAACTTGGCACATTTATATAGGTATATGTTTTTGAAATTCTGTATTTAAATAAAGCCGCGTCTCTAGCGCCTGTTTTGCTTCAAACATTTCAACACTAACATCACAACATTCAGAAAAAGTCTCGGCGATCTTGATATTATGTTTTGTTGTACGTGCTTTCCATCGGATATGGAAAGCAAAAAACATTGTTGGAGCAAACAAGAAGTGTAGTTTGAAAATGTTTTTTGAAAAAGTTTGTGATGTTTGTGTTGAATGTTTGAACCAAAACAGGCGCTTGAGACGCAACTTAAGGACAACCTATGCAACAACATTTTTAAACATAAACAGACGTACATGAAATGTAAATCTTTTACATTACAGCTCCATTGATTGAAATATTCAACGGAACATCTTTCATCGCGATGAGGTCAATGGTTTCCAAATTAGTCGAAAGAGATGAACTAGGTAAAGTAGTCCAATCATAATACTTACTTGTAGTTATATTTATCTGTGCAAGACTCCAAGCTATATTTACCTTTATTCTGTATTAGCTGGGCCCAGCGGTTTTACCCGCTGTGCTGTTATTCCAGGCCTATGTATTATTCCAGGGTCTAAGCTATCTCTATACCAAATTACAGCTCAATCTGTCCACCCGTTTAGGCGTGAAGAAGTAACAAACATACACCGTCACACATTCACAAACGTTCGCATTTATAAAATTTGTGTTTTGTTTAGGTTCTTCTGTCGTCTATATGTTTTAAGAAAATTCTTTCAGTCATGTAGCGTCCGTGGCCCAGTGGTCATACGTCCGGCTTGTAAGCCGGAGGTCCTGGGTTCAAATCTCAGTGTGGCAAAGATTTTCGCCTGGACGCTGCCGTGTTTCGGAAGGCACGTAAAACTGTGGGTCCCGGCTGTTTCCTATAAGATATGTAGGAGGCAGTCGTTAGGTCATGTTGCAGGCCCTGTAGTAATCTCGGCGACCTGAAACTGCAACATATAGGTTAGCCACACAACCTATATAAATTGTGATTTGACTCTGACAGTGTAATTAGGGAAACCTGTTCTGTTGGAGTATAAACCCCAATTATTATTATTATTATTAATTATATGAAAAAAATATTTTTAATTGGACCTACCTTAACAATTATTTTAATTTCAGGGAAAGTAAACTCATTCTTCGGACTAGCCGAAGCTATGATGCCATTGATTTACGCCCCTATGTACACTTCAGTATACACTGCTACCATTAAAACCTTCCCTGGAGCGTTCTTTATACTAGGTGGCGCCATGACCATGCCTGCTGTGCTTATATTCATGTAAGTATGGGTATCTGGGGGCACGGTAGTGCCCCCGCCAAGTCGAGCGCGAAGCAAGCACTGCCGTACCATCTTTACAGGAACCATTTCGTCGCATTTTCAGGCCCCTATTTGAGAACCTCTGGATAAGACCAGAACACAGAAATTTTCGTCATCCAGTAAGCTATAATTACATACTTAAAATCCAAAATTTCAAGTCTGTAGGTCATTAAGTTCCGAAGTTAAGCGAAAGCAAAGTTTCGCATTTTCGACACTCACTCACTCATGATCATCAAAATAGAACTAGTACTTCCCATAAACTCAGAGAGCTGAAATTTGGTACATACTTAGAATTTATTGTATAAGCCATAGGAAAACTAAAAAAACATGCAATTTCGGTCTCGTTTTCGAGATAATTCATCTGCATAAATAACTTTGTAATCTTATATAAATGTATAGGATTACAAAGTTACATTTGCAGTCAATGGTTAAAATTGTGTAATATCCAACTTATTAATTCAAAATATATTTAAGGCATAGTATATGTATATGTGAGTATGTATATGTGTCATAAATCGTCAGTTATGATCAGACGATATCTAGCGTGGCCAACTAAAATAAGAGCCCAACCAAACTATTAGAAGAGATCGACATACCGCCTTTACTACAAGCTTTTATTTACTTTCACCTGTCGGTCTGTCTGTCTGTAATTAAATCTTGCAAGTTTAATTAGGCCCACTTCCCGATATAATATTATTATGATGCATTGGACTAAGAGTGAACGCACACGTATCTAGATGGCGCTGACTGTATTTTAAAACGCGCTTACGGTTTGTATTTCTGATAACCTTATAATATAGCGTTTCTACAAAAATAAGTGAAATCCCACCAAAAACATTCTGTAAAAAACTAGCCAAGTCTCGATGGAGCTGCTTGTTTATCTCTAAAAAGTAATGAAATCTAGACAAAGTCGTGCCAAGTATAAGGTTCCTTACTGCGATTTCTTTATTATTATAGTTAATGTTGTGTGACTTGGCCGTTGAAGGGTACACAAGGGTATTATACCAGGTGCTCCATGACACTATTGCACCAATCTGTCCGCTACCCATTCACGATAGAAAATTTCCACTTGGAAAACGTTGATTGGATAACCAGTCAATTGTAGGCTTGATAAAGCTGCGTATTTCAATAATACTTATGTTTAGGCGATCCAAGTGTCATGGAGCATCTGGTTTTGTACCCTTGTGTACCCTTCAACGGCCAAGTCACACAACATTAACTATAATAATAAAGAAATCGCAGTAAGGAACCTTATACTTGGCACGACTTTGTCTAGATTTCATTACTTTTTAGAGATAAACAAGCAGCTCCATCGAGACTTGGCTAGTTTTTTACAGAATGTTTTTGGTGGGATAACCATTTACTAAAATAATAATCTAGTTACTGCTACCATAGCAATAAAAACCCCATGAGTTTCTTGTCCGTTCTTCTGATAGGGCTACTCCTTGTGAACAGACGTAGTTTACACATCAATTTTATCAAACATTATATTCAATTAAATTCAATCACCATCATCATCATTTTCTTCTTTTTTTATTTATTACTAGCGGCCCGTCCTCGCTTCGCTTCGGGTGCCATTATGAATAAAAAAATATAATAAAATAATAAGACTTACGCAATAAATATTTCAATGACAAATCTACAGATTTAGTATAATACCATTGCTAGAAATAGAAAATGATCACGAACATAAAATTCGCATCTTAACATGAATTTAGTCTTTTACAACTTGTGATCCTATTTATGATATTTCTATCTTAAAATATTCTAGTAACTTCTGGTGCTTCGCCGGCCACTGCCGCGGCCTTTACAATGTTTTGGAGATACTACAAAGATTTCAGGGAAATAAAAACTATCCTATGCTCCCAGGACTCAAATTGTGTTAAAACTCATTTCCCTAATTCGTTGGTTAAAACTAAATGAAAGCTACGTCAGTTCGACGGATACTGATTCCTTATACAAACTCTTAAATGCCTGGTTTCCTCTCTGAAAGGGCGGTTTCGGGGATAAATGCTATTTCGTATCCTTCCTGGTACTTAAACTAACCTTTGTAGAAATAAAAAATCTTAATTGGCCTAACGAATATAGGTAACTCATACAAACTTCACCCCTGTTCCCCTTCTATAAGGGGATTTCTAAAATATAAAAACTATCCTATATCCTATTTTGGTATACAAACTACCTTTATTATACTTACTAAATTTCAGCCCAGCCCAGCGGTATTAGAAATTTTAATACAACATTTGCCCCCACTTTTATAGGAGAAAAATAGCCCTCTTTTCCCCCTATAAGAGGGGAAAATCTGAGATAAACACTATTTTACATCCTCTCCTGGTACTTAAATACCTTTGCATGCCAAATTTCAACTCTATCAGTTCAGCAAAAAGATAATAAAAATATATATGTTTAGGTATTAAAAAGAACCTATAGGATAGGTATTCCAAATTTTATCATTCTAGGTTCAGGAGTTTCATCTCTACTGTGATAATGATGAGTCAGTCAGATTACCCTACAGAGTTTAGTGTAGTCCCACATATTATGTTAGGTTGGAAAGTATCCACAATGCGCAAATCAAGCGTACGAAGCGAGAATGAGGCGATGCGCTTGAGCTTGGGAATCAAACAACTTTTTTATACCGAATTTCAGCTTAATATTCCCGTTCCCATAGGAATATTGGGATGAATAAACAATCCATTATCGTTTCTTGGTAGTCAAACTACTATTACACAAAATTTCAAACTATTCAGCTCAGCGGTTACATTTTCCATATTAGTCCCGTTCCCGTGGGAATTTTGGATTGAAAACTATCTTGTATTCTTTTTTGGTAGCCAAACTACCTTTGCATTAAATTGCAGCTTAATTGGCTACGTGGTTACAGATTTCTATATTATTCACGTTCCCGTGGGAATATTGGAATGAAAACTATTTAAACCCTTCCCTGATAGTCAAAATACCTTTATACTAAATTTCGGCGTTATAGGGTTAACGGTTACAGATTTCCATTTTGTTCCCGTTCCCATAGGTATTTTGGAATGAAAATGATCTTGAATCCATTTATGGTACTCAAACTACCTTTATACCAAATTTTAGCTTAATAGGCCTAGTGTTTACTGATTTCCATTTTGTTCTCGATCCCGTAAGAATTTTGTAATGAAAACTATCTTGAATCCATTCATGGTAGTTAAACTACCTTTACACTAAATTTCAGATTGATAGACTAAACGGTTACAGATTTTCATTTTATTCCCGTTCCCGTAGGAATTTCACAAAATCCCTTCTTATCGGTCGCCTACGTTACCTAAAAAACATGCTGTACAAATTTCAGGTCAATCTGTCCAGCGATTTTATCCCTGCGATGATAAGTCAGTTAGATTTCCACTTAAAATTTTGGCATAAACATAGATTGTTCCCGTTTCCGTAAGAATTTTGGGTTGAAAACTATCTTGTACTTTCTTGGTAGCCAAACTACCTTTGCATTTAGTTTCAGCTTAATCGGCCAAGCGGTTACAGATTTTCATATTATTCCCGTTCCCGTGAAGAACCGTTGTGAATCCTTTCCTGACAGTCAAACTACCTTCCAAATTTCAGCGCTATAGGCGTTACCGCGATTTCCATTTTGTTCCCGTTCCCGTAAGAATTTTAAAATGAAAACGATCATGAATCCATTCATGGTACCCCAACTACCTTTATACCAAATTTCAGCGTAATAGGCTAGAGGTTACAGATTTCCATTTTGTTCCCGTTCCCGTAAGAATTTTGGAATGAAAACTATCCTGAATTTTTTCATGGTAGTCAAACTACCATTATACCAAATTTCTGCTTGATAGACTCAACGCTGACAGATTTCCATTTTTTCCCGTTCCCGTTGTTTTTTTGCAAAATCCGTTCTTATCGGTCGCCTACGTTACCTAAAAAACACGCTGTTTAAATTTCAGCTCAATCAGTCCAGCGGTTTTATCCCTGCGATGATGAATCAGTAGATTTCCACTTTAAATACATATTGGTATAGAATATAGACATACTCGTAGATTGTTCCCGTTCCCGTGACATTTTGGGTTGAAAACTACCTTGAATCCAGTCATGGTAGTCAAACTACCTTTCAACTAAATTTCAACGTAATAGGCCTAGCGGTTACAGATTTTCAATTTTGTTCCCGTTCCCGCAGGTATTTTGGAATGAAAACGATCTTGAATCCATTCATGGTAGTCAAACTACCTTTATACAAAATTTCAGATTAATAGGCCTAGCGGTTACAAATTTCCATTTTGTTCCCGTTCCCGTAGGAATTTTGAAATAAAAACTATTTTGAATTTTTCCATGGTAGTAAAACTACCTTTACACCAAATTTCAGCTTGATGGACTCAACGGTTACAGATTTCCATTTTGTTCCCGTTCCTGTGGGAATTTCGCAAAATCCCTTCTTATTACCTGCCTACGTTACCTAAAGAACACGCTGTCCAAATTTCAGCTCAATCGGTCCAGCGGTTTTGTCCCTGCGAAGATGAGTCAGTCAGTTTTCTATTTTATATAATAGTATAGATTAATACTCCACTGCGACTATAATACGCGGGGTGATCACTTTACATCAGTTAAGTTTGATGTTCTTGATTGTCTTTTCAGGCTGTTCCTTAAAAACATAAATAAAAAAAGGGTCTTGACAGACAGACAGACAGACAGACAGACGGACGGACGGACGGACGGACAACAAAGTGATCCTATAAGGGTTCCGTTTTTTCCTTTTGAGGTACGGGACCCTAAAAATCCAGTTGCAATTTAGCCTTTGCATTATATATAACATGACACAGAGTAAATTCTTATATTTATCTTATCATAATAATTGTACGTAATAAAAAAGTATGAAAATATTTTTTTCATAATATAATTTCAGATGGTTGTACCTAGCTAACAAGAAACATAATACAATGCTGAATTCAATGGATCAAAAAGTGGAAGCAAATGATAATAATACAAAAGGCGTAGAAAATAAAGCGTATGAGACTGACGAAATGGACAAAACGAAAAATGGGCAGGCGTTAAATAAACAAGCTGAAAGTGAAGAAGGGGTACAGTCTCAAATAGAAATTGGACTTACAGAAAGTATGATGTGCAATAGCAAATTACAACACTAAATTCAATAATATACTTTTAAACTAACAGAAAACAATATAAATCAGGATAAGTGATGCAAGCGCAAGTTTTATCTTGTCTGAAAACCATTAAACCAAATCACTGGTTTCACTTTGTCCTTATTTTGTCTCTTCGAGCATTTTCATACTACGTCCGATCTAAATCCGAACCGAGTTCGGATATTACTTTTCGCCCAACCTCCGGTTCAAATCTATTATGACGATTATACGTATAACTACCTATGGCTACCTTGGCGCGGTTATATGGCTATAATTTGACGGATTCAGATCGGATGCAGTATCAAAAGAGAGAAGTAAAAAAAGCGGTTTATACTGGTTTTTTGACTATCTCACTATGCGCATTTGGAGATTTAGCATCCTTGCAAACTTCGGTACAAACACTGGCCTTCTTACATTAATTTAGATTGTACTCAGACTGTAGATAAATTCATATGTTACTGAAAACCTTTGCACACGATACAAAGCTTATTATGGTTGATACTAGATACATAGCCTTTTTCTTACTAGATATTATGTTAAAGTTACGCGTCGTATACAAAGGTTTTATATCTCTCTTAAATGTACAAAATTTAGTACTTATAAATACTTATAAAAACAACAATCAAACATGCTACAATCTCACGAGTGAGTAAAAGTTTCTTACATACTAATAATTCGTTTAAAATTATCAAAATTTGCCCAAAATATATAAAATGCATAACAAGGAAAGTTTTTTATAGAGGTATGTACGTAACATTAAATTGGCTTATTCTTTGGAAATTTCATAGGTGACATTATTAAAAAAATATTATTATGTGATAAAATGATAACATTTATAATGTAAAATAACAGGGAGGTATCAATAATTAATTGATGGCAATAACTCAGTATATGTATTATATTACTGCTAAACCCGAAGAACGGCTGCACCTAGGTTTAGGTGGCTACACATAGGTTTAGGTGGCTACACATAGGTTTAGGTGCCTACACATAGGTTTAGGTGGCTACACATAGGTTTAGGTGGCTAAACCTACACAGATGCAGCCGGCTAAACCTAGGTGCAGGTTTTTGCCGTAACATATAAATACAAAGTGCTGGGCTTGAGCAAAAATTCGAGAAACGAGAGGTCCGAGATCAATTTGAGATCCGTATGAGCAAGTTACTAAGAAGTCTTCGGTAACACTGCAACTATGATATGGGGTTTAAAAACCCAGAAAATTGTAAAAATATAGTATAATAGCTTTATAAAATAATGGTACCTTATTATTTTTAACGAAAGTACGCAGCCACTTAAGTACCATTATATTTAAAATAAATGATAATACTAAATGTTTATTCTAGAAATTAAATAAGATAACCCTTTCGCGACTATTGGCAAAATATTAATCGTGTAATAGGGATGAAGAATAAAAAAATGTCAATCAAGTGTCTTTGTTAATATAATTAAAAATGTAAAAGATACAACGCACTAATGTGCCTCGGTGGGAGTTTGAACGTCACTCGACGGACTCTTTTTTTACCTTGTCAACATCTCTATTGGAAAAATATTGTTTTAAAAAAACATAATTATTATAATATGGAATAAAGATTGTATTTATTGAAAGGGAGCTATTTCTTCATTGAACGTTTTACAAAAAAAAATATGTTTTTTATAAATTTTATACAGCCATCATTCGAAATACGCAAACCGAAAATATTATCCGCGAAAGGGTTGAGGGAATTATAGAGTTCCTTTTTATTATGATAATAAGTCTTTAAAGGTTTAAAAATATCTTAGAGTTTTGTGATATTATGATAAGAAGAGACTAAATAAAATAATTAAGATAAATAAAAACATTACACTCTTACATTCCACATTCATCATTATAAATATAGGTTTTCTTGAGCACCATTAGCATTTGATAATTATTTATTGATGGACCGAGATTATGTCTTTATGGATAATATAATATATTTTAATATTGTATTTAATATATATTTAAAAAAAAATTAAAACTAAGGCCCAGTGAAATTAGAAGCATGCATGATAAATAATTTAGAATTACGTAGAGTTTTTTTTTTTAAATAAGAGCATTTTAGAAAATCTCAAAATTATTAAAAAATATTAGTTAGAGAGTAAAACACTTAAATTATAAAGATAATGTTAAGTTGTCATTTGTTGCTATTTTACCATTTACGAGAGTACTTATTATGGAATAAATGCTATTTTTGAAAAATGCTGTATTTTACTTTCTATACCCAAAAGATTTTGGATGTGTGAGCCTTAATTCAGACCAAAACGCATGTGACCCTTACATCACAGTGTTACAGACAATTATTAAGGAGAGACATAATTTTAACTTTAACTAATATTTAAAATTTATTAAAATTCCAAATATATATGAATACTGCGCTTTTGGTCTGTATTGAGCCTCATTAATTCTTATAATTTTATCAAGGCAAGCAAAAGATAATATACTTTCTTATTCTAAAAGCCGTATTCCGTATCAAAAAGCCGTTTTTCGTAAGTGTTGCCAGAAAATTAAATCCAAAATAGTATCCGGACCTAAACGACGCACATAACATCGTAAGATTCATAAGCATGGGCTTGGGCGCTGTAAGTGACAATACAGCATTTGCGACTAGGTTGAACCTGAAATAAGAAACGTGAAATTAAAAAAAAACATCTACAGATTGTGAGGCTCATTCTCATGGAATCGATTCTCATCGTCATCTTCATGGCAATTCTTATTTATTGCTTATTTGTTATGTTTATGTATAATATTGTATAGAGCTGGATAACACGAGTCAACTTTTATATAAATGATTTAAATTGTACGTTTCATTTCGAAGAATAAAAGTTTTGAAATTTTCGACGTCACGAAAGTGATGCAGTCATTATTTTTTTTTTACTTTTTAAAAGTAAAACCCTTTTAAAAGTCTAAATCTACCAAAATGTACAAAAAAACGACATTCTACGTAACAACAAACCTCACTTCAGAAGAAAATATGCGTAATTTGAGATATTACTTTACCTTTCACTTTACTTTTTTATTGGTCAGAAATTTGGTATGTATGTATTAAAACCCTAACATAACAGATAAAGTACATTTTAGTTGGTAAAAAGGCCCTTTCTAAACCAAAAAATCACTTTTGGGGCTTTAAAATCACCTTCATGGTAAAGAACGCTATGAAGGTGATGCCAAGCTGGTGACGAAAATATCCCTTTTTGGTAAAATTCTGGAAAGTTTAGGTATAATGTATAAAATTAAATACTACATCTTTATATCGCACATTTTGGCGTTTCGAAAAGCTAGCTTTGATTTAAATAACTTAAATACAATGCATAAAAATGTTGTCCGTGCAAGTGATTGGTACACCCATGAATAAATTGAAACTTAGCAATTATATTTTTCCTACGGCTCGATAAGTCCTAGATCCTACTTCTACGATTGCAGAACATGGCCATCATTGAAATGAATTGAACTCTGTATTGGATTGTTGATGTTGTGTTCAACAGTAGCCGTTAAACTACGCAAATTTAAAGCACCTAAAATCGTGTGACCGCTGCATTATGTCATTTTAAATTCAAAATAACAATGAAAGCCCTTTTTTATACTGATCACCGTTAAGTGTATTTGTTTGCGAAAATTTTGTTATATGTTATATACAGATACACCGAAATTTGTTTAAGTAGTGCCCAAATGTTTCACTGTAACGGAAAGTGTGACACCATGAGAATACGAAAAATGGCCCCGTTTTTGACCTTTCATGTTAAATTTTAATATTATTTTTTGCGTCTATTATGACAATCTTTATTTATTTTGTAGCTTAATATATATTTTATCCACCTATCCAAAATTCATGTCTCTTTCTTTAACCGTTTAGGAAATATAGCCGTGTGACTATCAAATTTGAGCTAAAATGAGAATGAGCAGTGATCCGATAGCTTTACACAAAATATTTCTAATATATTTCAAAATAATGATTTATAATAATAGACTTTTTGGGGGTCCATTTACATTGAGTTGGCGAGTCAACGTCCATAGGACCAGTTCACCAGTATAGTAACACCTCATATTAATAAAATAGTAATTTTAATAGCCATATTTTTCAATACTTCTAAGGTTCGGTGGTTATACTTCTTGGGTGCATTTGTATAGAGTGCACACAAAGGATAATCGTCGGCTATTGTCACATTGCAATTTAGTGCAAATTGTCAAAGGGCGTGACGGGGCAGGGGGATTGACGTGTTGGCTTCGGAGCCACGCACTCCTACCAAAAGACCGAAACATCATTGCCAGTGAGGCCTGAAGGTTGGCATACAAATATTAATAAAAAATGAGGCTTGTATGCCATCAGAACCGGTTAGGTTACTCCAAATGTAAGCATATGTAGTTACTCACTTTTCCCGGAATCAAAGAGTTCTCGTGTGTTGCACGTCCGATGTACAACTTTTCTCCTTCAGCTGATTTACCCCCTTCGACAGCGTTATGTGGGATTTCACCGTTAGCGGCCTCTTTCCATACAACTTTTCCACGGTAAACACAGAACACCTGAAATGATACAATAAAAGCATGTAGTTACTAATATTTGCCGGAAACTTTGCTCGCTGATATTATTATGTTACTAGGGGGTAATATTATATCATTCTAATGGTGAAAGAATTAGTGAAAACGGCCTAGTAGTTTGTTGAGGTTACAATGTTCTTTTTCTTCCTATGCGACCTAAGGGATCCATTCGCAGGTGTTTATGATATGCTCAGCAGCTGCCTCCTGCAATATTGCTGTTACGCATTGTGGCCGATGGGGTAGACATGTTCTAGAGTGGAGACCGCGTCTCAGCAAACGTAGTGTAGGGCGTCCTTGGGCGAGATAGGGCGATGAAATCCAGAGGGTCGCTGGGAGTGGTTGGAGGAGAAAGACGGAGGACCGAGTGGCGTGCCATGGGGAGGCCTATGTTCAGCAGTGGACGAACATAGGCTGATGATGATGATGTGATGACTGTGTCAAAGTCTAAGAAAAGGGCTGATAACTGCTTTCAGTTGAGCTCACTAAATGAGGTGTCTGTCGAGTAGTACAAGGCCAATAACCTACCTCAAACACATGGATTATATGTTCTTCATCATCCCACGCCACATAAGCTACTCTTGTCTTGATGTTCAACTTCGCCGGTAGAACGAGACCCCTGTATCTGGTACGAATGACCCACAGATGACTGCCATCGTAATCGTAGCCGCCGACAACCGCGTACTCCTTCAAATTGTCTACATCTTCAATTGTTCTGACCGCCCATTCAGTTTCCGCTGAAAATAAGAAGCCATGAATTGAATAAACTTTTAATTTTCAAATTTTCATCCTAACTCATAATATAAAAAGAATTATTATAATATAAAGCTATATTTCTGTGTGAAAAAATAATATTATCATGATTGGTTACTCAAGGAGAGATGATATATTAAGCAAGCGCTATCTGGATTTGAATTAGTTTGTTCCTCTTTCACGCAAAAAACTCCTGAACTGATTTTGGTGAAACTTGGTGTAATTCATCTATTTGACAGCTGGAGACTAGGAAGAACACAAGTGTGCTTCTTTTTATTCGTTTATCCGACAAGGTCGGGAGCCATACAAGTAAAACCGCGGTTTCCAGCTAGTTAACTATTTGTTAAAATTAATGCAAAGATGCTTAAATTTTGAGTCGTTTCCCTAGACTTTTGCAGAGTTTCAGAATATTTTTAGTCCAAATTTAAAAGCCTTGTGCCTAACTTTAAATTTACGTATACCTACAAAATAATTATAATAATTTATTCAGGGTTAGTGACAAATGGTTAGTAACAAGTATTATTCCCTTATATTTAGTTGTGTTCGCCTACGAACTAAAGACTATATGAAAATAAATAAATAAAATGGTCGAGAAAATACCTTTTTCTACTTAGAGGTTAAATAGAGCAGTGTCGAGGGCGAGGATACGACTAAAAATAGGGAGTTGGTATATAATAATAAAAATAATTATGGTACAAACGTTCAAGTCGTGATGATTCACACGTGTTGTATAGACGTCCATTGGTTAAAGCTGAAAACCCGCAAATTGTAACGGTTTAGACATCACTCATGGACAGTAAAAGTAGCAAAAATAATTTGAATGCTCTAAAGTAAGCCAATTTGTTGCGAACTAATTAAATATACTCATATTATTTACTGCATCTGTGCAGTGAAACGACCAACTTGAGATCATTCAGTAATATTCCCGCGCGATATAATCCAATAATCAAATATCAATATTTACTGTCAATTCCGCTGTAATTTGTGCGTCCAACTAAGCTAAAGAGGCGTTGAGATCTTCGACCGATTGCAATAATACAATGATAAGTATCTATTAATTCCACCACGACCTAATGGACCACACCTCGCCATCTCTTGAACTTAGTTGGACTCACAAATTAGAGCACGATTGTCACTAAATATCGAAATTTAATTAATCATAATTTATGTCGCTCTTAACCACGGGATAAACCCTGGCTTTTTGTAGGCGTACGGACGAAGACATGTAAGTACAACGTGCCGAGGCCCTTTTGAGCTTATAATTTAAGTGTGGTGGGTGACACTTATCGGAGTTTGTCTGTGAGTCCATCTATAGAATATGGGCTCAAAGACCAAAAGAAGAAAGAATGAAATGGAAAATACATACTAAACTAGGATATGGATGCACATATTCTAGTCTAATAAGAAAAATATAGGCACACAATGACTCGCCACTCACTAAACGGACCCCCATAAGGGTCAGGATAGCAAAGCCGCCCAAAATGAAGCATCAACGGGGATTGATGAGAAAACACGTAAAAAGCTAAAGTTTCCGCAACTCCTATCAGGCCGGCTATTCAAGGCAAGCCCAGAAATGAGAGACTGTTCTCCATCAGAGTTCGCTCCAGCCAGCCGGTGAAAGCAATCCAGAGACGAGGTGAGGAGGTGATCGCCCGGGAGCATCAAGTCCGTGGGGTCGATACTCGCCAATAGCTCGCTATATAGCTGCCCTGAGATATAATAATAATATTTACCATGGATTTTTGCAAAATAACATCTAATTCCGTAAATCACCCTTTAATCTAGTAAACCAGAAGTCCCATGCATAGAAATAAATATTTATATGCTTCTTGATATTATAATAATATCAATTTATAGACTACATAGACCCATTAAGCCCGCCGAAATTGACGCCACACATTCTGACATTAACCCAAGATGGAACGCAGTTGTATCAGTAATTGTATTGAATATGTTATGCCAAAGTTAAAAAGGATAATTGTAATGTACACCTAATTATCTTTTTACTCAGCCAGGTCCCTCTGACTACTGGGTACAGGCCTCCTCATGGTCAGGGCACATCTTTTGATGGTAATCCCTTTCGATCCCGTGCATGTCCTCCAGGTCCATCCAATATTTTTTGATAACATCGACTAATCATTGGACTGCCTCAAGATTCAAGATCTTTGTCCGTGCCTTTGACATCATGTAGTAAATCTTATCATAAAATTACATTCACAGATATAATTGATTGAGTTTAATTGAATATATTGTGGTAAAACTATTTGTTTTTTAAATAGGTAAATAAAATTATTATTCAAATATACATAATATACCTCTAATAAAATGTTAACGAGATAGACTGATTGACTGATCTAACAACGTACAGCTCAATCTCCTGAACGGATTGGGTTGAAATTTGGAATACAGTTTTTGTGACGACTCTACTAAGAAAGGATTTGGCCACACAGGAAAAGTCGTGAGCATACTATGCTAATATAGAGGTATAAGACTTGTAAACTTGTTATTACATTAAATACGTTCTATATCATATTATAGACGTAACAAATGAATTATATAAATCACCATCTGCGATGGGGTGACTGATTATAATATTACCGATCAATGATCGATAAGCTCTTGTATGAATGAGTTCAATCACACATACATAATGCTACATTCATAGCTTGCTTTGGCAAAAAAAGTATAGATATGTACATATTTTTTCTAGTTATAATTGGCGATAATATAAAAACTGGTGCCTTCTCAAAAACTGATACAGATATTTTGTGTAGTTAAGTACTTCTGTTTGCACTGCGCGGTATCAGTTTTGTTTTATGTAGCATATAAAATATAATCTTGTATCTTGTTCTGTAAAAGGAAAGAGTGACTGACTGATCTATTAGCGCACATCCTTAACTCGCTGAACAGATTGAGTAGAAATTTGGAACACAGTATGAGCTAAGACATACTCTAAGAAAGAATTTCTCCATGCGGTGCAGGAAAAGAAAATATACTCGTATCTCTAAGGTACATAATACATAAAAGTATCTTTGAATTTTTGGTCTGTGTTAGTTAAATTGAAAAAAAAAAGGCACATTGAATATCTTGTTTATTAAAAGCGAATCAAGGCCTTTTAGAAAAATATTTATGACGGGCGATTGACCAAATAGAGGATCGTCAGAATGTGGAGCTATACCAATCAATTCAATCTGTCCCTCACAGTTCTATAGGTGAAATAACTCGTTGGCCTTCATGGTAGGCAAACGCAGAAGCGTCACGATGCAAAAATATATTATATTTTAATATATTTTTGCATCGTGGCGCTTCTGCAAGTGATTAGTTTTGGGTATCAACAAAAACATAAAAGCACGTATCTTAATAAGGTTACGATGGAGCATTTCTTATTGAAAGTAATTTTTGAATACCGTTAGTGTTATCCACTACAAATATCTAAACATACGACGCCTATGCCTACTCATATATGTAGAACAGAATAAAATTACTCTTTTTTGTGGCCATATAAAAAATGTACATAAAATTAATATGACAATATTGCCCCACAATGTAATATTGTCTTATCGCTCAAAGCGATCTTTTCCAAGCATCCAACTTTTGGACAGATACATTTACTTATAGGGGTATTAATTTAAATGAGAATAACTCAACCACAGATTCTGACAATTACTTACAATGTTCTCTTTTCGAAAAATTATTATGTAAGTACAGACGTATGCAATATGCAACTCACCGTAGAAAGGTGGTTCCCCGTTGATCGAGGATTCCCGACTAAGTGAAGGCGAGCCAGGCAAGGGTGCTAAGGGTGCCGTGGTGCCACTGTAGGGGAGGGTCGTGTTGGGAGGGTAGTGGTGCACGTGGGTCACGAATCTTGGACTACTGGTGGTCGTAATAGTTTGTTTTGTATCTGAAAATATTGAAAAAAAAAAACTCAAAAAAATATTTTAAAAAAAATCGAAGAATAGACTGTTAGAATTTTTCCTCGGTGAAGTTTTAAATAATATTTTTTGTAGCGTTAATAGGTACTTAAAAATAGAATTGTTTACAAGTACAACTAGATTTACATATACATTTTAAGATAATGACTTTGTTTTTATGTAAGACAGCTAGAAACTTTCAATATTATCTTCATCTTTACCTTTGAAATAAGGAAATGAGGACTATCATCCCGAGAGGTCGCCAGACTAATAAATTATTAAGCTGTTTATTTAGTCATTGTAAATTCCAATTTTCGAACTAACCGAGGCGATTCTTCGAGATTTTCACGTTCGCATTAGCTTTCTAAGCTAACGCAAATTTCTCGCACGTTATTCTTCATAATTTATTTTTTCCCAAGTTGTTACCCAATATGTATAACTAGAGTTGCCATGTCAATAAAATAAGAGATATGGCCAAACACTAAAAAGACAAGTGAATTAAATAAATAAAATAAAAAACCCCCAACGCAACGCTTTCGAAATATGTAATTCGTGGTTCTGTGTTGGCGGCCATCTTGCATTTTAAATTTGTCATAATGCGTTGTATTAAACTAGTCAAGCCCTTTCATTTGATACCCACATTGAGTGGGTTGTGGAAGAAAAAGTTATTCGTCATTTTGTAGCGGCGGCCATCTTGGACCGATTTCCACTAAACATAGCTAAGAACACTCTTTTTTTTTTTTTTTTTTTTTTTTTTTTGACCCAGGAAAAATGCGTTACGCATCATCACCCCACGCCGGGGGGCGCGAGGTGGTATGTGGGACTCCCCCGCCAAAGATGGTAGCGGCGGGGATACCCACTAAAAAACCTGGGGGTGTCCTGCGGGACGCCATAATGCCGGGGCAACGGGTACGCCGAAGCATTCATCCGCTGCCCCGACGGCGTTTGGTCCTCACTGATAGGAGGACCCCTCCGCGGTGGGGTGAAGAGGAGTTTCACCCCACCCTCTCAAGGGGCGCGCGGAAACACCGCGCGCGCCACCTCGTGGGTCTGTTCTTGCGGCGACGAATACCCCCGTACTCGCCGCCTAGACCCAGGTTATGGGGGCTGGAGAAGGGCGTGGAAGATACGCCTCCGACGCCCCCTTCTCCGAGCACGCATCGGGAGGTCGGTGGTGACCTCCCGTTCGCGTTCCGCGATCTCCTTCTGCGAGATGACACTCTCGCAGAACGAAACCGCGGCCTGCCACGACTCCTCGCTCGCAACCATGGCTCTAACCATGGTTGCCAGCGAGAGTTCGCCCCCCATAACAGCGACGAGGGTACGACGCTCACTGACCCAAGCTGGGCACTCCTCCAGTGTGTGCTGCGCCGTATCCACGTCGAGCTAAGAACACTCTCGCCTAACTCTACTTTCAAACCAAAAAAACTAAATCAAAATCCGTTCATCCGTTCGGGAGCTACGATGACAACACACACACACTCACACAGAGCAGTGTTATTACCAAGGCAATAAATAAAAATGGATTCCGCTAAATTCCGCTGGAACTCGTAGGACTTTGCATTAATTTAAACGTGTCCATTTGAGTTGGCTGACGCAATAAAAGTGCGTCGCGTATCGCTGCGCGCATGGACCGTGGCTTGCGTCTCGGTTTCGAAAGCTTGAGAACTTGAGGCCTTAGGTAAAATATTATGAATGGACGCGTCTGCCGTACAAACGAACTTAGGAATGTAAACCCACAACAGACAATATTATGAGGAAAAACAACAATAATAATTTGAATTTTACAATCGAGCCGATTTCTGCAATGAAACATAGGCTCGGAAAGAGGTGATGCGGGCGAGCATAATTATATCTTGAAGAAAACCATTATCTACAGATAGTTTCATTATAAATATGACATGCCATACTCACAAATAATATGAAAAACTAGCGCAAACTAAAGTGGGCCTCATTATTAGTAGTGCATATTTCAAATACAATGTAACATTGTTTATATATGAAATCTAATTGAATTAAAATTGATACTTTACATAAAATGAACGCAGAATGATCTTCAGGATAAATTATAAAAATATTTTATAGCAAAATTGACCGGCGCGGCGCGGCGCTGCGAACTGTGGAAAAATACTTGCGACCTATACGTACCACTCTAATATTATAAATGCGAAAGTTTGTGAGTGTGTATGTTTGTTACTTCTTCATGCCTAAACGGATGAACTAGTTGAGCTGAAATTTGGTATACAGATAATATCAGTGAAACCGTTTCAGAGAAATTCGATAAAATTACTGTGGATTGAGACCGAGTCGCAAGATTATACACGAGTTATATAAATGCATACTTGATTTAATGTACCTATAAGTTATAATATTATAATTATATTCAATGTTACGTTATATTTATCGTTATATATATTATTATCACATATATTTTGGATACTGTTTGTTTATTTTATACTTCAACATCTACCAGTTTTTGCCATATTATGTTACTCCCTTCCTGCACGGTTGTCTGGAAGAGATCGCTTTTAGCGATAAGACCGCCGATTGCAACATCTTTGTTTTATTTGTAAATTTTTAATTTTCATGTGGTGTTACAATAAAGTATTAATAAATAAATAAATAAATAATACTCTACCTATATAGGTATAGTTAGATAAGGAGAATTTAATAGACATAATATATTTTAACTTACCAGGGTTATTCACGGAATTGTTCAGAGCTGGTTTCTTCTTCTTCTTAAACAGGCCAGTAATGGCTTTAACTGGAAAATAAAAAAAGAAAATAGATTTATTTTAGGATAAAAGTAACAAATCCTACCAAATCTTATTGTAACGTCATTTAAATTAAAATGTATTCATTCAAGTAGACCACTATGGAAAACTTTTGCAAGTTCTATTTAAGGCTCTTCTATTTAAGCTCCATGAGAAAAACGAGCAAAAACTCATGGGGATTGTTTTTTTAATACATTTATGTACTTATAGAATAGACAACACTTTATTGTATACACAAATACAATAATATAGCTTAGAACTAAAGAAGTACACAGAAAAAAGTGTTACAATTGGTAATTCTTATCGCTAATAGCGATCTCTTCCAGACAATTAAGCTACTTATCAATCGTTGTTACACAACTTATTGGATGGAACCAGCTGGTTTATCATGCAGAAGTTTCCAGGCATCTTTGTCTTCCACGTATTGGTTAACTTTGGCTTTATCTTCTAAATATATAAAATATATACTAATATAAATATATTCCTTTTATATATTTCTGATATATAAAAGGAAAGAGTGACTGACTGATCTATTAATGCACAGCCCAAACCACTGAACGGATCGCGTTGAAATTTGGAACAAAGATAGGTTTTATGCCGTAGACGTTCGCTAAGAAAGGATTTTGTTACGCGAGTAAAACCGCGAGCTTGTTTAGTAATATAGCTTTAATACGAATTCCCTAGGAATGATATCCAGTTTGTTTTGAACAATCTGAATCTAGGTTTAGCTAACTAATGCCCAAAGATGGCCAGTAGTCAGTTTTTAGCACATCGAGTAAAACCGCGGTAAACAATAAGAACCAATTTTTAATCTATTCCAAGAACAGCAGATAATTATTAGCTTACATTCATAAATTATTTTAGCAGTAAAAGGCCGAAAAACACTGCAAGATTGGAATGTGATACCTAATGAACATCTTAATACGATTTCAATGTAAATCATAGCGTTACTCATGTTTTTATAATTCATCCGGTCGCAGGCCACCAACCTTGAAATCTGTTTGGCCGAAAACTGCAATGGATACCTAAATGATATAGTAAGTGCATGACGTAATACTACGAGATCAAGGTTTTAAAAGGAATTCATGAAGCTATCTACTATTATAATTGAAGATGCCGTAAAGGCGACATTTTGTATCGTTCAGACAGATCTGCGTCGGTACGATCCGAATACTTCTTCTTTCGTCAGTATTATGTAACGTGGCGTCATTAACCAACGAAGAAAGAAGGTTTCTCAATTCGACCGTTTTTACAAGCTTTTATTTACTTTCACCTGTCTGTTGTCTGTCTGTCTGTAATCAAATCTTACAAGTTTAATTTGACCCACTTCCCTGTATCCGATTGAACTGAAATCTTGCATAACTGTATAAATCGCATGACAATGCAATATTTTTATGACATGGAGCTGATCTGATGATGGACCTAAAAGGTATAGGAACTCCGTAATTAAACGGCGCAACCCCATCGAGCTTGGGCTTACTTGATTCGTCTTGACGAGCATTTTATGATGCTGGATGGTAATAATAATTATTAAAGCTTGTTTTAAACGGGCAAGACATAAATGTAGGTGTCCCTTATAAACTTGGACACCGCTCAAATCGGTCCTCCATCTTTCTCCTCTAACCTTGCCTATCTATATATGCCTGTCTATATAACATGCATATAATTAATAATTATATATAGTCTAGGGTTCAGTGATCTCAAAATTTTATTGCAATTAGTTCCAATTAGTGCGGCTCCTTAGCTCGATTTTGTATGGAGGTATGATCTGGTGCGGCAGAAAGCATGAAACTTGGCATGCGTATAGCTTTACCGTTCATAAGAAGCCATAAATAAAATTCCCCCCCTAAAGTGTCAGCTTTTGGAGTTATTAAGCGTGAAAGTTGACTGCGTGAATCCTTTTCGTGCACCAGTAGCTTTGAATATATTTTTCAAACCATAAGTGCTAGCAGCATACCTCCAATGACATTATTGTAGAAAATTTAATAGGCAATCTAATCTATATTATAACAGATACTTTTATTTGGGTAATTAGTTTTTGAGAAAAATAAGGAAAACTATATTTTTTCTAGACAAAAATTTGTGGCCCCCTTTGCTAAAATATTTTTTTTGGCATTAATATAAAAAAAAATAAAAGTATATTTTATTTAATTAACATAATATAGGCTTTATTATGATATTTATTAATTTGAAAAAATACTAACAGTGTAAAACATTTTTTTTCTTCATTTTTAGTTTTTTTAAGCAATACGCATGCCAAGTTTCATGCTTTATGCCGCTCCGGGTCGTACATGAGGCTAAGGAGCCGGACTAAATCCATCCTCCAATGTTTGGACACTATTCTTCTTTAGTCTCCAAGCGCCTCCGTCTTCATCACGCCACTTAGCTAACTACTTTCTTTGTAATAAGAGCCATGCTTCTTAAAATTGTGTACCGTAAACTTATGTACGTTAGAAGCTAGAAACCAAATCATGTGATCAGTGATCATCTAAAAGTTTTTATCCATATTTTTATGTTATTGTTGCTATTGAGAAAACATAAGGAAACAATACTTCAGCTATAACATGAGTAAATAACACATGTCGTGTTAACCACAGATCAGGCACATGCTCATTTACAGAAAATCCAATTACTCCAAGCCACTTTGAGATGGCAGCGGGCAGAAAGCAGTGTTGCCTCGTTGGATGGCAATACTTATACGTTAGGCCAGATTATAGATAGATAACTTTTTATTGCAACAAAGATAAAAATTTCGACTAAATAAGTACATTTCAGTTAAGCAATTTTACAATTGGCGGTCTTATCGCTAAAAGCGATCTCTTCCAGACAACCAAGCAGGAAAGGAAAAGTACAAGTTTTAGAATGACGGTGGCTATAAAGATATACAGGAAAACAGAGAAACATTATATAACGCCATTATTTGAATGTAAGAAACGAGGTAAGAAATTATCAAATGTTGTAGTAGTTTTGACAATTTCTTTCAAAACTGTTGTTGCTGTTGTCTAAGTTTTAATTTTCATAGCCTAGGCCTAAATTCTGCATAAAAAGAGACGGCGGCGCAGCAAAACGTAAGCAAAAAAATAACCTACCTTTAAACACATTTTTATTTTTAAAACGCCACTAGAACACAGCGACCAAAAGAAGTTAAATAAAAAACTTGAACATGCATTTGAGGAATAACCCGCTCCTGGTCTATTTTTTTGCTTACGTTTTGCTGCGCCGCCGTCTCTTTTATGTGCAGAATTTAGGCCCTGCAAAGTTGCTGATGTTTTAACAATAATCCTATATATTTCAATTAGGTATTTTCGCAGCAGCTAAATAAAGACCATTCAAAATAATTTGACGACTAATAAACGATAACATCGGCCGCATTTATCAATTCCAGTGTGACCTAGGAATTCAATTATTAAGAGAGATGTGGTAAAGCGATAAAATACACTAATCAGTCGTATTAATTTGGTCTAAGCTCCCTACAAATGTGGAAAAAAATGTGTCGATTAATTTTGTTAAACATTGATTGTTGTGTTTTTAGAATCATGTCGTTATTATTGATTTTATTACAAACAGAGCAGCAGTTTACCCGCTGAAAAACAGCTTAGGTGTTACTATTATTCCAAGGTCTAACAAATTAGCTCTATTACTTCAATGGGTTAATAATATACTTATGCATATACTTACACACACTAATCTATACATTTCGCCTTTATTTTTAACGTTCTGATACAAGTCTGACAAGTCAAAGTAGGTAAACCAAAGCGTACGTGACCTTAGGTGTTTGTATGTGTGCAGACAGATAGCAACTATACTACAACGGGTCCCGTTTATGTGTGCTTGAAGATTCAAACTTTGTAGTGTGCGGCATTTTGCATGCAGTATTATTTACTTTACACAATCGCGAATTCCTTAACAATTGATGTTTTCAATTAAACTAGGGTTATTACATAGTTAACCCATATTTAGGAAACAAAGATGCCTGGAATCTATTGCATGATAAACGGCCCCTCAAATAAACAATAAATATAACCAAACATTGTGAACACATTCTTTTAATGTGATTTTCCATTGCAGTTTTTGCATGTTCTTCTCACATATACTTTCCGAATGGGTGGTAGAGTCTTAAAATAGATTAGGTGCTCAGTAAAAACTGTCTTGCAAAAGTGCTTTATGATAATTTATAATATGTGGATAATTCAGTAGGCTACGCATTGACATTAGTTATATTTTTATGTTGTTTTTGTAAGCTGTAGTGTGTAGTTGTTAATTGTCCCAAATAAAGGTGGTTAAGATATTCCATATAATTAGGTATCTGTATTCCGTTCGTCATTCTAAAACATGAAATATCAAGACTTATATAAGCAGAACAATGAGCAAGGTCATTGTTATGTTGTTTATTATATTCGTACACCGAAATATACGTGATTCAGTGTTTTTTTTGCACTGCTTAAAGTTTTTGCAAGTTGAATTTTAGATCATCCATTAGGTATGTTCAAATTTTTCGAGATCACTATTGACCGATAAAAATGAAATGTCAGAATCATACAGCGCTTAATTTAAAAGACGCATCTTATTTTATTTATTTTAAGAAAGCTAACAGCTAGGTTGCAGAGTAGGAGTTTACATAGGTATAATATGAAGGCCAATTAGTAGTTTCCGCAGATAAACAAATGAAATAGGTATAAACATATCGTCAGTACATACTAAATTAAATGAGCCATAGCCTTATTATAACAAAAAGTTAAATTCCACAATAGTAAGAGAATACATAATTATAAGTAAAAAGTGCTTTCAGTATGAAGAACAACAAAAGTAAATGAAAAAAGCACCACAATATAATCTTAGAATCTAAGCTTTTTAAATGATTTTTTTTTAATGATTATAAGTGACAAAACGACGAAATCAAGTAATATATATTGATACTATTGATACCTACGCAACATGATAATGTATTATTACCTATAACACAGGCCTACAAAGATTTTGGTGCCGGAGATTTTAGACCTGATTTTAAGTACATAATAATATGTCCTATAATGGCGATATCAAAAATGTTATCGGCTTTTTTCTATCAGCTCTAGTTCCCGAGATAAAACAAAATACAGTTTTCACAAAAAATAGTCATTTTATTGGCATTAAACTTCAAGAAATTGCTTTTTAAGTGATTTTCTGTACACAATATTTATCAAACCAATACACATAACACAATGTCATGGGCGGCAATTAGCGAATAACGTACGAAGAAAAATAGATGACGTAATCATGATGTCCTACTTTCTATATATAAACGCTCGTAAAAACGAATAAATTATAAACCAAATCACTTATTAGAATCTAATCTATTTACCATCCCAGCCCATAACATCGCCAAACCCTAAGTTAAGTGACCCTTTTACAAAAAAGATATTTTTTTTTCGTTCGGATGTGTTTAAAACAATAAAATATTCATATCTTATTGTTTTTCATCCCCTCCCCCCATTTCGTAATGTTCATTCATTAGAAGAAAATTTAAGAAAGGACATAAATTCGGGTTCTTGTTCTATCTTAAGTTTTTTATCTATAATTACAATATAAGTGTGGAAATGTTAAAGTGATTTGCTTTGGAGTATTCAATAAGTGATGATGACCCCAATTGTATGCCCGATGAAGACTTTAGTGACCCAAGTACAAGTGACGACAATGACAGTAAGATTTGGAACCCTCCTAGGTTTTCAAGGCGTTTGTCAATATTTTTGGATAGTGATATTATACCTTCATTGCCTGAAATAGAACGGCGTAGGTCATCAAGGACAACTTCTGTCAATATAGAGCTCCAGCCACTAAACGTACCAAGTAGCTAGTTTTATTGATTACTTGCCTCTTGACTGAAATATTTACTTAAAATTAAGTCTTTAAAATTATAAGATCAGAAAAATGTGACAGGCCAGGGCTTTCATTTTTGTCTAATAAATGTATAAAAAACGTGTTCCTAAAGGGTACATAAGATGTGTATACATTTGAATACACAGTGTTCCAGACACTGTGTGACAAAAAGATACATATGGGGCCTAAAGAAAAAGTAGTTAGGTCTGCTGGTTAAGTATAGAGCAAAAAAGCGGAGAATAGTTTTTTTTAAAACATCATACCACATCATCATAGAGGTCAAGCTAGAAATCTGACCCGTAAAGGAACCAATATATGATGGGCGCTACAGAAAATGAAGTTCTGTGAAAATTAGGTTTAGTACAACAAAGGTAGGTTATTTGGATGTATAGCAAAATATGCAAATATTTGAGTATCTCAAATATTCGGTAACAACTAACTCGGTAACTCAGTCAAATCAGAATTCTCAGATAATACAAATGCTTCACGAAACGAATCGTTGTCAAACTTTACTAACAGCTTACATGAGCTCTCTCCGGACTCCGGTAACAATGAGAAAAACATTGATAGGCGTTTGTAAATTGGGCTGCAATGAATGGAAAGTTCAGGAACGATCCTATATAAATCATTTAACAACGCCGTATACAGAGTCGTGGTAAACATTTTTACGTTGCTAGAGCCGCTCTGCAGAAACAGATTAAAATTTAAGTATTGGTTTGTTTTATTTTTTTATAACTAAAAATGTAGGTCGATATACCAAGATAACGTCATTAATATACCTGCATAATATGATAAGATTAAGGAGCAACTTTATTTTCAGCAAGGCATAAAGATTGGTCACGATATAGTAGTCGAAATTAGATCGAACACTGCTCGGTAAAGGGACTAGATGCTTCTTATCGCGGAGTTATTCAGGACGACCTCTGTCCAAAATAAAAACGTTAGGGATAAAAGGTTTGAAACTTTAACACACCCGACAAAGCTTCAAAGGGTAACAGTGAGCGTTTAATTATTAAAAATAGCCGAGTATAATAATTACCCATCGGAAAAATAGTGGCTTTGTGGGCGTGGTGGAGCTAGAAACAACCATAAACAGACATATTGAAGTTCCTTGAACCCCCAAAATCACTTGACCAGCTATTCAGGAGCGACAGACTGTTGAGCGGAGCTAAATTATGTCCAAGGCCATGGCAGTTTGGAGTGTACACTGTTGGCAAAGAAGGGGCGCCGATGAGTCGCGACCTTGTGCGGGGAAACACACAAGAGGTGAAGCGCCGACAACGCAACGCTTAAATTTTATTTGTAGTTCCGCAGCTTTCGTCCAATGCTATCTCGGCAGAGGTCAATAACATACCCGTAATCTGATCGACGGCAAGCGGCAAAATCTCGTAATTCATATTGCCGGCAAAACAAGTATGGAATTTTAATGCAACCGAATGACCTAATAAAAAGAGAATGACCATAATCATAAATCTCCCAGAAAACCGGGGAAAGACTTCCTTTGCAAGAGGTCGATTAGGTGGGCACCCCAACAGTGCTAGTTTTTCTCTGGCGGTCCTGAGCAGTGATGTTCAAACATTGTTGTGCTTTGGTAGATGGGCACTGTAGCTACTGAAATTACCAGGTTGAAGAGTCTAAACATCTTATGACTCTCAAGTAAGAAGCGTTGCCGCAATGCACTGGGTGGCATTGTACTAATTATGGGCAGCGTCATCTCTTACCATCAGGAGAGCGTCTTGCTCGTCTTCTTCATCGTATAAAAATAAAAAAAAAACAGTATAATAAATATTATGTTTGTAACCCAACGGCAGCTCTATTCTCGTGTTTAGAAATTAAATTGTTCACATTCGGTTTTTTCAAAACTGCATACGGCATAACTACTTATTACCGATCGCTTAAGAGCGTATTATATAGGATCGAGTGACGCTCTCTCGCTCTCACTTTTTTACAAATTTCGAAACATAAATTCATGTCAATTTATTAAAATTTCCTTAAGTCCAGCCCTGCGTAGCGTATATGGAAACCCTTCCTCTATTCAGCGCCAGTATGGATCTGGGATGCGGGAGCTTTTAAACGACAAAACATGCAGTTTGAGAGTTTAAATGCTACCCTACTTTTAGTTCTGACATGCGGGAGGGTTTACGTACGCAATATTACCATTATAGATTGGAAATCCTTCCAGTATTCAGCACTCAAGTATTTTCGATCTGCGGAAACTTTTGATATTGAATGTTTAGTGTTTGTTTGCAACTATTCTTGTAGTTCTGAATACTGAATGAGACGGCATTGTTAAGGAAATGTAATAAAAAAATACGACAATAATATAATTATTCTATAAACTTTTATTTGTTTTTATTATTGATACTAAATTTGGAATATGGTATAATCGTATATATCTAGTACAGATCTTGCAATACAATTTTTAACTAGTTTTGACTCAGTTTGAGTTTCTCACTCATATTTGGGGTATATCATATTATGGTACCATAGAGTTGATCAGATGATGACGGTAGTTATTGGTGAGAGGATATTAGGTGGGTAGTTGGTTTGGACCCGCGCGCACTTCGTGGCGCGTAAAACAGTCTACAAATACTACCTACATTTAGTCATTCATTTATTTCTAAAATTAAATGAAATTGAAATGAATTGAATAAAATAAAACAAAAAAAGCAGCAGCTAGGTATAACTAGCGAAATAAATGAATGACTAAAGATAGGTAGTATTTGTTGACTGTTTTACGCGCCACGAAGTGCGCGCGGGTCCACTAGTTACACATAAACTTTCCTCTTGAATCACTCTTTCTTTTAAAAAAACCGCATCAAATTCCGTTGCGTAGTTTTAAAGATCTAAGCAAATATACGTCAGACAAGCGTTTTAGTCAAACAGATTTAAATATTACTCTGGAAACAATCCTCGAGTTCAGATCGATAAATTTGAAAGAGGTGTGAGTTGTGTATACGTTATTATGGTACCACCGCACCGAGTTGATCTGATGATGACGGTAGTTGGTAGGTAATAGGAGTAGGAGTAAGAGTCAGAGTTAGAGTTGAAGTAAGAATCAGAGTAAGAATCCAGAGTCAAGAGTAAGAGTTAGAGTAAGAATCCAGAGTCAAGAGTAAGAGTCAAGAATAAGAGGTAAGAGTCAAGAGTAAGAGTCAAAGTCGAGAGTAAGAGTCGAGAGTAAGAGTCGAGAGTAAGAGTCGAGAGTAAGAGTCGAGAGTAAGAGTCGAGAGTAAGAGTAACAGTAAGAGTAGTAAGAATAAGAGTAAAGTAAATCGTTTTTATTTTAGAAATAAATGAATGACTAAAGGTAGGTAGTATTTGTAGACTGTTTTATGCGCTACGAAGTGCGCGCGGGTCCACTAGTTATACGTAAACTTTCCTCTTGAATCACTTTCTACAGTCTACAGTACTATACAGACATGCGTTTTCATCAAACAGATTTAAATATTACTCTGAAAACAATCCCCGAGTTCAGATCGATCGATCTGAATAGCGGAAGGGATTAAAGTCGCAATCAGAGAATGAATGCACGTAAAGGCTCCCGTAGCTCAGATCGGTCGCGGTGCTGAATAGCGGAAGGGATTAAAGTCGCATTTTGAGAATTCACGTATGGAAAGGCTCCCGCATCTCAGTTCGGTCGCGGTGCTGAATAGAGGTAGGGTTTCAATATACGCCCCTGCGTATTATTACAATAATGCATTATTACAATAATTGCACACATTTTGAGTGTTTTAAATTTGATATTGAAAAAAATTGGCAAGGGGCATTTAAAAAAAAAAACAAAATTCTCATAATGCCATTTTTATTATTTCAAACTAAAAACACTTTTAAAAAGTGTACAATATTGAGGTCGGGTCTAAAGGAATTTCCAAAAAATATATTTTACAAATTAATATTTCAAAATTTGTCAAATAGAGCGAGCGAGAGAGCAGCACTCTATATAGTATACGCTCTTAGCTTTCCAGAAAATGTAACGTTACATCATAATAAATAATAATAATGCAAATATAACGCTACTAAATTATAAAATGTTAGACGGTTCATTGCCGTGCACCAGCGAATAAGTTTCACCGAACGCGAACGGGTTATAAGCCGGCCGGCGAGGTACAAAGGAATGCGAAATACGTATAAATTACCTAAAATCATGAATATACTATAACATTATAAATAAAAAATATGTTAGACAATCAATATATCAAGCCAAAAATACACATAACACAATGTCATGGGCGGCAATTAGCGAATAACGAACGAAGAAAAAAGATGACGTAATCTTGATGTCCTACTTTCAATATAAACGCATGTAAAAACGAATATCGAACAGTCACAACAATAGTAAACGAAATCTCTAATTGGAATTAAGTATGCTCATAAGGGCGGGTGTAATAGTTAAGAGGTTTTTAGAAACATCATATGACATCATCACAGAATGTAAACTAGAATATGGAGAAAGGAAACAATAAATTATGGGTGCGACAGAAAATGAAGTTCTGTGAAAATTAGGTTTTGTACAGCGGAGGTATTTGGATGTATAGCGAAATATGCGAATTAAAATACGAATATTTGATAAGTACAATGGATTCCTTGTGAATTTTTCAAGATCATCGCACCGGTCGGTGCACCCACTAGGTCTTAACTCGGTCAAATTAGAATCCTTAGATTTTACAAACAAGGGCTCTGTACCTCCGATAACAACGAGAAAAGCATTGATACCGGCGAACGATGCACTAGTGACTTTTCTATCTCTACATAGCTAGGCGCTAGTCAATTGGGCTGCGATGAATTAAAAGTTCAGGAACGATTCTATATAAATCAACTAACAACGCCGTATAGAGAGTCAAGGTTAGCATTTCTAAATAGCTAGAGTCGCTCTGCAGAAACAGATGAATGATGAAATTTAAATATTGGTTTATTTTCTTCTAAATGCATAAAAGGAAAGAGTGACTGACTGATCTATCAACGCACAGCCTAAACCGCTGAACGGATTTGGTTGAAATTTGGAACATAGATAGATTTTATGACGTAGATCTTCCTTAAGAAAGGATTTTGCCATGCGGGCAAAGCCGCGAGCATAAGCTTGTAGTTTACAAATAGAAATGTAGGTCGTTGTTCCAAGATAACATCAAGTTCATTAGTTAATATAAAATATATATTAAGGCAGAAAAAAATATTAGATTAAGGACCAACTTTATTTTCAGCAAAGCATAAAGATAGGTCACGAGTCACGAGGTATTAGTTGAAATTAGATCGATCACTGTGCGGTAAGAAAATTAGATGCTTTGTAGAGTCAATCGCTGAGTTATTCGGGACGTCCTCCGTCGAGAGTAAAAATATTAGGAATAGATAAACCTTCCGTTTCAGGGAAGGCCTCAAACGGTTAAATGACAATGAGCTTTTAAAATTATTTTAAATAGACGATTATAATTATTACCCATCGGCAAAATAGTGGCTTTGCACGGCGCGGTGGAGAGAATTCAACAACAATATAAACAGACGTAGTGAAGTTCCTCGAACCCCCAAAATCGCCTGACTAGCGAGTCAGGAGCGACAGACTGTTGAGCGGAGCTAAATGTCCAGGGCCAGGTCAGTTTAGAATGTGGGCACATCGTCGGTAAAGAAGGGGCGCCAACGAGTCGCGACCATGCGTGGGGCACGAATGGTGAAGCGTCGACAACATAACGCTTAAATATTATTTGTAGTTCCGTATTTTGCGTCCAAATGCAGTAGGTGTGATAAAACCGGCGGTCTATCTCAGCAGAGGTCAAGAACATACCCGTAATCTGATCGACGGCAAGCGGCAAAATCTCGTTATTCATATTGCCGGCAAAAAGAGAAAGAAATTTTAATTCTACCAAATGACATATTAAAATAAAATTGATCAAAATCATAAATCTCCTAGAAAACTATAATAAATATTATGTTTGTAACGGTAACTCTGTCCTTGTATTTGGTACCTAAATTAATTATTCACGGCATAACTACTAACTACTTCTTACCGATCGGTAAAGCTCAAAGAAAATGTATGTTACTTCACAATGATAACGCAAATATAATGCTACTAAATTTCAAAATGCTAGACGGCTCATTGCTGTCCACTAGCGAATGAGTTTCACCGAATACGAACGGGTTATATGCCGGCCGGCGACGCGACGGTACAAGGGAATGCTAAAAACGTATAAATTAGCTAAAATCATGAATATACTAACATTATGAACATAAAATATGTTAGACAATCAATATATCAAACGACACAATATATCGAAATACACATACCAATACTTCGTTTCAAAATACTTGATCTTTTTTGTAAGCACTTTAAAGTCACTATAAGTCAGTGAAAAAATTGTGAGGCAGAGCTGATAAACATTTTTTGAAACAATAATAGTTATACATAATAACAGCGCGCGGTTTTTCTTGTGCCGTATTTATAATTATATTATAATAGATAGTGACCAAACTTATACCTAAGCTTAATAAAAACAAAAGGGCAGATATTAAAAATTTGTGAGATTAAGTTATTAAAACTTTGTTTAAATTAAATCATTGTCTAATTTTTTATGGTGATAATTTAATTACTTTTTAAATACATGCTTGTGGATAAATTCGGACGATCGGATTCGGTTTTCGAATTTCGGATTTTCGGGTGATGACTATTCCTTCTTCCTTCTATTTTTCAAAGCCTTCGCACCGGTCGGTGCACCCACGTGGTCGTAACTCGGTCAAATCAGAATCCTCAAATTTTACAAACATTTCACGTAAGGATTCGTTGTCTAAATTTACTAAACTATACAAGGGCTCTATAGGTGCCTCTGGTAACAGAGTTGCAGTTATTATAACATTAATTGTTAGTTGTCTATCGTGTTCATGGAACAAAATACTCTACGAGAAGAATGACAACTACGTAGGACGGGACGGCTAACACGCGGACACTAGCGCTGCCGTGTTATAGCACGGAACTAATTCAAAACGCGGGAAAATTTAAAAATCCATCTATAGGTACCTACATATATATGTTTACTATATCTACCTATAAATGTATATTGCTATGTATAGTAGGCGTATAGGTATGAAATAAAACTAACATGATTTACACATTTTTTTAAATATAATTTATTTTCTTTTCAATGCCCATCTTGATTCATCGTCAACAAACTGCCTGTTTCTGACCACACAAAATCGATTGATGCACATGAGCACTGTGTTTTCTTCTAAAATTCCTTTGCCAGGTTTCTGTAAATATATAAAAAGACATGTATTTTGGTAACAAATTATAAACTAAATATTATTATAAGAAATTACTAGTGAAATGGGTGAACTCCATAATATTAGGTACCTACTATATTTTATCTTACATAATATATTATAAATGTCAAAGTTTGTAAGAATGTATGGATGTTTGGATGTATGTTTTTTACTCTTTCACACCTAAACAGGTGGACTGATTGAGCTGAAATTTGGTATAGCTTAGACCCTGGAATAACACATAGACTATTAGTACAGCGTGTAAAACCGCTGGGCTCAGCTAGTTCATTATATAATAGTATAGTACAGGATATTTGTACAGGAAAATGAATAGTTGTTGTTTAACCCGGGCCCAATTGAGCCGCTTGGGTTAACCTGCTCAATTGGGCCGCAACCACCCCATTAGAATTTAGGCTCTAATTTAAATATGCTAGAAACTTATTCAATCCACCCCTGCTAAAAACAATTGAAGCGCTAGTAGCGGAGGAGTTAAGACATACATATTTTATTACCTGGAGCAGATTCAGCCTCGGAGGGCTCAACTCCTTTGAAAATTTAGAAGAAGAACCAGTGTTCTTTGTTCTTCCATCCATCCCAGCAAGATGTACTGGGTTGAATGCTTTGCTAAAACAATGAAAAAAAAACTTTAAATTTTGAGTCACACACTCAATAAAATTGGTGGGCAGGCTTACTTAATAGATTCATAACTAATGACATGAGTGATGCATAAAATCAATAAAACCTGTGAATAACCTATGGTCTTTTTTGGTACACAAATAATATCTCTTCTATCTAAAATTATTTAATTAAATTTGAACTTACTTGAACTTCCAATGTTTGGTTGTTGTCATTATTTTCTTCTCTCTCCTGGGCCAAAATATTTTTTGCATAAGGTACAGCAAACTTATTCAATCTTGTTTTTTTTAAACATGTGTAATAGCGGATTCATCAAAATGTATTCCACATATTCCGGACACGTACAGCTTATATAATGACTGCTCAGATGAACAATCATCATTAGGAAAACAGTACTATGCCCAAATCTTGGCCCTGAAAATAAAATTGTTATTGGTTAGGTTGTTCTTGGTTGATTAGGTTGGTTAGGCACTAAAGCATTTGAAGTGCAATAAATGTACATAAAAAACTTACAAAGATCCGGGTGTGGATCTGGAAGGTAGAGGGAATCTGTGGAAGGTAATAGCAGGATTTTCCAAAGAAAATATGCCACACATCGCACGGGTTTTACACATGAGTCAATTACTTACAAAATAAATATAAAAACAAACTCGGTCTGTGTCGTTATTCGTTATGGAGTCTTTTTCTCACAAAACTTATACAATTAATATTATAAAACGTCTCTATCGTGGTGGTTTTATCGTAACAGTTTATTGGAGCCTCAATTTTACATAGAATTTATCATTAAAAAGGGCATTTAACACAAAAATTCAACTTAACAGAAAATCTGAATTTTTTTAAGATGACATTGACATTTGAAATAAATTGACAATTGACATCAAAATATTTTTAATTGCCAGTATATGAATACAAATATGCTATTCATTTTCTACCAATTCATAATACGACTAAAAATAAAGTTATATTTAATGCAAAAAAACAGCTTAAAATCGAACTTATTATTATTACTTACTTATAGCAAGTGAAACTATTTATTATAGACTAGCTTATGCTCGCGGCTTTGCCCGCATGCCGAAATCCTTTCTTAGCGGAGGTCTATGCCATAGAACCTATCTGTGTTTTGAATTTCAACCCAATCGGTCCAGCGGTTTAGGCTGTGCGTTGATAGATCAGTCAGTCACTCTTTCATTTTATATATTTAGATTTAAGAAAGTTATATCATTATCAAATCTTTGTAATTTATTTATGAAAATACTATTCAAGGATGAAAAAAAAAACTACCATGGACAAATGTATTTTGTAATGGTATTATCGTCGGTTTAAATTTTGTTTCTCATTCCATCTTGTATAGCGCTGGCTCGTTCTAACAAAACATACACAGTGCTGGCATTGGCTAGTTCAACAGTTGACCCCCCCCGATCGTGTTCGTCAGTCACTCGAAGCAGACGTGTGTTCAAATTTTACAAAATTTAATAAATATTTAATAATGTAATTAAAACATTACTATAGTGTAAACAGAGCCTAAACTTCAATAAACAACAGTTTGTTATTACATCCTTACGCTTCTACGCACCGAACAAGCGCTGGGCCGCTGCTGCGCCCGCGACCAGCCCGCTCCCCCGCTAGAACAGGTTGGTTGCATTTTTTGACTCGCTTGCACTTGCAACATTCTGGCCTCGCTGCGCTTATTGTGTACAGTCATACAGCAAAGTTTACCACTGCCGCGGAGCTTGCTTATAGCGTAAACACCTCACTTGAGTGGGGTACTGTACAATACAACCCGCACACTTGACAATGAGCGCAAAGAAACCGCCACCTAAGTCTGTGTGCGTTGCGGCCGGCACCGGTCGCGGTGGGTCACAACCGGATTTGTCTAAGATACGACAGCATAATATGGACATGGACGATAACATCACTATGCGTTCAAAGCGGCCATGGCACGATAATTGTGAATGCTCAACAGATATAACTGAAATAAAATCAGAGATGAGTAGGATAAGCTCCCTATTGGAAAAATATGTCAATTCGAACGAACAAATAATGCAAAAAATGCAAGATAGTATCAATGATATAAAAACTCAAATCACAGACATGAAGACGTCCAACGAGCGTACGATCAATGCTATTCAGGGTAAAGTCGATTCAGCTATAACACAAATAAACGACATCAAGACATCAACCTCTGCTGTACTCACTGAGCAAAAAGATTTGAAAACCCACGTTAAGAAACTGGAGAACTCGATAAGTCTCGGCGAAAATAAAATAAGGACTCTTGAATCTGACCTTGATAAATTTAAACAAACAGCTACTACTACTTCTCTTAATCCAGAGAATCAACTATGTTTGGGCGAGAAACTCTTACAGGAAATTCAGAACCGAAATTATAGAGAAAAAAATATTATCCTTGTTGGCCTACCAGAACCCAATTGCTCTCAGCAAGAAGAAAGACTATTAAAAGATGAAACCGATGTATCTAATGTTATTTCTTCAGTTAATCCAGATGTCCACAAACCTATCAAGATTTTTAGAATCGGTAAACGTAACCCTAACAAAAATCGCAGCATCAAGGTATGCTTTGAGGCGCCGGGACCCGCCAAGCAACTTTTGCGAAATAAAGACAAGCTTCCAGAAGGTATAAGAATATACTCTGACCAGACTCCAACACAACAAAACTACCTAAAAAGCCTGAGAGATGACTTAAAACGGCGAGAAGAGAATGGGGAGAAAGGATTGACTATTAAATACATAAATGGGACACCGACCATTATTGAAACTGCTACAAAAAACTAAACGCGACCCCAAGTTCTACTCAAGTTGATACCACAAATACCTATGAACTACTGAGCAATTACCAAAATTTTCCAGCTAATAAATCCCGCTTCACATTTTTCTACCTCAATGCTCGTAGTATTTGTAAACCAGGAAAATTCGATGAACTGAAGTGCATAATCCGAGCTATTCCCAACACCATACACGTTATCCTATTAACTGAAACGTGGATTCAGACTGAAGTTCAAGCATCACAATTTCAACTTGATAACTACATTCACCATTACAACCTAAGAACTGATACAACCGGTGGCGGAGTATCTGCATACATTCACAAAGATCTCAAACACAGTTTGACGGAATCCAGCTATATTGGTGGCAATAACTACTTGTGGATACAATTACAGAAGTATGGCCTTGATGTGGGAGTTGTATATAATCCTGGACACACAGACTTTAAAAGTTTTCTAAGAGAATATGAATCACAACTGGAACGACACCGTAGAGCAATTGTGTTTGGTGATTTCAATATAGATTTACTAACTAACGACAACAAAGCTAAGCAATACAAACAACTACTCAAGGAATCTGGGCATAAAATTATTAATAAAATAAATCATAAATACGCTACCCGGGAAGGAACTACCAAAAAATCAATATTAGACCATGTTAGTACAAACCTGGACAGTGACACCTTCCATATGATAACAATCAACTCTTCTATGTCGGACCACATACAGATATACTTAGAAATTAATAAAATGAAACCACCACCGAAGGTCTACTCCAACTATGAAGCTGTAAACTATAAGAAACTGGTGAATCTAATGGGCAAGACTTTATCAGAAGAAGATAATGATGAGTATACGATGCTAGAAGAAAGTATAAAAAGATGCACAGAAGACAGCAAAATTTTGAAAACTAAAATTCTCAACGAACCTCAAAAGGACTGGATAAACAAAAATATAATAACTGAAATTAATGCAAGGAACATGATATGGACAGAACTCAATAAAAATAGAACCGATGATCTGATGGAGGAATTTAGAAAAAAAAGTAATGAAGTGGCCAGGACTATAAAAGAAACAAGGGATGCATACCATTACAAACAGTTCACGAACTTTATTGACAAACCCAAAAAAATGTGGAATTTAGTTAATACATTAGCTATTAATAAGAACAAACAAAGTTGCTCTCCTTCAAAACTCGTTGTCGATTCCTGTGAAATAACAGATCCAAAACAAATTTGTCAAATCTTTAACGAATACTTCTCAAGCATAGGACCTATACTAGCAGACGAGATACCAAAACATTTTCACGATAACCATCTACAAGCACTACCACAACCTAATTCACTTAACTATTCGATTTCCAATTTTGAGCCGTGTACCGAAACCGAAATTCTAAATATTATAAAAAACCTTGATTCTAACTGCAGTGTCGGTCTTGACGGAATTAGTACTAAGGTTATAAAGTCTATTAAACATTTAATATCGGACAAACTATCAGTATGTTTCAACAAATTGCTACGTGAAGGTACTTTCCCGGACTCATTAAAGATAGCAAAGGTGGCACCTATATTTAAATCCGGTTCTAAAACAGACCCAGGTAACTACCGGCCCATCTCTGTACTGCCAGTAATTTCTAAAATTATTGAAAAGATCTTGCAAACTAGATTGGAAAAATTTCTAAACACAATAAACTACATCTCTGATCGACAATACGGTTTTAGACCCAAAAGTAACACTCTAACAGCTACCATTGATCTCGTCACCAAAATCAAAGATAACATAGACAAAAAGAACATAGTCTTAGGAATATTTATAGATCTCAAAAAAGCGTTTGATACGGTCTGTCATAACCTGCTATTGAAAAAATTAGAAACTATAGGTATCACCGGAAAATCGTTGCAAATATTTCAATCGTACCTCACAAACCGATCACAGATTGTTAAATTCGACCAAGACACCCAAAGTAACGCAATGCCAATAACGTGTGGGGTCCCGCAGGGATCAATTTTGGGCCCATCGCTGTTTCTAACATATATAAATAACATACACGACTTAGGCTTAAAAGGACACATTACTTTATATGCGGATGACACGTGTTTGTTTTACTTTGGTCCATCTATTCATGACTTGATATCACAAGCCCAAAGCGATTTAAATATTTTGTATACTTGGTTCCAGCACAATCTCCTAACAATTAATATCGCCAAAACCTGTTACGTCATATATAAAGCCAAAAATAAACCGATTCCTGCTCACTCTCCTCTATTAATCAATAATTTAACCCTTACTCAGAAAACATCCGAAAAATACCTCGGCTTGTACATGGACTCCCAACTGACTTGGAATACCCACATAGAACAATTAAAAAACAAATTAGTAGCAATACGCGGCGCGCTCCGTAAAATCGTTCGATGTATTCCAAGAAAGTTGCGCTATACGATCTACAATGCACTCGTAAAACCACATTTAACATACCTTATCGAAATCTGGGGATCTGCTACCAAGACAAGGCTTGACAAACTTCAAAGACTTCAAAATAAAATTATCAAAACACTATTTAATTACAACTATCTAACACCAACAACAAAAGTATATAACGAAACCAAATTAATGAACATTAAAAATCTTTATAAATACAACATCTGCATATTCATTCGTAAAACTCTCAAACGGAATGTCCATAGTAATCTCACGTTCACGCAAAAATCTGTCACCAACCGCCGCACGCGTCGAGCCAGCTATTTGGTTATACCTAGACACCGCACAAACTACGGCAAGTCGATGCTTACTGTTGAAGGAGCGCAACTTTATAACCAAATACCATCCCGTATAAAAAATGTAGACTCATTTCCCGTGTTTAAAAAACAGCTTGCACAATATATTATATTAAACCAGTGAGTTCACATAGAAAATAAAATTCTTATAATTTTTACATTTGAAATTAATAGTTATACATTAATATTATTTTTTATTAACAATAATAATGAATCTGTCTCATGACATAAATATATATCTGATATTTATTTTTGCATTCGAATAATAGTGTGTCCACCTAAATTTGTCTATCTAACTAAAATATTTTTGTCAATAAAAATTAATTTTACTTTTTTGTTTAAAAACACGGGGAAAGAGTCAATCGCAATATTATCTGTTGTGCATGTACCTACCTACTTATTCTACCATCATAATAATTAATGTAACAAGTAACTACCAACCTATATTGTAATTTTAATATTTAAGCTTTACTTACTTCGATGTTTGTGACGACGAACAAAGATTATAATCAATGTTATGTATATTATGTTATCACGTAAGTGGCAATATTTGCCTTTGTTGATAATAAAGATCTTTAAACCTAATTGTTAGTTGCGAACACCATCATTCCGAACGATGCACTAGTGACTTTTCTACAGGGCGCTTGTAAATTGGGCTGTGATGAATGGAAAGTTCAGGAACGATCCTATATGAATCGACTAACAACGCCGTATAGAGTCGAGTAAGAATGTAGGTCGATGAACCAAGATTAAGTCGAAATAAAACTTTAAAATCTAAAAACCTAGGTATAACTAAATAACTAGAATCAAATAAACCTATTGTTGGTGGCCAGAATGTGGCATAGCCTCGTTGAATGCAAATCCAAGACTATAAATTATAATTTTATAACACAACGTGTCTTCGCCATTATAGACATAATAAAATGACGCGCATCGAACATTAATAAGCATTAAATTTCTACATAGTACAATAATCTACTAACACACTTATTTAACATAATCATTGATTTTATTTCATAGAAAACGCTATAAAACTCTTAAACAAATACCCAAGATTATATAAAGTTTTTATTTTAACGGAATACCGGAGTAACACCAGAGTAAAACCACAATTATTAATCATAGGGTAAATGAACCGAGTCATAATGGTCCCTACGTCTTCAGTATAATTTATTAAATTAAATATACTCTTATATAATATGTATTATAGCCACCAGGCCATAAATGAAAAAAAATACAGCACACACTTATAAAAATCGAAAGTAAATAACAGCTGAGGCAATTGAGCTGTAATTTTTGTTTTTACGTATCTTAGGATAACAAAAAGGTTTCTTTTGGCGGGCAGTATAATTACTCTATACATTTGTACATTCATTCATTTATTTAGGTTTTCTTCTATCTACGAATTATAGCCGGCATTTGTTTAAAACAAATAGAGACGAAAGGCTCACTTGGTAAAACATGGTAAAAACAACTTGGTAAAATTTTGTTCAGTGATTTCATTTCTATTACATCAAAATAAATACGATTATGAACAGACGAAGGGAATAATTGTAAAAGAAAAACTTACTGAAATCCATCACGAACCAAGGGGCGATAATTTCGATGCGCTCCTGCCAGCAGCTCGAATTCAAATGGAATGCATTCTGAATACTGAAGTGCGCTCACTATTAATTCTCGTTCACTCGTTCAACAATGGCGCCTATCACGCCATGTTTTTTACAGTAGCGAGCCTATAGCACAGAAGTAATACAACGCCTATAGGGTATCGCTATCGCGCTCTGGTGACTAATACAATTTAACGACAAAATGTAAAATTTACTCAGAGACATAGAGCGGTAAAGTTAATAAGACATTTTTCAACTTTGTCGGGTAAACCACTTGCACAGTAGTCGGCAACCCGCGGTCCGCAAATAGAGGCACTTCAGTGCGGCCCACATATGTGTTATACCACACGACACCGTATTATCTAGACACGCGGCAGCGAGTCAAGCCAAGTTCAAGCAAAGGAACTGGCGACCGCGCCGTGTGTTATATTACACGAACCGTCCAAAGCGCGTTTTGACGACTTTTTACCCCCCCCTCGTTATACAAAAACTATTACACATAGACAAGTCAAATTTGGTACATATACTCTTATATACGAACTACATCTGTGTTCCAAATTCCAATAACACAGCTCAAACGGTTATTTAGATATAAACATCCAGTAATCGGTGAAGTTAACACATACTGAGGGATAGATCAAAAGTAATATCTCAGTTTCAGATGACCTAGAAAGCTGAAATTTGGCATCCCGATAGGTAATGTCATAGTAACAAAGGGAAAAATCAGAAACTAGTATTTTTTTATCATTTTAAATTATTATTAATTTTTAAAAATGTATGATATTAAAGTTTGAGACCCTAGGTACGCATAAAGCAATACATGTTGCATGTTGCTATAATTTTTGTGTAGGCGGCTATTTTCTGTTAGATACTACGAAGTGCGCGCGAGTCCACTATTCCTACTAATATAAATATAAATACAAACTTTGTACCTACTGTACGTATGGATATATGTTTTTTACTTTTTCACGCCTAAACGGGTGGGCCGATTGACTTTAAATTTGGTATAATAAATATAGCTTAGACCCCTGGAATAACATAAAACACTACACTACTGTACCAAACTGTATAGCGGGTAAAACAGCTAGGCACAGCTAGTCACTAATAAAAATAGGTTCCTGGTACCTACGTAACAATTGTATATCCTATGTAAATACCTATTAATATATCGACTCACCAGCACAAGGCGGCTCAGTAACATAGAGGTAATAATATTAACATTGTTTATTTACAATAAAAATAATAAAGGTATGTATATCGCCTTAGGTGCTAGTAAGTGTAAACATTTTAGATACCTACGTACCTGTAACGTGTAGTCAGAATATTATAGGTATGTGGTGGTATGGTGGTAACCAAGTCGTCGTCATTACAAGTCTTGTCGGCTTAGGTTTCTTTTGATCGAACTTCTAATCCAGTTCCAGATGATCTAAAAAGTTAAATTTCCATCCAGGTAGGAGGCGGTAGGTATAAGATAGCTGGATGAATATAGATTATCAGTAACTAGTATTGTTTAAAAATCAATTGATAAGGTACAATATTCAAATCAATAGTGCACATGAGTGCTATATATAAATAAGTACTAAATTAATTATAGGTATAGGTATATCGAAGCACGGCGAGGCTCACGGGCCGCGGTGCGACGGCCGTGCCGTGGAGCAGTGGGGTGGGGGGAGGTGCAATTAAATAATCATTTGGTATTAATCTTATTATGACTGAGTGTCTTAAACCTATTATATACTAAAAAGTACTGTACAAAAAGCAATGATATCCCATCAAAAACATAAATGTGAAAAGAGAGCCAAGTTCAATATTACGATGTATGTACTCATAGTTACCTATGATTTGGTAGTTGACTTCAACGACAAAAGAAGTGAGATCTAAATGGGTGCCAAGTTCAATGGTCAGTCTTGAAAAATATTTACAACATAAAATATTTTATTACAACTTAAAAGATTATTTCTTCTTATCACTTAGAATTAATATTATTTTGAAGCCCAAAGTTTGACTTGGCTAGTTCTCATGGGTACCATACGACGAAGTATCATTAAGATAAGACAATAGGTACTTTATTGTACACCACATAATGTTACAGAAAATACATAAGTACATAATTAAAATTAAAAATTACAATGTACAAGTGGCGGTCTTATCGTTAAAGAGCGATTTCTTCTAGACAACCAATGGATGAAGGGGACTAATTTACACGATAAAAGACGGTGGCGCACTAATAAGCATTAAGTGCGTTTAATAGTGATCAAGCTAAAGTTAAGAAGGTACCTACCTAGTATATTAAGAGAACTGGCCAAGTCAGTCTTTAGGCTTCAAAATAATATTAATTCTAAGTGATAAGAAGAAATAATCTTTTAAGTTGTAATAAAATATTTTATGTTGTAAATATTTTTCAAGACTGACCATTGAACTTGGCACCCATTTAGATCTCACTTCTTTTGTCGTTGAAGTCAACTACCAAATCCTATGATTTGGTACTCATAGTTACCTATGTAACTATGAGTACATACATCGTAATATTGAACTTGGCTCTCTTTTCACATTTCTGTTTTTGATGGGATAAGAAAACATCGTGCACCGTGCAGACTAAATCTAAATATATAAAAAAAAGAGTGACTGATTGATTTATCAACGCACAGTCTAAACAGCTGAATGGATTGGGTTGAAATTTGGAACATTTATGTAGACCTCCACTAAGAAAGGATTTTGACATGTGGGCAAAGCCGCGAGCATTAGCTATATTATATTATAATTTTCATAGCACTCGAAGTAATCTGAGCGCAAACAACCTCGATAGTCAGGATAAATATTTTCGAACTTAGGTATAACATCTTATGACTTTTGAGTAAGAAGGGTTGGTGTAGTGTTTCACATCATTGCGATATCCTGAGTGGCTCTTTTAACATCAGGAGAGTGTCTTGCACGTCTTCGTCTGACTTCTTGCCATAAAAAAAAGCAAACAATATTGTAATGCAATAACTTAACGCTGGTCACTTAATACTTCTCTATAGTTAATGAGAGTATTGCGGATAACAACTTTAACACCCAACTACTTTTAGTTGCAACGTAAAAATCATTTTTTTTAAATACATTCATAGTATTGTAGGTTATTAAATACCTAAGATATAATGCGGTTACGACCCGTGGCAGTATTCTCTCGACATTTATAATTGTGGCCTGCAAACTTACGAAACGGTTGCCGACCACTGCTAGCACGAATTTTTCGACGTCACCAGTGTTCAATAGCCAATGAGCTCTCAGAATCTCTGCCATACAAGAGAAACCACAGAGTATCATGTTTTAAAATAGCATTATTTTTGAGAAAACATCTTTTATACATTATTTAGTGATGTAGTTTATAATTACGTAATTATAATACACTATGCACCTATCACCTATGGAAAACACAGGAACAACGCACTACAACATCATAGAGGATGATGAATACCCGATAAAGTGGAAGAAAAGCAGACCCTGCCGGGATATACATAGGTACTTAAACCACGAAAACAATATTAAAATCTATGTTCTGTCTATTATTCTTTTATCTGTGGTTCTGTGCTGCTATGCTTTTTCAATTCAAGAAGATTTATAATTTTTTATGGCATTTTAAAAGGTAGAGCAGATATTATGGGAAGGCCACTTGGCCTTAGGATTTTTCAAACTATAATAATATCAACTTTAGGGTACATTTCCTAGGAAAAGGAAAAGGTGATTGATTGATCATCATCGTACGTTTTATCTGCAGCTAGCTTCAGAATATTAATAATTTTGCCGAGCAAATCATAAGTGCAGTAATTGGATAATTTTACAAATGGCACCTAAAGATTGAAAAGATTAAAATGAATTCTCAAAAATATTATGATTATTAATGCTTATGACTTATAATTTATAATAGAGCGCCAAAATTAATTATTATCTTAGTCAATGAATGACCTAAGACTTTTTGGAATTAGGATTAGTTATTGATAAAAGATAATAAAAATACAATCAGTCAACGGTGCCTCAATATTTTCAGGTTAGATCACAGAGTGGCGTATGTTTTGAGATGACATCATCAGCTCAAAATAAATATGAGAAGAAATCAGTTGATACACACACAGATACAGAGACACGCACACACAGAGAGAGAGATAATAACGAAACATTCACCGCATTCATTCAAGTTCAGAAATTATCTGTGATTTTATAAACGCGCGTGATTTTAAATTAAAGGTTCATTGTGTAAAGCGTTTCCGTTCAACCACGTGTTGAATGTTTTGACTTTTGATAAGTATAATATATAACTAAACAGACAGATGGACCTGCATAACTTTGTCTATTGATAAATACATAATATATCTTTTCTCAGACCTACCAAATATATCACAAAAATGTCATAAAAATTGGTTAATTTGAATAAAATAGAATAATACTTTATCGCATACCAAATACGAGTAATTACCAAGAAATTTACTGAGCGAGACATATTTAAATGCTATGTAAATAATCGGCGGTCTTCGGTGACAGAAAGGATATAATGTGCAAAAGAGTGAAGAGTGTTTCAAATAAAAACAACTGTGTAGAAAAAATAAACTTATTTTATATCATAATACCATATAGTTTTCAAAATTAACATTCTAAAATTAATATTATCGTAAAAATTCAAGTACAAAAAAGTACAAAACTTGCGTATAATACTAATTCTAAGAAGGTTATGTAGGTAGAAGGTATGTACGGTCCCCAATACAAAAAAAATAAACTTCCGTGGGACACATCTCCGCCATACGAATTATTGGTATGTACTTATTCGGCATATTTTCCTGAATACGAAAAGTGTGGTAGTCACTGCCCAAGTGTATGGAGGGGGTAGTTATGACGTCACAAAGATGGACGCCGGGCCTATTCTATTGTGCGGGTTATTTAAATATCTACTGAACCGATTTACTTAAATAGGGTGTCAAATGAAAGGTTATTAAATAAGCATTATTTTATTTCTAGAAACTATCAACGTGATATAAGTACCAAAGGAAATATTTCCAAAAAACATAATTTGTAAAAAAAAAAAATTTCGTCTTATGTTTATAACTTGGTAACCGTTAGGATAATGCAAATATAAGTTATGATAAAATATTTAGTTCCTTTCATCAGCTTTTTAAAAAATCTTTAATCATTACAATAAAGCTATAAACAACGGAACTGCAGCCGTTTGAATGAGCTTCGGTAGCGCTGAACTCATAGCGGTAGCCAACCCATTAGACGGGTTTTCTATAGAATGATAATAGAATTTTGAATAAAAAGCATGTGCGATAGTAATGAAAATAACAATAATATTTAAGTAAGCTGCTACCTATTCATAAGTTGTATTTAGAAGTTTTTTCTGATGTGATCAGCATAATAATAAGTAGGTATGTATGTGTTGTACTAAACTTACTGAAAAAATTATTAAAAATAAAAACAATTTTATCTAATTAATGTCCTCAATCTGATATGTATCTTCTAAATAATTATACTGGTTATAACATTTTAACCGACATGACATATCTCTTCTAAGCACTTTTGTTTTTTGTCATTACATCCACAACGGGATGAACGGCAACAAGCTTAACATTGACCTGATATAAGTTCGAGGTCTTTCAATGAGATTGAATTTACGGATGAAGTAACTGGCAAAAAAAGATTAGTATCCTCGATGATCCAGACACAGCCTATGAGTTCAGGAAGCGTGGGCTTTGCTATGTTCGCGTTCTGCCAACATAACGTTTGGTAGTTCGATCTTAGCGCATGCTTTCGAAAGGCTTTTCGTGTCGGCGGTAACTTATCAAGATCTTTGATGTTCTGGAACATTACTGCTCTTAAATTGGCTATCCAGTTCTTGGTATACAAACAAGAAACCCAGTCCGGGTTTCTTGTTTGTATACATAAGAATGACAAATCTTTCAGCGTTACAAAATTGTTCGTCTGTAAGCTGTTGTGGGCTTACATCATAATTTGAAAGGAGTTGATAATGTTTTTGAAAAATCAGCCAGCTTAATTTTTTTTGTGAGACCTAACAACGCGCTCGTAGTGTCACAAGTCACACCCAGTTAGAGTGTTATAAAACAGCAATGATTACGAGTGATGCTTGACGGCCTCGGTAGAAGTTTTCCAGGGATTCGTACCTGGAGGGGATCACCCACAATGGGCTACCGTGGTGACCCTCGTGCCACCTGCCACCACAGCTCAATCAGTCATTAGTTTACATCTTATCACTACGCGGGGTTGTAGGTAACTTTACATGTTTTTTTTATTCGTTATAGGTTAGCCATTGAGCACGATCTCACCTGATCGTAAGAGACGATGCGGCCGTAGACGGTAGCAGATTAAACCTAGAAGGCGGGATTAATCCCCCTGGCTTCACTGAACATCATGCCGGAACACGGTCACAATGACCGTTTGGCGACATGGTTTTGTCCAGTGGGTGATAACAAGCCACGGCCGAAGCCTAACCACCAGTACAGCGACTGGAAAACCGCACATTAGTTATTAAAGTCATTGTTGCGGGGCTGGGGTTTCAACTCGGTGGTCCAGATTTGCATCCGTACCACATAACCCCTACCGATTCAAGCTTGGTATTTTTGATTTTTGTCTTTTCTGGCTGTTCCATAAAATCATTAAAAACAACCAGTTAATTTTCAAATTTTGCTTTATATTACACACAGATTACATTCTTATATTTATCTTATCATAATATTTGTACGTATTACATTAATATAAAAGTAATAAAATAATTTCAGATTGTTGTTCCTAGCTAACAAGAAACATATCTACAATATATACAATCAAAAAGTGTAAAAAATGATAATAATACAACAGGCGTTGAAAATAAAGCTTATGAGACGGATGAAATGGACAAAACGAAATATATGACTATAAATTGATTGATGATAAATGATGCAAGCGCAAGTTCCATCTTGTCTGAAAACCAGTAAACCAAGTCACTGGTTTCACTTTGTCCTTGTTTTGTCTCTTAGAGCACTTTCATACTACGTCCGATCTCAATCCGAACCGAGTTCGGATATTACTTTTTGCCCTTCCTCTGGTTCGAATCTATCATGACGATTATACGTATAACTACTATGGCTACCTTGGTATGGTTATATGGCTATAATTTGACGGATTCAGATCGAATGCAGTATCAAAAAAGAGAAGTAAAAAAAGCGGTTAATACTGGTTTTTTGACTATCTTCCTATGCGCATTTGAAGATTAAGCATCTTTGCAAACTTCGGTATAAACACTGGCCTTCTTACGTTAATTTAAATTGTACTCAGACTGTAGATAAATTCATATGTTACTGAAAACCTTTGCACACGATACGAAGCTAATTATGGTATACATAGCCTTTTTACTAGATATGTTAAAGTTACGCGTCGTATACAAAGGTTTTATATCTCTCTTAAATGTACAAAAATTTAGTACTTATAAATACTTATAAAAACAACAATCACACATGCTGCAATCACACGAGTGAGTAAAAGTTTCTTACATACTAATAATTCGTTTAACATTATCAAAATTTGCCCAAAATATATAAAATGCATAACAAGGAAAGTTTTTTATAGAGGTATGTACGAAACATTAAATTGGCTTATTCTTTGGAAATTTCATAGGTGACATTATTAAAAAAATATTATTATGTGATAAAATGATAACATTTATAATGTACAATAACAGTGACGTATCAATAATTAATTGTAACTCAGTATAATAATATGTATTATATTACTGCTAAACCCGAAGAACGGCTGCTCCTAAGTTTAGCTGGCTACACATAGGTTTAGGTGGCTACACATAGATTTAGGTGGCTAAACCTACACAGATGCAGCCGACTAAACCTAGGTGCAGGTTTTTGCCGTAACATATAAATACAGAGTGCTGGGCTTGAGCAAAAATTCGAGAAACGAGAGGTCCGAGATCAATTTGAGATCCGTATGAGCAAGTTACTAAGAAGTCCTTGGTAACACTGCACTTGGTAACTATGATATGGGGCTTAAAAACCCAGAAAATTGTCAAAATATGGTATAATAGCCTTATAAAATAATGGTACATTATTATTTTTAACAAAAATAAGCAGCCACTTAAGTACCATTATATTTAAAATTAATAATATTACAAAATTTTTATTCTAGACATTAAATAAGTTAACCCTTTCGCGACTATTAGCAAAATATTAATCGTGTAATAGGGATGAAGAATAAAAAAAAAAATGTCCATCAAATAGATTATTAAAAAATATTGGACACGTGTATTTTTTTCTTTGTAAATGTAATTAAAAATGTAAAAGATACAACGCACTAATGTGGCTTGGTGGGAGTTTGTGACGTCACTCGACGGACTCACATTTTTATTTTATTTACAAAACAAAAAAACACATCTTATACATATATATATGTATATTTTTTAACTTATTAAATTATTTTTTTTACCTTGTCAACATCTCTATCGGAAAAATATTGTTTTAAAAAACATAATTTGTTTAATATGGAATAAAAATTGTATTTATTGAAAGGGGGCTATTTCTTCATTGAACGTTTTACAAAAAAAAAAATGTTATTTTTTATATATTTTATCATTCGAAATACTCAAACCAAAAATTTTATTCGCGAAAGGGTTCAGGGAATCATAGAGCTCCTTATTATTATCGTAATAAGTCTTTTAAGGTTTACAAATATATTAGAGTTTTGTGATATTATAATAAGAAGAGACTAAATAAAATTATTAAGATAAATAAAAACATTACACTCTTACATTCCACATTCATCATTATAAATACATAGGTTTTCTTAAGCACCATTAGCATTTGATTATTCATTGATGGACCGAGATTATGTCTTTTTGTAGTAATACAATATATTATAAATGTATTTAATACTATTATACATACTTTTAAAAAAATATATGAAAATTAAGGCCCAGTGAAATTAGAAGCATACATGATAAATAATTTAGAATTACGTCGAGTTTTTTTTTTTAAATAAGAGCATTTTAGAAAATCTCAAAATTATTAAAAAATATTAGTTAGAGAGTAAAACACTTAAATTATAAAGATAATGTTAAGTTGTCATTTGTTGCTATTTTACCATTTACGAGAGTACTTATTATGGAATAAATGCTATTTTTGAAAAATGCTGTATTTTACTTTCTATACCCAAAATATTTTGGATGTGTGAGCCTTAATTCAGACCAAAACGCATGTGACCCTTACATCACAGTGTTACAGACAATTATTAAGGAGAAAAATAGTTTTAACTTTAACTAATATTTAAAATTTATTAAAATTTTAAATAAATATGAATACTGCGCTTTTGGTCTGTATTGAGCCTCATTGATTCTTATAATATAATCAAGGCAAGCAAAAGATAATATATTGTCTTATTCTAAATGCCGTATTCCGTATCAAAAAGCCGTTTTTCGTATCAGTGTTGCCAGAAAATTTTAAATCCACAACAGTATGCGGACTTAAACGACGCACATAACATCGTAAGATTCATGACCATGAGCTCGGGCGCTGTAAGTGACGACACAGCATTTGCGACTTGGTTGCACCTGGAATAAAAGACGTGAATTAAAAAAAAACATTAAATTAATCTAGACTGTGATCTGATAGCATTGCACACACAAAATATTTCTAATAGTTTTCGCATTAATAATTAATAATAATAGACTTTTTGGGGGGCCCATTTACATTCAGTTGGCGAATTTAACATAGTATCGGGCAGGCGCCATAGTTTTTCCATAGCACCAGTTCACCAGTCCATTACCACCTCATCGTAATAGATCACTAATTTTAGTAGCCATATTTTTCAATAGTTCTACAATAGTCGGTGGCTATATTTCTCCGGTGCATTTGTAGTGCATACAGGACACAATCGTTGGCAATTGTTACATTGCAATTTAGAGTAAATTGTCAAAGGGGCTTTGCGTGTTGGCTTCGGCTCCACGCACGCCTACCAAAGGACCAGGGCATTATTACCCATGATGCGTGATGGTGGACATACAAATAATAATAAAAATGGGGCTTGTACTCCATCAGAACCGGTTAGGTTACTCCAAATGTAAGCATATTTAGTTACTTACTTTTCCCGGAATCAAAGAGTTATGGTGTGTTGCACGTCCGATGTACAACTTTTCTACTTCAGCTGATTTACCCCCTTCGACAGCGTTATGTGGGATTTCACCGTTAGCGGCCTCTTTCCATACAACTTTTCCACGGTAAACACAGAACACCTGAAATGACACAATAAAAGCATGTAGTTACTAATATTTGCCGGAAACTTTGCTCGCTGATATTATTTTGTTACTAGGGGGTAATATTATATCATTCTAATGGTGAAAGAATTGGTGAAATCCGGCTTAGTAGTTCGTTGAGGATACAATGTTTTTTTTCTTCCTATGCGCCATTTGCAGGTATTTATGCTATGCTCAGCAGCTGCCTCTGACTTTTAGGGGATCAGCCATCCACATGCAAGGGGTGGCAGAGGTCCCTGTTGGATACCTGTAGAATGGATCCATGCCTTACATGTCGGGACTCGGGGCAGTTACAGACATGTAGAGAGACTTTGCCCAGCAGTCGGGCAGCATAGAGTAAATGAAAAAAAAAACAGGTAGGGACCTCTGTCACCTGCAAATGGATCTCTTAGGCCGCAAAGGAAGAAAAAGAACATTGCTGTTACGCATTGTGGCAAACCCTAAAAAAAGGCCAAGGAGCTGATGACTAAACTCAGCTGAGCTCACTAATACAGGTATCTGTCCAGCAGTACAAGGCCAATAACCTACCTCAAACACATGGATAATGTGTTCTTCATCATCCCACGCCACATAAGCTACTCTAGTCTTGATGTTGAGCTTCGCCGGTAGAACGAGACCCCTGTATCTGGTACGGATGACCCACAGATGACTGCCATCGTAGTCGTAGCCACCGACAACAGCGTACCCCTTCAAATTGTCTACATCTTCAATTGTTCTGACCACCCATTCAGTTTCCGCTGAAAATAAGAAGACCTGAATTGAATGTGTGAATGCATAAACTTTTAATTTTCATCCTACCTCTTAATATTATAATTAGAATTATAAAGCTAAAGGTTTTTGTCTTTGTACTTTTGAAACAATAATTCTCAATATTGGCTACAAGGAAGGACACGTGGCTATTTTTTACCCATTTATCCAACAAGGTCGAAACTCAAGTAAAACCGCGGTATTTAACCGCGCTAAGTAACTATTTGTTAAAATTAATGTGAAGATGCTGGAATTATAAGTCGTGTCACTAGTCATTTCCATAGCATTTCAGAACATTTTTATTCCAAATTTAAAAGCCGTGTGCCTTAAAAACTTTAAATTTTCGTAAAGGTACGTCCACATCTAATATATAAAATTCTCGTGTCACAGTTTTCGTTGCCATACTCCTCCGAAACGGCTTGACCGATTTTGATGAAATTTTTTGTGCTTTTCCGGTATCTATGAGAATCGACCAACATCTATTTTTCATCTCCCTAAATGTTAGGGGTACTCCACCCCTAAATTTTTTTTTATTTTTTTTAGACAAAATTTTTAATTTCTATTTTTTTATGATACAACATACAAAAATACATACAATCCTCAATTTTCACCCTTCTACGATCAACCCTTATTTTTTAATAGCCATTTTAGTAATTTAATCATTTTTCCTCTCCGGTCGAAAACTGATCAATCGTCATTTAATTAGTTATCCCCGCCAGATGTCTACAGGTGTCACTTCTGACCCAGTAAACAGCACGGAGTAGGGATGAGAACGAAGCCGGTCTTCTTTCTTTCTCACTCCCTACACAGTTGTCGGACATCATTATTGTTTATGCATCAAGTGTAGTAGTAACGTTGACAATTATTATTTTGATATCTAAGTGTAAATCTAATATTAACTTTTAATCATTCCTATTTTATCAATAATAATTAAATTATTCAAAAAAATCAATCATTATGAATCTTTATTTTGAAATGTCAATGGAAATATTGGTTGTATGAAAAAATTATAAGAGACAATGTTTTCATAAAATTTAATTTTTTAGTTTTGTTTGAAAAATTTTTCCATACATACAATATACACATTCTAAAATACATACATACTTCCAATAAGTAAGCTATTTTTTGTCTACACTAGAAATAACTAGGAAATTATTAATATGGCAAAACAACGTTTGCCGGGTAAGCTAGTAACAATATAATAATTTGTTCAGGGTTAGTGACATATGGTTAGTTACAAGTATTATTCCCTTATTTTCAGTTGTGTTCGCCTACGAACTGAAAACTGTATAAAACTAAATAAATAAAAAAGCCTTTTTCGACATCGAGGTTAAGTACAGCAGAGTCGAGGGCGAGGATACGACCAAAAATAGGGAGTTTGTTTTTAAAAGTAAATAATTATAGTACAAACGTCCGAGTTGTGATGATTCACACGTGTAGTATGGACGTCCTTTGGTTAAAGCTGAAAACCCGCAAATTGTAATCGTTTAGACATCACTCATGGACAGTAAAAGTCGCACAAATAATTTGAATGCTCTAAAGTATGCCAATTGGTTGCGCAGCACTAATTAAATATACTCATATTATTTAATGCATCTGTGCATTGAAACGACTAACTTGAGATCATTCAGAAATATTCCCGCGCCATATAATCCTTTAATCAAATATCAATATTTACTGTCAATTCCGCTCAAATTTGTGAGTCCAACTAAGCTAAAGAGGCGGCAAGGACTACTACCGATTCCGATACAAAGATAAGTATCTTTCCACCACATTAATTCCACTACCAAATGCACCACATCACGCCACCTCTTAATACTGGTTGGACTTACAAATTAGAGCACGATAGTCATTTAATATCGAAATTTAATTAATAATCATAATTTATGTCGCTCTAAACCAGTCTTAAACCCTGGCTTTTAATAGGCGTACAAACGAAGACATATAAGTACAACGTGCAGAGGCACTTTTGAGCTTACAATTTAAATGTGATAAGGTGACACTTATCGGAGTCTGTCTGTGAGTCCATCTATAGAAAATGGACTCAAAGACTGCGTCAAGTGCCAGGAATATTGCCAATTAATGGAAAATATCTACTAAACTAGGCTATGGATGTACGGATCCAGTTCCATTAGGAAAATATAAGCAGGCGACGACTCGTCACTGACTAAACGGGCCCCCATAAGGGCCAGCATAACAAAACTGTCCCAAATGAAGTATCAACGTCGGTGCAAATGGCTAGAGGGGAGTGATGAGAAAACACATAAAAAGCTGAAGTACTCGCAACTCCACTCTGGCCGGATAATCAAGGCAACCACAGAAATGGGAGACTGTTCTCCGTCAGTGTTCACTCCAGCCAGCCGATGAAAGCAAGCCGGAGATGAGGAACAGGATCCTCCCCGGGAGCATTCAAGTCCGTGGAGTCGCTACTCTCCAACAGCTCATAATAACCTGGCCTGAGATATCATAATAATAATTATTATTATTATCGTGGATTTCTGCAAAGTAACATCTAATTCCATAAATTACCCTCTAATCTAGTAAACCAGAAGTCCCATGCATAGAAATAAATATTTAAACTACTTGATATAGATATCATAATATCAAGTTATAGACTAAATAAACCCATAGCCCGCCGAAATTAACGCCACACATTCTGACGCTAAGCCAAGCCGGAACGCAGTTGTTTCAGCTTGATTGAATAAATATATTTTATGCCAAATTTTAATTAGAAATTGTAGCGTACACCTATTTATCTATTTACAATTGCTATTTGCTGGGTAGGTACCAGGTACTGGCCTCCTCATGGTCATCTCACAAAATATTTGAATATATGGATAATATACATATTAAGTACAAACATAATATGAAAAAAATATATGACGTGACAGACCGATTGACTGATCTAACAACGCACAGATCAATTTCCTGAACGGATAGGGTTGAAATTTGGGATACAAATTTTGTGACGAACTCTGCTAAGAAAGGATTATGCCATGCCACACAGGTAAAGTCGTGAGCATAAAATTCTTATATATAGAGGTATAAAACTTGTAAACTTTTTACTACATTAAATGCATTATATATGCAATCTTAAGTATATAATAAGTCAAGTAGTAAGTAAGTATATAAGTAGTTAAGTATATAATACAAACAAATTATATTTAGCAATCACTATCTGCAATGAGGTGTTATCAGTGATATTACCGGTTAATGAGCGATAAGCTCTTGTATGAATGAGTTTAATCACAAAGGCTTTTCATTGATTGCTCTAGCAAAAATTATGCATTGATATCTGTTCAGGTAATTGTGATAATACAAAAACTGGTGCCTACTTAAAAATTTGTATAGTTAATTTCCACTAACATTGCGCAGTATCAGTTTCGTTTTATGTAGCGTATAATCTTCTAAATATATAGAGGTATAAAAGGCTGGCTGATCTATCAACGCACAGTTCTAACCGCTGATCGGATTGGGTTGAAATTTGGAACACAGATAGGTTTTATGACCTCAGTCGCTAAGAAAAGATTTCTCAACGCGGCGCGGGAAAAGTATACATACCTCAGAGGTACATAATACATATTATTATATCTTTGGAGTTTTAGTCTGTGTTAGATAAAGTTAAAAAAGGGGCATTTAACATCTTGTTTTATGGGAAAAGCGAAAGCCTTTAAAAAAAAATATGACGGGCGATTGACCGGATAGAGGATCGTCAGAATGTGGAGCTAGACAAAAAAAAACAATCTATTCCTTACTGTCATATGGGTGATGCAACTCGTTGGCCGGCGTGGTTGGCAAACGCAACAAAGCGACACGATGCAAACAATATCAATTCAATTCAATTCAAATATCAATAAGTGATTAGCAGTTTTGCGTATCAACAAAAACAAAAACATAAAAGCTCATAATAAATATCATAATAAGGCTACAGTAAATTTTGACGAAGTTAATAACAGTAATAACAAAGTAAATTTATTTTAAGACCCTTATCACCCATTTAGAAATAAACTACCGTGAGTGTAATCCATTACAAATATACACGACGGCAACCTACTCATATATTAATTTAAATGAGAATAACTCAACCACTGTTTCGGACAATTACTTACATTGTTCTCTGAGGGGCTATTGGCTAATTCTCACCTACTACGATTAATGGCAACTTCAATGTACATTGCTGCTTTTGTTACGATAGCCAATAGGCCCTCAAATTATAACGTGAGTACAGTCGACTCACCGTAGTATGGTGGTTCCCCGTTGATCGAAGATCCTCGGCTAAGTGAAGAGGTAGACGAGCCAGGCATGGGTGCTAGGGGTGCCGTGGTGCCAGTGGTGTAGGGAACGGTTGTGTTGGGAGGGTAGTGGTGCACGTGGGTCACGAAGCTTGGACTACTGGTGGTCGTAATGTTTTGTTTTGTCTCTGAAAATATTTAAAAAAAAAACAAAATAAATATTGAGAGATTCGAGCGATGCTTAGCTACTTTGTGTGCGTGTCTCTTGCTCACATAATATGACCAATTTTGATATTATAAAAGTTCGTTAGAATTTTTCCTTGAAGAAGCTTTAGAATATATTTTTAGTAGTAGTAGAGTAGTAGCATTCCCAGTTTAATAGGTACTTAAAAATAGAATTGGTTACATAAACAAGTCTTTTTTTTCATTTTAAGATAATGTCTTTGTTGTTATATAAGATAGCTAGAAATACTTTAAATATTATCTACAACTTTTCCGATGAAATTAGGAAATAAGGACCACTTCCCGAGAGGTCCCAGACTAATTATTACGTATTTAGTCATTGTAAATTCCAAGCTTCGATCAAAGCGAGGCGACTCGGCGAGATTTGCTCATGCGTCATTCTTTATAATAATTTATTGTTTCTCAATAAAGCCAGCGTTACCATGTCAATTAAAAAAGAAATGGCGGAACACTATCTTTATAGTGTTCCAGTACCTTTGTACCGGAATATTTAATTCACACCCGGAAAAGCGGCTAAAAGTGATACACCCATAATCTACACCGAATATTATAGTGAAAACAACAAGAAGCAGTGTTATTGCCAAGGCAATAAATAACACTGGATTCCGCTATATGTATGTATTATGTATATCGCTGCAACTCGTAGGACTTTGTAGGAAACGTGTCCATTCAAGTTTTCTGACGCAATAAAACGCATAAGACTCGAACAATCTTTGTACTAAATTACAGCTAAATCAATTCTGTGGTTACTGATCCAATACAAATTCTGATCCCCCTTTTTCCCACTCAAAGACTTCTAGGATAAAACCCTGAACCATGACTATTCCGTGACCTATTTGGAGACTCGATATACATCTATATCAAATTGCAGCTAAATAGGAGCAGTGGTACTGATGAAAATCTTACCCCCCCCTCCTCCCTTTGTACTCCCTTAAAGGCTGATATTTGTGATACAATCTATTTTACGTCATTGACGGATATTCAAATTACATCTTAATATCAAATGTTTAGCTCAAAAAAGTTAGCGGTTACTGATTGCCCATAGATTGATTGATTTCTAGAATAAAAACTATTTCATATCCTTTCTTAAGACTCAAGCTATATCTACACCAAATTTCAGCGACATAGGAGCAACGGTTACTGATTCCCATACAAACTCTGACGAGAGTGTATCAGAGTTTTTCCCTTTGAAAGACTCATTTTGCAAGCCCTTTTTGAAGACTCAACCCACCCTTAATATCAAGAGAGAAAAGGGTTAGGAGCAGCGCCCCCCCCCCCCCCCATTTTCCCCCTAATAAAAGGGCTAATATCTGGGATAAAGACTATTTGATGTCCTTTCATGACATTCAACCTACTTCTATACCAAATTTTCGCTCAATAAAGTTAGCGGTTCTAAATTTCCCAAACAAACTAACTTTGACCTACCTTTTCACTCTCTTAAAATTAAATGTTGACTCAAAAACTATTCAATTTTTCTAAGCACAACCGCTGAACCGATTGAGTTGAAGTTTTATAAAATTTCAACTCAATCGGTTCAGCGGTTACAGATTTGCATATAAACATTTTTCAGGAATAATTCCCGTTCCCGTGGGAATTTCGTAAATTCCTTTCTTATCGGTCGCCTAAGTTACTTAAAGAACACGTTGTTCCAGCTAAAAAAGTTTAATGGTTATCGATTTTGTTCAGAAACTTGCACCCCCCTTTTCTCACCTTATGCGTTGCTCTTGGGGATAAAAACTATCCCATGTCCTTTTTTAGGTATCAAGCTACCTTTGTACCAAATTTTTTGTAAAAAACTATTCAAAATTCCTGAACATAGCCCAAGCAATCATTTTACAAAATTTCAACGAAATCAGTCCAGCGGTTTAGTCTGTACGATGATGAGTTAGTCAGTCAGATTACTTCTTTATATAATGGTATAGATATTATTATCACTATATGGTAGGAGTATAAAACAAAGTCGCCTTCCGCGTCTGTCTGTTCTTATGTATGCTTAAATCTTAAAAACTACGCAACGGATTTTGATGCAGTTTTTTAATAAGTTATAATATAATATATGGTTTATAATAATATGTACATAATATAACAAAGAAATACTGATCATTTTCTGTTTTCTAACAGAAATGATCTTCGAAGCGGGTGAGTCCACTAGGAATTTATAATTCAATGTGACGTTATTTATCACGAACATTCCTTTACGTAGGTTCTTATATGGAGCATAAACATAATAATATATTTTTAACTTACCAGGGTTATTCACGGAATTGTTCAGATCTTGTTTCTTCTTCTTTTTAAACAGGCTAGTAAAGGCTTTAACTGGAAAATAAATAAGAAAAAATATTTTTTATCATAAAAGTAACAAATTATACCAAATCTTATAACTTCATTTAAATCAAAATGCATTCAAGTAGACCACTATGGAAAACTTTTGCAGGTTCTATTTTAAGACTCTACCGCGCATTCGGATAGCACCTCCATGAGAAGAACGAGCAAAAAACTCAAAGGGATTGTTTTTTAAATACATTTATTATGTAGGTACCTATATACCTTGGTTACATAAATTATTGTTTAGTTTGAATTGAACCAACTGGTTTATCATGCAGAAGTTTCCATCTTTGTCTTCCATGTATTTTTGTATACAACGAAGTAAGAAGAAGAGCAAGACGCTCTCTTGATGGTAAGAGATAACCTGGATATTTCCTCGTTGGAGATAACGCTACCCGTAATTAGTACCCAGTATTTTATAAAGGTAAAATTTTGTAATTATAGCATATTTTTTTAGCATAAAGTTGAATCAAAAAATCTATCCAACAACATAGGTAATACCTAAGTTGTTGGATAGATTTTTTGATAATTTTTATGAATATACATATAAACACAATAACCAATATTGGAGTGATGGTCAAAAAAATACACCGTACACGCATCCACTTGTGAACCTCCTCCATTTTATCGTTACAATATTATTATTAATTACGTTTAAAATATTTATTTCTGATTTATTTCTTTAAAAAGTCTGGAACTTAGTCATAGAATTTAAAGTTGCAGCTGGCAATAACCCCTTTGTTGATTTATCACAGTTCGTTATTACGAGTATATCTCTGTTGGCGTTACCTCATTCTAACGCAGAGATTGATTGTTTTCAGCCAAATAAACTTGTAAAAACTAAGCTTGAAATCGTTTGGCGGAATTTCTTTTTTTTACTTTTTATGTATATAAAAAGGGTATCCTTTTTTATTAAAATTATTTGAAAATAATTTGTTTTATTATTTTAGCACTTTTTTTCAAAAGTAGCATATTTTTGGCATTATTTTACATCACTTTAGCACATTTCGTGTTACTATAGTTGGCAACACTGAAGGAAGTCTACCCTCGGTAAAATGGTTATGTATTGGTTAACTTTGGCTTTATTTAGTAATATAATATGTAGCTTTTAATACGAATTCCCTAGAAATTATTTCCGGTTTGTTTTGGACAATCTGAATCTAGGTATAGCTATCTTATCTGGGGGCACGGCAGTGCCCCCGCCAAATCGAGCAAAAAAATCGGCACGGCCGTACCATCCTTTTCTGGAAGCAGCTCAGACCATTTTCGACCCCCTATAACTTCGTTGTGGATAAAACTAGAAGCTTCAATTTTTTACAACTGAGTATCTATTGTATAAACATGATTTATTCCAAATTTTATTCAATGTGAACTAGTAGTTTAAGAATTATAACTAGTCAAAGTTTTGTAATTTTGTCACTCACTCACTGACCGATCGCCAAAAGTCTAAGGCACTTCTAGCAAACATAGAAGCTTCACAAAAACATGCAATTTCGGTCTAGTTTTCGAGAAACATAAACTGCATAAATACATTATGTTAATACCATACAAATGTATGGGATTACAAAGTTACATTTGCAGTCAATGGTAAAAATTGTATAAAATCCAAATCATAATGCCATAATATTTATGCCGTAATAATGTATAAAGCCAGGTAGGGATTATGCCGCCTTCTAGGTTTAGTCTGCTCCCATCTATGGGCGCATCGTCACTTAAAATCAGGCGATATCTTGGGCAAAGGCTAATACTTAACTTGTAACGAATATAACGAATAAAAAAACAAAAAGTAGTGAGATACCTCCAAAAACATAACTTGTAAAAAAAACCAAATCTCGCAACTCGCAGTTCTTCTGCCGTAAAAAGTTGTGAGATCCATGTATTTATTACCAAGTCGGTAAAATCTTTTGTGTTTTAGATTAATAGATTGACTTGGCAATCACACTATTATGTCGGTATATTACTTGAGAAATACATTGTTATTTCATGCGATGGCCAAGTCGATCTATTAATTTAAAACACAAAAGATTTTACCGACTTGGTAATAAATACATGGATCTCAAAACTTTTTACGGCAGAAGAACTGCGCGTTGCGACTTGGTTTTTTTTTACAAGTTATGTCTCGGGGTTTGCCAACGAGCCATGGAGCGCAGCATCTTGGGAATCAAAAGGTCTGAAAGGGTACGTAACACCGTAATACGATCGAAGACGGGAATTACTCACGTCGGGTACAAGTCAGCCAAATTAAAATGGGAGTGGGCGGGTCACGTCTACCGCATGCACTCCGACCGCTGGGCGAAGATCTCCACAGAATGGGTACCAAAAGATCGAAAGCGCCGCCGAGGCCGCCCCAGGAAAAGGTGGCGAGATAATATAGACGCGTACCAGGACGGCTGGCCCGAGGTGGCCGGAAAGAGATGCTTGGAGGGATTTGTGGGAGGTCTTTGCCCAGCAGTGGACTAGTTAAAAAAAATGTTTTTGGAAGTATTCTTATTTCTAGTAGGTCCTGTATAATGAGTGTCATTTAATTTGAATTTATCAAGATTCTTCCTAACATACACAAGCATAGGTACATACGTAGTAGAGAAACACTGATAATTTTAGAGATTTGCAATGTAATGTCGTTCATTAACACATTTTTACGCTAACATTGCAAACGTTGCACTGTTCAAAACGCTTCGAGATAGATCAAAACCTTTAATACATTATGCATTTAATATAGATCAACCTGACCCTTTACAGCACTAAATAAATACACGAGAAAACATACTAGAATCAGCCGTCAGCAGAGCTGAATAAATAGGCGATTTTATCGAGCTTCCGAGTAAAGATTGTGAATCAAAATATCACAACGAATTTAATTAACTAAGAAACTGAATTGTAAGTTAAAAACTTTTGTGTAACTAATATGAATTCTAAGAATTAAATCAGAAATCAGTAGAAATACGAAAAGAAATACACCAATTGGAATGTGACAATAAACATCTTAACATTATTACAATGTAAATTATAGCGCTACTCATGTTTTTAGAGGTTTAATTATTCATCCGCTCGCAATCAGCCAGCCTTGAAAGCTCTCTGGCCGAAAATCGCAATAGATATCTATGTGGTGCATATAGTAAGTGTATGAAGTAATACTGCGAGATCAAGGTTTTAAAAGGAATTAATAAATAGGCCATTACTCCTCTTAATGCCTAAAAGAAAGTTTTGACTCTACTATTATCATTATTTATTTTTTTGTATTATTTCGATTTGTGGTTATTATTATTTTCTAAAATGACATAATTTGTATAGATCTGTTTGACATTATTTTATTATTATTACTTATTATTATTCTTATTTGTATAACAACATGAATTTATTTTATTGACATTTTTAAATTAATTTTCTACACTAATTATATTATTGGCATGTCTAAATAATGAGTTAAATTATGTACTAATATTTATGGTAAAATGATGTATTGTGTAATGTGGGTTATTAGCTACCTGAATAAAGAAAATTTTAATTTAATTACTTAGAGGGAGACATTTTGAATCGTTCAGACAGATCTGCGTAGGTACGATCCGAATACTTCTTGTTTGGTACTTATTGTGCGGCGCGGCGTCATTAATCGACGAAGAAAGAAGGTCATTTTTTAATTATTGGAGTGCGCCTACTACTGCTTAGGTATGACATCAACATCATCATCATCAGCCCACGTTCGTCCGGTGCAAGACATAAAATGTAGGTGTCCCTCATAAACTTGGACGCCACTCAACTCGGTCCTCCATCTTTTTCCTCCAACCTTGCCTATAATATATCCACCTAATTGTATAATATATCATAGTCTAGGTATATCAATGATTTCAGATTTTTTATATAATTAGCTGCAATGTTTTGACTATTTGCTCCAATGTTTGTTGTTTGTTTTGTATTTTATTTTAATTAGTTTCCTAGCGCCTTCGTTTTCATCACGCCACTAAGCTCGCTTCTTTCTTTGTAATAAGAGCCATAATTCTTTAAATTGTGTACCGTACACTTGTGTATGTTAGAAACCAACTCATGTGATCATCTACTTATTGTATACTCAGCTTCTAAAAATATTAATGTTTCCGAAAAATAATTTGCAACAGAAGATTACTGCTTATATTATTATTACTTACCTATATATTTTAGATGATGACATGATCTGGTTTCTGACGTACTTATATAATACGGAACACACACACACATTCGTTCGATCATTCACAGTGGATTGTTATAATACGGTACAAAATACAATTTTAGAAATTTCGGCTCTTATTGGAGACAAAGAAGCGAGCGAAGTGGCGTGATGTAGACGAGGGCGGTGGCCTGTTGGTGTCGTGAGCAGTAGAATGGTGTCGATTTTTTTTAATTGGAAGGCCGAGAGAAGATCGCGTTTGTCGGCTATGGGACGCCCAATTGTTTCATAATTTGAAGTTAGCCTTTTGTCCATTTTTTTTATTGTTACAAATGCCTCTATTGAGAAAACAAAAAGAAACAATACTACAGCTACTACATCAGTAAATAACACTTGTGTTAGCCACAGATCAGCCACATATCCATCTACAGATAATCCAAGTTTTCCAAGCCACTGTCAGATGGCATCGTGCCCAGAAAGCAGTGTTGCCTTGTTGGATGGCAATACTTATACGTTGGGCCAGATTATACACCATTATTTGGTCACACGTCGCCTCGCCCAATTGCTCGGATATACGGGCTTATTTTAAAACACCAGCAACCTCGCCGGGTCAGGCAGCCAACATCATAAACAACAACATGTGATGTACTTCTTTTGAAAATTTGTTTCATTTTTCATACAAAAATAATTTTATATTCCAGCTGAATGAGGTGGCGCAGGATAGAGACACGCGGAGAGCATTGGCAGAGGTCTTTTATATATATTAAAAAAATATTGTTACAAATTATCAGTTTTAGTACTTTTAATATATTTTTTAAACTTTTGATGTTTATGATTTTGACAGCCTGGTCCTGCAAGGTTGCTGACGTTTTAATAATAACCCTATATATTTTAATGAGGTATTTGCGCAGTAGCTAAATTAAGATCATTCAAAATAATTTCGCGACTAATAAATGATAACATCGCCGCAGTATCAGTTGCGGTGTGACCTGGGAATTCAATTATTAAGTGAGATGTGGTAAAGCGATAACAGTTCAATATTACACACCAATTAATCGTATTAACTTGGTTTAAGCTCTCAATAAATCTGATATCCCTACTACTTCAATATGTAGATTAATTTTGTTTAACATTTGTTGTCTTTTTAGAATCATGTCGTTATTATTGATTTTATTACAAACAGAGCAGCAGTTTACCCGCTGAAAAGTAGCCTATGTGTTACTATTATTCCAAGGTCCAAGCCATACCAAATTAGCTCAATAATTTCAATGGGTGGGAAGAGGTAATAATATACATATACATACTACACTAATCTAGACATCCACACTTTCGTATGTATTTTTAAACGTTCTGATTCAAGTCTGACAAATCAAGTAGGTAAACCAAGGCGTACGTGACTTTACGTGTGAGTATGTGTGCAGACAGATAGCAGCTATACTACAACGTGTGCCATTTATGTGTGCGTGAAGATTCAAACTTTGTAGCGTGCGACATTTTGCATGCAGTATTTACTTTACACAATCGGGAATTCCTTAGCAATTTATGTTATCTATTACATATTATTATGTTAAGGTTATTATAAAGTTAACCAATATTTAGAAGATAAAGATGGTTGGAATCTAGGTACTACATGACAATTAACTTCCCTATACCGAAATATACGTGATGCAGTCTTTTTTGCACTGCACAAAGTTCTTGCAAGTTATTTAGTTTTAGATCATTATTATTATTATTACGAGCTTATACTGTCCCACTGCTGGGCAAAGGCCTCCCCCAAGTCCCTTCATAATTCACGATCCTGTGCCGCCTCTTGCCAGCCCGCGTGGTATGTGACTATGTCATCACGCCATCGCTTTCGAGGCCGGCCCCGGCGGCGCTTTCCATCTTTCGGTACGCATTCTGTGGTGACCTTTGCCCAGCGATCAGGATGCATACGGATGGTATGACCCACCCAGCTCCACTTCAGCCTGGCAGCCTAGATGCCCACGTTTGTTATGCCCGTTTTTGAGCGCAATAAGGTGTTACGCACTCTGTCGGTTCTTTTTATACCCAAGATGCTGCGCTCCATTGCTCTTTGGCAAACCCCAAGGCGTAACTTTTTCGATTCGGTCAGTGACCAAGTTTGGGCACCACAGGTTAGGATGGGCAAAATACACATGTCGATGAGCCTTCGCTTCAGGGAGATTGGCAAATCTCCCTTCATTAGCGTCTTCATGGACCTGTAGCTCCTCTGGAGGAGCTACTGGTCCACATTCCACATCATGTCCACATTGATAACGTCTAGGCGTTATCAATACGTGGGCCAGTTAGTATCTTTCCAAAACCGGCAGGAAAAAGAAATAGAACGCCGTATTTAGATCATCCATTATGTTAAAATTTTTCGAGCTCTTAAAACTTATAACCTAACTGAGAGCCGATTACTATTAACCGACAAAAATATATCTTCATAGAGCATAGTCAGAATTCAGAATCATACACAGCGTTCTAATTTTAGATGTTTTTTGAATGAGTCAAAAAATGTACAATTCAAGAAGGTACCTACCTGTATTATTGGTACCTACGCAACATAATATGTATTTATTAGGTACCACCTATTTAAACATATACCTACCTATTACTACATATAACCTACCTATTATTATTATTTTATCATACACGGCAGGCGAATTTTATAGATGGGGAAATAAACAAAAAAATAATATTATTATATTGCCTTGACTAACAAAGTTTCTAAGTAACTAATGAAGAAACTGATAAGACCAGTAACAATATTAATTTTTGTTATAGGAAAAACGTTATCTACCTAGGATAGCGTGAATCAGGAAAACATAATACCTAATTGTAGATGACGTACCACAGTCCTCACTTTGCACTGGTTTATCAATGAAACCAGTTCCACCTAGATTTTTTATTATTAATCATTTATTTATAGATGTCTTATACAGATAGATGGTTAGATGTCTTTACTAGAGTTGCCGCGAATAGTGTTTATAGCGAATAGTCGAATACCGATTAATCGCCATTCACTTTGGCGAATAGTCGAATAACTCGACATTACTATTCGACATAAAAAAAAAACATTAAACACATTAAAAATATTTCTAATTTCTTCTAAGGTTGTGAGAAAAGAAAACAATAAAGTTAAAGAAATCTGTTTCGATTGTTAACTACATCGCATTAGCAAAGGCTGACAGAAAAATAAACCTATATGAATGGTGGGCTTTGAGTGCCAATAAGAATAGATTTCCTATTTTAAGTAAGCTTGCTTAACGATACTTAATCACACCAGCAAGCTCTGTTTATTCAGAAAGACTATTTTTCGAGGCAGGTTTAATTTACGAGGAAAAACGAAACCGACTTGCTCCAGAACGTGCAGAAAAAATTGTTTTATTGCACCACAACGCCTCTGTTGGATTTCAAATATTAATTAAAAAGCCTTACTAATTTAATTTCATGAATATGATAGGCACAGGCACATATTACAGATAATAATTGATATTGTGTATTGTTTTATTAAGGAAAATAATTAACTGATTATTTTTAACTCATTAGTTCTTTTGTTCGTTAAAAGTTTATTTTCGACGACTATTCGCCGAATGCCGAATAATACTTGCTATTATTCGGTATTCGACGAATATCAAAAAAATGACGAGTAATGCCGAATACCGAATAATAGCGAGTATTCGCGGCAACTCTAGTCTTTACTGAAATGTTTGCACTTTACCATGATAATTTATTATTTCGTTTACAAGGCTAACCCCCAACCGAGCCCTCTGACCGGGGCTTCTGATAATTATCGAATACACATAATATTATAAGACGTTTAACGTTTAAGCTTATAGGCTGAAGGTAAGGGATGTCGTTTTTTTGGTTTGTCATAGTTTAGAGCCTATTTATAGAAAGGAAGTAAAAATAACCACTGCATAGTCACACCACCCACGGATTCATACACATGATTGTAACTAATTTCCTAAAGAGTTATTGTACCTTCTAGTATATATAATATAGTGAAAACTATTAATTTTATTTTTGATCTCAAGTAATAGATAAATTAGATTAATTGAAAGTCAAGCACATCACTTTCTTGTATCCTCCTATATAGGTAAACATATAATTATCTTAAAACATATGTTTTTAACTTAATATATATCACACACAATATTATCATCTCCAAAATGTATTTCAGTTTCTTCTGCTTAGTTTTGGCTACTAAAATATTCCACTAATTTCAACCGATTGTTTGTTTAGTTCTCAACCGTTGCTTTTTATTTTACCTGTAAAATTATACCATAACAATTATATCTGGTAATTAGAATTTTCGTTTGGTTAGTAACAATATATTGGCAAAATTACTAAATAACATTATTCTCACAATGTAAACACAAAGCATGCGGTGTTCAACGTTACCACACTATTATTACAAATGTAAAGATAATTGTCACTGCCTGCCATTTAAACCATTTTTCTTTTCTTTTGTTCAGAAATGTGATGGTAATCAAAGGATACATTTATTAACCAAAACATACATATAACTACATAGCTGAACTTACTTTTTAAGCACCTTTTTCTTTTGATTTTTCACCTATAATAATAATAAAAGTCAATATTGTGGGTGTAAATTAAAAAAATAATAAAATAAAAAAGTTTTAATTGAATGTTCATGTCCAATAGGTAGGTACTTTACCTAAATAATGTAAACTCATAATAAATCTTAATTAAAAAAAAAAAAAAAAACAAAAACTTAAATATCATGCTATGTAAGGTAATATAAGGTGTCTCAGGTAATTTCTATAATCTATAAAATATCAGAATATACTTAAAATAAATTTTAATTTTAAAAACTAAATATGCTAATTAAAGCCACCTCGGGTGTTTCTTAAAGTACACATAATACTTCAATATTAACTATGTATATTTTTTTGGTAGGAACCTTTTTCTTAGTTTTGTTCTCTAGATATTACCAAAATATACCACTTTATACGAGATAGGCCTACGTTTGACCACATCCCACCTGATGGAAAAAATATATATATATATTTAATTTTTCTTTCAATGTAAAACACAACGCATGCTGTGTTCAACATCACATATATAGGTATTGTAAAGCTAACTTCAATACTGATTATTTTAAAAAATCACCAATGTAAACACATTGCAAGTTGTGTCCGCCTATAATAGGTTATGCATTAAGATAGATTAAACTAGTTCCTTAAAGTATACTGTAAGATTAAATGTAATTAACTGTTGGTGAACCTAATAAAATAAAATAAAATAAAATAGTGTAAAGCCTGTTTTAAATTAATGGTTACTACCAAAACGACGTCGGAACTACGTACATTATTAAAGAGAACATAAGAGCAAAAAAATATAAAAGGTATATACATATATCTCTACAACAGGAATTGAGTGGCGTGCCGTGGGTGAGGCCTGTGTCCAGCAGTGGACGAACGTGGGCTGATGATTGATGATGATATACAGCGGATACCCCAGATTATTTCAATTCAGTTTAATTACAAGTACCTTTTCACTTGATTTAGTTCTAATATTTCCTTTAGTGAATAATTTCATCATAATTTCCAGTATTGTCTGTTTTATTTAGGTGTACATTGTATGGAGTGCTGCCACCATCTTTGGGATGGTTGAGCCAAATACCAGCTCGAGGTTTTGGATTCCATTGAACTGACTGAAGGCTAACAGCAGACTGAAAGATCTCGCACATCGATGCTCAGTTGCCAGTTGCCAGCCTGTGCGTCTTTTACAAACTCCATCATGGGGAGTGCTCCTCAGAAGTACAAAAATTTGCTATCTTTCGATGCACGCTCTCAGACAATGTACAGGAGTAGGTATTGGTCACGGGACGGCGTCATCATAGCCCGTGTGCATAAAAGCCTTAAAGACTTTGCCTGGTGTGTACGACTGTCGGATATCTTGGCCATAAGCGGATAAGTGGGCGCGGTTTTTGACGGAAGCGTTGTAATTATGTAGGCGTCATCCATAATTACAGCGCTTGCTTCCGACCGAGAATCAAATATTATACATCCTAAAAAAGAGCAACTTTATTTTCAGCACAGCATAAAGATTGGTTACGAGGTATTAGTCGAAATTAGATCAACCACTGCGCGGTAAAAGGACTAGATGCTTCTTAGAGCCAATCGCGGAGACGACCTCCGTCGTCCTGAATAACTCCGAATTAGGGACAAAAGGCCTCAAACGGTTAAATGCCAGTGAGCGTTTAATTATTAAAAATAGGCGAGTATAATTTTATTAATACCCATCGGCAGAATAGTGGCTTTGCAGGGCGCGGTGGAGCAAATTCAACAACAATATAGCCTGAGTAGCGAGTCAGGAACGACACTGTTGAGCGGAGCTAAATGTCCAAGGCCAGGTAAGTTTGAAATGTAGGTACAACGTTGGTAAAGAAGGGGCGCCGACGAGTCGCGACCATGTGCGAGGAAACGCGTGAGAGGTGAAGCGCCCGACAACGCTTCAAATTTTATATATAGTTCCGTAGCTCTCGTTCAAAAGCATTAGGTGTGATAAAACCGCTGCGCCGGTCTATCTCAGAGGTCAATAAAGCAGCATTAAAATATGTTCTGACAATAATTATTCCGACGCGGAAATCAAAACAGGAAAAGTTTCTGTTTACTTCGTGTGAAAAATTATCCGTTTTCATTTATTACCTTATTTGCAGAATTTATGAGGTTTAATAATCTTTTGTAATAATTTTATAATGGTGAATTTTTTTTATAATACCCTAACTTATCTTATTATGATCTTTTTGTATAGTTGTGAGTTTTTTATCTGACTGTATATAACAGCATTTTTTATTGGCAATATCAGTAAAATAATTAATAAAAAATAGAATAGTCATTCGGGAAACAACATTTTCGGACACTGTCGAAACGAGAATGGAATTTAAATTCAACTGAATTACTTTAAAAAGAAAGATCATAATCATCAATCTTTTGGACAACAGAGAAAAGAAGGTTCTTCTCGTTTCACTATAATAGTGAAACGATATTTATAATCTAGCGACAGTTCTGTCCTCGTATTCTGCATCCGAATTACTCACATTTGGTTTTTAGGCAGCTAAAGCTTCCAGAAAACGTAACGTTACTTCCCAATAATAACGCAAATAAAACGCTTCTAAATTATAAAATGCTAGACGGCTCATTGCAGTGCACTAGCGAATGAGTTTCACCGAACGCGACCGGGTTATATGCCGGCCGGTGAGGCACAAGGGAATGCGAGATACGTATAAATTAAGTAAAATCATGAATATACTAACATTATCAACATAGAATATGTTAGACAATCAATATATAAAACCTAAAATACACAAGACACATAACACAATGTCATGGGCGGCAATTAGCTAAAAACGTTCGAAGAAATATAAATATATGTAGATGACGTAATCATGATGTCCCACTTTCTATATAAACGGTTGTAAAAACGAAAACATATATTCAGGGATAATAATAATAAACGAAATCACTTATTAGAATCTATTTAAGTGTGCTCATAAGGGCGTAATAGTTAAGAGGTTTTCAGAAACATCATCATAGAATGGTAAGCTAGAAATCTGACTCGTAAAGGAACTAGTAAATGACGGGCGCGATAGAAAATAAAGTTCTGTGAGGATTAGTTTTAGAACAACAAGGTATTTGGATATACATAAAGCGAAATATGCGAACAGAAATGCAAATATTTGAGATGCTAGGTTAGTACCACTGTGGATGGATACAAGCACTCACCGCGTCATTTCAATCAGCTGTTTTTCAAGGTCTCCGCACCGGTCGGTGCACCCACGTGGCCGTAACTTGGTCAAAACAGAATCCTCAGATTTTACAAACACGAAAAAAAAAACGAATCTAACGTTTTCAAACTTTACTAACAGATTACAAGGGCTCTATACCTCCGGTAACAATGAGAAAAGTAGCAGTTATTATAATATTAATTGTTAGCGTCGAACGATGAACTAGTGACTTTTCTACCTCTACATAGGTAGGCGCTTGTAATTTGGGCTGCAATGAATGGAAAGTTCAGGAACGATCCTATATAAATCGAGTAACAGCGTCGTATAGAGAGTCGAGGTTAACATTTATACGTTGCTAGAGCCGCTCTGCAGAAATAGATAATAGATTGAAATTTTAATATTGGTTTGTTTTCTTTATTTATAAATAGAAATGTAGGTTGACCAAGAAAACGTCAAGTTCATTAGTTTAATATCTTTATTAAAGGAGAAAAAAATAATAAGATTAAGGAAAAACTTTATTTTCAGCAAACGAGGTATTAGTCGAAATTAGATCGATCACTGTGCGGTAAGAGCACTATAATATATAATTATAGATGCTTTTTAGAGTCAATCGCGGAGTTATTCGGGACGTCCTCCGTCGAGAGTAAAAACATTGGGAATAAAAGGGCTTAAATGCCAATAAGCGTTTAATTATTAAAAATAGACGAGTATAATTATTACCCATCGGCAAAATAGTGGCTTTGAGGGCGCGGTGGTGAGAATTCAACAACAAATCGTTTGACTAGCGAGTCAGGAGCGACAGACTGTTGAGCGGAGCTAAATTCCAAGGCCAGGTCAGTTTGGAATGTAGGCACATCGTTGGTAAAGAAAGGGGGGAAAGGGGCGCTGACGACTGACAAGTCGCGACCGTGTGTGGGGCACGAAACACAACGCTTAAATTTTATTTGTAGTTCCACAGCTTTCGTCCAAATGCAGTAGGTGTGATAAAACCGCCGGTCTATCTCAGAGGTCAGTAACATATCCGTAATCTGATCGACGACAAACGGCAAAATCTCGAAATTCATATTGCCGGCAAAACGAGAATGGAATTTTAATTCAACCGAATGACCTAATATAAAGAAAATTACCATAATCATAAATCTCCTAGAAAACAGTAAAAAATATTATGTTTGTAACCTAACGACAGCTCTGTCCTCGTATTCAGAACCTAAATTATTCACATTCGGTTTTTTTAAAGCGGCATACGGCATAGCTACTTATTACCGATCGCTTAGGCTCCCAGACGCTACTTCACAATAATAACGCAATATAACGCTACTAAATTATAAAATGCTAGATGGCACTACCGAATGAGTTTCACCGAACGTGTCCAGGTTATATGCCGGACGGCGAGGCACAAGGGAATGCGAAATACGTATAAACTAACTAAAATCATGACATACTATACGTACATTATGAACATAGAATATGTAAGACAATCAATATATCAAGCCGAAAATACAATAACACTCAATGTCATGGGCGGCAATTAGCGAATAACGTATGAAGAAAAATAGATGACGTAATCATGATGCCACATAAACGGTAAACGCTTGTAAAAACGAATATATTCAGAAATCACTTGTTAGAATCTATTTAGGAATGGCCATAAGGGCGGTTGGAATAGCTAAGAGGTTTTTAGAAACATCATACGACATCATCATAGAATGTAAGGTAGAAATCTGCCTGGTAAAGGAACCAATAAATGAAGGGCTCGACAGAAAATGAAGTTCTGTGAGAATTAGGTTTTGAACAACAGAGGTATTTGGATGTATAGCGAAGAATGTGAATTGTAATGCGAATATTTGAGATGTTAGGTTAGTACCACAGAGGATGGATACAAGCACTCCAATCGGCTGTTTTTCAAGGTCGTCACACCGGTCGGTGCACCCACGTGGTCGTAACTCGGTCAAATCAGAATCCTCAGATTTTACAAACACTCCACGCAACGAATCGTTTTCAAACTTTACTAACAGATTACAAGGGCTCTATAATAATACCTCCGGTAACAATGAGAAAAGCACCAGCTATTATAATATTAATTGTTAGTGGCGAACACCATCGTTCCGAACGATAGACTAGTGACTTTCATACATAGGTGGGCGCTTGTAAATTGGGCTGCGATGAATGGAAGTTCAGGAACGATCCTATATAAACCGACTAACAACGCCGTATAGAGAGTCGAGCTTAACCTTTTTACGTTGCTAGAGCTGCTCTGCAGAAACAGATTGAAATTTAAATATTGGTTTGTTTTCTTTATTTATAACTAGAAATGTAGGTCGATGAACCATGATTAAATCAAGTTCTTTAATATATAAAAGATAATATTGAAATAGAAAAAAGAATAAAATGAAAAAAAAAAATTAAAATCTCAAAACCTAGGTATCACTAAATAGCCTATTGTTGGTGGCCAGAATGTGGCATTGCCTCGTTGAATGCAAATCCAAGACTATAATTTATAACAACGTGTCTTCGTTATTATAGACAATAAAATTACACACATCGAACTAATTAATATATAATTATTAAAACTCTACATAGTAGAATAATCAACACACTTATTTAACATAATCATTGATTTTATTTCCTAGAATACACTATAAAACTCTTAAGCAAATACCCCAGACAATATAACGTATTTATTTTAACCGAATACCGATGTAACATCAGAGTAAAACCACAATTATTTATCATAGGGTAAATGAACCGAGTCATAATGGTCCCTACGTCTTCAGTAGGTATTATTTATTAAAGTAAATAAATATAATATGTGTGGCCACCAGGCTATAAATGAAACATAAAATACAGCACACTTATAAAAAGCGAAGATGCGATGGTGTGAGTGTGAATAACAGCTGAAGAAATTTATCAGATATTTGGTTTTTAACTATCCTAGGATAACAAAAAGGAGGATCTTCTTTTGGACGGGCAGCTTTTTTAATTACCATATACATTTGTACTTTTTTTTAACTATGAATTATAGCCGGCACTGGTTTAAAACAATTAGAGACAAAAGGCTCACTTTGTAAAAAGTTTTCACGTTATTTGCGTAATCTTGGATATTTTGTTCAATGATGTAATTTCTATTACACCAAAATAAATAAGATTATGAACAGATAAAGGGAATAATAATTAAAAAACTTACAGTACTCCATCACGAACCAAGGGGCGATAATATTGATGCGCTCCTGCCAACAGCCGACAGCCTAACAGCTCGAATGCTCAAATCCAAATGGAATGGATTCTGAATACTGATTACTCTGTGGTGATTACTGAAGTGCGGTCACTATGAATCTTCGTTCACTCGTTCATTCAATTTGCAATACAGTGTCACAAACACAAGTTGGCGGTGGCATTTTTAAGAACTAAAAAATATTAATGTGCTAAAAATTCTTTCTATTCTTTTTGCAAACACAGTGGCGCCTGTCAAGCCATGTAATATTTTTTACAGTAGCGAGCCTAATGGCTATCGCTATCGCGCTCTGGTGACTAATACTATTCAACGACAAGAATAAAATTTATTCAGAGACGTAGAGCGGTGAAGTTAATAAGGCATTTTCAACTTTGTCGGGTAAACCACTAGCACAGTGGTCGGCAACCCGCGGTCCGCAACTCGAGGCACTTCACTGCGGCCCACGCATATGTATACGTGGTATACCACGACACCGTATTATAAGAAAACGTCGTGCACCTTTCAGATTAAATTATATTATAATTTTCTTAGCGCTCGAAGCAAGCTGAGCGCAAACAACATCGATATTCAGGATTATAATAAGTATTTTCGACGATTAGGTATAGCATCTTATGACTTTTAAGTAAGACGTGTTGGTATAGTGTTTCTCATCATTGTGATATCTTGAGTGACACTACTGATAATTATATTATGTATATGGGCAGCGTTATCTTTTAACATCAAGAGAGTGTCTTGCTCGTCTTCTTACTTCTTGCCATAAAAAAGCAAACAAAATTGTAATGCAAGAACTCAACTCTGGTCACCTAATACTTCTCTATAGTCAATAAGAGTAGTGCGGATAACAACTTCAACCGCCAACGTGAAAAGCATTTTTTAAATACATCAAGCTTACGTCACACTGAGCGGACAAAGCGGACGCGAACCGGGACGGAATTTTTGTAATGTTCTAGTTTGTACGTGAGGCGTCACACATAAAGCGGACGCGAACAGGCGCGGTCCGGTCTGCCGCGCCGGGCAGATCGCGTTGATGACAACTGACAACTTGTCAATTGGACCGCTTTCCGCAGCGGAATGCGTTCGCGGATGCTGTATTGTAGGGAAGTCAATACAAGCCGTCACACAGAGCGAACCGGGCGCCGTCCGTGCCGCGACGGCACGCTGTGCGGTAGAACGAGTTGTATTTTATTACAACTTCAGTGCGATTTTAATCATGAATCTAATGGAAATTTCCAATGAAAAATTATGATAATTAAAGCTAAGCTTGTTCTCTCCCGCTGCTGGGCTTGAAAATCAAAGGTGCTACTCAATTAATATTATCTTACATATGTAAAAAAATCTTACAACTCAGTTATAACGCAGAATTAGCTAAATTATTGTAGCATAATGGTAATATATAATAAATCTGGTTTTTTCTTTGTGTTATCGAGCTGCACTGATGATGGAGCCGTGACACACCGACTGAGAACCCTATGGTTCATTCCACATGATGTAGAGAGGGTCTGATGAGCCATAATATAGTTATCGAAACTACCTTACGAAAATTGAAGAGCTGGCAAATGAATATCTAGCGACATCTCATCAGTTAAAAAAGTATTCTACTCAAACGACCTGTTTGTCACATTTTTAGTAAATTCAAATTCACATTGTTTTTCTTTTGTTCTCTTTGAAAAATTAAACCAACGGGAAACGAAGCCAGATCTAATTTTTATGTAAAAAAATTGCTAGTTTCTGCAGGGGGAAAGGAAACGCACACTAATACTTATAATGATATCACTACGCTATGTGATAATGATTACGCACTACGCACAAGAGTACACATAAATATAAACGACACACATAAAGATAACCTGAATTGTGCCAACTAGTTTTATGTTCATCTTTGGAAATAAACAGCATATACTAACTTGAATTTACTTCGGCTTCGTGCCTGTACGAGGAGCGGGGCGCGGACGCCGGCGCGTAACCGCAGCTACTCCCTGAAGAAGATCCTCGTACAGGATCGAAACGGTCGACAAGAAGCTCAAAAACTCACAAGCAACAACTCACGAATCGTTTAGTGTTAAACTAGTTTTATGCCCAGCACTTCTTGTTTTGGTGGCGGGAGATGCCTAACTGTTACGTATCCGGCTGGTATAATGATCTAAGAAAAATCTAGAAGCGCGAACTTTTGAAGTTTCAATGTCATAATAATAATTTATTCACTGTCAAACCGCTGTAAACTGTCAACCGCTTTTTCTGTTGGATCAGGTGAACTTGGTCACATTCGCAAAATGCCATTTCGACGAAAAATGTAATTTTCGCACATTGTCATACGAGGCAAATACATTCGCCAAGAGCGGATTATTAAGAGTATTCTTTCAATTATCGCCCCTTTTTACATGCTTTTTTTTACTTTAACCTATCTGTTGTCTGTCTGTCCGTCTGTCTTAATCAAATCTTGCAAGTTAAATTTGACCCACTTCCCGATATCCGATTGAGCTGCAATATTGCGTGCCTGTATAAATCGTATGACAGTGCAATATTATTATAACATGGAGCTGATTTGATGACGGAGCTCGAAGGCGGCCATAGGAACTATGTTATTGAACGGCACAAACCCATCGAGTTTGAGCTCATTTTATTCACAACTTGACAAGTACTTTTATATTAGATGGTAATAATAATAAAAGCTTGTTTAAAAAAAACGCTTGTTAACTACTCTGTTTATGCACAATGATATTGAGAAAAGCTACAAATCTCTTTGCAATGACAGCGGTAGTACTCTTGACGCAACGTAAGAGTTGATAAGTCTTGACATGTGTTTTCTTGCGCTACCAATAGTATTTACTTTTATTAAGTATTTTTATGAACTACGCAATGTCTTTTCGTCCGATATACCTCAGTGCCTCAAGACGAAAGTTTTTGATCAATGTGTGTTACCAGTGATGACTTACGGCACTGAAACGTGGTCCTTCACCAATGGCCTCATCTCGAAGCTCAAAGTCGCCCAGCGTGCTATGGAAAGGGCTATGCTCGGGGTTTCTCTACGAGATCGAATCAGAAATGAAGAAATCCGTAGACGAACGAAAGCTGATGTGGCAATGGGCAGGCCACATAGCACGCAGAGCGGATGGCCGATGGGGTCGAAAAGTGCTCGAGTGGAGACCACGGACTAGCAAACAAGCGTAGGACGTCCACCCACAAGGTGGACAGACGACCTCATAAAGGTCGCCGGAAGACGCTGGATCCAGGTCGCTTCCAACCGGTACATATGGAAGTCCAAAGGGGAGGCCTATGTTCAGCAGTGGACGTCCAATGGCTGAGATGATGATGATGATGAAGTATTTTTATTACCAAAATGATAATATTTGCTACAATATCTTATTGCTACTTTGATAATATGCTGCTATGACAGTAATATTATAATGCAACTGCGACATTCTGCTAATATGATAATCCGCGTTTTTTATGTCCATTTGAGAATGTGACCAAACACGCCTGATTCATTGCCCGCCTGCCGCCGCGAACTGCGGACCGGTCCTGTGTGACGTGGTTCGGTTCGCGACCGTTCGCGTTCGGATCGCGGCCAGTTCGCTTTGCCGCCGTGCCGCCTCAGTGTGACGTATCCTTCATAGTATTATAGGTGTAAATATTAAATACTTAAGATATAATGTGGCTACGACCCGTGGCAATTAGACGTGTGCGCCGCGCCGCCGCACCGCCGCCGCCGGTCATTTTGGCCACGCCCCCCCGGGGATCATTTTATCGGCGTGAAATCGGCGTGATTTTTTTTATTATATTTACGTAGTTATAACCCTTTAATTCATCAATTATTATCCAAATAAAATAAAAAAAGACACAAGAAATGTCTTACATAAATTTAAACGTTTTGAAAGGGTTAGAAACAATCGTAAAGAATAAAACTAGTCGGCGGGTCAACACGCAACTGCCACTACCTGTTGCTATTATTACCCGTGATGTAAATTATTAATATTGTGTGAAATTAAAAGCATGATATTTGTTTGGAGGTATGATTTTCACTTTCTACCATTTTGTTCCACACCAAACAAGCGAATGCCAACGATAGGATTCGTTGGCAATCGTTGGCGCTGTGTGGACTTAGCAAAGGCTAATAATATTTAACGCCGGGGTCACATAAAATCGCGGTCGAGCCCTCAATGAAATATCATGGACTCGTCCTCAACGGGCGGTGGGATTTCTGGGAGCACTTTCCCCGCACGATCCCTCCGCCACTTCAGTGGGCGGACAGAGAGCACGGGTCCTTGATCTTCCAGCTCGTGCAGGTGTTTTCCGGCTACGGATGCTTCAGAAATTACTTGCATACACCACGTAGCCGGTAGAGAGCCGACCACTAGTTGCCACTTTTGTGGTTGCGAAGTAGATACGTGCGTCCAGCATGGGTCTATCTAGCTATCTTTAACGGGGGCTAGCAAATGAACCAGCAACACGTCGACCCATTGGGATCTATTGTGTTTAAGCAGCATGGGTCAGTAAGCGCCGTACCCTCATCGCATTTATGAGGAACTCTCACTATCAACCATGGAAACAGCCATGGTTGCAAGTTGCAAGTGAGGAATCGTGGCAGGCTGCGTCTCATTCTACGAGAAGACACTCTCACAGAAGGAGATCGGGAGAACGGGAGCTCACCACCGACCTCCTGATGCATGCCCGGAGAAGGAGATATCGGAGCCACATCCTACACGCCCTTTTCCTGGGTCTAGACGAAGTACGGAGCTACTCGTCACTGACAAACAAACCCACGAGGTGGCTTTGGAGGGTGGAGTTAAACTCCTCTACACTCACTGATATGGGGTCCTCCTGTCAATTAGGACCAATCGCCATTAGGGCTGCGCATGAGTGCTTCGGCTTTCCCCTGCCCCAGCACTGTGGAGTCCGCAGGAACACCCCCGGTTTTTAGTGGGTATCCACGCCACGCCCTTCATTAACGAGGGAGACCCACATACCCGAAGAAGAAAAAATAAAAAAGACCAACGTAACGCCGACGGCTGAACAGCCCGGAATGACCCCTCCACGAAACACGGATTTTATATTCCGCTTTTTTTTTAATCCCCTTCCCATATTACAACAACAACAATGACTGGTCGGTGAGTCAAGTCCTCGGAGATGCCTCGTGTAGAAGCAAAAAACATGTCAGCTCGCTCGTTGTATACTATTTTTTTTTATGTGGTGAAGTAGAAGACGAGCAAGACGCTCTCCTGATGTTAAGAGATAACGGCTGCCCATAATCAGTACAGTGCTACTTAGGATTTCACAATTATGTGAAATTCTAGGAGCACTGCACCAACGCTTCTTACTCAAGAGTCATAAGATGTTAAGACTCTTTAGCCCAGTAATTTCACTAGCTACAGTGCCCTCCTACCGGAGCACAGTAATGTTACGAACAAAGCGACGTCGTTGTATACTACTAACAAAGCGACGTCGTTGTACTATTTCTAACGAAGCAACACCTGCAGCGGTTTTCATCATCGTCGTCCTTGTAAGTCCCTGTAGGAGTTTAGTCTAATTTTTAACTAACCACTTAACTAACCCTCAAGACGAAAGTCTTTAATCGATGTGTGTTACCGTGATGTCTAACGGCACTGAAACGTAGTTATTCACTATTGGCCTCATCTTGAAGCTCAAAGTCACTTAGTGAGCCATGGAGTGGGCTATGCTCGGAGTTTCACTACGCGATCGAATCAGGAATGAGGCGATCCGTAGATGAATTAAAGATACCGACATAGCACAGCGGATAAGAAAGGTTGTGGCAATGGGCAGTCACATAGCATGTAGAGCGGATGGCCGATGGGGTCAAAAAGTGCTCGAGTGGAGACCACGGACTAGCAAACGCAGCATAGGACATCCACCCGGACCACGCCGCAAGATGCTGGATGCAGGTCGCTTCCAACCGGTATATACATATATGGCAGTCCACAGAGGAGGCCTATGTTCAGCAATGAATGTCCTATGGCTGAGATGATGACTTCAAACAGTTATTAACCCATAATCCATGCATATGTGAAAGGTCGGGTGATGCATTCGATGGTAGAATTAATGCTCACTATTACATAGTGTATCGTTTGAATTCCTCGTCGCCTCATTAGCTTCAAATTAGAGCGGAATTAATAATAAATATTGATATTTAATTTTATAATCATCACAGATTGCCGCAAAGTAACGCCTAATTTAATTAAATATCACAAATATGAGTTAAGAAGCGTGATTAAGCACGCTTTATTTTGATTTTTGTTGAATTTTACCCTCACGCCGATTTCACGCCGATTACGCCGCCGCCGCCGGTCATTTTACGACCAGACGCCGCCGCCGGTCGTTTTATAATCGGCGCACATGTCTAGTGGCAATATTCTTACGACATTTATTATTGTGGCAAATATACGAAACGGTTGCCGACCACTGCTAGCACGTTAAATGACGAATTTTTCGACGTCACCAGTGTTCAATAGCCAATGAGCCCTCAGAATCTCTGCCATACAAGAGAAACCACAGAGTATCTGGTTTTAAAATAAAATAGCATTAATTTTGAGAAAACATCTTAAAAACATTATGTAGTTTATAGTTATTGTTATAATACACTGCACATAGGTGCAGATAACACAGGAACACAGAAAACACAGGAACAACGCACTACAAAATCATAAAGAATGATGAATATCTTAAAAAGTGGAAGAAAATCAGACCCTGCCGGGATATAGGTACTTATACTATGAAAAAGAATATTAAAAGCTATGTTCTGCACTGTGCTATAAATTTAAAATGCTTTATATTTTTATGGTATTTTTTTTAATGTAGAGCAGATATGGAAAGGCCAAGGAGAATTTTTCAAACAATAAATTTTATTGTTTGAAAAATTCTACTACTTGTCAGTGAAAGGAAAAGTTGATTGATTGATCATCATCGTACGTTTTATCTGCAGTTCATAATATTAATAATTTTATCGAGCAAATCATACTGCATTTATTGCAGTAATTGGATAATTTTACAAACAGTTTGAAATGATTAAAATTAATTCTCAAAAATATGATGATTATTATTAATGCTTATGACTTATAATAGAGCGCCAGAATTAATTATTATCTCAGTCAATGAATGACCTAAGACTTTTTGGAATTAGGATTAGTTATTGATAAAAGATAATAAAAATACAATCAGTCAACGGTGCCTCCATATTTTCAGGTTAGATCACAGAGTGGCGTATGTTTTGAGGTGACATCATCAGCTCAAAATAAATATGAGAAGAAATCAGTTGACACACACACAGATACAGAGACACGCACACACACAGAGAGAGATAATAACGAAACATTCACCGCATTCATTCAAGTTCAGAAATTATCTGTGATTTTATAAACGCGCGTGATTTTAAATTCAAGCTTCATTGTGCAAAGCGTTGCCGTTCAACCACGTGTTGAATGTTTTGACTTTTGATAAGTATAATATAAAAACTAAACAGACAGATGGACCTGCATAACTTTGTCTATTGATAAATAGGTACATATATCTTTTCTCAGACCTACCAAATATATCACAAAAAATATCACAAAAATTGGTTAATATGAATAAAATAGCATAATATTTTATCGCATACCAAATAATTACCAAGAAATTTACTGTGCTTGACATATTTAAATGCTATGTAAACAATTGGCGGTCTTCGGTGACGCAGAAAGGATATTATGTGCAAAAGAGTGAAGATTGTTTCAAATAAAAACAACTGTGTAGAAAAAATAAACTTATTTTATATCAATACCATATAGTTTTCAAAATTAACATTTTAAAAATAATATTATCGTAAAAATTCAAGAACAAAAAAGTACAAAACTTGCGTATAATACTAATTTTAAAAAGTTTATGTATTGTTAATTAAACTAGGCAGAGAATTTCATAAGATTTGTGTACAATTTCTCTCCCGGCGAAGTATAGATACATATGTATGTACGTATCACACCTTGTGGCTCAGATGAACCTGAAAATAAGGATGTTTCAATAAAATGTTAAATCTATTTTAAAATGTTAAATAACCTCGTAGTATATAGCTGCTCTATGTTTATTTTAAAGATGAGAATTTTATTACTTGCACATTTGATTGGAAGGTGCGACGTGATTAAGAGAAGCAATGGTCACAGGCTGATTAGATTAATAGAAAAATAATTCGTTAGTCGTAAAAACCTCTCTGTAACGCAGAGGTAATCATGTCGGAAAACATTATATACCATAGATATAGGAATTTGTCTCTGTTTATATACCACAAATAGGTTTACATGTCGCTTCTTTAAAATAAAAAAACCACAAATCAAAATTACTAATTTTCGAGGAGAGCGCGTTGAACTTTTTTCTTTTGATATCTTGTAGGCGGTATCTACTCTTCCCTTCTATGCCTTCACGGGCTTCCAACCACGTTATCCTTTTTGGACAATCGCAGCATAACTGAAATACAAAACCTTTAGGATAATGGAAAACGGCAAATGAGCGTATATTAACCTTAGGCTCAGATATACTGCAAATGATTTTAATTAAAATGATATGATAATTTAAAGAGACCTGAACTGACCTGAGCTAAAAACCGGGCTCAGTGGCGCGTATTTGGAGAGGCCTATGTCCAGCAGTGGACGAATACGGGCTGATGATGATGAATAATTTAATTAAAATCATTTTTAGATTCAACAGAAAACATTAAGTACCAAATGTACACTGTCAGTGTTCAATAATTATAATAGCAATAATCATAAGTTGTTTGGCCAACCTACATTATATTATGTTGCAGTTTCAGATCGCTGAAATTACGACAAGCTCTGCATCATGACCAAATGACTGCTTCCTACATATCTTGTAGGAATCACCCGGGACCTATTATAGTTTAACGTGCCTTTCGAAACACGGTAACTACTAAAAACTTGTATGTGGCTTGGATAAAACTTTTATTCAAGCCATATTCAACTTAAATATTGAAGATCACCTCAAAAGTATATTGCACAAGGTTTCTAGTGCCTCACCATGCCACGTACGCCGAGTGATGCTTGACGGCTTCGCTAGAAGTTTTCCAGGGATTTGTACCTAGAGGGGATTACCCACAATGGGCTACCGTGGTGATCCTCGTGCCACCTGCCACCACAGCTCAATCAGTCATTAGTTTACATCTTATCACTACGCGGGGTTTTAGGTAACTTTACATGTTTTTTTTTTATTCGTTATAGGTTAGCCATTGAGCACGATCTCGCCTGATCTTAAGCGACGATGCGGCCGTAGACGGTAGCAGATTAAACCTAGAAGGCGGGATTAATCCCCCCTGGGTTCACTGAACATCATGCCGGAACACGGTCACAATTACCGTTTGGCGACATGGTTTTGTCCAGTGGGTGATAACAAGCTACGGCCGAAGCCTAATCACCAGTACGAGTAGCGAGTGGAAAACAACACATTAGTTATTAAAGTCATTGTTGCGGGGCTGGGGTTTCAACTCGGTGGTCCAGATTTGCATTCGTACCACATAACCCTTACCGATTCAAGCTTGGTATTTTTGATTTTTGTCTTTTCTGGCTGTTCCATAAAATCATTAAAAACAACCAGTTAATTTTCAAATTTTGCTTTATATTACACACAGATTACATTCTTATATTCATCTCATCATAATATTTGTACGTATTACATTAATATAAAAGTAATAAAATAATTTCAGATTGTTGTTCCTAGCTAACAAGAACATAATTATAATTCTGAATTTAATAAATCAAAAAGTGTAAAAAAAATGATAATAATACAACAGGCGTTGAAAATAAAGCATATGAGACGGATGAAATGGACAAAACGAAATATATGACTATAAATTGATTGATGATAAATGATGCAAGCGCAAGTTCAATCTTGTCTGAAAACCAGTAAACCAAGTCACTGGTTTCACTTTGTCCTTGTTTTGTCTCTTAGAGCACTTTCATACTACGTCCGATCTCAATCCGAACCGAGTTCGGATATTACTTTTTGCCCTTCCTCTGGTTCGAATCTATCATGACGATTATACGTATAACTACTATGGCTACCTTGGCATGGTTATATGGCTATAATTTGACGGATTCAGATCGAATTCAGTATCAAAAGAGAGAAGTAAAAAAAGCGGTTAATACTGGTTTTTTGACTATCTTCCTATGCGCATTTGAAGATTAAGCATCCTTGCAAACTTGGGTACAAACACTGGCCTTCTTACGATAATTTAAATTGTACTCAGTCAGTAGAAGATAAATTCATAATATGTTACTGAAAACCTTTGCACACGATACGAAGCTAATTATGGTATACATAGCCTTTTTACTAGATATGTTAAAGTTACGAGTCGTATACAAAGGTTTTATGTCTCTCTTAAATGTACAAAAATTTAGTACTTATAAATACTTATAAAAACAACAATCACACATGCTGCAATCACACGAGTGATTAAAAGTTTCTTACATACTAATAATTCGTTTAACATTATAAAATTTGCCCAAAATATATAAAATGCATAACAAGGAAAGTTTTTTATAGAGGTATGTACGAAACATTAAATTGGCTTATTCTTTGGAAATTTCATAGGTGCCATTATTAAAAAAATATTATTATGTGATAAAATGATAACATTTATAATGTAAAATAACAGTGAGGTATCAATAATTAATTGTAACTCAGTATAATAATATGTATTATATTACTGCTAAACCCGAAGAACGGCTGCTCCTAAGTTTAGCTGGCTACACATAGGTTTAGGTGGCTAAACCTACACAGATGCAGCCGACTAAACCTAGGTGCAGGTTTTTGCCGTAACACATAAATACAGAGTGCTGGGTTTGAGCAAAAACTCGAGAAACGAGAGGTCCGAGATCAATTTGAGATCCGTATGAGCAAGTTACTAAGAAGTCCTTGGTAACACTGCAACTATGATATGGGGCTTAAAACCCAGAAAATTGTAAAAATATGGTATAATAGCCTTATAACATAATGGTACATTATTATTTTTAACAAAAATAAGCAGCCACTTAGGTACCATTATATTTAAAATTAATAATATTACTAAATTTTTATTCTAGACATTAAATAAGTTAACCCTTTCGCGACTATTAGCAAAATATTAATCGTGTAATAGGGATGAAGAATAAAAAAAAATGTCCATCAAATAGATTATTAAAAAATATTGGACACGTGTATTTTTTTCTTTGTAAATATAATTAAAAATGTAAAAGATACAACGCACTAATGTGGCTTGGTGGGAGTTTGTGACGTCACTCGACGGACTCACATTTTTATTTTATTTACAAAACAAAAAAACACATCTTATACATATCTAATATATAAAATTCTCGTGTCACAGTTTTTGTTGCCATACTCCTCCGAAACGGCTTGACCGATTTTGATGAAATTTTTTGTGCTTATCCGATATCTATGAGAATAGGCCAACATCTATTTTTCATCCCCCTAAATGTTAGGGGTAGTCCACCCCTAAATTTTATTTTTTATTTTTTAGACAAAATTTTTAATTTCTATTTTTTTATGATACAACATACAAAAATACATACAATCCTCAATTTTCACCCTTCTACGATCAACCATTATTTTTTAATAGCCATTTTAGTAATTTAATCATTTTTCCTCTCCGGTCGAAAACTGATCAATCGTCATTTAATTAGTTATCCCCGCCAGATGTCTACAGGTGTCACTTCTGACCCAGTAAACAGCACGGAGTAGGGATGAGAACGAAGCCGGTCTCCTTTCTTTCTCACTCCCTACACAGTTGTCGGCCATCATTATTGTTTATGCATCAAGTGTAGTAGTAACGTTGACAATTATTATTTTGCTATCTCAGTGTAACTCTCATATTAACTTTTAATCATTCCTATTTTATCAATAATAATTAAATTATCAATTTTGAGTGTATTTTGCAAGATTAGTTAATCAAGTGATTTTATAACCTCAAAAGTACTCAACACGTGACACGAGCTTTCAATAACAACGGATTTTGTGTTGTAAGTATACTTTTTTTTATTTATATCGAAAATGTTGTTGATCTTATAAAAATGTAATTTTAATTTAATTTTATAAAAAAAAATGTAATAGAACAATTAAGATTTTCATAGTTTCCAAAAAATCAATCATTATGAATCTTTATTTTGAACTGTCAATGGAAATATTGGTTGTATGAAAAAATTATAAGAGACAATGTTTTCATAAAATTTAATTTTTTACTTTTGTTTGAATTTTTTTTCCATAAAATAATGCTTATTTCACGCATATACCACATTCTTACATACATACAATATACACATTCTAAAATACATACATACTTCCAATAAGTAAGCTATTTTTTGTCTACACTAGAAATTACTAGGAAATTATTTATATGGCAAAACAAAGTTTGCCGGGTAAGCTAGTATTATATATATATATATATTTTTTAACTTATTAAATTATTTTTTTTACCTTGTCAACATCTCTATTGGAAAAATATTGTTTTAAAAAACTTAATTTGTATAATATGGAATAAAGATTGTATTTATTGAAAGGGGGCTATTTCTTCATTGAACGTTTTACAAAAAAAAATGTTATTTTTTATATATTTTATCATTCGAAATACTCAAACCAAAGGGTTCAGGGAATCATAGAGCTCCTTATTATAATTATCGTAATAAGTCTTTTAAGGTTTACAAATATATTAGAGTTTTGTGATATTATAATAAGAAGAGACTAAATAAAATTATTAAGATAAATAAAAACATTACACTCTTACATTCCACATTCATCATTATAAATATAGGTTTTCTTAAGCACCATTAGCATTTGATTATTCATTGATGGACCGAGATTATGTCTTTTTGTATAATACAATATATTATAATATTGTATTTAATACTATTATACATATTTTTTAAAAAATATATGAAAATTAAGGCCCAGTGAAATTAGAAGCATACATGATAAATAATTTAGAATTACGTCGAGTTTTTTTAAATAAGAGCATTTTAGAAAATCTCAAAATTATTAAAAATTATTAGAGAGTAAAACACTTAAATTACAAAGATAATGTTAAGTTGTCATTTGTTGCTATTTTACCATTTACGGGAGTACTTATTATGGAATAAATGCTATTTTTGAAAAATGCTGTATTTTACTTTCTATATCCAAAATATTTTGGATGTGTGAGCCTTAATTCAGACCAAAACGCATGTGACCCTTACATCACAGTGCTACAGACAATTATTAAGGAGAAAAATAATTTTAACTTTAAGTTATATTTAAAATTTATTAAAATTCCAAATAAATATGAATACTGCGCTTTTGGTCTGTATTGAGCCTCATTGATTCTCATAATATAATCAAGGCAAGCAAAAGATAATATAATGTCTTATTCTAAATGCCGTATTCCTTATCAAAAAGCCGTTTTATGTATCAGTGTTGCCAGAAAATTAAATCCACAATAGTATCCGGACTTAAACGACGCACATAACATCGTAAGATTCATGACTATGAGCTCGGGCGCTGAAAGTGACGACACAGCATTTGCGACTTGGTTGCACCTGGAATAAAAGACGTGATTTAAAAAAAAAAACATTAAATAAATCTAGACTGTGATCTGATAGCATTGCACACACATAATATTTCGAATAGTTTTCGCAATAATAATTAATATATAATAATAGACTTTTTGGGGGGCCCATTTACATTCAGTTGGCGAATTTAACATAGTATCGGGCAGGCGCCATAGTTTTTCCATAGCACCAGTTCACCAGTCCATTACCACCTCATCGTAATAGACCACTAATTTTAGTAGCCATATTTTTCAATAGTTCTACAATAGTCGGTGGCTATATTTCTCCGGTGCATTTGTAGTGCATACAGGACACAATCGTTGGCAATTGTTACATTGCAATTTAGAGTAAATTGTGAAAGGGGCTTTGCGTGTTGGCTTCGGCTCCACGCACGCCTACCAAAGGACCAGGGCATTATTACCCATGATGCGTGATGGTGGACATACAAATAATAATAAAAATGGGGCTTGTACTCCATCAGAACCGGTTAGGTTACTCCAAATGTAAGCTATTTAGTTACTTACTTTTCCCGGAATCAAAGAGTTATGGTGTGTTGCACGTCCGATGTACAACTTTTCTCCTTCAGCTGATTTACCCCCTTCGACAGCGTTATGTGGGATTTCACCGTTAGCGGCCTCTTTCCATACAACTTTTCCACGGTAAACACAGAATACCTGAAATGACACAATAAAAGCATGTCGTTACAAATATTTGCCGGCAACTTTGCTCGCTGATTATGTTACTAGGGGGTAATATTATAGCATTCTAATGGTGAAAGAACTGGTGAAATCGGCTTAGTAGTTCGTTGAGGATACAATGTTTTTTTTCTTCCTATGCGCCATTTGCAGGTATTTATGCTATGCTCAGCAGCTGCCTCTGACTTTTAGGGGATCAGCCATCCAAATGCAAGGGGTGGCAGAGGTCCCTGTTGGATACCTGTCTAATGGATCCATGCCTTACATGTTGGGACTCGGGGCAGTTACAGACATGTGGAGAGACTTTGCCCAGCAGTCGGGCAGCATAGATTAAATGAAAAAAAAAACAGGTATGGACCTCTGTCACCTGCAAATGGATCTCTTAGGCCGCAAAGGAAGAAAAAGAACATTGCTGTTACGCATTGTGGCAAACCCTAAAAAAAGGCCAAGGAGCTGATGACTAAACTCAGCTGAGCTCACTAATACAGGTATCTGTCCAGCAGTACAAGGCCAATAACCTACCTCAAACACATGGATAATGTGTTCTTCATCATCCCACGCCACATAAGCTATTCTAGTCTTGATGTTGAGCTTCGCCGGTAGAACGAGACCCCTGTATCTGGTACGGATGACCCACAGATGACTGCCATCGTAGTCGTAGCCACCGACAACCGCGTACCCCTTCAAATTGTCTACATCTTCAATTGTTCTGACCACCCATTCAGTTTCCGCTGAAAATAAGAAGACCTGAATTGAATGTGTGAATGCATAAACTTTTAATTTTCAAATTTTCATCCTACCTCTTAATATTATAATTAGAATTATTAAGCTTAAGTTTTTTGTCTTTGTACCTTTGAAACAATAATTCTCAATATTGGCTACAAGGAAGAACACGTGGCTATTTTTTACCCATTTATCCAACAAGGTCGAAACTCAAGTAAAACCGCGGTATGCAGCTAATTAACTATTTGTTAAAATTAATGTGAAGATGCTGGAATTATAAGTCGTGTCACTAGTCATTTCCATAGCATTTCAGAACATTTTTACTCCAAATTTAAAAAGCTTGTGCCTTAAAAACTTTAAATTTTCGTAAAGGTACGTCTACATAACAATATAATAATTTGTTCAGGGTTAGTGACATATGGTTAGTTACAAGTATTATTCCCTTATTTTCAGTTGTGTTCGCCTACAAACTGAAAACTGTATGAAACTAAATAAATAAAAAAAGCCTTTTTCGACATCGAGGTTAAGTAGAGCAGAGTCGAGGGCGAGGATACGACCAAAAATAGGGAGTTGGTATTTAAAAGTAAATAATTATAGTACAAACGTTCGAGTTGTGATGATTCACACGTGTAGTATGGACGTCCTTTGGTTAAAGCTGAAAACCCGCAAATTGTAATCGTTTAGACATCACTCATGGACAGTAAAAGTCGCACAAATAATTTGAATGCTCTAAAGGATGCCAATTGGTTGCGCAGCACTAATTAAATATACTCATATTATTTAATGCATCTGTGCATCGAAACGACTAACTTGAGATCATTCAGAAATATTCCCGCGCCATATAATCCATTAATCAAATATCAATATTTACTGTCAATTCCGCTCTAATTTGTGAGTCCAACTAAGCTAAAGAGGCGGCAAGGACTACTACCGATTCCGATACAAAGATAAGTATCTTTCCACCACATTAATTCCACTACCAAATGCACCACATCACGCCACCTCTTAATACTGGTTGGACTTACAAATTAGAGCACGATAGTCACTTAATATCGAAATTTAATTAATAATCATAATTTATGTCGCTCTAAACCAGTCTTAAACCCTGGCTTTTAATAGGCGTACAAACGAAGACATATAAGTACAACGTGCAGAGGCCCTTTTAAGCTTACAATTTAAATGTGATAGGTGACACTTATCGGAGTCTGTCTGTGAGTCCATCTATAGAAAATGGACTCAAAGACTGCGTCAAGTGCCAGGAATATTGCCAATTAATGGAAAATATCTACTTAACTAGGCTATGGATGTACAATCCAGTCCCATTAGGAAAATATAAGCAGGCGACGACTCGCCACTGACTAAACGGGCCCCCATAAGGGCCAGCATAACAAAACTGTCCCAAATGAAGTATCAACGTTGGTGCAAATGGCTAGAGGGGAGTGATGAGAAAACACATAAAAAGCTGAAGTTCTCGCAACTCCACTCTGGCCGGATAATCAAGGCAACCACAGAAATGGGAGACTGTTCTCCGTCAGTGTTCACTCCAGCCAGCCGATGAAAGCAAGCCGGAGATGAGGAACAGGATCCTCCCCGGGAGCATTCAAGTCCGTGGAGTCGCTACTCTCCAACAGCTCATAATAACCTGGCCTGAGATATCATAATAATAATTATTATTATTATCGTGGATTTCTACAAAGTAACATCTAATTCCATAAATTACCCTCTAATCTAGTAAACCAGAAGCCCCATGCATAGAAATAAATATTTAAACTACTTGATATAGATATCATAATATCAAGTTATAGACTACATAAACCCATAGCCCGCCGAAATTAACGCCACACATTCTGACGCTAAGCCAAGCCGTAACGCAGTTGTTTCAGCTTGATTGAATTAAGCCCATTTCACACGTCGCTATATAGCGCTATATAGCTTCACATAGCGCGGCATAGCTTCAGTACAAATCGGCATTCGTCACACACGTAGCTATAAATGACATATAGCGCTATATCGCGCTATAATTTACAGTTGATGCGTAGAATCCGCCATTTTTCATTTTGACTAGGTGATAAAATGACTAAGCCGTTTTGTATTACGGAGACAAAAGAAAACAAACTCATATTACCTACGCGATATATTAAACTAAATAGTAAATAGTAGCAAATGCTTAACCGCTGTGTAACAAATTAGAAAAAAATGTTTTTTATTTTTATTAAATATTTTGTTGTGTTTACAGTTCTTTGTGTTAGTATTTCGAAACAAATTAATTTAATTTGTATTTTAAATTTCACCTCCTATTTACTTGTAATAGATGCTCATATTATGCATAATGATTATTTGTCCGAATAACTGAAAGCTTTGAATACCTTGCAGTAGACTTTCGCTTAACCGGCTAAGTCATGCTACAAAATGGCTACGCATTTTTTTTTTATCTAGTTCAAATGGAATTTGCCAAATTGTATGGTTTTACAGCAACATGGCTGTTGACAATGTCAATTTTGAGTCTTATACAGGACGTGTGAAAAAATTCATGATTTTTTTTTCACATTTTTAAAAAGTACGTACCAGGAGTTTGCCATGGTTTTTTTTTACAAAAGTGATTGTCAGTTAAAACTGTAATAGATAGATAGATAGAATACTCCTTATTGTAACACCACAAATATACAGAGAAACTTAAAACTAAAACATAATTTCGTAACTTAAGTGTAACAATTGGCGGTCTTATCGCTAAAAGCGATCTCTTCCAGACAACCTTGAAATAATGCAAACACATTGTTTCAAGGGTTTTGTAGGTACCTCTAAAGAAAAAAAACAAATCATTATTTTTAGTTTTTTTTCGACATTTATGCTCGGAAATGGATCGTTTGGAGTTCTTCTCCTTGTCCTTGTCATATTCTCTATTACTGGGAGTCATGACCCCTCCTTTGTAGGATTCGATTTCTGATGATGGAGTGCTATCTGGGTTGGTTGGATGCGATTTTCATGGCCAGGAGCCACGAGACAACAGGACAACAGCAACAGCGTCATCTTAGTCGAGCACGGGGCAGGCTGAAAATCAGCGCTGTGCAGGACCTCCCTGCCCAGCATTATGCTGAGCCTATTCCATTTATCAGTATAGGTACCTATTGTTTATGTTGTTTTATTATCTTCTGTTCGTATCTCATACTAACATGTATAATAAGTTATAGTTGGGGTGCGGGCCAGGGGCATAAGTAGGTATTAAAATACGTTGTGTTGGTAGGCTCCACACGTTTATTATTCACACTTTAGTACTTTTATGTTCACATTAACCACAACTACAATTATAGGTTTGTTTACAAATGGGTTCGGGAAGAAGTACTTATATCTAACACACAAAACTTTTTACACGTAATACTTTCAAAAGACTTAAATTTTACTTGTTTTACACAACGTTAAGACTCATAACATTACAGAGGATAATTTCACGCGCGTCTCTGTTATTTAAAGCGTGTTATCGCTTCGGAAGCGGGATTGCGACTGACTAATTATTGGCAGGAGGTCCGAGACTTTGCAGAAATGGAGTCGGCGAGCGCGAACCGGTTCGAACTGGTTAATGTTGCCAGGATCGTACAAAACTGTGCAATCGTGCAATCTTTTTTCTACGCGTACTTCTCTATTTCCTTGTTCGGACCGTTTTGGGTTGCCAGTAATGGGCGTAAAACTGCACGACTTTTGCCAAAATCTGCACAGTGTGCAATTTGTGTTTTGTTGCTCTCTCTAATGTATAGATTTAGCGAGGGACACAAAAAAAGGGATAAAAGCCACTACTAAATTACTAAAAAAGGGATGAACATCACGACGCTGTAACTAAATACAAAAGGATGGTGATTTTCTCGAAGAAAACTACTGAAATATCTCTCTTTCTATTATAATATGTTACAGTCTCCCCCTCTAACCCGAATATATCGCCCTCGAATCAGGGTTAGTATTTACGCGGCCTACCTCGCCTACGCTTTTCCTGAATCGGAACTTCGGCATCTCCTACAAACGGAGTCAACACTGACACATGGTATTTACCTAAAATACTCTTATCACGACAACGTTCTAACATGTATGTGGTCTCACTTACAATGTCTCGTATCCGGTAAGGCCCATCACGACGAGGAATCAATTTCGGAGTTTGCCCGCGGCCGGTGTCGTTAACTCCCTGGGTTTTCAACAAAACCAAATCACCTACCTGGTAATCAGGCGCGGGTCTACGATGTTCATCAGCGTATTTGTTCCGGCGTGCCTGGGCTTCTTCGTGGACATCTCTTGCGCCGAGCAAAGCTGTTGTTAATCTCTTCAAATACTGAGAGATTGATGTCGCTACACAGTCATTTTCTATAATAGACCTCATGTCCGAAAGGACATCAGCTGGGGCTCGAAGTTCTCGGCCAAACATAAGGAATGCGGGAGAGTAACCTGTGCTGCTTGTTGTTGCCGAATTCATTGCGAAGCGAATAGCGCCCAAATGCGTATCCCACGTGTTGTGATCTTGTCCAACCAACACTGCGAGCTGGGGTTTCAAATCACGATTTTTCCGTTCTACCGGGTTCGCTTCGGGATGATACACTGGCGTCAAAGACTGAGATATTCCAAAAGAATGACATACCTGTTGCATAACTCCGCTGATAAATTGTACGCCATTATCGCTAATAACTCGTCGTGGAACTCCGAACCTCAAGAACACTTCGGAAATTAAGATTTTGGCGCACTCTTCACTTGTAGCTTGTGAAAGGGCAAATATCTCTACCCACTTTGTGCACGTATCTTCTAGGATTAATATCCACTTGTTACCATTAGCGGTTTCCGGAAGAGGCCCAAACAAGTCTACTGCTAGCACTTCAAACCGACGGGTTGCAGCTGGTGTCTGCAAAAGTCCGGCGGGTTTCCTCGTGTCCACCTTGTATCTTTGACATGATACGCAGTTTTTAATGTATTCAGACACAGACGCTCGCATATTAGGCCAATAATACTTACCTGCGATTCGGTTCAGCGTACGCTCGACACCAAAATGCCCCGCCGTCGGTGCATCATGATACTCGATTAGTACGCTGTTACGTTCATGATCCGGAACCACTAAGCTGGCATCGTCATTTTCCTCGTTCTCAGGACAATAACGGTAAAGAACACTATCAGTCATTACATACCCTCTATCTGACCACAGTCTCCCCCTAAAGGGATCGTCAGATTCCATAGCCTCGATAATCTTTCGAACATCGGGATCCTTCATCTGGTTCTCTCGAACGTCCGTAGGGCTACGGGAAGGTAGGTCTACTGTAGCGAGACGAAGGTCACAATCCTGACCATCTGCACATGTCGGTCTCGATAAAGTGTCCGCTAATACATTAGCTTTACCTGGGGTGTACTCGATTTTCAAATTGTATTCCTGGAGACTCAGTGCCCACCTGGCTAGTCGTCCGCTAGGGGAGCGCATGCTCATCAACCACCTGAGCGGTTGATGGTCAGATTTGACGATCACGGTGGCTCCGTCAATGTACCCTCTAAATTTAGCCACTGCCCAAACGACCGCCAAGGCCTCCCTTTCCGTGGTGCTATAATTCCTCTCGGCGGCTGTCAGCAACCGGCTAGCGTATTCAATGGGACGCTCGTCGGTTCCCTCCCCCTGGAGTAAGGCCGCTCCGAGAGCATAACCGCTGCTATCAGTACGAAGAACGAAAGGTTGGTTTTCATCGGCTTGTCTCAGAATCGGAGCAGAAGAGAGGAGTTCCTTCAACTGTTCGAATGCCGCTTGTTGTTCAGTACCCCATTGCCATCTACTTACCTTCTTCAGTAGGTTGGTTAAAGGCCGTGCGATTTCCGCGTATCCTGGTATGAACCTCCTAAACCAACTAGTCGTCTGAAGAAAGCATTGCAGGTGTTTGAGATTCTGTGGGGGAAGCATGGCTAGAATAGCATCAGTCTTACCTGGGTCCATGTGAATACCTCCAGGCACGATGACATGTCCTAGAAATCTCACAGAGTCTTTCGCAAAAAATGTCTTTTCACGGTTCACCCTGAGCTTGAACATAGCTAGACGGTCGAAAACCACTTTTAAGTCTTGAAGATGTTGTTCGAATGTCTCCGACAAAACAATTAAATCATCTAGGTATCCCCATAAGGTCACTCCCTTTAGGTTGGACTTAAACCTATCAATTAATCGCTGGAAAGTAGCTCCGGAGTTACGCAAACCCATTGGCATACGTTTAAAACGAAAAGTGCCCACAGGTGAAATAAACGCAGTCTTGTCCCTGTCATCTGGATGAACACTTACGTGAAAGTAGCCTGATCGGAGATCCAATGTCGTCATATAATTCGTTCTCTTTGCAGCGTGCAGGATGTCTTCCATCCTGGGCAATGGATAACGGTCTGGTTCCGTTACCGCATTGAGTTTCCTATAATCAATACATAAGCGCATACCTCCGTCCTTCTTCGGGACGAGTACGACGTTGGCGGCCCACGGTGACTCGCATTCTTCTATTATATCTGCATCTAATAGCTTTTCCAGTTCCTTTTTCAAGGCTTCCTTCTTAGTCTGAGGTAACCTATACGGTTGACAAGCTATGGGTTCCTGATCGTCACTTACTTTAATCCTGTGGACCGCAAACTCTGTTGCCGGTCCTTCGATGGCGAAACGGTCGGTATGTTCTAAAATAAACTCGTTAAGTACTGATCTCTGCTCGGGAGTCAGTTTTTGACCTTCGTCTGACCTCAAGCTATAAAGCTCAACATCAGCGTGCATCAGGCCTGCATCTTCAGCCATCACGTAGGTTTGTAAAAATGTGTACTTACATGCGGGCGCATCGGAAAAATACCATACTCCTCCAGGAACATCTAAGACTATACCTAAACTTATAATAAAGTCTCTACCTAATAAAGTCCTAGGATTCATTTCCGGCAATATAATAAAATCTGTAGGAGTGGATCGGCCCATAATGGTAACATCTACCCTAGCAGTGAGTACATCTTGCTCTCGTCGTGAGCCGTCGGCTAACGTGATTGTGCTTTTGGTAGGTACAAATTGCACTCCGTGTGTAGATAAAACTTTATGTAAGGCCGGACTGGCCAAACTGTGTGATGCACCGGTATCAAGTGTTGCGACGCCCTGTTTACCTAAAATCGAAATGTCTACCATAGGGTGCGATACATCTACGGTACATAACGTGTTTAATTTTATGTCACGGATCACATTCGCATTTTTAGTCGCTAAAGGGTTAACATCATCGGCGTGCAACGTGTTAAAATGTATTACGTTACGCACGTTTGTATTATTATCGGGAGGCAAAGGGTTAAAAATTTCGGCAGACGACGTGTTAACATTTCCACTACATACGTATGTATTTTCGGCAGTCGAAGGGTTACATATACCGGCAGGGGACGTGTTAACATCACCTATGGCATGTCGTGGAATATTTTTATACTCGATATGCACAGTGTTAAAATCAGCTGATTTCGCAGATTGTGATTCGTTTGTTTTGCAATTACTACAACGGGACCTTATAACGCCGGGTTGTCCGCAACCATAGCAACGCAATATGGAAGTGTCAGAGTTTGTCACGGCACGAGTGTTATTATTATTACTAGTATTCGGATTGTCTACTTTTCCAGAATTACTAGAAATTTGTTGTTTCGTGCCGGCTTTCCGGCACTCCGCAACACTATGCCCAAATACGTGACAATAAGTACATCGCGGCCTATTGTTACTACGCTTCGACTTACTATTCTCTACGGGAGCACGGCATGCAGTGTTCGTTTTAGAGAGCGATATATTCGAGTTGGAATCCACATTAGAGATATGGCTAGTTTTAGTTCCTATCTTAGTAATTGGCTCGCTTACCCCGATTTCTGCAATCGTCTCTTCTACTGACCTCGCCTTGAGTATTAAGGCATCCATGCTCGTAACAGAGTCGCGCGGTAGACGTTTACGGATACGTCTATGTAAAAGACCGTATACTATATCTAATTGCACACACTCAGACAGGCCATATGGTAGCTTAGATATTAAGCTCCGCACTCGCGTGATTATTATTTCCGCGCGTTCACTACACTGTTCCGTTGCGAAGATTTCTTTGAAAATCTTGTAAGCGGGGCGCGGGGCGCCGTACATGCCCCGTAGAGCTGCCACCGCCTCAACCCACGTCGCCGTCGTTGCCTTGACGCCTTGCCACCACACGGCGGCATCACCCGTCAGTAACATCGGCAGACCCTTCAGCGCGTGGTAGTCGGACACATTAGTGCAATCCTTGAATGTCTCTACGGCGTCCAGGAACGCTTCCAATATCTCCGCGCTGTCCTTCTCGTCGGCGGCGCCGCTGAATCGGGCCGTGCACTTCGCGAAGGAGCCCGCGTGATGCGCGTAGAGTGACGGGGACGCGGCGGGCGCGCCGGCGTCGGCGGCGCTCGCGTCCGGGCACGGCGTACGTCTGATCGGCGTCGATGCGGAGTACGCGTGCATGTTGGACACAAGACTTTCTATGAGAGCCTTGTTCGCCTCGGCTTGAGTTCTCGCGATGTTTGTGAAGATGGACGATAATTGCTCTTCCGACATCGTAATCACGTTCGTCGCGCCACCCGCCAAGGTTGGCGTGTCGACGACGGTGTCGGTGGGCTCGTCGCTGTCTCCTCCCTCGCTGTTATTCCGCGTATTATATTTACTGCGCGGCATATCTCTCGCCGGTGTTGAGTCGCTGGTCACCGCGTACGAGACGTACTGCGCGTTGTAGTGTGTAGGTATTTAGCTTCTCGCCTCTAGTTGAGCGCCACTATAATAAGTTATAGTTGGGGTGCGGGCCAGGGGCATAAGTAGGTATTAAAATACGTTGTGTTGGTAGGCTCCACACGTTTATTATTCACACTTTAGTACTTTTATGTTCACATTAACCACAACTACAATTATAGGTTTGTTTACAAATGGGTTCGGGAAGAAGTACTTATATCTAACACACAAAACTTTTTACACGTAATACTTTCAAAAGACTTAAATTTTACTTGTTTTACACAACGTTAAGACTCATAACATTACAGAGGATAATTTCACGCGCGTCTCTGTTATTTAAAGCGTGTTATCGCTTCGGAAGCGGGATTGCGACTGACTAATTATTGGCAGGAGGTCCGAGACTTTGCAGAAATGGAGTCGGCGAGCGCGAACCGGTTCGAACTGGTTAATGTTGCCAGGATCGTACAAAACTGTGCAATCGTGCAATCTTTTTTCTACGCGTACTTCTCTATTTCCTTGTTCGGACCGTTTTGGGTTGCCAGTAATGGGCGTAAAACTGCACGACTTTTGCCAAAATCTGCACAGTGTGCAATTTGTGTTTTGTTGCTCTCTCTAATGTATAGATTTAGCGAGGGACACAAAAAAAGGGATAAAAGCCACTACTAAATTACTAAAAAAGGGATGAACATCACGACGCTGTAACTAAATACAAAAGGATGGTGATTTTCTCGAAGAAAACTACTGAAATATCTCTCTTTCTATTATAATATGTTACACATGTCACTATATTTATGTGTATAATTTACATGTATGTACTTTTTGGAACTGATAATAAATATATTTTTATCTTATCTTATCTTAACAGGAACTTCGAGGGTGGTGCGGATCTGATCTGACCAGCACATCGGACCGCCTTGGGACCGCTTTCCTTTGATTTTGCCCGAAACAATGACCATCTCTAGATTTCCATCCATGCCATTTGGCCAAAGTACTCGAGAATTCTCTGATAAAGTCGGTCAAATCTAACTCAAATCGATCTTATTCGATGAACTCTCATACTTTAAGTAAACGATGATAATTTCGAATAAAGTTTTCTGGATTTCTTGACGTAGTTTGAATCGTCATTTTTTTTAAATTATACCAGGAGCAGACTGGAACGAAACCAAAATCAAGGAAAAAAGAAACATTCTTTATGTAGAAAAAATTGTAAAATTCATTTGTTTAAGTAGTGTTGGGGAATCATTGTGGAACTATATGCAATCAAGTGATTGAATCTCCGTTCCTACTTCTGGTACTCCTGGTACCTACTTCCTAAAAAATATTAACTAGCTTTTAACTGATGAAAAGTGGTCTGTTAAGCACAAACGTGCGTGCATATATGAAAGTGCATAAAATAGACCCCACATAGGAAAAAAAAAAAACTGTTGTGCCCTTTTTGAAGACTGAACCACGTTAATATTAAGAGAGAAGAGAGATACAGCGGTTACAGATTTCCAATTTAAACGCCGTATTTTTCCCCTTAAGGGCAGATTTCTGGAATATTAATATTTTATACGTAATTTTATACGCAACATGTTGATAACATTTTTTCATACAAGTATGTGGCAAGTCCAACTTGCACTTGTTTGTTTTTATTTTGAAATAATATAAATTTTCTTTATTTTTGTATTAATAAACCTATTCTAAATGCACTCAAAGCATTCATTGACAAGTTATTCCAAATATTTGAGTGCGTTTGTAAAGAGGAAAAAAGTAGTCATTAATATCACTTGATTTGTGAAAAAAGGAATGTTAATGTCACTTGATTTTATTTCAAAGATCGACTCAAGATTCAATCACAAAGAATGAACTATTAAAAAATATAGTTCCGATCAGTAACCCGGCCATCACTAAAAATAATATAGCACGGCATAGCGAGGTATAGCAAGGCCTTGCGATACGATACTATATGGTACCAGGAGTCATATAGCAAGATATAGTATAGCGCCGTGTGTAATGGGCTTAAATATATTTTATGCCAAATTTTAATTAGAAATTGTAGCGTACACCTATTTATCTATTTACTATTGCTATTTGCTGGGTAGGTACCAGGTACTGGCCTCCTCATGGTCATCTCACAAAATATTTGAATATATGGATAATATACATATTAAGTACAAACATAATATGAAAAAAATATATGACGTGACAGACTGATTGACTGATCTAACAACGCACAGATCAATTTCCTGAACGGATAGGGTTGAAATTTGGGATACAGATTTTGTGACGAACTCTGCTAAGAAATGATTATGCCATGCCACACAGGTAAAGTCGTGAGCATAAAATTCTTATATAGAGGTATAAAACTTGTAAACTTTTTACTACATTAAATGCATTATATATGCAATCTTAAGTATATAATATACTAGACGTAGTACAAACAAATTATATTTATCAATCACTATCTGCAATGAGGTGTTATCAGTGATATTACCGGTTAATGAGCGATAAGCTCTTGTATGAATGAGTTTAATCACAAAGGCTTTTCATTGATTGCTCTAGCAAAAAATATGCATTGATATTCTGTTCAGGTAATTGTGATAATACAAAAACCGGTGCCTACTTAAAAAATTATATAGTTAATTTCCACTGACATTGCGCAGTATCAGTTTCGTTTTATGTAGCGTATCATCATCTCAGCCGTAAGACGTCCACTGCTGAACATAGGCCTCCCCTTTGGACTTCCATATGTACCGGTTGGAAGCGACCTGCATCCAGCGTCTTCCGGCGACCTTTATAAGGTCGTCTGTCCACCTTGTGGGTGGACGACCTACGCTGCGTTTGCTAGTCCGTGGTCTCCACTCGAGCACTCTTCGACCCCATCGGCCATCCGCTCTCCGCGTTATGTGGCCTGCCCATTGCCACTTCAGCTTGCTAATCCGCTAGGCTATGTCGGTGACTTTAGTTCGTCTACGGATCTCTTCATTCCTGATTCGATCACGTAGAGAAACCCCGAGCATAGCACCAGCCCTGATGCCCTTTCCATATACATTCCTCGCTGTGCGACTTTGAGCTTCGAGATGAGGCCAATAGTGAAGGACCACGTTTCGGTGCCGTAAGTCATCACCGGTAACACACATTGATTAAAGACTTTCGTCTTGAGGCACTGAGGTATGTCGGACGAAAAGACGTTGCGTAGTTTCCCGAACGCTGCCCAACCAAGTTAGATTCGGCGGTTAACCTCTTTCTCGAAGTTGGACCTACCTAATTGGACTACTTGTCCTAGATAGATATATGAGTCCACAACTTCGAGTACCGAGCCTCCAACAGATACTGGGATGGGCACAACATTGGCATTTGACATAAGCTTCGTCTTGTCCATGTTCATTTTTATGCCCACCCGTTGGGAAGCTCGGTTGAGGTCATCGAGCATCATGCTGAGTTCCTCCATCGACTTTGCCATGACTACGATGTCGTCGGCAAATCGAAGTTGAGTGATGTATTCTTTTTTTTTTTTTAATGTTATGAAGTAGACGACGAGCAAGACGCTCTCCTGATGTTAAGAGATAACGGCTGCCCATAATCAGTACAGTGTAACCTAGGATTTCACAATTATGTGAATTTCTAGGAGCACTGCACCAACGCTTCTTACTCAAGAGTCATAAGATGTTAAGACTCTTTAGCCCAGTAATTTCACTAGCTACAGTGCCCTCCTACCGGAGCACAGTAATGTTTGCACATCACTGCTCAGGCGGTAGAATAACTGGCACTGTTGGGGTACCCACCTAGACGACCTCCTGCAAAGGAAGTCTACCCCCGGTTCGCCGTTGATATTGATGCCAAGTCCTTGCCATTCCAGGAGCTTGAAGGTGTCTTCCATTACGGCCGTAAACAGTTTCGGAGAGTTAACGTCTCCCTGTCTTACGCCTCTTCTTAATGGAATCGCCTTCGTGCTCTGCTCCTGTACTCGGACTGACATAGTGGCGTTTTTATACAAGCACTTCAACACTTCAATGTACCGATAGTCAATATGGCATCGCTGAAGTGACTCGAGCACTGCCCATGTTTCCACCGAATCAAAGGCTTTTTCATAGTCCACAAACGCTAAGCATAATGGCAAATTATACTCTTCGGTCTTCTGTATAACTTGCCGCAGCGTATGAATGTGGTCTATGGTACTATAGCCTCTTCGGAAACCGGCTTGTTCGGGAGGCTGGAAGTTATCAAGTCTGTGTTCGAGACGGTTCGTGATGACCCTTGAAAACAGCTTATAGACATGGCTCAGAAGCGTAATGGGTCTGTAGTTCTTCTATAATAGGCTGTTGCTGTTATCACCTTTTTTGAAGAACAGTACCACCTCGCCTCTGCTCCACGTCTCAGGCGTTTTGCCCTCGGACAAGACGGAATTAAAAAGTTTCTGGAGGACTTTAAGTACCGGTGTTCCACCCGCTCTCAGAAGCTCTGAAGTGATTCCGTCTTCGCCCGGCGCCTTATTATTCTTAAGCTGCTTCAGGGCCATCCTAATCTCGTACAGACTGATGTCCGGGATAACTTCGGTATAGTGTCGGGACAGTTTGGCTCTTGGATCTCCTACCAAGCTGTCAACGGGCTTTGCGACCGAAGTGTATAGCTGTCCATAGAACCTCTCGATCTCCCCTAAAACCTCTGCTTTGGTCGACGCTATGCTGCCATCTTCCCGTTTTAGCTTCGTCAGCTGACTTTGCCCAATAGACTTGTCCTTTGCGAACACTTTGGAGCCTTGGTTTCGCTCAATTGTCTCCTTAACACGGTTAAAAAAGACACGGTAAAGAGACGCAGATCGTGGCGCAAGGACTTAGATATACGTCTATTGAGCTGCCTATAAGACTCAGCGTTGTCGGGAGATTGCAGCTGTAACGAGCGTCGTTCTGCCATGAGGTTTAAGGCGCATATTCATATGTAGCGCATAATCTTCTAAATATATAGAGGTATAAAAGGCTGGCTGATCTATCAACGCACAGTTCTAACCGCTGATCGGATTGGGTTAAAATTTGGAACACAGATAGGTTTATGACCTAAGAAAAGATTTCTCAACGCGGCGCGGGAAAAGAATACATACCTCAGAGGTACATAATACATATTGTTATATCTTTTTTAGTCTGTGTTAGATAAAGTTAAAAAAGGGGCATTTATCATCTTGTTTTATGGGAAAAGCGAAAGCCTTTAAAAAAAATATATGACGGGCGATTGACCGGATAGAGGATCGTCAGAATGTGGAGCTAGACAAAAAAAAATCAATCTATTCCTTACTGTCATATGGGTGATGCAACTCGTTGGCCGGCGTGGTTGGCAAACGCAACAAAGCGACACGATGCAAACAATATCAATTCAATTCAATTCAAATATCAATAAGTGATTAGCAGTTTTGCGTATCAACAAAAACAAAAACATAAAAGCTCATAATAAATATCGTAATAAGGCTACAGTAAATTTTGACGAAGTTAATAACAGTAATAACAAAGTAAATTTATTTTAAGACCCTTATCACCCATTTAGAAATAAACTACCGTGAGTGTAATCCATTACAAATATACACGACGGCAACCTACTCATATATTAATTTAAATGAGAATAACTCAACCACTGTTTCGGACAATTACTTACATTGTTCTCTGAGGGGCTATTGGCTAATTCTCACCTACTACGATTAATGGCAACTTCAATGTACATTGCTGCTTTTGTTACGATAGCCAATAGGCCCTCAAATTATAACGTGAGTACAGTCGACTCACCGTAGTATGGTGGTTCCCCGTTGATCGAAGATCCTCGGCTAAGTGAAGAGTTAGACGAGCCAGGCAGGGGTGCTAGGGGTGCCGTGGTGCCAGTGGTGTAGGGAACGGTTGTGTTGGGAGGGTAGTGGTGCACGTGGGTCACGAAGCTTGGACTACTGGTGGTCGTAATGTTTTGTTTTGTCTCTGAAAATATAAAAAAAAAAACAAAATAAATATTGAGAGATTCGAGCGATGCTTAGCTACTTTGTGTGCGTGTCTCTTGCTCACATAATATGACCAATTTTGATATTATAAAAGTTCGTTAGAATTTTTCCTTGATGAAGCTTTAGAATATATTTTTAGTAGTAGTAGAGTAGTAGCATTCCCAGTTTAATAGGTACTTAAAAATAGAATTGGTTACATAAACAAGTCTTTTTTTTTTTCATTTTAAGATGATGTCTTTGTTGTTATATAAGATAGCTAGAAATACTTTAAATATTATCTACAACTTTACCGATGAAATTAGGAAATAAGGACCACTTCCCGAGAGGTCCCAGACTAATTATTACGTATTTAGTCATTGTAAATTCCAAGCTTCGATCAAAGCGAGGCGACTCGGCGAGATTTGCTCATGCGTCATTCTTTATAATAATTTATTGTTTCTCAATAAAGCCAGCGTTACCATGTCAATTAAATAAGAAATGGCGGAACACTATCTTTATGGTGTTCCAGTACCTTTGTACCGGAATATTTAATTCACACCCGGAAAAGCGGCTTAAAGTGATACACCCATAATCTACACCTAATATTATAGTGAAAACAACAAGAAGCAGTGTTATTGCCAAGGCAATAAATAACACTGGATTCCGCTATATGTATGTATTATGTATATCGCTGCAACTCGTAGGACTTTGTAGGAAACGTGTCCATTCAAATTTTCTGACGCAATAAAACGCATAAGACTCGAACAATCTTTGTACTAAATTACAGCTAAATCAATTCTGTGGTTACTGATCCAATACAAATTCTGATCCCCCTTTTTCACACTCAAAGACTTCTAGGATAAAACCCTGAACCATGACTATTCCGTGACCTATTTGGAGACTCGATACTCGATATACATCTATATCAAATTGCAGCTAAATAGGAGCAGTGGTACTGATGAAAATCTTACCCCCCCCTCCTCCCTTTGTACTCCCTTAAAGGCTGATATTTGTGATACAATCTATTTTACGTCATTGACGGATATTCAAATTACATCTCAATATCAAATGTTTAGCTCAAAAAAGTTAGCGGTTACTGATTGCCCATAGATTGATTGATTTCTAGAATAAAAACTATTTCATATCCTTTCTTAATACTCAAGCTATATTACACCAAATTTCAGCGACATAGGAGCAACGGTTACTGATTCCCATACAAACTCTGACGAGAGTGTATCAGAGTTTTTCCCTTTCAAAGACTCATTTTGCAAGCCCTTTTTGAAGACTCAACCCACCCTTAATATCAAGAGAGAAAAGGGTTAGGAGCAGCGCCCCCCCCCCCCCCATTTTCCCCCTAATAAAAGGGCTAATATCTGGGATAAAGACTATTTGATGTCCTTTCATGACATTCAACCTACTTCTATACCAAATTTTCGCTCAATAAAGTTAGCGGTTCTAAATTTCCCAAACAAACTAACTTTGAGCTACCTTTTCACTCCCTTAAAATTAAATGTTGACTCAAAAACTATTCAATTTTTCTAAGCACAACCGCTGAACCGATTGAGTTGAAGTTTTATAAAATTTCAACTCAATCGGTTCAGCGGTTACAGATTTGCATATAAACATTTTTCAGGAATAATTCCCGTTCCCGTGGGAATTTCGTAAATTCCTTTCTTATCGGTCGCCTAAGTTACTTAAAGAACACGTTGTTCCAGCTAAAAAAGTTTAATGGTTATCGATTTTGTTCAGAAACTTGCACCCCCCTTTTCTCACCTTATGCGTTGCTCTTGGGGATAAAAACTATCCCATGTCCTTTTTTAGGTATCAAGCTACCTTTGTACCAAATTTTTTGTAAAAAACTATTCAAAATTCCTGAACATAGCCCAAGCAATCATTTTACAAAATTTCAACGAAATCAGTCCAGCGGTTTAGTCTGTACGATGATGATTTAGTCAGTCAGATTACTTCTTTATATAATGGTATAGATACTCGTATTATTATCACTATATGGTAGGAGTATAAAACAAAGTCGCCTTCCGCGTCTGTCTGTTCTTATGTATGCTTAAATCTTAAAAACTACGCAACGGATTTTGATGCAGTTTTTTAATAAGTTTATATTATATTATAATATATGGTTTATAATAATATGTACATAATATAACAAAGAAATACTGATCATTTTCTGTTTTTTAACAGAAATGATCTTCGAAGCGGGTGAGTCCACTAGGAATTTATAATTCAATGTGACGTTATTTATCACGAACATTCCTTTACGTAGGTTCTTATATGGAGCATAAACATAATAATATATTTTTAACTTACCAGGGTTATTCACGGAATTGTTCAGATCTTGTTTCTTCTTCTTTTTAAACAGGCTAGTAAAGGCTTTAACTGGAAAATAAATAAGAAAAAATATTTTTTATCATAAAAGTAACAAATTATACCAAATATTATAACTTCATTTAAATCAAAATGCATTCAAGTAGACCACTATGGAAAACTTTTGCAGGTTCTATTTTAAGACTCTACCGCGCATTCGGATAGCACCTCCATGAGAAGAACGAGCAAAAAACTCAAAGGGATTGTTTTTTAAATACATTTATTATGTAGGTACCTATATACCTTGGTTACATAAATTATTGTTTAGTTTGAATTGAACCAGCTGGTTTATCATGCAGAAGTTTCCATCTTTGTCTTCCATGTATTTTTGTATACAACGAAGTAAGAAGAAGAGCAAGACGCTCTCTTGATGGTAAGAGATAACCTGGATATTTCCTCGTTGGAGATAACGCTTCCCGTAATTAGTACCCAGTATTTTACAAAGGTAAAATTTTGTCATTATAGCATATTTTTTTAGCATAAAGTTGAATCAAAAAATCTATCCAACAACTTAGGTATTACCTATGTTGTTGGATAGATTTTTTGATAATTTTTTTGAATATACATATGTATAAACACAAGAATAGTCTAATACAAACGTGTCCCAACTCGTCAGACCGTGCCCGACTTCTAGCAGTCTCTGTTAGGGAATCTGGTTTTTGGTTGCAAGCCATCCCTTCCATTAATACTGGTAATCTTTTAGATTCATCTGCTTTTCGTGTAGCTGTTAGTTTGCGCCTGGGTGCAGCATGTTTTGTAGGTCACCGCTGTCAGAGTGGTAATGCAGTCGACGAACTCGGTCACCATGGTCTCTCATGTTCTCGGAGTGCTGGCCGAATCTCCCGCCACTCCAGTCTCAACGACATCATTCGCCGGGCTTTTACCAGCGCCAATGTAGCAGCCATTCTCGAACCGAATGGTCTGATGCGTGACGATGGTAAAAGACCTGACGGTATGACTTTGATTCCCTGGAAGTTAGGTCGGCCGTTAGTGTGGGACGCGACTTGCGTTGATACACTGGCGCCCTCACATCTTCCAGAGACTCAAATTGCGGCTGGTGCGGCGGCAGTTTCTGCTGAGCGGCTCAAGCGGCGTAAATATGCTAACCTCGATAGCGGTTACATTTTTGAGCCGTTTGGGGTAGAGACTTTGGGTCCTTGGGGTCCGGGAGCTCACCGCATTTTCCAAAATTTATCTGAGCGCTTGGTCGAGGCGACGTGTGACCAAAATGCTGGGGTATATTTGGCCCAACGTATAAGTATTGCCATTCAACGTGGCAATGCTGCCAGCATTCTGGGCACTCTGCCAACTGACAGTGGTTTGGAGCACTTGGATTTTCTGTAGATCGGCTTGTGGCCGATCTGTGGTTAATAAAAGTGTTCTTTACTGCTGTAGTAGCTGTAGTATTGTTAGTTTGTTTTTCTCAATAAAGGCATTTGCCATAAACACAATAACCAATATTGGAGTGATGGTCAAAAAAATACACCGTACACGCATCCACTTGTAAACCTCCTACGTTTTATCGTTACAATATTATTATTAATTACGTTTAAAATATTTATTTCTGATTTATTTCTTCAAAAAGTCTGGAACGAAGTCATAGAATTTAAAGTTGCAGCTGGCAATAACCCCTTTGTTGATTTATCACAGTTCGTTATTACGAGTATATCTCTGTTGGCGTTACCTCATTCTAACGCAGAGATTGATTGTTTTCAGCCAAATAATCTTGTAAAAACTAAGCTTGAAATCGTTTGGCGGAATTTCTTTTTTTTACTTTTTATGTATATAAAAAGGGTATCCTTTTTTATTAAAATTATTTGAAAATAATTTGTTTTATTATTTTAGCACTTTTTTTCAAAAGTAGCATATTTTTGGCATTATTTTTACATCACTTTAGCACATTTCGTGTTACTATAGTTGGCAACACTGAAGGAAGTCTACCCTCGGTAAAATGGTTATGTATTGGTTAACTTTGGCTTTATTTAGTAATATAATATGTAGCTTTTAATACGAATTCCCTAGAAATTATTTCCGGTTTGTTTTGGACAATCTGAATCTAGGTATAGCTATCTTATCTGGGGGCACGGCAGTGCCCCCGCCAAGTCGAGCAAAAAAATCGGCACGGCCGTACCATCCTTTTCTGGAAGCAGTTCAGACCATTTTCGACCCCCTATAACTTCGTTGTGGATAAAACTAGAAGCTTCAATTTTTTACAACTGAGTATCCATTGTATAAACAATTTATTCCAAATTTTATTCAATGTGAAATGTGAACTAGTAGTTTAAGAATTATAACTAGTCAAAGTTTTGTAATTTTGTCACTCACTCACTGACCGATCGCCAAAAGTCTAAGGCACTTCTAGCAAACATAGAAGCTTCACAAAAACATGCAATTTCGGTCTAGTTTTCGAGAAACATAAACTTCATAAATACATTATGTTAATACCATACAAATGTATGGGATTACAAAGTTACATTTGCAGTCAATGGTAAAATTTTTATAAAATCCAAATAATAATGCCATAATATTTATGCCGTAATAATGTATAAAGCCAGGTAGGGATTATGCCGCCTTCTAGGTTTAGTCTGCTCCCATCTACGGGCGCATCGTCACTTAAGATCAGGCGATATCGTGGGCAAAGGCTAATACTTAACTTGTAACGAATATAACGAATAAAAAAACAAAAAGTAGTGAGATCCTCCAAAAACATAACTTGTAAAAAAAACCAAGTCTCGCAACTCGCAGTTCTTCTGCCGTAAAAAGTTGTGAGATCCATGTATTTATTACAAAGTCGGTAAAATCTTTTGTGTTTTAGATTAATAGATTGACTTGGCAATCACACTATTATGTCGATATATTACTTGAGAAATACATTGTTATTTCATGCGATGGCCAAGTCGATCTATTAATTTAAAACACAAAAGATTTTACCGACTTGGTAATAAATACATGGATCTCAAAACTTTTTACGGCAGAAGAACTGCGAGTTGCGACTTGGTTTTTTTTTTACAAGTTATGTCTCGGGGTTTGCCAACGAGCCATGGAGCGCAGCATCTTGGGAATCAAAAGGTCTGAAAGGGTACGTAACACCGTAATACGATCGAAGACGGGAATTACTGACGTCGGGTACAAGTCAGCCAAATTAAAATGGGAGTGGGCGGGTCACGTCTACCGCATGCACTCCGACCGCTGGGCGAAGATCTCCACAGAATGGGTACCAAAAGATCGAAAGCGCCGCCGAGGCCGCCCCAGGAAAAGGTGGCGAGATAACATAGACGCTTACCAGGACGGCTGGCCCGAGGTGGCCGGAAAGAGATGCTTGGAGGGATTTGGGAGAGGTCTTTGCCCAGCAGTGGACTAGTTAAAAAAAAATGTTTTTGGAAGTATTCTTATTTCTAGTAGGTCCTGTATAATGAGTGTCATTTAATTTGAATTTATCAAGATTCTTCCTAACATACACAAGCATAGGTACATACGTAGTAGAGAACCACTGATAATTTTAGGGATTTGCAATGTAATGTCGTTCATTAACACATTTTTACGCTAACATTGCAAACGTTGCACTGTTCAAAACGTTACGAGATAGATCAAAACCTTTAATACATTATGCATTTAATATAGATCAACCTGACCCTTTACAGCACTAAATAAATACACGAGAAAACATACTAGAATCAGCCGTCAGCAGAGCTGAATAAATAGGCGATTTTATCGAGCTTCCGAGCAAAGATTGTGAATAAAAATATCACAACGAATTTAATTAACTAAGAAACTGAATTGTAAGTTAAAAACTTTTGTGTAACTAATATGAATTCTAAGAATTAAATCAGAAATCAGTAGAAAAACGAAAAGAAATACACCAATTGGAATGTGACAATAAACATCTTAACATTATTACAATGTAAATTATAGCGCTACTCATGTTTTTAGAGGTAATTATTCATCCGCTCGCATGCAGCCAGCCTTGAAAGCTCTCTGGCCGAAAATCGCAATAGATATCTATGTGGTGCATATTATAGTAAGTGCATGACGTAATACGAGATCAAGGTTTTAACAGGAATTAATGAAGTTTTCTACTAAAACTGAACAGGCCATTACTTAGAGGGAGACATTTTGAATCGTTCAGACAGATCTGCGTAGGTACGATCTGAATACTTCTTGTTTGGTACTTATTGTGCGGCGCGGCGTCATTAACCGACGAAGAAAGAAGGTCATTTTTTAATTATTGGAGTGCGCCTACTACTGCTTAGGTATGACATCAACATCATCATCATCAGCCCACGTTCGTCCGGTGCAAGACATAAAATGTAGGTGTCCCTCATAAACTTGGACGCCACTCAACTCGGTCCTCCATCTTTTTCCTCCAACCTTGCCTATAATATATCCACCTAATTGTATAATATATCATAGTCTAGGTATATCAATGATTTCAGATTTTTTATACAATTAGCTGCAATGTTTTGACTATTTGCTCCAATGTTTGTTGTTTGTTTTGTATTTTATTTTAATTTGTTTCCTAGCGCCTTCGTTTTCATCACGCCACTAAGCTCGCTTCTTTCTTTGTAATAAGAGCCATAATTCTTTAAATTGTGTACCGTACACTTGTGTATGTTAGAAACCAACTCATGTGATCATCTCCTTATTGTATACTCAGCTTCTAAAAATACTAATGTTTCCGAAAAATAATTTGCAACAGACACTGCTGCTTATATTATTATTACTTACCTATATATTTTAGATGATGACATGATCTGGTTTCTGACGTACTTATATAATAAACACACACACATTCGTTCGATCATTCACAGTGGATTGTTATAATACGGTACAAAATACAATTTTAGAAATTTCGATTCTTATTGGAGACAAAGAAGCGAGCGAAGTGGCGTGATGTAGACGAGCGGCGGTGGCCTGTTGGTGATGTGAGCAGTAGAATGGTGTCGATTTTTTTTAATTGGAAGGCCGAGAGAAGATCGCGTTTGTCGGCTATGGGACGCCCAATTGTTTCATAATTTGAAGTTAGCCTTTTGTCCATTTTTTTTATTGTTACAAATGCCTCTATTGAGAAAACAAAAAGAAACAATACTACAGCTACTACATCAGTAAATAACACTTGTGTTAGCCACAGATCAGCCGCATATCCATCTACAGATAATCCAAGTTTTCCAAGCCACTGTCAGATGGCATCGTGCCCAGAAAGCAGTGTTGCCTTGTTGGATGGCAATACTTATACGTTGGGCCAGATTATACACCATTATTTGGTCACACGTCGCCTCGCCCAAATGCTCGGATATACGGGCTTATTTTAAAACACCAGCAACCTCGCCGGGTCAGGCAGCCAACATCATAAACAACAACATGTGATGTACTTCTTTTGAAAATTTGTTTAATTTTTCATACAAAAATATTTTTATATTCCAGCTGAATGAGGTGGCGCAGGATAGAGACACGCGGAGAGCATTGGCAGAGGTCTTTTATATATATTAAAAAAATATTATTACAAATTATCAGTTTTAGTACTTTTAATATATTTTTTAAACTTTTGATGTTTATGATTTTGACAGCCTGGTCCTGCAAGGTTGCTGACGTTTTAATAATAACCCTATATATTAAATGAGGTATTTGCGCAGTAACTAAATTAAGATCATTCAAAATAATTTCGCGACTAATAAATGATAACATCGCCGCAGTATCAGTTGCGGTGTGACCTGGGAATTCAATTATTAAGTGAGATGTGGTAAAGCGATAACAGTTCAATATTACACACCAATTAATCGTATTAACTTGGTTTAAGCTCTTAATAAATCTGATATCCCTACTACTCAATATGTAGATTAATTTTGTTTAACATTTGTTGTCTTTTTAGAATCATGTCGTTATTATTGATTTTATTACAAACAGAGCAGCAGTTTACCCGCTGAAAAGTAGCCTATGTGTTACTATTATTCCAAGGTCCAAGCCATACTAAATTAGCTCAATAATTTCAATGGGTGTTAAGAGGTAATAATATACATATACATACTACACTAATCTAGACATCCACACTTGCGAATTTATTTTTAAACGTTCTGATTCAAGTCTGACAAATCAAGTAGGTAAACCAAGGCGTACGTGACTTTACGTGTGAGTATGTGTGCAGACAGATAGCAGCTATACTACAACGTGTGCCATTTATGTGTGCGTGAAGATTCAAACTTTGTAGCGTGCGACATTTTGCATGCAGTATTTACTTTACACAATCGGGAATTCCTTAGCAATTTATGTTATCTATTACATATTATTATGTTAAGGTTATTATAAAGTTAACCAATATTTAGAAGATAAAGATGGTTGGAATCTAGGTACTACATGACAATTAACTTCCCTATACCGAAATATACGTGATGCAGTGTTTTTTGCACTGCACAAAGTTCTTGCAAGTTATTTAGTTTTAGATCATTATTATTATTATTACGAGCGTATACTGTCCCACTGCTGGGCAAAGGCCTCCCCGAAGTCCCTTCATAATTCACGATCCTGTGCCGCCTCTTGCCAGCCCGCGTGGTATGTGACTATGTCATCACGCCATCGCTTTCGAGGCCGGCCCCGGCGGCGCTTTCCATCTTTCGGTACGCATTCTGTGGTGACCTTTGCCCAGCGATCAGGATGCATACGGATGGTATGACCCACCCAGCTCCACTTCAGCCTGGCAGCCTAGATGCCCACGTTTGTTATGCCCGTTTTTGAGCGCAATAAGGTGTTACGCACTCTGTCGGTTCTTTTTATACCCAAGATGCTGCGCTCCATTGCTCTTTGGCAAACCCCAAGGCGTAACTTTTTCGATTCGGTCAGTGACCAAGTTTGGGCACCACAGGTTAGGATGGGCAAAATACACATGTCGATGAGCCTTCGCTTCAGGGAGATTGGCAAATCTCCCTTCATTAGCGTCTTCATGGACCTGTAGCTCCTCTGGAGGAGCTACTGGTCCACATTCCACATCATGTCCACATTGATAACGTCTAGGCGTTATCAATACGTGGGCCAGTTAGTATCTTTCCAAAACCGGCAGGAAAAAGAAATAGAACGCCGTATTTAGATCATCCATTATGTTAAAATTTTTTGAGCTCTTAAAACTTATAACCTAACTGAGAGACGATTACTATTAACCGACAAAAATATATCTTCATAGAGCATAGTCAGAATTCAGAATCATACACAGCGTTCTAATTTTAGATGTTTTTTGAATGAGTCAAAAAATGTACAATTCAAGAAGGTACCTACCTGTATTATTGGTACCTACGCAACATAATATGTATTTATTAGGTACCACCTATTTAAACATATACCTACCTATTACTACATATAACCTACCTATTATTATTATTTTATCATACACGGCAGGCGAATTTTATAGATGGGGAAATAAACAAAAAAATAATATTATTATATTGCCTTGACTAACAAAGTTTCTAAGTAACTAATGAAGAAACTGATAAGACCAGTAACAATATTAATTTTTGTTATAGGAAAAACGTTATCTACCTAGGATAGCGTGAATCAGGAAAACATAATACCTATTATAATACCTAATTGTAGATGACGTACCACAGTCCTCACTTTGCACTGGTTTATCAATGAAACCAGTTCCACCTAGATTTTTTATTATTAATCATTTATTTATAGATGTCTTATACAGATAGATGGTTAGATGTCTTTACTGAAATGTTTGCACTTTACCATGATAATTTATTATTTCGTTTACAAGGCTAACCCCCAACCGAGCCCTCTGACCGGGGCTTCTGATAATAATCGAATACACATAATATTATAAGACGTTTAACGTTTAAGCTTATAGGCTGAAGGTAAGGGATGTCGTTTTTTTGGTTTGTCATAGTTTAGAGCCTATTTATAGAAAGGAAGTAAAAATAACCACTGCATAGTCACACCACCCACGGATTCATACACATGATTGTAACTAATTTCCTAAAGAGTTATTGTACCTTCTAGTATATAATATAGTGAAAACTATTAATTTTATTTTTGATCTCAAGTAATAGATAAATTAGATTAATTGAAAGTCAAGCACATCACTTTCTTGTATCCTCCTATATAGGTAAACATATAATTATCTTAAAACATATGTTTTTAACTTAATATATATCACACACAATATTATCATCTCCAAAATGTATTTCAGTTTCTTCTGCTTAGTTTTGGCTACTAAAATATTCCACTAATTTCAACCGATTGTTTGTTTAGTTCTCAACCGTTGCTTTTTATTTTACCTGTAAAATTATACCATAACAATTATATCTGGTAATTAGAATTTTCGTTTGGTTAGTAACAATATATTGGCAAAATTACTAAATAACATTATTCTCACAATGTAAACACAAAGCATGCGGTGTTCAACGTTACCACACTATTATTACAAATGTAAAGATAATTGTCACTGCCTGCCATTTAAACCATTTTTCTTTTCTTTTGTTCAGAAATGTGATGGTAATCAAAGGATACATTTATTAACCAAAACATACATATAACTACATAGCTGAACTTACTTTTTAAGCACCTTTTTCTTTTGATTTTTCACCTATAATAATAATAAAAGTCAATATTGTGGGTGTAAATTAAAAAAATAATAAAATAAAAAAGTTTTAATTGAATGTTCATGTCCAATAGGTAGGTACTTTACCTAAATAATGTAAACTCATAATAAATCTTAATTTAAAAAAAATAAAAAAAAAACAAAAACTTAAATATCATGTTATGTAAGGTAATATAAGGTGTCTCAGGTAATTTCTATAATCTATAAAATATCAGAATATACTTAAAATAAATTTTAATTTTAAAAACTAAATATGCTAATTAAAGCCACCTCGGGTGTTTCTTAAAGTACACATAATACTTCAATATTAACTATGTATATTTGGTAGGAACCTTTTTCTTAGTTTTGTTCTCTAGATATTACCAAAATATACCACTTTATACGAGATAGGCCTACGTTTGACCACATCCCACCTGATGGAAAAAATATATATATATATTTAATTTTTCTTTCAATGTAAAACACAACGCATGCTGTGTTCAACATCACATATATAGGTATTGTAAAGCTAACTTCAATACTGATTATTTTAAAAAATCACCAATGTAAACACATTGCATGTTGTGTCCGCCTATAATAGGTTATGCATTAAGATAGATTAAACTAGTTCCTTAAAGTATACTGTAAGATTAAATGTAATTATTGTGTTTGTGTTGTATTTTGGTTGTCTGGAAGAGATCGCTTTTAGCGATAAGACCGCCAATTGTTACACTTTTATATTATAAATTGTTTTAGTTGTAAGTTTCTGTATCTGTTTCTGTTCTGTATGTTTCTATTTCTGTGTTTATGTTTCTGTGGTGTCACAATAAAGTATTTTCTATTCTATTCTATTCTATTAACTGTTGATGAACCTAATAAAATAAAATAGTGTAAAGCCTGTTTTAAATTAATGGTTACTACCAAAACGACGTCGGAACTACGTACATTATTAAAGAGAACATAAGAGCAAAAATATATAGAAGGTATATATATATATATATATATATATATATATATATATATATATATATATATATATCTACAACAGGAATTGAGTGGCGTGCCGTGGGTGAGGCCTGTGTCCAGCAGTGGACGAACGTGGGCTGATGATTGATGATGATATACAGCGGATACCCCAGATTATTTCAATTCAGTTTAATTACAAGTACCTTTTCACTTGATTTAGTTCTAATATTTCCTCTAGTGAATAATTTCATCTTAATTTCCAGTATTGTCTGTTTTATTTAGGTGTACATTGTATGGAGTGCTGCCACCATCTTTGGGATGGTTGAGCCAAATACCAGCTCGAGGTTTTGGATTCCATTGAACTGACTGAAGGCTAACAGCAGACTGAAAGATCTCGCACATCGATGCTCAGTTGCCAGCCTGTGCGTCTTTTACAAACTCCATCATGGACAGTACTCCTCAGAAGTACAAAAATAAGCTATCTTTCGATGCACGCTCTCAGACAATGTACAGGAGTAGGTATTGGTCACGGGACGGCGTCATCATAGCCCGTGTGCATAAAAGCCTTAAAGACTTTGCCTGGTGTGTACGACTGTCGGATATCTTGGCCATAAGCGGATAAGTGGGCGCGGTTTTTGACGGAAGCGTTGTAATTATGTAGGCGTCATCCATAATTACAGCGCTTGCTTCCGACCGAGAATCAAATATTATACATCCTAAAAAAGAGCAACTTTATTTTCAGCACAGCATAAAGATTGGTTACGAGGTATTAGTCGAAATTAGATCAACCACTGCGCGGTAAAAGGACTAGATGCTTCTTAGAGTCAATCGCGGAGACGACCTCCGTCGTCCTGAATAATTCCGAATTAGGGACAAAAGGCCTCAAACGGTTAAATGCCAGTGAGCGTTTAATTATTAAAATAAATAGGCGAGTATAATTTTATTAATACCCATCGGCAGAATAGTGGCTTTGCAGGGCGCGGTGGAGCAAATTCAACAACAATATAGCCTGAGAAGCGAGTCAGGAACGACACTGTTGAGCGGAGCTAAATGTCCAAGGCCAGGTAAGCTTGAAATGTAGGTACAACGTTGGTAAAGAAGGGGCGCCGAATCTAGCGACAGTTCTGTCCTCGTATTCTGAATCCGAATTACTCACATTTGGTTTTTAGGCAGCTAAAGCTTCCAGAAAACGTAACGTTTCTTCCCAATAATAACGCAAATAAAACGCTTCTAAATTATAAAATGCTAGACGGCTCATTGCAGTGCACTAGCGAATGAGTTTCACCGAACGCGACCGGGTTATATGCCGGCCGGTGAGGCACAAGGGAATGCGAGATACGTATAAATTAAGTAAAATCATGAATATACTAACATTATCAATATAGAATATGTTAGACAATCAATATATAAAACCTAAAATACACAAATACACAAGACACATAACACAATGTCATGGGCGGCAATTAGCTAAAAACGTTCGAAGAAATATAAATATATGTAGATGACGTAATCATGATATCCCACTTTCTATATAAACGGTTGTAAAAACGAAAACATATATTCAGGGATAATAATAATAAACGAAATCACTTATTAGAATCTATTTAAGTGTGCTCATAAGGGCGTAATAGTTAAGAGGTTTTCAGAAACATCATCATAGAATGGTAAGCTAGAAATCTGACTCGTAAAGGAACTAGTAAATGACGGGCGCGATAGAAAATAAAGTTCTGTGAGGATTAGTTTTAGAACAACAAGGTATTTGGATATACATAAAGCGAAATATGCGAACAGAAATGCAAATATTTGAGATGCTAGGTTAGTACCACTGTGGATGGATACAAGCACTCACCGCGTCATTTCAATCAGCTGTTTTTCAAGGTCTCCGCACCGGTCGGTGCACCCACGTGGCCGTAACTTGGTCAAAACAGAATCCTCAGATTTTACAAACACGAAAAAAAAACGAATCTAACGTTTTCAAACTTTACTAACAGATTACAAGGGCTCTATACCTCCGGTAACAATGAGAAAAGTAGCAGTTATTATAATATTAATTGTTAGCGTCGAACGATGAACTAGTGACTTTTCTACCTCTACATAGGTAGGCGCTTGTAATTTGGGCTGCAATGAATGGAAAGTTCAGGAACGATCCTATATAAATCGAGTAACAGCGTCGTATAGAGAGTCGAGGTTAACATTTATACGTTGCTAGAGCCGCTCTGCAGAAATAGATAATAGATTGAAATTTTAATATTGGTTTGTTTTCTTTATTTATAAATAGAAATGTAGGTTGGCCAAGATAACGTCAAGTTCATTAGTTTAATATCTTTATTAAAGGAGAAAAAATAATAAGATTAAGGAGAAACTTTATTTTCAGCAAACGAGGTACTAGTCGAAATTAGATCGATCACTGTGCGGTTAGAGCACTATAATATATAATTATAGATGCTTTTTAGAGTCAATCGCGGAGTTATTCGGGACGTCCTCCGTCGAGAGTAAAAACATTGGGAATAAAAGGGCTTAAATGACAATAAGCGTTTAATTATTAAAAATAGACGAGTATAATTATTACCCATCGGCAAAATAGTGGCTTTGAGGGCGCAGTGGTGAGAATTCAACAACAAATCGTTTGACTAGCGAGTCAGGAGTCAGGAGCGACAGACTGTTGAGCGGAGCTAAATTCCAAGGCCAGGTCAGTTTGGAATGTAGGCACATCGTTGGTAAAGAAGGGGCGCTGACGACTGACGAGTCGCGACCGTGTGTGGGGCACGAAACACAACGCTTAAATTTTATTTGTAGTTCCACAGCTTTCGTCCAAATGCAGTAGGTGTGATAAAACCGCCGGTCTATCTCAGAGGTCACTAACATATCCGTAATCTGATCGACGACAAACGGCAAAATCTCGAAATTCATATTGCCGGCAAAACGAGAATGGAATTTTAATTCAACCGAATGACCTAATATAAAGAAAATTACCATAATCATAAATCTCCTAGAAAACAGTAAAAAATATTATGTTTGTAACCTAACGACAGCTCTGTCCTCGTATTCAGAACCTAAATTATTCACATTCGGTTTTTTTAAAGCGGCATACGGCAAGCTACTTATTACCGATCGCTTAGTCTCCCAGACGCTACTTCACAATAATAACGCAATATAACGCTACTAAATTATAAAATGCTAGATGGCTCATTGCCGTGCACTACCGAATGAGTTTCACCGAACGTGTCCAGGTTATATGCCGGCCGGCGAGGCACAAGGGAATGCGAAATACGTATAAACTAACTAAAATCATGACATACTATACGTACATTATGAACATAGAATATGTAAGACAATCAATATATCAAGCCGAAAATACAATAACACTCAATGTCATGGGCGGCAATTAGCGAATAACGTATGAAGAAAAATAGATGACGTAATCATGATGCCACATAAACGGTAAACGCTTGTAAAAACGAATATATTCAGAAATCACTTGCTAGAATCTATTTAGGAATGGCCATAAGGGCGGGTGGAATAGCTAAGAGGTTTTTAGAAACATCATACGACATCATCATAGAATGTAAGGTAGAAATCTGCCTGGTAAAGGAACCAATAAATGAAGGGCTCGACAGAAAATGAAGTTCTGTGAGAATTAGGTTTTGAACAACAGAGGTATTTGGATGTATAGCGAAGAATGTGAATTGAAATGCAAATATTTGAGATTTTAGGTTAGTACCACAGAGGATGGATACAAGCACTTCAATCGGCTGTTTTTCAAGGTCGTCACACCGGTCGGTGCACCCACGTGGTCGTAACTCGGTCAAATCAGAATCCTCAGATTTTACAAACACTCCACGCAACGAATCGTTTTCAAACTTTACTAACAGATTACAAGGGCTCTATAATAATACCTCCGGTAACAATGAGAAAAGCACCAGCTATTATAATATTAATTGTTAGTGGCGAACACCATCGTTCCGAACGATAGACTAGTGACTTTCATACATAGGTGGGCGCTTGTAAATTGGGCTGCGATGAATGGAAGTTCAGGAACGATCCTATATAAACCGACTAACAACGCCGTATAGAGAGTCGAGCTTAACCTTTTTACGTTGCTATAGCTGCGCTGCAGAAACAGATTGAAATTTAAATATTGGTTTGTTTTCTTTATTTATAACTAGAAATGTAGGTCGATGAACCATGATTAAATCAAGTTCTTTAATATATAAAAGATAATATCCGGATAATGCCTGGGGGTCCGTAAAATTTCTAGTGTCGCTCTCCCGGCTTTTTTGTCCTCAGTGCATAGTTCGGACAATCTCATTCAAAAAATACTCGCTCCCTCGCGAGACCCCGGATTATCATCTTTGGCTATAGCTAATTCAGCTGAGGCAAAAAATGCTTGGGTGGCAGCTTGCCCCAATACCGATTTACCTAAAGTACCATCTTCACAGAGACTGTGGGATGGGCCTCTCTGCGAGTTGGCACGGAATAGTCTAATACAAACGTGTCCCAACTCGTCAGACCGTGCCCGACTTCTAGCAGTCTCTGTTAGGGAATCTGGTTTTTGGTTGCAAGCCATCCCTTCCATTAATACTGGTAATCTTTTAGATTCATCTGCTTTTCGTGTAGCTGTTAGTTTGCGCCTGGGTGCAGCATGTTATGTAGGTCACCGCTGTCAGTGTGGTACTGCAGTCGACGAACTCGGTCACCATGGTCTCTCATGTTCTCAGAGCGCTGGCCGAATCTCCCGCCACTCCAGTCTCAACGACATCATTCGCCGGGCTTTTACCAGCGCCAATGTAGCAGCCATTCTCGAACCGAATGGTCTGATGCGTGACGATGGTAAAAGACCTGACGGTATGACTTTGATTCCCTGGAAGTTAGGTCGGCCGTTAGTGTGGGACGCGACTTGCGTTGATACACTGGCGCCCTCACATCTTCCAGAGACTCAAATTGCGGCTGGTGCGGCGGCAGTTTCTGCTGAGCGGCTCAAGCGGCGTAAATATGCTAACCTCGATAGCGGTTACATTTTTGAGCCGTTTGGGGTAGAGACTTTGGGTCCTTGGGGTCCGGGAGCTCACCGCATTTTCCAAAATTTATCTGAGCGCTTGGTCGAGGCGACGTGTGACCGAAATGCTGGGGTATATTTGGCCCAACGTATAAGTATTGCCATTCAACGTGGCAATGCTGCCAGCATTCTGGGCACTCTGCCAACTGACAGTGGTTTGGAGCACTTGGATTTTCTGTAGATCGGCTTGTGGCCGATCTGTGGTTAATAAAAGTGTTCTTTACTGCTGTAGTATTGTTAGTTTGTTTTTCTCAATAAATGCATTTGCCACGACAAAAAAAAAAAAAAAAAAAGAATAAAATGAAAAAAAAAATTAAAATCTCAAAACCTAGGTATCACTAAATAGCCTATTGTTGGTGGCCAGAATGTGGCATTGCCTCGTTGAATGCAATTCCAAGACTATAATTTATAACAACGTGTCTTCGTTATTATAGACAATAAAATTACACGCATCGAACTAATTAATATATAATTATTAAAACTCTACATAGTAGAATAATCAACACACTTATTTAACATAATCATTGATTTTATTTCCTAGAATACACTATAAAACTCTTAAGCAAATACCCCAGACAATATAACGTATTTATTTTAACCGAATACCGATGTAACATCAGAGTAAAACCACAATTATTTATCATAGGGTAAATGAACCGAGTCATAATGGTCCCTACGTCTTCAGTAGGTATTATTTATTAAAGTAAATAAATATAATATGTGTGGCCACCAGGCTATAAATGAAACATAAAATACAGCACACTTATAAAAAGCGAAGATGCGATGGTGTGAGTGTGAATAACAGCTGAAGAAATTTATCAGATATTTGGTTTTTAAGTATCCTAGGATAACAAAAAGGAGGATCTTCTTTTGGACGGGCAGCTTTTTTAATTACCATATACATTTGTACTTTTTTTTAACTATGAATTATAGCCGGCACTGGTTTAAAACAATTAGAGACAAAAGGCTCACTTTGTAAAAAGTTTTCACGTTATTTGCGTAATCTTGGATATTTTGTTCAATGATGTAATTTCTATTACACCAAAATAAATAAGATTATGAACAGATAAAGGGAATAATAATTAAAAAACTTACAGTACTCCATCACGAACCAAGGGGTGATAATATTGATGCGCTCCTGCCAACAGCCGACTGCCTAACAGCTCGAATGCTCAAATCCAAATGGAATGGATTCTGAATACTGATTACTCTGTGGTGATTACTGAAGTGCGGTCCCTATGAATCTTCGTTCACTCGTTCATTCAATTTGCAATACAGTGTCACAAACACAAGTTGGCGGTGGCATTTTTAAGAACTAAAAAATATTAATGTGCTAAAAATTCTTTCTATTCTTTTTGCAAACACAGTGGCGCCTGTCAAGCTATGTAATATTTTTTACAGTAGCGAGCCTATCGGCTATCGCTATCATGCTCTGGTGACTAATACTATTCAACGACAAAAATAAAATTTACTCAGAGACGTAGAGCGGTGAAGTTAATAAGCCATTTTCAACTTTGTCGGGTAAACCACTAGCACAGTGGTCGGCAACCCGCGGTCCGCAAATAGAGGCACTTCAGTGCGGCCCACATATGTGTTATACCACACGACACCGTATTATAAGAAAACATCGTGCACCGTTCAGACTAAATCTAAATACATAAAAAGAAAGAGTGACTGATTGATTTATCAACGCACAGTCTAAACAGCTGAACGGATTGGGTTGAAATTTGGAACATAGATTGGTTTTATGATGTAGACCTCCGCTAAGAAAGGATTTTGACATGTGGGCAAAGCCGCGAGCATAAGCTATATTATATTATAATTTTCATAGCACAAGAAGTAATCTGAGCGCAAACAACCTCGATAGTCAGGATAAATATTTTCGAAGTTTAGGTATAGCATCTTATGACTTTTGAGTAAGAAGGGTTGGTGTAGTGTTTCACATCATTGCGATATCCTGAGTGGCTCTTTTAACATCAGGAGAGTGTCTTGCTCGTCTTCGTCTGACTTCTTGCCATAAAAAAGCAAACAAAATTGTAATGCAATAACTCAACTCTGGTCACTTAATACTTCTCTATAGTCAATGAGAGTATTGCGGATAACAACTTTAACAGCCAACTACTTTTAGTTGCAACGTAAAAAGCATTTTTTAAATATATTCATAGTATTGTAGGTTATTAAATACCTAAAATATAATGAGGTTACGACCCGCGGCAGTATTCTCACGACATTTATTATTGTGGCCTGCAAACTTACGAAACGGTTGCCGACCACTGCTAGCACGAATTTTTCGACGTCACCCGTGTTCAATAGCCAATGAGCTCTCAGAATCTCTGCCATACAAGAGAAACCACAGAGTATCATGTTTAAAAATAGCATTATTTTTGAGTAAACATCTTTTATACATTATTTAGTGATGTAGTTTATAATTACTGTTATAGTTATAATACACTATGCACCTATGGAAAACACAGAAACAACGCACTACAACATCATAGAGGATGATGAATACCCGATAAAGTGGAAGAAAAGCAGACCCTGCCGGGATATAGGTACTTAAACCACGAAAACAATATTAAAATCTATGTTCTGTGCTATGCTTTTTCAATTCAAGAAGATTTATAATTTTTTATGGCATTTTAAAAGGTAGAGCAGATATTATGGGAAGGCCACTTGGCCTTAGGATTTTTCAAACTATAATAATATCAACTTTAGGGTACATTTCCTAGGAAAAGGAAAAGGTGATTGATTGATCATCATCGTACGTTTTATCTGCAGCTAGTTTCAGAATATTAATAATTTTGCCGAGCAAATCATAAGTGCAGTAATTGGATAATTTTACAAATGGCACCTAAAGATTGAAAAGATTAAAATGAATTCTCAAAAATATTATGATTATTATTAATGCTTATGACTTATAATAGAGCGCCAGAATTAATTATTATCTTAGTCAATGAATGACCTAAGACTTTTTGGAATTAGGATTAGTTATTGATAAAAGATAATAAAAATACAATCAGTCAACGGTGCCTCAATATTTTCAGGTTAGATCACAGAGTGGCGTATGTTTTGAGATGACATCATCAGCTCAAAATAAATATGAGAAGAAATCAGTTGATACTCACACAGATACAGGCACACGCACACACACAGAGAGATAATAACGAAACATTCACCGCATTCATTCAAGTTCAGAAATTATCTGTGATTTTATAAACGCGCGTGATTTTAAATTCAAGCTTCATTGTGCAAAGCGTTGCCGTTCAACCACGTGTTGAATGTTTTGACTTTTGATAAGTATAATATAAAAACTAAACAGACAGATGGACCTGCATAACTTTGTCTATTGATAAATACATATATCTTTTCTCAGACCTACCAAATATATCACAAAATATATCACAAAAATTGGTTAATATGAATAAAATAGCATAATATTTTATCGCATACCAAATAATTACCAAGAAATTTACTGTGCTTGACATATTTAAATGCTATGTAAACAATCGGCGGTCTTCGGTGACGCAGAAAGGATATTATGTGCAAAGGAGTGAAGATTGTTTCAAATAAAAACAACTGTGTAGAAAAAATAAACTTATTTTATATCATAATACCATATAGTTTTCAAAATTAACATTTTAAAAATGATATTATCGTAAAAATTCAAGAACAAAAAAGTACAAAACTTGCGTATAATACTAATTTTAAAAAGTTTATGTATTGTTAATTAAACTAGGCAGAGAATTTCATAAGATTTGTGTACAATTTCTCTCCCGGCGAAGTATACATACATATGTATGTACGTATCACACCTTGTGGCTCAGATGAACCTGAAAATAAGGATGTTTCAATAAAATGTTAAATCTATTTTAAAATGTTAAATAACCTCGTAGTATATAGCTGCTCTATGTTAATTTTAAAGATGAGAATTTTATTACTTTGATTGGAAGGTGCGACGTGATTAAGAGAAGCAATGGTCACAGGCTGATTAGATTAATAGAAAAATAATTCGTAAGTCGTAAAAACCTCTCTGTAACGCAGAGGTAATCATGTCGGAAAACATAATATACCATAGATATAGGAATTTGTCTCTGTTTATATACCACAAATAGGTTTACATGTCGCTTCTTTAAAATAAAAAACCAGAAATCAAAATGACTAATTTTCGAGGAGAGCGCGTTGAACTTTTTTCTTTTGATATCTTGTAGGCGGTATCTACTCTTCCCTTCTATGCCTTCACGGACTTCCAACCACGTTATCCTTTTTGGACAAGCGCAGCACAACAGAAAAACAAAAAAAAAAAACATTTAGGATAATGGAAAACGGCAAATGAGCGTATATTAACCTTAGGCTCAGATATACTGCAAATGATTTTAATTAAAATGATATGATAATTTAGAGAGACCTGAACTGACCTGAGCTGAAGACCGGGATCAGTTGCGCGTATTTGGAGAGGCCTATGTTCAGCAGTGGATGAATACGGGCTGATGATGATGAATAATTTAATTAAAATCATTTTTAGATTCAACAGAAAACATTAAGTACCAAATGTACACTGTCAGTGTTCAATAATTATAATAGCAATAATCATAAGTTGTGTAGCCAACCTACATTATATTATGTTGCAGTTTCAGATCGCTGAGATTACGACAAGCTCTGCATCATGACCAAATGACTGCTTCCTACATATCTTGTAGGAATCACCCAGGACCTATTATAGTTTAACGTACCTTTAGAAACACGGTTACTACTAAAAACTTGTATGTGGCTTGGATAAAACTTTTATTCAAGCCATATTCAACTTAAATATTGAAGATCACCACCCACCATGCCACGTACGACGAGTGATGCTTGACGGCTTCGCTAGAAGTTTTCCAGGGATTCATACCTGGAGGGGATCACCCACAATGGGCTACCGTGGTGACCCTCGTGCCACCTGCCACCACAGCTCGATCAGTCATTAGTTTACATCTTATCACTACGCGGGGTTGTAGGTAACTTTACATGTTTTTTTTAATTCGTTATAGGTAAGCCATTGACCACGATCTCACTTGATCGTAAGCGACGATGCGGCCGTAGACGGTAGCAGATTAAACCTAGAAGGCGGGATTAATCCCCCCTGGCTTCACTGAACATCATGCTGGAACACGGTCACAATGACCGTTTGGTGACATGGTTTTGATAACAAGCCACGGCCGAAGCCTTACCACCAGTACAGCGAGTGGAAAACCGCATATTAATTCTGTCACATGTTTAATATAAAATTATTGGAACAAGTTTATTTATTATGTAACCATTTATATACCAAAATGAACTTAACAAAACATAGATTCTTATGACAATAAAGTTTATTCAAAATGACCTCCGTGATTTTGAATACTGGCCTTCAATCTGCGCGGCCAGTCGTCTATCGCAGCACGAACGAGGTCCATGTCAATATCGGCTGCTGCCTTAATCAAGGATGTCTTGAGTGACTCCAAATTGGGATGAGGCTTTGAGCACGCCTTTTCCTCCAAGTGTTGCCATATCTTGTAATCTAACGGACTCAAATCTGGACTGGAGGAGGGCCAGTCTTCGTGCCGGATGAAGTCGATTTCACGCGCCGCCAGCCAGTCTTGTGTGCTCTTCGCTCTATGAGCTGGCGCCGAATCTTGTTGGAATACCCAGTGCCTGTTATTGAACATGGTATAAGAAACAGGTTCCACAAGGTTCGTCAGGACTGTATTTTGATACACAACTGCATTCGTTTTTACACCTTTCTCACAAAAATGTACCTCTGTTAAGCCCCAATAAGAAACTCCCAACCATACCATGAGCGAGGATGGAAAATGACCTCGTTGGACACGCGGAATACGGTTGCTCGCTTCTTCACTACTGTGTGCGTACACCTTATCATTTTGTTTGTTGTAGCTCTCTTCTACGGTAAAAATTTTTTCATCCGAAAAAAGAATTTCTCGATATTTTTTTCTCGCGTACCGCTTCAACAAAGCGCGGCATCTCTTCAGTCTCAGGTCCATTAGACGAGCATTTAAACGATGTCCTGTTTTTCTTCGATATGCCCGAAGCCCTAAGTCTTCATTTAACACCCTTTTCACCGTGGTTCTGCTTAACCCCATCTGAAGGGCCAACAGTTTCTGCTTACGTTTGGGATTTCTTTGAATTCGCGCCTTCACAGCTTTTATCACTGCTGGAGTCCTAACAGACCGAGGGCGACCACTTCTTGACCTGTCATCTACACTAGAGTCTTCATTGTATCGTTTGATGGTACGATAAACGAATCTTTTGGTTATATTCAAATTTTTCAGTATGTCAAAAATTTGAATTGGCGCGTAACCGCAACGATGCAACGCAATAACTGCAACACGGTCTTCTTTAAGCGTCCACTCCATATTTAAAAATGAGTAAAATTCTAAAAAGTATACATTTTTATTTTCATGAACAATTCGAAATTCGAATTCAATAAACTTTTTTGTGGCCAGCATTCTAAAAGAAAAGTTTTTACTGTGTGACAATACTTATGACCTGACTAGGTAGTTATTAAAGTCATTGTTGCGGGGCCGGAATTTCAAATCGGTGGTCCAGATTTGCATCCGTACCACATAACCCCCTATCGATTCAAGCATGGTATTTTTGATTTTTGTCTTTTCTGGCTGTTTCATAAAATCATTAAAAACAACCAGTTAATTTTCAAATATTGCTTTATATTACACATAGATTACATTTTTATATTTATCTCATCATAATATTTGGTGTGCATCTGCACTGAGTGTCTTTTTTTTGAAGTATCAGTAAAAAATCTGAAATTTACAGGGGAGTTAGTAAAAATATAGTAAAAAATAATGCACAGGGTCTCGAATTTCTAAAACTTGAATTGAACGAGATATGACCAAAAGATTAGGACACTCAATCCTGATGCGCCGCTAAATACGAATATTTTCAAAAGTATTGACCCTAGGATTATAATTTTTAGTTCTGGAGTTAGTAAAAAATTTCTAAAAACTTTTGGGAAATTTTCAAATCAATAGAATGTGCCGTTACAGATTTATAACGGTTTAACTAGGACACTCAGTTCTTACGCCGTAAGGATTGAGTGTCCTGCTAAATATGGGTTTATTGGAATAAATACATAAAAATAACATTACCATCTTGTAGTCTGACCCTCAAAACAATTTCTAAAAGAGAAACTTTGTCGAAAAAGCCTACCCTTTTAAAATAAATGAAAGATTTCATTTTTACGAAACGTCTGTACTGAGTGTCTTTTATTTTTGAAAAAAAAGGGTCAAATAGTAGTTTTAGAAATTTGGCACTTGGTGCAAAAGTTTTTACTAATTGAATACTAAAACATGATATATAATTAGTTTTTCTAAATTGTATATTTTTAGAGTAAATCCACTTTTTGCGGTTTTCTGTGAGTGTCTTTTTTTTTTCGAGGTTGAGCAAAATTAATGAAATTCACAGGGGAGTTAGTAAAAAATTAGTAAAAACTTTTGTAGTAAGTGGCGAATTTCTAAAACTTAAATTGAATTTTTTATGAGCAAAATACTAGGACACTCAATCCTTACGTTTTAAAAAAGTGAAAAACCTCGATATCTCGGTAAGTATTAACTTTTTTTTCAGGATTTTTTTTTCTAGAGTTAGTAAAGAATTTCTAAAAACTTTGTAAAAAAAAATATACAGGCTAACACGTGGTGTTACTGAGTTATAGCGGTTTAATTAGTTTCGCTGAGCGTAAGAACTGAGTGTCCTAGTTAAACGGCTCTACAGACAAAATTAAACCTCGTAGATAAAAACAACTTAGATCCACGAGTTTTACTAATTTTTTACTAACTCTGGATATAAAATTCATTTTTGTAAGTTTTATATTTTTTGAGAAAAACCACATTTTCATGTTTTTCACTGAGTGTCCCATTTTTTTCAAAATATCAAAATGATTTTTTCAGGAGAGTTAGTAAAACATTAGTTACAACGTTTGCACTAGGTGTCGAATTTCTAAAACTAAAATTATTCTTTTTATGATCAAATAACTACAGTCCAGACGCTCGAAAAACATGAAAAACCTCGATATCTCGATAAATATTAACTTTTTTCCTAGGATTTTTTTTCAGTAGTTAGTAAAAAATTATTAAAATCTTTTGCACTAGGTGCCGAATTTCTAAAACTGAAATCAAATTTTTTATAATCAAAAAACTAGGACACTCAATCCTTACGTTTTAAAAAAGTGAAAAACCTCGATATCTCGGTAAGTATTAACTTTTTTTTCAGGATTTTTTTTCCAGTAGTTAGTAATGAATTTCTAAAAACTTTTACAAAAAAAACCAACAGGCTAACATGTGTTGTTACTGATTTATAGCGAATAATTAGTTTCACTGAGCGTAAGAACTGAGTGTCCTAGTTAAACGGCTCTACAGACAAAATTAAACCTCGTAGATAAAAACAACTTAGATCCACGAGTTTTACTAATTTTTTACTAACTCTGGATATAAAATTCATTTTTGTAAGTTTTATATTTTTTGAGAAAAACCACATTTTCATGTTTTTCACTGAGTGTCCCATTTTTTTCAAAATATCAAAATGATTTTTTCAGGAGAGTTAGTAAAACATTAGTTACAACGTTTGCACTAGGTGTCGAATTTCTAAAACTAAAATTATTCTTTTTATGATCAAATAACTACAGTCCAGACGCTCGAAAAACATGAAAAACCTCGATTTTTCTTAGGATTTTTTTTTCAGTAGTTAGTAACGAATTTCTAAAAACTTTTACAAAAAAAACCAACAGGCTAACATGTGTTGTTACTGATTTATAGCGGTTAATTAATTCTGTTTTACGGAGCGAGCTAAATGAATAAAGTCGTGAGTTGTTCTCACCATGAATAATTCTTATACCTAGGCACTATTATTCAACTGACCACTATTTAATTTGTTGGCAATACTTTCTCTCTGATAACATACACGTTCAAACACTTGGCTGCCTCCCGACTCCCGGTGCCCAACTTTTACGAGGCTGCTGACTTTGGGAAGATCAACTTTTGCACACAGAATTAACACACTCTCACACACGCACATACACACACACACACACACACACACACACACACACACACACACACTAACAACTAAGCAACTTAATGCTTGTGTTATGGTGGTTAGGATAACGGATATAATACTTATATGCTTTTCGTTTTTAAATACATACTTATAATAGATATTGAAAACCATCCAGACCAGAAACAAATACCTGTGGATCACACAAACATTTGTCCCATGCGGGAATCGAACCCGCAACCTTTTGCGTTGCAGGCGGGTATAAGCCCACCGCGCCACAGAGGTTGTTAAATCTCAACCTGAGCCTATGCTCAGGCAGTATAATGATTTACTTACCGTTGTGCAGGTTTGCAACCAAGCTTGCCTTGAGATCGCTATTAGCGATAAGACCGCCAATTATAACACTTCTTTCTGTGTAATCTTAGTTCTAAACTTTTATATTGTTGTATTTGTGTGAACAATAAAGAGTTTTCTATTCTATTCTTGCCTGACACGTGTTACTGTAAGTATATGCGAGCCCGTCTTTCTTACGCGGGAATGAGGTACTGCAGCGCTAATATACACCACTCGTGCGTATTTGTATGAGTGACCTATTCACTATGAGCTCCTTTTGCTAGCTGCGAATGGATTAGCACTACGCCCTCGTAAACTTGCAAAATCATAACAATATAAATAAAAGCCAATAACATAAATAAAAATACATTTGGCGCCAATTTTAAAATTTCAAATCCTTAAACAACTGGTTTCTTATAAATTTTGTTAAATTTTGCGACATCCGTCTTGTAATACGCCCTAGCGTAAATTTGCAAAATCGTACCCCTTAATATAAATAATAAATCTTTATTTGCGCTTAAAATACACGTTAATCTTAAACGCCATGAACGTTGGAAATTGCGATAGTTTATAAAACTACATATGTTGCAGTTGCCGGCGCCCTCCTCCTTATTCAATTAAACAGCTCCCTAGGTGTATTATGTGTGTTAGTGTGTGTGTGTGTGTGTGTGTGTATGTGCGTGTGTGAGAGTGTGTTAATTCTGTGTGCAAAAGTTGATCTTCCCAAAGTCAGCAGCCTCGTAAAAGTTGGGCACCGGGAGTTGGGAGGCAGCCAAGTGTTTGAACGTGTATGTTATCAGAGAGAAAGTATTGCCAACAAATTAAATAGTGGTCAGTTGAATAATAGTGCCTAGGTATAAGAATTATTCATGGTGAGAACAACTCACGGCTTTATTCATTTAGCTCGCTCCGTAAAACAGAATTAATTAACCGCTATAAATCAGTAACAACACATGTTAGCCTGTTGGTTTTTTTTGTAAAAGTTTTTAGAAATTCGTTACTAACTACTGAAAAAAAAATCCTAAGAAAAAAGTTGATATTTATCGAGATATCGAGGTTTTTCATGTTTTTCGATCGTCTGGACTGTAGTTATTTGATCATAAAAAGAATAATTTTAGTTTTAGAAATTCGACACCTAGTGCAAACGTTGTAACTAATGTTTTACTAACTCTCCTGAAAAAATCATTTTGATATTTTGAAAAAAATGGGACACTCAGTGAAAAACATGAAAATGTGGTTTTTCTCAAAAAATATAAAATTTACAAAAATGAATTTTATATCCAGAGTTAGTAAAAAATTAGTAAAACTCGTGGATCTAAGTTGTTTTTATCTACGAGGTTTAATTTTGTCTGTAGAGCCGTTTAACTAGGACACTCAGTTCTTACGCTCAGTGAAACTAATTATTCGCTATAAATCAGTAACAACACATGTTAGCCTGTTGGTTTTTTTTGTAAAAGTTTTTAGAAATTCATTACTAACTACTGGAAAAAAATCCTGAAAAAAAAGTTAATACTTACCGAGATATCGAGGTTTTTCACTTTTTTAAAACGTAAGGATTGAGTGTCCTAGTTTTTTGATTATAAAAAATTTGATTTCAGTTTTAGAAATTCGGCACCTAGTGCAAAAGATTTTACTAATTTTTTACTAACTACTGAAAAAAAATCCTAGGAAAAAAGTTAATATTTATCGAGATATCGAGGTTTTTCATGTTTTTCGAGCGTCTGGACTGTAGTTATTTGATCATAAAAAGAATAATTTTAGTTTTAGAAATTCGACACCTAGTGCAAACGTTGTAATTAATGTTTTACTAACTCTCCTGAAAAAATCATTTTGATATTTTGAAAAAAATGGGACACTCAGTGAAAAACATGAAAATGTGGTTTTTCTCAAAAAATATAAAACTTACAAAAATGAATTTTATATCCAGAGTTAGTAAAAAATTAGTAAAACTCGTGGATCTAAGTTGTTTTTATCTACGAGGTTTAATTTTGTCTGTAGAGCCGTTTAACTAGGACACTCAGTTCTTACGCTCAGTGAAACTAATTAAACCGCTATAACTCAGTAACACCACGTGTTAGCCTGTATATTTTTTTTTACAAAGTTTTTAGAAATTCTTTACTAACTCTAGAAAAAAAAATCCTGAAAAAAAAGTTAATACTTACCGAGATATCGAGGTTTTTCACTTTTTTAAAACGTAAGGATTGAGTGTCCTAGTATTTTGCTCATAAAAAATTCAATTTAAGTTTTAGAAATTCGCCACTTACTACAAAAGTTTTTACTAATTTTTTACTAACTCCCCTGTGAATTTCATTAATTTTGCTCAACCTCGAAAAAAAAAAGACACTCACAGAAAACCGCAAAAAGTGGATTTACTCTAAAAATATACAATTTAGAAAAACTAATTATATATCATGTTTTAGTATTCAATTAGTAAAAACTTTTGCACCAAGTGTCAAATTTCTAAAACTACTATTTGACCCTTTTTTTTCAAAAATAAAAGACACTCAGTACAGACGTTTCGTAAAAATGAAATCTTTCATTTATTTTAAAAGGGTAGGCTTTTTCGACAAAGTTTCTCTTTTAGAAATTGTTTTGAGGGTCAGACTACAAGATGGTAATGTTATTTTTATGTATTTATTCCAATAAACCCATATTTAGCAGGACACTCAATCCTTACGGCGTAAGAACTGAGTGTCCTAGTTAAACCGTTATAAATCTGTAACGGCACATTCTATTGATTTGAAAATTTCCCAAAAGTTTTTAGAAATTTTTTACTAACTCCAGAACTAAAAATTATAATCCTAGGGTCAATACTTTTGAAAATATTCGTATTTAGCGGCGCATCAGGATTGAGTGTCCTAATCTTTTGGTCATATCTCGTTCAATTCAAGTTTTAGAAATTCGAGACCCTGTGCATTATTTTTTACTATATTTTTACTAACTCCCCTGTAAATTTCAGATTTTTTACTGATACTTCAAAAAAAAGACACTCAGTGCAGATGCACACAATATTTGTACGTATTACATTAATATAAAAGTAATAATTTCAGATTGTTGTTCCTAGCTAACATGAAACAGAATATAATGCTGAATTTAATAGATCAAAAAGTGTAAAAAAAATGATAATAATACAACAGGCGTTGAAAATAAAGCTTATGAGACGGATGAAATAGACAAAACGAAATGACTATAATTGATTGATGATAAATGATGCAAGCGCTAGTTCCATCTTGTCTGAAAACCAGTAAACCAAGTCACTGGTTTCACGTTGTCCTTGTTTTGTCTCTTAGAGCACTTTCATACTACGTCCGATCTCAATCCGAACCGAGTTCAGATATTACTTTTTGCCCTACCTCTTATTCGAATCTATCATGACGATTATACGTATAACTACTATGGCTACCTTGGTGCGGTTATATGGCTATAATTTGACGGATTTAGATCGGATGCAGTATCAAAATAGAGAAGTAAAAAAAGCGGTTAATACTGGTTTTTTGACTATCTTACTATGCGCATTTGAAGATTAAGCATCCTTGCAAACTTCGGTACAAACACTGGCCTTCTTACATTAATTTAGATTGTACTCAGACTGTAGATAAATTCATATGTTACTTAAAACCTTTGCACACGATACGAAGCTAATTATGGTAGATACTAGATACATAGCCTTTTTCTTACTAGATATTATGTTGAAATTACGCGTCGTATACAAAGGTTTTATATCTCTCTTAGGGACTGCGCAGACGGCACACTTTTTGTACGATCGAGTCTGCGGCGTACAAAAAGTTTGCATGGCGCGCAAAAAGTCTGTTGCGGATTTTCACAGACTCAACGCACACGACGCACATCTTCGATCATTCTGTCGGCAGAGCTGTAGGGACGTAGACAGGCCCGGATTTAGCCAAAATGCCGAACTGGGCAGTGAGAAAATGCCGCCCCCCTCCGCCGAAATATTATTTATAAACGCTCATCGGCTAGACATTTTGCTAAGAAATTTGTTGTCGAGTTCTTTCATATTATACGTAATTATGAATATTTATAAAAAAAAATATACATCTAACTACGAAAGCTGTGTGTATAGCTTGCTTTGAAAAAGAGAAATTATAATTGAGAAATTTTATAATGCTAACTACAATAAGACCGCTGATTGTGAATTGTGACACATAGATTATAATACCGGGTTTTTATGTTTAAGTTTATTTTTCAATGTTTCAATAAAGTGTTTTATCTACCTATCTATCTGTCTACGACAGGTGTGCGTAAGACTCGCTTGGAGTGGCAAGAAAATTATAATATTATGTTGACTAAAAAGACTGCGAGCAGCTTGCTGCGAGCGAGAAAATTTTGTATATTTGACTACACAGCAGTGGGCGCATACTTCACCCTGAGTGCCAAAATCGCTGTGAGCACCGAGAAAATTTTGTTTTTGTGACTATATAAACAATGGATGCATAGTTTGCTCCGAGTGTTAAAATAAAAAAAAAAATTATTTAAAGCGCTGCGAGCACCAAGAAAATTTTGTATATCTGACTGCAAAAAGTGAGTGCGTAGTTCGTTTTGAGTGCCAAAAATAAAAAAAAGAAGGCGAGCAACTAGCTGCAAATGCCGAGAAAAGTCTTGCTACGAAAAGTGGACGGATAGCTCGTTTGGAGCAAAAATCTTGAGTTTGTGTGGCCAGTATTCCAGACTTCTTATTATGAGCGCAAAAAAAATTATAATAATAACCAGCGTGATTGAGAATACAAATTGTAATTCAACATCGGATGTTTATGGATTGAATATTTTTTTCTCGTTTCGAAATTTGCCGCCCTCAGTAAATTTGCCGCCCCCTGAAAATTTGCCGCCCTGGGCACTCGCCCCGAATGCCCCTAGTGTAAATCCAGGGCTGGACGTAGACGCTGTGGAAATCGTGCAGAGATCGCGAAGTATTATTTTGTACATGAAGTACAGAAAAAGAAGAAGAAAGAAGCGTTACGTCCACCACTAGCAAATGCAGATTGCAGACTAAAGTGTGTGCCGTCTGCGTTAGCGCGCGTTGAAGCAAACGTTCTATTTTTTTCACACACTTTTTGTGCGGAGCGGCGCGACGCGGCGCGATCCGGTCTGCCCGAATTACACGGATTATTTGTGTGCCGGACTTTTTGCGCGTCGTGTGCGTTACTGCATATAATTGCATAGGTTCTATTTTCACAGACTAAAAAGTGCGTCATGGATAGTCTGTCGTCTGCGCAGCCCCTAAAATGTACAAAATTTAGTACTTATAAATACTTATAAAAACAACAATCACACATGCTACAATCACACGAGTGAGTAAAAGTTTCTTACATACTAATAATTCGTTTAACATTATCAAAATTTGCCCAAAATATATAAAATGCATAACAAGGAAAGTTTTTAATAGAGGAATGTAGTATTACATTAAATTGGCTTATTCTTTGGAAATTTCATAGGTAACATTATTCAAAAAATATTATTATGTGATAAAATGATAACATTTATAATATAAAATAGCAGTGAGGTATCAATAATTAATTGATGGCAGTAACTCAGTATATGTATTATATTACTGCTAACCCCGAAGAACGGCTGCACCTAGGTTTAGGTGGCTACACATTGGTTTAGCTGGCTACACATAGGTTTAGGTGGCTAAACCTACACAGATGCAGCCGGCTAAACCTAGGTGCAGGTTTTTGCCGTAACATATAAATACAGAGTGCTGGGCTTGAGCAAAAATTCGAGAAACGAGAGGTCCGAGATCAATTTGAGATCCGTATGAGCAAGTTACTAAGAAGTCCTCGGTGTAACTATGATATGGGGCTTAAATCTCTGAAAATTGTAAAAAATATAATATAATACTCTTGTAAAATAATGGTACCTTATTATTTTTATTATTTAACGAAAATATGCAGCTACTTAAGTACCATTATATTTAAAATAAATGTTAATACTAAATTTTTATTCTAAACATTAAATAAGTTAACCCTTTCGCGACTATTAGCAAAATATTAATCGTGTAATAGGGATGAAGAATAAAAGAAAAATGTCCATCAAGTAGATTATTGAAAAATATTGGACACGTGTATTTTTTTCTTTGTAAATATAATTAAAAATGTAAAAGATACAACGCACTAAAGTGGCTCGGTGGGAGTTTGTGACGTCACTCGACGGACTCACATTTTTTTTATTTACAAAACAAAAAACACATCTTATATATATATATATATATTTTTTAACTTATTAGATTATTTTTTTTACCTTATCAACATCTCTATTGGAAAAATATTGTTTTAAAAAACATAATTTGTATAATATAGAATAAAGATTGTATTTATTCAAAGGGGTCATTGTATTCATTGAACGTTTTACAAAAAAAAATAAATTATTTTTTATATTAATAATAATAACGTCCAGACCGATTTCGGCCTCGGCGACTGTTTTATCTGGAGCTATAAGACTGATATTATTAGGGGCTTGATACTCTACTCCTTTGGTGTGCTCTTAGGTGGCTTGTATACCCAACCTTATTGCTGAAGGTACGCGCACACATTGGGACAGGTTAAAGTCCCACCAACATAGTGGTAGGATATAGCCGCTGGTGGTCGGGCCTTGAGCTCATCACGCTTCCGGTCGAGCTCTTCACAACGCTCCTTTTATATTATATTTTATACAGCATCATTCGAAATACTCAAACCAAAAATATTATTCGCGAAATGGTTGAGGGAATCATATAGTTCCTTATTATGATAATAAGTCTTTTAAGATTTACAAATATATTAGAGTTTTGTGATATTATAGAAGAGACTAAATAAAATTATTAATATAAATAAAAACATTACACTCTTACATTTCACATTCATCATTATAAATATAGGATTTTTTAGCACCATTAGCATTTGATTATTCATTGATGGACCGAGATTATGTCTTTTTGGATAATGCAATATATTATAATGTATTATAATATTGTATTTAATACTATTATACATATTTAAAAAAAAAAAACTAAGGCCCAGTGAAATTAGAAATACATGATAAATAATTTAGAATTACGTCGTCTTTTTATATAAGAGCATTTTAGAAAATCTCATAATTATTAAAACTTGTTAGTTAGAGAGTAAAACACTTAAATTATAAAGATAATGTTAAGTTGTCATTTGTTGCTATTTTACCATTTACGAGAGTACTTATTATGGAATAAATGCTATTTTTGAAAAATGCTGTATTTTACTTTCTATACCCAAAAGATTTTGGATGCGTGAGCCTTAATTCAGACCAAAACGCTTGTGACCCTTACATCACAGTGCTACAACAATTATTAAGGAGAAAAATAATTTTAACTTTAACTTATATTTAAAATTTATTAAAATTCCAAATAAATATGAATACTGCGCTTTTGGTCTGTATTGAGCCTCATTGATTCTTATAATTGTATCAAGGCAAGCAAAAGATAATATACTTTCTTATTCTAAAAGCCGTATTCCGTATCAAAATGCCGTTTTTCGTATCAGTGTTGCCAGAAAATTAAATCCAAAATAGTATCCGGACCTAAACGACGCACATAACATCGTAAGATTCATAAGCATGAGCTTGGTTGCTGTAAGTGACAATACAGCATTTGCGACCTGGTTGAACCTGGAATAAGAGACGTGAATTAAAAAAAACATTAAATAAATCTAGACTGTGATCTGATTGCATTGCACACATAAAATATTTCGAATAGTTTTCGCAATAATAATTAATAATAATAGACTTTTTGGGGGCCCATTTACATTCAGTTGGCGAATCATCGTCTGCCCATTTGTACGTGTTGTAACATAGTACCGGGCAGGCGCCATAGTTTTTATAGTACCAGTTCACCAGTCCATTACCACATCATCGCAATAGACCAGTAATGTTAGTAGCCATAATATTTTTCAATAGTTCTATTATACAATAGTCGGTGTTTATACTTCTCGGGTGCATTTGTAGTGCACACAGGACATAATCGTTGGCTATTGTCACATTGAAATTTAGCGCAAATTGTCAAAGGGGCCTTTACTTGTTGGCTTCGGCCCCACGCACGCCTACCAAAGGACCGGGACATTAATAATAATAAAAAATACTCACTTTTCCCGGAATCAAAGAGTTTTCGTGCGTTGCACGTCCAATGTACAACTTCTCTCCTTCAGCTGATTTACCCCCTTCGACAGCGTTATGTGGGATTTCACCGTTAGCGGCCTCTGTCCATACAACTTTTCCACGGTAAACACAGAACACCTGAAATGACACAATAAAAGCATGTAGTTACTAATATTTGCCGGAAACTTTGCTCGCTGATATTATAGCATTCTAATGGTAAGAATTGGTGAAATCGATGACAGGTCAACTGGTAGAAAATGCTATTTTAGCATTAAGTTAGTCCTAGCGTTGTGCTGAATAATAAAATAAAATAAAAAAAAATCGGCTTAGTAGTTTGTTGAGGTTACAATGTTCTTTTTCTTCCTATGCGCCCTGAGGGATCTGAGGGGTGTTTATGATAAGCTCAGCAGCTGCCCCCTGCAATATTGCTGTTACGCATTGTCGCCGATGGGGTAGACATGTTCTAGAGTGGAGACCGCGTCTCAGCAAACGTAGTGTAGAGCGTCCTTGGGCGAGATAGGGCGATGAAATTCAGTGGGTCGCTGGGAGTGGTTGGAGGAGAAAGACGGAGGACCGAGTGGCGTGCCATGGGGAAGGCCTATGTTCAGCAGTGGACGAACATAGGCTGATGATGATGATGTGATGACTGTGTAATAGTCTAAGAAAAGGGCAAGGAGCTGATAACTGCTTTCAGTTGAGCTCACTAAATGAGGTGTCTGTCGAGTAGTACAAAATAACCTACCTCAAACACATGGATTACATGTTCTTCATCATCCCACGCCACATAAGCTATTCTTGTCTTGATGTTCAACTTCGCCGGTAGAACGAGACCCCTGTATCTGGTACGAATGACCCACAGATGACTGCCATCGTGGTCGTAGCCGCCGACAACCGCGCACCCTAGCAAACTGTCTACATCTTCAATTGTTCTGACCACCCATTCAGTTTCCGCTGAAAATAAGAAGAAATCAGTTGAATGTGTGAATGAATATTTTTTTATTTTCAATTTTTCATCCTACTTCCTAAAATTATAACTAGAATAATAAAGCTAAAAGTTTTTTGTCTTTGTTGCTTTGAAACAATAATTCTCAATATTGGCTACAAGGAAGAACACGGGGCTATTTTTTACCCATTTATCCAACAAGGTCGAAACTCAAGTAAAACCGCGGTATGCAGCTAATTAAGTATTTGTTAAAATTAATGTGAAGATGCTGAAATTATAAGTCGTGTCACTAGTCTTTTCCATAGCGTTTCAGATTTTTTTTTCCAAATTTAAAAACCTTGTGCTTTAAATTTTGACGACCTCTGTGGCGCGGTTGGCTAATACCCGCCTGCAACGCAGAAGGTTGCGGGTTCGATTCCCGCATGGGACAAATGTGTGATCCACAGACATTTGTTTCTGGTCTGGGTGGTTTCAATATCTATTATAAGTATGTTATGTATTTACAAAAGTAAGGTATATAAGTATTATATCCGTTACCCTAACCACCATAATACAAGCATTAAGTTGCTTAGTATGGGGTTAGATGGCGTTGTGTCCTGAAATATTTATTTTATTTTATTTATTTATTTTCGTAAAGGTACCTCAACATAATATTATAATAATTGTTCAGGGTTAGTGACAAATGGTTAGTAACAAGTATTCCCTTATTTTCAGTTGTGTTCGCCTACGAACTAAAAACTATATGAAACTAAATAAATAAAAGATGCTTTTTTTTTTCGTCATCGAGGCTAAGTAGAGCAGAATCGAGGGCGAGGATACGACCAAAAATAGGGAGTTGGTATTTAAAAGTAAATAATTATAGTACAAACGTTCGAGTTGTGATGATTCACACGTGTAGGATGGACGTCCTTTGGTTAAAGCTGAAAACCCGCAAATTTTTATCGTTTAGACATCACTCATGGACAGTAAAAGTCGCAAAAATAATTTGAATGCTCTAAAGAAAGCCAAGTTGCACAGTACTAATTAAATATCCTCATATTATTTAATGCATCTGTGCAGTGAAACGACTAATTTGAGATCATCCAGAAATATTCCCGCGCCATAGAATCCATTAATCAAATATCAATATTTATTGTCAATTCCGCTCTAATTTGTGAGTCCGCTCTAAATTGTCACTAAATATTGAAATTTAATTAATAATTATAATTTATGTCGCTCTAAACCATAGGCTTAAACCCTGGCTTTTTATAGGCGTACGAACGTAGACATATAAGTACAACGTGCAGTGGCCCTTTTGAGCTTACAATTGAAATGTGATAGGTGACACTTAACGGAGCCTGTCTGTGAGTCCATCTATAGAAAATGGGCTCAAAGACTACGTCAAGTGCCAGGAATATTGCTAATTAATGCAAAATATCTACTAAACTAGGCTATGGATGTACAATCCAGTCCCATTAGAAAAATATAAGTATGCGACGACTCGCCACTCACTAAAAGGGCCCCATTAGGGTCAACATAACAAAACTGTCCATAATGAAGTATCAACGTCGGTGTAAATGGCTAGAGGGGAGTGATGAGAAAACACGTGAAAAGCTGAAGTTTTCGCTGAAGTTCCCTTCTGGCCGGCTAATCAAGGCAAGCACTGAGATGGGAGACTGTTCTTCGACAGAGTTCACTCCAGCCAGCCGGTGAAATAAAGCCGGAGATGAGGATCAGGATCCTCCCCCGGGAGCATTCAAGTCCGTGGGGTCGCAACTCCCCAACAGCTCACCATAAGCTGCCCTGAGATATAATAATAATTATTATTATGGATTTCCGCAAAGTAACATCTGATTCCATAAATTACGCTCTAATCTAGTAAACCAGAAGTCCCATGCATAGAAATAAATATTTAAACTACTTGATATAGATATCATAATATCAAGTTATAGACTACATAAACCCATAGCCCGCCGAAATTGACGCCACACATTCTGACGCTGAGCCGGAACGCAGTTGTTTCAGCTTGATTGAATAAATATATTTTATGCCAAAGTTTAATTAGAAATTGTAACGTACACCTATGTATCTATTTACTGCTGCTATTTGCTGGGTAGGTACAGGCCTTCTCATGTTTACCTCACAAAATAATTGAATTCTATTTAGGTATATACATATTAAGTACTTACATGATATAAAAAAATATTTAACGTGACAGACTGATTGACTGACCTCACAACGCACAGATCAATTTCCTGACCGGATAGAGTTGAAATTTGAAAAACAGATTTTGTGACGAACTCTGCTAAGAAAGGATTATGCCACACAGGTAAAGACGTGAGCATAATGTTCTAAAATAGAGGTATAAAACTTGTAAACTTTTTACGACATTAAATGCATTGTATATTATATAATATCATAAGTATACGAGTATAATATACTAGACGTAGTACAAACATATTATCTAAATCAATCACTATCTGAAATTGGGTGTTATCACTTATATTACCGGTTAATGAGCGATAAGCTCTTGTATGAATGAGTTTAATCACAAAGGCTTTTCATTGATTGCTCTAGCAAAAAAAATACATTGATATGATATCTTTTCAGGTAATTGTGATAATACAAAAACTGGTGTGTACTTAAAAAATTATATAGGTAGTTAATTTGCACTGACATTGCGCAGTATCAGTTTTGTTTTATGTAACGTATAATCTTCTAAATATATAGAGGTATAAAAGGCTGGCTGATCTATCAACGCACAGCTCTTCCGCTGATCGGATTGGGTTGAAATTTGGAACACAGATAGGTTTTTGACCTCAGTCCTTCGCTAAGAAAAGATTTTTCAACGCGGCGCGGGAAAATAATACATACCTCAGAGGTACATAATACATAATATTTTTATATCTTTGGAGTTTTAGTCTATGTTAGATAAAGTTAAAAAGGGGCATTTAACATCTTGTTTTATGGGAAAAACGATGAGATATGACGGAATAGAGGATCGTCAGAATGTGAACCAAAAAAAAATCAATCTATTTCTTACTGTGATATAATGGGTGATGTAACTCGTTGGCCGGCGTGGTTGGCAAACGCAAAAAAGCGACACGATGCAAACAATATCAATAAGTGATTAGCAGTTTTGCGTATCAACAAAAACAAAAACATAAAAGCTCATATCGTAATAAGGCAACAGTAAATTTTGACGAAGTTAACAACAGTAATAACAAAGTAAATTTATTTTAAGACCCTTATCAACCATTTAGAAATAAACTACCGTGAGTGTTATCCATTACAAATATACACGACGGCAACCTACTTATATAATATTAATTTAAATGAGAATAACTCAACCACAGTTTCGGACAATTACATTGTTCTCAGAGGGGCTATTGGCTAATTCTCACCCACTACGATTAATGGCAACTTCAATGTACATTACTGCTTTTGTTACTTTACTCCATATTTGAATTTTTTAATAAGGAGGTATTAATAAGGAGGTTTATTAAAGATGTCGTTTTGCGATAGCCAATAGGCCCTCAAATTATTACGTGAGTACAGTCGACTCACCGTAGTATGGTGGTTCCCCGATGATCGAAGATCCTCGGCTAAGTGAAGAGTTAGACGAGCCAGGCAAGGGTGCTAGGGGTGCCGTGGTGCCAGTGGTGTAGGGGACGGTTGTGTTGGGAGGGTAGTGGTGCACGTGGGTCACAAAGCTTGGACTACTGGTGGTCGTTATAGTTTGTTTTGTCTCTGAAAATATTTAAAAAAGACAAAATAAATATTGAGCGATTCGAGCGATGCTTTGCCACTTTGCGTGCGAGTCTCTTGCTCACATATGACCAATTTTGATATTATATAAGTTCGTCAGAATTTTTTCCTTGTTGAAGCTTTAGATATTATTTTTAGTAGTAGTAGAGTAGTAGCATTACCAGTCTATTTTTCATTTTAAGATAATGACTTTGTTATATAAGATAGCTAGAAATACTTTAAATATTATCTACAACTTTACCGATGAAATTAAGAAATGAGGACCACTTCCCGAGAGGTCCCAGACTAATTATTACGTATTTAGTCATTGTAAATTCCAAGCTTCGATCAAAGCGAGGCGACTCGGCGAGATTTGCTCATGCGTCATTCTTTATAATAATTTATAGTTTCTCAATAAAGCCAGCGTTACCATGTCAATTAAAAAAGAAATGGCGGAACACTATCTTTATCCACTATCTTTATCCAGTACCCTTATACCGGAATATTTAATTCACACCTGGAAAAGCGGCTAAAAGTGATACACCCATAATCTACACCTAATATTATAGTGAAAACAACAAGTAGCAGTGTTATGGCCAAGGCAATAAATAACACTGGATTCCGCTATATGTATGTATATCGCTGCAACTCGTAGGACTTTGCATTAATTTAAACGTGTCCATTCAAGTTAGCTGACGCTATTGCGTCGCGCATCACTGCGCGCGTGGATTGCCTCGGTTTCAGAAGCTTGTGGCTTGTGGCCTTTAGGTAGAGATTTTATGAATGGACACGCCTGCCGTATAAACAAACTTAGGAATGTGGGAAACCCCCACAACAGATAATATTATGTTATATTATGTTATGAAGCAAAATAATAATAATTTTACATCGAGCCGGTTTCTGCAATAAAATGTCAAAGACAATGGTGTGATAAGCTCGGAAAGAGGTACCTAGTGCGTGCGAGCAAATCTCGAAGAAAAAGATTGTTTACAGATAGTTTCACTATTAATATGTCAAGACAATACACCGGATATGTCCTCGATGGGTGGGCCACATTAACCGCCTGTAGTGTGCATATTTCAAATTTTTAATTTTTTTTTAATTTTATATTCGTTGACTTTGTTGCCTAGTAATTTGTAATTTATTAAATTTTTAATTAAAGCTTTGGTATTATTTCATTTAACATGTAATATGTACATTAATAAACAATATTACATTGTATTTAAAAAACTAGACAGCAAAGTCAACGAAAATAAACTAAACAAGAAATATTAAATATGATAACGCAATAAAGAAACGACGACGCGACGTAAATGAAATTGAATTGATACTTTAGATAAAATGAACGCAGAATGATGTTCAGGTTAAATTCGTATTATAACAAAATTGACCGACGCAGCGCTACGCTGCGAACTGTGGAAAAATACTTGCGACTTATACGTTTTTATACAAGATATTATAAATATCGGTCAAACCGTTTCAGAAAAAATCTATATATAATCACTGTGGACTAGTCACAAGATTATACACGTATTAGATAAATACATACTAGCGTTATTTAATATATTATGTAGTTACCTACACTAATAATATTATAAAGAGGAAAGATTTGTATTTTTGTATGTTTGCAACGAATGAACTCAAAAACTACTGGACGGATTTAAATAATTATTTTACCATTAGAATCAGACATTATCCCTGAGTAACATAGGCTATGTTTTTGATTCGAAAAAAATAGGAATACCTATTTAAACGTCAATATTGTTAACTAAGGTATAAAAAATGTTATCTTAAAATATCTTTCATTGAATGCGCTGCGGAAACTATGAATGGTAGAACCAAAATATTATGTTCTACAATATTAAAGCACATGAAATTATCTAAAAAAAAGTCCGCGGTACCATATAATTTATAATTCAATGTGACGTTATTTATCACGAACATTCCTATACGTAGGTTCCTATATGGAGCATAAACATAATTATAAATATTTTTAACTTACCAGGGTTATTCACGGAATTGTTCAGATCTTGTTTCTTCTTCTTTTTAAACAGGCCAGTAATGACTTTAACTGAAAAATAAAAAAGATTTTTTTTTATTTTAGCATAAAAGTAACAAATTATACCAAACCTTAATTATAACTTCATTCAAATCAAAATGCATTCAAGTAGACCACTATGGAAAACTTTCGTGTTTTTTATTGTATGTAAGTGTAAGTATACCTTTAATATGTTATGACCTTTACTGTCCGTGATATTAGTCTGCACTCCTCCATTATCAATGTATTTTTTCCAGGAACAGGTCAACTGGTAGATAATGCTACTTTAGCATTAACTTAGTGCTAGCGTTGTGTTGAATAATAAAATAAATAAGTTCTATATTAAGACTACCGCGCGTTCGGATAACACTCCATGAGAAGAACGAGCGAAAAACTCATAGGGATTGTTTTGTACCTATCAATCTTGGTTACATAACTTGTTGTGTGTGGAATGGAACCAGCTGGTTTATCATGCAGAAGTTTCCAGGCATGTTTGTCTTCCAAGTATTTTTTTATACAACGAAATAAAAAGACGCAAGACGCTCTTTTGATGGTAAGAGATAACGCTACCCATAATTAGTACAGTACCCAGAATGTTACAAAGGTAAAATTCTGGGTGCACTGCGCCAACGCTTCTTACTTGAGAGTCATACGATGTTAAGACTCTTCAGCCCGTAATTTCACTAGCTACAATGCCCTGTCACCAATCACATTAATGTTTGCATATCACTGCTCAGGTGATAGAATAACTGGCACTGTTGGGGTACCCACCTAGTCGACTTCCTGCAAAGGAAGTCTACCCCCAGTAAAATGGTTTTGTATTGGTTAACTTTGGCTTTATTTAGTAATATATGTAGCTTTTAAATGAATTCCCTAAAAATTATTTACAGTTTGTTTTGGACAATCTGAATCTTTTTAATTAAATTTAATTATTCTTATTTCTAGTAGGTCCTATAAAATGAGTGTCATTTAATTTTATCAAGATTCTTCCTAACTTACACAGGCACATAAATAATGTACAAATGTCGTCTGCAGTAGTAATTATTATTAATTTCTTTAAGGCCTCCTTTAAAGTATCTTGTGGACGCATCATTGTGAAATTCTGAGTGGCTAGAGTGGCATAGAGAATTTTTGTCGTGAAGGTAGAATAATATTATTATGAATCACCGCCAATATACATCAATTTCTGAACTTGCTCATTAACTATTTATTTTTAGGATGAACAATGATGTAACAGAAGAACCTTTTACTGAATATGATGTTGTGTTCTGTGATTAAGTGTAAACTTCATGATTCTAAGCTAAGTGGCTCTAGTGTTCAAAATAGCCTGAATCAGAAACGAACAAATCTTGGCAACCGTTTATTTGTATAACATACTACCCAAGTTCAGTATCCTAGGTACTTATTGAAAGTAGACTTTATGAAGTATTCAGGGGTCTCAGCTACCGATATACCAGGGGTAGACTTCCTTTGCAGGAAGTCGACTAGGTGGGTACCCCAACAGTGCCAGTTATTCTAATGCCTGAGCAGTGATGAGCAAACATTTCTGTGCTTCGGTAGGAGGGCACTGTAGCTAGTGAAATTACTGGGCTAAAGAGTCTTAACATCTTATCACTCTTGAGTAAGAAGCGTTGGTGCAGTGCTCCTAGAATTACACATAATTGTGAAATCCTAGGTAACACTGTACTGATTATGGGCAGCGTTATCTCTTAACATCAGGAGAGCGTCTTGCTCGTCTTCTACTTCATCACATAAAAAAAAAAAAAACCAAATTTTAGTTACATCGACGAAGAGGTAAACAAGCATCTTTCTGAATTTATTTATGTTTTTTTTATGTTAGTAGGAGTTGGAATTACTGTTTAGTCTTAAATAAAATAACAGCTTTTACAACATAATACAGTGTAAGTGACTGCGTTACTCGTGTGATTACAATTTATATCATCGCACGCAGTTATAGCCCAGTCAATGAGTGCCCAAAAAGGGTATGTGGATCGAAAAGTCGAAAGCAGAAAAACTAACTTAGTAACTTTGTTTGGACTAGTTAGGAGATAAACATACTAAAAGTCCCCACCCCTCCGAGGTGAGCCCGAGGGGGGGGGAGGCCGAAGAAGGTCCCATTTTTATGTTTTTTGCTTATGTGTCAAAAACTGTGCGTTGTACCATATTTTGTAGTACTACATTATTAAACCTCATAAAATTTTCTACAACTTCGGCCTTGATACTTTTTATCTATCTCCAATCGTTGTCCAAACAGCTTCCAAACATGGTCTATTTTGAAAACGCTTAAATTAGTTTTCCACACAAAGTCAGTAAAAAAATCTTAAAAATAAAATTTGACCAACTTCTGGTTGTCGTATCATAATGAAACTTTGCAAATGTCTAGAAATCTGATGACAGTTTAATAATCTGGTACCACTGAGCTGATCTGATGATGGAGCCAGGAGGTGTCTAATGAAACTCTTCAATGACTATTAGTAAACCCGTCGAGTTTGGGCACATTACATTCGAATCGCTGAGACTTTTTCATTACACTTGCTGTCGAGGGTCTGATAATGGACCAGGAGGTGCCTAAGTCTCATCAATCCGAATGTAATGAGCCTAAACTCGCCGGTTTTACTAATAGCCATTGATGAGTTTCAGTAGACACCTCCTGGGTCCATCATCACATCAGCTCAGTAGTACCAGATTATTAAATTGTCATCAGATTTCTAGACATTTACAAAGTTTCATTATGATACGACAACCAGAAGTTGGTCAAATTTTATTTGTAAGATTTTTTACTGACTTTGTATGGAAAACTAATTTACGCGTTTTCAAAATAGACCATGTTTGGAAGCTCATAGCTAGACAACGATTGGAGATAGATAAAAAGTGTCAAGGCCGAAGTTGTAGAAAATTTTATGAGGTTTAATAATGTAGCACAAAAAAATATCGTACAACGCACAGTTTTTGACATATGAGCAAAAAACCTAAAAATGGGACCTTCTTCGGCCTCCCCCCCTCGGGCTCACCTCGGAGGGGTGGGGACTTTTAGTATGTTTATCTCCTAACTAGTCCAAACAAAGTTACTAAGTTAGTTTTTCTGCTTTCGACTTTTCGATCCACATTTCTTCTTTTACTGGACTATTAGCTCTAGAGCGCTGGTCAAATTATGTCGTATTTTTTACGTCTAAGACGTCATAATACATTATTATTTTACTTGAATTACACACATTCTTACAAACTTTCACGTTTAAAATATTAGTAAGATTGTTTATAATCGTTTTGTTTATTAATTTAGAAAATCATTATCATAGTAATTAGTATTAAAAAAAAAAGTTTGGATGAACTGTGTAAAAGAGGATTTGCGTGCTAGGGGAGTGGATGCAGATAATATGACGGATGATAGAGCAGAATGGAGGAGAAAAACGCATTGTGCCAACCCTACCCTGTGTGGGATAAGGGCAGGAAGAAGAAGAAGAAGTTATTAGTATTTGTAATTAAAGTTTTAAGCAGTCATACTAATATTTTAAACGTGAAAATTTGGTAAGAATGTATTTATTTCTGGATGTAGGCCCTGTATGTTTATATTCACGTCTAAACGAGTGGATCAATTGAGCTGAAATTTGGTATAGAGATGGCAATAACACATAATATGTACAGTATGAAATAATTTAAAGTACTTTTTGTTTTGTTGAACGACGCCGAAAAGATAATGTAAAAATCAACGAATTAGGGAAATAAGTAAAAATATTCTAAGCAATAAATTTTAAATCAGTAAAAGACCGAAAAACAAGGCACAGATAGGAATGTGATAATGAACACCTTAATACTAATTCGATTACAATGTAAATGATAGTTACTCATGTTTTTATAATTCATCCGGTTGCAAGCAGCCAACCTTGAAAACCCTCTGGCCGTATAATAGCGATATTTATGTGGTGCATAGCATGTATTACGTAATACAAAGGAATTTATGGAGTCTTGGCAATAACTGAAGATGACATGAAATTAATAGAGTGATTAAAAAGCGGTTTTTATGTATAATACATACTTACATGCATAATTATACTCTTAGTAGAGAAATACTGATAATTTAAAAGATTTGTCATCTAATGTCGTAAATAAACACAGTTTTTACGCTTACATTGCAAACTTTGCACTGTCTAAATTGCTACGAGATAGAACAACCTTAAATACATTATGCTTTTAATATAGATCAACCTGGCCCTTAACAGCACTTAATAAATACACGAGAAAACATACTAGAATCAGTCGTCAGCAGAGCTGAATAAATAGGCGATTTTATCGAGCTTCCGAGTAAAGATTGTGAATCAAAATATAACAACGAATATAATTAACTAAGAAACTGAATTGTAAGTTAAAAACTTTTGTGTAACTACTATGAATTCTAAGAATTAAATCAGAAATCAGTAGAAAAACGAAAAGAAATACACCAATTGGAATGTGACAATAAACATCTTAACATTATTACAATGTAAATTATAGCGCTACTCATGTTTTTAGAAGTAATTATTCATCCGCTCGCATGCAGCCAGCCTTGAAAGCTCTCTGGCCGAAAATCGTAATAGATATCTATGTGGTGCATATTATAAGTAAGTGCATGACGTAATACGAGATCAAGGTTTTAACAGGAATAAATAAAGTTTTCTACTAAAACTGAACAGCCATTACTTAGAGGGAGACATTTTGAATCGTTCAGACAGATCTGCGTAGGTACGATCCGAATACTTCTTGTTTGGTACGTATTGTGCGGCGCGGCGTCATTAACCGCCGAAGAAAGAAGGTTTCTCAATTCGACCATTTTTTAATTATTGGAGTGCGCCTACTACTGCTTAGGTATGGCATCAACATCATCATCATCATCAGCCCACGTTCGTCCGGTGCATGACATAAAATGTAGGTGTCCCTCATAAACTTGGACGCCGCTCAACTCGGTCCTCCATCTTTTTCCTCCAACCTTGCCTGCCTATTTATCCACCTAATTGTATAATATTGTAGTCTAGGTGTCAGTGATTTCATTTTAAATACAATTAGCTCCAATGTTTTGACTGTTTGCTCCAATGTTTGTTGTTTGTTTGGTATTCTACTGTAATTAATCTCCAAGCGCCTTCGTCTTCATCACGCCACTTAGCTCGCTTCTTTCTTTGTAATAAGCCATAAAGCTTAAAATTGTGTATTGTACACTTGTATACGTTAGAAACCAACTCATGTAATCAGTGATCATCTAAATATTGTATACTCGGCTTCTAAAAATACAAATGTTTCCGAAAAATAATTTGCAACAGAAGATTACTACTTATATAGGTATTATTACTTACCTATTTTAATAGATGATGACATGGTCTAGTTTCTGATTTAGGTACACTGTACACAGTATACTTATATAATAGGTACAAAATACAATTTTAGGAATTTCGGCTCTTATTGGAGACAAAAGCGCCGCCGAGGCCGCCCCCGAAAGAGATGGCGTGACGATCTGCACACACACCAGGCAGACTGGCAAGAGGCGGCGCTTGATCGCGATATGTGGAGAGACTTGGGGGAGGCCTTTGCCCAGCAGTGGGACAGTATAGGCTAGATATAATAATTGGAGACAAAGAAGCGAGCGAAGTGGCGTGATGGCCTGTTGTTGACGAGAGTAGAATGGTGTCGATTTTTATTCAAGTTTTATGTAATTGAAAGGCTGAGAGGAGATCGCGTTTGTCGGTTATGGGACGCCCAATTGTCTCATAATTTAAAGTTAGCCTTTTGTTCACATTTTTTTGTTATTATTGCAAATGCCACTATTGAGAAAACAAAAGGAAACAATACTACAGCTCATCAGTAAATAACACTTGTGTTAACCACAGATCAGCCACATGCTCATCTACAGAAAATCCAAGTGCTCCACACCACTGTCACATTGCATCGTGCCCAGAAAGCAGTGTTGCCTCGTTGGATGGCAATACTTATACGTTGGGCCAGATTGTACACCATTATTTGGTCACACGTCGCCTCGCGCAAACTCTCAGATATACAAGGTTATTTTAAAACACCAGCAACCTCGCCGGACCAGGCAGCCAACATCATAAACAACAACATGCAATGTACTACTTTTAAAAATTTGTTTCATTTTTCATACTCGTATAAACATTATTTAATACTCCATCTGAATCAGGTGGCGCAGGATAGAAATACACAGAGAGCCTTGGCACAGGACGCTTTTACCAGCAGTAGAACAACATAGACTAAATAAAAAGAACAAAAAAAACCATCTGAATGCGTTGATCTGGGGGCACTGCAGTGCCTAATTTAAAACAAAAGATTTTTACCGACTTGGTATTACATGGATCTCACAACTTTTTACAGGAGAAGAACTGCGAATTGCGAGACTTGGGTTTTTTACAAGTTGTGTTTTTGAAGACATCTCATCTATATTTGTAGTTATATGAAAGTAAAATGTAAGAAATTATCAAAAGTTTTATGTAGTACCTTAGATAATTTCTTTCAACTTTTGTTATTTATGATTTTGACAGCCTGGTCCTGAGTCCTGTGAGGTTGCTGATGTTTTAAAATATTTTAATTAGCTATTTGCGCAGCAGCTGAATTTAGATCATTCTATATAATTTAGCGACTAATAAACGATAACGTCGGCCACAGTTATCAGTACCAGAGTGACCTAGGAATTCAATTATTAAGTGAGATGTTGTAAAGCGATAATAATAGACTAATATTAATTTGGTTTAAGCTCCCTACAAATGTAGTATCGCTACTACTTCAATATTATGTAGATTAATTTGTTAGACATTGGTAGTGTTTTTTTATGAATCATGTCGTTATTATTGATTTTATTACAAACAGAGCAGCGGTTTACCCGCTGAAAAGTATCCTATGTGTTACTATTATTCCAAGGTCTAAGCTACCGATATACCAAATTAGCTCAATCACTTCAATGGGTTTAGGTGTGAAGAGGTTATAATATAATACACACACTAATCTAGACACTTTCTTATTTATTTTTAAACGTTCTGATACAAGTCTGACAAATCAAGTAGGTAAACCAACGCGTACGTGACTTTACGTGTGAGTATGTGTGCAGACTAGCTAGCAGCTATACTACAACGTGTGCCATTTATGTGTGCGTGAAGATTCAAACTTAGTAGCGTGTGGCATTTTGCATGCAGTATTTACTTTACACAATCGGGAATTCCTTAGCAAGTTTTGTTATCAATTATTATATTAAGGTTATTATATAGTTAAGGTTATTATGCCTGGAATCTACTGCATAATAAACTAACTGCCCCTCAAATAAAAAAAATATAACCAAGACAAACATTGTAAACACATTATATTTTTCTTAAAAATGAATCAATATCAGTTTTTTGCCTGTTCTTCTCACAGATATACTTTCCGAATGGGTGGTAGTCTAAAATAAATTAGGTACTCTGTGAAAACTGACATGCAAAAATGCTTTATGATAAAATAGTCTATCAATAATAACTTAAAATAACTTTTATTTATTATAATAGCTTTAAAATTTTGAAAATTAAGAATTCCTGCATGGTAATAGTTTATTAAATAGCTGCAGGAAAATTAAATATCAGATATTACTTGGCAAAGCAGCAATTACTTAATATTGCCACAGATAAAAGAATTATTGCTTATATAGCTGCTATTATATCGCTTATGTTGCTTTATATCGCTTGGTATTAAATAAGGAGGAAAATGGTAATGTTGATCACTTGGCGGCAGTCTTCAGTTACGGTGCACGATTTGCAGAGAGATTTGGTTTTATCATGTGGGTGGTCGCTAGCCTAGGCCAAAGCCGATCAACAGTTAAGAGGAGGAAAAATATTATAGTCACAGGTGCGGGGGCGAAATTGAACTCGGTGATGCAAAATGCGAAACACATGTATAACTTCTAAAGGTGGTTAAGATATTCTATGTAATTAGGTATCTGTATTCCTTTCGTCATTCTAAAACATGAAATATCTAGATTTATATTAGCAAAACAATGAGCAAGGTCATGGGTATGAGGTATAGAGGTATATACCGAAATATACGTGATGCAGTGTTTTTTGCACTGCACAAAGTTTTTGCAAGTTATTTAGTTTAAGATCATCTATTATGTTCAAATAATTTTTCGAGCTCTTTAAACTTAAAACCTAACAGAGAGCCGATTGCTATTAACCAAGAAAAAGTATATTTTCTTCATAGAGAATAGTCAGAATTCAGAATCATACAGTGCTCTAATCTTAGATGTTTTTTGAATGAGTGACAAAATGTACAAATCGAGTAGGTTACCTTTTATAATTGGTACCTACGCAATATGATGATGTATTTATTAGGTACCTATTGATTCATATTATATAGGTACCTACCTTTTATTACATTAATATTACCTATTATAATATCATACACGGCAGACGTATTTTATAGATGGGGAAATAAACAAAAATATATATGTATAATATTTTACCTTGACTAACAAAGTTTCTAAGTAACCAATGAAGAAACTGATAAAACCAGTAAGAATATTAATTTGTGTTATAGGAAAAACGTTATCTATCTAGGATAGCGTGAAACAGGAAAACATATTACCTGTTATAATACCTAATTGTAGATGACGTACCCATAGCCGGGCACCGTTAATCAAATAGTTAACTTCGTTAATCGTTAATCCGCTACAAAAAAAGTTAGCTTCGTTAAACGTTAAAGCGTTAAATTTCGGAAGAATTAACGCAAGTTAACGTTAATCGTTAATACGTTAATATGTGCAAAATTGCATTTTTATATCGTTGCGTTAGTGAACTTATAAAACCTATTGGTTTAGGTTCTGGAAGTTAGCAGGTTAGGAACAAAACAAAAACTTGTATAATTCAAACATATAGTTCAGTGAATTCAAAATGTGTAATTTAATCGGCGGGCATAAGGTGCATAACATTCCCCTTCATGATCATTAACATGCTGAAGTTCTCGTCTGAAAGCAAGGCTCGTTTTGGTGTTAAATTGTCTTTACCCGTACAATACAGACGTTTAACTGCAGCGCTTGAGGGTATAGCAGTATTGTATTTATTAATCAATAGATTTATGAATATCTCTGTTCCCCGAGGAATGCAGCATAGGACGAGTCTTTTGATTTCATGTCTAGCCACATTTTAACGAGACTTTGCGCTTTACTCTGAAAGCGTTTGAGCTCTTTGGTTTTTCTATAGACTGAGTGACAGAATTGAAAAAGTCTTCCGCGTCATCATCGTTGTTACACGCATTGCTCCCTCCGCCATTTAAACTATCTCTATCCTTCGAATTTTCCGCTGCTTCTTGTCGTAAGGCGGTTAATAGCAGGCATTGAATTAACGATTAACGGACTTTTGCATATTAACGGAAGTTAACGTGTCCGTTAACATTTTTTAAAGTTAACTTAAAAGTTAATCCGTTAATCAAAATGTTAACTTCGTTAATTAACGATTAACGGATTAACGAGTTAATGCCCAGCTATGGACGTACCACAGTCCTCACTTTGCACTGGTTTATCAATGAAATCAGTTCCGCCTAGATTTTTTTATTATTAATCACTAGCTGACCCGCGCGCACTTTGTAGCGCGTGACAGTCAATTCATAGAGTGATGAATTCGGTGCACTCATTTGGATTATCATTGTATTTCCATTCCCAAGGAAAAAGGAAATTCACGTGTTTCCTCCGATTTATTTTGTGGGCGTAGACTTAGTGAAAGCTGGCAAATCTGGCCGATATTCGCTCCCGCTCTGGACAGCGAAGAATATCGCGCTGAATACTTCAAAACAATATTGTTTCGCTACTGCGGGCAATTATCCTATATTCATCCCCGAAATTCAAACTATCTCCACACTAAATTACAGCTAAATCGGTTTCGCGGTCATTAATAATTTCCTTCATAAATTTTAAAATAATATTTACTGTCCTTCCCGGTACTATTATGGGTGTTCGCAATGGCTATATTTTAATAATGCGTTATGCTGATATGCTACTTTGAAAAAACATGTTTTTTTATGTTATAATATAACTTTGACCATCTATGACCAAAGTACTCGTCAAGACGAATCATATGAGTCCAAACTCGATGGGGTTTTGTCTTTTAATTATGCGGTTCCTATGAGCACCTTCCAGCTCCACCATCAGACCCTGGTTACTATATAGTATCAAAGTACTCGTCAAGACGAATCAAATGAGCCCAAACTCGATGGGGTTTTGTCTTTTAATTATGCGGTTCCTATGACCACCTTCCAGCTCCATCATCAGACCCTGGTTACTATATAGTATCAAAGTACTCGTCAAGACGAATCAAATGAGCCCAAACTCGATGGGGTTTTGTCTTTTAATTATGCGGTTCCTATGACCACCTTCCAGCTCCATCATCAGATCCTGGTTACTATACAGCATCAAAGAACTCGTCAAGACGAATCAAATGAGCTCAAACTTGACGGGGTTTTGTCTTTCAATCACGGAGTTCCTCTGGCCACCTTCCAGCTCCATCATCAGACCCTGGTTACTAAATAGTATCAAAGCACGTGTCAAGACGAATTAAATGAGCCCAAACTCGACGGGGTTTTGTCTTTTAATCACGGAGTTCCCCAGGCCTCCTTCCAGCTCCATCATCAGACCCTGGTTACTTTATAGCATCAAAGTACTCGTCAAGACGAATCAAATAAGACCAAACTCGATGGAGTTTTGTCTTTCAATCACGGAGTTCCTCTGGCCACCTTCCAGCTCCATCATCAGACCCTGGTTACTATATAGTATGAAAGTACTCGTCAAGACGAATCAAATGAGCCCAAACATGACGGGGTTTTGTCTTTTAATCACGGAGTTCCTCTGGCCACCTTCCAGCTCCATCATCAGACCCTGGTTACTATAAAGTATGAAAGTACTCGTCAAGACGAATCAAATGAGCCCAAACATGACGGGGTTTTGTCTTTTAATCACGGAGTTCCTCTGGCCACCTTCCAGCTCCATCATCAGACCCTGGTTACTATAAAGTATGAAAGTACTCGTCAAGACGAATCAAATGAGCCCAAACATGACGGGGTTTTGTCTTTTAATCACGGAGTTCCTCTGGCCACCTTCCAGCTCCATCATCAGACCCTGGTTACTAAATAGTATCAAAGTACTCGTCAAGACGAATCAAATAAGCCCAAACTCAATGGGGATATGTCATTTAATCACGGAGTTCCTCTGGCCACCTTCCAGCTCCATCATCAGACTCTGGTTACTAAATAATATCAAAATACTCATCAAGACAAATCAAATGACTCCAAACTCGATGGGTTATAATTTATAATGTCTTTTAATTACGGAGCTCATGTGGCCTCTGTTCCTGATCAGACAGCATTACCCTAGTATAGAGCGAGCCGTCTACCACGAATATAATTTTACCAGCCGGAATTTTTTTAATTAATTTTATACCTCCTGTATAAAATAAATAAAAAAAGGTAAAAAAATGTTTTTAAGTTAAGTTAAGGTAAATCCTGAGATCGGGCGTATTTAAGTGATTCCCGTGGCAAATTTTAAACCTAAGTTTTATTGAATTTTGCATGTAATAAATCAAATTTCACATAATTATAAGCACATCCATCAAATAGGCATTATCATAACTTGTTCTGTTCAGAAGATATTTAAATTTAAATTTTTGGTTCCACGGGAATCAATAAAGTGTGGCATGGGAATCAAAATTAAAATTCTTTTTTTTGAATTCTATGTTATTATTTAAATATTGACCTCTACATACCAATCATATAAAAAAGAAATGATTAAAACGGTGTTCCAAACAAATATACACCAAACATAATGTATTAAAAAGGCCTATATTGGCTCTCTATATAATAATCATGTAAACTTAATAAAATCATCGTATTGCTGACTTAAACAATGTAAAAATATTGAATAAATAGTATTAGATTAAGTTCTCAGTCACAGTCACTGACAGGATTCACTCCAGAAGCTGTCATCAGATTTTATATTTATCATTAGTTAGGTTAATCTGGACTTTGGTTGCAGTCAGCCCATAGTGTCGTTTTATTTTTGCAGCATACCTCATATCTTCTCAGTAGTTCTCAGCCATAAGACGTCTACTGCTGAACATAGACCTCCCCTTTAAAATCCTTATAGAGAACGGGTGTTGGAAGGGACTTGCTTCCAGCGTCTTCCTGCGACCTTAATAAGGTCGTCTGCTATACTTGTGGGTGGACGTTCTACGCTGCTTTTGCTTGTCCGTTGTATCCACTGGAATTTTTCAACCCCATCAGCCACCCGCTCTATGTGCTATATGGCCTGCCCATTACCACTTCAGCTTTCTAATCCACTGGGATATGTCAGTGACTTTGGTTCGTCTTCGGATCTCCTCATTCCTGATTCGATCACGTAGAGAAACCTCGAGCATAGCCCTCTCTATAGCTCGCTGAGAGACTTATTTTAATGTGTGGAATATAATGGTGCCGCATAAGCCAGAGCGACTACTACAGTACAATACACTACAAAAAAAAATCTGATTCTAATGAAATATACAAATATTAACTGTCAAAAGCACTCCATACCTGGTTTTGCTGTTATAGTTGGGTAAAAAGTATAAAAATTGAAAGAATGCGCCAGAAAACTCAGGAGAAAATTGATCACCGTGGTAAAACGCCATGAGAATCAATACCATGGAAATCAAATTTGTATAGTTTTCTGTCAATATTTTTAAATACTATAATTATAGACCAATAATAATAAAATATGTAATTAAAAATACCCTTTTCCTAACTGCACACCCTAGTCAAAAAACCGTTATGGATAAAAAAATATTTTTAAACATGGAAATGGTAATCAATGACCTAGTGAACCAAAACCACGATAATCAATTTCTCACCTTTGTAAATCCAGTTTATAATCACGAGAGGAGCAACCCCTCTTCACAATGTTTAGAGCGCAATTGAAGTTAGCCAACAGCGGGCGTACAAGCTTCTAAGTCTTGTGGTTTGTGAAATGTGGGTAGATATGTTGCGCGCCATGGCAATCACTATTTGTCCGGGGACAAACATAAATTTGTTATTTTTTCTAAAACTATGCTGAGTACAGCCTTCGCGTATTTTTTTAATCGTATAACAGTTTACCCTTTACAGCTTAGGTCACAGCAATTAATCAAATTCCTATTATAAGTTAGTGTAAAAAAAATATTTTGTTCCAAAAATGTGTAAGGGACACCCCACGGTAATCAAATTTCAGGGCTTTTACATTTTTTTTCAGGTACTTGCAGCTAAATTTAAGCTCATGTCTATCATGCATCAAGTAGATTAAACCTTAAACTAACAGAAAAAAAATACCCTTGAGTAGAATTTTTATGTTACGGGTAGTTTATTCCCCCAGACACGCAAAATTTTGTCTCTCAGGATTCACCCTTAAACGGTTTTATTGTAAAAATGTACTTAAAGCTAAAAAATAAAATCGTGAGGCACGTCAAATATCTAAATCTTTAATGAACATTTTCACTGACAATTGTAGATATTTGACGTGCCTCACGATTTTATTTTTTAGCTTTTAGTACATTTTTACAATAAAACCGTTTAACTTAAAAACATTTTTTTACCTTTTTTATTTTTAGGCTTTTTAGTACAATGTATGTATTCTACTTGTCAAGCCCTTTCATTTGATACCCATATTGATGGGATTGAAAAAGAATTAGGTTATCCGCCATTTTGTAGCGGCGGCCATCTTGAATTTACAATAATATTGAATATTCATAATTGTATTGTCACCAGAACCAAAGACGTATACCAAATTTCAGGTCAATCGGTTGAAAGGAAGAGGGTGAAATTTCAATTACTAAATTTGACCCAAGAAAGAAAAAAGAATATAAAACAAACAGAGTAAGCTAAATAAAACCGTTTAATAATAATAAAAAGAGTTCTTACACCTTTTTTAAGTGTGGGCGAGTGAAGCAGGGTGGCGAACTATACTTTACTTTAAACTAATATATACTTTTTACTATTTGACTTTTTTCCTTGAAGACTTCAGAGCAAACTAATATTATATCTCTTTACCGTGCTAATATTACCGGGGGTAGACTTCCTCTGCAGGAGGTCGTCTAGGTGGGTACCCCAACAGTGCCAGTTATTCTACCGCCTGAGCAGTAATGTGTCGACATTACTGTGCTTCGGTAGGAGGGCACTGTAGCTAGTGAAATTACAGGGCTAAAGAGTCTTAACATGTTATGACTCTTTAATAAGAAGCGTTGGTGCAGTGCACCTAGAATTGCACATCATTGTGAAATTCTAGGTAGCACTGTACTGATTATGGGCAGCGTTATCTCTTAACATCAGGAGAGCGTCTTGCTCGTCTTCTACTTCATCACATAAAAAAAAATTATTCAGAATCATCATCATCATCATCTCAGCCGTAAGACGTCCACTGCTGAACATAGGCCTCCCCTTTGGACTTCCATATGTACCGGTTGGAAGCGACCTGCATCCAGCGTCTTCCGGCGACCTTTATAAGGTCGTCTGTCCACCTTGTGGGTGGACGTCCTACGCTGCGTATGCTAGTCCGTAGTCTCCACTCGAGCACTTTTCGACCCCATCGGCCATCTGCTCTCTGCGCTATGTGGCTTGCCCATTGCCACTTCAGCTTGCTAATCCGCTGGGCTATGTCGGTGACTTTAGTTCGCCTACGGATCTCTTCATTTCTGATTCGATCACGTAGAGAAACCCCGAGCATAGCCCTTTCCATAGCTCGCTGTGTGACTTTGAGCTTCGACATGAGGCCAATAGTGAAGGACCACGTTTCGGTGCCGTAAGTCATCACCGGTAACACACATTGATTAAAGACTTTCGTCTTGAGGCACTGAGGTATGTCGGACGAAAAGACGTTGCGTAGTTTCCCGAACGCTGCCCAACCGAGTTGGATTCGGCGGTTGACCTCTTTCTCGAAGTTGGACCTACCTAATTGGACTACTTGTCCTAGATAGATTCAGAATAAATATTTAAAATTAATTTCTAAGTTATTTGCTCTAAAACTGTTTGCAGAATAAACTATATTTCCTAAGACATTAGTTCCATTATTTTCCATTGGCGCTAATTTGTATGAAAAATAATTTACTTTTACAATGAACTTTAAATGATTTATCTTCAGATGATTTTACATGTTTTAGAAATTAAAAATAAGCAGCACAAAGATACTTATTACTGATATTTAAATTTACACGCGTCATGCGCACATTAGATTAGTTCCATTATTTTCCGCTGGCGCTGTATAGTATCAAAGTACTCGTCAAGACGAATCAAATGAGCCCAAACTCGATGGGGTTTTGCCTTTTAATCACGGAATTCCTATAGCCACCTTCCAGCTCCATCATCAGACTTCAGATCACCTCCATGTCATAAAATTATTGCATTGTCATCCGATTGCCGGTATGCGAAATTTCAGCTCAATCGGAAACCGTGACTGCTCGGTAGATTGCTTTTCACGAAAGGAGTTCTTTTTGCGGGGCGCCACTATCGCAAATTTTAAAAGTTAGCATATTTATAACTTTTTAACGCCTCATAATTTCTCATGTGTAATTTCTTTATTAAATATGTATCTATTTTATCTAACAAATAAAATTATTTATGGCATGAAGTCCAGTATTTACCAAAAAAATTTAATTTAGTTTCCGCAAAATTCCGCGGGACCTCTTTCGTGAGAAGGACTCTTCCACTGAGGTGTATACCTATAATATTTATACCTCAGCGGATGACTATTAGAGTGCTTTTCACGAAAAACGTACATTATGCTACCCACTATTGCTCATTTTAAAAGTTTTCATAATATCTATAACATTAATTTAACTCCATAATATAATTTACAATATTTAATTTCTTAATCTACTATATAAAAATAAGTCGGGTTTTCCTCCCTGACGCTATAACTCCAGAACGCACGAACCGATTTCCACGGTTTTGCATTCGTTGGAAAGGTCTCGGGCTCCGCGAGGTTTATAGCAAAGAAAATTCAGGAAAAATTTCAAAAGAAATGAAAAAAAGTAAAAAAAATAAGTTATTCAATTGGAAACCACGCGCGTATTGGGCAAATGTCAACAGCAGGCATTTGTCTTTAAGGTGGTAATGGCCGTGTCGGCGCGGAGGATATTGATAAGTTTTATTGCAACCTTATTTCGAATTAATACTGGCAACGTAGTAGCCAATGGCTCTCCTTGGATGAATACAAAAAAAAGCGTGTTCTTGGGCAAATTTTTATTAAATTTCAACAGCAGGCATTTGTCTTTAAGGTGGTAAGTTGAACTGTGTAAATTATGTGGATCGTGAATTTGAGGTTAAATAGGGATGTTGACACATGTTACGAATTGATATAAAGTTATGTTTTTCACATAAAAGACAGTATTTAAAAACCTAAAATCACATTTTAAGGATCTATTGACAAGCCAAAATTGAATAAAATCAATTTTAATTTCAAAAAAATTTACTTATTATTACGCGAATGCGAACGCCAATCAGAGCGCGTGACGTCTCACCATTGGCTGGACCTTACGCTTACTATGAAATGTTCCTGATTTCGACACATTTTAATTATTCATAACATAAAAACCACTGAACCGATTTTGATGCAACTTATACTGTGCCCTTAGTTGGTCCATACTTAAACCAAAAATAAAGTCAATAACTAAAATGTCTCTCTGAAAATATAAGATTCATTTTGGTTATTGACTAAAATTATTAATTAAAATTTGTCGAAATCAGGAACATTTCATAGGAAGCGTAACGTCCAGCCAGTGGTATGACGTCGCGCGCTGTCTGATGACACTTCGAAACGTTTTAGGCAGTATTTAAAAAATCATTTTTATTTACGTATTTTTATATTGAAATTTCATATATTTTTGCATAAAAATATGATATACGTTTATGAAATGGGTCTATCTTCTACTATATAAAAATAAGTCGGGTTTTCCTCCCTGACGCTATAACTCCAGAACGCACGAACCGATTTCCACGGTTTTGCATTCGTTGGAAAGGTCTCGGGCTCCGTGAGGTTTATAGCAAAGAAAATTCAGGAATTTTTCAGGAAACCATCTGGTGGCGAAACGGAGTTCGCCGGGTTTGCTAGTAATAGGTATTTATTTCATCTAACCATTAAAATTTATTTGGGATATGGAATAGTCCAGTAGTATTTTATAAGTGAATCTTTAGATTGATATTACTCTTTTATTTAAAAACCGATTTAAATAAAACCAACACTATTAGAAAATTAGAGAAATCTGCAACGTTTTAGCTAAAACTGCATTCAATTCGGTTGTGCCGTTTTATCACACATAAGTAATAACCTTTTAATAAACATCGATAGATGGCGTATTTTTAGTTTGTCGCACTTTTTGCTTTTTGATTTTTTTGAATTGAATTTACTTTATATTCTATTACTTTTACTTCGAAATTTCGATGTAAATTAGGGGCGATGTGTCCGATATAAATGATTATTATTTATTTTATTATTTTATTTTACGTTTCCCTAGGAAAAATTGACAAAATGTTTTACGAATTAGATCGCGCAAGCGACTTTTTCGCGTCGTTTTGTTCATATGCGTATTTTCACAGTTCATCTTAGTAAAGGATCACAGTGAATGGGGAGAAATTTCCATTCTTATTATATGTATGGATATGGATTTATTTATAGATGTCTTATATATACTGAAATGTTTGCATTTTACTAATAATAATTTATTATTTCGTTTACTAGGCTAACTCCAGACCAGACCGGGGCTTTTGATTATAATCGAATACACATATTATTATTAAAACGTTTAACATACAGTTTTTAAGCTCATAAGCTGAAGGTAAAGAATGACGGTTATTGGTGTCTGCCCTAGAGCCCAAAGTGAGTTAAAAACCACCTCTTCATAGTATGTCATCTTCGTAGCTTGTTTTAAATCATCGAGGACATATCCAATAGAGGGGCAATAGACAAAGTTTTCCTTGAAATAATTTTTTTCACAATTTGACGACTCCGCCCACTTTTCCTATTGGCTACGCTGGTTTTAGTGATGGGCAACGAAAAAGTTTCAATTTAAAACTCGATTATGCCAAGTAATCGATTACAAAGCGATAATATAATATTTTTGACTAAGAGGCAGAACATACGCTCGGTTGCAAATCTGATCTTTTGTTTTAAATGGTGTTAATGTCGGAAATCATAAAGGAAGATTTTTGCTTTCCAAAGACATTGTTAGTTCCGATTTCATCTTATAGCAAAAATAGCGTTTTAGTTTTAAACAAGTCAAATATAAAATAATAGCTTATGCTCGCGGCTTTGCCCGCATGGCAAAATCCTTTCTTAGGGGAGGTCTACGTCATTAACCCTATTAATATTCCAAATTTCAACCCAATCCGTCCATCGGTTTAGGCTGTGCGTTGATAGATCAGTCAGTCAATAAGTCAGTCACTCTTTCCATATATAAATTTAGATTCTTAAAGACATCCGATTTATACACATGCATGCAAAGTTTAAGCTAAATTGAAAACTGGGAAGTAGATTAAATTTTACTTGCAAGATTTGATTATAGACAACAGGACAGGCGAATGTAAAAAAAAGCTTGTGAATAAAATTAAACAAAAATTGCCCCCTACGCAACGCTTTCAAAATTACCTATTTTGTGGATGGTGGCCATCTTTGATTTTAAATTTATCATAATAATATATACTACATACTACTACTAGTCAAGCCCTTTCAACTTTCATTTGATGCCCACATTGACGGGATTATGGAGAAAATAATTAATCAGCTATTTTTAGCGGCGGCCATCTTGGATTTTAAATGTATTAAATGTAATGCATATATTTTACTAGTCAAGTCCTTTCATTTCATACCCTTACATTTGACGAGGTTGTGAAGAAAAAAAATAATCCGCCAAATTGTAGCGGCGGCCATTTTAGATCGATTTCCACCAAACACGGCTAAGAAAACTCTCGACTACCTTTCGACTCTACTTTCAAACAAAAAAACAAGATCAAAATCCGTTCATCTGTACGGGACCCAGAAGTAAGACAAAGTACATGAGCAACGATGCCACAGACAGACAGACAGACACGAATTGAAATCAAATTTTTAGGGTAGTTCCCGCGTGCCCCACTATCCGCCCCACTGGTGGGGCAGGTAAAACTGTCAAATAATTTTTGTGTCTCACGCACCCCACTGATCGCGTTTTGGTGGGGCGGGTTCTTCCAAGACACCATCAGCCTAAGACTACGAGAACTTTCCGAGATATTGATATTTTAATTTTGATAGCTGTCATTTGAAATGAAGATTTCCTCAAGACCCTTCATTTCTTCCATCACTTTCACATATTTGCAAGGTAGATAACAAGAAAAAGGTACCAGGAGATCATAATTGAAATGAAGTCTTACATACGAGTATTCGTTGACTTGTACTGCTTTGCCTGTACCTGCGTCTATTAATGAAAAAAACACATGTTATCCCATTCATATAAATTACACAAAGGTACATAAAAGTTCGAATTAATCAGGAAAGTGCGACTAAAATCACCGCAATACGAGATTTTAATAATATATTATCAGATGGGATGATTTTCTTATGTGTTGTTTGTCTACTAAATAGTACATAGTTCCTTATAATTTCTGATCTCCTAGTTCTTCGCAAAATATTTGCATTAATAACACCATTCATCATTTAGTCGTGCCCAATAAATTATATTTTTGCATGAGTTACAGCGCTCTGATGGGGCGCGTGAAGTGTACTTTTTTAATATTATCACCCGCCACACTAAAACGCAATCATTGGGGCGCGTGAGAAGCAAAAAATATTTGACAGTTCCACCTGCCCCACTAGTGGGACGAATAGTGGGGAACACGGGAACTACCCAATTTTTACAACACAAGTGAATTATATTAAAAATTAAAAAAAACCCCCAACGCATTCAAAATATGTAATTTTGTGGTTGCAACCATCTTTTAGTTTTTCAGATGTTAGTTTATTAAAATCTGTTTATTATAGTTTGTAGTTTTCTACTAATCAAACTTTTTAGTTTAATTCCCATGTTGAGGGAGTTGTGGAAAAAAATGTAATCACCATTTCATGGCGGCTAAGAACACTCTAGACTATTTCTACCTAAAAAAAAACAATCTCAAAAAATAAAAAAATAAAATCCGTAATACAGAGACAGACAGACACGTCATACTTATAACACCCCGTATTTTTCCGTGGGGGGTTAAAAAATAAATAGTGACGATATTGCCACGATAAAATTTTATGAGAATAACCCACTATAAAAAATCATCTGCTCTAGTTGTCAACTTATAAATGACATGGAATTCAAGGCGACTGTCCATTATACCGTATCATACAATAATAATAATTGTCTTAGGAACATGCCAAACCGAAAAACAACATCAGGCCCTTTTTACACTAAACGATTCGTGAGTATTCACCTTTGTAAATAAACGGCATAAACTCACTTGTATTTACTTCGGCTTCGTGCCGACTGCAGCTACTCCTTAAAGTAGATCCTCGTACAGGATCGAACCGGTCGGCACAAAGCCGAAATAAATACAAGTGAGTTTATGCCGTTTATTTACAAAGATAAACATCTGGCCCATGCCATTATGAACCTTATTTTCATTTATTTATTGCAAATAGCTTAAAATTAGGTTTTGGTAGATAACCGCATTATATATTATATATGTACCACGGCAGTATTGTATGTATTAAAAAGTAAGAGAACATCGTTGCGAGCCTTGCACGGAGCGTTAACAATAAATATCGCTGAGAATATGTTGCTGATACTGACAGGTCTATTCATGGCATGCAATGTTGCCAAACAACTGCGTGTGGGGACTGGGGACCAGAATGCAGTGAGTGTACGGGTTTATAGCCACGAATGATGACCGATAAAAAGATAATAATATAAACTTATTTTCATTATTAATAAAGAAAACTCATCTAAGTTCATCTGTTGCCAGTTCAACGAAAAAGGTTAACACGTAAAGATGCTTGAACATGTAAGCAACATATTATATTGATAGGCATACAAAAATGAAATTGGTACTGCATTCTCGTGATTAGATTCTGTTTTGAACACGGGCAAAATACGAGAGAAAGAAGAAATGCAAACGGGCATATGGTACGGTATAGTGGGCAAACCCCTTAAAACTCATTTCTTGCAATGTTATTTTGGAATATTTTCTAATGAACATACACATTACACATTAGCTATTTTTAACATATTTACAGCTGAACTAATCAAATTTGGTATAATAGGTAGCTTAGGCTCTATAAGTCTCTCTAGGCTCTTGACAATAGGTAACAGTAGGTACTTTTCAATGGGTAAAACTGGATAGGAATAAATGAATTTCCGTAGTAGTCGTACTGAACTATGAGTCGTCAACATGGGCCTACAGAACATATTATGCGCTAGTTGTACCTAAAGATAGCATGCAATTAGACCTGGTCGAAGATGTGGTGTGCATTTGTCCTCTAATCGATTATCATGCATCGATTCAATCGTCAAAATATTCACAACACTGGCTAAATACGAGTCAGTAGACAAGGATAGCTATTTGGAGAAAACGCTTTATTAGAAAGAGAGGCAATTTGCCTGACCAGTATAACTTGATCCCTCACTAGAACAAAAAATTATCATAATTTTGAGGATTATTTTACATTTCTGGGGATATTAAAATCGATTTAATAAATTTAGATATTTTATATGTATACTTTATTATATAATAATACGGTAAACAGTTTTATAAAAAAATAAGAAGTCGTGATTTTTTTGTTAAAGAGAATATTCCGTGAGGCCCGCGTAGTTCCTTAAACTGGCCGCTACTAAACGGCGCGTCACGTGGCGCTACGAGTGGGGTAGCAAATACAACCAGTGTTGATATACAAAAAATCCGCCGATGCCCTCCCCCTGTTTTAAATTAATGGTTACTATCTAAACGACGTTGGAACTACGTACATTAGTAAAGAGGATATACGAGCAAATAAATTATAGACGGTTTATAATATACCTAAAGAATTGAGAGGCATGCCATGGTCCCCCATGGCATGAGAGGCTGTGTTCAGCAGTAGACGAACGTGGGTTGATGATTGATGATGATATACAGCGGAGACCCCAGATTATTTAAATTCAGTTTAATTACAAATTACAAGTAATCACTCGATTTAGTTCTAATGTTTCCTCTAGTGAATAATTTCTTAATAATTCCAAGTATAATATGTATTATTTAGGTGTACATTGTATGTAGTACTGGCACCATCTTTGGAATGGTTGAGCTAAATACCAGCTTGAGGCTTTGGATGTCATTGAACGTCGTGCCCGTAAACTAATTGTTGATAATAAGCTGAGACCAGACTACAAGATCTCGCACATCGACGCTCAGTTGCCAGTTGCCAGTTGCCAGCCTGTGCGTCTTTTTCAAACTCCATCATGAGGAGTGCTCCTCAGAAGTACAAAAATTAGCTATCTTTCGATGCACACTCTCAGACAATGTACAGGAGTAGGTATTGGTCACGGGATGGTGTCATCATAGCCCGTGTGCGTAAAAGCCTTAACGACTTTGCCTGGCGTATACGACTGTCGGATATCTTGGCCATAAGCGGATAAATGGGCGCGGTTTTTGACGGAAGCGTTGTAATTCTGTAGGCGTCATCCATAATTACAGAGCTTGCTTCCGTCCGAGAATCAAATATTATACATCCTAAAAAAGAGCAACTTTATTTTCAGCACAGCATAAAGATTGGTCACGAGGTAGGTATTCGGTATTAGTCGAAATTAGATCGACCACTGCGCGTTAAGAAGACTAGATGCTTCTTACTCGTAGAGTCAATAGCGGAGACGACCTCCGTCGTCTCGAATAACTCCGAATTAGGGACAAATGGCCTCAAACGGTTAAATGTCAGTGATCGTTTAATTATTAACACGACGACGACGATTATACCACCGTCGACGATTATAATTTTTATATAGGTATTACCGATTGGCAGAATAGTGGCTTTGCAGGGCGCGGGGGAGCGAATTCAACAACAATTTAGCCTAACTAGCGAGTCAGTAACGACAGACTGTTGAGCGGAGCTGAAATGTCCAAGGCCAGGTAAGATTGGAATGTAGGTACAACGTTGGTAAAGAAGGGGCGTCGATGAGTCGCGACCGTGCTTGGGGCACGAAAGGTGAAGCGCCGACAATACAACGCTTAAATTTTATTTGTAGTTCCGCAGCTTTCGTCTAAATGCAGTAGGTGTGATAAAACCGCTGGTCTACCTCAGAGGTAACTAACATATCCGTAATCTGATCGACGAAAAACGGCAAAATCTCGAAATTCATATTATTGCCGGCAAAACGAGAATGGAATTTTAATTCAACCGAATGACCCAATAAAAACAAAATGATCATAATCATAAATCTCCTCGAAAACAATACTAAATATTATGTTTGTAACCTAATGGCAGCTCAGTCCTCGTATTCAGAACCTACATTATTAACGCACAACTACTAATGACCGATCGCTTAAGCTTCCAGAAAACTTCACAATAATAACGCAAATACAACGCTACTAAATTATAAAATGCTAGACGGCTCATTGCCGTGCACTAGCGTATGAGTTTCACCGAACGCGAACGGATTATATGCCGGCCGGCGAGGCACAAGGGAAAGCGAAATATGTATAAATTAACTAAAATCATGAGTACACTATCATTATTAACATAGAATATGTTAGACAATCAATATATCAAGCCGAAAATACACATAACTTAATGTCATGGGCAGCAATTAGCGAATAACGTAGGTACAAAGAAAAATAGATGACATAATCATGATGTCCTACTTTCTATATAAATGCTTGTAAAAAGAATATATTAGCCCAGTCAATGAGTGACCAAAAAGGGTATGTGGATCGAAAAGTCGAAAGCAGAAAAACTAACTTAGTAACTTTGTTTGGACTAGTTAGGAGATAAACATACTAAAAGTCCCCACCCCTCCGAGGTGAGCCCGAGGGGGGGAGGCCGAAGAAGGTCCCATTTTTAGGTTTTTTGCTTATATGTCAAAAACTGTGCGTTGTACGATATTTTGTTGTACAACATTATTAAACCTCATAAAATTTTCTACAACTTCGACCTTAACACTTTTCATCTATTTCCCATCGTTGTCCAGCTATGAGCTTCCAAACATGGTCTATTTTGAAGACGCTTAAATTAGTTTTCCATACAAAGTTGGTAAAAAAATCTTACAAATAAAATTTGACCAACTTCTGGTTGTCGTATCATAATGAAACTTTGCAAATGTCTAGAAATCTGACGACAGTTTAATAATCTGGTACCACTGAGCTGATCTGATGATGGAGCCAGGAGATGTCTAATGAAACTCTTCAATGGCTATTAGTAAACCCGTCGAGTTTGGGCACATTACATTCGAATCGATGAGACTTTTTCATAACACTTGCTCTCGAGGGTCTGATAATGAACCAGGAGGTGCCTACGTCTCATCAATCCGAATGTAATGAGCCTAAACTCGCCGGTTTTACTAATAACCATTGAAGAGTTTCAGTAGACTAGACACCTCCTGGCTCCATCATCAGATCAGCTCAGTAGTACCAGATTATTAAACTGTCATCAAATTTCTAGACATTTGCAGAGTTTCATTATGATACAACAACCAGAAGTTGGTCAAATTTTATTTGTAAGATTTTTTTACTGACTTTGTATGGAAAACTAATTTAAGCGTCTTCAAAATAGACCATGTTTCATTTTATGAGGTTTAATAATGTAGTACAACAAAATATCGTACAACGCACAGCTTTTGACATATAAGCAACAACCTAAAAATGGGACCTTCTTCGGCCTCCCCCCCTCGGGCTCACCTTGGAGGGGTGGGGACTTTTAGTATGTTTATCTCCTAACTAGTCCGAACAAAGTTACTAAGTTAGTAAGTATTTCTGCTTTCGACTTTTCGATCCACATTTCTTCTTTCACTGGACTATATTCAGAAATCACTTGTTAGAATCTAATTTAGGTATGTCCATAAGGGCGGGTGAAATAGCTCAGAGGTTCTTAGAAACGTCATACGACAACATCATAGAATGTAAGCTAGAAATCTGACTCGTAAAGGAACAAATAAATGAAGGGCGCGACAGAAAATGAATTTCTGTTAAATTAGGCTTTGTACAGCAGAGGTATTTGGGTGTATAGCGAAATATGCGAATTGAAATGCGAATATTTGAGATGTTAGGATAGTACTGCTGTGGATGGATACAAGCACTCCAATCGGCTCTTTTTCAAGGTCTTCACACTGGTCGGTGCACAGTGCACCCACGTGGTCGTAACTCGGTCAAATCAGAATCCTCAGATTTTACAAACACTTCACGCAACGAATCGTTTTTTTCTCCGGGGGTAGACTTCCTTTGCAGGAGGTCGTCTAGGTGGGTACCCCAACAGTGCCAGTTATTCTACCGCCTGAGCAGTGATGTGCAAACATTACTGTGCTCCGGTAGGAGGGCACTGTAGCTAGTGAAATTACTGGGCTAAAGAGTCTTAACATCTTATGACTTTTGAGTAAGAAGCGTTGGTGCAGTGCTCCTAGAATTTCATATAATTGTGAAATCCTAGGTACTGATTATGGGCAGCCGTTATCTCTTAACATCAGGAGAGCGTCTTGCTCGTCTTACACTTCATCACATAAAAAAAAACTAACAGGTTACAAGGGCTCTATAATAATACCTCCGGTCAGTGCCGGTTTTAACATTACCAGCGCCCTGGGCGAGATTTCTACGGCGCCTCCTAAAAGCAATTCAAACCCATACTAAAAACGAAAAAGGAAAAAATTCCAGGATTTTTTTCTGGGCCGAATCCGATGGGCAAAAAAAATCATGGGCGTATCTAGAAAAAAAAGGTAGCACTCCGGGAGTGCCGGCAGAAGTGAAAACTTCAATATTAACGTTGTGTTTAATTATAAGTATAAAAGTACTATCATTTATGAGGTAGAATACAATGTTTATTTATTGCGCTATCGTACACAAATATGACAATTTATATGTTGTTATTTATAATATTATATCGTTATTTATAATATTACATTAAATTTTATCTCTCAGAAAAATCAACTTCCATCCATAATTTCGACGACTTTTACACCATCAACAGAGCAGCACACTCAGGCACGGTAGAAAGAGTGGGAGATACTAGTTCCTCTCCCTTCCCCTCGATCTTACGCTTTTTCGATCAGCATCACGTGACCCTGACGCGAGTTTTAAAGTTTTTACCCATACAAAAAAGTGCTCAGCGCCGCTAAAGAAGTTTTCACTTCAAAATCCACCTTTCCAGCTTGCTGCGAGCTCCGAGAAAATTTTGAATTTTCAGCACGAATGATGTGCGTTTATCTTCTTTCGAGTGGCAAAGAAACTAAATGTTCTTATAAAAGCGCGAGCAGCTCGCTACGAGCACCGAGAAATATTAAATTTTTCAGAACGCCCCATTATAGAGCCTGTGGCGCCCCTTTTATCCGGCGCCCTGGGCGGTCGCCCAACCGCGCCCTACCCTAACGCCGGCACTGCCTCCGGTAACAATGAGAAAAGCAGCAGCTATAATATTAATTGTTAGTGGCAAACACCATCGTTCCGAACGATAGACTAGTGACTTTTCTACATAGGTAGGGCCTACCCAATTTACAAGCGCCTACCTGGTAGGCGCTTGTAAATTGGGCTGCGATGAATGAAAGTTAAGGAACAATCCTATAAATCGACTAACAACGCCGTATAGAGAATCGAGGTTAACATTTTTACGTTGCTAGAGCCGCTCTGCAGAAACAGATTAAAATTTAAATATTGGTTTGTTTTTTATTTATTACTAGAAATGTAGGTCGATAAACCAAGATTAAGTCAAGTTCTTTAATATATAAAAGATAATATTGAAATAGAAAAAATAAATATAAATAAAATAAAAACAAAATCTTTAAAATCTGAAAAATTAGGTATCACTAAATAGCTAGGATCTAATAAGCCTATTAGTGGTGGCCAGAATTTGGCATTGCCTCGTTGAATGCAAATCCAAGACTATAATTTATAATTTTAATTGTATGTCACAACGTGTATTCGCCATTATAGATATAATAAAATAACGCGCATCGAACAAATTAATAAGTATATTAAAACTCTTCATAGTAGAATAATTCTACCAACACCCTAATTTAATATAAGCATTGATTTTATTTCATAGAAAACGCTATAAAACTCTTGAACAAATACCCCAGACAATATAAAGTATTTATTTTAACCGAATGCCGATGTAACACCAGAGTAAAACCACAATTATTAATCATAGGGTAAATGAACTGAGTCATAATGGTCCCTACGTCTTCATTATTATTTATTAAAGAAAACAGATACCTATAATATGTATGGCCACCAGAATAACAATGAAAAAAAAATACAGCACACATAAACAGCAAACGTGATGGTGTAAGTGTGAATAACAGCTGGGGCAATTGCGCTGAAATTTGGTTTTTTAGTATCCTAGAATAAAAAAAGGCTTCTTTTCGATGGGCAGCTTGTTTAATTACCACATACTTTTGTACTTTTCTTTGAACTACGAATTATAGCCGGCACTTACTTGTTTAAAACAAATAGAGACAAAAGGCTCACTTTGTAAAAAGTTCTCACGTTATTTGCGTTATCTTGGAAATTTTGTTCAATGATGTGATTTGTATTACACCAAAATAAATAAGATTATGAACAGATAAAGGGAATAATAATAAAAAAACTTACAGTACTCCATCACGAACCAGGGGGATAATATCGATGCGCTCCTGCCAACAGCCTAACAGCTCGAATGCTCAAATCCAAATGGAATGGATTCTGAATACTGAAGTGCGGTCACTGTGAATTTTCGTTCACTCGTTCATTTAATTTGCAATACAGTGCCACAAACATAAGTTGGCGATGGCATTTTTAAGATCTAAAAAATATTGATGCGCTAGAAATTCATTGAATTCCTTTTGCGAACACAGTGGCGCCTGTCACGCCATGTAATATTTTCTGCAGTGGCTATCGCTATCGCGCTCTGGTGACTAATACAATTCAACGACAAAAATAAAAATTACTCAGAGACATAGAGCGGTAAAGTTAATAAGGCATTTTCAACTTTGTCGAGTAAACCACTAGCACAGTGGTCGGCAACCCGCGATCCGCAACTCGATGCACTTCACTGCGGCCCACGCATATGTTATACCACGACACCGTAATAAGAAAACGTCAATATTATAAAAATACGTCGTGCACCGTTCAGATTAAATTATATTATAATTTTCTTAGCACTCGAAGCAAGCTGAGTGCAAACAACCTCGATATTCAGGATTATAATAAATATTTTCGACGCTTAGGTATAGCATCTTATGACTTTTGAGTAAGACGTGTTAGTGTAGTGTTTCACATCATTGTGAACCTGAGTGGCGTAGTACTGATTATGGGCAGGGTAATCTTTTAACATCAGGAGAGTGTCTTGCTCGTCTTCTTACTTCTTGCCGTAAAAAAGCAAACAAAATTGTAATGCAAGAACTCAACTTTGGTCACTTAATAGTGCGGATAACTACTTTAACTGCCAATGTAAAAAGCATTTTTTTAAATACATTCATAGTTCATAGTACGAGTATTATAGGTGTACATATTAAATACTTAAGATATAATGTGGCTACGACCCGTGGTAATATTCTCACGACATTTATTATTGTGGCCTGCAAATACATATACGAAACGGTTGCCGACCACTGCTAGCACGGTAAATGACGATTTTTTCGACGTCACCAGTCACCAGTGTTCAATAGCCAATGAGCCCTCTGAATCTCTGCCATACAAGAGAAACCACAGAGTATCTTGTTTTAAAATAGCATTAATTTTGATAAAACATCTTATATACATTATGTAGTTTAAAGTTACTGTTATTGTTCTAATATACTATGCACCTATGAAAAACACATAGGAACAACGCACTACAACATCACAAAGGATGATGAATACCCGAAAAAGTGGAAGAAAAGCAGACCCTGCCGGGAAATAGGTACCTACTTATACTATGAAAAAGAATATTAAAAACTATTTTCAGTGCTATGCTATATCAATTCAAGAAGTTTTATATTTATTATGGTATTTTAAAAGGTAGAGCAGATTTGGAAAAGCAAGTAGGAATTTTCAAACAATAAAAATCCCAACTTTAGGGTGTACATTTTCACTGACGGAAAGAAGTGAAAGGAAAAGGTGAATGATTGATCATCATCGTACGTTTTATCTGCAGCTAGTTTCATAATATTAATAATTTGCCGAGCAAATCATAAGTGCAGTAATTGGATAATTTTACAAATTTAAGTGACAACTAAACTTTGGATAACAAGATTAAATTAATTCTCAAAAATATGATTATTATTAATGCTTATGACTTATAATAGAATGTCAGAATTAATTATTGTCTCAGACAATGAATGACCTAAGAATTTTTGGAATGAGGATTAGTTATTGATAAAATATAATAAAATACAATCAATCAACGGTGCCTCAATATTTTCAGGTTAGATCACGGAGTGGCGTGTGTTTTGAGATGACATCATCAGCTACAAATAAATAGGAGAAGAAATCAGTTGACACACACACAGATATACAGACACGCACACACACAGAGAGATAATAACTAAACATTCACTGCATTCATTCAAGTTCAGAAATTATCTGTGATTTTATAAACGCGCGTGATTTTAAATTCAAGGTTCATTGTGCAAAACATTGCCGTTCGACCACGTGTTGAATGTTTTGACTTTTGATAAGTATATGAACTAAACAGACGGATTGTCCTGCATTACTTTGTCTATTGATAAATTCATATATCTTTTCTCAGACCTACCATAATATTATATCTTTGAAATGTCATAAAAATTGGTTATTTAAAATAGAATAGAATAATACTTTATTGCATACCTACCAAATAATTACAAAGAAACTTACTGAGCTAGACATCTTTAATGCTACGAGTATGTAAACAATCGCCAGTCTTCGGTGATAGAATGGAACAGGACTATAATATTATGTGCAAAATAAGAGTGAAGAGTGTTTCAAATTAAAACAACTATGTAGAAAAATTAAACTTGTTTTTTATCATAATACCATATAGTTTTCAAAATTAACATTTTAAAAATAATATCTTAAAAATTCTAGTGCAAATCGTACAAAAGTTGCCTATGTTACCGGCCAAACCCGATTTCAGGACAAACTAGTTTAGCCTAGGCTAAACTGGTTCGTCCTATCGGCCTTAGGATAAACTAGTTAAGCCTTGGCCAAACTACTTTATCCTATGGGGTATCGGACGAACTAGTTTAGCCTAGGCAAAACTAATTGATCCTGATATAAATACGCGCACTCTGGGATAAACTGGTATAGCCTAGTCTTAAAATTATATTATATCTAGAAAATCAAAATAAAATAAATTTACTGAATATAATACATACTCTGTAATTGATATTATGATTGTCATATATTACGTACGAAGAAAAGCGAAGCGAGGAGGACTGTTAGGTTTTTCTTTAACAACAACGCTGTGGGAGTGGCCAAGTGGTTATGTGGTCCGGATGCAAATCTCGACCACCAAGTTCGAATCCTGGCCCCACACCGTAATTTACTTTGATAAGTTATGTGCGGTTTTTCCACTCGCTATACTGGTGGTAGGCTTCAGCCGTGGGTAGTTACCACCTACTGGACAAGACCGTGTCGCCAAGCGGTTAATTATTATTGTAACCGTGTTCCGGCATGATGTGCAGTGAAGTCAGGGAGGGATTTATCACACCTTCTAGGTATAGTCTGCTATCATCTACGGCCGCATCGTCGCTTAACATCACGCCCGATCCTGGTCAAAGGCTTACCTATTATGAATTATTATAATTAATTTAAAAAATAACAGGCGCGAGTGTAGCGAGCGTGCCACGGCAGAAAGGAGTCAGAGTATTTCATTTGTCTTCAAAAATGAATAGTCTACGACAATATTCGTAAAAGTGCGATGAATAGGTATTTCATTCAGTTTATCTACCTATCTATTTTGACTTTTTAGATAAAATACTATATTGTTTAGACTAGGCCATAACAGTTTATCCTAAAGTGTGCTTATATGTATCAGGATCAACTAATTTGGCCTAGCCTGAAGTGGTTTATCCTATCGGCCTTAGGACAAACTAGTTTAGCCTAGGCTAAACTAGTTTGTCCTAAGGCCGATAGGACGAACTAGTTTAGCCTAGGCTAAACTAGATTGTCCGGAAATCGGGTTTGGCCGGTAACACATATAATACTAATTTTAAGAAGGTTATCTATTCTTTATTAAACTTTCATACGATTTGTGTGCAATTTCTCTCCCGGCGAAGGATATGTATAACACCTTGTGGCTCGGATGGACCTGAAAATAAAGATGTTTTAATGAAATAACAAAATTTATTTTAAAATGTGTAATAAATTCGTAGTATGTATTTAGCTGCTCTATTTTTTTTACTTGCACATTTGATTGGAAGGTGCGACGTGATTATGACAAGCAGTGTTCATAGGCTCATTAGATTAATTGGAAAATAAATCGTAAGTCGTAAAACACTCTTTGTTATGAAGAGTTAATCATGTTTGAATACATTATATACCATAAATAGTAAACCTATTAAGCTTCTTAAAACTAAAACATCACAAATCAAAATTACTAATTTTCCAGGAGAGCGCGTTGAACTTTTTTCTTTTGATTTTTTGTAGGTACTCTTCTCCTCTTAGTCCAGTAAAAGAAGGATTGTGGATCGAAAAGTCGAAAGCAGAAATACTAAATTAGTAACTTTGTTTGGACTAGTTAGGAGACAAACATACTAAAAGTCCCCACCCCTCCGAGGTGAGCCGAAGAAGGTCCCATTTTTAGGTATTTTTGCTTATCTATTAAAAACTGTGGTTTTTAGGATATTTTGTTGTACTACATTATGAATCCTCAAAAAAAATAATTGACCTTTACACTTTTTGTCTATCTCCAATCGTTGTCCAGCTATGAGCTTCGAAACATGTTCTATTTTTAAGACGCTTATAAAAGTTTTCTTTTCATACAAAGTCGGTAAAAAAATTCTGGTTGTCTTACCATAATGAAACTTTGCAAATGTTTTGAAATGTAATGACAGTTTAATAATCTGGTACCACTGAACTGATCTGATGATGGAGCCAGAAGGTGTCTACTGAAACTCTTCAATGGCTATTAGTACAACCGGCGAGTTTGGGCTCATTACATTCGAATTGATACTTACACCGTCAGTGTCCAATAATTATTACAATCGCAATAATTTATAAGTTGTGTGGCCAACCTACTTGTATGTGGTTTGGATAAAACTTTTATTCAAGCCATATATTCAACTTAAATATTATAGAACATTACCTTAATATTTAGCACAAGGTGTCCATTGCCTGATGCTTGACGGCTTCGTTGAAAGCTTCCCAGGGATCAGGTCACCTTTATACCTGGAGCGGATCACCCACAATGGGCTACCGTCGTTTCCCCCCTGTGCTCGATCAGTCATCAGTTTTACATCTTATGACCCTTACGCGGGGCGATAGGTACGAGTAACTTTACATGATTCAAGCTTGGCATTTTTGATTTTTGTCTTTTCTGGCTGTTCTATAAAAACCTTAAAAAAACAACCAGTTTATTTTCAGATTTCGCTTTATATAATATGACACACAGATTACATTCTTATATTTATCTTATGATAATATTTGTACGTGTTACATTAATAAAAAAGTAATATTATTATTTCTAATTGATGTACCTAGTTAACAAAAAACATAATTCCTACAATGCTGAATAATAGATCAAAAAGTGGAAGAAAATGATAATCTTTAATCTTACTAATATTATAAACGTGAAAGTTTGTAAGAATGGATGTCTGGATGTGTGTTTGTTACTCTTTCACGCCTAAACGGGTGGACCGATTGAGCTGAAATTTGGTATAGAGATAGCTTAGACTCTGGAATAACACATAGGCTATAGGACAGCAGGTAAAACCGCTGGGCACAGCTAGTATATCATATAATAATAGCTTATATAAAAATAGCATTCTTGCAAACTTCGGTACAAACACTGGCCTTCTTACATTAATTTAGATTGTACTCAGACTGTAGATAAATTCATATATTACTGAAAACCTTTGCACACAATACGGAGATAATTATGGTAGATAGATAGCCTTTTTTTACCAGATACATACGTTAATGTTACAAACGCTTAATATCTCTATCTTAAAAGTACAAATTTTAGTACTTATGACTACTAATAAAAATAATCGTACATTAAGACAATCGCACGAATGAGTCAAGTTCCCTACGTACTAAAATTCGTTTAACATTACAAATTTTCCCAAGGCAAGATCTGATCCGTGCACCCATTCCCCTGCTTAGTCCCACTTGCACATCCCAAATCTTCTCTTTGGTTATGAGTTTTTATAACTAAGCTCTTTGAGTGTAGGTACTAAAAAGTTTAAAAATAAAAGGGTAAAAAAATGATTTTAAGTTAAACGGTTTTATTGTAAAAATGTACTAAAAGTTAAAAAATAAAATCGTGAGGCATGTAAAATATCAAAATCTCTAATCAACATTTTAACTGATAATATTGTAGATATTTGACGTGCCTCATGAATTTATTTTTTAGCTTTTTTAGTACATTTGTACATTTTTTTTTTTTATACTAAAGCCTACGTTTGACCACATCCCATCCCACCTGATGGAAAGTGAAAATGCGGTCGACGATGGATCACGTATGATGCCTAGAAAGGTACCTATTCACTCGTGCCTTGAAGATACCCAAGTTGTACCGCTCGGGAAATACAGATGACGGCAAAGTGTTCCAAATGCGACCAGTTCTCATTAGAAACGACGAAGCAAAACGCTTGGTGCGGGCTGTTGGTAGCGCCACTAAGTAGGGATGCCGCATTCGTACGTAGGGGTGACGTCCGCCGATAGAATGGGCATGGAGGAATTAGTTCCTGCGCACACTCTCCAAAATGAATCCTATAGAATACCGATAGCGAAGCGACCATTCTACGATGTTCAAGGCTCTGCAGCCGAGATTCTGACAATAAAACTTTTTAACTTAAAAACTTTTTTTACCTTTTTATTTCCCAATTTAGCCAGTGCCATGTCATTGAAATAATAATAAATGAACATGTATTATACTAAAATGGTACGGGAATGCCTAAAAATTCTCACTCTGAAAAGTGGCTAAAGTCGTGATATATCTTTATTTGTTACATAGTAGTAAAAAGAAAACATCTTGGCTGTTGGCTACACTAAATTCCACTGTATTGCGCTGCAGCTCGTATGCCTTCGCATTAATTTGAACTTGTCCTTTACAGTTTTCTGACGCAATAGGCGCGACACGCATCGCTGCGCGCGTGGTATGTACCTACTGTGTGACGTATGACCGTGACTGTGACTGTAGAGTGCTTTTCACGAAAGGAGTCCTTTTGCGGGGCGCCACTATCGCACATTTTAAAATTTAAAATATCTATAACATATTAATTACTCATAATTACTACCATTTGATTTTTTAAATAAATAGGTATTTATTTTATCTAACAAATAAAAATTATTTAGGATTGAAAAACTAGTAATAATCGATAAAATTAAATTTCGTTCCGTTAAATTCCGCGGGACCTCTTTCGTGAAAAGGACTCTATGACGCCTCGGTTTCGAAAGCTTCAGGCCTTTGGTAGAGATATTATAAATGGACACGTCTGTCGTACAAACCAACTTAGGAATGTGGAATAAACCACAACAGATAACAATAAAACAATTGAGCTGGCTTCTGCAATGTCAAGGACAATGTCGTGATAAGCCCGGAAAAAGGCGACGCGTGCGAGCAAAATAATTGAGGAAACGTAAAACAACATAATACAATGTAAACGACCTCGTTACTCATATTATGATCACAATTTATTGGATGGCGCGCAGATGACTTAAAAGGCCCTCTGGCCGAATATTGTATTTTTTTACAACTAAAACAACAAAACGGCAGAACTCCCGTCTAATATTGTCGAGATTTTTGTGAGCGTCTGGTTCTGCAGGCGTGAACTCTTGATGAAGGACATCGTAGTCGGACACTCGCGATAGTTTTAAAAATCGTAATTTTTTACAGTCTGAGCCGCCATAATAGAATAGAACACCGATAATTTTAGCTTACATATTATAATAATATTAGGTTTAATGTTTATTATCTAAATAAGACCACCTAACTATATAAAACGAAAGAAACACTGACAAAACGATTAGGTATAAGAAGAATTTAAAGATATCAAAGAATTTATTCTAAGAATTATATAAATCAGAAATTAGTAGAAGACCGAAAAGCATTGAACAGATTGGAATGTGACAATTGACAATGAACATCTTAACATTAATACGAGTACAGTGTAAATAATGATAGCGTTATAGCCCAGTCAATGAGTGCCCAAAAAGGGTATGTGGATCGAAAAGTCGAAAGCAGAAAAACTAACTTAGTAACTTTGTTTGGACTAGTTAGGAGATAAACATACTAAAAGTCCCCACCCCTCCGAGGTGAGCCCGAGGGGGGGGGAGGCCGAAGAAGGTCCCATTTTTAGGTTTTTTGCTTATATGTCAAAAACTGTGCATTGTACCATATTTTGTAGTACTACATTATGAAACCTCATAAAATTTTCTGTAACTTCGGCCTTGACACTTTTTATCTATCTCGAATCGTTGTCCAGCTATGAGCTTCCAAACATGGTCTATTTTGAAAACGCTTGAATTAGTTTTCCATACAAAGTCAGTAAAAAAATCTTAAAAATAAAATTTGACCAACTTCTGGTTGTCGTATCATAATGAAACTTTGCAAATGTCTAGAAATCTGATGACAGTTTAATAATCTGGTACCACTGAGCTGATCTGATGATGGAGCCAGGAGGTGTCTACTGAAACTCTACTATGGCTATTAGTAGTCCCGTCGAGTTAGTGCACATTACATTCGAATCGATGAGACTTTTTCATTACACTTGCTGTCGAGGGTCTGATAATGGACCAGGAGGTGCCTACGTCTTATCAATCCGTTTGTACCAACAACAAATATTAGAATAAGTTTTATTTTATAATCCATAGATTATAATAGATTGTAAGCAGTAAACAAACTCTGTCATTAGACTAAGTTGACCTGAATAAAAGGCTATATTATTATTTATTATTATATTACTTATTGTGCGGCGCGGCGTCATTAACAGGCAAAATCAGAGTAGGGGAGGTCTATGCCCAGCAGTGGGACAGCATATTATCCTAAATAATAATAATAAAAAAAAAACCATTTCAATACTCTGAATATTTTATTTTTATAGGAAAGTATAATGAAAAAAAATATCAAAAGTCGTACTACATCAAATAAAAACGTTGTTGTTTATGATAATGGCTGCCTGGTGAAAATCGACAGTGTTTGAAAATCGACACCATTATTTATACTTTTGGTACACAGTCTCCAACCGCACTCGTCTATATATTATCACGCCACTTAGCTCGCATCTTTGTCTCTAATAAGACCCATATTTCCTTAAATTGTGTTTTTGATAGTTGTACTTTAGAAACCAAATCATGTGATCACATATCAATTGTACATTCAGCTTCTAAAAATACAAATGTGGCAGAAAAATAATTTGCAATAGAAGAGCAGACTTATATTATTACTAACTATACCTCTGCCTATGTAGAGGTATATTAATAGATGATGACATGATCTGGTTTCTGACGTAGGTACACTTTTTATATAATATGGTACAAACACAACTTTAGGAATTTATTCTCCTATTGGGGATAAAGAAGCGAGCGAGTGGCGTGATGTTAACGCGGCCGATTGGAGAGTAGAATGGTGTCGATTTTTATTTCAACTTTATGTAATTGAATGGCTGAGAGGAGCTAGCTCTCGCGATTTCCTGTTATAGGTCGCCCAATTGTTTAATAAAATATTTAGTTAGCATTTTGTCCACTTATTTTTGATATTGGGGAAAATACCTTTATTGAGAAAAACAAGGAAACAAGCTAGCTACTACAGCAATACACTTGTGTTAACCACAGATCGACCACACGCCCATCTACAGAAAATACAACAAAGTCCGTGTGGGGCACTTGGATATTCTTTCACTGTCACATTATGGCAGTGTGTCCAGCAAGCTGGCAGCATTGCCAATTGCCTCGTTGGATAATGGATGGCAATATTTATACGTTTTTTTATTATTTATACGTTGGACCCTATCATTTTGGTCACACTCGTCGCCTCGACCAAGCGTTCAGATAATAATAATAATTGGGGTTTATAATTCAACAGAACAAACAGGTTACCTTACTTACACTGTCAGAGTCAAATCACAATTTATAGGTTGTGTGGCGAACCTATATGTTGCAGTTTCAGGTCGCCGAGATTACTACAGGGCCTGCAACATGACCTAACGACTGCCTCCTACATATCTTATAGGAAACAGCCAGGACCCACAGTTTTTCGTGCCCTCTGAAACACGGTAGCGTCCAGGCGAAAATCTTTGCCACACTGAGATTTGAACCCAGGACCTCCGGCTTACAAGCCGGACGTATGACCACTGGGCCTCGGACGCTACAGTAGTCAGATATTACGTTTATTATTTTATTTTAATTGAATATTTGGGCATCGGCTAAATTAAGATCATTCTAAATAACTTCGTCCCTAATAAACGATAACGTTGGCCACTGTTATCATTTACAATGTGACCTAGGAATTCAATTCATAAGATGGACAAAATCAAAAAAGATGGTCTAAATCAATCAATAGTAATATTTTGGTTTAAACTCCCAAATATGGTATTCCTAATCCCTACAAATTTAATATACCTATAGGTTCATTTAGTTAAATGTAGCTTATTTTTCTTGAATTATCTTTATTATCGATTTTATTAAAAAAAGCGCAGCTGTTTACCCACTGAAAGAGGCCAATGTGAAATGTGTTACAGTTATTTCAAGGGCCAACCAAAGGATGTACCAAAATTAGCTCAATCAGTTCAGTGGAAAGTAACGGACGAGAAAGGAACGGGCTTGATGTGGAAAGGTAGTAATAATAACCTACTCATACTAATCTAGTAATCTAGACATCCATACTTTTGAATTTATTTTAAAACGTTATGATTTATGATACAAATCAAGTAGGTAAACCAAGGCGTACGTGACCTTTCGTGTTAGTGTGTGTGCAGACAGATAGCAGCTATACTACAACGTGTCCCGTTTATGTGTGCGTGAAGATTCAAACTTTGTGGTGTGCGGAAATATTATTATGTTCAATTAAACCAAGGTTATATAAGGTTAGCCAATATTTAGAAGACAAAGATGCCTGGAATATACAGTTACTGCATGATAAACCAACTGCGTATAAAACAAATATAACCAAGTCAAACACTGTAAACACATAATATATTATTATTTCAAAAGAATAATTCCAATAAGTTTCTTGCCTGTTCTTCTCACAGAGATATACTTTCCGAATGGGTGGTAGAGTCTTAAAATAAATAGGTACCTAACTTTTTTCACAACGGGCCCTCAAAAGTGCTTTATAAATAAATACTTTTTGACTTGAAAGTTATAGTCTTGGTAGGTAAAACTTTATAAATAGCAGCAAAAGGAAGATTAAATAGATATAACTTAGGCAATATAAAATAATTCATTAACCTCAATCTACCTTGGTATTAAAAGAGAAGGAAAATGGTATAATGTTGATCACTTGGCGACAAAGTTTTTAATTCACGGTCCACGGTTTGTCAAGTAGGTGGTAACTAGCATAGGCCAAAGCCTTCCGACACTTAAGCGGGGGGAACATATTATTACAATTATAATATGTAGTTATAAAAGAATAAATGCGAAACACATGTGAGAATACTAAAGGTGATTAAGATATTCTGTGTATCTAATTAGGTATCTGTATTCCGTTCGTCATTCAAAAACATGAAATATCAAGACTTATATAAGCGGAACAATGAGCAAGATGGATAGGTATGTTGTACCTCTATATACCGGATGCAGTGTTTTTTGCAAGTTTTTTAGTTTGAGATCATCCATAATATTCTTATTTTCGAGCTCTTAGAACTAACAACCTGTGTATCACTATTAACCGACAAAAATGAATAAATGTTCTTCACAGAGTATAGTCAGAATCATAGAGTGCTTAGGTTAAATTACGTAGGATCTTTGTTTCTTAGGCGCGTTAGCCAATAGGCCCCAAGCATAGTCTAGTATTATAAAACATAATAGTATATAATAGACTAGTTTCTCTCTGAGACTCTGAGGCCGCTCCCTCATGACAGAGGATCGTGGCCATCACTGCCCGATGGTGGTGCAGTGACAGTGACAGTCTTATGGTCTGCCGCCATAGGTGCCTTTCCATTGCTTCTCTGACGACCAAGCAAAACTTAGTTGAGGATGGGCCTTTCACTTGATCGCTCCATCTGGTGGGAGACCGTCCGCGGGCTCGTTTGCCTTCCGTGTTTCCCACTACGATCAGCTTTAAAAGAATACGAAGAGGAGTTAGGTATAAAATTTGAGAAAAATAAAAGATTTATGTTATTGACATATAAAGGTACCTTTACTTTTTTTGACAATGAGTGGTACATACTTAGAGTTTATTGTGTAAACTATAGGAAAACTAAAAAAACATGCAATTTCGGTCTTGTTTTCGAGATACATAAACTGCATAAATAATAATAAAAAAAAATTGCGTAAAATCCAAATAATAATGCCATAATATATAATGCCGTAATAATGTATAAAGCCAGGGAGGGATTATCCCGCCTTCTAGGTTTAGTCTGCTCCCATCTACGGGCGTCGTCACTTAAGATCAGGCGATATCGTGGGCAAAGGCTAACCTATAACGAATAAAAAAAACAAAAAGTAGTGAGATACCTCCAAAAACATAGCTTGTAAAAAATACCAAGTCTCGCAACTGCAGTTCTTCTACCGTAAAAAGTTGTGAGATCCATGTACTACCGGTAAAATCTTTGGTGTTTTAAATTAATAGATTGACTTGGCCATCGCACTATTATGTCGGTATATTACTTGAGAGATACATTGTGTTTACATGCGATGGCCAAGTCGATCTTATTGATTTAAAACACAAAAGATTTTACCTACTTGGTAGTACATGGATCTCACAACTTTTTACGGTAGAAGAACTGCAGTTGCGAGACTTGTTATTTTTTACAAGTTATGTTTTTGGAGGTATAATAGACATTGAAGACCACTCAGACCAGAAACAAATACCCGTGGATCACACATACATTTGTCCCATGGGGGAATCGAACCCGCAACCTTCTGCGTTGCAAGCGGGTATTACACAATTTCTAAGTAGGTAACTAAAGAAGAAACTGATAAGACCTATAAGAATACTGAACTGAGTTATAGGATAAACGTTATCTATGTAGGATATCGTGAATCAGAAAAACATAATATAATTGTTGATGACGTACCACAGTCCTCACTTTGCACTGGTTTATCAATGAAACCAGTTCCACTAGTTCTTTTATTATTTATCATTTAGAGGTGTTTTGATAAGATACTCAATATGATGTATCATAATTTATTATTTCACTCACTACCGGCCACCGGCTATGCAAACCAGAGCTTTTAATAGGCGCATAAATATAATATTTTATTGCCATTTAGATAGTTTTTTGTAAACGCGTTTAGTATTTGGCCACCATGGTCAATGGACACAATTCCCAATGTCTCTACCCTAAACCAGAAAAGCAGCAGTTTACTTTTCGCACGGCAAATGGCCTATGTGGTAAACAATAGACGAGTGACGATGTTTTCAATTACGAAGGTACATAATATAAATTAGGAAGAGATGAAAATCAAGGAATGCTTTAAAATATATCAAAGCTTCGAGTTTTATATCCGTGATCAAAATCACACCGTCCGAGAGCGAGAATTAAGCACAGAATTTGATTGGTTACAGTGTTAAGTTTCTCGTAAGATAGAAGCTTCTGTCTTAAAAATAGTCCCTTCATTACCTTCACTTCATACTATTCCAAGCCCCGCCATGAGGGCGTTGCAAATTAACCTTATAATAGTTATATGAACCTCGGCAAATACGTGCTCAAGCACCGGTCGTTAGCTTACACCTACACCTACGAAACTTCTAGAGATCGTGTAGGTACGCATCCTTGATTTTTTTTTCCATCATCAGTATCATCATAATATATAGGAAACGGGAACTGGAAACTGAAAATACCTACTTAGGTACTTTGCACACACGTTAGACATGTACAAAAATAAGCACTCACACTACGTTAGCGTACATGAGTATTGGTCACGGGACCGGCGTCATCGTAGCCCGTGTGCGTGTCAAGCCTTACCGCTTTGTCTGGCGTGTGTACGACTGTCGGTATCTCGCCATAGGTGGATAAGCGGCCGAGGTTTTTGATGGCAGCGAGCGAAGCGTCATCTATAATTACAACGCTTGCTTCCTCCCGAGAATCCAATACATTCTACAAAGGAGCAACTTCGATTTCGACACAACACAAAGATGGGTAACGTGGTCGTAGTCGAAATTAGATCAACCTCATGATATCTGCGGGGCAAGAGGACTAGAGAGAGCTCTTAGCGTTAATCGCGGAGTTATTCGGGACGACCTCCGTCGAGAATTACAATGTTAGGTATAAAAGACTGCAAACGGTTATAACACAACTCATCAGCAAAATTGTGGCTTTTGCAGAGCGGACAGAAATCGATAACAATAAAAAGACGTAGTAGAGTGAAGAGTGAAGTTCCTCGATCCTCCAAAATCACCTGACTAGCGAGATAAGTTTGAAATGTAGGCAAGGAACACAGTAGAAGGGTCCATCATTAGTCTATCATAAATCGGTGATCGATGACAAGCGACAAAATCTCGAAATAAATTCTGTCGTCGAAATGAGAATAGAATTTTAATTCACCCGAATTAACCTTCAACCTTATAAAAGAAAGATCATAATAATACGTCTGTCCTCGTAATTATTCGCTTTCGGTTTTTAACGGCGGCATAACTACTTATTACCGATTGCCGAAAGCTTCCAGAAAACTTAACGTCACTACAAAGAGCTTACGATTAACAAGAGTAACAATCTGATCATTTGATTCATGTATTTACATGTCATGTGAACCTTTACTTTACTGATTAGTCGTCAACCAGTCACGGTCTGACTACAACGCCTTGCGATGCTGAAGAAACTGCTCTAATAACGAAAACTAAGTGCGTAAAAAAGATGGTATTTCATATAATATTAAGTAAGGATTTTTAAATGAATACGATTTTATGTTACCTTTCACTAAATCAAAATCAAATCAAATCAAATTGTTTATTTGCAGGAAATACATGTTATGGTACAGTTCTTAATTATACCTATGTCTCGATACAACATATTTCGTCTGCAAGCAGACGTGCAAAAATTCATGTCATACAAAATTTTAGTCTAATTACATATAAAATATTATTAAGTCAAAATTAATTACAATATTTTTAGCACATTGATTTTGATTTTTGAATATCTTTATTTAATAAATCATCTAAAGCTAATACAAGCCAGCGCTTAAAACTAGTTTGTATCAATCACAACATTAATGGTTTTTTAGGCTGACAGCGCCTTTAAAAAACTTTTAAAACAAGATGTTAATCTAATATAATTCTATTTAAATCATAGGTATAAAGGAAATCTTACACTGACATTGCGTACTAATAAGCTATTCATACACTTGTAGCATTGGGTTAAAGTTAGTTAGTTAACAATATTATTAATTCCGTGTCAAGTTAACACAAATAAAAAGGGAACAGCTCAATAAATGTATCAATCATTACAAAGGAAACAATAAAATGTATGATGTAGGCATAGAAAGGTGTATAATAGAAGTACATCAACGAATGGAATGCTCCAAAGGTCAGAATTATAAACAATATTTGTATTATTCTTAAATACGAAGTCCTAAGAGTCAATGAATAGTAGGGTAGATGGAAAAAAAGTTCAACAAAATAATAATTTACTTATTATATTTTTATGAGTTGCATTTTTGTTTGTGATGAATGCTCTGAAGTAAACTTCATTAAACTAATTAATATAATAATATTAAGTTTTTTCACCTTTTTTTTTACCTAGGTAAAATTTCGTGATAATAATATAGTTAATGTGCCATAATATTATAGGACGTGTGGTATACAAATATTTTGTACAAGTAGGCAGGTATTTTAAGCTATTTTACTTAATATTTTCTAAACAGAAATAATGAAAGTTGGTTTAATGTTAGTAGCTTGGAAATGTTTATATAGCGAAATATTTGCATCATATTGATGAGTGTTATAGAATGTGTAAAAGGTATGTTATGGAATTTATTATGAGAATAATAATTTATTATGGCGTGTATAGCGTTAAATAATAAAAAAAGAATAATAATAAAATAAGCAAATAGTTAAAGTTTAGGTCCACCAATATACCTAGTCTATCAACTTCAAGGGCAAATAGGAACATAAAATTTATTGGGTTTACTTACTTCAATCTATAAGAAAATGGCATATCATACAACACACTATAATAATTATTATAGTTATCGATCCACCAATAATGCAATATTTAAGAATTCACAATAATGTAAAATATGAATAGCGCGATAGCTAATAGTTTTTATACTGAATGTCACATCGCACCGGATCGACTCGTCGCTTGACTGTCATTCAAAGAGTAAATAGTGATGGGGTAAGCGATACGTTTTATACCTATCGATATACGATAAGTTGATGCTACGAGTTCTGCCAAGTTTATTTATTATATTATTACTTTCGTTTGAGTAAGCTTTAAAATAAAATGATTTTGTAAGTTTTAATATAAACTGCTTTAAGGTCGGAAAATTTATGTGTTCATGGAGTTTTTGTAGATTAGTACAAAATGGAGTATTATAAGATATTTTAAATGCTTTGTTCTGGATAACTTGTATTTTCATATAATTACTGTCACATGTGCTACTCCACACGGGTGCAGCATATGTAAGGCAAGGGCGAATCAATGTAGTGTAAATTCTTAATTTAGTTATGGGACTCAGTTTACTCTTTCTGTTAAATACCGGGCTAAGTGCGCCCATCGCTTTAATTGATTTTGCTCTGGCCTGTTCCAGGTGGCTCGTCCAGTTAATCTTGCTGTCCAATCTTACACCTAGATATTTAACGTTAGAGCTCCAGTTTATATAATGACCATTTATTTCCAGTCTTCGAGTTGGTTTTTTACGGGATCGTGAGAATAGGATTGCTTCAGTTTTATTTTCATTCAGTTTTAATTTCCAATTAGCAAAGTAGTCGTGTAACTTAGTAAGGGACAATTGAAGCCTACTAACAACAAGATCAGTATCATTAGATGACGTGAAGGAAGCTGTATCATCTGCAAAACATGCAAGCTGGGTACGCGGCTGAGTCGGTATGTCATTAAGGTATAATAAAAATAAGTAGGGCCCTAGCACTGACCCCTGGGGTACTCCTGCTGGGATGCTACGTGCTCCTGAGCAAATGCTGTTTATGTTGACTACAAATTGGCGATTACTTAGGTAGGATGACATTAGTTTTACTAATGATATATGTATGTTATTAGCGTATAGTTTATGCAGAAGGCCATCATGCCACACGGTATCAAACGCTTTTTCTATGTCTAATAAGAACATTCCCGTAGATTGGTTTAAATTTTAATGATCAGCAACATGTTCAACAACTCTTACGAGTTGGTGAACAGTAGAATGTTTTTCACGAAAGCCAAATTGTTCATTTATTAATAAGTGTTTTGATTGTTTCAAGAGAAGGGAATATATTACTGTTTCAAATAGCTTTCCAAGTGATGAAAGTAAACTAATAGGTCGGTAGCTTGATGGGTTTGTTTCATCTTTGCCTGGTTTTAGAATAGGAATAATTTTAGCAGTTTTAAATAATATGGGAAAATGAGCTAGTCTGAGGCAAGCATTAAAAATGCGTGCAACATAAACTATAGCTTTGCGCGATAAGTTTTTTAAGAGTTCGTTATGGATCTCGTCAATGCCAGGTGATTTGCGACTCTTCAGATTTGTAAGACTAATCGCAATATCTCTTGGCTTTACGTAAAGGTGTTGTTGATCAGGTATATAATTCGAGATTATATCATTAGAACATTTCACTACTTCATCAATATCGGGGGTACTAATCCAGTTATTAGTTAGAGACATGTTGTTTAAGAATGAATCAGCTAACAATTCACATTGATCTTGAACCGTATCCGTAATCGAGTTGTCGGGTTTATGCAAAGGTGGGATTGTATGACGCTTTGAGTGAAGCCCTTTGACAACTCGCCAAATATCAGAAGTAGGGTTGTCTACCTTGCTGAGTTTATCGTCCCATACTTTGTCATTAAATCTTTTAATACTAATATTAATTTCACACTGCATGTCATTAATTTTGCGTCTTAGTTCTTTGCGTTCGTTGAGGTCCGTAGTTGAAGCATCAATGCGTCGCAGGCGGTTTTTCGATCTTATGAGCTTTTTTAGCTTGCGCGGGAGTGGTTTAGGTTTCACTTTTTGATCCAAGAGCGGGACTGACGAATCACGGGCATGATAAATAACGTTAGTGATTTGTTCAACTGCAATATCGACTTCAGAAGGAGATTTGTAAACATATGGTGTAAGAGTAATATTATCATCTAGTACAGATCTATATTTGGACCAGTTAGCGTTTTTATATTGAAAGTGGGAATTTATATTAGGGGGAAAATAATCATTAGCACTTGTTGAAAAGTAAATAGGAAGATGGTTGGAAGACAACGCAGCTATCGTTTTAGGTTCCTCATTTAAAGGGACATTTTGGGTCAATACTAGATCTGGGGTGGTAGGACTATGTCCAAGCTTATAGTGTATTAATGAAGGTGTTGGGGGGGCATGTATAACAAAATCTCTTCTAATCATGTAGTTATATAATGTTCTACCTGATGTGTTTTCCTGAGAGTGACTCCAGCTTACATGTTTAGCATTAAAATCTCCCATAATTACTACTTCGTTCCCTAGTCCTAAAAGTAAATCTAGGTCGCTAGGTAACAGTTTTTGGTTCGGAGATTGATAGGCAGATATTATAAATAAACTTTTGTTGTTAGCAGACGTCACTTTGATTCCTATTGCCTCTAAGTGGGCAGTCAGAGGTATGCGTATACGACTATGTTGTATTTCACTCTTAATTAAAATTGCAACTCCTTGACCACGACCAGAGTTGTGTTTATCTTGCCGGTGACATGTGTAGCCAGGGGTGATTAGATTTATATTATTGGATAGCCTAGTCTCACACAGAGCTATTACGTCAATTGAGTTTTTACTTACAGCGAGGTCGAGAAGTTCGGTGATCTTGGTTCGGATGCCATCGGCATTCCAGGTTAGGATACGTAGGCCGCCTTATACATATTGGCCAAGGTGACTTAAAATTAATATAACTTTATCTACCATCGACTTACAAGCGGTAAATTCTGCTTTTAAAGATTTTATAATATTAAGGATTTGGAGCATTTCACTAGTTGATGAATCTAGCCCATGGGAGTTGGTGTGGTTGCCGGTTTTATAGTCTTCTGGTGGTGTTGAAGCACTCTCTATGACTCTCTTTCCAGTGTTTAATGTCTCTGAGGACTTTCTATTATTTACCATCGAGGCCCAGGAGTTCCTATCAGACCCAGGCCCAGCTGCTCTGGAGTGTGGTTCGGTTCCTGTACGGTTGAACGCTACCTTCGATGCTTGTGCTGGTTCAGGATTGGGGTTGCGTAGGCTTCGGATACGTTCAAGGTAAGTTCGCCGAGCTGGGCACTGCCTAAAGTTGGCGGGATGGGCTTCTTTGCAATTGCAACACTGTGCTGGGGTGGACCGGTCCTTTTTTGTGCAATCCTGCGTTGCATGTAGCTCAGTGCATTTGACACACCGTGCAGGGTGATTACAGTTGTTTGCAGCATGTCCAAAACCCTGGCACCTGAAGCACTGCGTGCCTTCCCAGTTGCTGGGCTTGAATTTGCGGACTTCAACAACGCATTTGCAGAGGAATTTCACCCGGCGGAACTTTGTCATATCTGTACCTACAGGCAACTGGATGAGGTACAACGGGTTTGAAGATATCGCTGGCGACGCCCTTGGTCTAAGGATGACCACTTTGCAGTCGCTAAAGCCCAGAGAAGCTAAATCTTCGACTATGTCGTCTGTCTCCAGTATCGGCAAACCTCGGATAACCGCCTTTGGCAGTTTTTCATCTCTGCGGGTGAATGTGTGGAACGATACTTTGTCCTCGCGGAGTCCATCCTTGACTTGCTGATGGCAAGACTCAGTGTAGCAGTGAATCGCAACTCTATTAGTACCTCGATACTGTAGGTGGAAGTCAGTCGAGTACTTAGTGATCATTTGTCGTATTATCGCGTGAGTCATGGTAGGACCAAGCTCAATAATGATAGGTGGAATACGGGATCTTTTCTTACCAGTCGTGTCATTAGATGCATCTTCAGGATGAGTGGACATAGGATCCCCTTGGTTATCGGCAAGATCAATAAATCGATTACTGGTCCCAATCGATTCGTTCGATGAGCGGGTGGCAGGTGTACGCCACGGGCGCTTCGGGACTTGCCAACTACCGGGAACATCTTCACGGGGTCTTTTGTTGCTCTTCAGGTTAGACTCGGAAGATGACCGAAGCAGGAACTTGTCCATCTTATCGATGTCGATATTTTTTTTTCCCAACACTACTCTATATAGGCGTATAGTAAGATAGTATAGTTAACCGCGTTCGTGCGAATGCGTGCGTTCGCTACGAGCGCTCAACGCGAAATGCTTTAATGCTAAAATTTTAGCACATTAAATTACAATATTATATTCTTTAAATTCTTTTATGGTGTAGAAGCAGTTTTCCAAAAGCCAGTCACATAAAGTTTTCTTAAATTTACCGCCCTTTAACACCTTGATATTGTCAGGTACTGAGTTATACATAGATATACACATATTATAAGCATTTCTTTTATATATATCTTTTTGGGCACGAGGTTGATATAATAGGTGTGTGAATCTGTTTCGGTTTTGACGGGTATACACTTCAGAATATGTTTTAAATAAAGAAGGATGTTGTTTAACGAGGAAGCAAATGTCTCTTATGTACATGCATGTCAGAGGAAGTATACTGCATTTTTTAAAAAGAGGTCTGCAACTGTCCATAAACCAAGCTTTATTGATGACTCTAACACATCGTTTCTGTATCTTGAACACCCTATCTACTTCAACCGAGTTTCCCCACATTATCAAACCGTAACCAAGTAAAGACACGTGGCCGTGGTATGCTACTAAAGCTGCCTCCATGGACACGGTATTTCTAATTTTTTTCAAAGCAAATACGAATCTGTCAAGTTTTTTGCATAATAAATCAATATGTAATTTCCAATTTAAATTTTTATCTAAAGTCAAACCTAAAAATTTATAATTTTCAACAATGTCAACAATCTCGTTATCAAAAATAATGTCCAATTTTATTTGATTAGAATTATAGGAGTTAAATTGTACTATTTTAGTTTTATTTACGTTAATATTTAAATTATTAGCTAGCGAATGAGTTCCACCGAACGCGGCCGGATTATATTATTATGCCGGCCGGCGTGGTACAAATTAATGCGAAATATGTATGTATATATAATTACGTAAAATAACTACAATTATCAAAGAATACATATGTATATAGATTATGTTAGATAATCATCATATCAAGCCGAAAATACAAGTAACACAATGTCACGGGCAACAATTAGCGAATAATAGAATACGAAGAAAAATAGATGACGTAATGTTGTTCTACTTGCTATACGAACGCGTATAAAAACAAATATATCCGGTGATAATAATAACTGAAATCACTTATTAGAATCTATTTAAGTATGCTAATAAGGGCGGGTGGAAGGTTAAGAGGTTTTTTCAAACATCATAATACCTACATCATCATAATATTATTATAATGTTAGCTAGAAATCAGATTAGGTCCGTAAAGGTAAAGAAAAAAATGAACGGCGCGACATAAAATAAAGTTCTGTGTCAGGTTTTGGAAACCGAAGGTATTTGGACTATAGCGGAAAAAACGAGATGAAATGCGAATATTTGAGATGTACAGTGGATTCACCGCGAGACAACAGTCGGCTGTATTTTCAAGGTCTTTGCACCGGCCGGTGCACGCACGTTGTAAGACCACTCGGTCAATTCAGAATCGCCTGGATTTCACTATCACTTCACGAAACGAATCGTGGCCATACTTTACTGGGCTCTAGGTACCAGGTACATACGTTGAACGATACGAAGGGCTCTATCTTATCTTATCTTATATAGGGGGCTGACAAAGTCAGCAACACATCGACCCATTGGGATCTATTGTGTTCACCCCTTGCCTACCGTTTCTTACTCCTCAAAGAAGTGGTTTATTAAAGTGGTGATCCCACTAAGAGAAAGAAACCTGTACTCCTCCGGTTTGGGGTACGCTGTCCCAAGGAGGCTCATGCGTTTCGTAGCCAGTACGTCGCATTCGCATAATATATGCTCCATGGTTTCTGTACCCTCGCCACAGGCTCTACAATCGTTTGTTGTAGTGAGCTTCATTTTGAACAGCATGTCGTTGGTTTCATAGTGCCCAGTTAAGGCACCAATGATTGCTCTTCCTTTGTTTCTTCCATTATTCAGAATGAATTTAGAAGCATCTTTATAGCTGTTACCTAGGAATTTCTTCGAATGTCTCAGCCCTTGACTGTTTTCCCACTCTTGCGTGTGTTTTAAATCAGCATATTCATTTATGGCCATGTTGATGGTGCATGCAGGCAAGCCCATACTAGGTTCAGGTCCATGCATAGCATTTGCTGATCCCCTTCTAGCAAGCTCATCAGCCTTCTCATTCCCTTCTATACCTACATGGCCAGGTACCCAAACTAGTCGTACTGTGTTGCTGCGGCCTAGTTTATTAAGGGCCTTCACAGCATCCAGGACCAGCTTCGAGCTGACTTTGCAGGAATTTAGGGCCTTTAGTGACGCTTGACTGTCACTGAGAATGTAGATGATTTTATCTTTTACATTCCTCCTTATGTTTTCTTCAGCGCATGCTATAATAGCATACATCTCTGTCTGAAAGACGGTAGTGTATTGACCCAGACTGTTCCAGAGTTGGATATTTTCCGAGTATATACCTGCCCCTGTACCGGATCCGGTTTTTGAACCATCCGTGTACCATATGCAGCATTCTGTGTCTTGTGTGCGTAGTTGCTGCTTCCAGTCTTCCCTTGAGGGAACATGTATTTTGAAATTTCTTTTGAAGATTTTAATGTGCGGCATTACGTCGCTGATCATGTTCATCTTCCTCTGTAGCTCTTCATTGAGCTTCATTTTTGTGTGCCTTGTTGTTGGCCTATTGAAGTCATGAACTCCTGTAGCTTGGAGTCTGTATAAGGCTTTGATCGCCTCCTGTTGAATGACTAGATGAAGAGGTTTAAGGTTTAGGATTCTATCTAGCGCCTTACTGGGCGTAGTCTTAAACGCTCCTGTGATAGCCACAGTGGCCATCCTTTGAATTTTGCCTAGTTCCCTTTTACAAACCGTAAGTTCGGTTCTAGGCCACCATACCACGCTGCCGTATGTTAGTATTGGGCGCACCATTGAAGTGTAGATGAAGTACCTTGGGCTTAAGTCCCCAGATCTTGCCATATGCTGATCTACACATATTGAAAACTCTCATAGCTTTTTCTGTCACCTTTTTGGCGTGCAGATTCCACGTGAGCTCCTTGTCTAAGGTCATACCGAGATATTTTACTTCGGTAGCCCATTCTAGCTCTGTGCCAAATAAACGTAACTTTTTCAAATTACCTAGCTTCCTCTTCCTTGTAAAAGGAAGAACCGTAGTTTTGCTCGGATTTATGGAAAGATGGTTAATATGACACCATTCTTCCACTATCTTTAAAGCCTTTTGCAAAAGTTCCGATACAATTTCCGGAAATTTGCCATTGATCATTACTACTATATCATCTGCGTATCCTACAGCATAGCAGGCTCCTCAAGGGCTCTATAGGTACATACGTCCAGTATAATAGTATAAAAGCAGCAGCTTAATCGTTAGTGGCGAACGATGGACTAGTGACTTTCTACATAATATGTAGGCGCTTGTAAATTAGATTGCGATGAATGGAAAGTTCTGGAACGATCATATTAATGTAAATCGAGTAAGAAAACCGTATAATAGAGAGCCGAGGTTAGTATTTTTACGCCGTTTGAACCGCTCAGCAGAGACTGATTGAAATTGAAATTTTCTTTTTATTAATTTATAACTAGAAAAAAAAAAAAATTATAATTTAGAACTAGGTCGGTGTACCAAGATAACGCCAAGTTCATTTCGTAGTGGCAATAAAAAAAGATTAATATTATTGTTAGAAAAATATTAAAAAAAAAAGTACACACACTTTTAAGTTCTAATAAGGATTTGTTAACTACGGAAGCCTAGGCAAACCTAGGTATCACTAAATAGCTCACTACTTGACGCTCGCGCTGTTGGTGACCAGAATGCGTCATTGTCTCGTTAAATTTGTCTAGATGACCATATAGAATTTCAATATAACACAACGTGTCTTCGCTATTATAGAGTTAGTTAAGCGCATCGAACAAATTAATATACATAGGTATAAACTCTACTTAGTAGAATAATATGCCACAAACTTTTTAATATTATACTCGTAATTGGTTTTATTTTATAGAAAACTCTATAAAATTCATAAAGATATACCTGCTCGCCCTGACATTTATAATGTATTTATGATAACCGAATACCGATGTAACACCAGAGTAAAACGACAATTATAATTAATCATAGGGTGAATGAACAAAGTCATAATGGTCCCTGCATCTTTAATATAAAAATATTATTTATAAATAACAATAATATTACTAAAATAATATTTTAATACAATAATATCAGTAATTCCGAGCGGTACAACTTGGATATCTTCAAGGCACGAGTAAATAGGCACCCTTCGCGCGGTGACCTTTCTAGGCATCTTACGTGATCCATCGTCGACCGCATTTTTACTTTCCATCAGGTGGGATGTGGTCAAACGTAGGCCTATTTAGTATATACCTATATATTATAGAACGTATAGAACGTGTATGGTTACCTACAGCCCCTACAGCAAAGGCGAAGGTGTGAAAGTATGAGTCTGCATGAGTAACAGCTGAGGCAATTGAGTTGAAATTTGGTTTGTAATCATCTTAGGAGAACAGGAAGGCTAGATGCTATTCGACAAGTAGCTTGTTTAATTTTATAATGCACACCCACACTCTCCACGAGACTACGCGATGGAACGCGAGTGCGAGAGTGAGGACGGTACGCTCGTTTCTCCTCGTCTTCCCATTTTCATTCGCCAAGCCTCGTGGCGAGAGCCTCTACGAGGCGCCTCGTGAGACTCTGGAGCGGACATACGGCATAACACTTATTATTTGCCCTTTTCTTTTAACTACGAATTATTATAGCCGTCTCTATTTTGTCTTTATTAGTTTAAAACAAATAGAAACAAAAAGCTCACTTTGTAAAAAAAATTCACGTTATATGAGTATTCTTCTAATTTTTGTTCATGATGTATGTATCTTGATTAATTTCCCGTGAAAACATATTGATTCGGCAATCTTAATCGTTGATTAATAATTTCACTGTTCTCAGTCATAACATTATAATCATTATGTTTAAAGAGTAAAGAGTGTTTCAAATAAAACAACTACGTAGAAAAATTAAACTTATTTTATATCATAATACCATATAGTTTTCAAACGTAACATTTTAAAAATAATATCGTAAAAGTTCGAGTACAAAATTTTAAAAGTTGCGTATAACTAAACTTTAAGAAGGTTATCTATTATAATATTCACTAAACTAGGCACAGAATTTCATAAGATTTGTGTGCAATTTCTCTCCCGGCGAAGGAAATGTATAACACCTTGTGGCTTGGATGGACCTGAAAATAAAAATATTATTTTATTTATCTTGTAAATGAGAAAATACTATCGCGCACTTTTTTGTAAGAGTTAATGTTTGCTACTTTTTATACTTTTTATACATACTTGTTTCGTTGGATTTTTGTTTATTTTTATACAACGAAGTAAAAAGACGAGCAAGACGCTCTCCTGATGGTAAGAGATAACGCTGTCCATAATTAGCACAGTGCTACCCAGTGCACTGCGCCAACGCTTCTACTTGAGATTCATAAGGTGTTAAGACTCTTCAGCTCAGTAATTTCACTAGCTACAGTGCCCTCCTACCGAAGCACAGTAATGTTATAGTTATGTGTTTATTTATCAACATCTAAGTTAAAGTCAAAAGTCTAAGCTATCTAAAGTATATTCAAAATTTCAGCTCATTCGGCCCACTCGTTTACTTGTGAAAGAGTAACAAACATCTTTATATACATACAAATTTTCGCATTCAATATTATATAGTGAATTCGTTATAATTTGCTGCTTTATTTTATAAATAGTGTATTAATTACACGCGCACTTAATATGACTAAAAGTTGTAGTGAGATTATGGGAAGCGTTAGCTGCCAGTAGTTAATGGACTCAAGCTGATTAGATTAAAAGAAAAATAATTTATAAGTCGTAAAATCCTCTCTGTGACCACGAGTTAAACAAATGGAATGATGGACTGATCTATCAACGCACAGCCTCGCTGGACGGATTTGGTCGAAATTTGGAACATAGATAGGTTTTATGACGTAGATCTCCACTAAGAAAGGATTTTGCTATGCGGGCAATGCCGCGGGCATAAGCTACTGTACTATAAATAAGTTCACATATCGCTAACTTTTTTTTATTAATATAGAGTACATCATGTTTGTTACCACTATTTACAAAAAACAATCTAGCCTTAACTTAGGCTAATAAGTAATTTACATTTAACTTAAACTGCTAGATAGACATAAACTAAGATTGTGTCCAATAATACTTTTCTTATTGTCTATATATCGCTAACTGAAACTAAGGACCACAAATCAAAGTTACTAATTTTCGAGTAGAATGCCTTGAAGTTTTTCTTTTATTTTTTTTACTCTTTCTTTCAATGCTTTTGATTTGTGTGTATTTTAAATCATTTAATTAAATAAATTAAAATATACCTATCAATATATTTCATCATGCTCTTTAGTGAAGCCAGGAACTTATCCCACTATCTAGGTTTAGTCTGCCACCATCTACATCTACAACATCGCTTAACATCACGTGAGATCGTGATCAAAAGTAATACAACAAACTGTTATTTTCTTTGGTTGCAATAAAGAATATTCTTATCTTTTTTTTAATGTAATAGGTGACAAACAAGCAGACGGCCCACCTGATGGTGAGTGGCTACCGTCGCCTATGGATACCTGCAATACCAGGGGTACCGCTGGTACGTTGTCTACCTTTGAAGACTCTATTCACTTGCCATTTGAAGAGTCCTATGTAAAAGCTCATCGGAAATATGCGGGCGGAAGCTCATTCTACCTATATATTCATATATATGTATATCTGTTCTACAAGAGTTAAAGGTAGTAATAATAAAAAAACAACACCGTAGAATGGTCGCCTCGTTATCGGTCTTCTATAGGATTCATTTTGAAGAGTGTGCGCAGGAATTACACGAACTAATTCCTCCAAGCCCATTCTACCGACGGACGTCGCGGCAGACGGCAAAGCGGCATCCTTACTTAGTGGCGTTACCTACTGCCCGCACCAAGCGTTTTGCTTCGTCGTTCTTAATGAGAACTGGTCGCGTTTGGAACACTTTGCCGTCATCCGTGTTTCCCGAGCGGTACAACTTGGGTATCTTCAAGGCACGAGTGAATAGGTACCTTTCTAGGCATCTTACGTGATCCATCGTCGACCGCATTTTCACTTTCCATCAGGTGGGATGTGGTCAAACGTAGGCCTATCTCGTATATAAAAAAAAAAAAAAAAAAAAAAAAAAGTTACCTTTCCAGGAGTCAAAGAGCCCTGTTCGTGGGCGCGACCACAGTACAAGGGCTCTCCTTGAGCAGTGTTGCCCGCCACTATTGCCTTCGGTGGGATCATACCATCACGAGCTTGCAACCACGTTACCCTCTCTGGACTAGCGCAGCACACCTGAAATATTATTAAATTATCTGGTTAGGAATATTATAAAATACTCTCGTATGTTCTCCTTTGAGTATGTGAGAGGAAGCCTGAAAAATGCGACAGGAACAGAGAAATTAAAGAGTGGAAGATTGTCATGGTACGGACGTATTAGGCGGAGGGATGAAAATCATCTGACCAAAAAGTCCATGAATATGATGATAAGTGATAATCCGGGAAGGGGGCGCCCGAAAAAGGTTTGGATGAACTGTATGAAAGAGGATTGCGTGCTACCCTTAGCACGTGTGGATGAAGCTATGACGGATGATAGAGCAGAATGGAGGAGAAAAACGTGTTGTGCCGACCCTACCTAGTGTGGGATAAGGGAGGAAGATGATGACTCTCGTATGTTCTCCCCACCCTCACAGACTTGGTTCCAAACCAAACGTCAAATCTCCGCCAACGTGAGTCACACTTAGAAAGAACTACCACTCAGTGGAGACCACCAAACCGAAAACGACGCCTCGGAAATATATTCCAGAAACCATGTAGAGATGAGCTTGGCTCATATACATATAGAAGACTAGCTGTGCCCCGCGGTTTTATCCGCTTTTCTATAGTCTTTGTGTTATTCTAGGTTCTAAGCTATCTGTATACCAAATTTTAGCTCAATCGGTCCACCCGTTTAGGTGTAAAAGAGTAACAAACACACATCCAGATATCCATTCTTGCAAACTTTCACGTTTTTAATATTAGTAAGATTGGCCCCAAATTTGCAACAGAAGAGTTAAGTTGGGCTAAATAATATTACTTTCTTTAGGAAATAGCAAATGACCGTAGACAAGCCTTGGGTTCAGTATATCTGATGGCGATGATTTTAATGAAAAAGATAATTTTATTATAGGTTGCTCGTTGAAATTCATTTTGGCGGATCAGTGGCGTAGCGTGGGTGTCGGTTGCCTGGAGCGGAAACAATTTTGACACCATCTTATTTAGGTACCTACTTATTTTAAAAAATAATTACTCTCACTGTAATCCGCATTTTTTGTAATATTATCACTTAACAACTTAAAACTTATACGGTAAAAAAACCGATACAGAAAGTATCCTACTTTCCGTTGTCAATTTATTTACAAATTTCATTTACTACTTTTGAGATTATATATTGGGATTGCAGTTTCACTTGACAGCAAGACAAGACCCCACACAATCCGTGATAGGCCCATAATAAGTTACGGTAAATTCCAAAAACATGTTGTTCAGGCCAGAGCCTTTCAATTTTATGATAGCAACGAGCTAGGATACTTTTGTGTGCCACCTATATTATTATAATAAGTTTATCAAGCATTAGTTAATTGCGCATAGTGTATGCTAATAATAAGTCCGCCATTCTTTACCCGCTCTTTAAGCATTGTACATGTGCGATTGTCAAATAAATTAATATCAAAGTGCTGGAGTTTCATTGAAGAAGCTCCCTTATATACCACAAGCTGGTACAAATTACGTCGTTACACACAAAATATGCTAAATAAGTGCCATATATCTAAAAATAACTATTTTTCACTATTGTAATCATCATGACAAACTTCAAAAAATCCATTCTTATTGTTTACTGAGTTTTTTCTTGTATTTGAATTTAAATTAATTAAGTCTTTGAAAAAGCGTTTATCCAAAGCCACATACAACTCAAATATTAAAGAATATGTATGCAAAGGAAGGTGCATAATAATTGTAATATGGTACCAGTTATTACGCAGAATAACTCGAATAACACCGTAGTTCGAGCAAGGGGGCAGACTGAAAACCAGCAACCACGTTAGCCTAGTTAACGTGGTTACAAGCTGAGTCTGCTCCCATTGCCAACAATTAATTAATATACTATACCTACTACTACTTGTATGTAAATTGGTATGTAAATTTTTAAAATTATAAATTATTTAAGCGGATATGTTTTTGGCAATAAAGTAATTTTTATTCTTTATTATTTTTTTATTAATATTACCTCAATGTTTTGCACAAGGTTTTCATTTCCTCCCCAAGCCACGTACGCTGTGTGATGCTTGATAGCGAGCTTCCCAGGGATCAGGTCACCATCGTACCTGGAGCGGATCACCCACAATGGGCTGCCGTCATGACCTTCGTACCCTGCCACCACTGCCCGGTCGGTCAGACCTGGTGCGTCTCTGGGGGTAGTTGGTATCCACTCTACAGCTTCTGGAAAAACAATTTTACGACTTTTTATGCAAGAAGGACGAAACAATTTAGATGCTTGCCATTTTTTTTTTATACAAAATAGGCATACGTTTGACCACATCCTGATCGAAAGTGCAGATACGGTTGACGGTGAATCACGTAAGATGCCTAGAAAGGTACCTTTTCACTCGTGTCTTTAAGAGAGTTGCAAATTGTAACGCTCGGGAAACACGTAAGACAGCAATGTGTTTCAAATGTGACCAGAATCGCCTGATTTAAAGCGTTAACGCCAGTCAATTAAGTCAAAGCCCTAAATATTTAATAGGTTCAAGTTCTAAGCTACATTGCGCTTCGTGATTATTATTACTTATTTGGTCATCTACGAGCTTTTTGGCACGTCTCTCAATCGACTCCAGTGTCTGAAGCTGGTATTTGGCAGTACCATCCCAAAGATGAGAACAGTACTCCATACACGACCGGACTTGTGCTTGGTACAGCGTTAGTAGCTGTCCCGGTGTGAAGTATTGCCTCACCTTTGCCAAAATACCCAGCTTCCTGGCAGCCAATTGAGCCTTAGATTCGATGTAACTCCCAAAATTAAGTTTAGTTTTTTTTATTAAATTTTTTTTTTTTTTATTTATAATAATGTGATGAGGCTCCGTCAGCATCAGAATATTTTAAATAGTTCTGAATTTTACCTAGATGACAGCACCAGTAGTAAATTAAAAATAATAGCTTCTTGAAATTTAATAAAAATGCTCTAAGTCCCTAAGTATTTTATTTTAACACTTTGAAGCTTGTTATCTTGAGTGAATATTCGAATAAGTTCAGGAAATACCCAAATGTTTACCAGTTAGGAATTAGATTACAATCCTATTTTAGTGGCTGAATGTGTTTGTTATCGTGCTATTGTATTAGTCATGGTTCTGTCTTCTCTATAATATTACTAGCTGTGCCCAGTGGTTTTACCCGCTGTACTGTAGCCTATGTGTTAATCTAGGGTCTAAGCTATCTTTATACCAAATTTCAGCTCAATCGACCTACCCGTTTAGGCGTGGAAGAGTAACAAACATTCATCCAGATATCCAGACATCCATACATGCTTACAAAATTTCACGTTTATAATATAGTAAGATTAATTTAGTTAGAAAATGATACGGCGTGAGTAACAAATTATGGTTAAACCGGTAATACAATGAATCATGAAGTAAAAAAATATTCAAATGGCGTTATCGCTGCACCAAAGAGATAACGTTGGTTCATGCCAGAGCATACGCGATAACTTGATAACAATAATACAAAACAAGTTATTAGGAAATGCTAATGAGCCACAATCACTTCGATCCCAGTCCCATTATACAAAAAATAATCTGCCTCATGAATCACTGAATATTTAAAAACCGTTTTAAAATTCGTTGTGCATTTCAAACGAACTAAGCGCACAAACTAGACGGTGCGGCGCCAAGGGATTTTGTTTATACGAGTATTATTACTAGCTTCATCCAGCAGCGTTAGGTGAAAAGTAGCTTCAAAAGTAGCGTAGGTGGTCACCGTTTAGGCGTAAAGAAGTAAAATACATAAACAACGCTTTTATAATATAAGTGGGATAAGCCAGCCTACCTGGTGAAACAGTAGCCTATTTACACTTGCAATATCATGGGCAATGATTTGTCCACGCGGTTAAAGCCACGAACGTAAGCTAGTATATGTATTACCTAACTAATATTAAAAACGTGAAAGTTTGTAAGAATGGATGTCTGGATGTCAGGATTCAGGATGTCTGGATGTATATGTTTGTTACTCTTTCACGCCTAAACGGGTGGACTGATTGAGCTGAAATTTGGTATAGAGATAGCTTAGACCCCTTTTTTTGTCCCAGGAAAAATGCGTTACGCATCATCACCCCAGGGGGCGCGGGGCGGTATGTGGGACTCCCCCGCCAAAGATGGGAGCGGCGGTGATATCCACTAAAAACCTGGGGGAGTTCCTGCGGGACGCCATAGTGCCGAGGCAACGGGTACGCCGAAGCACTCATCCGCGGCCCCGACGGCGTTTGGTCCTCACTGACAGGAGGACCCCTCCGCGGCGGGGTGAAGAGGAGTTTCACCCCACCCTCTCAAGGGGCGCGGAAACACTGCGCGCGCCACCTCTTGGGTCTGTGCTTGCGGCGACGAGTACCCCCGTATTCGCCGCCTAGACCCAGGTAGATGGCTTAGACCCTGGAATAACACATAGGCTACAGTCGACAGTACAGCGGGTAAAACCGCTGGGCGTAGCTAGTATTATATACCTGAAAAAAATATCGTATTACATATTTTGTTTTATAAGTGACTTACGTCCAAATGGCGCGTGCGATGGAGTGACCGAAGGATACCCGGGGTTATACCCATAGCCCGGCGCAGATGGCGCCACTGGTGTCGGGTTGATACCAGGGTAGGACATAGCCGCGGGCGGTTGGCCCGGTTGCCCGAACGCAAACCCGGGCTGGTACGGGTATTGCCCGGGAGCGGGTTGCCCGGGCGCCGGGTAGCCCGGAGCTGGGTAGTTTTGTGGAGGAGGGGCGTTAGCTGGGTTGTAATACTGAGGGTAGAATGGCGCTTGGTGCACCGGCGGTTGATTGGGATCTGAAAATCACATTTTTTTACCATTATATACGATATTAGAAAGAAAAGAAAAAAAGAAAACATTTATTCGACGGCTTTAGATAGAAACACAAACGAAAACATAAAATATAACATAAGTGCGCCACTAAGTGCCAGTTATTCTACCGCCTAAGCAGTAATGTCCAAACATTACTGTGCTTAGGTAGGAGGGCACTGTAGCTAGTGAAATTACTGGGCTAAAGAGTCTTAACATCTTATGACTCTTGAGTAAGAAGCGTTAGAGCAGTGCACCTAGAATTGCACACCATTGTGAAATTCTGGGAAGCACTGTACTGATTATAATGGGCAGCGTTATCTCTTAACATCAGGAGAGCGTCTTGCTCGTCTTCTTACTTCTCCACATAAAACAAAACTAAGCCGCCGAATGCAATTACTGCAGTAAAAATATAATATATTTACTAATTTACTGTGATACATATTAGGCTTTATAAGCCATTATTATAATTATTATTCTTACGGGTGAACTATTCCCCTAAATTAGGGAAGTCCTAGTGTATGAAAGATTAATCAGTAGAAAAATTAATTAAAATGATATTTACCAACTACGTCAGCCTTGTCATACCTATATCTAGCTACTAGCTACCCATTGGCTTTAAAAGATAATGTTTAGAGGAAAAATTATAAAGTTGAATTATCTGGAAGAGATCGCTTTGAGCGATAAGACCGCCAATTGATACACCCTTAGTTTTAATTTTGTTGTTTGTAAAATTTACTTTATATGTGGATCAATAAAGTGTTTCTTATCTTATCTTATCTTAATATGGTTAGTTTAATTATAATTCACTAATACTTAGATGGGTACCCATGATATTTATTTTTTCAAATCTACTGAAAAATTACTTGTTTAAGGTACCTTACACCTTGACCATTGGGCCCAATATTATCTATGTGTATAATAATATTATACCTACAAATAAATATTTGAAAAATAAACCCAATAACATTTTGTTTACAATAAGTATTACAAAATAAATATATTAGACCCAACGGTCACGATTCACGAGATGAAGCCAATATATTGTAATATTTGTTTTCTAGGAACCTACTTATAAAAACCAAACCGAAAAAAAAATCACACGAACAAAAAAACAATCCGGTTTTGTGCCAGTATTCTATTCTTATTCATGGATTACTGATCTACATAACTATAATAATGAAAACTAACAGGTAAGTACAAAAATAACTTATCGCAAGAACTCATCATATTATTATTATTACCCTCTCTTAGATGTTCAAAGTGTTCGTATTTATTCTAAAAGTACTTATATTGTCATTCCATATCCGTTTGACAATCGCGCGAGACTAAATTCACTGAGAGGCACCCAAACATTAGCAAAAAACTTTCGATGCTACAACATTAACCTATTAAAACATAACATAATGCTAATATCTGACAGGTTAAACTAATATCTATAGAATTATTATAAAACGTATATAAATATGAAAACCGGTACTTACATCCAGACATGTTTATATGGTTAGTAAATAACACAAACTTGTTTGAGGTTCAACGGTTTGTTACACACTGAATGCCGCCGCAAGTCGGCTTGGAATTTGGATGGAAAGTTGACCGGGTGTAGATAAAGCCACATTCATACACAGAGTGCTGATAAGTGCAGCTTGTCGCCTTATTTTTGTGCTTCACGATTTTTAAAATAAGTTGAGCGTTATTCTCTCTAAGAGTAATCTACAAAATATATGTAATGTATTTCAATAAATTCAGAAAAGAGTATCTAATCTTATGTAATTTGCAAAAAACGCTATCGCTGGGTGAGAGGTGAGGAAAATATAAGTTTTTTATTGTAATCTAGTGCAACCACCCTGACGTCAAATATTATAACTTTACAGTTTCAATATATTATATTATTTGTGGGGGTCGTAAATAATAACTTCGGTTCTTCAATAATAGTGGACTGTATTTCGTTTTCTTCTTAGGTGTATATATAATACAATATACAATTCAAGCGAAGTCGTAGAGCGTAACAATATTTTTGGCCGGGCACCTTAGGCACTCCCTACCCTTACCGGATAGAGAGCACCTAATTTTTACACAAAATTTCACAAAACTTTCTCTAATTTTCACTATGGGCCCGGCACATTTTCGACTATAACTTTTTCATACATCGTAGGATTTTACTCAACATAATCTTAAAATCTAGCTTACGACGTTATCTATTACCATGTATTACATATTCATTACTTATTGTTACACATAATCTACAATAAGCAAAAACATGGCAAAAATACGCGTTCGCGCGGTTTTTATATGTACTTGTCTCGCTCTAACATATTGCTGTCTTTCTCTAGCAATTTGGCGATTACATATTCTTATTCAAGTACATATATTCGTTTACAATAAGTTTATTTACGCGTATTCAAGAAGTAAATAAACCATGACAAATTTTACATAACAACAAATCAAAATAGCAAAACAAAAAATAAAGAGTTTACATAACTGCTCGTAATCGAGTTTGTAAAATTAAAGTACTTAAGCTATAAAACACGAAATCTATACATAATATGTGCAATAAATGCGACTAAAGCTACGGGAGTTTACACAGGTACAAAAAAGAAGGAATATTTATTTACAAGGCTCGTCGATCCGCAACATACTCCCCCTGGCGTAGATTATCGCAGCCATTATTAAAAGGGAGGACGATGAGCCGTCTTACTGGTCGTCTAAATATTCCACCCTGTGTTCGCACATCCGCACTCCTCACCACACCATCAGGTCCGCAATAAACGGTCTCTACCTGTCCACGAGGCCACACACCACGTGGTAATAGCCCATCCGCTATGATCACTACGTCACCTTTTTCAATATTACGTAGCGGTTTTCTAATGTCACCTCTCGGAGTCAATGTAGGTACGTATTCTTTTACCCATCGTGTCCAGAAGGCGTTCGCAATGGCTTGCGACGTTCTCCACGCTCTTCTATCTGCGATATCACATTTTCCGACTATAGGTGACCCAAGCGCGGTACCCAGTAAAAAGTGATTGGGGGTCAATGCCTCCGGGTATTCTTCACATACTGATACGTGGGTCAATGGCCGCGAGTTGATCGTTTGTTCGATCTCGATCAAAGCGGTGTTGAGCACTTCTTCTTTCGGTGCTTTTTCAGAGAGAGATAGCGATAGTGCACTCTTCATTTCAAACTTCACTGCCGTGAAAACTCGTAGCGTTGTCGTTTTACAGCTGGTTCCGGGCTGTAACATCTGGGAACTCGTAGCTTTTCAATATAGTCGAGGTCGTAAATCTCGGCGATACTTTCAGCTTCTTCAGGCGGGAGAGGGTCGTAATCTGTCCCCCGGGGTCAAAGACCAACATATCGGCGCCGAGTGATTTTCTCTTTGTCGGTATTTGTAGTCCTGCTCGCACGTCTGGCGGTATTCGCGGCATATTCGTGTTAAAAGCGAATTCGTCCATAACGGCGGTCCGTTTGAGTGTTTTTTCGTACTCGGCTTTGTTCGTACCGAGCTCCTTTGGAGTAGTAACGCGATCGGCGATACCTACTCCCCCTAGTAATGGAAGTCGGTTCGAACTCCATTCAGCGAGCTCGAAACCGGCCTTTTTATGGACCGCGATGACTTGCTCCATCGTTTTAGCTGTAGTTTCTTCATCGTTGAAACTCTGTAGCCTGTCGTCCATATAATGACATCGAGTTGAGTCGAAAACTAGGCGGACTTTATTCGGCTTGTTCGGGTTTGTCACTGCGAAGTGTGGTAGGTACCACATTTTATCGTCTCCGCTGTGATCTTGTTCACATTTAGTCGCGTAACCTTTCTCGACTAATTTCTTTATCTCGTTCGAGTATGCCACTTTAAACTCGGGCGACTTGTCCATTTTTCGTTCAATGCTCTTTAGACGTCGCAGTGACATATCGTAACTCGGTGGTAGGTGTACATCATCGGTGCGCCAAGGTAATCCCACTTCGAACCGGTTCTCCACTCTTGTCGCCGTGCGATTATAAATTTCTACCGCTCGTTCGTTCTCGGCGAGTGGTTTCGGCTTGTTTGAGATTCCAATAGAGTCCAACTCGATGTGCGTTCTCACTAGGTCGTGCAGCTCGTCGTCCCGTTCTTGTAACGTACGAACATGCAAGACCCGCTCGTCGCTGGAAACTATAGCGCTGTGCGGGGTACTCCCGTGTATCACCCATCCAAGTTTAGTTAGAGACGCAGCTGGTTGTGTTCTCTTGCCAGTCAACAACTTTCTCGATATGATCAAGTGCCAATTGTCGGCTCCAATCAAGACCCGAGGCTTCACGTCGGCGTAGCATAAGTCGTTGTCGCGCAGACTTCGCAAATGTCGATGGTCGAGTAGCTCGCGCCCTACCGACTGACTGCCTAGTTCAAGCTGTCGCACGGTGCGCGCTTTGATGTTGTAGTACTCGCTTTGATGTCTGCCTTTGATCGCGACGTCGACGGCTCTGCTACTTGCCTCTCTCATGCTTGACGTGACTCCGTGTATGTTCAGCGGTCTTGATGGTCCTTGCGCCCCGATCTGGGCGGCTATGTCGTCGTCGATAAGGCTAATTGTAAAACCCTCGTCCATTAAACCGTAAGTCTCTATTTCACCGGCGGGTCCTTTGATCGTAATCGGGCACACCTTGAGTAAAACTCCGTGGGGTGTGTGTACTCTCGCAGACGCGGTGATGGCAGAGTCTTCTTGCGGTGATGATGATGAAACTTTCTTTGTGTGGAGTAATGCGTGATGAGGCATTCTACATTCTTCTATTCCACATTTTTTAGCCTTACATGCGAAGCGACGATGTTTGTTGTTGAGGCAAACAAAACATATCTTTGTCTCTTTCGCCCATTGCCATCTCTCTTGCACACTCATTTCTTTGAGCTTTTTGCACTGTGGCGTGGGATGTTCGGAACCACAACAATGACACACGTTCTTGCTCTGTGTGTTACCGTTCTCAGTTGTGGTGTAAACTTTAGCGTTCGTTGTTCGTTGCGATGTTTTCTGCGTTTTCGTGTCTTTGTTCGCCGTATGCGATGCTGTCGTGTAGCAGTGACGTACCGCACGATCCGCTTCTCTCATGAAGAAGCGCGATAACGTCACGATCTCAGACTCGTCCGGGAATCCATGATCTTCTGCATAATCGCACCAACGGGATCGCAAATGTTCACTCATCTTCTCAGTGATGTGGCGAACTAACATTGGGTTTTTCAGGTACCCCTTCTTATCAAGACACGAAACGACAGTTACGATGTTTTGCAACTTAATTGCAAACACGTTCAGATCTGCTGCGGTTGTTCCTATACGCGGCAGTTTCCTTAGCTCTTCTAAGGCTTGATCGATAATTATCTCTGGCTGTCCGTAACGCTGTTCGAGCGTTGCCATAATCGCGGACGGCTCCGTCGCTGTGTATAATAGCGCGACTACACATTGTCGGGCTTCTCCTTTTATACACGAGCGTAGACGGGCGAGATTCTCTATCGGCGGTATGTTGTAGACCGTAGTCGCTTCATTGACGGCAGCTTTGAACGGAAGCCACTCCCCCGGTGCGCCGCTGAACGGCGGTAGGTCTGGTGGTTTTCTGCTTCGGTTCCCTCGGGCCATCTTCTCTAAAGCTTCGGCTAATCGGTCAATCCCTCTATCATGGGACGGGGCGCGGTAAGGCGACGACTCGTTCCGCGTTGCCTTGTACGTTGCACGGTTCGGTGCGATAGTGACTCGTTCTGTCTCTCTCGCACGTTCCGTGCGCTCACGTGGGCGCGCTGCTTCTTCGGTGTCGGTCGTTTGTACGCGATTAATCCAATCGCTAACTCGCTTGCTATTTTCAGCTATGTCTTGATCACGCAGACTTCCGCGTTCCGATTCTTCTTCGTGAATCGCGTCAATGTCTGCTGCTAACCTCTTCTTTATCAGCTCGGCTTGGATCTGTAGTTCCTTCCGCTGTACGTCCGCCATCAGCTCGGCGGCTTCTAGTTCAGCTCTACGGATCCTTGCACTGGCGCTGACCGTCGACCGGACGGAAGGGGCGCGGCTCGGCGGCTTGTCCAACGTGGTGGTAGGCGGTGGTGCGGGGCGCGGAATGTACGCGGGTGCGGGGTTTGTAGACGGTGATGCCGGGTAGTCCTCGTAGACACGTAGCTCGGTACCGTCTCGTTCGTCGACGGCGGCTTTGCTGCGTGTAGTCGGCATCTTCGGCTCTTGTGTGCCCCTAACGGCCCTACCTCCCTAATTTCCCTACCTCCCTAACGTCCCTAACAGACCCGCAGGAGGGCCCGGCCCGGTTTAAAGGCCGGGATACGCTCCCTTGGGGATGGAAAAGGGGGACGGGAGAGGGGGGACTTACCCGGCAGAGAAGTATGCACAGAACGAGGTGCTCGGCGGGAGGGGGGAATGTCCTCCCGCTTCAGCAGTGCCTACAGTCCGGCCCTCGTCTGTACACACCCGTACCGGCGTAAGAACACTGTTCGGTGGTCTTGCCCACCGGTAGCGCCGTGTCAAGCAACTACTCCACCAATATAGGCGTTGGACCTGTCTCCGTCGCCCTTTGACACCGTTAGGTGGCTAAGGAGCACAGGCCGCGGACGAACCGCGTTATTGTTGTTGATAGCGAGTCTTCGTATTCGTAGACCGACGGTGGGTCCTGGGACGTCCTCAGGTACCCGGCGCGCCTTTGGGCGTTCTTGAAGTGCCTCTTGTGGCCTCTTCACCATAAGGCGCCGGTTGACGACTCAGGAACCTCGTTCGGGGTTGGGGTACCGTATTTAATGAAACACGGTACCAAAGCGACGCTCGACGCTTGCTTGATGCCGCCCGCTGTCGCCTCGTTGACAAGCGGCGCGGTACAGTTGCAGAAGGTCGTCCGCTGTCCCCAGGTTGACAGGCGTACGATGCAGATGCAGATGGTCGTCCGCTGTCCCCAGGTTGACAAGCGTAACGATGCAAATGTGGGTGACCGCCCGCTGTCCCCAAGTTGACAGGCGGAACGGCTGATGCTGGAGTAATCCGGCGTCGATGGACCACGTTGTGGGGGTCGTAAATAATAACTTCGGTTCTTCAATAATAGTGGACTGTATTTCGTTTTCTTCTTAGGTGTATATATAATACAATATACAATTCAAGCGAAGTCGTAGAGCGTAACAATATTTTTGGCCGGGCACCTTAGGCACTCCCTACCCTTACCGGATAGAGAGCACCTAATTTTTACACAAAATTTCACAAAACTTTCTCTAATTTTCACTATGGGCCCGGCACATTTTCGACTATAACTTTTTCATACATCGTAGGATTTTACTCAACATAATCTTAAAATCTAGCTTACGACGTTATCTATTACCATGTATTACATATTCATTACTTATTGTTACACATAATCTACAATAAGCAAAAACATGGCAAAAATACGCGTTCGCGCGGTTTTTATATGTACTTGTCTCGCTCTAACATATTGCTGTCTTTCTCTAGCAATTTGGCGATTACATATTCTTATTCAAGTACATATATTCGTTTACAATAAGTTTATTTACGCGTATTCAAGAAGTAAATAAACCATGACAAATTTTACATAACAACAAATCAAAATAGCAAAACAAAAAATAAAGAGTTTACATAACTGCTCGTAATCGAGTTTGTAAAATTAAAGTACTTAAGCTATAAAACACGAAATCTATACATAATATGTGCAATAAATGCGACTAAAGCTACGGGAGTTTACACAGGTACAAAAAAGAAGGAATATTTATTTACAAGGCTCGTCGATCCGCAACATTATTTATATTATTAATCTAAAATTCCTAAACAGTTCAGTTGATAAAAATCACCCACTAAAATCTAAAATTCCTAAACAGTTCAGTTGATAAAAATCACCCACTAAAATCTAAAATTCCTAAACAGTTCAGTTGATAAAAATGCAAACAAAATGTTAACACAAAAAATCGCATACAAAATTGTTACAGTACAGACACGTCTTTAGGGCTTATTTCAAAATGGCTGCCGATGACGTCACACCCCACAGAGTGCGCAGCATGTAATACGGCTCAATTTTGTTTGAATCACGTCGTGTTGCATGGACAGTGAAAAACAGCTGTAGTTTTAGTAGTTTTTTGCATAGGTACACAGAATTAGTTATTGTTAACTTCCCTATATTTATGACTAATAGCGGGGCGTGTACAATTCGAATATAATTAATAGATAAGGATTAAAAACTTTAAACCAAAAAAATCAAAACTTTCTTAACCATTTTTATCAGAGAATTAAGTGCTTATAGATAACTTGAACAATAATCATAATATTTATATTGTGTTTATTCTAGTTAAAATACTAAATGACTACATAAACACATTATATGCAACGTAAACAGTCCAGTAATAATTGGACATTGGCCTCCACGCTTCGGTTCAAACTTGGGCCACATCATCCTCATTTTCCTCTACGTGTTTAATTTCTGTGACGTCACGGTTTCGTAGATATGTCATGATTCACAATATTTCTTAATTTAACCATAATATTGCATAAGTAACCTAATACGATTAGTCTACAGGGCTTACAGGGCTAATTGGACTCACAAATTAGAGCGGAATTAAATTAATAATAATTTTCATGGATTTCCGCAAAGTAGGTAGGGCCTAATTCCATTAATTGCCTCTCATTATATATAGATGTTTGTTACTTTTTAACGAAAGTGCTTAGAACTGATTAAGTTGACTAAAGTAGGCACTTTGTTTAATATCAAAGATTTGGGTTTATATACATCTAGGTGCTAAGTTCTTATTAAAATAGGTAATTATTAAACTAGGTAGGTATTAAAATATAAGTAGATACTTATATAAATAAGATTTATGTAATAATAAGACTTAAATTAGCTAGAAAAATGGCTGCGCAAGAGTAAATAGATCTAAATCACTAAGCGGCTCCAACGGAAGACCAGCGCTGGGTGCTTGCACCCAGCATAATGCTGAGTTGGGGACCGATTTCTGCCACACACTAAAATCAATTGGTTCTATTGGTTTTACTTTTTTTTTTTTTTATATGTGTGTAACAAATAAAATATTTTCTTTCCTTCTTTCTTTAAATTTTAACAATGTACCGACCTAAGTTGTCCATATCTACTGAATTTATGCAAATTAGGAAATAGGCCTATATTATGGAAATGCCATTTATCGTCGTCATTGAGTCACTTTACAACCAATCTTCTCTAAATCACAAAATACATAATATACAATTAGTGTCATTAAATACTAGCAACTCAGAAATTTCACCTGTTTTCACATCATGTACCTCTAAATGATAGAATTCAGGATCTTTTGATAAACGGCTTGTATGAAAGGGTAGCGATCCTGTAAGACAGTGGGTGAACATAATAATCAATATTATACCAAACATGCCAAGTTCCTAGTTTGGCCTTACGCCAAAAAGTATTGATTAATATTTTTTCTCTTATATTTTCTAGGCCTCTTCACAGGGATGCTGGTCAACTGAATAAGATTGTTAATTTTTAATATAACGCCATCTAGCGAGAACACATGAAACTACGACTTAGCCTGTTAAAGTTTGTCGTATCTTGTTAACTTTAAAGTACAAAGTAGGAACTCGTAGCAGTTAAGACACTACAACCTAGATAGCGTTTGAATAAAAATAAGTAGATTTACATACGTGCTCTTAATTCTTAATGTATCCACCTTAATTCCAACCGAACCGAATCGCGGCATAATGTTTGTTGAGGTGGTGGTAATAGGTAACTAGCCCAGACGATCTGGGATTGATAAACTGTTAATAAAGATATTTTTTAAACTTGTTAAAACTTTTATTTATGTTTATGTGTAACTTAAAGCAATAGAATATTCTAGATTCACGTTTCGACTAAACTATAACTAAATTAAAAACAAACAATCACCCCTTCATAGCAGACAAACCATCAAGAATGAAAATACAGCGGCCAGTTCATAAATCGCCGTAGTGTTGCGTAGCGCGACGTAGCATGGCGTAGCGCTTGAGACCATCGTAGCACTTCTACATCGATAATATAAATATTATTATGTAACACGCATTACCATATAATATAATGTTAAGGCTTTATTCTTATGCTATGTAGTCCACTCATCATCTCACTAGCGCCTGTAACAATTATTGTTTTTTACTAAGACAGAACAGGTCACTCATGATCATATACTACAGTCAAATCAAAATTAGTTGTGTGGTCAACCTGGCTATAGTTTCAGATCGCCAAGATTAATTGAGAGGAATTTAGAGGGATTAATCCCGCCTTCTGGGTTTAGTCTGCTACCATCTTCGGTCGCATCATTGCTTAAGATCAGGCGAGATCATCGTTAAAGTATAATAATCCGATTATATTAAAATTTGGAACTTACATAGGTATAGGTAGTTTTGGACCCTAAATAATAGGTAGGCATAATAATATAGACATCAATGGGTAATTTTATTCTATTAAGTTACTTTTAAATAACTTACAAGTTCGTGAAGTGATGATGTCCAAGTTGCTATTTCATTTGTTTAAGTTATTTAGATTTAAACATCCATGTTGTTATTAATGATATAAGAATAAGTACAATGATGACGATGATGATATACCGTACTATTGTTATACTGAAAAATAAGAATGATTCATATAGTAGAATAAAAAGATGAATGGAGAGTAATATTCATCTAGTAACCAATTAATTCAAAAATCTCACCAACACATTTTTACTTGAATGTAAACTCGTTTGAATTATGAACTTGTTATTTATAAATTTAACGAAGATCAGAAAATCATAGAATGGAAAATCAATATTCTTAGATCAAATAATTCTTCCTGTAAACAAAGACATTAAATGATATATCGGTTGCCAATCTTACTCTTCATTGCCATAGGTATGGGTGTCATAGGTATATGTTCCATAGGTCATTGGAGGAAAAATATGACGGTCTACAGGTCAATATAGCGCGTGCATTAACTAAAAAAATTGAATAAAAAGTCTAGTGATCTCTTTAATACATTCTCTAGTTTTGAAGAGACTCAGGGTGCTTAAGAAGACTGAGCCTTAGCATAGACCCTCTCTCTGTTAGAAAGGAACAACCACTGTTAAAGTAGAATCCTATTGAACGCCAGCTGTACTTAAGTATAACCAAGCTTAAGGACGTTTTAAGGGGAAAAGAACGACCTAAATGGCAGTGGACATTTCCAGCTCATAATGATGATACACTCCAGGGAAAACCTTGACTGAAAACTAAAAACTTAATGTGTATATTTTACATAGTACCTAATATAAATAATATAACAATTTAGTAGATATTGCTTTATACATTTTATTTTATTATTGTTAGCATATTAAATTTTCGGAAACGATGAATTTCTTACAATTTTGATAATAATGGATAAGATATATTAATATAATGTATTATATTATGGGTACAAACGTCTAATAGATATAGTATACCTATATTACAAGGGTTTATCATCAGATAAGTTATTCTTATGTGCTTCATACAAAACATACGATTTCATTTAGTACATAAACATAGGTACGTATTCATTTTGACGTGATTGATTTTATCATAAGACGGGCAGAACAAATACTTACCTAAAATATTAAAGAACCATTTAATAGACTTACGTTTATTTAACTCTAGAAACTAGATAATTAATTCGTTCATATATTATATAAGCAACACAGTATAAGCATAATACTCGTATTATGCATTAAGTAATTTCTAATTCTTATCATTATAATATGATTTTGACATTTTATGACGTTGAATTAATTATAATTATTTAGCAACAAACTAAACCAAGAAAAAGGTTAGTACAATCTGAAAAGTTTTAAACCAGAGCAAAGCATATCAATATAGTTTTTGCACTGAATTTACAAGTCTCAAAAAAATCTCACAGTTTTTGCAATACTTAAAATAATACGAGTAGGTACACGCATTTACATATTATGTGCACTTATGTATAATGTATACTTTACATCGCATGTTTTAGTATATACATGTTTTAGTATAAACTTAAAAATATAATTTATTTATGTATTACTAGCTGCAGTTTTACCCGCTGTACTGTAGCCTATGTATTATTCCAGGGTCTAAAAGCTATCAATATATCAATTTCAGCTCAATCAGTCCATCCGTTTAGCCGTAAAGAAGTAACAAACACACTCACTCACAAACTTTTACATTTATAATATTAGTGCGATTGCGGAAACAGTGCAGCTTGCTAAGAGTTTCTATTTCTTAGTGTTCAGCCATGTAATCTGCAAAACATTGATCAATCCGACATAATTTGACTCATGTTGTCGACAAGTTGCAGCTTTCTAAACCATATCATTCTTCCGTGTTATACCGCTAGTGTAGATGACGAAGAATGTAGAGGATAAAATCTATTTAAAAAAGATAGAGATAAATAAAGTTATGTTAAGTAAAGAGTCAGAGATCAGTAAGTTAAGAGTTAAAAAGTTAATTAACAAAAACTTTAAATAAACTAACTTCAGTAAAGAGATATGAAGAGTAGGAGAAAAGAAAAGAAAGAAGTAAGTAAGAAATTATTTTATTGCATTATAAATAATTGATTTAAATAAATTAGTCTTTATCTTACAAGATAGATCGTCATAATGTTGAATGTCCTGAATATTTACAAGTGAGCACAAAACGAACATGACTAATGAAATTGATCGATGAATAATTTAAATTTACAGGACATTAACAAATTCGACTTTTTTATTTGCTGGTACTGAAGTGAGAACTAGTGGTCATCCGTTGGCCAAGGCGAACCATTGAAAGTTTTGTGCTCGAAACTCGCCACCCAGTCATCAGAAACCAGCATCGTACTTAACCTAAAATAAATTAACTCGATCAGACATTTTGCTATTCTTATCCTGGTCCAGGCAATAATCACGCTGTAAACAAAAAAAAGAATCAATTTAATTTAATTTACTTGTGCATAATCACACGCTTATGTTTCACCAAAGTTTTGCCTACGCAGAGGGCCAATAATTATAATTGGCGATCGTGCCCTGGTGTGTGTCACTATTAACCGACAAAACTAACATGTTCTTAGAGTCATAGAACGTTTTAAGTTTAAGAATTTTTTTAAATATATCGTGTAACGTGCTAGTAGGAATACGCGAAAAAATTGAAAATGTTTTATCAATATAACACTTTAAACTTTCGCGATTTGAACTCATGTTACTTTTATTAATCGGATCTTTTCACGTAATGTATTTTATGTTAGTTTCACAAAATCATTATAAAACCAACCTCGACGTTTCGTCACAGTTACATGTACCATGTGTAATTACGCAAAAAGACCCGATTAATAAAATTAACACAATGCTTTATCAAATTTACCGTTCTCTGACTCCAAGAACTCGTACACGTTGATTCGTTTTATACGGTGTTCCTCTTGCTTGGAAAACTTTGGTGAAGCTTGACCATGGGTTGGTCCATAAGACTTACGGGCCAAAGTTCAATAAAAAATAAGTACAATAAAACAGACATCAGACGAGATATTGGTTATAAACTAAGCCTATTTATATTGAGGGAAACAATACATAAATATATATAAAAGTTTTTCATTAGCAGATAAATGTAACTCTATCCGATAAGATTGTAGAGGTACAATGTAAATTACAAGGAAAATTTTTGACGAAATGTTTTATGTAGGCTAAGGTATGTATGATGTATGTAGGTAGGTAATGATTAAAAAAATCTGTAGTAAATCTACTAGATAAGCTTAGTTAAATTGTTTCCAAGAAAGTTAATCGTTTGTCGGTATGCCTGATTGATCTACTGCGTATAACATGAATTGTTAAAATATTAGAACCTGTATCAGTCCCGAAAATTGGGATAAAATGTAGCCTTCGTGCCTTCGCCTTCGTGTCATTGATACGATGGTTTTTCGTGACGTGACCGGGATGACTTGACAGGGCTGGTAGTCTGCCACGAGATCTCGGTCTTTCCCTCAGGTATCTTTTTTTTATTCTTAATAGGTTAGCCTTGGACTACAATCTCGCCTGATCTTACGGACGGATCTACGGATCTTAAGCAATGATGCGGCCGTAGATGGTAGCAGACTAAACCTAGAAGGCGGGATAAATCCCGCTTATCTTACCAAATATAACGCCGACTCCCCACAAGATCAGCAGCACCACAGCGATTATGAAGAGTATCGAAATCGCCAAACTGATCAGCTTACATAAAAGGTTACACACGCACCCACAACTGAAAGTAAATAAATAAGAATTAGTCAATAATGTTTTGTAAAATAGGTGAAAAAAAAGCAAAGAAAAAAAATTAATCGCCGAGATTTTTTTTGGATGTTGTCATGCTCATCTTGAATGTTTGAACCAAAACAGGCGCTGGAGACGCGACTTTAGATCATCAAATTTTTTTGTCTTCTTATTCATTGTTTAGCTTATTGAAATGCCTTCTAATTCAGCATCTACTAGACATCATAATATCGCTACTTCATCCGTAGTAAAAGGCATTCTATATAATAGTACTTGCTACGTAATTTGTATGAATTTGGTTCCAGAATCGACTAATAAAATGTTTGTGTATTTTAGGTTCTGTAACCTGTATCAATAGTTCATTGACCTCTCCAATAACTCACATTCAAGTTACAGAAGATTATCAAAAATAACCTTGTGCTGAATTAAGGTCAAAAGAGGACAAATTGAGAGGTGCATAAACATCAACAGAAGCTTATATTCACGGCTTTGCCCGCATTGATGTCAACGTCATCCAACTTCCAACTAATATCTATCATTATCATAACCGTGCAGTTCCGGTACAGAATAGAACCGCCCCATATCTTCCCGTGGGTGTCGTAAGAGGCGACTAAGGGCTCAAAATGGCGATCACCTAATCCCAACAACTGCATTTCGAAGGAGGGTTGGCGTTAGGCAGGCGGCCGACCATAAAATCCATGCCAAACCCATTTACAACACATGATTATGAATGATACTTGTGAAAAGGTTTGAATGAACTGTGTGAAAGAGGATATGCGTGCTAGGGGAGTGGATGAAGATATGACGGATAATAGAGCAGAATGGAGGAGAAAAACGTGTTGTGCCGACCCTGCCTAGTGTGGGATAAGGGCAGGAAGAAGAAGAATCATCATCTCAGCCATAGGACGTCCACTGCTGAACATAGGCCTTCTCTTTAGACCTCCATTTATACCGGTTGGAAGCGACCTGCATCCAGCATCTTCCGGTGACCTTTATAAGGTCGTCTGTCCATCTTGGGAGTGGACAACTGATATTATAAATGCGACGTTAAGGATGTGTGTGTTTGTGTATATGTAGTTGTAACCTCTTCACACAGAAACAGTTTAATTGAGTGAAAATTGGTAGATAGGGCAGTTTAGACACGGTAACTACACATAGGCTACTTTTCAGTGGATAATAGCGCTCAGCTCGTAATATTTGTGTCTATGCCAAATTTCAACTCTATCCTTTAAGCGGTTATGCGTTGTTATATGAGTCACTCAGTCAGTCGCGGTTTCCTTTTATTGATTTAGATATTGGTGACTAATATCATCTATGACTTATTGTTTCTGTGATAAGTTAAGGTAGTTAAACTAATTACACAAATTACGTTTTATCTTATCTTTAGTTAGAATTTCCGTTATCAGGAAATATGAACATTGAGTCCTTTGATATGGAATTAATTCATTTTCATTATCGTTATTTTTTTAATTTAATTAATTCATTTTCATTTTTCAATTCTTTTTAATTAATTCAATTTCATTATCGTTATTATTGTTGATATCATAATATTGTTATATTTATTTCTATAAGCTACGCCAGGGTCTAAGCTACCTATAAATTTCAGCTCAATCGGTTCAGCTGTTGACTCACACACACTTTTTCATTTATAACATTAGTAGTATAAGGTAAGGGATACCTTTACCTTGCAGTATGATCAACAGGTATATACATAATAAGAAAATAGTCTTAAAATAAATGTGAGACTTTTAAAAGTCTACTTTTCCTCACGTTGATTTTGCTTCAACTGTTTGAGTAGGTGTAACTTAGAGGATGTATTTTTAATAGCTTTAACAGCACAAAGGAATCCGTAGTAGTGAATGAAGTTCAACCACTTTTAAATTTTTAGTAAACAACATGTTTATTACTAAGACGTCGGCCAGCTCATTAAAAATGGCTGACCTTTACCTACAAATTTGTTATTTCCTTAAACCTTCGTAATTTCGTCATCAACCTTCACTATAGTCAACAGTTTTTATGATTGTAAAATACTTTATCAAAAACCTACTTGTTGACTAAGTAAAACTATAACTTTTCAAATGAAAACCCACACAAACAATGCACACTCACCACATTTTGATTCGATATTTGTTTTTAACACAAGAGAAAGCGTAGCACCGTCACATTCACCTGTGAATCACTGACTAGCTTAGTATCGCCGGCGTGGCATTTTAAAACTAACAATACCTTATCACATCTTATCAACGATCGATAAATAGTACCTATTGAAAATCGCACTCGATATCTTAACACGTACCACACTACTTGATAACCAAAGTGACCGAATTCAACTGAATAAACGAGCACAAAAGTCATCTTATATCCATGGAGTAATAAAATGGTAATAAATGCATACCGCGGTCTAAATACGAGTACAAAACTGAAGGCGTTTAGGACTAATGAATACGATTTTTAAATTAGAGCAAATATAATATTAGAACTGATTTTATGTCTCTGTGGCTACATTATGTGCATTGCTTATTTTTATATACCCAATAAAATCTTTGAATTTCCCCGAAAAATATCCCTTGACCCCTTTACAAGTTTTTATCTAATGGAGACTTCTTTTCGCTTTTCCTTTTTTATAAGGGTGTATTATCCCGCTCATTGACAAAGACCCCCCAAATCTATTAATGTACTCCAGTGTCACTTGCTTTTCTTTTAATTGAAGTTATCTCAACCTTTGTGTTTGGTGAGCGGTGTCTACCATTTTAAAGTTTGTTCTTACATCTTTGATCTAATATTTTCTTACTCCGAAAACATAAATAAAGTTTTCTTTATCGTTACAGTTTTACTAGATAATGTTTTCGGAACCTTGATGTATATTTGTATCTAACAAAATACCCGTATCACGGCGATTCTGCACTATTGTTAAGTACGAGTACGCAGTGTACTAAAAAATTTTCCTCATTATTAAAGTTTTACGGCTTTTATCTGTTAATATTTTTATTATTTATGTAAGTCACTATAGTCACGTCACCTGTCGATAGGTATAGGAAGAAATATGAATCATCATTTCTCTGTCCTTATTTCACATTACTTAGGATCGTGTGGCACAACACCTTTCCTTTTTAATTCTACTCTATCATCCATCATAATATCTTCATTCACTCCTCTAACAAGCTTATCCTATTTCACATAGTTCATTCAAACTTTCCGGACACCCTTTCCCAAATTCTCAGCTGCGACTTTTGCCAAAAATGCTTTTTCTCAATGTATTCCTGCATAAACGTTTACGATATTGCGAATACAACAAATGGGAAACCTCACATTCAACAACTGACTCATTCAATTCAGGTCACCAAGTGTTCCATCATAGTTAGCAGTATCTTCAGCCAGTCCGTCGAGGCTTTTGTAATAAAAGTTTTGTATATTTTTTAACTTTTTCCATTAGAGCGGATTCCCCGAGAGGCGGCGCGGTCGGTCGCGTGAGAATGAGCAATTTCCCCTCTCTGCCACGATTTCGATCTGACTTCCTGTCTGGCCAGCGATTTTAAAATTTATAGAATCGCTTTACATGAAATTGAAAATAAGAACAGCGGTTTCTGCGCGATGGGAAATTATGCGCTGTCGTCACTTTCCACAATATCTCAACAAGCTGTATCGATCTCGAGTGCTCTTAGACTCCCCATGGACTCTTTATCAATCATCAGTAACAAAGACGATAGCTATTATTAATCATAATTATAGTACAAAAATACTCAATATTATACAATATGTGTACAATAAAAATATATTATAATCAGCTGAGATCTTATTTTTGAATAATGACTACATAAACTTTATTTGTCTCTTCAAAATTTATGAAAGCATAAAGTGACTGATTGATTGACTGCACACACCAACCACAGGATTGGATAAAATTTAACACATATATTATAGGTTTTAGGGTGAAAACATCCACTAAACAAAGATTTGTTATCAAGAGCGAAGCCACGGGCCGAAGTTGTTTGTTTTATATAACTTGAACTCTTCACTCTTCGTCTAGACTGTTGGTAATATTAATGTAGGTTATTTAATAATTAGATTCTAAGAACAAAGTTAATTGTTAATCTTCAGCGAACGGGATTGATTTTATTTGGAACTACGAGTAAATTAACTCGTAAGTTTGTTAGTTTACGTCTAGACGTCGAAACCTTAGTATTGCGTTTATGGCTTCTTTTATTAATCTGCGGCACGTGTTGAATGGTAATTATTTTTGAGTTAGTTTTGTGCCGCGGTTTCATCTGCTAAAATGAAAAAAATAGTTTTATTCTCAAATTTCGAGGTACGCATTTCGTTTGATGTGTCCGTTGTACTATCAGGAGAGCGTCTTATTGTCTTCTTATTTGCATAAAAAGTGAAGATATAGCATCTGAAAACTATGTTATTGTATTATCTCCAACTCTAAATACAAAGTATTAGCCTAGTTGGTTAAGTAGTTTTGGAAGAATAAATCATTTTTTATTCAATAATCAACTGGTGTATTTTTCAACACAGAAAATCATTGTTATTGTTTTTAATAATATAGGTAGCGGTCAATAAAAAAAAAACTTTTTTTTTTGTACCGTTTTGCATTCACATGGTGCAAATAATATTTAAACAATACTAACTATTCAAACTGTAATTTACACAATAAAAATACTTAGACACGGTGATTTATTCCAAATCAATTAAAAAAAATCAAACAGTTTCAACCGAACAATGGCACAATAGTAACGACGTCAATTGTACAAGTCTAGCACCTGACCGCGCTCCGGAATCACTCATCTCGTTGAGTGCACGAGAGGCTTCAGTTAATTGCTTCTATTGTCATTGTCACGTTAGCTTATTCATTGTTATAATGCTATACAGGTATATCACTTTACAAACGAAAGCATGTATAATATTATTATGGTACCTGTCCTACCGAAAAGGAGTAACTATCGGCTATTTTCTCGCTCAAGAAACGTACACGCTGAGCGAGCAACCAGCGGTCATTTTTCTACAGTGCGAGTAATCGCTCGTGTCACTCGTACACTCGCTTATACCAGCACCTGACCGCGCTCCGGAATCACTCATCTCGTTGAGTGCACGAGAGGCTTCGGTAAATTGATGCTATTGTCCCTGTCACGTTAGCTTATTCATTGTTATAATGCTAGACAGGTGCAATATCACTTTACAGACAAATGCAGGTAGAATTGATTGGAACAAAAAAATTATACTAAAAAAATATGAAAATCTTAGTGATATTATAGGTGGTCTTATTGCAAATAGCAATCTCTTCCAGACAGCCCTGCAGGGAGAGGAGAATAATGATATTCACACGGGTTGGTGGTGTGGTTGTAGGTTTAACATGACTATAATAATATTATTATAATATACCTCATATTAACGTAGTGTTAAGTTTAGGGCGATTTTTTATTTATAAGTCATAAGACGTAAGTCAAGGGCCCAATACAGACACAGTTCCAATTATTAGCGTCAAATTCTGCGCGGCACTGCACTGCGCCTTTCACTCTGAGATCTCGTTATGCTCAGTAACTTCGCTGGTAACATTGAGCACTACTGTTTGGTGGACAAAGAAGAAAAGCTGGCGCTCATCTTGGCACTGATACACCAAATACTTTTCATTTTTTAATGAGCAAAATGACAGGTCAACTTAGATAATATATATATCATAGAACTAAGTGCCTGCAAAGTTTGAAAATGTTCGATCTTTAAGATCGAGATGAAAACGAAGGCCACAGTCCGGGTCTTAAGTAAGAATTCTTGAAGTTCAAAGTTGAAACTTGTTCAGATCTCACGGCTTGATTGCGCTGCTTCATCATAATTCCCATCGAATACTTTAGATCGAAGATTTTTCGCTACTAGAGATAATTTAATAGAGTTTATAATGTTAAATTACTTTTAGTAAAAATCGTGATTCGTTAAAGTCAGAAGAAGAAAATTCATTTACGCTGTTAGATGGATGTAAAATTTGTTAACTTTAAAGCGCAAAAAGTTCAAAACTTTATCTGCAATGTTTTTACTTAACTACAAAAAATACTTTCCAAGCAAAGAAGGTTTTGTTCTAGTGTGCCAACATGCTAGATATCCTAATCTAGAACTAGATCATAATATAATGCTAACATAATTATTATTTTTACGAAATTTCACTTCTTTTACGCACGCTTCAGCACATTTCCTTGTCAGGTACAGTTAATAATTTGAAATTGTCTTTAGAATACGTAAAATACAGCTTAAAACTTGTCGCCTGTTAATATTTGTTGAATGTACACAGAGCAAGTTCGCGTAACTTTGATGTAGTTTCGTTTCAGTTTCGTGTCTCGCGGACTCGAGACCACATCGAGAAACCATCTCGAGAGAGCCGAGGTAACTTTCTTGAGGTACTCTACGACTTAATTGAGAATCAAATTCAATGGGAAGGCATTATTCCTTTAACGTACAATGCTTTGGTTAGAAATAGGTACCTACGACAACTTTTAGACACAGATGTCGCGGAGCAGTTTTTATAGTTCGAATTTTTTTTTGCCTTGTTGGCTGAATTAAAATAGTCCGTCCTATTCCTATTTAATATTATTAAAAATGCACCTACATAATATTATTTGTTTGTTTGTTACCTCTGCACACCTATACAATTCAACCGACTGAGCTCAATGATATGTAGATAGCTAAGACCCTACAATATAACATTATAGGCTATTTATCGTCTAAAACCGCTTGGGGCAGCTAGTTTATAATAACAGAATTTGCCAGTATGTATGATATTGAATTAAAGACAACAGAGATTATGTTGAAAAGGTATTTTTTTAAATGATCATCATCATCATCTCAGCCATTGGACGTCCACTGCTGAACATAGGCCTCCCCTTTGGACTTCCATATGTACCGGTTAGAAGCGACCTGCATCCAGCGTCTTCCGGCGACCTTTATAAGGTCGTCTGTCCACCTTGTGGGTGGACGTCCTACGCTTCGTTTGCTAGTCCGTGGTCTCCACTCGAGCACTTTTCGACCCCATCGGCCATCCGCTCTGCGCGCTATGTGGCCTGCCTATTGCCACAACACAACATTGTTTTAAATGATATTAAAATTTAAATAATCGTGTAATTTAAATAATCATTAGATATGTATTTTTTGGTTTGTGAATATCATAAAAAGTGGCTGAGATATTATAACGCTTATAAGTTTTTGGGTGGACACGCTACGTCATCGTCCTGTATCAAATGTACCTGAGTTCTGATGTACTCGTATGCTAAATTTCAGCTAAATCAGAAATCGTGATTTGGATCAAAATTCTTCAAAACTTCCAAGATTTGATTACAGACAGACAACAGACAGGTGAAAGTAAATAAAAGCTTGTTAAAAATACGTGTCCAATATTTTAATAAATTATAATATAATAACTATGCCTAAACAATACTTACTTATATTAATTAATTAGTTTATAATATCTCTCGCTCGAAATTTATTGTTTTTTATTATGTCCGAGTATAAATAAAGATGATGGTGTTGATGTACAATAGTCGAGGTATAATCCTGTTTTAATACGGTTAAGAAAATATCAATTTTTAAGTGATTACGAGTATACCAGATTATACTTTGCAATGTCCTATAAATAAATAGTCTATGTTATGTTGTTCAAAATAAAAATATATTTTTTATCAACATCCGCATTGTTCTACATCTATAAATATTGACTATTAGGTAAAGCTTAGTACACTTTCTGAAGAGAAAAAAATATTGGTAATGTTATGTCATGTCTATTGCAACATCTTTTGTAAATAAAAATATCATTTTTAATTATATTTTTGCCCTATCAAATTACATGGAAATTATTGATGTATTTCAGAGATAAAATAATTACTTAATAGTGGAATTACCTAACTCCGCATTTAATGATAAGACGAAATGGACGTCTTCATATATATTTTTTAACTGCACTTATTTTGATTTTATGTATTGCCTACTTATGCATCCCACGAAATATTATTTTCCTTTTAGTTCAACTATTTTTAATGTTTATGTTAAGTTTCATAACATATGACTTCACTAGGATTTTGACTACTTGAGTCAGAAAATCCGTTGTCTTTGACCACAGTTTCCTTTACAAAACGTTGTTATAGAAGCAAAATACCTTAATAGCCGGCGCTATAATAGGCGCTGATGATCGTTTACATTATGCGACTTGTATGTCACTCTTTATCATCATGATCCTTCAATTGTTCTTTGCTGGGCATGAGGCCCCCTATTGATTGTGTCATTCATTCAGTCTTTTTCTCCTTCTATGATTCTAATGTTATCGTCCGTGCAACATCCCATTGATTTTTATATTAAAAACATAAGCAAACAATAATTGGTTACCCAACTTACAAGGAACTTGCGTAAAAGCACATGACTTTCACAGCTCTGGTTCAAGGGACAGTCAGACAGAGAGACACAGACAGGCAGTGTGCGCAAGCGAGCGAGTGGTTCAGTAGTATCGTTCCATAGCACCATAACATAGTAAATACACATTTAAGTTATTGTTTCGGGTTCTGAAAGAAATCACACGATGTGTAATCGCTTAAGATGATAATCGCGCGTATATTTGATTGTAAAGAATGACTTACTAGCAAGGACACACGTAACGGGTTTGTAGGGGTACATTGGATGACCCACGGCGTACGCCTCTTTATACGAAGCAGTCTTTCAGTCAGGTACTTTATCACACTATTATTTTACAATAAGATTTTAAAGGCGAAAGTTTGTGTGTATGTTTGTTACTTATTACTTCCTAAACGGGTGGACTGATTGAGCTGAAATTTAGTATATAAAGATAGCTTAGACCCTGGAATAACACATAGGCTACAGTATAGCGGGTAAAACTGCTGGGCGCAGCTAGTAAATATAAAACGAAGAACTAACCTGCAAGGACAGCTAAAATATTTTACCAGGCGATTATATTCTTTCTTGAATAGACATATAGTAGTTTCAAGAAAGAAGTCCGCAAGGATTGCTTGCAATCAAACTTTAATCATTTATTTCCTGTTAAGTGATGAGCATGGATTTTATAATAATATAACGTTATGAGCAATGAAAAAGCACCAAAGTGAAGAATTAGACATTTCATAAATTCGCTGATAAAAATGTCAATTTTGGCATACAGTGTAAGATAGTTTGTTCTCAGAAGAATGAGTTTGACGACTTTGGAGTTTAGATGCGTATACCATAATATTCTTGATTCTAGACAAAACTGATGCAGCCTACGAACAAATATTGGATGCAGCAACATGTTGCGAAATATGTTCCTCAACAAGTAGACGGAGCGACACTGACGCGGGACATAATGTGCGCCCACTCTCGGGGCGGGACTCAGATAAAAAAGTTGGTTTGAGCTTGATGGGGTGGGAGCAAGCAACATGTTGGGCAATGTTGCGGGCCATGCTGTGGGACACTATGGGACGTTGCAGCGTTACGTAGATTTAATGTTGTGCGTCAAGTTGTATTGCAAATAGTTCCTTAGTATATCCGTGGCTTAATGCTTACAACATAAACGGTTCGATTCCTGGTTGAGTTCTGTTTATAATCTGAGCAGCTGAGCGCCGCAAGCGTCCGGCTTCCTGCGGAAACGCTGCTCGGAGGCGACAGCGGAAGCCGCAGTGCGCCCTTGATACCGTCCACTTGGTAAACTGCGGCGATTACCGCTTAACTTGTTGGATATTACGTCATTATCTTAGATCGATACGTATCTATGTATACAACTAAGTACCTATATAATATATCTCTATAAAATACTAGTGGACCGCGCACTTTGTAGCGCCTAACAGAAAATGATCAGTGCTTCTCAACTATATAATGCAAGTGTTGTACATATACAAATTACCTCTTGAATCATTCTATCGATCAAAAAAACCGCATCAGAATCCGATCCGTAGTTTTGAAGATCTAAGCATACATAGGACAGACATATAGACAGGAAGCGACTTTAGTTTATACTATGTAGTGATGGTAAATGGGCCAATTGAAGTATTTCGCGTCCGTTTAGTGTGAAGTTTTAATTAATTCATTACCTATATGTTAGCTTTTGACCAACAATCTTAGTGATCATAGATGGTAGATGACTAAACCTAGAAGGTGGAATAAATTGTGAAGTGATGTGATAAGTCACTGTTGTTTTGCATTCTTTTTCGTAGAACAACTTTTCTCTTCACCAGCACTATTAGATTACAAACTAGCATATTCAGAGCCATAAAGGCCGTTACATACGTGTATCTCAGAACTGTGAAAGCCGTTCGGATATCCGTAATGGGTTCTCCATACGAGGTCGATGTTGGTGCAAAAACAACATTAAATCACTGGACGTAGAGTTTAAACGAAATAAACGGTAAAAAATCTGATGTGCAAGCATGAAATATTGCGGATGAAGTTTTGTATCGTCCGCGTTTAACAAATGTGTGGATATTTGAATAGTGCCCATTTCATATGTAAATATAACTTATTTTCATACATTTTCATAGACTCACTCTGCTTATTTCGAACAGATTCACTATTCAGTAACTACTAAAAATATGCCTTTGCCGTTTTGTTCAAGAATTTCACACTGTGACAACGGATGTGTCGTAAATGGAGCTGGCTTTGGAAATAATATGACATTATGTCACTTATATAATAATAAAACTAAATGAAGTTGGTACAATCGGTAGATGTTAATTTTAAAATATGTATACTTTAAATAGAGGTTAAAAAATTCCACTTTCAACACCTTTATAAGTTTAAAGCCCCCCATTCGCTTTGGGATATCCAGAGTATTATATCAGTGGTGTAAAGAACAATTTATGTCCCACACCACGCGCCAACGTTGCTGAAAGCATAATAACATCGGCTAGATTTATTGGGATATATAACGCAAATCTCATTCTCAGGGGGCAATTTTTTCATCTTATGGTCTTTCCTTTGGCTTGGTAAATGCTATAAACACTTACATATTTCTACATTACATTGTCTTTACGCTTTTTGCAGATGTTTCTTCGGTTTAAGGTGTTAACATACATTTGATGTAATTGGTTGTTAGATTAGATTAGTTGTTGATTGATGTTTCCTACTATGAGTAGAAGCTATTAATGATCTATGATTGTTGGTATTAGGTATAGGCATTCAAGATTTTACCATTATTTTACCAATTATACGGTGAAACTATAGCCGCAAAACAGAAATATTAAAAAATCGATCGATTGGTGTGACCAAATTTTTATTTGTCCATACAAACAAGGATAGCAAACACAGATCAGAAGAATTGGTAGCAAACAAGCAGACGACTCTTCTAATGGTGGAAACTGCTGCATTATGTGGACTTAGGATTCCGCCGAACTTTTAAAGACTCAGGCATTTTAAAGAGTCATCTTTGACTTGTTACAAAACAGTTACTTTCGTGGAATATGAAAGAATACAAACAACATCCAAGAATTACCTACTGTTTGCTTATTTACCATTTCTATCCAGGTGAAAACATAGAGCTTAGCTGTTTTGCCTGTTTAGTAATGTTTATATTTATTGTCATCATTACATACCGAAACACGTGACATAAATTATTATCATCGTTAATATGTATTATATGGTAACAATGGATAGTCGTTATCTATTTCAATTAGTCATATAATTAATTAAATTCATACCATTGAAATACAATCTAATTTGCAGATAAAATCGTTGAAATTGTTTTAGATTCAGGAAAACCCTCAACATTGTATCCTGTAGTCGTAAAATGCACTAACCGCTAAGAATTTCTGCCTAAATATGCTCTCGCTATGTTGTTTAGAAGAATATTCTAGGAGCTTAATATTGTTTGTTTCTAACAAATACTTGTTTCTGCATTCTGAATCTAATTGTACTTGAGCTTATTTGATAATAAAATAGTATAGATTTTTAATAAGTTACAATTAAAAAAAAAATTAAAAAAAAAATTAAAATTTGTTTATTTGCCTAAAAGTTTACACTGGTATTCTTACTTACTAGTGGACCCCACACTAGGCTAAAGCCTGTATCGTGGGTTCCTTAATGCCAAGGTTACAATTACAAACAAAGAGTGTACAAAATTTCGACGACAGAATACGAGTAGATAAACAAAACAAACAAAAGGGATAATAATATAATATATATAGTACGATATTTTTTTTTTTTTTTTTTTTTTTTTTTTTTTAAAGTGGCAAATGCCTTTATTGAGAAAAACAAACTAACAATACTACAGCTACTACAGCAGTAAAGAACACTTTTATTAACCACAGATCGGCCACAAGCCGATCTACAGAAAATCCAAGTGCTCCAAACCACTGTCAGTTGGCAGAGTGCCCAGAATGCTGGCAGCATTGCCACGTTGAATGGCAATACTTATACGTTGGGCCAAATATACCCCAGCATTTTGGTCACACGTCGCGTCGACCAAGCCCTCAGATAAATTTTGGAAAATGCGGTGAGCTCCTGGACCCCAAGGACCCAAAGTCTCTACCCCAAACGGCTCAAAAATGTAACCGCTATCGAGGTTAGCATATTTACGCCGCTTGAGCCGCTCAGCAGAAACTGCCGCCGCACCAGCCGCAATTTGAGTCTCTGGAAGATGTGAGGGCGCCAGTGTATCAACGCAAGTCGCGTCCCACACTAACGGCCGACCTAACTTCCAGGGAATCAAAGTCATACCGTCAGGTCTTTTACCATCGTCACGCATCAGACCATTCGGTTCGAGAATGGCTGCTACATTGGCGCTGGTAAAAGCCCGGCGAATGATGTCGTTGAGACTGGAGTGGCGGGAGATTCGGCCAGCGCTCCGAGAACATGAGAGACCATGGTGACCGAGTTCGTCGACTGCATTACCACACTGACAGCGGTGACCTACATAACATGCTGCACCCAGGCGCAAACAAACAGCTACACGAAAAGCAGATGAATCTAAAAGATTACCAGTATTAATGGAAGGGATGGCTTGCAACCAAAAACCAGATTCCCTAACAGAGACTGCTAGAAGTCGGGCACGGTCTGACGAGTTGGGACACGTTTGTATTAGACTATTCCGTGCCAACTCGCAGAGAGGCCCATCCCACAGTCTCTGTGAAGATGGTACTTTAGGTAAATCGGTATTGGGGCAAGCTGCAACCCAAGCATTTTTTGCCTCAGCTGAATTAGCTATAGCCAAAGATGATAATGCGGGGTCTCGCGAGGGAGCGAGTATTTTTTGAATGAGATTGTCCGAACTATGCACTGAGGACAAAAAAGCCGGGAGAGCGACACTAGAAATTTTACGGACCCCCAGGCCCCCAAACCTGATAGGTAAGGAGGCTTGAGACCAAGCCCTGTCATCCAAGCTCAAATTCAGGACCGACATCAGGGTATTTTTTATGACGTTGTCTAAGCTTACAAGAAGCTCATTGTGTTTCCACAATGGACAACATCGTAAAACGTATGTAAATTTTGGTACAAACAAACAATACCTGATAATAGTAAATGCCATGTGGGCATTAATTTTGATCAATCTGTCCGAGGCCATCATAAAATTTTGAATTTTTTCCTCAACAAAAGGTGGGAAGGATTCGACTAGGATCGGCGAACCAAGGAGGCGAAGTGAGCACTTATCGACAATTTTTATGCTGGGTGCCAAACGAAGGAATTGATCAAGTACCAAATCTTTGTCCAAACATGTATCTGAAATAAAAATTTCACATTTTGATAAATTTAGTTCTAGGCCAATGAGACGAAATTCGTCTATAAGAGTTTTTAAATCGTCAAGTACAGTTCCCGCATCACCTCCTAAAGTTCCGTCATCTAAGTACCAAACATTAAGTTTGGACTTTAGACGCTGAATAATCGGATGGATGGCCAGGCTGAAAATGGCCGGTCCGAGTGGATCACCCTGTTGACAACCAACAGAAGACAAAATAAGATTATTTTTGTAAACTAATTTCGAAGGATTCCCATAACATTGCCAAAGAAAATTGTAGATATCCGGGACTTTATCTTTCACTTGCGTCAACAGGGCCCCTCTGTCCACCGAATTAAAGGCGTTCTTTACATCCACCTTTAGCAGAACCTCACCACAATTTTGATCGAGAAAAGTGCGAAGAGAATGAACAGCTGCCTCACAGCCACCTGGCGAGCCGAAACCAAGCTGTGTTGGTTGAAAAAGATCGCTCAAAGGAGCGACTTTTTTCTTGCAACAAACCTTGGCCGCCAGGCGACGGTAAGTCATACCGACCGCAATTGGCCTAATGCCACCATCTTTTTTTGCAAGTGCGCACAAGTTGGCGCCGTATAAAATGTCAGTGATTTCACTGTTAACTCGACCAGCCAACATCAGGTTAACTAAATCAGTTAAATCCTTCAAGAGGGTTGCGCCAACCTCGCCCGAAATAGCGCATAAAAGATCTTTTAAGTGTTGAGGTGTAAGGCCATCAAGGCCACCGGCGGAACCATTTTGAAAGGACATAACGGCTTTAGAAACCTCGCTGACGGTCGCTTGAACAGTGACGTCACCGGGTTGTGGTGGATCGGGCATGGTAAGGTCGACCGCTGCCAGTGGATGCTTTTCTATCAGGGACTGTACTGTTTCAGGGCTGTTTGGAGCTACTAAGTCGCTAGAAAATAAAACTCGTGCTGCGCCACTTATGTCTCCGTCACTAATTTTGTTCTCAACCAGTTTTAAAGAAGCTGAATTGTTGGAAATTTGATTGGAATTTTGTTTATTGTTTCGTCTAAAGATAGGCGCAACAATATTGTGGTTTTGGATGTGGGTCATATCTCTATACAATACGCAATTTTGTTTCACCCTAGAGGTGAGCGAGTTTTTGTTGTTGGGGTCAAAAGGTACATAAAGAACGCGGTAAGAAAACAGTAGTAAATGTTCCCAGGCTTGAACTGAGTTTTGAGACACAACGTGTCTGATAGCCAAAGATAGTGTTTGGGCCACTGTGGGGCGAGCACCACGCGGGATGCGTTTCAAAATTGGTGTGTTATTTTTGAAGGAGCTTATTACTCCCCAAAACGGTTGGGGAGTACCTTGTGAGCTCGGCAAGCCAGGATCAGTGCAATTTTGTACAGGGACCGAAAGTGTAATTTGGTTTGCGTTATGACATTTGGCCCTATGAATTTTTAGCCCCCTCTGGCCCTTAAAGTACCGAGCCTGGGGACATTCTGGGCACAGCACGAGCATACCCTGTGACATTGCATTGTTAGAATTTGGAGCAGGCTGCATTTTGCGCTGCGTGCAACAAATTATTACAAACGAAATTGAAATCTTAGTCCCTAACTGACGTTGACAGAAGTGTCGTTCGTCGTTGCGCAGCCGGGACGCGCAGTTGGCATGGAAATAAAAATGTCAAATTAGCAGCAAGCTGTGACAAATGTCAATAAATATTTACAATATTTTCACAAGAAGAAAAATGAGACTAGGGTCTATAGATAGCACTACTAACATTACCTTGCAGAAATGGTCATCCAAACTACCAGTTTCTGTACAGAAACTGGGAAAAAAGCCGTAAAAACCCCTGAAAATACGAAAAGCCGAAAAGACCGAACGTACTGACAGAGATTTTTTTTTTTTTTTTTTTTTTTTTTTACGATATTACTTTCTAGATTATAAATATATGTTTGCGTATATAATATGAATATATAATGCACTAAACAATTCGAAAAATTAATTCATTTTAACATTTTCAATAAGTTTTCAGTATCGACATGGGACAAAGAGAGTAAACATTTGTTTAATTTATATTTTACATGTTTCAAACCACATCCTTTGAGTTCTATGTGCTTAAGAACTGTTTGATAAATGTACGGAAGCATAAATTTTGAAAATCTTTTTGCAAAATTGGTTCGGACGAAGTATCTGGGGGGCCTGAAGACACGTTGTGTTAGTAATTTATCATAATTTGGTAACTTCAGTACAGCTAAGTGATGTTTTGAGCAGGCTCGGAGTATATATAGTTGGCGCACGTTTAAGACCTTGGCTTCTGTATAAAGTTTCATAGTAGAGTATCTGAAGGGTTTATTAAGCATTTTTTTTTAGCACTGAGCGTTGTGCTCTTTCTAAGCAGAGCATATGTGTTATGCCAGCACCTCCCCAGGCGGTAATGCAATATCCCAGGAGAGACTCACATAGTGATGTATAAACGAGTCTAAGTACCCAGGGTTCAGCGGAGTTTCGTAAGGAATTCATGACAAATGTGAGTTTCCTTACTCTCTTCGCGGTGTGGCATAAGTGTTGTTTGAAGGAGAGTTTTTGATCAATTTCGACGCCAAGATAGCGAACCGTTTGAGCCTCTATCAGACTTTCACATTTGCAGTTAGTGCCAGTGCAGTCAGCGGTATGGATTTTCAACGAGGTGGTCTTAGGAGCGGATGCACGGGTTTTGTAGAAGCAGATATATTGGGTCTTCTTAGAGTTGAGCGTCAGCAGATTGTGATCTTACCAGTGTTTTATTGCTCGTAAGCCTTCTTCAGCCTTTTTCAGTGCATTTTGCCAGGTAGAACCGTGAAATATTGCAACTGTGTCATCAGCGTAACAAATTATTTTCATTTCCTCATTGGCAAGACGCTGAAGATCGTTCATGTATATTATAAATAAGGTAGGACCAAGTACACTGCCCTGGGGTACTCCATAGACTATTGGGAGTTCCTCACTGGCATGTGCACCGATCCTCACCAGTTGATGTCTATTGGTAAGGTAACTCTCGAACCAACTGAGAGGCAAACCTCTGACTCCCATGTTTTCGAGCTTTCTCAGCAGAAGAGGAACCGAAACTGTATCGAAAGCCTTTGCAAGGTCCAAAAAGGCTCCGACACTTCTTCGATTCCCGTCGAGAGCTTCGCTAACTAGGTCTGTCAGAGACACGACAGCGTCCTCTGTAGATTTTCCAGCTCTAAAGCCAAATTGTTGACTTGTAAATAATAATAATAGATTTTCAATTTTAGTTTTTAGAGTTTTGGAGAGTGAAGTGAAGTGATAAGAGTAACGGGAGTTAGGCGGATGAGATTGATATGGGACAAGATAGAATAGAATAATACCTCTATTATAATATATATAATATTCAACTCGATATCTAAGTGGGCATTGTAAGCTTATGATGATGATCGATGATCTAAAAAAAAAAACTAATAATGATCTGATTAAACAGAATTTATTGCTATCTAGACTATCTAGTAATAAGAAATACTCCAAAACGTCAGTAGCATAATCGAGAGTTTATTAAGTAAAACAAATAAATTTAACATTTCCCTAAACTGAAGATGAGAAGGTAGTCAAAATTTACAAGTATTAAAATACTAAAATAAACCTAAGAGTTCCCTAAGATCAGATCAAACGAAGTTCAAACACCCCTAAACACACGCACATAATAAAGCCGAACTTAACAAATTGTCACTTCTACAGTTCCGTGCTCGTATTAACAGCAAACTTGAACTCCCGAGTGTAGTTTCCGAAGGTATCTCAGTGTCGCAACTAGAAAGTTTTAACAAATTCGTCACCAAACTTTCGAGCCGAAGCCTTAATTAAGATAACGTTCTAGTGGCGTTGAGATCCCGTCGTCAGAAACTTGAAGTTTTGCAGTTTCCTGTTTGTCTTGGAGAACTTGGCCAGAGAAGTAACTAGTCAAACAGAGCCCCGACGGCCGAACGCCGATTTAAGCGCGGCTTAGCGTCCAAATTAAATGCTGGGACACGTTTTGTTTTGCGAACCAACAACTCACTAAGTACCTACATCCAAGTGAAAACCTGAAACGGTTACGACCGCGACGCTATAAAATGCAGTAGCATGTAGTGAAACCTTTTATGATTTGTTTTGATTTTGACTACCATGGTCAATAGTCATGGTGGTAAGTCTTATCATGAAATTATAGGTTACTGGTGGACCCGCGCGCACTTCACAGCGTATACCCGAAAAGTATCAGCGTTTCTCTCCTTTAAGGTGCATGTATTATGCATATAACCTTCCTCTTGAATCACTCTATCTATTAAAGAAAACCGCATCAAAATATATAGCGTAGATTTAAAGATCTAAGCATATATAGGGACAGACAGACGGCGAAGGCAACTTTGTTTTATATTATACAGTGAAGTAAACTGGCCATCCTATGAACTAGGTACCTACATGAGAGTTCAATTTCTATCAAATAATGCCCTTCTAATGGAGCATAAAAGCATAAGGGAAGGCAAACAGCACAAGACAAACATCGTCTAAGTTCACAAACGTAACCATGTGCGTTCACTACCGATATAACTTATACGGGTCCCACTAAAGTTTCGTATTAAGCGAGTAACTTAAACATCAAAGCAACTTGTGCCCGGATCTCATACCTGCTGACAATTTCAATAACCAACTTACTCTTACCTGCGGGCCTAAAACAAGCAATCTGTTATACGTAGGTATTTATTCATCTGGACCCATCCGACATCATCTGCTTAAGTAGGAATTAAACAGTATCATCATAGGAAATAGACTTAAATCTGCTCGTAAATTATACTCTATACTCGTATCGAACATTTAAATTGAAGTAGTAAATAGTTACGAGAAAGACAAAATGAAGGGGAATCTTATGCCCAGCAGTAAATATAATTATAGGCTGTTATTTATAATGTCGATGCTTCCAGATTTTCGGCTCGTTGTTTTTGACGCTACTAACATGTTTCAACTAGGGAATGCAATCCCGAGGCGAGATCGCTAAGTCGAGATCTCGCCGGGATTAGAATTAGAAAAAAATCTCTACGAATAAACAAAAACGACGAAAAAAAGCTTAGTTATAAATATGATGCGAGTAAAGTTCTTCACTAATTGAAAATGGAACATGATATTTATTGGAATCTACTACCTATTTCAATTCATAATTAAGCAAAAATAATACTTCAAGCACAACTTGTTGATTTTTTTCCAGATCATTATTTATGAGTGATTTTGAAAATAACTCCCTAAAAGCAATAAGTGCTTAAAGTAGAATCTGACAACCGGCTTCTAATGTTAGTATGTGCCTCTCAGAGTATCTTCTAATTCCTCTTGAAGGTTAGTGTTAGTCTTTGCTGCGGCAGTAGTATACTTATGCTTATATCCGCTGCAATAATGAAAAAGGGCAGTTCGTCTTGGTTTTGAATCCGATCCGTCTGTCTGTCTGTCCGCGCCGCCGCCCGCGCGTTTGCACTGATGCATAAATTGCGAGCGATGCGTCCTACACTACTGCCCTTTAATCCCGGCCGAGATCTCGTCATTTTATGCCACGGGATTGATCTCGAAAAATGAGGCGGGATCTCGCGAGATTGGGATTGCATTCCCTAGTTTCAACATGCAAACCTTAGGATCTTTCAATGACTATAGCAGCTGTGATGGAAAATGTCCAACTAAGTCAAGCGGTCCAATCGTCACTGGAGGACGTGTAGCGTTACTAAGGTATGCTTATATTCAGTAGCTTTCAGTTTTGTGAAAATTTCACGGAATTTTATTGTAGTGTGTAAGTAGCCTATATTACTCATAAGTATTTTATATTGTATATAATACCTACTATCTAATAAACAGTCTTATTCTTGCACTCGTGGTTTCTGTTCGTCTCCATACCATAAATAATTATAAATATTGAGATCACGCTGAGGTAAGCACATTGCTCATTTTAAACCTGTTGTACAAATTGAATAGTTGTTGCTAAATTATTTCCCGAGACAGATTCGTGTGACTCCATCGTTTAGATGGAACAGTTGGATATTGTTCCGGTAAACTTATAATTAATTCGTTACAAACTATTATAGAGCTGAATTTCATTATAATAGGACTACGAGTAGTATACACTACAGAACACTACACACACACACACTATAGATGTACACTATAGATGTTCTCGGTTGTTTTGCTTGATGAAGCGAAGCACCTTTGTGTAATTTTAGGATTTACGATAGTTATTTAGGTTGCCTCTCTGCATGGTGCAGTGGTTGGAGTGATGGCTTTACGTTCCAGAACCACCGTGAACGAATTCTGCCTATGAGTGCTTCAAATTTGACTTTTTGTAGCGTCCGTGGCCCAGTTGTTGTTGGTCCGGCTTGTATGCCGTCTGGATTTTTGCCTTGACGCTGCAGTGTTTTGAAAGGCACGTAAAACTGTGGGTCCCGGCTGTTTCCTATAAGATATGTAGGAGGCAGTCGTTAGGTCATGTTACAGGCCCTGTAGTTATCTCGGTAACCTGAAACTGCAACATATAGGTTAGCCACGCAGCCTATAATTATAAGTAGGGTAACCTGTTTTGTTGGAGTATAAACCCCCAATTATTACGGGACCATGCGCCCCGATTTGGGTAGGATTGTCACAGTTTGAGGTTGTCTGTCCTGCTAGGGAAAAAATCCCTCTTTAAACCAACAAAGTCTCGAAAATATTATGTGCACTGACATAAATAAATGGTCACATTAAATATTATTATGTACGTATATTAAAATTATTGTGCCTCCAATGAGTCTGTCATTGGTGACTCATTCATAAAAGCTCTTGGTAATAACGGTAGGTTTTATCCTATTAAACTGGCAAATGTTCGTTACGTCTTCCAAAAATACTTCAGATATATTAAGCTTAAAGTTATACATAGGACATAGGTTGTTTAGAGCCAGGACACTTACTCTAATCAATAGATGAGATTGCAAGGAACTAATAAGAATTTAATAATTTAAAAAATTTAATAATAGTAAACAAAATACAAACTTGTATTTTAAACTGTGAAAACGTTGTGGTAAGCAATTTATTTAGGAAAATTCGTAACTGAAAAAGCTTAAACTTTGCAGCAATGTTACATTATCGCGAATCACAACAAAGTATGCACCCGTTTGGTACTAAAGTCTGAAGCATACCACGTAATCCCTCGCTGTAGCAACTGTACAAAAAGAAAAGAGCGGTGGATGTTCAGGCCGTGGATGAGAGTTACGACGCTTCTTATTTTGCGCAATCGTAGCGTGTAGAAAACCGCTCATTTTGTTTGTACTTTAGATTAAAGTTATTACAGTGGTTTGTTGCCCAATAGTTTTGGGCTAAATTTTATATGATTTTTTAGGTATTATTATTATACCTAGTAACATACTCTTTGCTAAATACCAGTGATGATACGACTAGACAATGTAAACTACCTAACTCATAATTTATTCTAATACCATTAAACAGTGTGATTTGTTTGGGACAACTTTGTTAGATTTTATACTCCAATTAAAAGTAGCTTCTTAGTTCTTAGTAGCAACAGTAGCTTCTTTCTTCATTAAATCTATCTCTCTTCTATCTATTCCTATTCTTTTTTTTCTTTTTTTTTTCTCTACTCTGTTCCTTGTTATTACTTTATAGGTATACATTATTACTGGTTATTAGGCACATGAAATAGTATATCTTAGGCATATTATGTATATATATTTTTATTGTATTAGGCATATATGTATTTTATTATTATATAATATGTATATATGTATTTTATTATTATATAATATGTATGTATGTTTATTTTACTAAATATAATAAAAAATATTTGAATGATAAAAAATATTTATATAATAACACTTTGTTCTCTGTTAATTTGCATCACACCACCAACCCATGTGAATTTATTTTCTCCTCTCCCTGCATGGTTGTCTGGAAGAGATCGCTATTAGCGATAAGACCGCCAATTGTAACACTAAGTTTTATATTGTTTTAGTTCTTAAGTTCTTTTTTGTATTTTTCTTGTGTTCCAATAAAGTGTTATCTATCTATCTATCTATCTAAAATAATTATCAACAAAATGTATGAGTCCGCGTAATGACTAATTTTAATTGCAAAAGTACTGATAGGGCAAATGCATATTTGCGGACTCCGTGCGGATAATGGTCCAAAACGACATCGTTTTGTATGCAAATTGGGGTAATTTCATAAAATATTGCGTTTATTAGTCCGCTATCCTGATGGGCACAGATGGGAAATATTATTATGCGAACGAATATAAAATTCATTGCCAAATGCGTTTGTAATACATATACCCCCACAATATGGTTCCAGCGGAAGACCAGCGTAAATCAAACCAGATTTCCACACATGCTGAGCTTTTGTCGGCAAGAACTTTTTTTTTTTTGCAGATCTATTGCCAATGTTTTCTGTATGTATGTCTTGTAGCAAATAATATTATTACTTTCTTTTTATCGGATAGCAAAAATTGGGCCTTCAGTGTTGGTAGAATTTGTTGAATAATTAATTCGGCTTAGGCAAGACTTCACCAAAGCCTGTATTTAATATGGAATATTCAATACGAGCACACGCTAAGACGGCTATTGTATCTACTCGTACCAATTTGTTTTCATTTTACTGTTATTAACACATCGGTATAGTTTCGCTATTGAACAACATTGTAGAAATCCAATAAAATTGTTGACGTGGTTGATACTTGTATGCTATGTACTGTGTACGTTTATTAATCTCATAATTTTAAACTACCAATGTTTTGATACTAGAAAATTATAATATAGATGTAATAATCATTTATTTTTTGACGACCTCTGTGGCGCGGTGGGCTAATTAATAAGGCCTGCAACGCAGAAGGTTGCGGGTTCGATTCCCGCATGGGACAAATGTTTGTGTGATCCACAGGTATTTGTTTCTGGTCTGGGTGGTTTTTCAATATCTATTATAAGTATGTATTTACAAAAGAAAAGTATATAAGTATTATATCCGTTATCCTAACCACCATATTACAAGCATTAAGTTGCTTAGTTTGGGGTTAGGTGGCGCTGTGTGAAACGTCCTGAAATATTTATTTATTTTATTTTTATTTTTTATTTTATACTAGCTGCGCTCAGCGGTTTTACCCGCTGTACTGTAACCTATGTGTTTTTCCAGGGTCTAAGCAATCTCTATACCAAATTTCAGCACAATCGGTTCTCCTGTTTAGGCGTGAAGAAGTAACAAACATACACACTCACTCACGAACTTTCGCGTTTATAATATTAAGTGTACCTTACTTAGGTGGTATAAAATAAATAAATAAAATAAAATAAATATTTCAGGACGTTTCACACAGCGCCACCTAACCCCAAACTAAGCAACTTAATGCTTGTAATATGGTGGTTAGGATAACGGAACGGTATGTACGGTGGTGTGTACGGTATGTATAATATGTATTTAGTAATAATATAATAAATTTCACATAATACATTATAATATATTGCATAATAATATAAATTAAGAACTGGAATAGAAAAAGAAACCCAGGGGCCCCAAAACACAGTTTTAAACTAGTTTGAATTTATATTTGGTTTGATGTTATTTTATGCAAATAACACACACGTGCACTTTTAAAATTATTAACCTTTTCTGTCTAAAAATAATAGTAAAGATATAACAGAAATTTCCATAACTGTGGGATTTGGTATAGCAAAAAACCAGTCTGAAGTGAAGTGCACTCGAACATAACTCCGACGGGCCCTATCCTCGTCAGGGGAGCCGATGAAGCTGCAAAGTCTCTGATAGATATTCGATTTCTCCGTTTTGTCAGCAATATTCAAATGGGGTCCTCCGCAGAAATATTGCCCCGTAGCCTCTATGCAAATTCCATTTGAAATGCGAAAGTTTCCGGAACCGACGAACCTTCAATCGTGAAGGCAAACAGTTTCTATAAGATTATGTACAAGATGCTCCTTCTTGAGTCAATATTGACTGCAGTCGGTTCTGGAGTCTGTAGACGACCCGCCCGAGGAAAAAGCGAAGCATAATGTGTCAATCAGTACATTAGCTTTTAACAAAACATAAAAAATATATAATAATAAAGAGGGTCTCCTAATGATTGTAGGTACATAAGTTCCAGTTTTCACTCTTCAGATCTGATAAGGCCAAAGATGTCGACGTCCATGCTGACTTGTATGGTTCTTTTTAGATTTTTTTTAATAAATATTGGTGCTTGCTTTATTCTACTTTATGTATATCTATGATTTTAGTTTTAGTTAATTAATGAAATCCTATTTAAAATTTGACTTGAATTTTTATTTTGGTCGAAATTCGAAATAAGTGAATTGAATTGTATTGCAGGAATTTTAATTTAAAAGGTCAATAAGTTAGTGTTAGATTTTGGGATGGTGAATGCAATAACGACCACATCCTGCCCCGTGAAGGCGGAACGACGGCCTACCAAGGTGTTTTAGTAGGTATTCTTGCTGGTCTTGCACTCGCACCGGCAATCTGAGTCCCACATAACCCGTGCCTCTCCTCCGGGAGGTGTGGGTATACATAAACGCATTTCCCCTTGCCAAAGAAAAAAGGTATGGATAAATATATGAATAACTTTGTATTTTTTTTTCTAACTTGTGAGAACTTAGAACCAAATCTAATGGATACAAAGTTTTAAGATATGGTACTGCCAAGACATTTTATTGCGCAGAACATCTTCGAAAAGATGTGTACGTTTTGTTCCATCCAGACTGTTGTCTAGTGGACGCGGAACCCAACTATTTGCCGTGCGGATATTGCATTCTTTTAATGGCTTACATATAAACATTGAACCATTTCTCTACTGGATTTATTTACCTTGAAAAACATTGTTTTCTTTTTGTTTAACTAAAACAATAAATAATTGTTATCGCTATTATCTTTCATGTTTTGATTGTTAATAAGTGCGCCACCGTTTTTTTCTCAAAAATGTTGTATTTAGGTAAGTTTTTTTTATTATTAAAGCTGTTTTGAATGGCACTTTGTGAAGGGGGCTCGAGGCTATTGGGATACTTCTTACCCCTCTCGTGCAGAGATAATTTAAATGAGTATTAGTTGATTTAAGGATTGAGAGATTAAGGATTTAGAGAGGAAGAGAGAAAGCTTAGAGAGAAAGGATTTGACGGTTGAAACTATACTCCGTTTCATAATCCTAGATCTTTTTTGCAAGCACCTTAATCACTATCACTTTTAACACTAACATATAGTGACATTAAGTTACTGACTGTTATTACAGTGCGCGGTTTTGCTTGTGCCGTATTTATAATTATTATAAGAGATATTGACCAAACTTAAAGCTAAATAAAAACAAAAGGGCAGAAATTAAAAATTTGCAAAATTTTGTTATAAAATTTTGTTTAAATTAAATCGTTGTCTATTTTTTTATAGTAATAATTTAATTATTTTTTAAAAAGACATGATGTGGATATATTCGGCGGTGGATTATGATTATTCCTTCTTCGTACTATGACCTTATAAAGGGTGTATTTATCGGTTTACGGGTGACACTTGACGCCAAAATGAAATTTGGTACCTATGTACCTCAGGACCTGGAATAACACATAAATAGGCTAATATTTGTTAAGCGGATAAAACTGCTGAACCACTAACTATTATTATTATATAAAAAATCTATAATAATACGAGTATATAAGCTAAGCATGAAAATAGATGTATAGACAGCATGACAAAGGTTACGTAAAATAACATCAAGTAAAAGTTTAAATTGTATTTTTATAACAATTTAAATTCTCAAAACGTTATTTTTAAATATTAATTTACATTTAATGATTAAAACATAAAAGTAATAAATAACAGCACAACAATAACTTAACAGAACCTTTTACCAAACGAAAACAACTTTTTCAATAACAAAAATTCACTCCGAGCACCGACATAAAATCGGTTCATAAGCTTTGTACTGTTAATAATCTCACTAGCTTAATTATAAACTAACGGTTTATATAAGTGCCCTTAACATAATTTACACAAATTATGTTAAGGGCACTTATATTTTATAATTATTAAAAAGTCCTTTTTATTTTTAATCAGAAAACGAGCAGAACAACGCAAACTCTTTATAATAACAAGTGTACAATTAGCATCCTCCCGAAGTCGAATAACGAAGCTCCGGTCCTCTCATCACATGCATCTTGACTTCTGTTGTATATGACAATTTGAACCTTATTGCACAACTAGACAGGCTAATATCAACCTAAATAAAAATATCTATAAGGTGTAATTTTGTATGTAGTGAGGAATCAACAAGGGTGAGTTTCCAATGCCTATTTCTCAGTGGATGTTGCACTTGCCTACCTCACTATAGTGGATCAACTGAAGGGTTCTTCACTTTTGGAGTAGGTATACATGCCACGGAAGCAAACTTTCCTTACCAACTTGCTTTCGATAGTGTAAAAAAGTTTCGAATTGGATTTTACTGCCTCAATTTGAATTTTTAGAACGAATTTTAGTGGCTTTAAAACAGGTTACTCGTAAAATGTTTTTAACTTCTGTATGGGTGATCGGAGCAATAAAATACAGTGGTTTAAATAAGCTCAATTTAAACAAAACAATTATGATTCCGTTGTAGATTAAAATTATGTAAAAAAAAACGGGAAACTATTCAGGATTCAAGCATTCAAATACCTATACTGCATTAAAAATTTTGATAGACTAGGTTACATACAACATGGTATTATATAAATTAATAAGTTCTTTAGTTTAGGCCAGGGAAGGAAAGTAAAAAACATTCATTAAAATACCCTGAAAAACTTAGATCTCACGATCACGAAGTGGGGTTGAGGTAAATAGGACAGAAAATACATTTTACGCGTAAGTCTAGCTCTATAAAGCTTACTTTATATCATTTTCATTCTAAGTGGGTCTGAACAAGCCTCCTTCATCACAAAGGGCACGGTGCATCCCACATTCTCATGCAAATCCTATAGAAATGCCCTCGCATTGTGATCAAGCCAGTTTCCGAGTAAAACTACGTATTCATTCCCGGGCGCTCTAAAAAAATACTATGCATAATACGCATCTTAATCATGACTGCTGTCTCCACAATGCTTATCATTTTAATTAAAAATTGTTGGATAAATTGCATTAATGAGAAAGAAGGGTTTTTTATTTTTGTATTCTAGGACGTATAAACGCGATAGTTTCCAAAATATTAATACGTTTTTTTATTCCTTGTAGATTTCTGTACTTCCTTTTAAATTGTGATACGAGTAAATATTAACACATTTAAAAGTTTGATAGATTTAAATAACGATAGAATATGAGCAACTGAAAAATGATGATTCAAATGAAAATAATGTAGGTACTTAATGCAAGAAAAAACGAAACATCAAATCTCATTTTCTAATTCCACATTAAATACCTTACTAAATCGAACGAATAGTGTTAAAACCATGGAGAAAATATCCACGTTTAATCTAACGATTTTTATATTTTATAATATTCTTTACTGTATCTATAAATAGAGCTCGTCTATAGAAACCAAATAACAAAATATTTCATTTACCAATTTCGTAGTACCAGTGTTAAACGTTAATATAGTTACTTATTTTTCTGAAGAAAGTTACAGACTAATTTTCGTAATTACTTAATTATCCAATTACGTGGACGAAAAGAAAGTTTGTCGTCGAGATCCAAAAGAAAAAGTCGAGATGTCAATACAAAAACAAGTAGCTTTCACCGTAACTTTGGATGTAAGGGAAAATAAATGTGCTAAGTTAGAGACATCCTTATAAATGCCGGTAAGTATTCTACTAAAAAAATGTTTTCCAGGGCTTTGGGTTCAGTCACAATAACAGAAAAAAGACAATAAGGCTTTCGCTGAAAAGATATGACGCTATAAAATGTGAAACTTGGATGTTGAGTTCTAAAAGTATTATTTCAGCATTTTTGCTCAATTGTGTGAAGTTGTAAAGCTTTGTTTATTCTTGATCAGATTAACTCCAGCGGTTTTGCTTGCTCGCCTTTGTTTCCATTTAAAAATTTGTTCAATTGATTAAGAGATTCCCTGTAATATATACCGATTTTATTTTTATTTTTAGTGCCGAAACACAGTCTTGATCGCTTGGCGACGGTTATATCCAGTCGGTTGTACCTAGTCACAGTCGAAGCCCACCACTAGCAATTACTATCTCAACTTCAACTAGTACCTACTAAGTAGCTCCATAAATTGTCGAATTAGGAGTAAAGAACAGTGTTATGTAAATGAAATCATAAGAAATGGTAAAAACTCTGCTGTTATTATAAATCCTAATCCAGTAGCAACAATATTGAGACTTTATGCCACAATTCTGTTTAATTAAAACGAAATTAAAGTTTAAATTGCTGGAGTTCAAGTTACACGAAGTTACAAAGTTACGTATGTTGTGTACGAAGGCTTTTAGTACAACTTCTGTCTGCTGCATGTTCCAAACAAACTGAGACGGCGTCTTTAGGGAAAGAATTAACTCTATACATCGTACGTAGAACCTACCTAGAATTTTACATCATTTTGAAATCCTGGGTACTGACTTATTATGGGCAGCGTTATCTCTAACCATCAGGAGAGCGTCTTCCTCGTCTATCTACTTCTTTGCATAAAACATTAATTTGATTTCATTTCATTTATGCCAATAGGAAGTCAAGTTTAATAACTATTATAATATAACATGAATGCGCGTAATATTTCTGTCGCTGTTGTAATTTTATTGTTTAAGTAAAGTTTGACTCTTAGTTGCAGATGCAGATCATTACACGCATATTGAATATTCTATCCTACTATAATAGGATAAAGGCTTTCTTCACCTAGATAATAGGAACTTTAAAATTAAATTAAAACATTGACTATTTTTAATGGTGAATGATGATCCTGGTTAAGGTAAAGCTTGCCTGCTGAAAAACTTACACTATAAATAAACCTTTAGCAACCAAAAATATAGAATGTTTTACTTTTTTTTTTGGAAAAAAAATATTTAAATTTAAAACAATCCGCCGTTCACGATCCAATACACAAACGTTGTTTTCCAATCAGTGTTGGATTGATCGTAACAGTTAACGAGGTGTAATCGTGTTCCCGCGGGAATAGAGACAAATGCGCCATCGGTCGCAGATTTACACCGCGCTCGCGCCATCTGGCGGCCGATTTATGTGTTTAATCAGACGATGTAGCTATCTAGTAACTATCACGTCATCTGTGTCATCGCAGTTGCGGCCAATAAGGGGTAAATACTAAATACGCAGGCGTTGGCAACATTTAATACGGAGCTTTTGATTTACTATCGAAAATGTATGAAATCATAATTATTCACAAAGTTGGTGGTATAGTTTTTCAATGTGAGGTCACGACTGGATTAGTTACCATGTCCTTACCAAGGGTCCGCTTCTGGTTTCATAATGTGTAAGGACTCTTTAGCTAAGTAATGTCACTAGCTAGAGTGCCCTCCTACCGAAGCACAGTAATGTTTGCACATCACATCAGCTCATCTGCTCAGGCAGTAAATATGTAGAGCGTGGGTTATAATAGTTAATGTAGTTTTACTTAGTAGATAATATTTTTCTTTAGTCCATATAGTTCAATATTTGTATAGGTTTGGTTTATCTATAACATTATCGGAAAGTGAAGTCACCAATATCTTGGGTATATAAGTTATTTAAATATGATAATATCGGTGAATCATGTCATAATAAATTAAATCCTCGCCTATCTTTTTGCAATATAGATATATTTTTACTTCATGTGACTCCAATGTAATTTTGCACTTAAAACGTGGAATGTTACATTACGCATTATCTGTTATTTATTAGCATTTCCAATATCCTATTAATCTTATTAAATATGCAAGTATGGATGATTGTGTGCGTAGATATGTGGAGGTGTTTTTTACCTCTAAACTCCTTAATGTCTGAACCGATTGAGCTGAAATTTGAGTTCATTGCTTAGTCTAGTACTCTAGAAGTATACAAGTTAGTATACAGTCCATTAAATCCACTAGGTCAAGCAATATTGCATCTAAATTTAATTTAAGAATAAAGTTTTACAACATAATATATTCAAGGTAGCCATGGGGGCGTATACAGGTTTTGGGGGTACAACCCCTACCCCCCCTGAAAAGTTTAAATTTTAAAAATAGAAAGATTGTGGAAAATTTGTTTGGCCTACCGAATAAGCTGATCGCACATCATAAATTGTAATTTTTTTTCGGCACATATTAGTAATGGACGAGATTGGAACTGGACAGAGTCGAGTGACATAACATGATGGAGCCAATGTCCAGCAGTGGGACGAAGAGGATGATGATGTTGAATAGTACAAATATTATTGGTAAATGAAAACTGAAATATTTATTCTATAATATAGAAATCTACACCTACTAACCTATACCTCTTTTTATTGGGTTTTTCGATAGTCCGTAAATTGATTGAAACCGACCAACTTAAATCATTTTTACGAACGTATGCGCGATGATTTAGAGAGGTTTGTCATTTTTTATCCAATAAATATTCGCTTTGATTTGATAAACTACTGCTGGCTTGAATTTTTATTTGGATATTAGTTTTATAATTCCTCTCTTTGTGGAAAAGGCTAAAAATATGACGAAAAGACGAAAAGATTTTAGATCTCTGTTGCTGGATACCATGAGTTAACTATTTAAATTACTCGTATATTATTATATTGATTAATATAAGCAGTTGTCGTCCTACTGTAGGGCGCGGCCTCCTCCTTTCCCGTTTTCCATTCTTCAGTTGCAAAAGGCCATGGTTTGTCAATTGGGACGAATGGAGTCCAGTTCGATGCGTTATGTTATTACAATTTCTCTATTAATAAATATAGAGGTAACTATTTTAAAAATTTGTTAACAAAAAAAAATCTTTAGTTTTAAATAATGCGATTTCTCTTGTTACTATTATTATTAAAGGACATTTTTAAGGTTACAATCTCTACCCAATCTTCAAATAATAATTACCTTATAATATTAATTAATTGATATGTGTAATCAACATAATTTAATTAAATTACTAATAAATGTATTACACAAGCGTGAGCAACTTAATTAGGCAATGTTAATTACTGAAGCCATTATGTATTTAGTGTTCGTCTAAGGTTTACATAGCCTACTATATCTAAATCTAGGTATCATTATATTCACTAGGCACCTACTTTGTATTCATGATTGTTATGAACACTTTTTATGTACACTTTAATAAACAATATTGAAAAAAAAACTCGTTAAAATCTTATACCTAACAATAAAATGAAGTCTTATACCTAACAAAAAAAATAAGCATTTATAATAAAGGGATTATAAATAGCCTGAATGTTGGCGGCAATACTTATTTGAATGCCATAGTAAAATTACTGGGCTAAAGAGTCTTAACATCTAAAATCCTGCATAGCACTGTACTAATTATATATGGGCAGCGTCATCTCCTACCACCAGGAGAGTGTCATGCTCTTCTTCATACTAATTGTTTAAAATAAATGATTTTAGCCATAACTGGCTAATAAATTTATCAAAATTCTACATTTCATTATATTATTTGACGACCTCTGTGGCGCGGTGGGCTAATACCCGCCTGCAACGCAGAAGGTTGCGGGTTCGATTCCCGCATGGGACAAATGTTTGTGTGATCCACAGGTATTTATTGTTTCTGGTCTGGGTGGTTTTTCAATATCTATTATAAGTATGTATTTACAAAAGAAAAGTATATAAGTATTATATCCGTTATCCTAACCACCATATTACAAGCATTAAGTTGCTTAGTTTGGGGTTAGGTGGCGCTGTGTGAAACGTCCTGAAATATTTATTTATTTTTATTTTATACCCATATTACCTGGATGTATGATATCCAGGTAATATGGGTATAAAATAAAAATAGTATATATAATAATATTATTTTATTAAAAGTACTTGTACTTAATAAAATAATATTATTATACTTATATTATTATATAGCATAATTTTTATCAAAATTCTACACAATAGTAGTATTGTGTAGAATTTTGTTTTTGATTTTTTTGAGCTACGGTTATTATATTATACATTTTTTTTGGTTTTCTTTTTTCGGTCTGCTGACACGCCTAAACGGCAGAACTGAAATTAGAACATAATATGTAAAAAGAGTAGGTAGCAGGTATGGTAGTAGGTAGTGTATCAATAGATTCGTTCCAGACCATAAATCACTAACTTTTACATAAAAATAAAATATTTATTGATGTGTACATAATACATATTCTCGAAGACCACACGTTTCAAGTAATAGGAAGATATGGAAATATACTCGTACATAATATTGCGAATTGAAAAGAAATATTCCAAGGAATATTTGAATGAAATTACTCGTTATATACGGCTTATTGAATTGACTATTAACCACATAATAAATAATAAATGTAGACTCCGCGTTCCGAAATACAACTGTTACCTGCCCTCACATCGCAGCAGTAGGTACGAAAGGATACGATTTCCGATCATTTCGAACGTACTGAATTCTCTAGCTTTGTGCGTCATTCTTCTCGTGTGATTATCTTGCAACAGAAACTAGCAGCGTACTCGTAGTTCTTAAGATTATCATGTGTTTTGTGTTTGTTATTACATTTTAATCTTGAGAATATATTATGATAATAGTCATAATATTAGTTTTCTTTATTATCATTTTATTTAAACTAAAATAAGTCTCTAAGCTGCATTTCAAATATTAGCTGAATTGTTTCAGCTGTTTATGTACAAAGAATTACACGTACTTACACCTACACGTACACGTAGAAAATTTACTAGAGAGAGGTATATTTGAGTGAACAACTTAAGTAATTTGGTTTTGGTGCGGGGTTTTTTTATTTCATAGGTGGCAAACTAGTAGACGACTCATTATTATGGTAAATGGTTACCGCTATAATGTCCAGGGAATATTTAGAAGGCCTACCTAGTTCACTTGTCCGTTGAAGATTCCACGTTGAAGCGAAAATCCCGTGGGCTCATTCCATTTTCGTGGTATCTGTACTTCTTAAAACATTTTGCACCCATAAACATAATAAAAAGGCTGTAGAGCATAAATATCGAATAAGTTATCGCCTCAAAGATCTATGGCGGTAAAGGGCCTATTGTATTGCCCTCCAGACAGATATAACCACTTTTTATGCGTGAACTTTGAGAAAAAAAAATCCATTTACAACAAAACATTGTTGAGTGTGGAACATTGCGTAAATAAAGAAAATTAAGGTGCTTTTCTTTCTGTTTTATGTCTTTTGTTGAGTTACTGATACGTATTTTGGTGAAATTACCTGAGAAATGTTAAAGTATTTTTTAATATTATGCGTTCCTAATATTACTATATTTGGAACGCATACTTATTTTAATTTTTAATACGAGCGCAATGAAATAGACTTATGACCTATCTCTCTGATCAGTATGATTCTCACATAAAATTGTCGAATGCTGATGAAATCTTCAAATAAAGATTTTATTGGAATTGTCTAGATGAGCAAGTAGCACCTTGGTGACGCCATTTCCGGTCTGTCAATACTGCAGTCAAACTAAACATAATTCATGAGGACCCATTATTATTATTGCTTTTCAATTGTGTAAAAACATGTTTTATTTTAAAAAAAATATTTAAACCAAAAACTACTACTGCACCTGCCTAAGAAACTTAATGATAAAAAAAACAACTTCACCCTCAATACCACCCACAATATCCTTTTGCTTCTCAGAGTCGCCAATAATATTTAATACATTTCATAACACTTTACTTTAACCCAAAAAGGCAAATTATTAAGTTTGTAACATGTGCAAAAACCCTTAGTGTTTAGTTACCAGTCGATTGTTACTCCCCTTAATTTAAGGCCCACTGTAGACTAGTAGTTAGGGCTAGCTTTCATGAAGCTTAATTACTCGGAAACCACAAAACAGAACGGACAGAAGGACGACCTTGCAATTGATAATATCTATATACATTTTATATTGTGTGTCACAATACGAGCACAAAAATAGTTTTCATTTAACTACCGTCTCGCCTGATGTAAAGCTATGATGCTGGAGAAAATTAAATTATAAACGAGAAAATTAAATTAAATTATGTATGCTCCTCTTTTTATATCAATAAGATGGGGCATAAGGATTTAAAATATGGACAAAAATCAATACAAATATTATATTATTTGGAGCTTGAGTTCAAAGCTACGTGTCCAGTATTAATTGCACTTCTACACTTTAGAATGGAATAGAATAGAATAGAAAACTCTTTATTGTTCACATAAATACAACAATATAAACTTAGAACTAAGATTACACAGAAAGAAGTGTTATAATTGGCGGTCAATTGGTGGTAAAATGTTAACAAAATAAATATTTAAGACGTGCACTTATAAATCTGTAGATTATAACGTATGTATTTTTGTTTGTTTCGAGGTAACCTTCTGATGCTACAATTTTGTGTCGGAACATAACATCGTGTCCCATCCAACATAGTTTCATGTTACTCTAAAATATTAATATCTATCGCATATGACCCTAAAACAAGCAAATTCCAACCTCAAATAACAGAACTTGGCTCGTAAATGTCAACATGAAGTTTAATCGAAGTTAACCCCGATGTATTGTTTAACCCTTGATCGGTGCTCGGGGGTATTCAAATATTAGTGATGTTAGGATATAGGCCCATCATATTAACTGATTGCTTTCAAAATCCAATTGGTACATCATTTACAAATTAAAGTTTTTTAAAGTTTTTCTTTTCTCCGTGTTAGTAAAGAGTAATTTATCTTAATATATTTTCGTCAGTAGTTTTGATTTGAATTGCGATTAAAAAGGATTTTTGCGACTCAAGGTCATCGTATCATATTTAGAGTAACTCCTGTATTTGCCCTCGCCTGTGACTCAACCTTTTTCGAAGAAACAGATATTCTAAATCAAAAAAAAACGCTCGAGAGGATGCCATATTTTTCGACATCAATGTTGAATCGAAGACGAGGACACGACTATAAATACGGGGGGAAGTTATGTTAACCAGACGATTCTGTGTTATATTAACCAAGCAATTGAGTTATTAAAGGCATTTTAATTTTTAAACACACAGAGAGAATGCACACAAATGATCTCGTCGTGAATTAAACCCAGTTCTAGTGCTACGAAATGCGTAAAAGTTTCGTAGCAAGTGTGCTATGGAAGGGTAAATTGTATGAGAAATACTGCGTTTTGTAAAAATACAGTTTGAAAAAAAAAAAACAAATGCAACCATATTACAAAGTTATATTCTGAGAGGTTACGCCAATGACACTATATTTAGTATTTATAGTTTGTGCGTATGTGTGTTACTTCTTCACGCCTAAACGAATGGACTGATTGAGTTGAAATTTAGTATAGAGATAGTTTAGTGGAAAATACATAAAATACAGCCCGTAAAACCGCTTTCGATACGGTTCTGAGAGGTTACGCTAATGACACTATATTAATATTTAGTATATATAATTTGTGAGTGTGTATGTTTGTTACTTCTTCATGCCTAAACGGGTGGACCGGTTGAGCCAAAATTTAGTAAAGAGATAGCTTAGACCTTGGAATAACACATAGGCTACAGTAAAGCGTGTAAAACCACTGGGCGCAGCTAGTATTTTATAATCTTCTATTTAAAAGACAACAAACACGTCCGGATACCATGGGGTGCCGTGACAATTATTATTGAAGCCCAACGTACGAATTAATTGAATAATTCGCCAAGTCACAACGTTACAACAAGACCAACGATATAGTCTCTATTTTCCCACCCACCATTCCAATTTCACTTTGAATTAGTAAGATAAAGGCAGCATCGAATGAGGAGCAAATTGAAATGGAAATATCTGCCAGCAGCCATTTTTATTCGTTGCGTGGAACGTCAGGTCGGCGAGAACAGTCGGGAATTCCTCTAGCAATTCCCTTCGCAGATGAAAAAGTTTGCGGTATCAATTTCAACTCGCCATTCTCTATGCAGCCTTTAATTTTTCTTAGCGTTTTCATTATAGAAGCAAGAAGCTCGTTACCTCCGTTTAGTTTAAAAAGGTAAAAAGACTAAGAGCACTTGTTTGAGTCTTAATGAAATTCATAAATCACTTTGGATTCAGATCGTGGCGCCACTTGGTCTATTTCATGCTCTGTGCCCAGACTAGAGTAAAATGTTCTAAGATTAATGTGACGGCTAACTTTAGGTTTATGCAACAAATCTGATAGTTGTGGTATTTGGTAACAAAAATAGCCATAATTATTAAAAAATCCTTTTTAAGCGCAAAGCATTTTGCCAACTGCATTTATCAGAGGTCGTTCTTAATAGAATTCTCTAAAAACTATAAGCAGAGCGTTTGAATATTATACTTTTATAAACAGTCAGCTATTTTATGCTTAATAATTACAGAAAGAAAATTTTGGCCAACTAAATAAAGAAAATAGTTATACTTATGGTAGTCCGCATCAAACATGTACATTTCCTTTAAATTTTGTTACAGATTCTTATAATATTGAAGCCATATATTCCTCAGCTCCCTACAAGGTAAAGTGAACCGGCATATATTGAGATTGACACGTGCAAGACGCATGGAACCCACAGGGTATGGCTCTCAAATATGACATGAGAGAGATGGTTCTTGCCTGTCAGATTGCTGCCAACTTGTCAGAATTCAGAATCATCGCAGAGCTGACTGCATTATTAACTTTAAAAATAGAAACACAGCAGCTATGAAAAGGTTTTTTTGGGTTCTTCCCTGAGTACCCCGATCCCCGAAGTTCTTATTCCAGATTTCACTTATTTTATTTTGATTATTTAGTGACACTGATCAAAAGAGTTGATATAGTACTGCTAGTCTATTACTAGCCTTTTAATACTTATTTATTAATTGTCTTAATTAATTTTTATCATCGTTTTTTGTATTCTTCAAAGCGGCATAGTAATAGGATGAGAACTAAGCCTAAATAAAATATAGTAATGGCTCGAATAAAACCTAACATCAACAGCTAATTATTAAGATAGGTGGATATATTATATACTGTAAATAATATTGCCTCATGATGATACTGACAGTATTATTTGTGCTTTATATCTCTATTTAAATTATTTATTAATTGTTGGTACGAGTAATTAACAAATTCTTCAAGGATAGATAGGATAGATCTTGGAAGTGTGAACTACGATAACCGATCTCCATCAGGTGAGGCATCTCCATATGCCTTATTGCAGTTCGTTAACCCTTTCAGGACCATAAGACTAGGAGAGCTAATGTTATGGTTATTTCTGTATAATATGATCTTTATTATGTCTATAAAACACATTTTAAAGTCAAAAAGTAAATACCTATTTTAGTTTTTTTGCAATTTTATGGTACATGGATGTCCCTATGGTCGTTAACGGTAAATTTTATTCGAAATTATTTTCAGTTTTGTTTCAAGGCTAGAGGAATATCTAGGATCTAAACACTTATTAAAAACGCAAATTTACTACCTATAATTATTAATTTGTAAGAAATGAGTCAAGGTACATAATAAAACAATATAATCGGTCGTATATTACAGGTGAACTTTGCATATTATACAGTTGTTGTTAGTGAGATTATCTTTTGGAACGTCCACAATACGCGCATCGTTTTTTGTTTATCTTTTTTCGATGGGTTGTAATAGGGAAGATCGTTTTATAGCTTTGCATAATATGGTAGGTACTTTCTCATTTTTTCAGAAAGCCACAGAGACTTGCCTGATCTACAAACAACCAATCAATCTATTCTGACCGTGCTTCTCTGTGTACATGGTATATGTGTTGTTCAGTGTTGTATCAAAAAGGTTGAAGAATAGTCTTAGATAATATATCTATCTTCTTATTCTTATTTTAACTTTGACCTGCGATCAAGCTCGTGTGTTATATTTCATTGATCCGTTAGACCAATGCCACCCATATTTTGATTGTAGTGATACGAAATATATTTAGTAAAAAATCGTACCTAATCGGGCGTTACGACTTTACCATGGTAATCAGCTGGAAGCTTGGCTGGTAGCCAGCTTCAATTATTGGAATGACATGATTGACCATCACTTGGTGCACTTTTATGCAACCAATTTTACCCTCTAGTCTGGCTTAACAGTGACCCATGCGCCCTATCCTAACGGGACAGTAAGAGAAGCTTTGCAAATAGGTAGAATAATACGGCTCTAACGGTGTAGGTACCGTTAATCACCCAGGTAGAAAGTTTACCCGAATTCACACGGATTTTTTATATGATACAAGAATGCATTTTATGACGACTACTATTATCTTAAGGCTATCCTAAGAATCTATATCGTTTTACAGTTGGCTGTTTCTATTCATTACACGATATTTTTAAAGGTTTATGACTTTATTGAAATCAGTTATTTTTCTTTTATTTATATTGCTTGGTAACTATTCGGTTTTTGAATAATAATCGTAATATTTTGTTCATATCGTCGTCCGAAAAAAGTATCCCTTCACGACCATAGGGACAGTACTGTCCCATTTTATTTATGACTTTATAGCTTTATTAGGATCAGATTATTATATAATGTAGTAATTAATATAAATATAACATTAACCAGGCTATAGTTTTTTCATGAAATTAATTTATGATTCTTACTTTAACATCTTGTGAATCTTGTGAAAACTTTTTCATTTTAGCACCAGACGATATGTCATCTTTTATAGATTATAGACACAATATAGTTCTACTTTTATGGGGTTGCTAGCTATGAATGGTTAAAGTGGACATTTAAATATTAGAAAAGAAAAAAATATTTAAAATTGGCCTAGTATTTATTTAGATTTTTACACTTTTGTGCTTGGGACACGGGTGTACCCGTGGTCGTCAAAGGGTTAAACTCGTATTAATCAGTCATAATATATTTTTGTCGAAGTTCTAAGACACATTCTAAGAACAGTTTTTCTTATGTATTTAATGGTAAATTCAATTTATATCCGTTGATATCAATTAAACATTGGTTGGTAACGTGTTGTTAACGGTTATTATGTATTGTGGTCATTAAGTCAAACCGCGGCGCGGTCGTGTGGTGACAGGACAATCTCATTACCACGCCAGCGAGGCGGTTATAAATCAGAGCATTGTACCGCGGCTTGCACCTTTGATCTAACGCTGTAGATACGACAGTTTTCTATACATCGTTTTCTATTCATTTTTGAAATTTCGTATTTGTGGATTTGTTTGGTGGATCCTAAATGTTTCAGGATAACGATCGTGAGGACTGGAGTTTTTTTTCCTCTCTAGCTCCTCTCTAGCGATGACTGGAATAGCTATTATTGCGTAAGACTTCATAACTGCTAAATACCAAGTTACCAGTGGAGTTTTAATGAACCGGCTTTATTCCTTAACATTGGGCAAGAGTTACGATGAGTAGTCAAAGTGCTATTTTTCTTTAACATGAAGGTAAAATCCGAGTAGCAACATTTATTTTGCATACTGTGGCATAAAAGTACTAATATCAACCCATCAACATACGCATGTGAAAATCATACTTTAAATACTTTTCATAGTTTTTCACGGTGTTCCACCCAGTATTTTTTTGAAGTGAAAACTTCTTTAGCGGCGCTGAGCACTTTTTTGTATTGGTAAAAACTTTAAAACTCGCGTCAGGGTCACGTGATGCTGATCGAAAAAGCGTAAGATCGAGGCGAAGGGAGAGGAACTAGTATCTCCCACTCTTTCTACCGTGCCTGAGTGTGCTGCTCTGTTGATGGTGTAAAAGTCGTCGAAATTATGGATGGAAGTTGATTTTTCTGAGAGATAAAATTTAATGTAATATATAAATAACGATATAATATTATAAATAACAACATATAAATTGTCATATTTGTGTACGATAGCGCAATAAATAAACATTGTATTCTACCTCATAAATGATAGTACTTTTATACTTATAATTAAACACAACGTTAATATTGAAGTTTTCACTTCTGCCGGCACTCCCGGAGTGCTACCTTTTTTTTTTTATGTGATGAAGTAGAAGACGAGCAAGACGCTCTCCTGATGTTAAGAGATAACGGCTGCCCATAATCAGTACAGTGTTACCTAGGAATTCACAATTATGTGAAATTATAGGAGCACTGCACCAACGCTTCTTACTCAAGAGTCATGAGATGTTAAGACTCTTTAGCCCAGTAATTTCACTAGCTACAGTGCCCTCCTACCGGAGCACAGTGATGTTTGCACATCACTGCTCAGGCGGTAGAATAACTGGCACTGTTGGGGTACTCACCTAGACGACCTCCTGCAAAGGAAGTCTACATATTTTCTTCATCCATGCTTTTAAAATTAAACTTCAAAAGATGTCATCTCTATTCTGTATTTCATCTCAGGTTGCTCTGCTCTGTATTATGTATGGAAGCCTCAATTATGACATATCGTGAGGTTCTGGAACCCTTTGTGCTACGCTGACGGATTATAACAATAGCTTGAACAATGCATGCTCACAGAATGTACACATGAAGTACAGAAGTACTGAATTATTTCCTCTAATTTTCCTTTGTTACGAGCTTTGGTTCGGGACTATTTAATGGTTTCTTATAATTTTGAAGTAAGTTAGAGAAAATAATAGATAATAAAGTTTCTTTTTAATTAAAGAACATGGGGAAAATAAGAAGTAAAGTTGTACAGATTTTGCATAAATTGACTAGGTCTGAATTTAAGAAACGTATTTAGACTAAATGTTTAAAGACTAAGTGGGTGTAAGTGGTTAATTTAAAAGTAAGGCTTTTTGAGGGGGAACTCTTAAAGCATTCACTATGATCAAAAATCATCGTAAAAACGTATGCAAAAGTAAATGTTATTTTGAATTTTATAAATTTTACTACTACGACTAATAAATATTGTATTATGGGCGCCTTTTAAGTAAACTTAGTTAATAAAAGAAAAAAGATTAGGTTCATGAAAAGCCTACTACAGCTCCACCATTTCGTAGTACATTATATGCCACTTCGTACCCTGTAATTATAGATTTAAAATGAAGTTACCCTAGGGTACAATGTGAGGCTTTATCAAAGCGTTTTCTAAGATATATGAGCCGAGGTCCCGCCCTCTGGCTGTGCAATGAACTTTAAATCTCCTCACACCTGAGGCACCTTATTAATATAACATACAGTATGGGTAGTATAAGTGTTATGATATTAGGAAAACAAATCTTCTGAGCTGATATTAAAAACCGTTATTCTCGGGTAACTGCTAACACCTTGAACTGAAATGTATAGGAACTAGCTAAACGGCGCGACATCGCGTGCATCGGTAGAAAACGTTTTACAAGTAACTCAGACCTTTTTTTTATCCAAGGGACAATGCGTTACGCATCGTCACCCTCTAAATATGTATACATACCCACTAAAAAACCTTGGGGTGTTCCTGCGGGACGCCATAACGCCGAGGCAGCGGGCACGCCAAAGCACTCTTCCGCGGCAACTAACTCAGACCTGCCCTATATACACATAAAATAATAACAGATAATGTGATTTTTTAATAATAAATAAATATGAATGTGGTTGCCGAAACCTAAAAGCGCGTACTTTGCTGTTTACAAAAATAAGTGTTAAATATAATGTATTAGATAAATTCTTTATCCCTATTCTCAATGTGTCCGTAAAGAGTTGTAAAGCCATATAATATCAGTTCCGCGACTTTTACCGTTAAAAGTTTCTCTATCTATTATATCATGCTCAAAGCTACATAAATTTAAACAGCCCAATCTATTCAAAAGTTTTGACATGTAACAATAAAATAAATAAAAAAATTAATATAGGTATACAAGCGGTCATTATATGTTCCAGTATGATGTTCAGTGAAGCCAGGGAGGAATTTATCCCGCGTCTATTCTGCTACCATCTACGGTCGCATCGTCGCTTAACATCACGCGAGATCGAGGTCAAAGGCTAACCTTTAATGAATATTTTATATAATAAAATACAAGTGATGTCTACTTCCCCGCGGCCCGTAGAGCTGTCAGCGCACGCGCGACTGCCTTCAGTGCTAAACGGGGCGCGGACGCCGATGCGTAACCGTAGCAACTCCCTAAAGAAGATCCTCGTACAGGATCGAAACGGTCGACACGAAGCCGAACTAAATACATGTAATGTATGTATACGTGTAATATATTATGTATCAATAGGTTAGTTTGACTCCTCTGCTAAATTAAATCATACGCTTTAATTTATAACTTTCCGTGCAAAGTGGGTTGCCTGGAAGAGATCGCTCTAAGCGATAAGGCCGCCCATTGTGGACATTAATATTAGTACTTTAATTAAGTTTTAAGTCTATTTTGTTATTTTTTGTCCCAATAAAGAGTATTGTATTGTATTGTGAGTTTATGTCGTTTATTAACAAAGATGAATCTAAATACACACGAATCATTTAGTGTAAAAATGATCTGTACCTCACTTAAAATGTCTTTACTGTTCATTTGTTTATAGATCCTTTGAGAACGCCCACCAAATACAGTTGTTGTGGAATAAACGCGATAAAATCACACTTTATACGACATGCGAAGTTAAACTAAGTTTGCGACGGCGTAAATTATTTAACGTTGCACGAATGGGAAGTGCCCTTTATGGTAATTGTTTTATAAAAAAATAATGTTACAGTAATTCACGCCTTGGGGAGTATTAGGTGTTCCAATTAAAAAAGGATTTTGATGGAACAGGCGTACGTTATACCAAACTAATGAAATGAACATGAAAAAATAAAATGTACTTACATGAAGACAAAAAAATACAGTAATATAAAAAAGCGATTCTTAACTCTGTCGTGTGATACCTACACGGTTAGTTTATTATGACAATGTTGTTGAATATCTATTGTCTTAATTGTTATAAAATGTCTATAACAACCTTTTATTTTTGTCCTATAACAGTGATTGCCACCTCTGGACATTGCAATCAAACGCTTGTTTGGCTTACTGTAAAAAATCGTGGTTCTAACAATCTTGCTTGTTATATCTACTTTAATTGCATTTTCTACTCAAGAATTCGAGGTAGTGAATACCGCCCACTGGGTAACAAATGGCAGACACCTTACAAGGTGGACTGAGCTTTGTAAAATTGCCTGGTCAACGACTTACGCCACATGTAGTAGCTTTGCAAGGAGACTAATGTTTAGCAGGCAATGTCATTCATCACTACATAGTATAAAATAAAGTTACTTCCTGCGTCTATCTTTTTTTTTTTTTTTTATACGAGATAGGCCTACGTTTGACCACATCCCACCTGATGGAAAGTGAAAATGCGGTCGACGATGGATCACGTAAGATGCCTAGAAAGGTACCTATTCACTCGTGCCTTGAAGATACCCAAGTTGTACCGCTCGGGAAACACGGACGACGGCAAAGTGTTCCAAACGCGACCAGTTCTCATTAAGAACGACGAAGCAAAACGCTTGGTGCGGGCAGTAGGTAACGCCACTAAGTAAGGGTGCCGCTTTGCCGTCTGCCGCGACGTCCGTCGGTAGAATGGGCTTGGAGGAATTAGTTCGTGTAATTCCTGCGCACACTCTCCAAAATGAATCCTATAGAAGACCGATAACGAGGCGACCATTCTACGGTGTACTATGACCCTAACCTCTGACCCTATGTATACTTAGATCTTTAAAACTACACGCGGTACAAACTGGATACGGGTTTTTTAAATATATAGAGTGATTCAAGAGGAAGGTCTATACAATACAATACACAACTCTTTATTGAAACTCCACATGAAAACAAAAATTAAAAAAATATTCTGTATGAAGTATTGTATTGTGTTGTTTTATAATATGTATGATATATGCATATTGGAGAAACACTGATATTTTCTGTTATGCGCTACAAAGTGCGCAAGTCCACTAGTTTGATAATAATAATTAAGAAATCCGTGTTGCCAAAGTTGTTGTGGCTGAGTTCAGAGTCAGGCACGATATTCAGGGCCATAATTATTTTTGTGAGATAATTATGATTGGCGAGATATATTTCAGCCATCATTTTCATTCCAATGGTCACTTAAAATTAAACTTAGGTATATGTTATAAGTGAGCACTTGAGCGTAAAATAAGTCGTTAAAAAATAAACGGTGAAGGCAAATCTTTCTTGGACGGAAAACTGGAGAATTCACGCGAAAAACACATAATAGCAAAGTGAAATGTGTTGAAACAGTAATAAAGTAGATAAAACTCAATGGTGGTCTGTAAACAATCCCAAAAGAAGGGAAGCGTATTAGCATTCTCTTCAGATACCGTCGAGCGAAGTCAAACATGGCCGACGCGACACCAAAATGTTTCCTGCACATTCGAATTCCGGAACTGAGCCGGAACACCACTTTCCGCCTACAAATCACTCTGTCACGTCTATTTTATTTTAACACTATTTTCAAAGAATAAATTAGTACGCGCCGTGAATTTTCGGGCTTTATCTCCTGCGCGCTTCTGTTACTTTTCATACTCGTAAGTATGTGTGAAGCGCAGACAATTTATTGTTATTAGATTGGCCATGATAGTATTTTTGTTTAAGAACTGACGATACATTAGAGTGCGTTTCAACTACAATGTACAGTGGTGTAAGCTAGAGCTTTTTTTTATGCAACGAAGAAAGAAGACGAGCAAGACGATCTCCTGATGGTAAGAGATAACGCTGTCCATTATAATTAGAACAGTGCTACCCAGGATTTCACAAAGGTAAAATTCTGGGTGCACTGCGCCAACGCTTTTTACTTGAGAGTCTTAAGATGTTAAGACTCTTTAGCCCAGTAATTTCACTAGCAACTTAGAACTATAAAAGTCCAATCACAGTGCTAAGTGTAAACAGTTTTCAGGCAAAGGAATTGGTACATTCTAGCCCGCCTCTCTTCTCCACTTGTAGTTTGATTAAGTAGGTAACTGTGTGTTATAATAATATTATACTTAGCAATTTTTATTTTTACCAACTGTTTTATATAGTTTATCAGTTGCTTTCAACTAAGTCTACAACAAAAAGAAACCAAAACATTAAGGGGTTACTCGAACCATTTCGTCGCGTAGGTAAGTACAAATTTATTCATAGCGTCCACAAATAACTTCAACGCTTAATTGTGTTATTTTGTTTTATTTTATACAAAAGATAACGCCCTGGCAGTATCAGTGGGAGGGCTGCCAACTGCCAAGGATCCCATTTCGGTGTCGTGGACTATTTGCTTTTGCATTAGTTCCAAACATTTTGAACAAGGCTGAAGGCTACTGCTGTAAAGCAATTTGGGTAAACTTTTAACTTTTCCGTAGTCTCATAGCACTGCACTACTTATTACTTATACTTATTTCAGACATTAATTAATTTCATTTTTAGACAAATTTAAATTTTTAATACTCGTAATAATTTCTAATATTTAATTTCATTTATTTTTTAATTTTATTAAGTTTTAGTTTGATTTTCATTTTTAATATGTAATTTATATAATAATTTATTTTATAATCAAATGCATTTTATATTTAAATTTGTACTGTTTTGTGTACATATGGACCGAGAGTCCGAAAAAAATGATTTTTATTTATTATTTTTATGAGCCATTTTTGTCCCACAACTGGGCAAAGGCCTCCCGTCACGCCATTCAGTCCTGCCCAGAGCTATTAAGATATAGTACTGCACTACTTGCAATACCAAGATGCCTATGTCTTCCGTACGAGACAAGCCTGCATAGGTAGTTGTGTGGGGGCCACTAAATAACTTTTCGAAAATCTAAATCTAAAAAAATAGTCCAAATAAAAAAATATCTTACACCTTAAGTTTGAATTTTTGTTTGTAAAATTTACTTTATATGTGGATCAATAAAGAGTTTCTTATTTTATCTTATCTTATTCTTACTTACGAATTTATTGCCAAAGTACTTGCGATCACTTTAGGTCACTTGTAGATATCACAGTCACCTAAGTAGGTTTCAGGCTTTATAAAATTTATTTTATCCTCCTTCATAGGTTATCTAGAGAGTAAATTATATTAGAACTAATGTCTAAATGTCTACCAGACTAACTCTATAATATAGCGTCTAGAGGTTATTTAGAGGACACTAAAAACTATATTCACTCATTGTTGGAAAAATGTGGAAAATGTGGTCTAACTAAAATAAATAGCGCATAATTTTGGATAAATATTAGATTATGTGTAAAGATTTTTGACTGTTATAACTTTCGGCTTATGTTCTTTTTTTATACAGAATAGGCCTACGTTTGACCACATCCCACCTAATAGAAAATGCAGAAGCGGGCAACGATGGATCACGTAGGTTGCCTAGAAAGGTACCTGTTCACTCGTACCTTACCCAAGTTGTACCGCTTGGGAGACATGGATGACGACCACGTTTTCCAAATTCCACCAGTTCTAATTAAAAAGTTGAAGCAAAACGCTTGGTGCGGGTAGTTTACTAGTTGCCTCCAGCGGTTGTATACCTCCTGAAAAGCATATGTGTTATTTAGCACTAAATATTTTATCTATCTTCAAAGGGTGAAATCTAGAGCCCAACCGGTTTAATCTTAAGCCATATAGTTTGTTCACAAGATACTTCAAGAAAATAAAAAAACAGTGTTGAACTACTCGTAGTCTATTTTCTCTCCAGCTCACATTTTTCCATCTCACATTTTTTAAAGCGAGATAAAAGTTAAAATTAAACAAGATCAGTGCCGTCGCCTCCGGAGATAATGCGCAATAATTTCTTTTCAAATAAAGCCGCTTAAACAGAAGTTAAGCAAAAAGGGGGAACGGAAGTGAGTGCATTAACATTTCTTGAACACGGCTCTTAGGAAGCAGACGTTTAAGCCGCAAGTCAAATAGATGTTGGGGGAATGGGAACAAAGGCGATCGTCTGTAGCTAGGTACCTATTCAGAACGCGATTACTTAACACATGCTGTTACCCGTGGTTTTGATGGTATTCTTGAGTCTTTTCGTTCTAATCGTGTAATAATGTAAGGTATGCGCTGATTCGTTTTTTTTTTGTGGTAGTGTTATTTCAGGATTTTTGTGTGATATTCTGCGGTTCTGTTAACAATAAGATAAATAGATAAGAATACTAGCTTTATTAAGACCAAAAGAAACATAACATAATTATCTATTTATAACCAACTAGCACTGAAATACAGTTTGATCCACAATGGACGGCCTTATCGCTGTGAGCGATTTTATCCAAGCAACCAACCTTTGTACCTTTGTACGGAATTATAGCTTACTAAAAGAGTATGCTCATTGTATATGAGCTATTAATATTTCACCTATCTTTAGGGGTACGTGAGGGTTATGTGTGCTAAAACAACTCAGTGGCTCTCTCAGTCTTAGAATCGGCAAAGCCTTGGCATCCTAAACCTAATATTATGATGTTATCATTTTGGAGTAAATAGTTACAATCAGGACAAACCAAGTGGGTTTAAATTTGGTTTGTACTCAGCGTATGAATAGAACTTTCTTTATCACGCCTTGACGGCTGGACCAATAGGAGCGAAATTTGGTATGTAGCTTAGACCATGAAATAATACATTAGCTATTTTAGCGGGTAAAACTGGAAAACCTAGTCAGTCATTAAAATGATTAATAATAATTATTGCCAGCATCAAATAAACCACTTTATTTCAGCAATTAAAATCGACCGCAAATTAATACAAGTGAAATTTTAAAAATACTTTTTAAAAACAAGCTTTATTTATTATTATTATCTTGCATCATAAAGTACTAGTCAAGACGAATCAAATGAGCCCAAACTCGATGGGGTTGCGTTGTTTTATGACAAAGTTCCTATGGCCCCCTTCCAGCTCCATCATCAGATCAGCTCGATGTCATAAAAATATTGCATTGTCATCCGATTTACACACGCATGCAAATTTTCAGCTCAATTGGAAACCGGGAAGTGGGTCAAATTAAACTCGCAAGATTTGATTACAGACAGACAGACAGACAGACAGACAGACAGACAGACAGACAGACAACAGACAGGTGAAAGTAATATAAAGCTTGTAAAAAGACGAAAATGTATGGTGACTTCATTAATTAAAGCCCATTTTAATGAATCTGAAATATACATTTAATCGTACTTCAACCCTATAAATCTGAATACTGGCAATACCAGGGAGTTATTAACAATGATACGTACTTTTATGCATAATAAAGATCGTTAAAGCTTTAAAAGGTTTTTACGGCTGTACAATATTTTAAACAAAGGAGATGAGGTGTCAACTCGAGAGTAAGTATTCTATTGTCTGTTAGTCTTTTGGCACTTATTAATATCACACAAATATTTTATAAATGCGAAAGTTTGTGACTCGGTGTGCATGTGTGTTACTTCTTCGCGCCTAAACGAGTGGACGAATTAAGCTGAAATTTGGTATAGTGATAACTGATATAGAGGTCCCTGGAATAACACAAAGTCTACAGTACAGCGGGTAAACCATTGGGCGCAGCTAGTTAAATTTTTGCAATGTTCAAGTTTACAAATTACTTAACAGCTTGGATTTAACAGATTACGGTAGCATTTTTCAAATGTCTCAACCAACAAAGCTAAAAACTGAAATGGTACGTGCGTTCCTGAAATTTCCAAAGGGTTTTTTTTTAGTACGATACATAATTAAAAACAAGTGAAATTTAAAAAAAAACTTTTTAAAAACAAGCTTTTATTATTATTACCATAAAGTACTCGTCAAGACGAATCAAATGAGCCCAAATTCGATGGGGTTACGTCGTTTTTTTACGGTGTTCCTATGAACACCTCCCAGCTCCATCATCAGATCAGCTCCATGTCATAATAGTATTGCATTGTCTTCCGATTTATGCATGCATGCAAAATTTCAGCTCAATCGGACACCGGGAAGTGGGTCAAATTTAAGTTGCAAGATTTGATTACAGACGACAGACAGACAGCCAGACAACAGACAAGTGAAAGTAAATAAAAGCTTGTAAAAATATGTATAGGTATATTTCAAGACGTTCCACACAGCGCCACCTAACCCCAAACTAAGCAACTTAATGAATGTATTATGGTGGTTAGGATAACAGATATAATACTTATATACTATTCTTTTGTAAATATATACTTATATAATAGATATTGAAAAACCACCCAGACCAGAAACAAATACCGGTGGATCACACAAACGTTTGACCCATGCGGGAATCGAACCCGTAGGCTATTTTTCACCGGGAAGGTAAACGTTTCTATTTTCATCATCATCATCTCACCCGTAGGACGTCCACTGCTGAACATAGGCCTCCCTTTTGGACTTCCATATGTACCGGTTGGAAGCGACCTTCATCCAGCGTCCGTCGGTTTTCTATTTTACAAGCTTTTATTTACTTTCACATGTCCATTGTCTCTCTGTCTATCTTGCAAGTTTAATTTGATCCACTTCCGAGTCTCCGATTAAGCTGAAATTTAGCATGCATGTATAAATTGGATGACAATGCAATATTATTTTGATATCGAGCTGATCTGATGATGGAGCTGGACGTTGGCTTCTCCGTAATTAAACGAAGCAACTTTATCGATTTTGAGCTCATTTGATTCATCTTGAAAAGTACTTTGATAGTAAAAATAATTAATATAAAAGTTTGTTTTAATTTTTTTTCACTTGTTTCAGCTATTTTTAAATAAAACAATTTATTATTAGACCTATGAACGTATATTATCGACGATTAAACACAATGAACGCCGAGAACGGAGGTAGAATGTTATACGGCCGGTAGATTTCGTGCGGTCCTTGACAAACACCTTTGTTTGAACCCTGCCTGGTACGGTACACACTTAGAAATGCTTCGCCGTTCGCCTCTCGTAAATAATACCTGAAGTACGTCGGAGATTAATCTTAGGAGCCAGATGGTGTTGCCTGCTGACTGCTGACGTTGCGTTATACGTATAATTTGTTTTATAGGAGACCGATTTTAATATCACAGTTTAACCTGTTCAACCAACAGGCTGACTTCATAAATAGAGGAGATTTAAACAATGTATCCAAATCTTTTTTTCACTGATTTATTAGTAACTAGCTGACCCGCGCGCACTTCGTTGCGCGTGACAGTCAATAAAGCGAAAGTTTGGTGCTGCCATTTAGGATTGTATTTCCATCTCCGCGATTTTGTGAGCGTAAAATAGTTTTAACCCAGTGGGTAGTGAATAATATCGGACTGGGTATATCTATGAAGTTTTGTTTTGCTATCGCAGGAACCAGTCCTGTGTCCTTTCCCGGAGGTCAAACTATCTCGGTTTAACGGTTGTTGATTGTCTTCACAAATTTTCACGCCTCTTTTCAGGAATTAGAACTATTTGTGGTCCTTTCCCGGTAACCCTTAAACTTATCTCTACTGTAATGTACCTAAACCTAAGTTAAATTATAATTATTGGTTACCAATTTCTCACACTATCTTTCTCACGACTCAAATCAATTCTGTGATTCCTGAATTCCCATTAAAACTCTGACTCTCCTTCCTCCTGCCTGTAATACTGATTCTCTTTAATAGTTAATTTCTGACATAAAAACTATTCAATAACTTTCCATGCAAACGTTTTTCGGAAATAATTCCCGTTCTCCTGGGAATTTCACAAAATCCCTCCTTATTGGTCGCCTACGTTATATTAAGAATACGTTGACCAAATTTTAGCTAAAACGAAGAAGCGGCTACCGATTTCCTACACAAACTGCATCCCCCCCCTTTCCTCCCCTTAAAGGTTGATTTCTGGGATAAAAAGTGTCTCGTATCATTTTTTATGACTCAAACTAAAGGTTGTATCAAATTTTAGCGTAATAGATAGAGTCAACGGTTCTAAATTTCATTTTGTTGCAGCTATTTCGAAATTGATTTGATTTCCATCCCCGCGGCGTTGAATTAGTATACATAGTTATATTTCCTCCCGCTCTGGATAGCGAAGAAAATCGAGCCAAGTATTTCTATGCAGTTTTTTTTCGCTACCACAGGAAACAATCCTGTGTTACTTTCCTGGAATTCAAAATATTTTAATACAAAATTACAGCTAAATCAATTTAGCGGCTATTGATTCCTTTTTCCAGAATTCCTTATTCCATAAAACTATTTGTTTTCCTTTTAACTATCTATATTGGGAATTTAAGCTAAATCGGTTCCTCATGCCTCATACTATCATTCCCGAGACTCAAATCGATTCCGTGGTTCCTGTAGGTATGCCCATAAAACTCTGACCTTAAAAGTGAGGGAAGGTGAAAGGCCCTTTCACCTATATGCATTGTTGACTTAAGGAACTAAGACTAAGGGACTATCTCAATTATGTCCTTTCTTTTGGCTCAAGCTGTATCTATTTCGAATTTCTGCAAAATTAGAGCTGCGGGTACTAATTTCCCATAAAAACACCGATCCCCCTTTCTCCCTTTAAGCTTGGTTTCTGTAATAAAAGCTATTCCAGGCCTTTTAAGAGTCTCCAATTAACAACAAAATCACAAAAAGTAAAGAACAATTTTATTTTCTACAATTTTCAGTTTAAATGTTCATATTAGGGATTTAGAATTTAGATATTTAACGTGCCTCACGATTTTATTTTTCAGCTTTTTAGTACACTGTATTCAACATGTCAACCCCATTCATTTGATACCCATATTGATGAGATTAAAAAAATTGGTTATCCGCCATTTTGTAGCGTGTGCCATCTTTGATTTTTATTTTGTATAGTGCACTGTATTCTAGTTATCAAGTCCTTTCATTTGATACCCATATTGATTGGAAAAAAAAATGTAATCCGCTTTTTTGTAGCGGCGGCCATCTTGGATTTAAAATAATTTTAAATATACGTAATTATATTGTCACCAGAACCAAAGGCGTACACCAAATTTCATTTGAATCGGTTGACAGGAAGAGGGCGAAATTTCAAATTTGCAATTTTTTTTTTACTAAATTTGACCCAAGAATAAAAAATAATAAAACAAACGGAGTGAGCTAAATAAAACCGTTTAAAATAATAAAAAATGATATTAGAAACCTCAATAATTGAAGACCTATCCGTAATCCGTAGATACCTAAAACGTATGGGTTTGATGAATAAAATGAGTTTTAGTTCTATGGGGAGCCCAAAAAATATTTTTTTTCTATTTTTGTGTGAAAAACTTAATGCGGTTCACCGAATACATCTACTAACCAAGTTTCAATCGTATAGTTCTAATAGTTTCGGAAAAAGTGGCTGTGACACATGGACGGATGGACGGACGGACAGACATGACGAATCCATAAGGGTTCCGTTTTTGCCATTTGGCTACGGAACCCTAAAAACCACCTCAACAAAAAAAATAACTTTAGAACTTCCGAAGACTTTTATTAAATAAGGCATGCAAACGAATTTACTCACATAAAGTTAATAAAATAATAATAATTCAATTAGACAAACTCAACATAAAATTAAGGACAATGATTTTTCTGATTATGTGATGGAACTTTAAAGTGAATATATATAATATATCTAATATATAAAATTCTCGTGTCACAGTTTTCGTTGCCATACTCCTCCGAAACGGCTTGACCGATTTTGATGAAATTTTTTGTGCTTATCCGGTATCTGTGAGAATCGGATTTATAATAAAATTATATATTTATAATAAAGGATTTGGGGGAGGTCTTTGCCCAGCAGTGGGACAGTACAGACTAAACAAAAAAAAAAAAAAATTATAATAAAACAATTATTATTTTGCTATCTCAGTGTAACTCTCATATTAACTTTTAATCATTCCTATTAATTATTTATATGGCAAAACAACGTTTGCCGGGTCAGCTAGTTATTTATAAAATTATTCAACAAATATGGTATATGGTATGTAATAAAATAATTAATATCAGGTATTTTAAAGTTACATTAATTTTATAGTAATTATTAAGTGTTAAATTTTTGACTCGCAGTCTGTAAAACTCTAGGATTCAGGAATAACGACATGGATTGTTGACCGCCCTTTGGCATAATTTATTTATTTAAGGACATCCAACGCAGGAAACACATTACAATTAAAAGTCTTAAGGCTATTATGTCTTTAGTCTGTGTGATCCTACAATTATAGGATGCCACAGCATGCACAACTAAACATAATACTAATAAATAAAACTACATAATAGCAAAAAGGTTTGGTTTCATAAGTCGTTTAAAAAGGTACTCATGTCCAACAAATCGCTTGCGAGTTTTAACGACGAACAGCGCCATCTAGTTTCATAATGGGTAAAATAGTGGCACATTGGAAAAGAGTTTGTATTTTGTATGTGTTCTTTATAAAATATGTTTTTGAGCGTTAAAAACTATTCAAAATCAATAAATAAATGTCCTTTTTGGAGTCTAACTACATACATCCATATCAAATAGGGCTAGCGGTTACTGATTTCCTATACAAAATTTGACTTCCACTCTAAGGCCAATTTCAGGGTTAAAAACTGTCCCATATCCTTTTTAGAGGCTCAAGCTATATCTAAACCAAATTTTAGCTTAATGGGGTCATTAGTTACTGATTTTTCATTCAAACTTTGACCTCCTTTATCCCGCCTTAGAGGTTGATTTCTGGAATAAAAAGTATCCCATATCATTTTTTACAACTCAAACTACCTTTGTGCCAAATTTTAGCTCAATAGGATCAGCGGTTCTAAATTTCCCATACAAACTTCGACCCCCCCTTTACCCCCCTTAAAAGTAAATTTCTGACATAAAAAGTATTCAAAGTTTCTAATCACAATCCCAACAATCATTTCACGAAATTTCAGCTCAATCGGTTTAGCGGTTACGGATTTGCATACAAAGGTTTTTCGGGAATAATTCCCGTTCCCGGGGGAATTTCGCAAAATCGCTTCTTATTGCACGATGAAGTTTTCCAAAAAATACGCTGTCCAAATTTCAGCTTGATCCGTCCAGCCGTTTGGGCTGTGCGTTGATAGCACGAAAGTGTACGAACGATTTTACATAATAAGATAAGTAAATCTTTAGATTGATATAACTCTTTTATTTAAAAACCGATTTGACTAAAACCAACACTAAGTTTCAAGTAGAGAAAACTGCAACGTATTAGTGAAAATTTTATTCAAATCGGTGGTGTTGTTTCACCTCACCAGTGACACAAACTATTTACAAATTTAGCCCAAATTAAACTAAAGGTCTACTTTCGTTTACAGGCAAATCGATAGATGGCGTATTTTTAGTTTGTCGCACTTTTTGCTTTTTGATTTTTTTGAATTGAATTTACTTTATATTCTATTACTTTTACTTCGAAATTTTGATGTAAATTAGGGGCGATGTGTCCGATATAAATGATTATTATTTATTTTATTATTTTATTTTACGTTTCCCTAGGAAAAATTGACAAAATGTTTTACGATCTAGATCGCGCAAGCGACTTTTTCGCGTCGTTTTGTTCATATGCGTATTTTCACAATTCACCTTAGTAAAGGATCACAATGAATGGGGAGAAATTTCCATTCTTATTATATGTATATGGATATGGATTTTTTGCAAATCTTGTAACGAATTTTGCAAAAAAACAGAAATACTGTATATTATAAACTGTTTTTTTAATTCTAAAATTATGAAAACTTACATTTAAATAAAGTCATGTCCAGCATTTATTTAAAAGCATTTGTTCGTTTGTAGTCATCTACAACCGCCAATATTGCAAGATTACAAGGCCTACAACGTGACCTACTTCCCATATTATTATAATATTTTATAGGAAACAGCCGGGATCTATAGTTTTACGTATATTACGATGGTAGCACCCTGGCAAGAAACTTGTCTCACACTGAGATCACAGCACTGGGCTACGGACGCTACAAACCAATACGAATATCTTAACTGTACAGTATAATTATAATATAATACTCAGTGAACCACCAAGCATATTATTATGGCACTGACTGACAACACCGTATCCACGCTACGATTAATAGCTTGTAATTAATATCCGGGTACATCTTGTTGGTTCCTGTTTATTGTGCCGCTTCACTGTGAAACTATTACTATGCATAATTATATGTACGTATTGTAATTAGGATGGAACGGTGGGTGAGTTTCTCAATGGGAAATTCCGTTTTAGTGACCATGGCGTTACCCAAAATTCGTCGATTCGTCCCTATTGGGAGAGTAAGTAGGAAAGGGAAATTTAACATTTTATAAAAGACTAGCTTGTGCTCGCGGCTTTGCCCGTGTGCAGAAATACTTTCTTAGCGAAGGTCTACATTATGAAACCTATTTGTGTTCCAAATTTCATTTCAACCGTTCAGCGGTTCGGGCTGTGCGTTGATAGATCGGTCACTCTTTCTTTTTTATATATTTAGATGTATATTCTTTATTTAAACTAAAAATAATACAATGTTATAATATCTAGTCTAATAAATGTCCCACTGCTGAGCAAAGGCCTGTCCCAAATTTCTGCATTCCTTTTAAACTAGCGCCACGCGCAACAGCGCAAAAATAATACCACAATATAGCAAAAATAATACAATAATAGTCATGATCATAATTTAGTATAATTGTACAGTTTTTGATCAACTAATAATATAGATCCACAATGGACGGATTAATCACTGTGAGCGATCTTCCGCCTTGAACAAACTTTGATGGAATACTAATAATAAATCAATCCCAACAAATTATTCAATACCAAAATTTCAATACAGATAAACTACAAAGCTGAACCGCCCCTTTCCGGGTAAACTTAGAACATTGTTTAATGTTTATCTTCCCAAAACAATGATAATCACGTCGAGGCATCAAAATCCGAACCGTCACGAAACAACACAGGACAACCCTCATCATCTGCTGACGGGCACCACAGTCATGTAATGAATAAGGGAAGAAGAACGGTCTATTATAATCACCCAAGATACGAAGATATGGTCCAAATAAAAGGATGTAGAAAATATAATGCATAATTTCAATTACATTGAATAGTGTCAAATTAAAAGTTTTGCAAGGCTGCAAACAATTTGCAGTAAAAATGACGGCAAACTCAAATCATGCGCTAATTTTGAGATTTAGTACAACAACGTCGGAACACACTTATTCCTTTCCGATCTCTTGCTTGCTTGTATGTTTTTTTTTCGTTTTTGTTTGAACTAGTGACGTTGGTTGCCTTCCAAGAATTATAATAATTTATAGATTAGATAGAGATTAGAGATAGCCTTACTGTTCGAGTAGATCTTACAAAGGCCAACACAAAATAAAAACATAGAGTTCAACTTAGGCTCGTTTAACCGACAGACTTAAAGCGATTGCTTCCAAACAGAAAGAAATTATATTTATTTGTAAACATCTGGTGGTCTATGTTGTCCAATCTGATTTTAATAAGTTATTTGTAGTAACAGACAAGTCAGAGATAAATCAAACTCCTAATTCGCTTCACTATTGCGGACAATGTCGAGATAGACCATAGATATCAGAGCATGGCACCGGAATTTGGTCCCAAAGGAGGCGAGTAATAAAGCCTTACCCGTGGTTCGATTAAGCCAGTAAATCAGACTGTCGACTCGCATAGATATAGCGGGTTAACTCGTGATTTCACGTGTCCCTGCCCTCTATCTCGGTCGACGGAAATTGCCAAGAAAAGATGGCGAGCGAGGCCTGCTTGGTTCTTATTTATTTTTATTTTCTTGGTCCGTGCCTTGTGCTCCGTATTCGGACGCAGTGGCTGATAAATAAATTATAGTTTGGCTCCTTCCCTTGTAATGTTTAGGACGTACTAAATCAATTACTTTTCTTACACGATATTATTTCTATAACAATCACGTATTCGTAAGGTCAATTATATTATTATTCATCCAACCAGCTATTTTACATAAGATTAAAGTTTTAGCACCATGATAAGTATTTATATTATGCAAAAAAATAATCAGTTCATATATTTTAGAACGTTGTTAACCGAAACGTTTCGTCACTTGGCTCATCAAAGTCCTTGTAGTAATTTTTTTTTTTTTTTTTTTTAATTTATTTAGGTAAACTAACAATGACATAGTATGTAGTAATTATGTACTTATAAATAATAAAGAAACTTAAATTACTATGCCACCCACATCGTTTACCACCGATTACTAAATTACATTGGCCTTCAATACGAGTTAACATCTCGTAGACTTAAGACACAAGTTATTAGTAATTTTCATTTTAATAGTATCAATAAATATTATGGTAGTAAGTTTCCCCGACCATAGTGTATAAATTAATGCCTCACAAAGTGAAGCTATCGAATCGTACATTTGCAAATTCTACAGAATTTCATACATAATGTCGGCTATTTTGCTCAATGTTCATGTTTTAACACAAACTGGGCTTACGAACAAAATGAAACATCAATTAAATAATATTCGGAAATCAATGCACACAATGGGAAACAATAGTTGGAGGAAGGCAATTTTGGCTTGGGATATTATGCTGAATAGTGACATTTTAACTCAGTGGTATTTCGAAATTAACTTCTACCTGCTTATCCATATTAAACTTTTTGTATTAGTCTGAAGAGTAAATAAGGTTTATGTGCTCTCACAGATTATAAGGATTCGTGCGGTGGACGTTTTAGTAGTTTTAACCTAAACCGAAAAATATTTACCAATAAATATCGAGGCACTTACTCGTAGTTGAATCTAGTTAGCAGTAGTAGTATAGCAATGTATTTTTAGAGTATAATTTTTATAAATAAAAAACTAAAACAATTCTTATGTTTTCGATAGGTAACTTAATCTATTTTTGAGAAATTAATGACAAAATTAAAGTTGGTTATTACCTTGGCCAACGTTTAAGTTTGGCCATTCAAAGAGGTAAATAAGCCAGATTTTTAGGCACCTTACCAGCAGGATACAACCCCAACGTTTTTATAAGTATTTGGGTAAGGGTATATAATGTTTACATGTAAATAAATTTCTCTCACTTATGTAAAATCATGTCATCATAATAATTCCATAAATATTTTTTCCACCATTTTCATTTGATTTTCCTAGTTGTAATGCAAAGGCGGGGCAAAAATAAAAACAAATTCCATTGTATAATGGAAGTGCTGCCGCGGCCGCGTCTAGAATAATTCCCGATGGCGATCCCATTATGCAGCTGTGATCATCTCTACAGACCAGACAAGAACAAGCGGCGCTATTCTCTAGAACTACTCGTTATATGAGAAAAAAGATAAGTATCTAAATGTAATTTACTAGCTGTGCCCAGCGGTTTTACTTGCTGAAAGTGGCCTATGTTATTACAGGTTTCAGGTCATCATCATCTCAGCCATTGAACGTCTACTGCTGAACATAGGCCTCCCCTTTGGACTTCCATATGTACCGGTTGGAAGCGACTTGCATCCAGCGTCTTCCGGCGACCTTTATAAGGTCGTCTGTCCACCTTGTGGGTGGACGTCCTACGCTTCGTTTGCTAGTCCGTGGTCTCCACTCGAGCACTTTTCGATCCCATCGGCCATCCGCTCTGCGCGCTATGTATATATAATATCTACATATTATATGCTATAGCTAACATTTTCTGCTACTAGCTTTTTGGCCAAATAGTATCTTCTCTAACTTTTTTTCTTTATTTCGTTACAGTTTAGCCTTTGACCACGATCTCGCGTGTTGTTAGACGACGATTTGGCCTTAGATGGTCGCAAACTAGTCGCGATTTAGTTCAACCTTCATTATCCGGACGGCGAAGGTTTGGAACTCTCTGCCAGCATCAGTGTTTCCTGTTAATTACAACTTAGGAGTCTTCAAATCGAGGGTTAATAGGTATTTACTAGGTCTGTGTGTAACATCTTCGACCGCGTCATCACTTACCAACAGGTGAGACTGTGGTCAAACGCAGCCCTATTCTCTATAAAAAAAAAAACTAAACCTAGAATGTGGGATAATTACCTCGGAAATTAAAAAGTGACTCGCACAGGACCGGGAGCTGTGTGGAATGATCATGAGAAGGCCTATATCCAGCGTGAAAAGAGATGTTATTCACTTTTCATCAATTTGCACCTTGCTACAAGATAGATACAGGCAATATCATGCGAGCGTCATGCTCGTCTCATAAATCTGCTTAAAAAAACTGATTCTTGTAATCAGATCTTTCAGCACATTCAAGCAATAATGTTTCGAGTAGAATCGAAAGCTTATCATTGGTCTATTTATTTATCTTTTTCGATTATAAATTAAATAGTTAAAGTTACAGAATCCACCCCCAGAGTACCTACAAGCCAGTAGAGGCAGAAAATATAGTAGTTGACAGAAGGAAGGATCCGTCGCTTTGTTGCCAACTAACCGCGATAACAACGCGAGATACAAATACTTTATATTTTTCTGTATTTAATATTATGACTGGTTAGCCGTTTCATTTACCGCTGGAATAAGCTTAAAAAGGATGTGTGCACGCCTTGCAAGTGGAAAACTGGCAAGAGACGGGCGCTCGATAGAACCTAAGGGAATTTGGCTACATTGAACTGGTTATAATTAAACACTTCCAGGTTGTGTGTAAGAAATTACCTAGTGCGATAAGACCGCCGAGTGTTTACTTAGGATTAAAGATATCTAGTTCAGTTAGTTTCCTTGTAATTATTTGGTTTGCAACAAAGTGTGTGTGTGTGTGTGTGTGAGTGTGTGTGTGCGTGCGTGCGTGCGTGCGTGCGTGCGTGCGTATGTGTGTGTGTGTGTGTGTGTATTTTGTGTATTCTATAGATTATAATAATTGATCTTTAAATTCCGATTTTAATATTCGTCGTGTAAATATTGTGCATGGAACATTTTAAAAAGCGCTAAAAATGTCTGATAAAAGCAGTAATCTAAATATAAATATCTAAATATGTATAAAAGGAAAGAGTGACTGACTGATCTATCAACGCACAGCCGCTGGACGGATTGGGGTAAAACTTGAAACACAGATAGGTTTTATGCGGGCAAAGCCGCGAGCGCAAGCTAGTTAAATAATAAAGTCATTGTAAGAACTAAAACAATGACCTTTTCCGCTGAAGCTTTTATTATTATTCTACTCGTATTCGAGGAAAGCTTCAAGATTCAAGTCTCTAAGACACTCGAGTTCACTTGAAAAGAAGTAAAAAGTACGGTCTAAGAGAAAATGAGAATTTACAAGATGTAGTAAAAAGATTCCTATCATTTCAACGCTGAATTTAAACATATAACTTAAATTATAAAACACCAAAGTGGGTGAGTGTGTTATATTTTCTCGTTATACATATTGCTAAAAGTGCAAAAGTGGACAGAACCTTTTCTTTATTCCTTCCATATTGAAGATTGAAGACCATAACCTTACTAATTTAAAGCTAATTGAATCTGCAATTAAGTTCGAAAAGATAATGTTTATAAGAAAATAATCTTGTTTTTACCTTGTTTATAGCGTTTTACTTCTTGAGACATGTTCCATTGTTTGGCTTGCACCACGAATACGTACCTTATAGCCTTGTTTAACGAAATAAACAAGTAAAATAAAAAATAAAACTTTTTATATACAAGCTGTTATTATTATTAACATCTAGCACCAAAGTACTCGTCAAGACGAACAAATGAGCCCAAACTCGATGGGGTTGCGTCGTTTAATTACGGGGTTCCTATGGCTACCTTCCAGCTCCATAATCAAATCAGCTCGATGTCATAATAATTGCATTGTCATCTGATTTATACTGGTATGCAAAATTTCAGCTCAATCGGAAATCAGGAAGTGGATCAAATTTAACTTGCAAGATTTTAATGCAGACAGACAGACAACGGACATGTGAAACTAAATAAAACCTTGTAATAAAGGCGCATATTTGAACTGAAACCACCAATTTCTTCAACAAGCACTACTTACAAACCTAAAACCAATTAACACGGGCCTATAAAACAAAAATGGAATTACGACCCATAATTTTAATGTAACAATTAAATTGCCGACTCAATTACCGCTAAACAACGATTTCCTTGTTGAGAATTATTGTTTTTTTACAAGCTTTTATTTAGTTTTACTTGTCTCGATGTTTGCTATCAAATCTTGCGAGTTGAATTTGTTCCATTTACCAGTTACCGATTGCGCTGAAATTTTGCATGCATGTGTAAATCGGATGACAAGAAAAGAATATTATGACATGGAACTGATTTGATGATAGGAATAGAAAGTGGCCATAGGAACTTGATAGTTAAACAACATAACCCTATCAGTTTGGATTCGTTCGACGAGTACTGAGTACGTTGGGTGTTTTGGCTAGTATAATTTATAAAAGAATTATGAAATAAATGGCAATGTTTTTATATATTATTTTATTTGTTTCTGATTAAATTACACGCTTACTAGTTACTTAAGCAATAATCCAACAGTTTTACAACTCAGCGATTCGAGTTTACAACGTTTTTACAGCATTTGCCGGATATAAAATATAGTTGGCAAGATTTATGCGAAAACAAAATGATGGCTGAGCATACAATAAAACTGGGCACTGTTTAATAGATATAATAAAATTGCTTTTTTAAATTTAGATGACTGAAAGATCGGTGGAATAGTACAACGTGAGTACTTGGTGAAGATGATAGTGATGAAGCGTTGTCCCTAAATAATGCATACGAAATTTAATTATTATCTTCCCTTAGCACTGTATTTTTTTAATTGTCAATGAGTCCGACTCGCGCGCCTAAAATGCAATAGATCTCTTGAAAAACGCCTTTGAGCAAAACATTAATAACATAATAAATAAATATTTACGATATATACGTTTTTTTATGTGAAGTAGTAAGAAGACGAGCAAGACGCTATCCTGATGTTAAGAGATAACGCCGCCCATAATCAGTACAGTGCTATCTAGAATTTCACAATGATGTGCAATTCTAGGTGCACTGCACCAACGCTTCTTACTCAAGAGTCATAAGATGTTAAGACTCTTTAGCCCAGTAATTTCACTAGCTACAGTACATTCCTACCCAAGCACAGTAATGTTTGCAAATTACTGCTCAGGCGGTAGAATAACTGGCACTGTTGGGGTACCAAACCGAGACGACCTCCTGCAAAGGAAGTCTACTCCCGCTAAAATGTGAAGATTTCTTCACACCTCTACCATATTGTTCTGAAAAATATTTTGTAGGTATATTACAAAGTGTCAAATACCTATCTAAGAATAAAATGATAATACAGTATTGAAACAATGATAAGCGATGAGTAAAGTTCAAGCACCTATAAATTATAATCATCGTATTTCTCAGAGCTTTCCAAGCCACCCACTTAGATTCTTTATTAAAATCTTAACGAACATTAATAATTTAAAAGCCTTCTAATGTAGTCGATCTACATATTATGAAAATTTATTTTCACGATGGAAAATCTGTATATTGCTTTTACAGAGATAAAATTTATTATCATATTTGATTTATTATTGAAAATTAAACAGGTATTAAAACTTGTCAAGTCGTTTATCATGAGAAATTAATATAAAAATATTGATATTAATAATTTAGCTTCTGTAAATTGAAAAGAATATTGTATTCACATTTATAAATGCAATAGTAAATGCGTTAATTTGTTTCTTTTCAAGTTTTTGAAACCACCATCCTTCTAGTATTGTGTATTTCCTTTATCCTGTACGGTTGTTTTAATTGTTGTATTTGTAAAAGTTACTTTGTATGTGGATTAATAAAGAGTTTCTTATCTTATCTCCTCTCACTTCATCTTATCATATAGTAGGTATGGGTGTGTGTTTGTGAGTATGTTACCACATCACTCCTATACAACTGAGGGGTTGGGTTCTAAAAGTTTAGTATGATATTGTGTCGCTCTCCTCCCATTTTTTGTACATTTTACCCTACTATAGGACAGCTTAGAAAATGCTACTACCTCTATAGTAGCATTTTAGCTACTAGAGTAGCTTAGTGCTAGAGCACTAAGTCAGTCGTAATACTAAGTTTCTATTTAAGATATATTTTATTTTACTACGGCTAACATCGACGCACAACATTATTATTATATTATATTATTATGTTGTCCATTTCCGCGATTACTGAATTTTTTATTCAATATGTAGCGAATAGATGTTGATTTTTGCGAAAAGGTTTTTCCTTGTCCCTCATAGAATCCCTGAATCACATACGTCATAGGGATGGGAGCTGTCTTTACGTGTTAGTACAACATTGATTCAGATTGACAGGTATTCATTCGAGTCTTTCATGTGATCTACCTCTATACAGTTGCTCTATTTCTATTTTGAAAAGGCGGTGGCGCGAAGGTTCAGTTACTTCTATGTTTATGTTACGTTCATAGAGAAAATATCCATATTAATAGTACATTAAAAGACCGAAAACGTGTTTCGGAAGGCACGTAAAGCTGTGGGTCCCGGCTATTTCCTATAAGATATGTAGGTGGCAGTCGTTAAATCATGTTGCAGGCCTTGTAAGTAGAAATCTTGGCGACCTGAAACTGAAACATATAGGTTGGCCACACGACCTATAAATTATTGTGATTTGACTGTGACAGTGCAAGTAGGGTAACCTGTTCTGTTGGAGTATAAACCCCAATCATAATTATTATTATAACGGTTGAATAAAAATATTCACACGACATTTCAACACAATGTATATATATTGTATAGCATTGTGTCTGTTTTATGGTGACAACACCATAAAACAGACACAACGATGTACAATCAAATTAGTGGAAATAAATAGTGGCAGGTTTTTTTTTTTCTGTTTCCATAACGTGTTGTTATGTTGCGTTTGGAGCTGAGTTATCATTAATGCAAGTTTTTGGTTTTTAAACATAATATATAGGTAATATTTATATACGAAGTCCGCGGTCTCACCTTCGTAAATCATAATCTTGTGGTAAAATCGGGGTAATAGGTCGGGGTATGCGATCTCTCAGTTTCTTCAATCTACACGAGTTTCATCGCCATCGGTTCAGTGGTTTTTGCGTAATAAAGGAACAAACATAGATACTCACACACACATTGTTTTAGTACGTGTAATCCTGTACGCACACATAAACAACATGCACGTATATTTCACACACACTAACACATCCACCTTCGTGTTTGAGGTTGTTTGAGTGACGTCGTCGCTTTGTGGCCATAAGGTAATGAAAGGATGAATTTCACATGCGGGCCGTAAACAGTGGTGCAGGCCACATGCGTCCGTTTGTCTCTTGTTTACGCACCATTATGTATTTAACAGGTGCCTCGACCTGTTCCGTGCCCGTATTTATTCCAATCGTGTCACATCGCTGCTTTTTAAAAACCACTAAAACTTCAAAATAAAGCAAGTAATGTGAAGTGATTAAATGACCTTATTGGTACAAAAGCTTTGCCCAATCCAATTTAAAACTATTGCAAATAGTCGAGTGATATGATTGTATCTGCATACAATAGAGAGGTGTTTTTTCTTCACAATCGGACGAACTGATGTGCCTGGCATGCAAATACTGGCATCAATATTCATGGAGTGCGGCGTCGCTGATAATTGAGACTTACCTGACTGAGGGGCTTCGATTTTCATACTCGTTACTGAGAATTGCAGCAAAAAAATACTCGGATATCTCCAGCTATGAATTTCAATTATGATAATACTTTTGATCTCAACCCGTAAAAAGTTCAGAATTCCTAATGAATGTAATCATAAAAAAATGTCGGCGAAACTTTCCTTTTTAGCATAAAAAGGAAACGTGAAACGGGGTAAAGTCGTCAGTGTTTATGAGAATAATTTACAGACATTTGAAAATATGAAATGATTGGAGTTTCTTTTACTGACGTAACTTGTAACAATTTCCTAATGCATTTTGTAAAACAATGCTGAATAAAAGTCATTTTCTCTGTGAAAGAATTAGGTTTATTTAGCAGTGGGTGGGAACGATTTCATGCTGACATTCGGTTCCGAGTAAGTGCGTTTTCAGCGAATCAATTCTCCGCGCACCTACACAGCGCGAGCGGACACATTTTATGGGACCGCAATCTTCATAAATCTCGACCGAGTCGACCTTTTGTCTTTGTCCCCTTCTCTTACGGTTTAGGCAAATTCAGATCCACCGCAAATTGGCCATAGTGCGCCTAGGGCGACCGTGCGTGTTACATCTTTATTTGAGAGACGCCTTTGTACAGGTAAATAAAGGTGGGAAACTTGGAAACTTATGTAAATCGGGTTATGTGTGCCTCGAATAAGTAACTCGAAACACAATAACGTAGTTTTTCTTCTCCCTTCTTCGTTCATAGAGAAAAGTTGTCAAAGCGCTTCATGAATACGGGAATTACTTTTCTCGCGTATGTAGATATGTTCTGAGGGGTCAAATGGAACGCCGGGGCGTGATACTTCTGACGTTCAGACTTTGTCCTTTAGCGAATAAAGTTATAACGCTTCTGGGACCGTTCTACGGCTCAGGTCAAAATGGAGCTATTATTCGAAGTCCGTACATATAGCCACAAAACTCATTCATTATGCAGGACCCGCCCGAATTGTCCATAAAGGAGTTCTTAGAATATCGCCATTACATTAAATTGTTATCTGCCACGAGGCCCTTGGCGCACGGTTTTTTAATTAAAACAGGCAATTTGGCGCTGACTTATCCCAAGTTTTACAATTATGTTTTTGTCATCGCGGTAGAGAAGTTTGTGAACAAAAGAAATTTATTTTTAACGAGATTTTCGTTAATTTAACTTGTGATATTGTTTTATAATGAAATTTAAGATGCTCTTAAGACGCTTTATGTGGAGACTTTGGAATGTTTTTGCCAGCTTATAAAATCGTTTGAGCGATCAATTTGCAACATAGACAAGTCTGGATTGGAACGCTGACTGGACGATTTATAGAGTGCTGGTTGCGTTTGGCATGTTCCACTAGTCGACCGGGCCGGGGTGGCCACTGCCCGCTGCCCGCCGCTCGCTGGGAAATGGAAAAGTTGTCTCGAAGTAGCCCGGGGCTATCGGGACTCTGCTCTGCTACAACAAATTTTATACCAGTTCCGTCGGAAAACTTTCCGCGCACTGTTCACCAATAAATAATAACGGCTGAATATTGAACTCCCACGGTACATAATATTTTAAAGTTCCCTACGCTTCCTTAGTTCTCTCGGTGAAAATTTAATATCAGGTCCGTAAGAAAATAAATCGTTAAATTAAAAACGATGGCGCAAAGTAATGTTGTACATTTTAATAAAGCTAATACACTAGAGAGTGAGCAGCCAAATAGCGGCGCGATTGAATATTCATGAGGGAAACTCGGTCGAAAGTTTTTGATAAGAAATTATGGTAATCATTTTAAATTGACCTAATCCATATTGCGGGCCGCCAAATTTGGGAGCGGATTCGAAACTTGTTAGGATGGTAGTCCGATGCTTAAAGCCGAAGGATGAAATTAATTTACAGCCTATAAACTTTGTACTGAGTGGCTTTTTCGACATAAATTAATAACTCATAAACCAGTCCGTGACGTTGTTAATTTGTGATTTATAACGATGGAATGCTCTCGTATTTCAAATTAAATCTAGAGTAATTATCGTAGTAAGTTCAAAAGATGTCGAAGAACATAGATTTCTATTTAGGAGTGGTTAAACTTAGGACGTATGCGTTCTGATCCTACTCTTAGTAACTCCTAATAACTGCCTTTAAGCGAGAGCCGAAGATGTTCCATTCAAACACACTACTTCGTATATTTTACAATCTGAGAAAGGTCGTGTCCGTGCAGGATTTTAATCTGTGGAATTGATATCGCTAGGTCTCGGAGCACGGTGAACGCTGCGCCCGTCACATCGGTCGACACTCTAATGTTTCACCGCCGACTGCTGACTAACTCCAACTCTCCAGCGACAGCGTATATCGCTGGACGTAGAGTTTTACTTTAGAATCTTAAAACTAGCACTCATATGGGGTACCCTGAGAAACCGGTTATAAAAACTAACAACCTCGTTCTTTCATCATTTTATCAGTTCATTTTGTCTCTCCGCTTGGCAACGGCCTCCTACCTTTCGTGCTACACATCTCTGTTCTGATTAGTCCACATTTAGGTTTTCCTGCGATCGTTGCGATATCATAGTCATGTTTGTTCCTTTCTTGAAACTTTTTCAAAAAAACTTATAGCCATAAAAATAATGAATCGAACATAATAAAATCAACGATAAAAATACTACGAATATTATAATTTATTACGTAAAGATGATAAAGGGAGGAAAGTTTAATAAACGTAAACAAAGCCTTACACCTCTTTTAAATCGGGCGTTTTTGCTAACAAGTCATTGCAGATCTTGTTAATCGATGACCAATTTTTATTCTAGCATCAACCTTTTGTTCTACAACCTTAGTTATGATATTGGATTCGGACCACGTTCTTCCAGATTTATACGACTGTATGTTGGTAACAGAGACTAAATATAAGAGGGGAACTGGCTTGAATAAACTTTCAAACACTCAAGAAATGTCTAGGGTAGCTATAAATAAATAAATGTGTACTTTCATATTTTCCGTTTCTGAACTAGTAGTTATAGCACGAGGTAAATTAGCTATAACTTAATTTAATTAATTATAATTATTATAATCACACTTTGATATTTTGCCTCAGCAACAAGGTAATATTAAAATAAATTATAATTATCCAGAGTTGTTTTAAATGATTTTTAAAAAAAATGCCACGATATTTCAAAAAAATGTAACACGACTAAGTTTTTTTTCGGAATATTTAAAGCGCTTAAATCGTAGCTTAAGATCTCCCTTATAATATTTTATACACAACACAATTAGCATTCATACACCCATAACCCTGTATGGGATATGTAGCCTAATCTAATCTAATTAACAATTCTGCGGTTGGCAACGCGTGGTATACACACATGAGAAATCATAAATAGTGAACATAATAAATTAGTGATTTGTGGTTACGATGTACCAATTCAAAGTTGTTGTTTATTGTATGGTAACTGTGCATTCAGACAATGCCAAAAATAGATTTAAATCAATGATACGATGCCAACTTTAACCTCTTTTGTCCCAGGGTAGATTTAACTCCATGTAATACAAACTGCATATAGCAGTATTGGTAGTGGTTTATAATTCGTACATTATCCTTTTTTCTGGTTTTAATATAATCTAAAGATGGGGTTTTAATACATTATTTACACATGACAAGACATGAGAAGGGAAAAGACCCCGTGGCCGAAGCCCGATGCGTTGGTCGGACCAGATCCGCACCACTCTCGACTCTACCGTCTACGATGCTCTCCGGGTGACCGGAGATAGGACAAGATGGCGTAACATCGTAAAAAGGAAGGTCATGGATGGAGGAGATCACGACCCTCAGACATGAGGACCACGACTAGTGGAGGACACATTATGACAATGTAAATAACAGAGAACACAGATCAATATAATATAGTTTTGGTCGGTTTCTTGATCCCTGAATCAGCGCAAGATTTTAATTTGCAGCAATACAAAATAACTCGGGTTATTTTGTATTTTATTCATACCTATTTCATACCTACCTATTTGATGTTACTTTCCCGGATCGCCAGCAATATTTTCCAAACACAAAGTTTAATACTTTTCCAATTCAGTTTACCCGTAAACGTTGTGTTAATCAGTAAAGTAAAGATCAATCATAAAAGTTGGGACATTTCCTATCAAAGTATCAATATTTGAGGAAACTTCAGCGTCGAAACTTAGACAAGATAAACTAGGCTACCGTACAGCTTTACCGAAGTTTGTACCAATTTTCATGTTCATAACGCGGCTAGTTTTGCTTTGTTGCCTTGTTATGTAGAAAATATTATGTACCAGTCATTTATATTCTCGAAAGAGAGTGGCTTCTAACCCACAATAATTTCTAGATTTTGAAGCGTCCATGGTCCATTAGCTGTCCGTCCGGCTTGTGAACCGAAGTCTCTAGGTTCACATTTGTGTGTGGGAAGTGGGAAGTTTATTGCCTGGACGCTACCGTGTTTCGTCTCGTAAAACTTTGGGTTCTCGATTGTTTCCTATAAGTTATATAGGAGGCAGTCGTTAGATCATGTTGCATGCCTTGTAGTAAGCTAAATCTTTGCTAGTCGGTCATTTCTAATTTGATTTACTGTTTTGTTTTTCTTTTCTCTCCGTTAGAGATCTGCATGACGCGACGCCTAGCTAATACCAACACAATTTTATCCAATCAGTGGAAGACCCTAAATCTACAAACAATATTGCGCACATCATCTTGAGTAATATAGTTATTTAATCATAACTGATTACGTCATGTCATTAAGGTTCCGTCTCCAGGGTGTTGTGCTTTTGATCTACGCCAAACAATCAACAATCAATTACTGGGTAATAGCATAATATGTAACCGTGTTTGCATAACTCGATATTACCGATTACCGATTCATGGTTAAGCTACGTCCAAGGCAATTATCGATATTAATCACACAATAGCAAACAATGCTTATTGGCTTTGCCCTAATGGGCTACGTAATGTATCGTTCTTGATCAATTTATTAGTTACTAGCTTATGCTCGCGACTCTACCCGCGTGGCAAAATCCTTTCTTAGCGGTTATCGCTCAAAAGCTATTCAATGGATTTGATCGATCAATGGCGTATATGAGCCTATGTCAAGTTACATAGCTTACTTTATACGTGATTACTGGGCATGACGAGATTAAGCAACTAACATCTCATTGGCACAATATGTAGGTATATCTATACTATTATATAAAGAGGTAATCTGACTGACTGACTCATCATCGTACAGACAAAACCGCTGGACCGATTGAGCTGAAATTTGGCCAAGGTGTTCTTTAGGTGACGTAGGCGACCGATATGAAGCGATTTTGGAAAATTCCCACGGGAACGGGAATTATTCCCAAAAAACGTAACCTCTGAACCGATTTCGCTGAAATTTTGTAAAACGATTGTTTAAAGTATGTTTAGGAATTTTGAATAGTTTTTATGTCAAAAACTAACTTTTAAGGGGTGAAAAGGGGGGTCGAAGTTTGTATAGGAAATTTGGAACGGCTGATCCTATTGAACCAAAATTAGGTACCGAGGTAGATTGACGCCTAAAAAAGGACATAGAATAGTTGTTATCCCTAAAATCAAAGTTAAAGGTGGGAAAAGGGGGGGGGTGCAAGTTTTTTAAAAAATCGATAACTATTAAATTTTTTTAGCTGGAATTTGAACAGCGTGTTCTTTAGGTAACTTAGGCGACAGATAAGAAAGAAATGTGCGAAATTGCCACGGAAACGGGAAATTTTCCTGAAAAACGTTTGTATGCAAATCCGTAACCGCTGAACCGATTGAGTTGAAATTTTGTAAAACAATCGTTTGAGTTGTGCTTAGGAATATCTAATAGTTTTTATGTCAAAAATTTACTTTTAAGGGGGAGAAAAGGGGGGTCATAGTTTGTTTGGGAAATTTTGAACCGCTGACTTTATTGAGCTAAAATTTGGTATAGAAGTAGCTTGAATGTCAAGAAAGGACACCAAATAGTTTTATCAAAGAAATTAGCCCTTAAGAGGGAAAATGGGGGGTCACAGTTAATATGGGAAATCAGTAAGCGCTGCTCCTATTCCTATTCTCTCTTGATATTATTAAGGTGGGTTGAGTCTTCAAAAAAGGGCATGCAATAGTTTTTATCCCCAAAATGAGTCTTTGAAAGGGCCCCCCCACCGGTACCCGGACTCTGACTCTGATTAGTTTGTATGGGAATCAGTAACCGTTGCTCCAATATTATGCTATTTATTTTCTATTCCTATATGTTATGCTCTATATATATTCGCTGAAAATCGGTGGAAGAAAAAGGATATGAAATAGTTTTTATTCTAGAAATAGGCCTTTAAGGGGAAAAGGGGTCAGAGTTTGTATGGGAAATTAGTAATCGCTAACCCTTTTGAGCTCTAAACATTTTATATAGAGAGAGTATCCGACAATGACATAATATCTTTTCCTCGAAATTTTATCACGAAAATCAGCCTTTAAGGGAGTAGAAGGGTGGTCAGAGGTAATATGGGAAATCAATAACCACTGCTCCTATTTAGCTGAAATTTGATATAGATGTATATCGAGTCTGCAAACAGGTCATGGAATAGTCATGGGTCAGGGTTTTATCCTAGAAGCCTTTGAGTGGAAAAAATTTGTAAATCAGTAACCGCTGAATAGATTTAGCTGTATATTAGTAGAAGATTGTTCGAGTCATATGAATGGACACAGAATAGTTTAAATTCAAGAAATCAATCTTTGAGAGGGGAAAGAGGGGCGGTGGAAGTTTGTACGGGAAATCAGTTACCGCTGACTTTATTAAGCTAAATTTTGGTGTAGGTAATATAGACTCAAAAAGGATGAGGGATTCCCGAGAAATTAAATAGGTATATTAATTAACTGTTACGCGCTACGAAGTGCGCGCAGGTCCGCTAGTGTAATATATTTATTGATATTATAATGTATATGATAGGTTATACTGACTCCTCTACAAAATTACACCCTACTCTTTAGGTTCAAACACTCCATGCAAAACTGGTTACCTGGAAGAGATGGCTCTAAGCGATAAGGCCGCCTATTGTAGACATTTATATAGTTTATTTATAAGTATTTTTTTGTTATTTTCTGGCTGCAAGAGTATTGTATTGTATCTCAAGGTGACAGGCGTAGTGCATTCCCTCGCAGAATTTTAAAGGTATTTCTCTAAACAATTATGGTTGGCAGCATTGTGTCTAATATGAACAATAATAGGGAAGTGATGCCTTTCACTCGGCACCTGATTTGCTCATCTTGTTAGGTACTCTTTATCTTAAAAAAATCATAAACACACATACAAAGCATTCAAATTTATTATATGCACAAATGCTACTGTATAAATGAGATAATTATATTTGCGTTCAGTAATTAACTCCTAATAAGACCAATATAATTATGTCTATTGTTTGTACTCCGTGTCTAATCGAGCCAAGTGTTATGGCCCCTCCCAAGCTGTTGGGAAAAATATTTACCGAAAATTTCCGCCAATTGGACGGATGGTCAACAAAGAGAAGTGCCGACGTAATGCCATTAATTAACTGAATGATTCGATATCATAAGCTCATATTTCTGTTTTGTTTACCTAATTAAATTAAAGAAATGACTGGCTGAATGGTTCTTGCTCAGCTCAAACCGGTTTATGGATCGGGTTGAAATTTCTAACATAGATTTATAACGTAGACTTTCGTTAGTTAAGGATTTAGTGCTAGCAAAGACACGAGTATAATCTTTTACTATATAATAATATTATAGCTAATCCTCGAGGATTCACTGACAGAAAGTATTCAAAGATTTCAGGGTTTAGCTGAATCGTAAGACCGAATCGATTTTGAAGATTTCCGCTGAAGACGTAGAAATTTCGCTGTACCATACGTCTCTTCTTAACAGTTGAATATATGAGATTTACTGCTGGTTGCGCCTTATCGTTTTACCAGTTGAATATATTCTGTAAATGTTTGATTAAGATTTCGCTAATTAAACCCAAAATTTCCTAGATACATAGTAACCACCCGTATGCTTAATATTTAATTTTGTTGCGTACTTAAATTAATATTAGCAGCATTACATTCATTCATTACATTTTTTTCCATTAATTAAAATTAGATTGCTGTAAAACTACCAAACAATTATTAAGTAGGTTTCAAGTGCAACCGACGATTTATTCAACCTAAATAATGAAATGAATATAAAATATATGAAGTGGAAGTTTACCACAGTCGTAAACAAAGTGCTTCCTGTACTCTTAGAGGACATTACCACGCTTTTAGTGTTTTCCTAATAATTTATTAACGAGCGACGCGAATTTATTTTCATAAAAATGTCCTAATGGTCCCGAGAGGGAGGCTTCTTTTAAGGGACAAATAAAGCCATCTTTTCAACGGCTAATTTACGGAATGAATCACTTTCATTTGCAGGTTGGCCGACGGTCGTTTTTGTTCAAAAGTCTGGGACTAAAACCTGGCAACAGTATACTTGTAAGCACAGTTTATAAACTTCCATAAAATGAAACTCCTACTGATATAATTACTAAGAGAGCCTTTGGGATTTTTATAGAAGAAAAATAATGTTTCTTTATTGTCAGAAAGAATATTTGTATCTGTACTATTTAACTACCTATGTACTATGCAAATTTTAAAGTAGATCGTTGTACAGTCTAACGGAAGACCAAATAAAATACATCATAATAAAAATTCTATGCATGACTCATTTTTCATTTAAAATAATATTTCAGTAGTATCCTACTTATATTTATTATGAATGTGAAAGTATGGATGTGTGTCTGTCACATTTTAACGTCTGCACCGCTTAACCGATTGAACTAACATAATCTGACATTTATAAAGCTTAGACCCTGGAAAAACACATAAACAACTTTTCCTATAAAACCGCTGAGCGCATCTTATTTCTTTTGTTTTAATAGGTATATTCGTTGGGTATATCGGAGAATAAATTTGTCAAAATTTGCCAAGTTTGTGAAATTTTCAGCATCTTGTTCTAATTTGGGTGCAGTTTAATCACCGTTCCAATATCTTGGATCTGTTGAGTAAAGTAATGAATTACGGCCAATGTTTACCGGAAGATGACATTCGTGGATTCGGCCCATTAATTCCTAATGGAGCGTCGACTGGCTACATTTCATCTATTTGGCTGCACAGGCCTTCCCGCAGAGCTATTTTCAACGTAACCGAAAATTTATAACTACGAGTTAGTTCTAAATCGTTGGATAGCGGCAAAGTAAGTGGGATTTATGGAAAGCTTTACGGTCTATTTGTTTGTAATGTGGGCTGGTGATTTGGCGTGTTTTTTCTGAGAGCTTTTGCCAATTTTCTCGAGCTATATCGGATTGCGACAATTTGCTGTGATTGATCGCACCGTACTTATACTAATTTTACTCCACTTTCCAAGTAGGGAACTTTTTGGCAATCAGTTAGGCTTACTTACTTACTATAATATATCTATTATCTATACTACATATTAGTATATCCAAACAGCAGGGCAAAGTCGAGTCAGTGACACAGCTACGTAAACAAATATAAAAATCTCCACGTACAGGAAATAGTCTGTGGACCCGATTGCAAATAACAAGGAGAGTATTTAAAAAAAGTGAAAAAATATTCTCGTCATAGCATAAACCCTCAAATGACCAAAACTTCTGAATAACAGGAACGAATTTACAATCATACCCGTATTTACCCGTAAATTTTCTTTAATCAAGTATCCGTAAATACAATTGGGTGCTCTCAAGACGTGCCTAGATCTTAAAATATAACTGGCTTGGGTTTGCGGCTTAGCCCGCAAAATTGTGTAAATGGTTAAAAAATTTCTTAGTGGAGCTCTACGACAAATTTCAACAAAATCCTAAGTCAAAAATCCCTTCAGCGGCTTACTAATTTGATAGATCACTCAGTCAGTCCATCAGTCACTCTTTCTTTTATACATATATTTAGATGTTCAAGTCATATATAAATTGACTAAGTTTCATCACTAGTTCAAACTAGCTCACAGTTGATTAACAATTGGTTTCGCATACAAATGAACGCGTCTGACTGACTTGAAAAGCTGGCACTTTGCCTCTATTTTATCCAGTGTGATAAATTGGAAAATTTAACGTTGGCATAACTTTTTACTATTTCTAAAGAGTATTTCTAAAATACAATAGCTTAAATAAAGACTCAAAATTAAGTTCTTCAAAATATCCCTGCTTTTATATCTAGCTATACCTTGTGGTTTTACCCAATAAAAAGTAACACATACATATGTAGGTTAATTTTAGCGAGGTTTTAAGGATATTTCAGGGTCTAAGCTATTTACATAATATGAAAATTCAGCTCAATTGGTTACGCTATTTAGAAACGAAGAAGCAACAAATACTTAACCACACTTTTGCATTTATTTTTATATTATTTGCATTAGTAGGACTAATTGCTGCCAAATGGTTTCTTGCGCTGAATACTACTCGTACATTCAACATTTAAGCTAAATATTAATACAAGTTCAAAAACAAGGAGAATACGAAATCGTTATATGTACACAAAAATTTAGCTTTATAATATTAGTGATTAATTAAATATTAAGAACTTTGCATTTTATTTTTCCCAAGAAACATAAAATTCTTTTCTTCGTAGTAAAAATCTCAGTTTGCAGCTTAACCTCAACGAAGAATAAAATCTTTCGATTTCGTTTCACCTTCCTGTCGATTCAATCAGTTCACGGCTAACGAGAAGCTCACAATTTAAATAATTTTGTTACAATCCACTTGTATTTCTTTCATCCTAACCACGAATGAAAAAAAACTAGAATGAACTTGCCGAAAAAAAATGAAGCACTCGTAGTAAGCTCACTGGATTTTAATTACTCGCACACTGAAATTCTTACTGTCACAAAAACCCTCCAAAACATGGCATTCCCTTAATTTTGATATTATTCCCTGTCCGTGCTGCATTAGAACGGTTTTGTGTGCATATGTGTTTTTTTGTGCGTTCCCAACTCTGTTGAGTTTGCAAACACAAATAACAAATCTGTATACGTACAAGTGAGCTTAATATAGATACGTATTTCATTTTCATTTTAAAGAAACAAGTTCCAGTATTTTTCGCCTTCTCTGTTTCTAACGAGTCCCATTGTTATTGTTCGACTGGGCCGCGTGAGACTATGAATTTGACTCAATTGTATCAGGATCCATGCTTACTCAATGCATTGTATCTGCTAAGCCGGGTGGAACTCCTATTGCGAATCTGAGGACGAAGTTATTGCAGCGTTTATGTTATTACTGCGTTTTGTATCTGTTCGGAATAGCTTGGGTTAAATTTTTGATTGTGCTGACGAAAGTTGCTTTGTTGAATAATTCGTACTTTCTTTATTTTTACTTTATGGAAGCAAAATTAATAAGGCATTTAATGAATCGTCATTTCTTTTTTCTTTGTTTATTAATCTTAATAGGTACTAAATATTGGTATATGTTTCATGCAAATCCAAGACTTGGTCGTTATATCGGTACACACACTCATTTACTATAATATATATTACCATTAAACAGGAATATGTGCTAAATTTTTCCCATAATTTACCATAACGTACCCACTACCCAACGTATGTATTACGTTTTTCATTGTTACAGAAAGAACCAAGTCTTCAACATGAGTACAATGAAAAATGAAAGAGTTCAACAAAACTATTTTCCATTTCCGTCCAAAACCTTTTATAAAATGAAAACATTTAGTAGAAATTCTGCTTTATTTGAAGTAAAACTCGTGAAATGAAGTTCTTTATCATAAGTTCATTAAGGCGGTGTCGCGTCGGCGTCCGTTCTGCGAGATACTCAACTTTTAAGCTTTACAGTGTTATGTTTTTATTAAACTTTGTAAGAACTTTACGTAATATTACAGCTATTTTTAGAATAAAATTAATTAATGTAACTTTATAAAGTGAACATAATTAAAAGGATATTTTTATGAAATCTTTTTGTTAATAAAAACAAAAACACAAGGACGGAACAATGTCTCGATTTTTTTTTATAAAAGAGACTAACTCGCATTTGAAAGTCTCATGAAAGTGTCAAGTCTCGTGTCTCATTTAACATTATTTATCATAATAATATATTTTTATTATGTTGATGTTATGAGAAGAGATAAAAGAATCTACGATTTTCTCTAACTCGTTGAATAAATCAAAAAGGTATTATTCGTCGTATTAAACACATCTTTAAAAGATGTAAATCTTCATCTCGCTTTTCTAATTTAAACTTGAGACGGTGAAAAACGGATGAGCATTAAACGCTTTTTAAAAAAACCAACGGAGAAATTACCGGGATTAATGTCATTCTGAAAGTTCCACAAACATCTCTTAAGTCCGTGAAACTTTTGAAATTTTTCTGCAAGCAAGGTGCAATGAATCTAAGAGCAGGCGTTATTAGAAACTTCTCGAGGGGGATTATTCGTGCTCTGTCTAGAAATTCTCGCCAAGAATATTATGGTTTCGCAACTGAAAAAGTTGTAAACCAGTCGCGTTTCGAATTTATTGCGCTGCAGTTTGAAAGCAAGTCTATTAAAGTTTAAAGACATGTACTGTTGTACTGCCGCCCGTTGTCCAAAACAGACCATTTTTCCTATAATACCTTTGAAACTTATTTTTAAAAAGAATATAATATTATGGCATAATATGTTTTTTTTTTATTTAGAAAATAGCAATTAATTGATACTTAAAATATATCTTAGCCCTAGCACGTATTTTTCATGTTAGATTACCTAAATAAAGTATTTCTTTTATTTTGGTACCGATATTATTAGAGACAAGCAGAACAACTGCAGAGTTTCCGATGTGTTTGCATAGGAGTAATAAAAAGGTAACAAAATAAGTTCTGGGAATAACAACATCATTATTAAAAAGGTGGTGTAGTTTTATTTCTTCCCGTACCATTATTTGGAAACAAAAGCCTCGGTTTGAGGGAATCACGGCGGTAACACGGAAAGTTAAACGACAGTTGTTCGAGTGTTGTCAAAAAGTAAAATAGGGATGTCGACAAGGTTGAAATTTCTTAAATATTTTTCTTAAAAATTTGTCCATTATTTTTTGTTTTTATTTATGTATAATAATAAAAAAAATGATATATATTTTGGTTTTTGAATATAATTAAAAATTACTGAGATATAACGCTTATAAGTTTTTGGGTTAAGACCCGTGACGTACACTGAACGAAAATGTACCAGACTGAGTGTAGTGACGTCATGATGAAGAAACTTTAGCGCGTTGTAGCTCTTACGTTTTTTATCAGATTTACAAATAAAAAAGAAAGTGTCCAATATCTTCTAAATATAATATAAAAGGAAAGAGTAACTGCTTGACTGATCTATCAACGCAACGCACAGCGTAAATCGTTAAAAGGATTGGGTTGAAATTTGGAACACAGATAGTTTTTATAACGTAGACGTTTGCTAAGAAAGGATTTTTCCATTCTCTACGCAGGCAAAGCTGTGTGCATAAGTTAGTTTTTTATTAATCTATTCGATGGACAAATTTTTTTTAGTCAACATCCCCATTCTCTCGTTATGCTCCCTTGTTTCTTATGCTTCTCGGTATTGTTGCGTCCAGAGGTAAATTAGTCAGGAAAAGTTCCAGTTACGACGATATTGTCTTGTATTCTAGGTAAAGTATTTTCAGTTCCATTTTGTTAACATACTTATAATTTGAAGCTTTTACAGAACTTTCTTGTTCTTAGCATTTTTGTTTCTTAGCCAATTTTTTATGATTTAATTATTATATATCAGTAACACAAGGATCTTGATTATGAATTACGTTTATTCATAGGCCTTAATATAATTTATTCATACAATGCATATTTAATATACAATATATATATATATATATATATATATATATATTTTATGTCATGAAGTAGAAGACGAGCAAGACGCTCTCCTGATGTTAAGAGATAACGGCTGCCCATAATCAGTACAGTGTTACCTAGGATTTCACAATTATGTGAAATTCTAGGAGCACTGCACCAACGTTTCTTACTCAAGAGTCATAAGATGTTAAGACTCTTTAGCCCAGTAATTACACTAGCTACAGTGCCCTCCCACCGGAGCACAGTAATGTTTGCACATCACTGCTCAGGCGATAGAATAACTGGCACTGTTGGGGTACCCACCTAGACGACCTCCTGCAAAGGAAGTCTACCCCTGGTAACTTACTGGTATATTACTCAGTATAGTAATATAAACTCGGTCGACTGGGCCGAAGTGGAAAAGATAATTGGAAAGATTTGGGAGGTAGAGGCCCAGTAGAAGGACAGAATAATTTAAAAAAAAATGTATAGCCGAAAACAAATTACATAGTTTAACTGATAAGAAAAGTAAAGACAAACCTTGTGTACCACTACAATGAGGACGTTACACTAAACATATGGAAGTTACATTTTGTTAACTAGAAAAGTTCACTTATAGAATGGTCGAACTGTAATTTATAATCATAAAATATGTTGGGACATAAAGTTCGTTTACTTTTGAAACAATTGCATTAAAGCTGGTTATAATCTGATTTTCCCAGTATATCGATATCTAAAATCAACTAAATTTTCCCTTTAAAACAATACATTATATCAACATTTGCTACATAAAGTGTCCCTTAAAAATATCCTGATTTCCATAAAATTCCAGGCACGATAACACACGCGGTTAATTGCATTAAAGCAGGTTACAATCTGATTTTCCCTTTAAATCGATACCCGAGCTTGGCGACGTAAAATTGTATTATTTTGAGCGACAAATTGGATTCTGTGATCAGGCGGCGCGTGACCGAAATACATGCGTATATGAGAGTAGATGTATTGTGAATACAAAATAGAGGCAATTCATGCGATCTCCTACCTGCTGGATTATTTAGAAATTATTGATTCAGCTTAATGATTTTGGTTGTATGAGTTATAGGTAATGTTTGGAGTTTAGCTTCAAATTATAATTATACTAGGAACTGCAGTTATTTGAATATATGTAGTTGATTTTATTGTTTTTATTTAAAATCAAATCTTAATTTCTGATATTTGATAAGAGTAATCGAATATGTGAAACGAATTACACTTTTAAGAGTCTGCCGCACTCTGTATGTCGCAGTATCAATTTATTATTGTTCCGGTCATGTCTAATGTATACTTGCAGTGTCAAAGTCCGAAACAGTACAAAACGTGAAAAGGATTTTTTAAATTAAATGTGCACGTAGTGGAGCGCGGGGGTTAGACTCATGAGTGCTTTTAGCACCGTTAAATAACCATGTTACGTGTGGAAAATCTAATAATTATAATTATTGATCTTTTCAAAAAAATAAGTTTTTAAAAATTGTGTCAGGGGGGGAGTCCCACATACCACCCTGCGTCCCCCAGCGTAGGGTGACGATGCGTAACGCATTTTTCCCAGCGTCGTACCAAGTGGAGGGAAATAGTCTCTGTCTACCTCAATGGAAACCAGGCGTAATTATATGTATATGTATCTTTTTCAATACAACTTATATAATATTTTTTTCTAAAAGGAACCTGAGGAAGATGCCTTCCTTGAGAATTTTTGTTTCCCTGATTTGCTATATTATTCCGTAGGATTGCGGGATTTATTGCAAAGATAAGCCAAAACTTTGCAAATAGAAATTCCCGTCTGCTAATAAATTTTCTGTTTTCATTAACCTTGCTGGGCCTAATAGCAGTTGCTAATTTCAACTTCGAGATAATAATTTGTACCTTTGTGTAAAAGGAAACACTCTAATTTACGATGACAGTTCTACTGAATACGCAGGCTTTTAAAATAGTTTTAGGGTACGAATTAAGCTCCACGTTATGTAAATTTAAACAACCCTTTTATGGGCTTACTAGACCTAAATAATTACCAATTACGCCTCTGGGATAAATAATTTTACATGTTATTGTTGGATGCTAATTTGTTAATTAAAACTATTGTTCGATCATATTTTCACTGGCTTACCTTTAAAACTTGGGTTAATATTCCGGTGAATATTTAAACTAACTCTTTGTGTAGTGGGATCAAAAAAGTCAAATAAACATTAATTAATTACGTAATAACAATGAATAAATCGATGATTCTAATATTTTAATATCCCATACATCCATTTTCACGCTGTTAAATTTATAATTAGGTAAGTACAAGCTATCCAAACATGCTTTTTGTTCATTATAAACTACCAAACTGTTCAAACTAAATTATTGACGTTTTATATAGCTTAAAAAGAAAAACACATACCGTGTACAGTCATTTTCAACGATAATAAAAGATACTTGTAGAAAGAAAATAACGAGTTCCTTGAAACTACTAATTACATTTTTCCTAGCGTTAAACTCAACGTAGGATGATACCCCGCGATTAAAATAACTCACTAACAAAGCATTAAAACAGAAAGACTGAAGGGAAGTCGAGTTCAGTTGGATCTAATTACGAAGACTTCGGAAAGACGTTCGCAGTTCTAGTGAAATTATTACTGCAATTTTTCACTCAAAAACTTTCATCAGTTACTTGGGGGAACATGACTTGAACAAAGTTGGAGATTTATTTTCAAATAAACACAGCGCTATAAACAGAGGGTTCGACCATAGGTAGCATACCTGCTCAGGTGCCGTTTACCTTCTTTGCTTGTGCAAATTAAGTGGAGCAGTTTCTACTCGTATTTCGATAAATTTTCTAACAATATTTATTTATATTTTATTCATTATAGTTTTTCCTTTAACCACGATCTCGCCTGATGTTAAGTGACGATGTGGCCGTAGATGGTAGCAGACTAAACACGAGCCTGGCTTCACTAAGCATGATGCTGAAACACAGTCGAAATGACCGCTTGGCGACACGGTTTTGTTCAACGGGTGGTAACTCACCACGGCTGAAACTTACCACCAGTATAAACTATGCTTGCTACTTCATCACCCCTATATAGTGCAACCAATTGATTTGAAATTGGTATATACCCTATTGGTATATACTATATACCCTATAACTTATAAAACATAGGCTTTTCAGATGGTAAAACCGCAGTAAATTAGAATAATATAAAGAAAAAAAAAGATACCTCTTTACTTGGTTTTCATAAAGATTTACGTACACGCAACATCTATCCTGATATAGCTCTATGAGTTCGACCGTTACTCTTCATTATTTTAAACGAAGTTTTTACAAAAAGCCTTAATGTTGTTTATAGCCAGCCTTATTGTTTGACCTCTCGTAAAATTGCAACTGTACCGGGCGACGTTTAGTTTTTATGTCGTTAGTTTAATGTGCGATCACATAATTAACGTTACTTAAATGTTTCTTTTGCTACTTCTACTTTTAGAATTGTTGATGCCAAATGGGTTTTACTAGGTAACTAATTGAAAATATATTATATCATAAAATATATTATACTAACTGCGCCCAGCGGTTTTACCCGCTGTACAGAAGCCTTTGTGTTATTTTAGGGTGTTCAGTTATCTCTATACCAAATTTCAGCTAAATCGATCCACCCGTTTAGGCGTGAAAGAGTAGCAAACATACATTACACACTTTTTTACAAACTTTCGCGTTTATATTATCAGTAAGATAACTAGAGATTATATACATATCTACATATTTTTTGATAAGTCAATAATATATTAGATTAGTTTGAAAAACCTCACTTCCATAAAATATTCCAGTCATATTGTAGTTAGTGACGTCATGACAAACTATTTTAATACTTTATATCTTTTAAATCATTATAATTTTTTTATCAAATTTAGGAGGAACGAAATTTGGTATACTCATATTATAGTATAACTTGCTGTGTCCAGCGGTTTTACCCGCTGTGTAGCGTTTGTGTTATTCGAGGGTGTAAGCTATCTCAATACAAAACTTCACCTCAATCGGTCCACTCGTTTAGGCGTCAAGAAGTATCAAAAATAAACACTCACTCACAAACTTTCGCATTTATAATATACTAGCTTATGCTCGCGGCTTTGCCCGCATGACAAAATCCTTTCTTAGCGGAGGTCAACGTCATAAAACCTATCTATGTTCCAAATTTCAATCCAATCCGTCCAGCGGTTTAGGCTGTGCGTTGATAGATCAGTCAGTCAGTCAGTCAATCAGTCACTCTTTCCTTTTATATTTTTAGATTAGTGTGATATTTGGTACATACTAGACAAAATTTGGTAGTACAGAGGAAAGCAACCCCTATTTTTTTAGTTAAACAAACTTCAGACTAAAACACTACATGCAACTAGTTTTACTTAAATTATACTCTGCGTTACAACAAAGGTGTTGATCTATCTCATTATGAAATCAATTTCATCATTTTTGCTTCAAAAATGGTTTAATATAATATGAGTAAATTCGTGTAAATATGCAGAGCACTTGAGCACCGCGCATCGACGAGCTCCAATATATCTCAAAATTAAATCACATATTGCCACCAAACGCTGAGGGGAAGGTAATAAAGCTATAATTAATCTTTGAACACGTAATTTCGCGGAATACTAAAATTTAATTGGGAGAGATTTCATTATGGGTATTTAATTAGAACTCACAGATTGTAAAATTAAGAGATACCGTGGTCCACACAAAAAGTTGACACAAAAAAAAATGTATCAATAAGATTTTGTTGAGCCCATTGACGTGTTAAAACTCGCATGTAATATGTGCTGTTTTTTTTTACAAGCTTTTATTTACTTTCACTTGTCTGTTGTCTGTCTGTCGGTCTGTCTGTCTGTCTGTAATCAAATCTTGCAAGTTAAATTTGACCCACTTCCCGGTTTCCGATTGAGCTGAAATTTTGCATGCATGCATAAATCGGATGACAATGCAAAATTATTGTGTCATGGAGCTGATCTGATGATGGAGCGGGAAGGTGGCCATAGGAACTCCGTAATTAAACGACGTAATCCCATCGAGTTTGGGCTCATTTGATTCGTCTTGACGAGTACTTTATGGTGCTAAATGGTAATAATAATAAAAGCTTGTTTTTAAAAAGTTTTTTAAAGTTTCACTTGTTTATGATCTGAATAGAAAAAAATGAGGAAGAGATTTATCTTACCTTCTAGGTTTAGTCTGCTATCATCATTGGTAGCGTCTACTCTTATGATCAGATGAGATGGCGATCAAAGACTGATTACCCATAGTGAATAAAAAAGTTTTTGGACAATATTTAAAAAAAAATGGTAATATACTATCATTTGAACTTAAGCTAGCCACGAAGCCTGTGTTATGGTTACTTACTACCGACGCTCGATACACATCAAACCAACATAATATTATGTATAAAATATGTTCGGATATGTCCAAAAACATCGGAAACCACGGCAGGGTGACTACCAACTCAGCCAGATGGCAAAATTTTTACAATAGTATTATATTAGGAATTTAGCTATATTTATATTTTCAGGGAGCGGTGTCTGCCTTCATTACAATAATCGATATAAGGATTGTGTTCTTGATACGCGTATTTTGTCTATATTTGGTGAAAGATTGATTACTCTGGGAATAATGAATTTGGTTTGGGAGACGGTTCATTATGATATGGGATTTAATGAGAAACTCCAGCCAAATACAATTTGTGAAATATAATATGAAATCTTTATTATATAACTAGTTTATGCTCGCTTCTTTACCTGCGTGCTTAAATCTTTTCTTAGAGTGAGTGGATTTTGTCGTAAAACTTAATTATCTATATTTTAGATTCTGTATTAACTAGAGGTAAAAAATCCGCGATCTTATCGCGTAAAGCAATCTCTCTTACTAACAACCTGCTTTTAAGAAATTTGAGGTAATTTTTAGTGCAATAATCTGTTGTTATAATTTTATTATTATTTTTTTTTTTTTGATGTGGTGCTGGAGAAGGATGCTGCGTATTTCCTGGACAGCACACAGAACCAACATATCGATTCTGACGCAACTAAAAGTGAAGACAAGGCTGTCGACAATCTGTCTTCAGAGGATTCTCGAGTACTTCGGCCATATAGCTCGGAAGGGGGATGGAAATCTAGAGAAGCTCATTGTCACCGGCAAAATCGAAGGAAAGAGGTCCCCAGGGCGTAGCCCGATGCGTTGGTCAGACCAGATCCGCACCACCCTCGAAACTCCTGTTCACGAGGCCATGAAAATCGCATCTAACCGACCCAGATGGCGCTCCATCATCAGAGATCGAATTCTACAAAGCGACCGTTCCGTAGAATAGTGTGCTATCTGCAAAATGGTCAATGTTCAGGAGAGGCTAGAGAACATATTCACTTGTATTACTCTTAAACGGTTATACTTGGCTTTAAGATTTTTTGGTATGTTGTAATGTATCCCTAGCATGATTAGATGCTTTATTCTATATATTTATTTTCCTCATCATTCTCAAGATAGCGAGTTCTATATCAACATAGGACGTTTAGAGGCGGAATTCACGGAGTCCGTAGTGAAAATATGGCGTTGTTTAACGGAGATGTTTGAAATAATTTACGTTCTATATTAATATATGCATTTATTTGTTGGAATTACCTAACCTTTCTTGAGTCCTATGTGAATTAAAAACTTGAAATATTGTAACTGTTGAGTACTATATATTAAGTAAAAACCCATACAACAAAATTAATAATTAAATATTTATTTCAAATCATTTTTATTAATTAGTAAAATCAAAAATAGTCCCCAAAACTATTATTACGGCGTCACTTTAAACAGAAAGCACATCAGTTAAAAATGCAATTATTATAATTATTAACATGGTATCGAGCATTTACTAAAATATATAAATAATTACTCCTGCAGACACGTATTTGTACAAACGTACGTATAGGTATAAACGTATATACATACATTTACACCAATTATAATATTTACATTTACACCAAAATTATTACTATAATTTTACAACTCTCGTTTAGGTAACCTTTATAAGTCTTTGTGCTAGATCAGGTCCTCGTAATGCTCAGGTTGATTTTAAATCAAAATATAAATCATATTCCTTAATATTGTAGCACCTGTAGTTCAGTAATCCATAAAAATAAATCACGTAAAAATCAAACTATAAATACGCGTAACAATCATTTTTTCTCAAAATGAAAAAATAACAGTTCTTAAAAATTAAATATATAAAAACGCTTTATATACCTTTTAATACTATAATATAATTTTATCTGCTATTCATCGATGTCATCCGATTCTTTAGAAACAGCATCATTGCTGTGATTGTGATATGATAAAGAGTAAAGAAACTATTTTTTATCGGCAAATAGCTATTAATTTTTTGTACCTATTTTGCAGAACAACAATTTACACAACATTAACATTAACAGATACCCTAAGACGTCGTAGATTCTGTTTGTATCAAGTTTTTTTTATATTTGTACCTATCACTAAAATATTATAATCGGACTAAGTCAGGACAATATTATATGTGAAAAACAATTTGTTAGGATCTCTAACCTGTCCATGAACTTCTCAAATATTACTCCGATATTTTTGCCCTATGGACAGTCAACTACAAAGAGATGTATCCATGTTAGTCTTACAAAATGAAGGAACTTTTAGTATGCAAAAATTATTTACCCTTACTTCGTGACATTTTCAGTATCCACCAACTCTTATATTATATTCGATTCATTTTAAATGCTATTATTATGTATCACCTAAGGAAAAGTAGTGGGATACATCATTGTTGCATATTAAACGAGTCGATGATAATATAATAAAGTTTGATTGCTACTAGAAATGTCACGAACCAAGGGTAGTCCATTGTGACAAATGAAAATTTACTTCATTTTGTAAGCCTAACATGGATACATCTCTTTGTAGTTGACTGGACAATGGACAACACATTATGTTGTCCATATCTCACTAATTGCCGAAGTTTAAAGTCGAATACAAATTTCTGAGCTAGGTTGCGAACAAATTAGGTTTCTGCTTAATTTTTTGGCCCACCTTACTATTAAACGCCTTTTATCAGAGGTTATAATAGATAGTTTTGGTATGAGAAGCTCTCTCGACAGCAAAATTGACACTGTTCCCTCATTTTGGGAGACCCTTTTGTAGAAACAGGTGTGCTATTCTTATGTTTAACTTTTTAACAGCGTAAACATGGAATGAATATAGTGAGATATCTTAGCAACACATTTGTAACGGCATATTTATGCCAGATACATAGTGTTTAAGTCTACGAATTGTCCCACTTTTGTCACATATTTCTGGCCTAAATTCCTAAGGTAATGCCTATAACATCCATCCACTCCGAGGAGTGCTTCTTTCGTTTCCTAGTAATTCTAGGAGTCACGGCTCATAAATTTAAAGTAGCAGGTGAATTTGTGAGATTAGGCCAGGATATGTTGAGGTAAATGCAATTGGTGTTAGTAGCAGACGGCATTCCGGGGTAAAAAATTTCAAAGCTTGTGTGAGGTACTTCCAATGACAATAATATACTAGCACTAGGTGTATTATTAATTTCCTCAGGCCTACTATCTTTACGTAGAATCTCTTTCCATACACTAGCTGGTTCCTGGCTTATTTGTAAGAGCACCAGACCAAAGGTGATGTTTGTTGCGTTTTGCGGTGCTGTGCAACGTTCTCATCCAAATAAATAATAAAAAACAGCGTTTTTTTAAAGTTTCACATAAGTTGTTGTGTTATTGTATATATCTAGGAATAGTTTTAAAATATTTTTAAAAATATATGTATTTAAATAACAGTTTTTTAAAATGAATAACGTCCTATATGATTTCGTTCTACCAATAACAATGTCTCATATGAATATGGAACCCACAAATTGTGTTACAGATTCCGTAATAAAACGTCCTTTTTTTTCATGGGACGTTAAAATGTTTGATAGTTTCCGTGTAAAATCGTCCTAATATTTCATATGACTTCTACTTTTTACATTTTATTGTTAGGGAAATAATTATTCTACATTAAATAATACATTACACCAATCTCATATAAGCAATAAAAAGGCGTTTCACTACAAAAACAACAACTCCGTCAAGAAACGTCCTAAATAAACACCGAACGCATGCAACATTTTGTACTGAAAATTATATTCATTAATTAAAAACTCAATAATGTGTATTATGAATTAATGTAATTCTATCTTTTTCAATTTACCAGTATTCAAACTATCTTCCTTGTTAAGCATTTCTAATATTTATCTTGATATTGACATTTTTTCGGATAAAATTCAAATGTAGCCTTTCTCCAATAAATAACGGCCGATGTGACAAGCGCACGGCGCGTCCTATTACCGCGCGGCGTCGCATTGTCACTTCGTGCGCTTTTGTGCGGAGCGAATGTAACATAGAACGATATTCGTTTTATTATCTCCAAAACTAAATAAGATAGGAAAATTTCAAAAACGCAGGTCTAAAGAGTTTGTCTTCCTTATCTCATTAAGCTATAAAAATCCATTTTGGTCTATGATCACATAGAACACTGTTCTACGGATAGGTCGAAAGGAGGGGTCACGACCCCCAGTAATGGGGAATACGACACAAGGAGGGATAATTTTATTATAATTTATTTTATTTATTATCCTGCTATTTTTGCAATTCTAAAACTGTTAAAGAAATAAAGATTCAAGTTTTTTACGATTTCCTACCGAGGTTTACCAACTTAATCGAAGTTTTATTGTTTGTGAGTGTTCGCGTGTCTCGCACACATAAAATAAACGTCAGATCCGTAATGCAAACAATAAAGTTAACAAAAAGTATTTTAATTGCAGTAATATATTCCTTTGGATTCATTTCCAGACACCGCAATACGTAGCTATTGAATTTTAGTTTTTTATTCATTAGGTTAGCCTTCGACCAAGACCTCGCGTGATATTAAGACTAGAATATATATTATAACTAGCTGCGCCCAGCGGTTTTACCCGCAGTACTTATGTAGTCTATGTGTTATTCCAGGGTCTAAGCTATGTCTATACAAAATTTCAGCTCAATCAGTGCACCCGTTTGGGCGTGACAGAGTAACAAACATCATGACATCCAGACATCCATTCTTACAAACTTTCACGTTTATAATATTAGTAAAATATGCAGACTAAATCTAAAAGGCGGGCTAAATCGCTGCCTGGCTTCACTGAACATCATGCCAGAACACGGTCACAATGACCGCTTAGCGACACGGTTTTGGCCAGTAATAATTAGCCACGACCGAAGCCTACCAGTATAAAATATTAGCGTTGGTACTTGAAATTGAAATGAAAAAGCTGTCCTTAAAAATTTATAGCCGGTCGAATATTGAAGGCTGGAGTGGTTCATAAATTAAGGTTTAATGAATGACCTACAGCCTGAACCAATACTGCCGATATTGATAGTCAGCCCATTGAAGTGAACTGCAATGTCAATATTGACGGATTAAATCATTATTGTATTGAGAGGTATTCAAATTGAAATCGATTTCTCGTAACGGAAACTAGAATTTGTCGAATTCTGACGGTGATTGTGAGTTCCTTTTAAATGTTCCTTTTAATGCGACAGTGACCGGTGAAACGTCAGGTATGAGTTGTTCGTATTACATGGCTCACAATTCATCATTTAGGAATACTTATTCCGGTTGTAGCCGCACCTCGGACTTTAGCTGCAACCATACAACTAAGTTCCGGCTCATAATCATTTCCCTAGTAACATAATTATGAAACGGCTATTACTATCTTACTGCGACACCCATATTATGTATAATTTAAAATTAAAAAAAATTAAACAAAAAATATATATACATGTAATCTACTCGTATGATATAAAAACAGTTTCTGAATTTATAAGCCAGTTATACAGCGTTACGCCACTAAAAACTTTAGTTCAAGTCAATGTGAAAAAGCAAAACACAACGCCGTACAAGTGTTGTGAACTGAGAAAGTCACTCCAGAACTTCAACCGTCAATCATACAACTGCAGCATTCTAAAGCCTTTATTAACACAAGACAAAGAGCAGTTGCAGAATAACTGAAGACACACTGAGACTAACGAGGCCGTCCAAAAAGTGTATTAGAACCCGCAAACAGGGTGCAAACGCAGACACTTTGGCGACGAAACACGAAATTGTGTCATAAATTGACGAGGTAAGGTTCGTTTTGGCATGTCGGACGTTGATATACTTGTTTACGTGTACAAAGACGAAAAAGTTTCACAACGCTTCGTTAAACTACACGCTGGGGATTACACGTGTGAGACACTCGGGTGGATTGTGTTGCCAATGTTTAAGGTGCGGTTTTGAAATTTCCTTTACTGTTGAAACTTTCAATTAGTTCACAGGTTCAAAGTTTTCTCAATTCACCTGCTACGGTAAGTGCTTACCGTGTAAACGTTGCCTAAAGAGTCTGTATTCAGTTAAGATGACATTACGTTTAAACATAGAGCCAAATGCTCACTAAAGATTTTGCGCAAACGTTTAGTTGTGCATATAAAAAAATATTTCTTAGTTATTACTTTTATTCGCAGGACGAGATTGAAAAAAAAACACAAAGGTACTTACAAAGTAAATATTTTGCAATACTCGCGAAAGGGTCAATTCTAACTTTATAATAAGATTTTTAACTTAAAACTGTCACATAGGTTCACTAAAACAGTTTGCAGTGTGTAACATAAGCTCCGAACTAAACTCGTTCAATTTGAAATTCTCTGCATTTGATGAATACTCAACGTTGCATTAAAGCATGTTGACCACAACCCTTTGCAATCCAGTTGCACCAACTGCGGTGTAAAAAAAGCAAAAAAACTGTAAAAGGGATTAGTATGAAGTTTTAAAGTAAGTTTTTGATGATTTTTGGAAGGATATTGAAAATGTGTCTTCAAATCAAGAGGAGTCTTGGAGTCGTAAAGAGTCTTATCTTAGATCGTGTATAAAGCAAGATATTTAAAACTTAAAATCCTCTAATGGAACAACGGCGGAGAGGAGGGAGGGTTTCTTAATGCAACATCCAATCTGGGTGTGTCATCACGACCTCACCAATTATACCTCATAACCATAATGTTGTGAAGGAATTTACTCCGACTGCAATGTGCATGCGATAACGTTAAAAATAAGGCATTTAATTTCGTTTATATTCGTGCATAAAAAATTAACTTTCTAAAATATCTTCTAAATATATAAAAGGAAAGAGTGACTGACTGACTGATCTATCAACGCACAGCCTAAACCGCTGAACCGGTTGGGCTGAAATTTGGAATACAGATAGATTTTATGACGTAGACCTCCGCTAAGAAAGGATTTGGCCATGCGGGCAAAGCCGCGAGCATAAGCTAGTATTACTATAAAGCCGTCTAGTGGCGTAGCTTAGTCACGGTAAAGCTTAAAATCAGTACCTATAGACTAAATATTACTAATTTGAAATAATGATGACAATTTCTATGAAAATGAACAAAGGTTTATTGGCAATCCTTTCCATGTAACAACTACGTGGAAGGCTACATTTCTCCGTAATGCCTTTAATGCTTACAAAACTTTCAGTGAGCTGTTTGAGGAAATTCTATTGAGTTATTATCAATGTCGGAATTATTCAGCCATATTTAACGGCGGAGTAAATATCTTGTGCCTATAGTTATTATGTTGATTATTCTCTTCCATCAATTGAAATGAAAATGAAAATGAAAAAATATATATTTCAGCATAACAGGAACAACTAAAACATAATAATAGTTTAAACACTTATAAGCTGTGAGGTTTGTTAGTACTTACTTAACTAATGACCCCTACACTAGGCACAGCCTGTATCGTGGAGGTCTTCATAGAGTTACCCGAGATGAATTAAGGGCGTACAATCTTTTTATTTTTATGTAATTAATTTAGATATAAAGTAAATAGTTATGGTAAGGTAAATTAATAATGTTATGACTGTAGTTAAAGTCATTATTAGTAAATACGAGAAGTGACATAGTGTTAATTAGTGTAAAATTTAAATTGTTACAAATTCAGGAAGGTTACAGGTAGACTAACAATATACTTAGTTAACGATTACTAGCAGATTTTCAGTTTCTACATAGGATAGACTCAATAACCACTCTTGTAATATTTGCTTTGCTTGTCGGACTGGTGCAGTTTTAAGACTAGTGTCATTACAATTTTTAATAACTTGGTTGTAAATGCGGGTTCTGATAAATTCACCAAAACGATGGCCAAATTTAGTTTTAGCAGTAGGATTTGGAAGCCTGTATATTCTGCGTTTTAACATGGATTTGTGGATTTCAGACGATATGGTTGTCTTGTGCACTGATAGAAACATTTTAAGAATGAAAAGCTGGCGGACATTTAACACTTTACTTTCTCTGTATACATCTTCAGTCGGGTACCTGCGCGGCCGTTTTAGCATAATCTTAAGAACAGAGCGCTGAGCTCTTTCTGTTTCTATTAAAATGGTTTTTGCCGCAGATCCCCAACAGGAGATGCAGTACATAATCAGGGACTGACAAAGTGCAAAGTAAACAGACCTGAGAGTGTTGAAACATGTTACGTTACGAAGTTGCCTCATGATGTTGATAATTTTTCTGACTCGGCCAGACAGAGCGTGGACGTGTGATTTAAAATTAAGATTTTCATCTAAGACCACACCCAGGTACTTGATCTCTTTTACTCTTGTAAGAGCTTCGCATTGACAATCTGCACCTAGTCCACCGCAGGCATGGATTTTAATTTTGGTTGGGGCTCTACTTGGGGCAGATGTAGATGTCTTGTGAAAACATGTATACATTGTTTTTTTAGCGTTAAGTGTCAAGAGATTGTTTTCTAGCCACATCTGGATCTTATTCATTCCTATTTCGGCTTGCGTGAGAGTATCTTGCCAGGTGGTCCCATTGAATAGAATGGCTGTGTCGTCCGCGTAACATAATACATCGGCGTTATGTAGCGGGACCTCGTGTATGTCATTCATGTACAAAATAAATAGTGTTGGACCCAAAATACTTCCTTGCGGAACGCCGAAATGTATTGTTTGTGAGTCACTAACAACGGCACCAACCCTTACGGACTGTCTCCGCTCCATGAGGTAACTTCTAAACCAGCTTAGTGCTGTTCCCCGTATGCCTAAGTTATGAAGTTTTTGCAGTAGTATAGGAGCGGAGACAGTGTCAAACGCCTTTGCCAAGTCTAGAAAAACCCCGACGCAGCATCTTTTATCATCCAGATGAGATGAAACTATCGATGTCAGTAAGGTTACTGCATCCTCCGTTGACTTGCCTCTTCGGAAACCAAATTGTCTAGCTGATATAAGATCGCAAGATTCCATAAATTTTGTAAGCCTCATATTTACTATTTTTTCCAGCAATTTGGAAAAGGCGCATAATAGTGAGATTGGCCGATAATTATCTATTTTGTCTTTAGATCCACTTTTATGTATTGGACAAACCAACGCAATCTTCCAAATTTCTGGAAAAACTCCACTTTCCATACTACTATTAAAAATTATTGCAAGAGGCTTTGATATGGTACCTTTGAGATTTTTTAGTAAAGAGTTGCTTATACCGTCTATACCGGGGGCTTTATCACTGGATAGACCCAAAATAAGACGTTCGATTTCGAGGTGATCAGTAGGTTCCATGAAGAAAGAATTAGCCGGAGTGCGGATCGACTTAATCGAGTTCGCCAGTTCTGCTTCTGTTTTAGACATATTTTGTAAAATTTTATCAGCTAATGTTTGCCCAACGGTGGTGAAATGAGTGTTACATAAATTTATGGAATCATTTTCGCTACTGCTACCGCTAAGAGATAACAATTCAGCTGTATCAGATTTGACCGGTATTATATTACATATAGTTTTAATACTCATCCATAATTTCTTTGGATTCTTTTTGTTTTTTTCTAACTGAGCAGTTTCGTGTTCAGTCCTAAGTTTGCGCATAAGTTCTACGAAAAAATTTCGATAACGGGTGTACGAAAGTTTTAAAATCTCGTTTTCAGGATCAGATCTTAGTTGCAGGTGAAGCCTATCACGGTGGCGCATACAGCGCATTAGTCCCGGTGTAACCCAGGGTTTAAGATTGTAAGATGATCTAGAGATTTTTATATTTCGAGTGTGTTTATTGAGTATTTCAGAGAGAATCGAAGTAAAGGTTTTAGTAGTCTCATTTACATTGTCAGATGCATTTAAACATCCCCAGTCCTGATGTTCAAGCTCCCTCTGAATTTCTGGTATGTTTCTTTTTGAAATGTAACGGCTAGGTCTCTGGCTTTTAGATTTGGCTAACTGCGTACTTATCATAACAATGTCGTGATCAGTGATTGTATTTTTACAGACAACCCCAAGGCTGTCAAAATGGCTTTTGCCTTTTACGTAAATGTGATCGAGACAAGTGCCTTCTCTTGTGGGCTCTGTTATAGCTGGCAGGAACCCATTCTCTGCCATAAAACAAATGTATTCAAGAACCTGAACATTGCATGAAGAATCGAGTATATTTACATTTAAGTCTCCGGCAGTAATTAATGGCTGATCCCCTAAAGCTGTAATATGTTCATCGAGTGAAGTTAAAAAGTTATTTAAATTTCTGATTGACGGCGAACGATATATGCCTAGAACTATCATTTTATTGGGTAGCTGAATTTGAAGACAGTCTGCATCAGTGACGCGAGGTTCCGATACCGTAGCGCTCCACGAAAGTTTAACGTAAGCTACGACACCCCCATTTTGGTTACTGCACCTAACAGTGCGATGGGCAGAGTATCCCGGTAATTGTGGAACAATTGAGATGTCATTTAGCCAACATTCTGTGAGTATTATGATGTCGTACTCTATGTCTAGCCGAGACAGGAACACAACAAATTGATCGAAATTTTTCGTAATACTACGAATATTGAAATTTAAAATTTTAAAATCGTGTTTATTATTAAAAGCATTCTTACAATGTTCTGGCTCATTAACTTTTATGCAGTTTATATGTATCCTATCTAAGTCAATTCCGGTATCATCTGAATCCATTGTAAAAAATTGTTATCCAGAATTTGAGTGAGCCTAAGTTGTTTTTTATTGACAAGTTTGAGTCAAGAACCAATTTCAAAATATGGTTGTCCACCTTAGCAAAATAATACCATGTTTTAACAGAATCGCATCTACACTGCCACGAAGTATACAAAAACAAGAATAATATTAACTGGACGAGACCAACAGAAGCCAGAGGTTTTGAGTTTTTATAAATTACGCTAAAAGAGTCTGGGGTCTTTGAGACCCTACCATGTACAAAAAAGCACCTTACAATAAATATAACCATGATACGAACAAAAGTTTGCACAGCAGAGAAGGACGCTGCCTCGCTATCACAGTCCGTCGGCGATGACCCCGTGGTTACTAGTGCCAACAGAGCGAACAAATAAGCGGTCCAGATCATTATGTCCACGTATTTGTACAGCAGCTTTACCTTCGCGCTGCCTGACATAAACAGATCCGCGATTACACCAGCAGTATGCATATCCTTCTTCTTTAGCTCTGTTTCTGGCTTCACGAAATAAAACTCTGTTATCTTTAGTGAGTCTTTCGTTAAAGTAAACTTTGTGAGGTGGCCCAGGGATGTCCAGATCAGTGCTATTTAAGTTTTTTCGTGATTTTGCTGCTTTTAGTAATTGGTCACGCTTTGATCTACGAAGCAAACGCACTACGACTGTTCTGGGTAGCTTGCTCCCTCCTTCCAGCAAACCAGAGGATACGGGAGGACGACGTGGTGGTCCAACTCTGAAAATCCAGTCCACCTCTTTTTCCTCCAACTCCACTCCGATTTTCTTGGCAGCTAGCTGAACAGTGTGCTGCAGGTTTTCTGCCGGTGATTCAGGTATTCCTACTATCTCTATTTCGTTCATCAGTGCTACTTGTGCCTGCGTGTTGAGGTCATTTTTTAACTGGACCACCATAGATTTAAGAATGGTCACCTCCTCGTCCCGTTTTTCAAGGGATTTCAGACGGGAATCGTAGGATTTTATAGTTTCAATGAGTTCCTCCATACGCTCGTGAGAAAAATTTAAAGATCGGGTTACCTCTTCTAGTTGAGTGGTAACTTTGCTCAACTGCTCGGTAAGTCTCTTTACCTCTACTTCGCTATTACTATCTGACTTAGACTCAGAGTTTTTGTTACGAGTGTTAACGTTAGGGCAGTCTGAGACACCTCTGATTGGCGTGTGACTGTTATCTCCTCCTTTCTTATGTGCGGCAGTGCAATCCGGACACTTCCAGGCCTTCTTGTACTCAGCTGTAAAATTTGCAGCATCTATACAAAAAGTACAAAAAAACTTCCCACATGATGTATTTGAACAACGAGTAGATCTAGTCTCCTTTGTTACCTTAAGGCAACCGGCACATTTCATTTTAGCTGTTTATGTGGTACTAGTAGCGCCACCTGGCGTAAAATGCGGCAGAGCGATGTGGAGTGTAAAAACAGCCTAGCACCTCAGCAAAGATACTCGTAGCGACACCTAGCGGCGAAGACGAAAGCTTTAAGGCGATCGGTCCGGTATGACACTTAGCAGTGGGTGATAAATGCGTTGAGGCGATCGATTAAGGATGTATCGGACATGAAGCTGGTTTTGGTGCAAATAAACAGATGGCGTTGTTATAAAGAAATGGCGCGATTACGGTGATGTGGCTAAAATGAAAATATAAGCAATTTTGAAAAGCCACTTTTCACATATGTAATTAGCACCAAACTTTCACAGTCTATCCAAAAACGGTCCCAGCTTGAGTTGTTCTTCGAAGATTTCCACGTATATCACGATAAATGATCGTAAATTTGTGCACTGTTTTGATGTTAATATTAATTTATTTGATGAAAGCACGAGATTGCAAGATAGTTATTTGTATAAGTTGACACACTATAATCACTTTATTAATAATTTTAAGTCACAAAATATGGAAATTATATTTTATTTTTTATTGTAAACACGGGAGTAATTTTTATTTAAAGTACGGCGGGTGGCGCCCTCTGGCGGAATTCACACTACATTTGGCACTTGTCTCGATTTCGTCTCGTCTATTCTTCTTTTACCCTCTTTCTTGTAAATAACTTGAAATGTTAAAAGTAATAGCAACCGCAACCGTGGCAACCGTGTTGACCTAGTGTTACCAGATGAGTTTGCTCCTATTGCCTGAAATGTATTTTTATTTTATTTTCTTGTAATTTTACTTTTTATGTGTGTGTGGAAGGAATAAATAATTCTTATTTTTATAAGTATAATAAGTACCTAGTATAAGAAGATAACAATCTCTCAAATGTCTCGTTTTTCACTTTTTTGTGCAGTGTTTTATCAGTTTATCAACAAGTCAACACATTATATCTAGCTTGATCTTTTGGTTGTCGATCAATTTAAAATACCACCTACACCACCACCACCACCGCACCGTATCAAATGAGCCAAACTCGATGGAGTTGCATCGTTTAATTACGGTGTTCCTATGGCCACCTTCCAGCTCCATCATCAGATCGACTCGATGTCACAAAAATATTGGATTGTCATCTGATTTATACATGTTTTCAAAAATTTCAGCTCAATCGGAAACCAGGAAGTGGATCAAATTAAACTTCCAAGATTTGATTACAGACAGATAGACAGGCATACAGACAGATAGACAACGGAAAGATAGAAGGTAAATAAAAGCTTGTAAAAAGCACTTCCTACAATACAAATCAATATTCAGGTATACAGCACAGTAGATACAATACTGATCTTAGTCCCAAATTGAAATCCTATTGCATACAAGTCAAGTTTCAAATAAGACTAGAAGTTCGCCCTCGCTGTCTAACCTAGGTAGGAAAACTTCATTTCCAAGAGAGTTTTCCATTGTGTCCGCTGGATTAATACGTGAACTTCTCAAAGGGTTATCTAAGTTTCGGGGACCACGTTTCTATTAATTACCTAAGTTTAAACTCGATCGATATTAATTAATTAGGAAACTCAGCAGAGCGGTCCCCTTTTCGCGCCGTGCCGGCTCATTATAGATGGAAAGTTGAAATAAAATTGGTGTATTTTCGGTTCTAATTGTTTTAAATTGGTAAAACAGCTAGTGGTAGGACTATAAGTTATACCTATATAAACGGAGCGTAAATTTTCATTCTGGAGGTGCATCAAGATTTTGAAGTTTCTTTTGTGCTTTTGTCTACTCTGAGGCAATACGATCTCGCTATTCCCTACAAGAATGTATGAGTGTTGCTGAATGAAGAGACTTCGAGATGAGTAGTAGTGGCTGGTGACTGGTGCTACGAGATGAAAATTAACGTTTACAGCGAGCGTAACATTATGTACAATGACTTAAATTTTATAATTTGTTTTGTTTCCACTCGTTTTATATTGATACATTTAACTGTATAAAGCATACTGTTACTGCCCTTATCAAGGGTCGACCACCTTTAAATTCTATTACATTAAAATTCCAACAGTAGACTCATTACCATCGATCAAAATATTTCGAGCCACAAAACGCAACACGACATAAGTGACCGTTATCAACAAACTGCCACCATTTTAACACCTTAGTGGATGTATGTGGACGTAAATTAGTCATGGTTTTAAAAATCGAGGCCATTCGAGAGGGCGTGAAATGAAACACGCTAGAAAACGCTCGGTTTTGCGCCACTTTTCATGCACGATCGAAACGAAACTTTCCAATTAAGCCATTTGGAAAATGACTGGCGGGCTAATGATATATTGTTGCTGTGACTTGTTTTGCGAACACAAATCTTATTGGAGCTAATATAGATGTAGCTGAGATTTGGAAAAGTAAATTAAAGTTGGCAAGTAACAGGGGTTAAGGCGGTTCTTGATTAGAACTTAAGCGAATTATTCTAAAATAGATGGTTATATGAGCTATCGAGATGTTGACAAAATATTTATTATACCCAATGTGATGACTAGTTTACGTTTTTCATAAAATTTGAAATATTTACTATTACGACCGTGTTCCATCATGATGTTCAGTGAATCCGGGGAGGGATTTATCCCGCCTTCTAGGTTTAGTCTGTTACATCTACAGCCGCATCGTCGCTTAACATCACGCGAGATCGCAAACAAAGACTAACCCATAATGTATTAAAAAAAAACACAATATAAATTGAAATCCTTGATGTAGGTTAATGTTCACTAAATTAGTACCAGCTTAGTGATGCGATGGTTCCGTGTTACAAAGTTATTTAGGGTTTACATTTAGAATATTTCATTCTTGCTGTTTTTATCTTGATTACACGCTCGACCTTTTCATAGTTCAAACAAAATCGTGTCTAAGCTTAATTTGTTGACTTTGGGCGATGAAATGAAGTTAAAAATAACAATGTAACACCTGATAACATTAGTCGATATCCTAATGTTGTGTTTGGGTACCTCAAATTAGGGTGAAAATGAGCATTCTTTTTTGACCTTTTTGATCTTTCAGTAATATAAAAAAAAATTATCGCCTCGCGTCAATATATGACCTTGCGTCATTACCGCTGGTTCAAAAATGTAAGCATATTAATTTAAAAAATCTATAAATTCAATTATAATCTTAATGTTCATTAATAACCATAAGGTACCGAAAATCTTTAAGATAAGATAAGAAACTCTTTATTGATCCACATAATATAAAGTAAATTTTACAAATACACAAATTTAAACTATAGGTGTGTCAATTGGAGATCTTATCGCTCAAAGCAATCTCTTTCAGACAACCATGCAGGAAAAAGAAATATACAACACTGGAAGGACGGTGGTTTCACAAACTTCAAAAAGAAACAAATAAATTAAAATAATTTACACAAATACGTAAAAACATCGCTTATAGATAGGTAATAATTTTTCAGTATAAAGGTTCCCCTCGTTCCTCTATTTTTTACCAATATTTCTCTCTACATTGAATCTTTGAACTTTCTAGTTCAAGAACTAGAACTTCGTATTTCGCGGAAAGTTTTTGTCTATTTCAAATAGAAAATTTTCAAGCGTTGCAAAGGGTCTGAAAGTTCAATAAAGAACGCTTCACACGTCCATCTGTCTGTCCGCAAACGGAGGCAATAACATCGATTTCGAATATTGCTACCAAAACATTGGTATTGATTGAAATGAAGATAAAAAACACAGAATGTAAATGCTTCGTAGATAAGCCCTTCTGATTTGAGATATAAGCCCTTGTATTCAGTGAGGTAATTTTAATCTGGAGTGTGCTAACATTTTACAGATTTTTTGAACATGAGAAATTAGGTTACTGGCTAGAGCCATAGTCTAGAGCTTCGAGAAGGCAGGATAAATCGCTTCCTGGATTTCCTTTCCATTTACCAGTAGTTTATCAGTAGGTACTCATTACTCATCGTTTGTTTTTAAAATGGGATGCAGAATGAAATAAAAACTTAAATAAACGAACTATTTTGATTAAAACTTTACATAAAAGGTACGAATACAAAATGTAGTATAGTAGCGCAATGGTATCAGAAAAACCTACATACAACTTTAAGTAGGTAAGTAGGTGATACAGTTTGCAGAGTTTGTGTTAGTTTACGACTTGTCCAAGTATGACTTACGTAACAAGGAATAATTGCTTGATAGATTGTTAATTTTACGACTATAACTACTATGTTATTACGATATAATATAGTATAATGAAAATTTAACTGCCAAAACAAATTAAAAACCTTCTTCTATGGATCTTTAGAACCTCTTACTATTAGAACCTTTTAGAACAATAAACTACAAAGCATCGACTTCTCCACTGTTTTTGCCATTTGTCTAAAAATATACATCACAAACAGATGTCATGAGTACAAATTATGTTAGTGTGGTTACTACTTACTAAACAGAGTTGTATTCAACTAAGTTTAGAATTAAAAATGAGAACACTAACCAATGTAAATCCTCAATAAAGTTATAAACGACATTTTCAACCAACATCTGTATTCACCACTGATAAAAACACAAATATTGCAATCTAAAACGCAAATATTCATGGTTTTTGCAAATCGATAACAGAGAGCGTTCAAAAGTGAAATATGAGAGCCGAAACACGTCGGGAGCAAAACACCACGATGCGATGTGGGCTTTAAAAAAATGTCTTTTTGTTTGCGACGCTATGAATTTCGAATTTCAGACACCTGCCTCTAAAAGAGGGTGTCTTTTGTTCGACGTGAATAATTCCAACCGCGAGGACATGGAATTAGATCAGGGTAGAGTGAAATAAAGCCGCGTTTACACTTGGCAACATTGATGGGCAACATGTTTTATTATGTCCATACTCAAACTGAAAATATGTTAAGTAATTCAAATTGGCTAATATAACAAGTAACTTTTTAAAACTCTACCACTTATTGGAAAATATTTCTATGAGGAAAACGAGCAAGGAACTCATGAAGTTTTTTAATATCATGTGTTTGCAAAAAAATATCATCTATGTTCCACTGGACGTTTTCAGTGAGATGTTTGTTATTGAGAAAATAATATAATAAAAAATACAATAAAATAGTTCGAAAGAACTCGAGAGTTTTTTATAAACCGATTTGAGGAAGCAATGCCGAACAAATACCTGTTCGTGTTGTATGTTGCATGCAAAAACATAATATTGCATTTAAATTGTTGCCTGATGTATATAAGGCTTTATTATCAACAAAACAACTCATACGTGAAGTTGTTTTCAAAAGTTTGTATTGGCACGTGACGTCTCTTGTTTCCAAGAGTTGGATGTTTTGTTACTGTTTACAATTATAATAGTAGGGATAGGTATATTATTTTAATTTTATTTTCAAAAAATAAAAAAATTGCATATTAAGTTCTATGAGTAAGACACCGCTGTCGAGTTTGGACTAGAAAAAAAGTTGGCAATGACCTATATACATTCTAGATCGACTGATCCCACTTACTAATGTGACGTTGAGAAAATATTATAAGCCCTACTAATATAATAATAGTGAACGTTTGTATATTAGTTGGTATGACTATAATTATTAATAGTTATTATAATAAGTAGGTATATTAATGTTTGTCGCTTTTTTTTGTAAAAACCACCGATTGCCATGAAACTTAGTGTGTAGAAATTTGGCATGATACATAATACGTCTTTTAATTCTAGTAATAATTATCCTCGCCACCTTACTTCTATGTTCTTACAAAGACTATACGGGCAATCTTCATGCTTACCATCAGGCACTTAATTTGTTTGTCTTGTCATTTATTTCCCTAAAAAAACTCTATAAAGTAATATCGCGAGGCAAAAGCTATGACGATTATACGAATTTAAAAATTAATGCATTCATGAGTTGTTCTATAACAAACTACATCTGTGGCAGAAGAGCTTTTATCGGCGTAATTCGCTAAAATGAAACAGGTTAGGTGAAATTGATAAATGTTCTTCCCACTGCCTCCGTGAGAGTTGAGACGGAATCTACACGTACTATTGTTAAATGGCAGATATCGCATAAAACATTAACAGCCTTATTACAAAACGCGGACTAACGATTGTACTAGGATTAATCCACGTCTTAAACCAATTACTAAATGAAATCTTATTACAAAACCAGTTTTAATGCTAGTTCGGGGATTATCTTTGGTAACAGAGATAGTCTGCCGATGACCCTAGTTTAACTATAGTACTAACTTTGATTCGGGTACCATGACGACCAAATATAAGCAATAACGTCAAATAATTTGACACTTCGACAGTTTATTTTAGTAGTGTCTGACGTCTGTGCATTTGCCAATTTCAAGTTTTTATTTATTTAATTTATGGCCTTTAAATCAGTTTTAAATCTCTAAAACCGACTTTTGATAGTAAATAAATAAAGGTTTTGAGGGTCAGTATATCTAAAAATAAAGAAAACCGGGTAAAATTTAAAAAAAAATTTAATTTTAAATTTTGCGCGTATTATGATAAAATTGTCATGATTATTTTACGTTCCTTATCACGCATCTTAAAAAATCTTTAGCTATAACGGAACGTTTTTGAATGAATTATAGTACTTTTTTGTATTTTTATCTGTGTAAAATGACTAAGTTCTGGAACTAGCTAGTCCACGGTTGATCTTTGTTTTGTAATAAAGTCAAAGTACTAACCTTTAGTATGGTAACAAACTCGGATTTGTTAGTCCAGGTTTAAACCAGGTTTATCTCAATTTTTTGTAATAAGACTGTAAGTCATATTCTGATAAAACGATTGCACAGAAAAACTGTTATTTTATCCATCAGATTTAACCACCTGAGCAGTGATGTGCAACACTACTGTGCTCCGGTAGGAGGGCACTGTAGCTAGTGAAATTACTGGGCTAAAGAGCCTTAACATCTTATGTCTCTTGAGTAAGAAGCGTTGGTGCAGCGCACCTAGAATTGCACATCATTGTGAAATTCTGGGTAGCACTGTACTGATTATGGGCAGCGTTATCTCTTAACATCAGGAGAACGTCTTGCTCGTCTTCTTACTTCTCCACATAAAAAAAATTAAAAAAACATGTTTAAATTTTTACCGTGCTCTCACCAGCTTAGCTGTCTAAATATATCTTCATTATTTAAATATAATAATATAACATAACCTTTAACTAAAAGAGAATGAGATTTTTTTGCCTTTTCTTAATCGATTGCCCATTATTTATGTATTTAACTAAATCTCATTATCCGAGTATCAACAACGTACAAACATATACGACGTACCTACTCGAAAATTGGGTAACACTGATCGAAAAAAAAAAAATAGCACTCCGGGAGTGCCGGCAGAAGTGAAAACTTCAATATTAACGTTGTGTTTAATTATAAGTATAAAAATACTATCATTTATGAGGTAGAATACAATGTTTATTTATTGCGCTATCGTACACAAATATGACAATTTATATCTTGTTATTTATAATATTATATCGTTATTTATATATAACATTAAATTTTATCTCTCAGAAAAATCAACTTCCATCCATAATTTCGACGACTTTTACACCATCGTTATTATCAGAATCATCATCGCAAATTTTTACAACTGATACAATTGGTTTATGATAACTTAAGTAAGAAACAAACAGTTTTGATTCGAACCTATTTAAGTGTCTAATAAAAAAAATATAAAATATTAAAAAAAAATATCGGGCGCGCGCTTGTCTAAACCCCCTGTGCCGCCTAAACAGAGCAGCACACTCAGGCACGGTAGAAAGAGTGGGAGATACTAGTTCCTCTCCCTTCCCCTCGATCTTACGCTTTTTCGATCAGCATCACGTGACCCTGACGCTAGTTTGAAAGTTTTTACCCATACAAAAAAGTGCTCAGCGCCGCTAAAGAAGTTTTCACTTCAAAAATTCTTTAGTACTTACATGCGGCATCGGTTTTGTATTAGTATCGCGGTATCTATCTTCATTATTATAATCTGTGAGTATCCACTGATTGAATGCAGATCCGAGAAACGAGCCGTTTATTTATGCATGAGTCTGTTACTTCCTTCACCTATCTTGCGATAACCTCATAGCTAGTTGCTAAAAGAACGTCAGTTGAAATCAGGTAGTATGTCTCATTTATAAACAAAAACTAAGGTAATATTTTGGTTAGTTATAAAGATCAAATAAATGATTAAAATGCCTATAACAATGTTCACATGTATGAGTTATGCATCGACTTTACCTACAAGCCTACGACTTACGTGGGACGAGTTGCAGAAAATCTAAATAAATTCATTTTTTTCTGTAACACTTTCTACTTATCTCTCAAAATAATGTATTGTGTATTTTAAGAATATCTCTAGGAAATAGTAAAAAATATTCAATTTAGTGTTTACATCATTAAACTTAAAATTGAGTTAAATTTTATTAAATAATGCAAAAATTTTACTATTAAATTCCACATTACTTCAAATATTTCATTTAATGCAAATAAAGTAATTTCATTTCAACCCATACGAGTATAAGCCTTTCACAGTTAATGGTCGGGCCAATAAAACTCAAAATAATGACTTATTCACGAACATTTATACACCAAAATAATGAATTAACAAGCCATATCGAGTAATATATCACGGGAACTCCAAACAAATGCTCAAAAGCGTTTAAAACTTGTTACAAACAAAATTATCAGCGACAATGAATGGGCACAATCCAGTGGTTAAAAATGTATTGTCCTGAGTATTGAATACAATAATCCGGGAAGTCGACTACCCTCAAATTTGTTTAAATTAAATGAATATTGTTAATTTACTCCTTTTTAAAAAGAGGACTCTTTTTTGAAGTGACATTTTTAGGTGTAAGGGTTTCTATCAAAGGCAGAAGTTTTGTTAATGAGAGAAAATTTTGGGATAGAATTATTTTTTTTTTTTTAATTTATTTAGGTAAACCAACAATGACATAGTATGTAGGGTGTATGGGGTGCATGAAAGGAGCCTCCCCGAGTGGCGTATTAAGTAATCATATACGTCCGGCGCACCCTGGACAATCTGCGAGGATAGTTTAATCGGTAACGCAGATTGACTAATCCTTTCACCACGATATGGCTATAAACTCCCAAAAACGGCTCTTTTTAGAGCCAAAACAACAAAAAAGGCACTTTTCAGCGCCATCTAACATACAACTATCCAAATCTACCTTGACATGTATATCTGTCAACATAGAAGGGTTTTCAAACGACAAAGCTGAACTATTAGCTAACCTTTGTCGTGAAACCCAATGCCACGTCATTTGCGTCCAGGAAACTCACAGGGACTCACTAGCACCTCGTCCCCACATACCTGGTATGACCTTAATAGTGGAACTACCTCATCCAAAGCATGGCAGTGCAATTTTCACTAGACCTGAACTTTCTGTAAACTCTGCATCCACAATTTTGACAACAAACCATACTGAAATTCTTAGCATCGATATAGGAACCTGCTCCATCACATCAATATATAGCCCACCAGGTGAGACATTTGACTTTCAAGCTACAGAGGAGTTTGAACGCCACAATACACGAATTGTCCTAGGAGATTTTAATAGTCATAGCACTACCTGGGGTTACCAGCAACTGACGACAGCGGTGATTCAGTGGAAAGATGGGCTGAACTGAATAGCATGGAACTAATTCATAATCCCAAACTGCCAGCCTCTTTCTACAGTAGTAGATGGAAAAGAGGTTACAATCCGGATCTCATTTTCGTTAGCTCCAACATAACAAATAACTCGGTCAAAATCACCTGCCAGCCTATACCCAAAACTCAACACAGACCTATAATGTGCACAATTCAGGCCACAGTCAAACCAACTCTGGTTTCATTCCGACGTAGGTTTAACTTTAAAAAAGCAGACTGGGAGCAATATGCCGCGAAAGTAGACGAAACACTGGAAAACGTGACTCCTATTCCAGAAAACTACGATCAATTCGTAGACGCAATATGGAAAGTATCCCGTCAATGTATACCTCGCGGCTGTAGCACCGCGTACATCCCTGGCTTGGACCATAATACAGCCGATCTACTGACCAACTACGCATCCCTTTTTTCTACTGACCCCTTTTCTGAAGACACAATTTCTGCCGGAGAAGAGCTCATGTCGTTAATATCCAAAGGACGGCAAGAAAATTGGATTAACTTAGTGGAGTCCGTCGACATGACACATAATAGCAAAAAGGCTTGGGTCACCCTCCGCAAGATGACTAGCGACCCACCTCCAGCTGCGCAACCAGGTCCAGTAACAGCCAACCAAGTTGCCCACCAACTGCTCGTTAATGGCAAACCGCCTAACAAAATGCCTAAACGCAGGGAACCCCCACGATTAACAGACAATAGCCAAAACCCAATCAGCCAACCATTCACTCTTAATGACATTAAAACATGTCTTAAAGCTTTAAAAAATGGTAAGGCTCCCGGAGTAGATGATAATATAACTGTAGAACAGTTAAAGTATCTGGGCCCCATAGCTGTATCATGGCTCCTAGACATGTTCAATACATGTATCAGTAGCAGTAAAATACCTAAGAGATGGCGTAAGACAAAAATCACTGCCTTATTAAAACCAGGAAAGTCTCCAGACGATCCAAAAAACTTCCGTCCCATCTCGCTACTTTGCCATACCTACAAATTGTTCGAAAGATTGCTTTTAAACCGTCTAACAAGCTTGATAGATCCGAAACTTATTCCCGAGCAGGCTGGTTTTCGCCCTGGCAAGTCTTGCAGCTCACAAGTGCTGAACCTTACGCAACACATTGAGGATGGGTTCGAAAAAGGTCTTGTAACAGGAGCCGTTTTTGTCGACCTCAGCGCTGCCTACGACACAGTGAACATCAAACGTCTCCTAAACAAAGTAGCTGAGCTGACTGAAGACCCACTTTTTATAAAAATCCTCGCTGAAATGCTGCAAAACCGGCGGTTTCAAGTATCGCTTCACTCCCAAAAGAGCAGGTGGCGGACTCAAAAGAATGGTCTCCCGCAAGGTAGCGTGCTTGCACCTACATTGTTTAACATATATATACCAATGACCAACCCCTTCACCCTTTGACAAACCGCTTCATTTACGCCGATGATCTGGCGCTCACATCACAAGTACAAAATTTTGAAGAGGTTGAATCACAACTCTCAACAGCCCTTACACAACTTACGCAATATTACACTGATAACTCACTTCGGCCAAACCCGACTAAGACCGAATCCTGCGCCTTCCACCTGCGGAACTATGATGCCAATAGAAAACTTAAAATCCTGTGGGACGGCGTAAATATCAAACACAATGACACACCAAAATACCTCGGTGTCACTTTGGACCGCAGTTTGACATTCAAGGAAAATTGTCAAAAGCTGAAGTCCAAAGTGAGCTCTCGTAACAATAAACTACGCCGTCTCACCTCCACTCAATGGGGAGCATCACCTCATGTCCTTCGCACGAGTAGCATGGCCTTATGCTACTCGGCGGGCGAATACGCGTGCCCAGTATGGTCACGCTCTGCACACGCCAAGGAGGTCGATGTTGCCCTTAATGAATCATGTCGTTTAATCACCGGCACATTGAAACCCACTCCACTGGCCAGCCTATACTCCTTAGCTGGTATTGCCCCTCCAAGCGTACGAAGAGAGGTCGCTTGTTCTGTGGAGAAACACAAACAACAACAGGACACCAGACACCCACTTCACAACAGAACCCCACCGCCATCGCGTTTAAAAAGCCGAAACAGTTTTCTAAGACAGACCAGCCTGAATGCACGAGTTGCCCCAAAAGTAAGGCTAGAGCGATGGAATGACGCCTACCCATCCCTGTCACCTTACATCTCTCCCACAGAAAAACTACCACCGGGTAGCGAGCTTCCCTGGCCTGTCTGGAAGTCTTTAAATAGACTCCGGGCCGGTGTCGGAAGAAGCCGCGAAAACCGAGTAAGGTGGGGTTTCTCCAAGGACGACAGGTGTGATTGTGGTGCCGTCCAATCAATGGCACACCTCCTACAATGCCCAAGTTGCCCTACAGCTTGCACAATGCAAGACCTTTTCGAGGCCAATGATAACGCAATAACAGTGGCGACGCATTGGTCAAAGCAGCTGTAGGGTTCACATAATATTACAACTTATAGCCGATCGACTCGAAAAGAAGAAGAAGAACATAGTATGTAGTAATTATGTACTTATAAATAATAAAGAAACTTAAATTACTATGCCACCCACATCGTCTACCACCGATTACTACACAAAAGTTAGGGAGTTGGCAGCGGAGAGCATGTATTTCTATCTATATCTATTTAGTTACTACTTAAATTTTTTGAATTACAAAAAATAATATAAATTTAAAATTAAATAAATATCTCTAATCATGCAACCTAGTTGGTAGATAAGTACTAAAATATAGTATTTGGGTTACACAATATTGTCATTTGTAGTTTCAAGTTAAACATTTCATAATGCTAAGTTTATATTATGTTCTAGGCCGAGATACAATTATGTCCACAGAATTAAATTCTTTATTATATGTATGAAATAGCCGATGAAGTGGGGAACGTATGCCTGCTTGAGTGTGGCAACGTTTTGTTGCGAACAATTGTCCGGGTTTTCTACAATGATATCTGGTGGGTATATGATAACGAATTTTATTTACAAGCGGTATACAATCATATCTGTTATGGCATATATCATATAGGCACATTGCTTCTAATAATTTACGTCTATTCTGTAATGTTACTAATCCATATTTTACAAGTAATTCTTTATAAGGTAAATATTTATGATAACATCTGTAACACAGTACAGAAAAAATAATTAAAAAGTATGCAACTTTTTAATTATTTTTTCTGTACCATTTCCAAAAATTTATTGTATTTGTCATATAGTGGGTTCCAGATAGTCACTGCATATTCTATTTGGGAGCGTACCAGTGATTTATATAGATATAGGTAGGTGGATGTTCTTAAAAATTGCTTTGTTGTTCTCATAATGAATCCAAACATTTTGAAAGCCTTATTTATGATACTATCTATATGTATATCAAGATGTAATTTACTGTCTAGCATGATTCCTAGGTCTCTTATATACTGAATTTTTTCTAATGGCTCGCCACATAGACTGTATGTAAAAAATGATGTTTTCTTTTTTTTGAGAAACTAATGGCTTTACATTTATTAACACTTAACCTTAATTTATTATTGGAGCAGTAGATTGAGAAACGATCAAGATCTTCTTGGAATTTTACATGATCTGTTGTATTTTTAATAGTATGATATATTTTTAAGTCATCTGCATATAGAAGGAAATTACAGAATTTAAAGCAGTCTTGAACATCATTTATGAAGATGATAAACAATAATGGGCCTAGAATTGATCCCTGGGGAACCCCAGAGCTTATTTGTACTAATTCTGATTCAAAACCATTTAATACTACCCTTTGGGTTCGGTTAGTAACATAAGATTTAAACCATCGCCACAAGTTTCCTCGTATACCATTGAATGCAAGTTTCTCTAAAAGTATTTTATGGTCCACTCTGTCAAAAGCTTTTTGAAAGTCCGTATATACACTGTCCGTTTGTGTATTACTGTCCATACTTTCAGAAAGATAAGTTGTGTATATTAAAAGATTAGTGTTAGTAGATCTACGCTTAACGAATCCATGTTGTTGCGGTAGTATAAATTTGTGTATAGATGGATAGATCATATTATGCACGAGCCTTTCAAATAGCTTTGACAGAGCAGGTAAAATCGATATTGGCCTGTAATCCTCTACATTAGATTTGTCCCCCCCTTTGAACACTGGAACTATACGAGCAGATTTCCACACTTTTGGAAAAATTAGGGTTGAGTATTTGATCCTTAACATTTCCGTTGTTATTATATTTTCCACGATTTCATTCGCTAAGATTATGGGAAAAAATACTGGGCTTGTGAAACTTATAAGGAACATACTTCATCTAGGACATATTTATAATGTAACTTTAAATAACGATGAGTGTTATGTAGTGCAGCTATTTCAGCCCACTTTAAAAAAAAAGTCAAAAAAAATGTGCTTTTACATGTCATCATCTACTTTAGATTATATTAATTATATTATATTATATTTTTATGTTACCGCTAACATGCTATTAAACTCAAAGTTCAGCGATACAATATCGTCGGAATCTCTGTTTCAAAAATATTAATGACGTCGTTACTGCGGAACGTTTTCCAGTTTAGTCGTTTGTTCGATATAATCGAAGGGATAAATTACTATGAGACCGACTGCCAACTGCTACCCATTGTATCTAATTTACGACTGGGATGGCGTCCGACTTGCGGATAGTTTAAAAAAAAAAGGTCTTTTATGAGTTTGATATCCACTAATACAATAATGCAGAAAAGTAGACTGATCGCGTATGAAAAACACATTGCTGTTATCTGTGTTTCCCGAGATAATATTATACAACTTGGGAATCTTCGAGACAACTGTCTAGGCATATATTAATCTAAGCGAGGTCGTGGTCAAAGGCTAACCTATAAAGAATATAAAATCTATTACTAGGATAGTTACTAAAATACTTACTGTACTTGACTTCCTTATTTTATTTTCAAAAATAAAAAAGGAAATTTCTAAATTTGTTTTATTTTTCTTAAAAAAGGATTTAATTTTTTATGCATAATTTATAAAAGTACTGAAATCACAAGCATTTTCGCTTAGGTTTTTTGACATCTGTAATTTTGTGCATTTTTAAAGCATAAGTGGTTTGCATAAATAATATTTTACATTAGCTTTGTCTAGACTGGCTTGTATAAAAAGGCCATCAACCGCAAAAATCAATAAGGTTTCCTATTTCTTGAGAAATCTGGACGAATGTTATCGCGTTATACCCAAAACAAGAAATGAAAATGTTTGAATTTTTGTTTTTGGTTCGCATTGAAAGGATCCAGAGAAAATATCAAACAAAATTCTAAGTGAAAAATAATGTTTACTTGTTTTCAATTTATACTTAAGCCTCTGTTAGTAAACACGGTCACGACTTGTTTGCTTTTATGCTTAGTGTCTTTCAACATCTGCTTATTATTTTGTTGCTGAGATCTTTTCAATAAAATGTGTCTTACGATATTTGAGTCTATTTACATTTTCAAAACAAAAGATATAGCAGTATAAAATATAAAATTGTTTGATTAACTACATGTTAATTTGGAAACCAATATCTCCCAAATATCCAAGCAGAAGATGGAATCTAAGTTGGGATACATTCCTTTCTTCACTAAACATAGTGCTGCAACTTAGCCGCAATGACCTAATGACCTTTTGGGCTTTTGGTATAACAGATTTTGTTGAAAACTACTAATGGTGGCCAAACTCGGTTATCTAGATAAGGCTGAATTTTGCCATGTACATAAGTTATATTTTACTTATAAGAAAGTTTAAGTCTTACACCAAACTTCATCTTGACGTAACCCAATTTACCACCCAACAATAATATCTTAACAATTTACGCAAACAAAAAGTCAGCAACACAAATGTTTGCTCCGAAGTCTGTGAAGCAAATTTTCAAAATTACACGTCACAAGCGGATTCGTACGTCTTTAGTTGAGGAATTCATTACAAATTCAAAGTTTAAATTGCCGCTCGGAGCTACAACTCATCACCGTTAAAAAGTTTTCCATGAAAATAGCAGTTTCGAAGGCATATACGTCTCTCGGCTTGTGTTTAGTTTAATTAGAATGCTGCCTAATTCCGCCGAGTGTGTCTTTAATGACCTCAATGTAAAACTTAGAGAGAAGACAGCCGGCGTCGACTCAAAAAACTTCACCCCACCAACTTTGCTCATAGTGCCGTGTTAAGCTTCGTGTTACGGAAACTTCTTTTTTCACATTAAAATTCTATTTTATAACAAAGCGCTGCACGCGGTGGCGCGAATAAAGTTTTTATTTTATAACGGTTTGCAGTTTTTATTTTATTGCGAAGGTTCTAAACTATGGAGTGTCAACAGAAAATGGGGGAATCATTTTTATTGATTGACGGAATGGGTTTAGCTTGACGAGCACAATTTTATTTTAGTGGTACTATCTCTATCCGCCACAAAATTTGCATAACAAAATCTGCTGCATTTATGGGAATAAAAATAACGCCAAGGCTTTATTGAAAACCATAAATACAATAGAATGAGCTTGGAAAATTACACATTAGAGAAAAAGTTTTACAATTGACGGTCTTATCGCTAATAGGGATCTCTTCCAGACATCTAGCGAAATGACAAAAAATTAGAGCAATGGTTGCTAAGCTATTATTATATGTATCTATAGTTTATTTTTCGCATAAAAGAAGAATACACTACTCTAAGTTAGATTACCTACAGCGGTCTGTAGGTTTTCACCTTGAGCACTCCAAAATATAGGTTTAATCCAATTATTTACTGTTTGAACAATTACTGGATCGTCCACTGGACCTTAATGTGTTTACCCAAATTAATGGTTATAGCCGCTGTTCCGTAGTCTAGACTGTTTCTTTGATTTTATTTCAGCAGAAGGTACTTTTATTAACCTCTCAGGTCCAAAAACATCGTAAACTATGTCTTATGAAGCTAGTGTACTGACTGAAGAAATAAAGGGAGACATCGCGTTCAAAAAGATTTTACGATGCCGTGTAGTTGCACACTAAATAATATGTTTAATCTATCAGAGAAAACCTTATTATAGACATACCATCAACGAATTAGGGAAATAACATACCATTCAATTATAACATTATCAAAACAATAGAGGTGGGTGGTTCTTTAAAAAGCAAGTAGGTAAGCAGTAAGCACACATTTTTTTTTTGATTTATTTATGTCAAACATGTATTTATTATAGTTTTGATGACATATTATAAGTAGTTTTGAAAGTAGCGCTAGTGCATATCCCATGATGGTATTGCAGGTCGTATAGTGGGTGGGTACCATGAACTCTTTACTTTAAAAAAATCCGTCTTACTAATTGAATTTAATACACTTTTTTACAATAGTGGTGTCTGTTCTTATCAACGTAGTGTGTAAATGTGCAGTGAAACTTTATAGTCAGAATAATCCTTGTAGTTTTGGTCCAAGTTGTCTAAACTTACCAAACTCAGTAAAATTCTGTAACGTGTTCAACATTGAAGACTTAAACCATTCGCTCGTCACTGACTCTTAAAGTTTAAGGTTTATGTGCCAAGCTGTGCTGTTCTTAGATATTTGACTTGCACTTCATAAATAAGCCAAATAGCGCATCCAAGTGTAGTTAAACTTTTATATCTTCACTATCTACTACTATCTACTGACATGGTATCTTAAGTTTCTTACATACATATGTAATACATGTACTCGTATATATCTATATATTTTAATAGTATATAATATGTAGGTATTTATTTTTAGAGTATATAATATTTATTGTGTTGCATTATGTATGTATTATATATATAAACAATAAATATTTAAACATCTTTTATCTCGTAAATTTAAACAAACCACCTAACCCATGTGAATTACAATTGCTCTCCTCTCCTTGCACGGTTGTCTGGAAGAGATAGCTATTAGCGATAAGACCGCCAATTGCAACACTTAGTTTTATATTATAGTTTTAAGTTGTTATTGTACATTTTTGTGTTTCAATAAAGGATTATCTATCTATCTACATGTCACTGTACACGTTGGAGAGTACGTAACATTATTTCACAGATATTATGCGAATGTTAAAGATTTGAGGTGATTGATCAGTCGTATAATATTATGGTAATTAGTGAACCCGTGCGCATTTCGTCGCGCTAAGTAGAAAATATTAGTGTTTCTCTAATATCTAATATATAATGCATGTTTTACAAATATAAACCTTTTTCTTGAAACACTCTATCTAATAATGAAAACCACATCAAAATCCGTTACAAAGGGACAGATAGGCGCAGGAAGCAACTTTATTTTATACTATGTATTGATTTCTCAATAGGTACTAAAGGACCTATACGAGCTTCGTAAAATATTTTTTAATAAAAATTCTTTCAACCTTGTAAGGTCTTTGGTTGGGACGGTCTTAAAGAAGCACTTCAATTCAAACTCCATATTTAATTACTAAATGATTCCATCGTCTATTCACAGAGAAGTTGAGTTCAACCATTTTTAAATTGCACCTATCATGCACCATCAATAAATGTTTCTGACGTCTATAATAATAACGAATTATCTACAATTTAGGCTGATCTCACACTAGGAGTACGTACGGCATTTGCGTTTCTTGAGCTTGGGAACGACGCCTGGCGTGAGCGTTGCGTTGGCTAGGTCCATAATTATAATCATTGCCTTGTTATTACTATTAATTAATTATTATCAGAATAAATTACAAGAATCGCCATTAGGTACTAGTGTAATGAACCGCCATCATTTTTGTAACGGACAGTTTTTACTACAATTTGCTGTTAAAGTTACTATATGTCCAATGTCCTTGTAGCGTTTCCATTATTCCAGTAACTAAAACAATCCAAAGCAAAAGACCTATAAATAATTCATAACAATATCGCTTTTAACCAGCAGTCATGGCATTATTACGCCATCTCTAGTATTGGCACGCCACCGGCTTTCCATATGCCTGTGTTTAACTTAATAGCTCTATTACTTTAATGACAATGCATGAATCGAACAATTTTATAATACAGTAAAATCGAGGGTAGTTTGTGCATTTTATATCACTTTTATTCCATTCCTTGGAGATAATAGCTTCTAACTCCAATCAAAGAGTTGTTAAATATGAAGATTTAACGACACCGTGTGGGGGCATAATTTTAACTTTACATTACAAGTAGGTAGGACGGGATTACTTGGCTGAAAATTATAATTGGTTTAATTACCTACAGCAAACATATTTTTTTGAGGAAAATTCTTAATTTATGTACCTAGCATATTTTTAAGGAAAAATGTGTTGATTTTATAAAACAAATTTAATTAAGACTGTGTAAAAAATTAAGTTAATAAACTAAACGAATTACGAGCTCAAAAATTTGTAATACAACTTTTAATGTTGAATTCATGTACTTATTTCAAAATTTAATTTTTATTTTATTTTAATATTGAAAGTTTTCTGTAACTTTTTGCAAAACATTTTAACATTATCAACTTAATCAATCGAGCTATATTTTGGTATGTAAGGAAGTTGAATTTAAGAACTTGTAGTAAATTGTAACAAAAAAATTACAGAGAGTAAGTGAGACCGCAAGGCGGCACGAGTTCGATAAACCTTTGGATTGCATTCATATTTTTCAAAATTCAACACGCTAACCTTATTCTTCTTTCCATAAATTAGTCAGAAGTTCTGACATTCAGGTCAACATGGTTAAAAACTCGAAAACTCAGGACGTTGGAAACAAAACCGGACTTGATCCACTTTTTGTTTTAAATTTAGATGCAGTCGGGGCACGAAAGCGTAGACACAGTTGAAATATTTTACGGTTGACTTTTTGATGAAATAAAAACGACTTTGTAACATGGAAGTGCATTATTCAAAAATATTTTATGTGCTTAGCTTGCACGCTCTAAGTGCACGATATTTTAAGCAACGTCCTGTCTAACCATACGAATGGGTTACTTTACTTTAAAATACTTAAACGATAAATAATATTCACAGTTTGCGTGATATTCAGTGCGGGTAACCAAGTTTATTATATTTTTTTTTAATATAAATTGAGCGGCAAACAAGCAGACGGCCCGCCTGATGTTGAGCGGTTACCGCCGCCTATTGACCCTTCCAACACTAGAGATGCTATCAGAGCGTTACCGGCCCTTTATGAATTTGTATATAAACTGTCTTATAGTATTTTAAAAATATTTCTTACTTTAAATATTTCCTTTTGTATTTTCTTTTTATAATCATACCTAGTAGCTAATTTTGCCGCATTAAAATACAGATTATAACCTATATTAAAATCAGCGTAATGTTGTCGCAACTATATTGCTGATCAACCACATCAACATCGTTGAATCATCATTCTTGTGTCATCATCGTCTATTATTGTAATATCAGTCCTGTTCCATTCCCAGGTTGTCTGTTAGAAATTGCCTAGTGCGATAAGACCGCCGATTGTTTACCTAGCATTTAGATATCTAGCTCAGTAAGTTTCTATGTAATTATTTGGTATGCAATAACGTATTATTCTATCCTATTCTTGTGAAGAGCAAATAAATTTCAACCTACTCTAAGTTTAAAGTAGATAAATCAATCTACATTGAAACAAAGAACACAAGTCTCGCATTGAGAAGTCACATAGCACAAGACATTGTAGACTAGAGTGAGGATCCCCACAAGGGGAGACCGGGAATGGATCAAAGTGCAAAAGTACCTGCCCGTCACTCTGAGCCGACACTCCTCTGGGGATTCTTTCCAGTGTACCTCTACCAATGACAATGTCATTAGACTTCGAATCTCACGAAGATCGAAATTCACTGTGAATGATTTTAAGTTCTTCTTTTAGTTGAATAGCTATAGAATATTACATCATAGATTTAAAAAAAATAGGAAGATGTTGACGTTTCTGAGATGGACCGCTTCAATTAAGCCCATGGGCCTAATTTAAGAGCGGAAAGTTATGCCTGACACAATTTTACTTCGGCGCGAGTCGGCGCGGCAACCGACACTTTCCGATCCCACAGGCCCAAGTATGGCATGGCAACGATAGCGCTATGGTGCATCCTCTCATTTTCTTTTAAGCTAAGTATTTCGAGTAAACTTTTATTAAAGCTGCTTTGTCCAGTAATATGCCTCTATTTTCCAGCTTTTTCATTTGACTCTAAAGAGGTTTCAACTATGCAAGTTGTAGTGCAGCTAGTCTCGAGTTGCTTTTAAATTTATGTTTTTGTATAAACGTTGGACTAAATAATGCTGGTATACGGTACATTAGGTACAAAATAAAATTAGTTTAATTGTGTAGGTATTTATTACTGTTAGTATAATTTGATTTAAATCAGTAAAATTAAAATAATAAAGCAGTATAAAATTATGCACTCAAGTTGACATATTCACTCAATATGTACCAATGCTGGAATAATTTAACCTGGTTATGTTTACTGCTAACTTTGCAACAATTATTGTGCAAGCTCATAATAATATTATTATGATTACATTTCTCTTCTAGTGATAAATATTAAAAAAATAAGACCCTGGCAGTTGTCCAGTTACTGCTCAGTAGAAGAAAAAAAATTAGTGCTCAATATTATCTTAATTTTAAGAACTCATACGACGTCCAGGGTTATAAATCAACGTATGTGACCCACTCCGTCTTACTGTGAAACATTGCCCTGCACCCTGCGACTGTTACGGTGTAAAGTTATGATTTAAAGCTTGATATTTCTGAGACATTCATGAGGGTTGTATTTATGGGATAAAATTTAATAGAAAATATATAATACATAACTTAGCAGTTAAAGTTTTGTTCTCAACTGAACTTTGCATTTCTTTTTTTTAAGTGTGGTTTCAGCACTACATAAATATACGAGTGTATGGCATAATTATTTTTCCATACCTAACCAATATCTTTAAAAATAAATAAACTATACTCGGATTGAACAAAGAATATCCTTTTTGTAAACAAATGAGTTCCCACACCAAAAAAATATTAACTAATAGAAGATTTCTCAAATTAAAAGGATTTTAAAAAATAAATTAGCTGTATATATTTTTTCATATTCAAAGAATAAACACTATCAAAATTATATTTATTATATTTTAAGCACACAGATTTAATTGTTTTATTAATTGTAAAAAATAAAGAAATATTTGGTAGTAAGAAAATATTGAGACTGGTATCACAGCAGGGGTCAATTCTGAACAACGTCACTTGCACTGAGCATATAAATAAGAGTGTCAACTCCGAAGAAAAAAAATGAAATCGCCTAATGTACTGAATTCATTGGAGTCACCTTACCAACCTAAAAGTAAAATGTAAATTTGATTTCTGATGTTGCCTGCACTGTTGTATGACATTAATTAGTGATGGGCAGTGTCGATTGTTAGTGATGGCCAGGTCGATAAAAATATATCGATAGTCGGCGCGACCGGGTCGGGAAAATTGATGATTTTATTATTTATTTTATAAATAAAGAAAAGTCATGTTATTTCAAAATAATATTTTAATATAATTTATTAATGCTGTTTTTACAAATAATGTTCCAATGAGTAATAAAATATACACAAATATTGTGAACAATAAAATTACATAACGTATATTTTATTATACAGTAAACCGCAAGCAGTTATAATACAGGAATCAGGAATAAATAATAATAATTTTGTCAAGAATGGTCTTATCGAATCTTATATCTATAAACTACTACCAAAAAACTTAACATAACTTAACCCGTCCGACTAAGTTTTTCAATGGGCCGAAAAACAAGCTCAGGATCTTCTACGACTCTTAGCATCTGCATCTGTAAAACATAAAAGGTAATTTTTAAACAACGAAGTAAGAAGGCCAGCAAGACGCTCTTTCTGTACATAAACTCGCCCATTCATTCATTTGGGGTGTCATTTTACTTAGTCGGACAGTGTTGAGTGAAACGGAAATACTCAATCAAACATGTGCAAACGAGATGGACAAAACGAAGGAGTACTTATATAATTTTAGGGAACTAAATAATAACTTAGATATCAACATTCTATTTCTTTTAAACCACATACTGTTACGTTTCAAGTTTGAAAGACAAAACAAGATCTCTCCAAGACCTTTAATTCCTTCTATGACACCGTCAGCCTCGGACGAGTATTTTCCGAGATATTGACGTTTCAAGTTTGACAGCTGTCATCTGAAATGAAGATCTCTCGAAGACCTTTAATTTCTTCCATGACACCGTCAGTCTAGGACGAGTATTTTCCGAGATATTGACGTTTCAAGTTTGACACCTGTCATCTGAAATAAAGATCTCTCCAAGACCTTTAATTTCTTCTATGACACCGTCAGTCTAAGACGAGTATTTTCCGAGATATTGACGTTTCAAGTTTGATAGCTGTCATTAGAAATAAAGATTTTTCACTGGGTACGTCTCTGTTCTATTAATAGTGTCATAATAGGACTACAGGATTAGCTAACCACGACCACGACCACGGAACTGACCACGGATAAAATAAAAATTTGTCATTGGACATTTTTACGAATGGACGTTTTTCATGAAGGGACAATTTTAAAATTGGACCTTTTTACGATTAGACATTAGGATGTGTGAGCGGCGGGTAAGTTGTACTTTTTACGCCCCGCCCATGTAGTTGTACTTTGCGTTGAATGACTTTTTGAATTGAGTTCTGCTTCTATTACATCCCTAGTTCGTTGGAGTCACAAGATGTTTAGACTCTTCAGCCCAGTAATTTCATTAATTACAGTGCTTTCCTACCGAAGCACAATAATGTTTGCACATCACTGCTCAGGCGATAGAATAACTGGTGTTGGGGAAAAAATGCCTACTCCAAAGCAATTGGTGGCTGTTTGTGACTTATAACTTACCTGTTTTCATCCAAAGGAAATGATGTGTAGAATGCTGTTGTTGATTCCATACTATATAAGATTTACCACACACTACACATATGCGGTGTTATGCGAGAGTTCCGACTCATGATGAGCCGATAACTCTTCAGTCTCTTCGTGAAATAGGCACTAAGAATTACGAACTTTAACTGTACGAAATGAACCAAAAACTATAACAAACTAAAATCTATTGAATATAAACTAAAAACACGGCTGTCCAGTCCAGAAATTCGAATGTTTAAAGCAGAAAAAAAGATAATTTTCTCAAGTTACATAATATCAACAAATAACAATGTCATATGTTGAATTTGTCAATTTTAAGTTTGTTTTTTTTATTGTCAATGTTCAAAGGTCAAAGGAGGTGTGTATAAGAAAAAATAAACTATTTTTTATGTTGGTACTTGCTTCCTTGCGTTGGTAACGTGACTCCAATGAATCTCATACATTTTTTCAATGTATGGAAGTTATTGGAGACTGGTCACTTGAGGGCCGGGCGTTAGGTACCACCGATGTTGTAAACATGAATAACTGTCTGAATTTTTAATCACTGTGTTAAATTTTCTTAAACTACCAGGAATTGCATAAGCTAAGTCCATTAGGGATCATTCAGAAAAAAACCTGAAGTCAAAAAACTTCTAGCACTTCGCTGAAAGCTCACACAAATATCTCCTGAAAAATTCATTTTTCCTAAAACCTTGCTCATTTTCAGCTAAGTAAAAAAAATGCAAATTACAACAACATTACAAGAAATTCTGACAGGGCCCATAAAAAGTTCGCACGGTGTGAACTTCCCGTTTGCATATTCATGACGCGAACTCACTCGGAAGTTTTTGGTGAGAAATTATGATAATAATTTTATACTAACTTCATCCGTCTCGAGATTTCATAAATTAGGGAGTTGTATGGGCGACGGGTTCCATGCGGTCTGTAGGGTCTCTCTCACACTGAGAGCATAGTTGCGCTACACTTCTCCTGAAATTTTGATGAACTTATAAAAAGGAAATGACATCTCAGATTAGAGGAAACAAGTGGTGAGACTACATTAGATATACCTACTAGACCCGTTCCTAGGGTTGTTCCACCTCTTAAATGCGTTACCATCTTTGCCTAAGATCAGACAAAATGTTGTTTAAGGCATAGTATATAGTGACTTAAAAAGGATACCTATGTATATAGTCAATAATTGTTAGATATCAATGGATACTATTTTCAAAGGCGAAGATTTTTGAAATAAGTAGCGACTACGTGATACTGAGACGATTCGACTGGTGCCTCGGCCGGGCTAAAAACCGCTATGAATGAGCACCTTATATTTTGACCAAGGGCTAAATATCGCGCGCGATACTACGCTCCCAGTGTGACAGACACCTTACGCGCGGTTCTTCAAGCGTGCTGGTAAATTAATTTAGATACCTACGGATGGAGTTCACTTCCCGGCTGAGTTTTAAATTATCCGTGGCGACACTGAGTTTAGGTCTGCGGAGGACGCCGACGGGTTAACGTTGCTATCATTATGATAAGATTCATGAGATCTGCGACGATTTTCGGGTTTGTGATAACCTAAATGAATTACTTGACTACCTAGCTATATTATTTGCTGCTTACCTTCATTAAAAAGTGTCTATTTATTGTACAATAGAATAACAGCAAAGCAAAATTGAACTGACTGACTCTATCACACACAGTCCAAACTGCTGAACGGATTCGCTTGATATTTGGAATATAGATAAATTTTATGGTGGAGACTTCCGCTAAGAAAGGATTATACCACACGGGCGAAGCCGGGAACACAAGCTAGGACCTAATATTAGTCAAGGACAAGCGCTTCATTATCCTGACGAGCGATTCTAATGAGAAGTCGCACGTATTATAATATAATTGTTTGCACCCTACACTAGACTCCAGACGAATCTCTTAAACTGTCTATTAACCGCCTCGCCGGCACCGAACAGACTCACTGAATAGGAAAATTCATTCTTCAACAATAAAGAGAATATTTATTAATATAATAGGTACTTATGGAGAATGCATCTTGATGCGCGTCATCTGCAGACTTTCTCAGTTAGTCGCTTCATAATATTTTGAGGAAAATTGGAATTTAGTAAGAATATAAAGAAATTGTGGCTGTCCACAATTTTATATCCTACTTTCTTTAAACACTGATCAAAGGAATGTTTTTGCAGTGTGGATATGTGTATTATTTATTTACTCTTAACGCTTAAACCATGTGTTAAATTTGGTATTTTATTTTGGTATTATTATTATTTATATCAAAGGCTATAAATTTGGCTAAAAATTAAAGTTACTAGTTACAATCAGAAAAAAAACACAGAACAGAGTGGAACAGCGTTATTATACTTTTAAAATACTATTCATACCTAACATATTTTATCTCTTTAAAATTTGAAATTTTCATTGTTGCAAAGAAGTTTAAAAAGTACTCAATCTACTATATAAAAATAAGTCGGGTTTTCCTCCCTGACGTTATAACTCTAGAACGCATGAACCGATTTCCACGGTTTTGCATTCGTTGGAAAGGTCTCGGGCTCCGCGAGGTTTATAGCAAAGAAAATTCAGGAAAAATTTCAAAAGAAATAAAAAAAGTAAAAATAATATAATAATATTCAATTGGAAACCACGCGCGTATTGGGCAAATGTCAACAGCAGGCATTTGTCTTTAAGGTGGTAATGGCCGTGTCGGCGCGGAGGATATTGATAAGTTTTATTGCAACCTTATTTCGAATTAATACTGGCAACGTAGCAGCCAATGGCTCTCCTTGGATGAATACAAAAAAAAAGCGTGTTCTTGGGCAAATTTTTATTAAATTTCAACAGCAGGCATTTGTCTTTAAGGTGGTAATTTGAACTGTGTAAATTATGTGGATCGTGAATTTGAGGTTAAATAGGGATGAAAATAAATAAAATAAATGAACGCTAATCAGAGCGCGTGACGTCACACCATTGGCTGGACCTTACGCTTCCTATGAAATGTTCCTAATTTCGATACATTTTAATTATTCATAACATAAAAACCACTGAACCGATTTTGATGCAACTTATACTGTGCCCTTAGTTGGTCCATACTTAAACCAAAAATAAAGTCAATAACTAAAATGTCTCATAAAGAAATTACACATGAGAAATTATGAGGTGTTAAAAAGTTATTTAATATGCTAACTTTTAAAATTTGCGATAGTGGCGCCCCGCAAAAAGAACTCCTTTCGTGAAAAGCACTCTACCACAGATAAAAGAATACTAGACTCTACCTAGCAGTTACGGTTTCCGATTGAGCTGAAATTTCGCATACCGGCAATCGGATGACAATGCAATAATTTTATGACATGGAAGTGATCTGAAGTCTGATGATGGAGCTGAAAGGTGGTCATAGGAACCGCGTAAACAAAAGACAAAACCTCATGGAGTTTGGGTCCATTTGATTCGTCTTTACGAGTACTTCGATACTATATAGTAATCAGGATCTGATGATGGAGCTGGAAGGTGGCCATAGGAATTCCGTGATTAAAAGACAAAACCCCATCGAGTTTGGGCTCATTCGATTCGTCTTGACGTGTACTTTGATACGATATAGTAACCAGGTCTGATGATGGAGCTGAAAGGTGGCTATAGGAACTCCATGATAAAAAAACAAAACCCCATCGAGTTTTTGCTCATTTGATTCGTCTTGATGAGTACTTTGATAAGATATAGTAACCAGGGTCTGATGATGGAGCTGGAAGGTGGTAACAGGAAACGCGTAATTAAAAGACAAAACCCATCGAGTTTGAGCTTATTCGATTCGTCTTGACGAGTACTTTGATACGACATAGTAACCAGGGTCTGATGATGGAGCTGGAAGGTGGCCATAGGAACTCCATGATAAAAAGACAAAACCCCATCGAGTTTGGGCTCATTTGATTTGTCTTGATGAGTACTTTGATAAGATATAGTAACCAGGGTCTGATAATGGAGCTGGAAGGTGGTAACAGAAAACGCGTAATTAAAAGACAAAATCCATCGAGTTTGGGCTCATTTGATTCGTCTTGACGAGTACTTTGATACTATATAGAAACCAGGGTCTGATGATGGAGCTGGAAGGCAGCCATAGGAACTCCGTGATTAAAAGTCAAAACCCCTTCGAATTTGGGTTCATTTGATTCGTCTTGAGGAGTACTTTGATACTATATAGCAACCAGGGTCTGATGATGGAGCTGGAAGGTGGCCATAGGAACTCCATGATTAAAAGACAAAACCCATCGAGTTTGGGCTCCTTTGATTCGTCTCGAGGAGTACTTTGATACGATATAGTAACCAGGGTCTGATAATGGAGCTGAAAGGTGGTAACAGGAACCACGTAATTTAAAGTTAGCATTATTACACGATATCATTTTATATTGCTAAAACTTAAATTATAATAAGGCGAATTTGTATTTTTGTCGAATTTCGTCGTTACACGGTCTTTTATATTATTATTATTCTATTTTTAATACCTAATATTAAAAAAGAAAGGATTAAACGTTAAAATGTGATTACACAAAAAAATCACATAATGATCCGCAGAACCAAACGCCCAAACCCAAACCCAAAGTTCCCAACAGTTCAAGTTCTTTGGGTTCCGCTTCAAACTGGGACCTCGCGGCCCAATTTCCGTTAAACCTTAGACTTTAGACCTTAGACTTTTTTTAAAATATCCTAATACAAGAACTTTAACTTTAAGTCGAAAAAATACACCCGTTTATCCTTCAAAAAATGTTTTGACCCTCTGAATAAATCAATATTCATAGAGAACTTGCCGTTACCCTATGTTTATGAAATTTGGCATACCTTAACATATATTTTAAATACGGGAAAAAATCTGAAAACTTTTAATCTACTATATAAAAATAAGTCGGGTTTTCCTTCCTGACGCTATAACTCCAGAACGCACGAACCGATTTCCACGGTTTTGCATTCGTTGGAAAGGTCTCGGGCTCCGTGAGGTTTATAGCAAAGAAAATTCAGGAAAAATTTAAAACGAAGCCATCTGGTGGCGAAACGGAGTTCGCCGGGTTTGCTAGTGATATTATAATAATAATGTCATTGAGTAGTTTTTGCCTGATGCATTTTAAATGAGTTTTACACAAAATCAGCTTGATAAAGAATGCTTGTTTATCGAGTGCAAATACCTCAGCAGTATCAATAACCGACGGAGCTCAATATGCTATCAACATAATACCCAAATCTGGCAATGAAAGCCTGAACTTCCCGCCCATTCACGCGCTCCAACAGCCTAAACAAAAGACGGTGTATGGGAAGATTTATGAACAATTCACGACGCTATGATATGGGGTACCTATTCAAATCCTCTGAATTCAGCTACCTACTTGTACCAGATGATCTACGTCCGTAGTACAATACAACTGGCACCTACATTATTATCCGCGCTCAATTCAATTTTCGTACGTGGAAGATCAACAATTTAAGTCTGTGAATTATGGATAAAGTAATTTCAATGTCTTAAATAGGCTTAGGGCTTTTTGAAGTAAATTGTGAGTTTATGGATTGTTTCAGTAGATATGGAGAATACTTCTATAATGCGTTTATACGATTAATCCTATTTTATGTGATGAAGTAGAAGACGAGCTCTCCTGATGTTAAGAGATAACGCTGCCCATAATTAGTACAGTGCTACTTAGGATTTCACAATGATGTGAAATTCTAGGATTACACCAACGCTTCTTACTCAAGAGTCATAAGATGTTAAAACTCTTTAGCCCAGTAATTTCACTAGCTACAGTGACCTCATACCGAAGCACAGTAATGTTTGCACATCACTGCTCAGGCGGTAGAATAACTGGCACAGTTGGGGTACCTCCTGCAAAGGAAGTCTACCCCCGGTAAAACTCCACTCAATTAGTATCCACTCAATGCTAGAGATAGGCGAAAATTTTGTATTACAACCTTGGTAACTAAGAACCTAAGAAATAGCTGTCGATTACCGCACGCATATTAACAAATACAGGAGCTTTTTATTACACGGATCACGCGATACAGTGATTCCACTAAAAGCGTCTTAGAATAGGTAAGGAATAGGTGGGCCTTTCAAGAAATGTTACAATATTTTCTAGACTGAATTTTTAACATTCCGGCAGCGAAGCGCGCGCTCGAGTTCTTTAAATGATCATCATTTTTCAGATGCTGTAAAGAAATGGTCTCTGAATCTATTAAGAAAATCAAAGATATTAGAAAAGAAGATGTTTTTATGTTTAAGTCATAGCTGCCACATGTTAATACTATTTTTAGTTACACTACACCAATTAACTCTACTTTTTTTGTATCCATTTTTGTTTTACGAGAATATTATACTTGATTTGATATTATAAAAAGAAAGATAGACCTGCATCCCAAAGCTCAGACAGACTACCCGATAAAGTTATTAAGGTTTTATCTGAGACCAACAGAGTAGGTTAATTATTTTGGATATCGCCGCGACGAGACAATGCACTTCCTACTATTTTCGTTTAATAATATTTTTTTGCCGTTATTGATGCCGTTTAACTAGATCTGCCTAGCGCCTATCTCCTAGAACCAATTTCAGTAACAAAGGAGTAGGTATATCACCACGCCATCAATCTCAAGAACAATCTTCACCTTCAATATAACTTATGCAAACAAAAGTATATTGCCGTTTTCTTAGGATATCACTATACACTGAATTAATACGTAAATAGAACGGCTATAATAAGTTTTATAAACATGCACTAAAAGGTGATATAAACAGCAATCGACATCTTTAAGGGTGAGTTCTTGCATGCAATCTTTCGCTCGATATGACTAATTTTGAAATATAAATTTGTCGAATTTATTTTTTAAAAATGTGTTTTAGTGTATCTGTAGATAAAATGCTTTAAACGTAGGTAGTTAGTTTTCCAGTTTTATACTGAAAAATAGCAAAAACTTTCCTAAATACAACAATAATTGACATATCGTGCGAGCGAGAAAGTCGCACATAAATATAAGACTTATGTGGATTAGCGTTGGTGGTTCTAAACTACAAAGGTTTAAAACTAGCCGATCTAATATAATTAAGCTACTTGTGTCACTACACGTCGAAAAATGCTAACACACAAGAGGAGAATGTGCCATTTTCCGGGACTCAGGTGTCCTTTTTTCGTCGCTTAAAGAGAAAATGTAATGAGCGCCTTAAGTTTCACCTGTTCACGTGTGAAAGCGTTGTTTATCCAAGAATGTGTTAATATTAACAAGATACTTCTACATGCCAGTTTTATTTTTTGTAATGGATGTTGAGAGACGGTGACGAAAAATAGCTAATATTTTATTTATACAATGAAGTGAGAAGACGAGCAAGACGCTCTCCTGATGGTAAGAGATAACGCTGCCCATAATTAGTACAGTGCTACCGAGCGCACTGCACCAACACTTCTTACTTGAGAGTCATAAGATGTTAAGACTCTTCAGCCCAGTAATTTCACTAGCTACAGTGCCCTCCTACCGAAGCACAGTATTGTTTGCACATCACTGCTCAGTCGGTAGAATAACTGGCACTGTTGGGTACCCACCTAGTCGACCTCCTGTAAAGGAAGCCTATCTCCGGTTGATAAATTTAAAAATCTAAACATAATATACTTCTAAGATGAAAGAGTGACTACTGACTTATCTTTCAACACACAGCCCAAACCAAAATTCTTGATTTTTGAATAAATTTAAATAAACACAAATATTATACTTTAAAAGAACAAGCTTTTATTTAAAAGGCTTATCCCTTGCAAAAATAACTTTAGTGCTTGAGAGGTAATAAATATTAATATAGAGCTACAAACTTTTTACAGTAATAAAATAGAATGGAATTGAATAATACTTTATTGCAAACCAAAAATGTATAAAAGTAACTTATTACTAGATGTTATTATATTATTAGGTTAACAATCGGCGGTCTTATCGCACTAGGCAATTTCTCCAGTTATATTGGGGTAGGTTTTTCTTTGCATAGCAATGCAAAAGTCATTTTTCTCAAGTATCGTAAATAATCAAATGAAAAGATATTATTGAGATACATTTTAAAGTAAAAAGTAAAAATAAGAATTAATTTATTGACATACAAAAAAAATACAGCGACAAATAGTAAAAAACATCAAAGAAAAAATAAAAAAGCATGCATAAGTTCCTTAAACTAAAAAAGTATATGCCTAATATAGATTCTGCTACTTTAGTTAAACATAATTTTGTAGGCAATTACCTAAATATAGTTTCACAAGTGCAAAAAGAAGCAGATAGACGACCTTTATATGGGTTAACCGCTTGTGGAGTACAGCGTAGATTTCGATAATCTATTTTTGGTCCCCCGATGGCTTCAATAAATCATTTCCCAATGTTTTGCCTCCAGTCTCTATATTTGCGAGTTTATCTTGTTTCGATTTAGGATTTAGATGTGAGCCTGCATACATTACTGGAACAGTTTTTGATATCTTTAGAAGTTTTAGGCGAGGGTATTTTGCTGCGATTTGAATATCTTTGAATATCAAGTATTATGTGATCGTAATAAGGTAGTGTCTTAAAGTTTGTAAATATTAGGTATATTTTAGAAAGGTCTGCGTCTTTTGGTACAGATATCAAAGTATTTTTGTTAATATTCATATAGGGTGATGCAAAATTAACTAGGTACACATTTTTGTTTTAGACAAAAAATAAAATATTTTTATAATTACCTAGTGTTTTGAAATTTAAAATACTGTACGACGCTGTACCGCGCATGTCACCCTGACACAAGAAACACTAGTTGTTGAACCTTGTCATGAATATAATAGAAAACTCTTTATTGTTCACACAAATACAACAATATAAACGATTTTTAAAACTATCGCGAGTGTTCTCCATAACTAAAAACAAAAACGGCACAACTCACGTCTAAAATTGTCGAGAATATCTCGACCACGGTTTCGGACAATTACGATGTCCTTCATCAGGAGATCACGCCTGCTGCAGTAACCGGCAAAACCGGCGGTGAGCGCCGGTTACTGCAGCAGGCGTGATCTCCTGATGAAGGACATCGTAATTGTCCGAAACCGTGGTCGAGATATTCTCGACAATTTTAGACGTGAGTTGTGCCGTTTTTGTTTTTAGTTAACAATATAAACTTAGAACATGCCCAGTTATCATGCCCAGTTATTCCGCTGGTGCCCAGTAAATTCGCTGTCCAGAACTCAGCAGTCCCTGTAGGTAGATTAGGTACTCCTTAGCGAGGAATAACTGGGAAAGTTGTGGTATTTCCTCAGGTGGCCTAGAAGCCTTCTTTGCTTTTTTTTCTTCTATTACAGCTACAGCTTTCTATATTATAATATATACTATTATTTATGTCTTGGAGTTTTACTTAGAACTAATAAATATTAATACAAACTTTAGCATTTACGAGTATATTACTAGAGTTTTTCTATACTAAGCACAAGGCAATTTTCTCAAGTATCGAAAATAAGCAAATGAAAAAGATATCATTACGATACACGAAGTCAAGTGTAGGCGAAATAAGTCTTGCGACACACGAACAGATTGACGCAAAAGAAATAAACTAGCGACACATTTACAGTGCCTACTTGTAAATAAAAGAAACACGCAGAAAAATAGAAATTCATTGGATTTTGAAAACTAACGCGAGCGTTATCCATATCAACTATGTAAATATACCGACTAAACTCACGGTTATAAAAGTCGAAACTAGGCTCGACCCTGGGTTTCGGACTATTACGAAGTCCTTCATCAGGAGCTCAGCTTCATCAGTTTAGTCGGTATATTTACATAGTTGATATAGAAATTCATTGCTCAAAACCGTGAAATATACTCACTTGCCCACGTGTGGGGTCCTATAAGCTTATAATAACAATATGAAACAATTATTTCTATCACAAAAAAAATTAAATACACATGGAAATCAAACTTGAAAAAATACTATCTAACAGTCATCAATTTGCCTTTTATAAGCTTTTATTTAGTTTTGCTTGTCCGTAGTCTGTCTGTCTGTCTATAATCAAATCTTGCAAGTTACATTGACCCACTTCCCGGTTTCTGACTGAGCTAAAATGTTGCATGTATGTATGTGTCGCCGGCGCTACGTGTTACCTAGATTTTTTAAGTTTATTATTTTTATGTATGTTAGTCTTTAAGATATTTATTGATATGGGCCTCTGGTACACTGTACTTGTTGTCAGTGTACTATTGCCTGAAATAAACGAATTATTATTATTATAAATTGGATGACAATGCAATACTATTATGACATTGAGCTGATTTCATGATGGAACTGGAAGATGGCCATAGGAACTCTGTAATTAAACGACGCGACGCAACCCCATCGATCCAACATCGGGCTCATTTTATTTGTCTTGATGAGTTTGATGCTATTATGGTAAAATAATAATAAAGGGTTGTTTTTAAAAAAATGTTTAATAAATTTTCACTTGTTTCAATTTAAATAAAACTTAAGAACCCGATACGTTTTCCAAATAACATGTGTTTGTAATAAACTGCATGATCTGAGTGTTCAATCAGTCATGAATAACTATTTAAAAACCAATTGATAAAGATAAACTACATTATTATCAATAAAAATATAATATATTAAATGGACTTTTCTATAAATCTAAAATTAAATTAATATAATTATTAAATTAAAATAATTTTACACTATTCCATCGCAAAGTCTGCAACAGTCCTTAAATAACATTGCTGTGTTCGGAGGTTTCCGTCAGCTGCCGACCTCCCCCGACCACCTCTATTTGTAGTCGCCATTCGTCGCCGATTCCGATAGCGTAGCGCCGCGGCGTAGCGCCAGTCGCTTCGTAGCTCTCGTAGCAAACGGTCTCGTAGACGTCTACGAGCTACTTACCAACGACGTATTCTAATTTGTATCTGTAATTGTACTTTGTTATTGTAATCATAATTCGTATTTCACTTTGTAATATTCTAATAGTAAGTGTGTAATAATAGTTGTTAATTCAGTGTTTGGATTTACATCGCAACAGGTAATAACATCAATTATTATTTTCGTATTCAAGCTTCATTTATTTGTTTTATTACTGTAGTTTAAGTCTTTGCATGATATGGTTTGCCTAATCTAAAGCTTTAATGTTACTGTTTTGAATAGGAAAATTACCAAGGCAGTTGGTCCATTTTCGGCTTAGTTGAACGTCAAAGTAAAGCCTAAAGAGTTTCTGTCACTTTCTCTCGCATCCCGAGGGCCATGTTCGGCATTAGGAAGGGCTTGAGTTAATTAATTAGGCCTTTTTGAAGCCGACGAGGGATCCGAGATCCTTAAACAATACCTCGTTTTTTGTATTGTGACCCCGTTTCCTTGTGTGGAATGAAAGAGCGGTTTGTGCGAGGAAATGAGTTGCTGTTTTTCTTTGGTTTTTTGTAGGATTAGGTTGCCTAGGTTTATTTTGCGTGAAGTTAAGCTTTGAATTGTTTTGTTGGATTGTGTTGGGTTTTGAACGATGATTTATTATGGTTTTTCCCTTCCATTTCCATATAAATTCTCGTTTATGTTTTTGTAGCGCTTCGTATTTAGTAGTTGGTCGATCCTTTTCTCAATCTATCTTGCTATCAGTTTTGCATTTGTTTGGTGAAATTGTTTTTGAGTTTTCTCTGTCTTTTAAAGCTTTTTCTTTTGTTATTGTTATTACTGTAGGGTCATAATTTTAAACGACGCAACGTGACGACTCTTTCAACAAAATAAAGATGGGGTTTTTAATGTTACGTTTGTTTTTATTACTCATTTATAAAGTTTTAGGTTTTTTGTTAATTTCATAGTTTTGTTTTAAACCCGGTCTTAAATATTTATATATGCCTATTGGAGCAAGAATTTTATGAACAAAAATTCACATCTAACTAACACTTATAATAAAAACTCAAATACATAATTTTGTAATTTATTAGTAGATTAGCTTATCCTCGCGGCTTTGTCCGCGTGTCTTATTCTTTTTTTGGCGGAATTCTACGTTTTAAATTTTTGTGCAAAATTTGAATCCAATCAGTCCAGAAATTTTTTTTTTAAAGTCTAGATGTTTGAGCCCTACGTTAACAGATCAGTCAGTCACTCTTTCTTTTTATAAATTGAAATATCTTTTAGGGAAAAAAATATTTACATTAATTAAAAAATTTGAGATTTTACGACTAATTAAACCTTCAACGAATAAATTGATGAGGAATAGATGTAAAAGTTTAAATACTAAAGGTTTGACTTTTCCATCATCTAACTAATATTATAAAAAGGAAAGTTTGTAAAAATGTGTGTGGATTTCTGGATGTATGTTCGTTACTCTTTCACGTCTAAATGGGTAGACCGATTGAGATGAAATTTGGTATAGAGATAGCTTAGACCCTGGAATAACATACATGCTACTGTACAGCTGGACAACCGCTGGACGCTGCTAGTTATTTAGGAATTCGAAAGCTTAACAAGCTTCATGCAGTTAAATCCATGAACAAAAGCTAGTTGAGCCGTAAAATGCGCCACAAACCGTTATCAAACTAAACCAGACGGCCGAACCAAACGTTATAAGGCTATGTACAGAAAATGCCGAAAGAAAATAACGTCGTCGGATTTTTATAACCCCCATAAAGATACCTCCGATAATACGGTTTTATTCGACTTATATCTGGAATTACTTTATTTAGTAGTTCTTTTAGTAGTTCCACTGAATTACCTTGTGTTTCATGTGTGAGAGCATCGTGATTATGTTGTTACGCGTATGGATTGTATGATGATATATGTTTATGTATTTTTGGTGGCAGATGCCTTAATTGAGAAAAACAATCTTCCAATACTACAACAGTAAAGAATACTTTTATTAACCACGGTTCGGCTACAATCCAATGTATGTATTGATGTGTTTTCTGCAGAGATGTAAGAGGACGAGCAAGACGCTCTCGTGATCTTAAGAGATAACGCTGCTCATTATCACTACAGTGCCACGTAGGATTTCACAATGATGTGAAATTCTAGTTACACTGCACCAACGTTTCTTACTCAAGAGTCATCATACTAAGATGTTAAGTCTCTTTAGCCCAGTAATTTCACTAGCTACAGTGCCATCCTACCGAAGCACATAATATTATGTATGCATGTGTATGTATGTATGGTATGTGTATGTACTATGAATGTGTGAATTAAAAGACTAATATGAGTTCACTGTTCGATTGTATTGCATATCAATGTTTTTGTGTTTAGAGGTAATTTTTGAAGCGATTTTCGAAGAAATATAAGCTTCTCCATGTAGTATTAGATTAATATAATTCTATCTTTGATTTGATAATTATTGACGATAAATTAGACTTTATTTAAATGAGATTTAACTCGAGACTTGACCGAGTATTATAATAAAATTAATCATTGTTATTTAAATTAAAATTATATTTAATATTATACACTAAACAAATATTAAACAAATCATTGAGAGTCCTAAAACACGGAATTACAAAAGGAAAGACATTGATCAATAGTCTCAAAGATACCGAAGGAAAAATTCATTACAATAGAGAAAAAATTACTGAGATAGCAACGAATTTTTATCAAACCCTTTATTCCAGTGATTTACAACAATTACAAAGTTCCAACATAGAAAACGATACTCCGTACAATCGACCTGATACTATTCCTCCAATTAGTGAATCAGAAGTACATAAAGCACTTGTCTCCATGCACTTCGATCGCAGCCCCGGTGATGACGGCATCACTACCGAGGCACTCAAAATCGGCTCACCTATTTTAATCCCACATCTTACTAAACTTTTTAATAATATGTTAGATTCCGGAAAAGTCCCACCAACCATGTGCCACTCCAATATAATTCTGTTACATAAAAAAGGAAATAAAAATGATATAAGCAATTACCGACCAATTAGTTTAGTCTCACATGTGTACAAATCATTCATTAAAGTTATATTAAATAGAATAGATGGCAAACTTGACATGGAACAACCACCAGAACAAGCCGGATTTCGCCACTATTTCTCCACCACTGACCATCTCCAAACGCTCAACCAAATTCTAGAAAAATACACCGAATACAACCAACCGTTATACCTTGGCTTTGTGGATTACACAAAAGCCTTCGACAGTGTACATCATATCGCTATATTTACCGCCCTTCAGAAACAGAACATTGATCAAACCTACATCGACATTCTAAAAACCATATACAACAATAGCTCTGCCAATGTTAAGCTTACCACCACAGCTCCTACATTCCGAATTCATAAAGGTGTTAAGCAAGGTGACCCGCTCTCTCCCAAACTATTCACCTCTGTACTCGAAGAGGTATTCAGAACGTTAAACGACACTTGGACGTCTAAAGGCATTGAAGTTGGCAACAAAAGGTTAACGAACCTTCGGTTTGCCGACGACATCGTCCTTTTTGCACCCTCAGCCCTCGAACTCCAAGCAATGCTTCAACAACTTAGCGCTGCAAGCCGCGAGGTGGGACTAGCGATGAATCGGTCTAAGACACAAATAATGACCAATAGCACGCGACGTAAGGTCGAGGTAGATGGGGAAGAGATACACTATGTCAATCAATACATCTACTTGGGCCAGTTAGTTTCTTTCGAAAACAGGCAAGAGAGCGAAATCGATCGTCGCATCGACAACGCCTGGAAAAGCTACTGGTCCATGAAGACGCTAATGAAGGGAGATCTTCCACTCTCCCTGAAGCGCAAACTACTCGACATGTGTATCCTCCCCATTCTAACTTACGGTGCTCAGACGTGGTCATTGACCGAATCGCAAAAGTTCCGCCTCGGGGTTTGCCAACGAGCCATGGAGCGCGGCATCCTTGGAATCAAAAGGACTGACAGGGTGCGTAACACCGTCATAAGATCTAAGACGGGAGTTACAGACGTCGGCTTTAAATCAGCCAAACTAAAATGGGATTGGGCGGGTCATGTTAGTCGTATGCACCCTGACCGCTGGGCAAGGATCTCTACAGAGTGGGCACCACAAGACAGAAGGCGTCGTCGAGGCCGACCTCGAAAAAGGTGGCGAGACGATCTAGACGCGCACCAGACTGACTGGCCAGAGGTGGCGCAGGAGAGAGACGCGTGGAGGGATTTGGGGGAGGTCTTTGCCCAGCAGTGGGACAGTATAGACTAGGAAAAAAAAAAAAAAAAAAAAAAAAAAAAAAACTAATTTTGTGACAATAAAATGAAAATTATTACTGTAACACAAAATTAAACAAAATTTTAATATGTTTTTCACTTATCGACCGAGCGAAGCAAGGTCTTAGAGTCGAAAGCCGCGAAAAGCCTGCGTATGGACCAGTTTAACGCTTGACCTCTGGTGCTTAAGTTTGGTCGACGTTTACTTGATAACGGTTAATCCAAATTAAATGAAATTTTATACACAAGTTAAGAAGGTTAACTGGATAATTTTAGTAAAAAAATTAGCTAAATAGGTTCCAGGGTTGTAGAGATATAGGTGACTTAAAATCTTTACGATAGGTCTGACGATTTTTTAAAAACTGGGGTGCTGATAATTTTTTTTCTAACAAATACACATTTTTTATAAGCGACACAAATATATTATCAAAAGTGTATGTTTGTATGTATGTTTGTTACGCGATAACTGGAAAACCAATGGTCCAATCTTCATGAAACTTTGCAAACGCGTAATGTAAATCCATAGAATTTTTAAGTTCGAACATGAGCCAAATCGGTGGAAGGGTTCAAGAGTTAAAGAGATTGCTTTATTACAATGAAACCGATAATCCAGTCTTGATAAAACTTTTTAAACAGGTAGTACAAACTAAAAGAATTCTCACGCCCAAAAATGAGCCAAATCGGTTCAAGGGTTGTAGAGTTATAGATAATACAAAATTACAATGTTTAGCGATTATTATATTATGAGAACTGCAGGGATTTTCACTTAATCTATATGACGTAATACGTCATTTCATACATTTTTGATAATTCGGTCCTAGGTTCGGTTCCCTAACGGATAAGTGAATAGCCAATAGCCATGTTAACTTACTCAAAATATTATGAATTTAAATGATCGTGCGGGTGCAGGATATGTTCATAGTTTTTATTCGATACGTCAAGTTTGATAATAATATTATTATCCTCGTATAGATCCTACCAGTAGAAGTAGGTACTTAATTTACTTATTATCAAGTTTGCATAAAACGAGTCATATAATATTATTTACCTAATTATTTGCCCTAAATTTAGGAATTCTTTTTAATATCAATATAATATACTTTCTAAGTTTATTAATCAAACTCAAACCCATATTTTTATTGAAATAGGCTACGTTGCTTCACTTTTGAAAGTAAATTTTACAATTATTTAGATCTAAGTATTTTAGGACTCTACTGCTCGTTCGAAAAGCATATCTATGAGAAGAACGAGCAAGAAACTTATTGGGATTGTTATTTATGTGTTTATCACATATTATTATGCCATTAAAACCATCATCCACTCTAACATCTGCAAACATCCCTGACGCTCTGTAGTATCGAGACAGCGCCAAAAGCATCCTGAAAGCATTGTTGTACTGGATCCGCAGCGCCTTGAGATCCCTGTTTGTAAAGTTCATCCACAAGTTTTTTTAAATACTAATTAGGCCTACGTTTGATCACATCCCACCTGATGGAAAGTGAAAATGTGATCGAAGAGCTGCACGTATATAAAGTCTGATAATGCCTTGAGATACATCTTGAAAACCTGCGAGCCAACATGTTACGCGTGACTGTCAAAGCTCTGCGTTCTCGCTCCAAGTTTAAGTCATCGTCGGGTGCTACGACAAAAATGTTAGAATTAGCTACAATATCAATATAATAGCTGTTGTAAATTTGCTGTATAACACAAGTAAAGCTAGATATTTTTTTCCAATTTCAATTCTTCTAATGTCCACTGCATCGGCAACTTTTTCGTATACAAGTGCTACAAACTATGAAGATTTTGTGAGAATTTTTGTAAAAACTATAATATTAATATTTATTATTTTATTCTATTATTTTCTGCATTATTATTAAAATTTTGATCTCAACAATAAAATAGTCACAGAGATAAAGATTTTTTTAAATATATCCGTTACGTATTTTGAGTTTTAACATTACTTTCAATTTTGGCATTTTCCTTTCCTTTTACGAATAAATTTTCATACATTTATATTTCGTAGATACTTATAACTTTTACCCATGTATATATATATACCTCTATTTTGAGGGAAATTGGGTCTGCGAGGTCCCAGTTCGCTGCGAACTACTAGTATAATATAATAATACTATCGACAAAAAATGGTACCTATTGCTAAGATAAGATACTAGTCAAAAGCGCTATAAAAGAGAATGGTGCGAGCAGAGCACATTTCAAATTAAAAACTGCACCTGGCGATCTAAATGATTTCGTCAGAACCCATTCCAGTTTTCATTTCGAAATCCTTATATATTCTATGATTATTCCCTACCTTCCTCGTTCTTTCTTGGCCGTTAATAAAATTTGTGCCGTCGAGTGTGAGTCGCACGTGCCCCTGACAGCAGGAAGGTAAACACCTCCGAAATTTAGACACAATATTGCTTCGCTCGATAACCATTCTGTTACTGGAGGTGTATTTTATTCTTTGACGTAGGTGTTTTTTTTTACTGAACAGACTCCCCGGGTGTGATCTCTTGATAGGAAGTGTTGATCCGGTCTGGAGCTAGCTTAGACTCGCCTTACAAAATCCATCTTGTAATGATCTAGAAACATGACGGCAGTGTAGGCAACATTATGCATTATCATTGTTATAGAACTTAAATTACAGATATACCTATTAGAGATTATACTCGTATATGCGCGTGAAAACGCTCAGACCCTTTTTAACCCCCGACGCAAAAACGACGGGGTGTTATAAGTTTGACGTATCTGTCTGTCTGTGTGTATGTGTGTGTGTGTGTGTGTTTGTGTGTGTGTGTGTGTGTGTGTGTGTGTGTGTGTGTGTGTGTGTGTGTGTGTGTGTGTGTGTGTGTGTGTGTGTGTGTGTGTGTGTGTGTGTGGCATCGTAGCTCCCGAACGGATGAACGGATTTTGATTTAGTTTTTTTTTGTTTGAAAGTAGAGTTAGTCGAGAGTGTTCTTAGTCATATTTAGTGGAAATTGATCCAAGATGGCCGCCGCTACAAAATGGCGGACTATTTTTTTCTTCCACGACCCCCTCAATATGGGTATCAAATGAAAGGGTTTAACTTGTAGAACACAACCCACTATATAAAATTTAAAATCAAAGATGGCCGCCACCACAAAATAGTGAATTACGTATTGCGTTGGGGGTTTTTTAAATTTATTTCACTTGTTTAGGTGAGGTCTATGTCGTAAATTCTATTTGTGTTTTAAGCTTCAACCCAAACCGTTCTGCTGTTTGGACTGTGCTTAGATCAGTCAGTCACTCAGTCACTCTTTTTATACACGGATGAAAACATGACTCAAATGCGACTAACATAAAAATAAATTTAGATATACATAATATAAACACGAAAATTTGTAAGAATGTATGGATCTATGTTGTTCTTGTCTACGGGTTGTCTATACGGGTGGACCGATTGAGCTGAAATTTGGTATAGAGGATATAGAATTTGGTATAGAAGATAGCTTAGACCCTGGAATAACATAGAGGCTACTGTACAGCGGACAAAACCATTGGGCGTAGCTTGTTAAAAATAATTGTGTTGGCGATGTGAGCCCTCAAAATGTCTTTATAATATTGCTTCGCTCGATAACCACATAATTACTAAATCAACATTTCATTGTGCTTTGACGTAGGTGCTTTATTGTGAAGGTGTTATCATAGTTGAAAGGTAATTTAGTTTGTATTTTAGCGCTTGAAAGTTGCACCAGCGGCAGAGAAATTAAAGAGTGGAAGATTATGGACATATTATGCGGAGGGATGAAAATCATTTTACCAAAAAGTCCATAAATTTGGTGATAGGTAAGGGAATATGGAAAGGGGGCCTGAAAAAAGTTTGGATGAACTGTGTGAAAGAGGATATGCGTGCTAGGGGAGTGGATGCAGATATGACGGATGATAGAGCAGAATGGAGAAAAAAACCTGTTGTGCCGACCCTACCTAGTGTGGGATAAGGGCAGAAAGATGATGGTAATTTAGTGCTTCATTAGCATCTTGCGTTTAGGCTAACTTGATTATAACTTATTTAGGCAATGTAACATCGTTGTCACTAATTAACTAAGCTGCGGTTATCACTAATCATTTAGAGGTCCGTCCACATTTTTTTAACTACAATTATTATTAGGGACCTCAATTTTATTGTTTTATTCATATTAATCCTTTCTGTTCTGTTTGCGCTTGCTTAGGCTGCACTGTAAATGTTTTAAGCCTTACCAATTTCGGAATAGGCAAACATCTGCTTTTTATACCGTTTTAGAACTTTTATCAATAGTTTAGACGGTTTTGGGCGGTTATACTGCTTGATAATTCTGACCTTGTAAAACGGGAATAATAACTATTTTTTGAAAGTATTAAAATCAGGCCATCGCATCACGATCGCCTTGTGTACGGTAATAATATAACCATCACAAAGTATAGCAGTTAAAAGCTGAACTTGTACTAAAACCTAAGTATAGAAAAGTTTTAAAAGAGGAACTCTCTAGACTCTCCTACACCACTTCATTCTCATAACGAACCTAGTTTTAATCTCCATGAAAATGGAGCCCGTCTAATAGTTGCTGTTTCTAAGTGGAAATGCAACACCTGAAATGCGAAGCCTTAAATCCTACTAGCTTATGACCCCACCGCACTTGATACTTAGAGCCTTATTTATAGAACGGCCTTCACATGGGAGTGTTCTCTCCCTCTCTAACTAATGCTGTTAAAACAGTGCCGGCATTTCGAAATAAATTTATCTTTAAGTATCGTCCGCGAATACGGGTCTCAGCTTGTTGAGTGGACCCTTGTGGAAAGATGCACTTGAAATTAGACTTTATTTTAAAGACGCAAACATAGTTTTTGCAATGAAAGTTTAATACTTATTCACGCCATGGCATATAAGGTAGAATAATTTTCGATCGGCTCATAAGACAGTCTCCGGGTTATTGTATAAATATTTGAAAAAAGAGTGAGAATGAGACAAAAACAATTTTTGATCGAAAAATAACATAGTTTATTTAGCTCTTGGTGTAAAGCGCTAAATAAACTATATCAAGACAAACCTATTTATACAATAAAGCAATTCGAGTATGACCTCCAAACACAAAGTTCATTTACAACTTTGTCGAAAAACAAACCGTTATTTATTGGTAAAGTCTGGGCCGTTTATTTTATAACTTGGATAAAAAGTTGACCAAAACCGTACTCATTTATCTTTAACGGCGTACTGTCTGCGGCATACGTGGCTTTTAAATTAACTTATGTTTTTTTTCGGCTTATCCTGTAGCCTTAATATTAATTTTAGGGTTCAGTATGTTTTAACTAACTTCAAAAATAGGAAAAAGTTCTGTTTTATTATTATTGTGAGCCCACACAATAGTATCATGTGGGGACCTTCCTCCTTCCTATCTTAACTTTTTAATATATAAAACGAAAAAGTGACTGACTGAAGTGATTGACTGACTGACTGACTGATCTATCAACGCAACAGTCTAAACCAGCCAGCGTATTGGGCTAAAATTTGGGACACAGATAGGTTTTATGACGTAGACCTCCGCTAAATTAGGATTTCGCCGTGCGGGCAAAGCCGCTAGCAATAAGCTAGTAATTATATAAAAGTATGAATGTATGTGTGGATGTGAACGTTTGTCACTGAACCAATTGTGCACAAATTCAATAGTAAGCTTCCAGCAATGCAAGTTAAAATAAAACCGTTGACGATCAAATGGCGTCAACATAACATAATTCATCAACGAATAATGTGACTTTAATATATAATCATGTTACGGGACCATTATTATTTAATTTATACTTTTTCACTTCATTCACACAGCATTTAGCCTTTTATATCGTTATGAGTCTGGATAAAACTTTACTTATATATTAAGGCTGTACTTTATATAGCATGTTATGATATACAGGTTTAAAGAACTTTATTTCATACAATTTGACGTTCATACACTATGAGATTTACCTACAAATTATATTAATTTATCACCATTATTAGTCCATATCAGCCCACTGCTGGGCATAGGTTTTAGGCATCTCTGTCCGGGGCAATTCGCATCCAGGTCTTTTCTTTACAAATATACCATACAATTTTTTATGTATAAATATGTAAAAATTATATTACTTACCTACCAATTTGTCCCGTGTTTATTGAGTTTGAATGTTAAACAAAAGATAAGTATGTTTTGCAACTCCCGCTGTCCGCAACCCCCAGAGGGAATCCTTTCAGGGAACCCTGGATGGAGATGTCAACAAGATAAATTTGATTTTCCTATACACTTGTTTATATCGTGATTAAGTTTACTTGTTTTTGTTAGTCTATCGGAATTGGGTTATTGGTAAAAACTTTGTTCGTGAATTAATATTTTTCTTTGTTAACGTTGAAATTTTTGTTTGCGATTCAAATGAAATATTATACAAATAATTTGTGATACAAATGTAATATAGTACAAATAACACAAAGAAATTTTTCCTAAGACTTTTATTATTTTTTTTTTTTTTTATTTGCTTTTTGTGGCTTTTCGTATCACTGCGGCCAGAAATGTCCTATTGTGATCGCCACTTTGAGGGTGAGAAAAACCCCGTTTGCGCGGCGTTATAGTTCGCCACTGACCCTTGCAGCTTCGAGGAACTGAAGGATTTTCCTGGGGTTGATCTCTCTAAGCTCGTCCGGGCTGAGCTGGTGCTGACCCAGAACGATGCTACGTATTCGCATCAGAGCTTCACACTCCCCTAGTAGGTGAAGAGGCGTTTCATCCGCCTCCTCACAATATCTACAGATTTGTGTGTTGCACAGCCCTAATTTGAACATGTGCTTGTTAAGGCGACAGTGTCCAGACAGGGCTCTGGTTAAGATGCGTAGGTTGTTTCTGCTTAGCGCTGTGACTTGGTTATTAAACCGTATATCATAGGCTTTCACTAGAGACTTAGAATGACTCATGCCAGGACAGCCTTTCCAGAGCTTGGTTGACTCCCCAATGCATGAGTTCATTAGGGTTCTGAGAGCCAGGCTTTTGGGAATGCCACAAAAGGGCTCAGGGCCAAACTGCGTGCCCCCTGCCCCAGAGCGCGCGAGCTCATCGGCACACTCATTACCGTATACGCCCTCGTGTCCCGGGACCCATCGGAGGACAACGCTTTCCTAAGACTTAAACCTACCCTTTACAAAATATTGATTTCAAAGCTTTAGACAAAACTATTTAAGTTTTGTCTAAAGCTTTAAAATCAATATTTTTGAACTAAAGAATCTATAACAAATAAAAACAATCATAATTACCTGTCAATATTAGACAACTTGATAAATCAAATATACAAAAAAAATCTAGATATCATTATTACATTATTGCTTTTCGTCAAACTTCGTAAAAAAATGGCTAAACTAATAGAAAAATCGATAGGTTACATAACGTAAAAGCTTCTTAACTAGGTAACTTTTTCAGCGTATTTTTCGATCAACAGCCAGCGTACTTCAGTAATAAATTCCGTTCGGACATCAAAATATTCGTGCGTACCTACGAAACGGAATCCAAGGCTATCTGAAACATGTTTTCAGACCAATTTCAGCTGTCCTTGAGGACATTTTACGATTCAGGGACAGAATATATATATATTCTGTCCCTGAATCGTAAAATGTCCTCACTCTATAAATTTTGAACTGGAGCGGACGGGAAACGTTGCTCTCTGAAATAGCTTTATTTGATAGCTTAAATTATGGAACTTGGAACCTTAGTGCATGCTTAAAGGAATTGCTCTTTCTTGGCAGTAAATGTTAGTGTTAGAGTCAGAGTAGTACATTAACTCAGTATTGAGTCGCTGCATTTAAGTGAATATTATGTGAGCCATTGTTCGAGCTATCAGCGCTGCTGATTGTATTAATAGCCCGAAAACAATGAAGTATTCGCGTGTGTGGTGCGCCGAGATAACACGCGGCCGACAGACAGCTCCATTATATCTACCGCCATAGCAATTTATCTCACACAGCTTTTTGTCGACGATGCTTGTAAACTATGAATAGCAGAATCAATTCCAGCGTTGGCAACGCATCCGCGTCCGAATGAATTCCAGTGCAGCAAATTGTAAACAATTTGTATCATTCGCAAAAATCTTTTGTTCGCAGGCGCGATGAAACATGAATCTGATAAAGAGGACGGGTAGAATGGAGAGAATGGAAACGAGCGCGGCTCGAGTGACGGGTGTGAAGTAGATGTAACTGGTGATATATGTGACGCGGTCGCGATGGATCGCAAGCTCGTGTGCGCGCTCGGCGTCGCGCTCGCACTACACCTAATTGGTGCCGCGCGGGTCATGTGTCCCGACGACCCTAACTGCGTTTGCGGCGGCACGCTCGCCATTGAACTCAATTGCAACATCGACGGTGAGTGCACTCCCTCTTAACACCTACAAAACCCTCTCTCTATAACTAACTTAAATTTGCAGCACCTCTACATATTTTGATTTTCTTTCAGGTCGTTCGGTAAAAATAAATTTACTACCGAACACATACATAAACATTAAGTGCGAGAACGCAACAAGTCTCGACTACAGTAAGCTGCCGATATGTGCCAATCGAATGAATACATTCAAGTCTGTCAGTTTTAAAGACTGTCCATTGCCGTCGTCTTCGTTCAAAGAAGTGTTGACAAACATCGGAGTGTCTAAGACGATGGCACTGATATTCCAGAATGCGAAGAATTTGTCGGGTTACTTCGATAGAAAACACTTCGCTGGACTAGAAGATCTCACTAAATTACTCCTGTCAGTTAACGGAGTGACCCGTCTGCCAGACAATCTCTTTGTAGATATCAGCAAGTTGACTTGGTTGAACATACGTTCCAATACCATTAACTTGTCAGAAGAATTATTTAAGCCTCTAGAGAAGTTAGAAACCCTAGAAATAAGTCACAATCATATGACCAATATATCTTCAAACTTATTTTCTCATTTATCTTACTTGAGGAAGCTGTCACTTTGGCAGAGTAACGTCACCTGGTTCTCTAAGGACCTATTCACTGGTGTGGATGTACTTGAAGAACTAGACCTTAGTTCGAATGGACTCAACGAGCTTCCCGCCTCCATTTTCAAGCCGCTAAAAAAGTTGAAGAAACTGACATTATTTTCGAATAAGTTTTCCTCCTTACCGCAAAATCTTTTCAAACATAACGAGGAACTTGAGACTGTTGTGATTCTAAATAACGATGCCAAGTTGATAGAACTACCGAAATACTTATTCGGAGGGATGGCTAATCTGAAACAGATTTACATTCAGAGAAGTGGTCTTGAGAAACTACCATACGATATATTCGCTAACTCTCCACAAATCACGAACATATCATTAGCCTACAACGACCTGCAAACTTTATCCGAGTCCATATTCAATGATCAAATAAACTTGCTGGAATTGGATTTGAGTCACAACAGGTTGAATACATTAGAGCCCAAGTTATTTTCATCCTTGGTGAGATTGGAAAGGCTTAACTTGAACCACAATAAATTAGTGAAGATTTGCGGGTGAGTTCTTACTATATCAACATTATACGTAAGTATAGGTACGTATTACCGAATAGAAAATAAACAAGATCTATCTTATATTCCAGCTCGACATTTTCGCCGCTCCTGAGCCTTATTTACTTAGACATGGAACATAATAACCTAAAAACAATATCATCACATTTGTTCAGCAACAATAAACAGAGAATGTCAATATCTCTGGCTTATAATAATCTCAACTTCGAAGAAAAAGAGATGAGGAACAATTCTTGGGAGGTTATAAGGATATCGCCTTTCGCTGAAACGTACACTCTGCGACTATTGAACTTGAGCCACAATAACTTTAAAATAGGGTTCGAAGACTGGTGGATCAATGGCCACGAAAACCTGGATATTAGCTATAATTCTATTGAATACCTTTGGGTGAGTAGGCTTGATTGACCTTAATCGATTATTGTAGTTCAATACCGTTAGTTCTGTACAAATATTTTCCATTCGGGTCACTAAGTTCTTCCAAATGAATGATTTTAAATTTTTTTTCTCGAACTATAATAACATTAACGTTCTCTTTCAGCCAGAGAAGAATAATAATGAAAGCTACTCCAACTTGATCAAGAAACCAATGAGACAAGTATGGATTTCTGAAAATCCTTTGAAGTGCGAGTGCCCGAATTATTTATTCATTGATTATCTATTCAACAACTTTAAAACACAGGTTTGTCTCTAACATATATTACTTTACTTTAATCGTTCCTCGACGTGTTTAGATTTACTACTCGGAAATTTTTTTATGCTATCAGATGTACGAGATGTGCGCGACATTTACTTAAGCAACAAAGCTGACCAGTGACTATCACAGCAGATATTACCGAGAAAAAAAAATTATATGCTAATAGAAGTTTTGTTTTCAGATTACGGATATGTCACAAATTGACTGTTCTTTATGGGCACGAGAAGCTTGCTACATGCGGTTCACAGTAATTGCATCGATTATAGCTATCGTCACTGTGCTGTATCTGCTCATCGTCATCGTCTTCATTATCTACAGAAAACACGTGTCTAGACTATTGAAGTCGAAACTTCGAGTAAATACTCTTTCAGAAGCCAACATAAGGTTTATGAAAAATATTTCTAAAAATCGACTTCTCCCAGAATGCAACAGGAGTGAGATTCTCCAATTTTATGACGACCGTAGCAACATAGCTATGATACTTGAACACGATCCTAAGGACAGTCAATTCGTACACCAACAGTTTATGTCCGGATTTATGCAATACGAGAAGTCGCAAATTGGCTTACCAAGACCTAAGAATTTGATCAACATGCCCACTAACAAGGAGAAAATACTCAATTGGTTTACAGGATGTTTACAGGATAAAGAGACTCCAAAACCGATGATATTTGTAATATTTTCGCCAAATTACTTGATGTCGCAATACAGTCATGTTGACATCAAGAAGATTCACAATGAAATATCGGAAGATGATGCGTTGTACGTGTTCGTCGACATCGGCCCGGAAAATTCTGTGTACACGTTTTTAAAAGATCAACGAGATACCAAAAACTCTATAGTGTGGAATGAACCGAACTATTGGGAGAGGATTTCAGAGTTCGTAGACGTGAAAAGAGTTGCAAAGCTTTACAAGAACTACGATACGCTGATCACAGCAATGTTGGAGGAGACCGCAAAGTATTTCCCTGGAGGCATTATCCCTGAGATCGAGTGCAAAGATTCAAGTGATCTGTCTCTATTACAATGCAAAGTGTAGTTGATTTTCTCTCCTTAATTTAGTGAGGTAAAGACTGACTTCTCCGCAACCATCACTTGTAATCTCACGATTAGTTCTTATAGTCATTGTTTAACTATACACTTTTTTTCTCTACGTCGATATAAGAGTATAAAATTTATGTTACTAGTAGTTGTATAATAGTTTTTAAAACGGCTTGTAAAGAAAACTTTTTTAAGAAAATATTTTACTATGTTTAGGGATAATAAATAAGTGTAATATTAATATTTATTGATTGTTTTATGGTTAAAAAAATATCGTTCGCTTCAAAGAAGTTTGTATCAACATCTCGGTCAAGGGAAATGTAATCGGATTGTATTTTACGTTTTGAATTGTAAATACATTTTATTGTGACATGTTTCACAGAAACTCAGTGTTGTTAAGAGTTGTAAACTGCAGCTTGTAATAAACAGTATACTTTAAACGTTTTGTCATTTATTTTTCAAAGTTGACGAACTATATTTTTAATGCTTGATGCAACATTCGAATATTTGTTGATGAATTATTAGTTAATGTGTGTTCATAGAGTATTGCGATCACTATTACTATGATGTCCAGGGAGGGGTTTATCCCACCTTTAAGGTTTATTCTGCTACCATCTACGGCGGCATCGTCGCTTAAGATCAGGCGAGATCGTGGTCAAAGGCTAACCAAAAAAAGGTGTTATTGCTGACGACTACAGGTACGATGCAACGCTACGGTGATCTTTCACCATCAGGCGGGCTGGTCTTTTCGTCTGTCGGTCTCTAAAATTTCCAAAAATAAAAGAAAAAAGAAGTAATTAAAGTTAACCTCATTAATAAACGAAATATAAACATATTATATTAAAGGTTTTTATCGTCTCTTTAATCTTAAATTAAGTAATTTAAGATTACACATACATATAATAACGCCTGGTTCCCGTTGGAGTAGGCTATTACCCTCCACCTAGTACGATTCCAACACACCGGGGTTTACCGGGGGTAGACTTCCTTTGCAGGAGGTCGTCTAGGTGGGTACCCCAACAGTGCCAGTTATTCTACCGCCTGAGCAGTGATGTGCAAACATTACTGTGCTCCGGTAGGAGGGCACTGTAGCTAGTGAAATTACTGGGCTGAAGAGTCTTAACATCTTATGACTCTTGAGTAAGAAGCGTTGGTGCAGTGCTTCTAGAATTTCACATCATTGTGAAATCCTAAGTAGCACTGTTCTGATTATAGGCAGCGTTATCTCTTAACATCAGGAGAGCGTCTTGCTCGTCTTCTACTTCATCACATAAAAAAAAAACAATGTTTCGCAAGAATAAAAAGAAAGAAGTAATTTAAGATTAAAGAGACTAAACGTTATACGAAGAACAAGTGAATTAAATTAAAAATTTTAAAAACCCCCAACGCAATACGTAATTCACCTTTTTTTTTATGGCGTCCATCTTGGATTTTAAATTTTATATAGTGGGCTATATTTTACTCCTTAAGCCCTTTCATTTGATACCCATATTGAGGGGGTCGTGGAAGAAAAAAATAATCCGCCATTTTGTAGCGGTGGCCATCTTGGACCGATTTCCATCAAACATGGCTAAGAACACTCTCGACTAACTCTACTTTCAAACAAAAAAAAAAATATTAAAATCCGTTCATCCGTTTGGGAGCTACGATGCTACAGACATACACATACACACACACAGACAGACAGACAGACAGACAGACACGTCAAACTTATAACACCCCGTCGTTTTTGCGTCGGGGGTTAAAAAGTACATTAAGAAACTTAAACTAAAATTTTGTTTACAAGTAAATAGTTTACATGGGGTTCTTTTTGGTAACCGTAAGGCACAGTTACTTTTTAATAAAATACAACCCAACTCATCCATCTTCATAAAATACATTGTCTCGAGCAGTCACATAATACAAAATATCGAAGCAGGAACCCGACGGAGCTAAACAAATTGATTTATTTCACATACGGGTACAGAATACAGCGAGCTATAGTATGTAGCTATATCTATACAATGTGTGTAGGTACGTGTATAGTAAGGGAATAAATTGGAGTGGAAAAATGGCAAATGACAGTGGGGTTATCAGAGCCATGGCAACGCCTGGCTAACAGCGAGGGTTCTGATTAATTTTATATCTAGGGATCCTCCTATAGTAAGGTTTGAATGGCAACGACTGCTAATAGTCGGTCTCGTAGTTTTCCATTTATATTGCCCGCGATTGTTGATTGTTATCTAGAAATATGATAGGTAATTAAGTTCATAAGTTCTTGTTATTCACTATATTTGCACTCAGTTTTCGACTACGTTCAATATCAAACATAATTGTGCATGTACCTACTTATGTATAAATGCTGCATACGTTCTGAGCTAAAGTATACTTTGCTATACTTTAGCTCAGAAGTAGAATAATCTTCTAACGAATCATCTGTACGATTATATTTGGTTTATTTAGTTCAGAATGTTTTATTACATTAAAGGAACAAACTATTCTTCTCATAGATGCAAAGTAGCTCAATGTTTATTTAAATTTTCTTTTAGAGTCAAAGTTTCCCTGCACCCTAGAGACATAGTAACCCGACCTAACGATAACGTGCCTTCTGAAACACGGTGCCATTGGCAGCGAAAATCTTTGCCACACTGAGATATGAACCCAGAGCTTCCGGATTACAAGCTTGACCTCTTCTGAGCCACGGACGCTACTTTAGATCCAATTCTTACTTTTCACGACAAAACTGCAAATTTATCAGATATTCTGGTATACTTAGAGCCTAGAAGCTGGAATAGCAAATAACGTGAAACCGCGAGTCGCAGCTAGTAAATAAATAATGCATTCACCCTCTAATTGGTATCCCGATCAAGCCAGTTCATTTCAACTCTTAATAAATACACTCAGCGATGGATAGATATTATAATTCTAAATGTACGGGAGTACTGCTAAATAGGTATGAATTTTAATTCCGCGTCGATGATAGAAGTGATGCGTCCTATGAATGAAAAAGCTATAAATTAATATTATAAAAGTTAAAATTGTCTACATTTATACAATTTGAGTGTGGTAGTAAAAGTCCTTCCTATGCAGCATCTGTCTATTTTTACTGTCAATACAAAATTAATTTAATAAAGTATGGTTTTAAATCTCTATCTAAAAATATTAGAGCCTGACATCAAAGACTATACTTCAAACAAGAATATTATATTAAGGTAAACTTTAATTAAAAAGAAAATTTAAAATAAGAAATACAGGACACCCTTTATCAATATACCTAATTATAGTCAGCTACCCTACGTAATACAGGTATATTATTACTTATGGAAAATTTTCACCCCATTTATCGAGGAATCCGTATCAGCGCCTGTGAACGCGCGAACATCTGGGGGCACGGTAGTGCCCCCGCCAAGTCGAGCGCGAAGCAAGCACTGCCGTACCATCTTTACAGGAACCATTTCGTCGCATTTTCAGGCCCCTATTTAAGAACCTCTAGATAAGACCAGAACACAGAAATTTTCGTCATCCAGTAAGCTATAATTACATACTTAAAATCCAAAATTTCAAGTCTGTAGGTCATTAAGTTCCGAAGTTAAGCGAAAGCAAAGTTTCGCATTTTCGACACTCACTCACTCATGATCATCAAAATAGAACTAGTGCTTCCCATAAACTCAGAGAGCTGAAATTTGGTACATACTTAGAATTTATTGTATAAGCCATAGGAAAACTAAAAAAACATGCAATTTCGGTCTCGTTTTCGAGATAATTCATCTGCATAAATAACTTTGTAATCTCATATAAATGTATAGGATTACAAAGTTACATTTGCAGTCAATGGTTAAAATTGTGTAATATCCAACTTATTCAAAATATATTTAAGGCATAGTACCTATGTATATGTGAGTGTGTATATGTGTCGTAAATCGTCAGTTATGATCAGGCGATATCTAGCGTGGCCAACTAAAATAAGAGCCCAACCAAACTATTAGAAGAGATCGACATACCGCCTTTACTACAAGCTTTTATTTACTTTCACCTGTCGGTCTGTCTGTCTGTAATTAAATCTTGCAAGTTTAATTAGGCCCACTTCCCGGTATAATATTATGATGCATTGGACTAAGAGTGAACGCACACGTATCTAGATGGCGCTGACTGTATTTTAAAACGCGCTTACGGTTTGTATTTCTGATAACCTTATAATATAGCGTTTCTACAAAAATAAGTGAAATCCCACCAAAAACATTCTGTAAAAAACTAGCCAAGTCTCGATGGAGCTGCTTGTTTATCTCTAAAAAGTAATGAAATCTAGACAAAGTCGTGCCAAGTCTAAGGTTCCTTACTGCGATTTCTTTATTATTATAGTTAATGTTGTGTGACTTGGCCGTTGAAGGGTACACAAGGGTATTATACCAGGAGCTCCATGACACTATTGCACCAATCTGTCCGCTACCTATTCACGATAGAAAATTTCCACTTGGAAAACGTTGATTGGATAACCAGTCAATTGTAGGCTTGATAAAGCTGCGTATTTCAATAATACTTATGTTTAGGCGATCCAAGTGTCATGGAGCATCTGGTTTTGTACCCTTGTGTACCCTTCAAAGGCCAAGTCACACAACATTAACTATAATAATAAAGAAATCGCAGTAAGGAACCTTATACTTGGCACGACTTTGTCTAGATTTCATTACTTTTTAGAGATAAACAAGCAGCTCCATCGAGACTTGGCTAGTTTTTTACAGAATGTTTTTGGTGGGATAACATTTATAGAGTTCTATAAATACTCGTATCTGGCAAACAACGCAGATATAATAAACTCTATGTTTTATGAGGTCTTATGTTCTACCAAAACAATGATACCTACGCTACCGACGTCAACAATACACTGATATTTTTTTTTAATAAGTAATTGTATAAGAAAGAAAAAAGAGGGTATATTTTTCATAATTATAGGTGAGCCTTTGACCACGAACTCGCGTGATGTTTAAGCGACGACGCGGCCGTAGATGGGAGCAGACTACCTAGAAGGCGGAATAAATATCTCCCTGGCTTCACTGAACATCATACCGGAACTCGGTCACAATGACTTGGCGGATCCGGTTTTAGTACATCGTGTTATGAAAGAAATATTTTGTAGTGGTAGGCTTATATTGCAGAGGCCGAAATACAACATCCTTTCTAGTTATTCGTCTAACAAGCGGTAATATGCTATCATTACTGTGTTCAGTGCTGAAGGACTATCTTACCAACGTCGTTACTAGAAATAACGAGATTCAACTAACTAATATAGGTTACAGGCTCAGTGGAGCACTTTTACATTATTATCATAGCGTTATAATCTGTACTTCTATGTCAACCAACTAATCCGATCAACTAGTTAGAATGGAAATTGATTTTTTATATTGGTAGCATCTTAACAACCTGTGAATAGAAGCTTCAAAACTAGGAATAACTTTAATATCTTTTGCAGGAGAAGCCACGTTTCGCAGCTAGTCCCAAACAATTATTAGCAACCCGGATAGGATTACGCAACTCACTCCGTGTAATTGTGTTCACTCGGCGGGTCCATTAGTTTTATTACGCCGACGTTTTTCGCTCTAATACCAATCGAATCATTATTTGTGCCGACGTGAAACCGATGAGAGAGAGATATAAACTAATACACTCATATTACATGATCAGTTATAAACCAGTGTCGCAGACGGCGGTACACGCGGGAAAGCGGTCGTGATTCAGACCAGGATATTTGTAATGTTATTACCCACTAAAGCCGAAGTGATTCGGAGCGGTCAGGATAAAAAAAACACAGAACGCTTATCTTAGAACACAAAAAAAAATATCTAATGTAATAAAACTTTATTCACGGCTATATAACAGAGAAAAAATATTTAAATAAAGTATCTCCAACTTCGATCAAATTAAGTAGGTATAGGTAAATCAATTCAGAAGTCTTCGAGTACCTACCTAATAGGTGCACATACATAATTAAAAAAAGATGCTAGCGAATTGAACACCATTCCGCCTTTTTAATCGGTCAAAAATGGTACGACGCGACGATGAAAGGCAACAACAGTTTTAGTTCAGAGCAAAAGTAATCAATACAGTTAACAGAGGTAACCATTAGGGAGTAGTCATACCCAGTACAATAATATTATGACGTGTATATCGTGGCTCAGTATGAATCTCATTCGAGGAAGCCTCGTGGGATGAAGAGACCTGCTACGTGCACTGTATAACCCTCAGATGGTAGCCTTTTTATTCGCATAATTTAAATTTTTAGTATAACGGTTTTAGCATAAAATTGGTGGCATAAATGACGCACAGATCTAATTATTGACCGGGTTGGTTTGAATTTTGATACATTCTCATAGTAAGCAAAATATATTATTAGATAAGAATGTCGCTTACATAAAAGTGGTTATTTTTTGGCGAACGTATTTTGATTACCATAGGCTAGTTTCTAAACACATTTATTGTTCAATGTCAATTTTTAAGAAACATTATAAGTTTATTTTTGTTGGTTTGCCAAAATTAATAGGTACCTACCAAAAATTTTATACACAATGAATAAATTGTGTATTCTAAATGGCGGTTATAAAATTATGACAAATTAGAAAAAATATTTTTATGCGAATAAATAGAGATCCCCTTCAAAGATATACTACGAGGGTATGATAAGTTGCCGGGGGAATGTAGTTGATGCGCGCATTTGCGTATTGCGAAGGATTCCCTGACTTACTGTGGTTTATTCTTATTTCAGTTTTATTTTATTGTGTTGCGGATTTATTTCCTTAGCTACCTACGTATCTTTATGGGAGATAGGATTTTTGAACGGCATTTTACACGTGCGTTTTCGTTTGAGTTTTTTGTTTTACGTTTAAGATGGAAGACTCCAAGCATTTGGAAGATGTGGATTTTATATTAGAATTACGGTCACAATTACAGCTTGTTTTTTTATTATTATCGAAAAATCTAATCTAGAAAGCTAATAAAAAGCGGAAAATGGAAAAGATAACATTTCCCGCATAAATAGAATAGATTCAAAGTATCCAGGGCTCTGTGCTCTGGTAATTTCATTAGAAATACAATAGCAAAACATCTGGTCGCTCTAATGAGTTTTTTCTACAACTTAATTAAAATTGTTATCACGATTAAGTAACTGGGGCGAGTGTAATATGCTGGACTCAATATTCTTCTACAATTTGCTTTGCTTGAAATGGTGAAGGAACCAGGGATAAGCATAGGTAATAATATTATTATGGCAAAGAACTTAAATAAAGCTCAGAATTGTTACTTATGCATAATATTTAAAAATTAGAATGAAGGGATAACAGGTAGTACAGGTACTTAAAAGGAAATGAAATATCGATACACTAATAACGTGAAAAATAATAATCACATTTCAGCATATTATTGGTAAAGGCTGATAAATAATTTTAGTACTGTGTGCACACGTATTTGAAACAAATTCATTGTTAAAATTATGAAGGTGATTGTAATGGGCATAAATATATTATGATTAGGTAAAGGTAGATTAATAAATAAAACATCTATAAACATAGCTAAAATAAAACTGCTCATATTGTTCTACCTTCATATTGTCCATAAATAGAATTGTGGAGATTCTCGCAAAGAATCCCTTTTTAACACGCTCAGACATTTTCCCTTCACGACACGAATGTACTTCCCTTTGATGTGTCTCCCTTTCTACCCGAAATATCCCGAGACACGGATCACATCTATCCACCTCTACATCTACAACTTAGCATAATAAATCACGCGGGTTCTAAACAATACCTTATTTGTATTCTGGGAGCGTATTCGTTCACCTTACAGAGAACAAAATAAGCGACTTCTGACAAGAGCAAGATTGAGCGGTCCACAAATTAAGCACGAAGGTTGCGGTTGTATAGTTGGATGCGGTGATCAGACCAGCCTCATGAAATATTCAACGTTCAACGAACGTTCCCGCCCGATATATTTACCGGCCAGTGGTGACCAGAGCTCCGGCGACACCGAAATAATAACTAGCTACAGTATAAATACGTATTTGGATCATCCATTCCCGTTGAGATTACACACCGTGGCGAGAACTGGAATTGACACGATTGGGATTGCTTCTGAGAGGTCTATTTACGTTATTGTTTTAGTTAGGACAGTGATAGTTTATTTATGGTGACATTATAAAGCTTTCAGTTTACATGACTGGCGTGAAGCGCGTGCACTTTAATGATAGTTCAAACAATAATTGTATACTACGAAATACGTCTATCATTTCCGACATTTCTTTTCATATTATCACGTGGTTGGTCACTTGCCACATAGCACAGCTTATGACCATGATTGTGATTGACTCTTACAGTGTTAGTGAAGTAACCTATACTGCTGTAGTCATTTTTGAACAAAATTTGTTAACTAAAACACACAGGGGATAAGTGTATTTGAGATGGTTTAGAATGATTGTGTTAATATCACAGACTAATGCTTGAGTTCTCTACTCCTATGTATTATTTAATCTACACTCCATACTTTGACACTAACACAAACTCCCTTGTGAGTCAATTTCTGACGTAAAAGTGTTTACATTTAATTTTACAATTTAAGCGCTAACAAGATACTCCAAGACAACAAGATACAACAAGAATGTAATTAAGTAGGTATCCAATAATAGAACAATGGGCAGTAAATTACATGTAACACGAGATACAAAGACCGTTAGGTTGTAAAGGTGGCGCGGAGGAGCAGTGATTGCATTTACATTGTGCAGACCATAAACCTATAAGATTTAGATTTCCCCGCAGAGTTAACTTATCTACTCGAACTGAGATACAACTTTTGTGATTTTATGGCTGAAATTCATGCACTATGAAAATAGGATATATAGCTTAGACCTCGCATAAACCACACCATTAATTTATCTTAAAAAAATACTTAGACCTTGTCTAGAAAAGGTATGATCTCGAGGGAATCTTTTTGCTCATTCAAGCAATTAATTATTATAATAATGGATTTCCGCAAAGTAACGCCTAATTTCATGAATTACCTCTTCACGCCTTGAGTCCTCTGGTCAACTTTTCTGAGTTGACTTAAGGCGAGGTAATAGTCCGCGGATGAGTGCTTCGGCGTACCCGCTGCCCCGGCATTATGGCGTCCCGCAAGAACACCCCAGGTTTTCTAGTGGGTATTCCTGCAGCATTCATCTTCGGCGGGGTAGTCCCACATACCGCCCCGCGCGCCCCAGCGTGATGATGCGTAACACATTTTTCCTGAGTAAAAAAAGGTGAGGTAGTATTTTTAATTATTTTTATGTTTGTACTTTGATCACTAGGCAAAGTTCTCCACCAAATAAAGGGTACTAAGAGAAAGACATCGTAGGTTGTAGAGACCAACCCATGGGGGCAATGAACACACAACAGTATTATTATACTAGAGTCCGTATTGGTTAACTTGAGAATAAAGATAAACTTTATATAAAGAAGTACCTTTAGGGTAAGGGGCACAGGAAACGACATTTAAAAGTTCTTAGTGAGATGGTTCAACACAGCTAAAAAACGTTTATTGAACTTGAGAAACGTGTTTTAATAAACTTATTAAACGTGTTTTATATTCTACGTATCAAAATAACACCATGTTATGGTTTCAAAGCCAGTTTAAAAGAAATAACTTTAAATTACTCAATCACTGCATCAATATTTAATAAACATTTATAAATAAACCCCAACAAGAAAGGATTTCATGTTTCATAACCCCGATAGCAATTTGCTTAATGATCGAGATGAACCGATAAATTTAATATTTCTAATGGATTCCGATAGAAATAGATTCAAATAGTCATCTATTCATACAATAACAACGATTAAAAATTCATTTATAAATGGACTGTTTGCGCAATGCCGTTTTTAATCCCCAACGTAAAAAAGGGGTGTTATAAGTTTGAGCACTGTCTGTCTGTGTGTTTCTATACCACTGTAGCTCTAAAACTTATTTGGATGCGGTTATTATAACTTAAGAGCAAGTTTTTGGCAATGGTTGTTAGATGTTTTATGAAAATCGGTTCAACCGTATCAAAGTATAAATTCTTTTATCAGCTACGGTAGGAATCTTAGATGTATAGCAGTTAGACTTTCCTTTTATCCTAACATTATTTCACTATCGCCAGACACTATTTTACTTCTACTTATCGTCATTTTTACTAACCCGATCGATGACTTCGTAAAAAGGAGGCTAAGCAAAATGGCATAGATGCTGAAGAAGAACTATCAAGTCGTATTGTTTTAGGGCGGAGGCTTTTTCAGGTTTGGTGGTATCATTGGGCTTTATAATGTAAGATTCTATGTAAGTGTAATAAACAAATTTATCTATAATAATATATTAAAAGAGGTCTAGAAGCTTCAAGTCGTAGCAAAATTGGTAAAAAACCGGCAAGAATAGCATGTCCACTTTTGATGTTAGATAATATTGTTTTTTTCATAATTGTAGTGTACAATAAATGGTTATCTATCTATCTACAGTTGTTGTATCGGGGGCCAAGACTCAGTTCGGATCACTGCGCCGCATTAAATAAGATAGTATATTTTCAAATACCTGCTGTTCAGAGGTTTTACTCTCTGTACTGGGTCTAAGCTATCTCTATACCAATTTACAGCTCAATCGATCCACCTGTTTAGGGATGACCACACCCACAAACTTTCCCCTCTATATATTAGTGTGCTTTATGTTTCTTTTTAAAATACAAGTGTGATTTTTCCTAGTCCTAGTCTGAATAATAAACAATTAGTCCCTGTTCTGAATAATAAACAATTAAATAGTGATGAAATTTTGACCAACCAAAACATTTGTAGGTTCCAACTTGTCATTTCAAACAACAGATACATTTCATGAAGTGATCGTAACACGCATGACCGCCGCAGAGAAATGGTTGACCACGGAATGACGTGATGAATTAAATTAACGCTTCACTGGTGCTGAACCTGCATTGAAATGCGATATTACTGACAATTTGAGACCATCATTTACGTGGGGCGAATTGAAACTGTACAAACATAATTCCTGCAACTGCTTCCTGCATCTCGCTTACTCATACTGAACACTTAGGTTGACGATAGTGTTTTAAAGAAAGACCAAAAGATAGAAAGAAAAATATTCAATCAAGCAAATAGACACACATGCACAAAGAAAAAAAAAACAAGAAACGAGCAAAAAAAGAGGTAAAAAACTGTGTTTTTTTATGACACGACTAACATTTTATTATACAAACTTACTAATTACTACCATTATCGTCGTTTTGTTTTGTATGAGGTAAGTGAGATGGCACTCAACGCTGTCGTCATTTTTCTTGGTACTATTTGGTGTTCACGACGCAGTCTCTATTGAATTCAACACCACTCCTTCAGAAAGTGAACTGGATTAACTGGCTGGCTGAATTTCCTAGATTGACTTTTTACTTGGTTAAACTGTTAGTAATTTTATATATTGAGATGGTGTGGTGGTACGAAATTCATTATTATCTATTTTTGTTTACGTACGCATATGGATATAGGCTATAATATAAATATTCTATTCTACTTCTTACAGGAAACATTAAAATTATTATGAAGAAAGAGAAAATTCCAACTTCCCATGGGAGTCGTACCACTTTAATAAAATCAAATCCCCATCCTCGTTTCTACTTGCAGAGTATTTAATATAACGAAACCTTCTCATTTACACGTTCTATGAGTTCAGAGTGAAATAGTTTAAATAATCCCTGACATCGTGCGAGCAAATTAAGCGCGATCCCTGTAGATTACTTCTTACAGCACTATTATTCAGAACATAAGCCGTAAAGCTAGGTATTCATGGTGGTGTATAAACTTTATGTAGGTCCTACATAACGTTATATTATGACGTGATAATATTATAACAGTAAAATGGGGCAAATATTTTTTATACAGTAGCATGTGTACATAATATTATGTTCAACATTATGTTGCCTTTTAGTTTTATAACAAAAAAAAACATGATTAATTTGAGCTCCTAAATAATATTACTTTAATCGAATATTGGGAATTAAAAGATCAACCACAATGATAATAACAATACTTATTTAGGGTATCAGTCATATTTTGATTGTTAAACTAATGCGGATAGTTGCTGTAGCTTTATGTCATTGACGAAAACAATAGCAGGATGGTCCGCCTGGTGGTAGACCGTAATAAGTGGATACTATCGTCTATAGATGACTAGTTTGACGGCTCTACCTCAGCAATACATTGATGGTGGTGGTTGGTATCTCACTTGGAGTGAGACGTTGTAAGTGAACACATACTTACTAATCTACATATAAAGCATGATAGAACCCAGCTTTCTGAACATTTTGCCGGAACACGCCCGTAAAGACGGTTTATCGATGACAAGGATTTCCGTAAAACACCCATACTGCTCCAGTAAGATATTGTGATTATGATAAAGAGTAGGGGACGCGATAAGCCCCTCGGAGCTCTAGGCATTAAGTATGTGACGTAGGTATAATAGCTCGACAAACTTACTTTGAGACGCTTTTAATTTTCTCGTCGCAACTTCCTCGCTTTGAGATTTTGCCTTGAGATTTTTGGTTCCTATTTATAAGTTCTTGACCTCGGTTAACCGTTTTCATTACAAAAGCTTTAATGATTTATCTTTTTTATGAGCATACTTCTTGGTTTCTCACTAATTGCGTCATCTTATCTTTTAACTTTAAGCGATGGTTTAAAAATTCTTAGTTTTAAAATGGAAAAGTAAAATGAAATACACATGTGGCCGATCTGTGGATAGTACAAGAGTTCCTTGCTGTATATTGTATTCATATGAACCTATTGGATTGTCTCTTCTTTCTAAATAAAGGCACTGTAGTAATAAAAAAAGTATGGTCCACACTTCCTTTTTTTTGTGTAGAAGTAGCAAAAGTTAACAAATTCTTTAAATCAAAAACCAAATCAAAGTTATACATTTACAATTTTTTTTTTTTTTTGGATGGGCATGTGATGATTGATTTTTGTATAGCCGATTTTAGCAACTACCAGTCCATAATTATTTTTATCCCTCGAACACCAAAATACAAAACATGTCACAGACTCACAATAAATAACTTGAATCAAACCAAATTTTCTATTCTCGGTGTTCCTATTCCTAATCTCAAGCGGGGGCTTTGACGTCAAGCTAATTGAAGCAAATTGCGTCAGCTGTGCCCGACAGAGCAACGAATTTCAGGCCTACCGGGAGCATTATTGGGTTTGGATATAAAAGCCATCGACTGGTTCCCTTGTGCGCGAGTTACGGCCTGTCACGGCCCATTGTTTGGCAAGCGCGCTCATTTCCTTTATACGGGAACGCATGGTGTGGAATGCGTCAAATCTCAGAGTCGTGTTTTGGTAAGGAATGTTACGTTTATGTGGAAACGTGGAAGAAATAAAAATGAATGGGGCTAGTATTGAAATGCTAAATTTTGTTCTTTTGTAATTTACTGTTCCTTAGATAAAGTTTATTCTCTTTACGAACACCGAAATTGTACGAATTTCAAAGTGGACCCCGCTTGGACTTTTTTGACCATGAGTGAGTAGCAAATTTCAATTTCATAATTAATAGAGATAACATTCACGTTTCTTTGAATTGAATAACTTACATATAAAATAATATATTATCTTAAAAGCATTATTTTTGCCCAAAGGATGTTATAACATTACAATACAACATAATATAAGACCTACGCAAAAAACATTAATGTAAGAATTACCTACTCAGATAAATTGTTCGATGTAAGATAATAAAGACATAAAATAAGAGCCTTATCTAAACAAACAGGTAAATACTAAAATAGAACATCATTTTGTTATATTCTACGTATTCTCCTAACAAGCGGAAACGGTACAGTAAAATCTGCGTTAACGATCATTTCTGAGAATCGACATTAGATTTAATAGGAGTGGGTAGCAGTGCGAGATCGCTTGGCAGTTAGAAGCGTATAATAGCTGTTATATTTTGAGAAATTGAGATGGAGCGTGAATTATGGAAAATACCATCTAGTATCTAGTGATGCATGTGTAATGATAAACTACTAACGTTATGTGGTAACATCAAGCTATGAAGTTGGTACACGCAATTTGGAATAACGTTTTAAACAACGAACGTACCCAAAGGTTTTGACCACGGATTCTTCTGATCTGTGGTTTTGACTGGTAGAGTCTTTGAACGCATCATCGCGTGACGTAATATAGAGTAATTATAATTATTTAAGTAGTATAATAATTAGGGAGAGGGGTATTCATCTAGAGGTATTCTCCAATAGATTCTAATTACATAGTCAGAGTCAAATCACAATTATTTTTATGGGTTGTGTGGACGACTCTTCGAAACACGGTAGCGTCGTCAGACGAAAATCTTGCCATCGCTAGTAGTTCGATTATGGGTAACTTTATAATCAGGAAGAATAAGTACCAACAATCGATACTTTTAGGCCGTGCTGAAAAGATGAACTCGTAGCGCACAGATTCGCGATAATTCACTCGCAAGATACAAGGAGCCATACATTTTTTACAGACAACACCATTCTGCTGCTATGACACACATACGAGTACATCGCGGCCACAATCATCGCGCAATCTGAACACCCGTGCAATCCGCGGAAATTCGACCATTCTAGACTAAGTTTTAACGTGCAATCATAATTCGGGGCTGCGCAGACGACATACTGTCCATGACGCACTTTTTAGTCTGTGAAAATAGAACCTATGCAATTAAAAATAGAACCTATGCAAGCGCAGCCCCTAAGGGGCTGCGCAGACGGCCCCTTAGGGGCGACTGAAATGTATAATAAGCAATGTGCTTTGTCACAATATTTCGCATAATATTTGATACGAGTGAATTCGCGTGAATCTATTCGGGACGAATTCTCATTTCTGATCAAGGTATGAATTATTGTTACCTACTCGTATAAACCCTATTTGTATAAACCCTTTCATGTCATCATCAAAGAGATTATGAGAACCTTGTTCCTTAGCACTCTATTCAAAATGTAAGTAAAATCTACAATATTATTTGTTTGAAATGTCCTGTTGAATAGAATCTGTTCTCGCCGACCCTGGGCAGTGGTCATGGTAACGCAAGGGTTGAAGGGCCAAGGGGCAAGGGGGGGGGGTTGCTCTCCAGGGGGGGGGGGAGAATACTGAAAGTCAATTAGTTTCAAATTTGTATTTTAATTAGTGTAATCAAGTAGCGTTGCAAAGATTAGGGAAAAAAGGTTCAGATTGTCAATACCATACGGCGACGAAAACTAGAGTACCTTGGGCATTTACAATACACAGTTCCAAATAATATGAGCTATAACAACAAACAAGATACAGGGTAAAAGAAATCTAGTACAAAATTACAGCTTTCTAGGTCTTAAAGTTTCTCCGTAAAGCTGCGGACAGACGGACGGACAGACCAAGGGACTAGGTATAGGGCTTCCTTGTTGTCAACGGAAGCCTAAAAACAGTTTTCCGCGCAATTTCACATTCTCAATACAATAATGCATCTTCGATTATAATATTCCTGTTCCATAATATTCAAAGTGATCGAAATTTATTAGCTATCTGAAAATTCAGTATTTTCACAAAATTGTGTTCAATGAAAAATGTACGCTTTACCGGTGGGTCTCCATACGTTAACAATACAAATTAAATTAGTTCCGGGGTCAACCAGCCAGTTAAATTAAATACGCGCTTTTCACACATGCGATCAATGTTACATTTTAACGAGAGCTACCATACATAACATTATATTAAAGAAATTTTATATTATTACTTTTAAGCTCTGAAAATTTATAATTTGCCAACAAAAAGCATACTTACAGCCTACAGCTTTTTGTTGCCTAAAAAAAATCGTTCTGCCTTTTTTTATTTATGGTCGCCTAGAGCTGTTGCAGTAAAAGCAAAACAGATCAGAACCTAGCGAAACATTCTTGACTAGCACTATTTATATCAAAAGCCCAACATTAAGGCGCATCCCTTACTTTTTAGAATATAATTTACGTACGTACCCCCCCTACCCCCTTTATTAACCTTTTTTTTCGCTTCTGTACTTTCCAACAGATTGTGAGTTGTGGTCAAACGTAAGGTACTTAATATATAAAAAATATGGCCATATTTCTAAAATATTAAGATCACTTTCATAATGCAGCAACTACATAAATATTTATTTACGCACCATAAATAATTGCCAGCTTTGTTCTGGTAATGAGGAAATAACTCAGTAATAAGGATTAGATCACAGATGAGAGATTCATCTGTGGTTCAATACGTAATTCATCACAATCAAAATATACGAAGCTACAAAGATATATACAGTGTACCTAGGTATCTTTTATGGAAATAAAGGTTAGAAGTACATTGACCGGAGAAATCCAGGAAAATTCATTTCCTCCCTTCTGGTAACAAATTTTTAATAAAGCACAGATTCACATTTTCGTCAAAAATATTCGCTCCGAACACCATCTGTTCTTATTATGGAACCTTCCACAAAACTCTTTATGCCTTATTATCTTACATTGTGTCTAACAAAATTACTTATTTTATAACGCTAGATCTTTGTAGTGGTTTTTTTTTTAAATTTTCTTATAAGTATTGCTGAAAGTAATTTCAAAAGTTAATATTTTAAACTAATATTCCAGATAACACTTTAGAACGGACGATGTGATTAAAACGGCGGGTCGCACATGCACCAGATTGGCATAACATGAGAGAGGCCTATGCCCAGCAGTGGGATGAAGAGGGCTGTGGACGATGGTCGTGATGATGATGAACACTTTAGGAGGTGCTAACCAAACTAATATACTAAAATGAGTATCGCGGAATTTTTTTTTTCTGAGAAATGAATTATGATCGGTTTTTAGGGAGACAAAAATAATATTATGTACCTACTCGTATTATAGAAATATTATCAAAGCAAAATATTATTTAATAAGGGGGGAAGGGGGGGGGAAGGGGGGGCGGAGGGAAGGCCTTTGTTCAGCAGTGGACGTCCTACGGGTGAGATGATGATGAATGAAAATATTATTTAAAATTGAAACATAGGACTAGGATTAGGTGTAGAAGATGTAACAAAATTACCTTTAGCACTTAATCCTTTCATTTAGAATCATAAGGTCACTTAGTACTTTCCATGGAAGATAATAATAATCTGCCATTTAATTGGTTTTCACATAATATTATGTAAATTCATAAAAATAATTCAAAACTAATTTCAAAACATTTTATCATATGACATTGACGTTCATTGATGGTTGCCATTTGAAGTTGACATATGCAAAACATGGGGTCAAGTGTCACCAAAAAACCATAAAGAAATTATCGATTTTATCGGTTTTTTATCATTTTTGAGGATTCGATCGTGTGTAATGGAACTTATTTAAAAAGTTAACTATTTGGGGTGACCAGGTAATAAACTTTATGACATTTTAGAAGATGATTAGTAAAATGAAAGTAATTACTGTTTTGGTATATTTTCTAATTAGATTCAATTTCACGTTGATATTCGGAGGGAATTGTCCTCCAAAATAAACGGTGACTTCGTATCAGCTCTTCGAAGGTGGGGTCATTCGTGGTAGGTCAATTTCTCTCAGGGTGTCTTCGGGTTTCTGCTGTTTTGATATACAGAGTATTTTGATTGTTGGACTTAATAATATTTGGCTTTAGGAAACTCAGTTTTTCTCATATTTGGTGAATTCTAACATCTCGTTTTTTATACTTTTGGTAGAATTTTTATTCGATGGTAATGCTGGTCACACTGACCGCGGCCATTCTTGGTTTTTCCTTTTTTTTGTGAGAGATTGTTGGAAGGTCGCTTGAAAAAAAAGTGTGATAGCGGCGTGAGGGCGGGCCTTCGGGCTTTGCCCTCGCGCCACACTTGCAGAGAGTCGTGCCCGGGAGCCTCTCCTCCATTTGTTTTGGGACTTATTTCAAGTTTATACCGAAATATTTCATTGGCCTGGAAGTCGAGCAGCCGCGTCGCGTCGTTCCACCTCCCATTTATGAAAATAACACCCACGCTGGAAACGTGGTAAGTGTACCTAGGGCCGCGTTCTTTTCTTTTTGTGGTTATAGTTATTTTAACACTGGAATTGTATTGTTCCAGGGTGTTTACCCTACGCTGGAAATAGTGTTTACCCTACGCTGGAAATATTGTTTACCCTACGCTGGAAATAGTGTTTACCCTACGCTGGAAATAGTGTTTACCCTACGCGTGAAACATCGTTTTTACCCTACGCTGGAAACGTGGTTTTTTTACCCTACGCGTGAAGCATTGTTGGCCCTACGCGTGAACGTGGTTATTTGCTCTACGCGTGGAACGGTGTTTGTACTACGCTGGTTTTTTTTACGGACCTGTTTAACTACAGCGTTATTCTGGACGGTGTTTTTGCCCCGGTTTTATGGACGGTGCTTTTTGCCACCGGTTTATCTACAGTGTCTACCTACGCTGGTTCAGTAACGGCGTTTAACTACAGTGTTTAACTATGGCGCTTTAGATGCCCTTAATATCGGCGGTGCCATAGGCCCCTCATTTTACTTAACTACCAAACTTATCAAGACTCATATGTATGCACGGTGTTGTAGACACCAGTGTTTGTAAACTGCCAGTTATACTATTATTTTTAGATAACTTATTGCGACGACCAGTGTTTCTGGTCTATTTTGTGGCTATGTTTATGTAACGTTGTAACTACTCTATTGATATTTAGTTTTTGTAAGGGCCGCTAGCCGCCCAAGGTTTTAATAACTTTAACTCCTGTGATTACTAGAGATAATCGAACTTAGATTATAACCTAAAGGACTAAGAAGCTAATATTTGACAGAAAATATATATTTTATTAGAAAACGTTTGTTTGAATTCATGGAACACCTTTGTTGGCGGAGCGAGTGTCTGGCGCCCTTCTTTATATAAATTCTTGACACTTTCTCTCCCCAAGCCTCGGTAACTCAACCCACGGAAACCCGACCCTCTCATGCTCTACCCTTTAAATAGGAGTCGGCCGGCACCTAACTACTCAGGCGTGAAAGCTGACAGACCACCACTGGTCCGAGGCGGACACGTCTGATGAGTTTCAAAGATAGTTATATAATTTATAATAATTATATATCGATCTTCTTACATAAATTTATCAAAGAGAATTATTGCCTTATGTTTTCACGGAAGTAAGTTTGTAACTTCCAACAGCTGCCAATGGCGACAAAAAATATTCAAATCTTGAACTTTCGCTTGACTTCTGAAATATCCTTTAAGCTTGAGGCGTCGTCAGTCTTCTATAAGATATGGCTTGCTGGTTGAAGCAAAGTATAAGTGTGAAATTTATGCAGAGTTTTTAGATTTTTGTTGATGGAGATTTCGTCAAACGAATCTTGGTCCTTTGACTTTACTTTGTACACTTGTAAAATCAAGATAAGAAACATACCTACGTACCTACTGTACTCGTATATCTTAACGTCTAAAGAATTCAATTAATATGTTATAAAGATTGTTTAACTGAAAGAAACGTTGTCTCATCATCATCATCAGCCCTTATTCGTCCACTGCTGGACATAGGCCTCTTAATACGCGCCACTGAGCGCGGTCCTCAGCTCTTCTCATCCAGTCTCTGCCAGCCATCTTCTTCAGGTCGTCACTCCACCTCTCTATATTACAGATCATTTAGCTATTCTATATAGCTCACCAAATTTATAAGTCTTCGTTTTGTCGTGGGTTTAAAACAAAAGCGTACCGTTTTTTACCACCACAGTGTAGTATTTTCTACGCAGCGACATGTAGTGAAGTGACCGAATAATTTGCTCATTTGTCAACGTCTTCGCTATGCCGAGGAGAAAAATGATTCAGTGAATCTGTCGTCGCTTCGCGTTTCTGAATTAATTGAAATAAATTACCGAGCCCTCGTCAACAGTTTAATCTAGAGCGAGTAGAATCTGAGACCTGTCGAGATAATGTACCCATTTTAATTAGCACTAACTAGGCGGTAATCCTTCAACGTTGCAGACTGAGTTAGGTTTCTGTATTTCATACCATTTAATTAGTAAAATCCTTTTTGGTGAATGAAAGAAACCTGATTAGAAACCCCTGTTTATTGTAATGAGGATTATAATAATAACTTGTAGCAGTTGCTTTGGCGGTTTTGTAACCAGTATGTCAAAGTAAAAATATGTGTCAAATATACGACATTTCAGCTCAATCCTACTAGGAAGACCTACACGTAAAACCCATGTTTTATAATTTGTAGATAAGATTATCTTATAATTATTTTCAGTGCTACGAATTTAGTAATAGATCATTTCTGTATTAGCCTTACGTATTCTAAGCGTTACTTAAATCTTCTTTTCTATCTTAAATTTCTATATTCATCATCAAACAACTGTTATTGAGCCAACTTCGATCAAATTTTGCATTTAAATTTCTAGTTTCCATAGTGCGGGCGAAATGTAGTAACCGAAGTCAACGCTCAAAAGCAAATATTTTCCATTCATCTCATCAATGACACAGCTCATCGTAGTGTAAGTTTGTTTAACCGTTGCGCAAACTGTTACGGTGAGCCTTTCAACCTCAATAGAATATTCAAAGGTTGCATGTGAAAATATGGTTCAATTGGCACTGGCCCGCGCGGGATTTCCACTTTAATATTCGCCCGATGAAAAATAACCCGTCATAAAAACCTGGACCGTATGAGTTTTTAGCCCACTTATTTGAATATTGATGTTTATGGAGAGTGGCCGCGCCTTCGGAAGTGGGTTTGATGTAGACGCGCCCTTCAATACGTTCAAGTAATGTGAGTGTTTTTGTGTACCTTGGCTGGGAGTGTCGAACAAAGTCTACTTGTACTTGAAAGAGCCCTGCTAAGAACGTTTCTTTATAATTATAGGTTATCCTTTAACCAAAATCTGTTAGGCTTGTCCCTATAATCATCCTAATTGATTAGAATTCTTTATTTATTAAACGTTTAAAAAGTATTAAAGTCTAAATCTGGATATTTACTAAAATTGATATTTAAATCCAACAAGCTATAATTGTGATTTGAATCTGACACTTTATACTGTAATTTTTTTTTTTTGTTAATTACATTCTGTCTAAAGTAAATACTGTAAACGAGGATCAAAGCTCCGTAATATCCTTTTAAAATACTCATAAAATGTAGGTAACAGTCATACTTCATACCAATCTACAAATTATTGCTTTTACATTAATAATAATAGTGTAGAATGAAACTAATGGCAACCTTAAACGGGACTATAATATTTATTTCAAAACAAGCAATCCATATTATTACTCGTAGATAAACTGCAGACAAAGAAAGAAAGTTGTATATCACTCCATCACTTAAGGTGATTCGTGATCCCTTGGTACAGGGAGTCAGTGGCATCATGAAAGTTAAAAAATGCTCGTTTTACAAAGGCAGTGTGTGGAGAAAAAGAGCATTAGTACGTAATTTATCACAGTTTCCGCGCCATTAAACATGGAGACTGCAAAAACTGCGTGCGTATGATAAGCCACACGCAGAGAATTGTCTGCAAAATGTTAAAATCATTTCGCGGAACCATCTATGATCTATGAAGCGAGAATTCCGCCTTCTAAGTTAAGTCTACTGTGCCTTTTTTGTGCGTCATCACTTTAAGTCGGGAAAAATAGCTAGTCGAGCTAGATAGCTAGTTAGTTTAATGCTAATCTATATAACCTAGCCTAGTCTTACTACTATTTTGAGTAGTATTTTTCAAGAGGGCACATTTACAATCGCTGTGATATGTGGCATACTTTATTTTCACATAATCAACATAATTTAACTAACGACCTAATTCAAATAGTTTCAAATTGGATTACTCAGTTGTAATAATTCCGAATAAATAATTGAAATAAATTACACAAACTCTTTCAAAACTTCAAAAACGAACCGAAAACAATTTCAAAGGGGCCAAATTTTATAGGAAATATTGAGTTGAAGTTAGAGAGGAGCTTTTAGGTAGATTTGTTTTGATAAATTGAGGGTAAAGGGAAGTTGTCTGTCAAAGACATAAACGTTTTGCCATTTAGATAAAACAAATTTTCAATTAAATAAATCTGAAGCGCGCTTCAAACGAAAGTTCTTTTCGGCATATTGAATTTATTCAAGAACCGAAAAGTTTTAAGCAATTTAACACCAACGGTTGGAGTGTTCTGTGAACTGGGTTAATTATAATTAAATTATATATTTCTACTGATATTTCATTAAATTTTAATTAAAAATATTCTTTCGTTTTACATATCTCTATACCTTCTCAAATTGAACAGCTAATTTATTACGAGTAAACTGTCAAAAACAAATCACAATCACAGTTGTTGTTTAACCAATTTATATGTTGAAGTTGCAGATCGTCAAGTTTACTTCAAGGCCTGCAACATGCCTTAGCGATTTTCTTATAGAAAACAGCCAAGACCTAAAATGTTGCCATATACTGAGATTTAAGGATTTATACTGTACATATGAAAGCAACAAAACAAAAACATTAATAATGGGTTTCTTCAAGAGGAGGATAAGAAGGTTTTAATGGACCGAAAACGCGTCTCTAATGTCACTGGTGTTGCAGATGTCCATAGGCGACGGTAACCGCTCACCATCAGGCGGGCCGTATGCTTGTTTTTCAGTCTCTAAAATAAAAAAATAAAAACACTTTTATACTTCCCCAAACTGACTAATGTGATGTAAAGTGAATGAAAGTCACCTACTAATGAATTCTAGTCTGATATTGATATTGCAGCCAGTTTTAAAGTGAATATATTCGTTAACAAAGTAAAATTCAACGTTCGCTTACTTTACACTTTACATGCACGTAGTTAACCGCCCGAAAGTTAAACGCGCTGAAAGCTTACAAAGTAACGTTTGAAACGGTAAACACAACATGTCCGTCATTATATCGCAATTAATAAATAAGAGGATGTAAAAAGTATATCAGCACAGCATGTTATTATAAAAAGAGACAGATACTACAACAAAACTGACGCAGCACAATATAAACCCCAATTATTATTATTATGTAGCAGCTAGTGTTACTGGGCTAAAGAGTCTTAACATCTTATGACTCTTGAGTAAGAAGTGTTGGTGCAGTGCTCCTAGAATTTCACATCATTGTGAAATCCTAAGTAGCACTGTAATGATTATGGGCAGCGTTATCTCTTAACATCAAGAGATTGTCTTGCTCGTCTTCTAATCCATTACATAAAAAAAAACTTAATCATAGAGTTGATTGTATGTCTAGATTGTATATAGATTACTCATTATTAAAACACCATATTTTAATAAAACTAAAAAATACGCTAACCATGTATATTATACATTGTATAATATTGGGATGTTGCAATTGGCAGTCTTTTTGCTAAAGCTATCTCTTCCATACAACCATCTATGGAGAGGAGTAACTAAGAGAGAAAACGAAGGCGTAGTGTGGTGTCCACGTTAACAACAGTCACTGGCCAGTAAATTTTCCTAGAGACCTTTCCTAATGGACATGGTCATAAAGTCAGCGTACCTACCATTGTTTCGTTAAAGGCTAATGGGGTCCGCTGAGCTCCGTGTTATTCAAGTGTCAAGAAGATGAATGTCACGTTATTTATGAGGCTCAGTAAAAAATAAAATGTAAAGAAAAGATACAGTACGCGTTATCGTTGCTATAGCCAAAACTTGGGCCTGCTTGGTCGGAAAGTGTCAGTTGCCGACTCGCGCCGAATTAATATTGTGTGCATGCACCTAATTGGAGTATTCCATATTCGAGACGCATGTGCTGTATCTGTCTTTATTTATATCTAAGGGGCTCAGTAAAAAACTGGCTTTTTGATACCTGGCTTTTCCCCCTCGCATGACGGCTGGTAATACCGCGGTTCCACAGTAATCCCGCTTTAACGTTGTGATTTGAATATTTTTTCCCTGAAATATTTAAGTTGGAAATGTGCGTTAGCGTCACATAAATAAAACAAGTTTTGGAAACGGTTTAGCCGTGGAATATTATTTGGTTCAGCGATTTGGAAATGTATTCAACGAGTTTTTTGTGGAAAGCTACCTTTATATCTCATAATCTCTTATTGAAGATAGAAATTGTACGGGAAAATTGATAGAAAATCACTGTACTGATATATGTTTTGTGCAAAATCCCCTGTGTTAACTGAACACTAATCCTACTCCATCTAATATTATAAATGCGAAATTATGGATATGTGTACACACACACTGGCGGATCTAGGATTTGGTTCTTGGGGGGGCAAGATGCAGATGGGAAAAAATATTATAATTTTTACTCCAAAAAGTGTGTGTTTAGCTCACTCTGAACAGTTAGAAAGTTCAAATACCCTTAATAATAAGTGCGCGAGAAGCTTGCTGCGAGCGCTGAGAAAAAAAATCATCTTAACCATGAAATATGTTCAAAATTCATAACTCCACAATGCTTCTGGGGGGGGCCTTAGCCCCCTGCCCCCCCCTAAATCCGCCTATGTATAAACATGTGTGTTTGTTACGTCTTCACATCTAAACCGGGTGAACCGATTTAGCAGAAATTAGTAGATAGCATAAACACTGGAATACACACATAATACTAATACTACACATAATATACTACTTTTTCCGAGGATAAAGCTGCTGGGTGCAGCTAGTTAAGTAGTAAAGTTTGTGTACATGTGTTACGTAGTCTCGTCGAAAGAACCGAATGTTAACCTGAAATTTAGACATTTGGAAAAAAAAGAGAGTTTATACTTCTACAGAGGACAGTTTGCTCTAGTTACACTTTAAGAGTCAAATCACATTGGTACCCTAGGTTAGATTTAAACTCTAGAAAATAGGTAACACATGTTTTATTGAGTAAAACCGATGGGCGCTGCTAGTAGATCATCTTATCTCTTAAATAGAAATTGTATAGAGGGAAAATTGATTGAAAACCACTGTACTGTAATATTTTTGTGCCGATATCGCCTTTGTTAACGATGAACATCAAGCTTCATCGGCAATTTGGGAACTTGAATTATAATATATAATATTACGAAGGAATCAATAATATATTATAAGCTATAAATGTGTAGGCTTTAGTAACGGCGGAAATAGGTTATTTTTCATGTCTAGATTGTCTTTGTGATTAATAACTATTATTTGATCAACCAAACATACTTTATATTATAGACAAGCTGATCTAGCGAGCTTCTTTTTATATATCCTGTTTTGAGGTTTTTTTTTTTCGAAAATCGGGATGCAATTTTTATAATAAATAATACATCTTATCTTATAACAATTATGTTATTATTAACTTAACTAAGTAGAATGTATAAATATGGTATCGTAAGAACATTTCTCATTAACACATTGACTGCTTTAAAAAAAATGAAAAAAACTTGCTGGGTGCCAAAACTTTTTTAGGTAAATTTTGATTAAGTAAATATAGATGAATGACGCCAATACTTGTTTTCGTAAGTTGACTATATTGCCAGAGTGGCCGATTAAAGCAACGTGGATTAGCCTCAAACCCCGGCGGTTTACTAACTACTACAAAATGAACGGAACGCTCACTCGGTTCCGAGTAAGCGGCGCCGCTATTAGAGCCCCGCCCCACTCGGTACCGAGTGGGGAGCAGTATATGTGTTAATATAATTGATGAAAATCCATTCCAGGACTTTCATAATCAACTTCAGTCTTTCAAACTTAAGAACAGAAACCTCCACAAAATTCTTCAATAAAATAGATATTAAAGCATTCAGTATTCAATCAATCTAACTTTCATTAACCTAATCGAGGCGCCATTTACATTGATCATTTCCAAGAACATCAATCAGTGACTATTCGATATTGTCAGAAAGAATACCAAAATTAAAGAAGGAGTTTGATCAAAAGAAATGAAGCATCTTCAGTCCACTCCCATTATTATAATAATAACTGCGCTCAGCGATCTTACCTGCTAAAAGTAGCCTGTGTGTTATTCTAAACTACTTACTCACCAAATTTCAGCACTATTCGGCAAGCCATTAAGGGATTAATGTACACAAACTTTTGTGTTAAAAATATATTATTAGAAAAGCGATAAGGACGCCGATATATACCTAGCATTAAATATATCTGCGAGTAGCTCAGTTTCTTTTTAGCTTCTTTGTAATTATTTGGTATGCAATAAAGTACTATTGTATTCTATTAATATGATTACACTGTTACAGACCGAAAACACTTATTGAGAACTAGAATAGGTTAGATCACTGTTAAACAGCCACAACGCGAAATTAGTGTTATTTATGGCACATAAACACTACCTAAACACTAACACCTAATGGCGCAGTGTGCCAACAGTACCTATAATATTATATAGGTATATGTATGTGCTATCGATTCGGCGTACTATAAGTTCTTCATTCTTTTGTCCAACAAGCTTATTCTAGTAGATTTATCGTGAATGTGACAGAATTTGTTTCGGGACTTTCTTCCATCCGTCTATCAAAAAACGAATCGCTTTGTTCCAAGTTGAATTACTGTAATGAACTTGGAATTAGTTTGATCCACTTTGGATTTTAGCATCTGTGCGTCAATCTTACGGCTGTCATTTTAATGTCTTCATTTATAACGATAGAATAGAAAATTGAGGTAAGTCTCGAAAACTATTATCTAGGTATCTAAAAAAATAAAAATATGTGAAGTACTGCCCGGTAGCACGGGTAAAATGCGTCTTATGAACAATCTTTCTTACCTATTTAAGATAGAATGGACGAGTTAAAGAGCACAATAAATTAGTTAGCATATATAGGTATAATATTACATGTATAGTGAATAAGGTGGGATAAATATGCTCTAAATATTTAAAAGTTTACAGCAGTATTTAGCACAAAACTTAATACTTAATTTACTTTTAACAACAAATTTAAATCGATTTTTATTACCACGGCTGCAAGAAGGCTGTAAGTTAATTTGAGCAACCTTTCAGCAAAATTTTAAGTTAAAGTAACCAGACCTTGGTATCCCTATTTACTTTCGCCTAGAATATTACCATGTCGTAAACCTAGACTACTAAATCCTTGCTAAAACACGTTTTCACATTATTTTCTTTACCAAAAGCTATCTCCGAGTCAGGTTCATCACCTTTACATTTATATTATGTAGAGCAGCCAAAATAGGCCAGATTAGTTTCCTCAAAATACGGGCACGGTCATTAATCCTATCTCGGTGTACGCAGCAACTTGCCATGCATATTCAAGGGCTGGACAAATAGATGGAGACATGCGTTGCTTATCCCACGTTATGATGAAGTGATCGTACTCATCCTCATGAAATATTCATTGAGCAGGATGCGGCAATTTGGACAATATCTATGTCTTGAGACACGGTACACGTATATTCAGTGAGGCACATAGCATTGAGGAAAAATATAAAGGGTGATCGCATCAAATGTGACGTATTTGATGAATTCATGATTTTGTGTTACCTGTATCTAATTATTTTGAATCAGACGTAAAAACACTTTTTTACTCTCTTGATTGACTTGTTGAAATACATAAATAAAATATAATATTCTGTTTTTTATTGTATTTACTTTGATTGTTTTTGATTGTAACTCAGAGTTCTGCGTCTTTGCGGTTTTAGCAGCTGAAGGAAGTAACTTGTGTAACAATTGGGACAAAATAAAAAATGACGTCGCGGATACCCAAATAAAGATGGAAAAATGACCTTGATAAACTGTTTGCAACAGCTGAAGACAGAAAAGGCCTTGATCGTCTCCTACAAAAAAAAAAGATTTATTGCATCAACACTCTTAAATTTAGATCGTTTCTATAGACGTTACAAACATTAGGGTCAAAGTGGGTAAATGTAAACACTTTTGAAAAAAATTGGAGGTAGCAGTACTTTCATCATCGTGTAAAAAATTTTTGATGACTTAATACTATTTCTTTTTTCTAGGGACTCAGAGTGAAGTAACATGCGAAGTAATGTATAAAAAAACCTTCTAGCACATTTATTTTGTTTTTTATTACAAGTTTACATTTACCCCAACGCAAAATTTCAAAAACTACCATTTTGCTGTAATTGTAAACACGGAATTCTTAACTGTTACTACATAGCACAGAAGAAAAGATTATTTAGTGCAAGTTTTGATCTCTCCAATGGGTATATTATAGTAAAAAGTCCTTATCTATAACAGGAGGTAAATTATTTATTTTGGGGTAAATATAAACATAATGATATTTCCTTATAAAATTATAACTAATAAAAGGAGGTAAATGTAAACAGCCTCTGTAAGTACATCAATAACTCAGTAACTTTTAAAAACATTAAGAAATACTACTACTGAACAAATTACAAACAAATTATACTACTACTGGACATAAATATATGTACATTAACTCTTAATTTCATCTTATGCTGAATTCCCTTTGTTATTCATAATTTCTTCACTCTCCTTATCAGTTTTATCATTTATTCTCTTAAGCATTTTCCCTTTTTTCATTCCGATGCAAGTTAGAGATTTTATTTTCTCTTGAAATATTTTTTCCTACCCAGAATGTAATATACCCGTAGTAGGAAATACATAAAACTCGCAGGCTTCTTGAAATGCATTTTTTTATTAATCATATTATATATATCTTCCGGAGAGTAACATAATAGTTTTTTCTTTCATACATTTGCCCTCTGCATATGACTTTAGCCTTGAAATGAAATGTTTACAATCACCCCCTCATTGTCACTTAACATATTGAAAGCAAAAAGTATTGTGTTTCCAATTACCTCACTCGTTTACATTTACCCCAAATTATGTTTACATTTTACCCAAGGCATTATATATTGAGGTAATTGTAAATGCAGATTTAAAAAATTGCGGATATCATATAGAGAGAAAACCACACCGAAAACGTGCCACTTAATTCAATTTCATCTCGCTAGCTAATAAACATTATGGCTTTACTCAAAAGTTTTCGTACTAAAGTAAGTAATGTTCACCACTTGAAAACTGTATTTTAATGGATTTTGCCGAAAAATAGTAAACACATCAAAATAATATTTTTTGACATCTAACACTTAAATATTGAAATGCATTTCTTAGATAAAATACTATTTAATGTATTCTGATGCACTCAGAATCCTATAAAAGTAAAAATGAAGAAATTATGGCCAGCGTTACCATTTACCTCTGTTTACTTTTACCCACTTTCCCCCTATATTATTTGCGTGACGAATTCAAATCAAAAATAGTTGACACTTCATTTAAAATTCTCTACTAATAATTATCTCAACATCCTACAAACTGACAAATACATTATATCAACTCATATTATTACGTCAGTGGACATAACATGGCCATTTCTAGATTGTCCGAGCCGATATGCCATATCTCTTGCACATTAATGGCACGACTGAGACAATATCGGGCTGTTTACTTAATCGAGATACATAACGTGTTTGAGTTGCTATGAACCTGGCTTATACATTATACATGAATTTATGAAGGGTATATGGTACGTAAATGCAATACACTAAAATAAACACAGCTTTTGAAAGAATTTTTCGAATGATGTCGTGTTTATTTATAAACTTCATCCTATAAATTTTATTATAAATGCAAAAAATGGATGTCAGTCACATGCATGCTTGCGTGCGTGCGTACATGCGTGCGTGCGTGTTGGCGTGCGCACGTGCATGAGTGTGCGTGCGTGTCTGTGTGAGAGCTTCAACCGCGTAAATCTCAATCCTTTCAGAAAATTGGGATAAAAGTAGGATTCCAGCTTCATATATACAAACCGATTTCCATAGCGATGGATTCAGTTGTTTTTTTTTTGTGAAAAAGCAACAAACATTCTCACATACATAGTCACATACATAGTGTCCGTGTTTCGGAAGGCACGTAAAATTGTAGGTCCCGTCTGTTTCCTATAAGATATGTAGGAGGCAGTTATTAGGTCATATTGCAGGCCTTGTAGTAATCTCGGCGACCCGAAACTGCAACATTCAACATATAGGTCTCAACATATAGATCATAAAGACCTCTGTGGCGCGGTGGGCTAATACCCGCCTGCAACATAGAAGGTTGCGGGTTCGATTCCCACATGGGACAAATGTTTGTGTGATCCACAGGTATTTGTTTCTGGTCTGGGTGGTTTTCCAATATCTATTATAAGTATGTATTTACAAAAGAAAAGTATATAAGTATTATATCCGTTATCCTAACCACCATATTACAAGCATTAAGTTGCTTAGTTTTAGGTGGCGCTGTGTTAAAACGTCCTGAAATATTTATTATTATTTATAGGTTCGCCACACAACCTATAAATTGTGATTTGACTCAGACAGTGTAAGTAACCTGTTCTGTTGGAGTATAAACCCAATCAGTATTATTATTATTTGCGTGAAAGATCAACAAACTTATATATACCTACATACTTTCACCTCAATAATCTTAGTACAGCTATAATGTAGTCCATATTCCTTTACGCAAGGTTTATATTTAGTAGTGGGTGGAACACTGCAGACCAAACACTCGGTGCATACTAGATGGAGGATGCAAGCTTCGAGCCGATTTTTATTCCAGTCAGCAACGCCTGAAGCTCACTTACGTCGGCGATATAAATTCTCAACTATATTATATTTGTTGATCTCCTTTCTTGGAATATTTCATGGGCAATATGAGTATGTTCCACCTCATTTGAACTTTAATATTACGTAGCAAGTTACATAATAAGTTTTTTTTTTGTAAAAGCAATAAATTAGAATAATATAATTTTAGATCAATCAGATCAATCATTTTGGTGTATATGCGAAATATCATCGTTTGATATATCATGGCATCAGACTTCACACTAATTATAATATAATACCTATTGAGCTGAAATTTGTTATAGAGATAGTTTAGACCCTAGAATAACACATACGTTACAGTACAACGGGAAAGTAGTTACCTACTGAAATTCACAATAAAACAATAATATTGAAAAAAAAACAATTTTTGGTACATAGGTACCAAAAATTGGTAGGTAGGTTTTCACTGGTACAGAAATGAATTTGTATTTATTTATATTTGTAAATTATGTCAACACATCTACATATTTCATGGAATTTATGAAGTATCAAATTGATATATTATGGGTTTAAAAATAAAGGTGTAACATACTTATAATATTATCGTATCGCATCGCAGGTGAATAATGGTGTACTTATTTAAAATAACTTAAGGTATATATTTCAAGCATCTGAAAATGTAAAATGTAAAGCCAACCACTACGAGACCTAACGAGCGCGGTTTCATCGAGCCCGAAGAAAAATTTCTTCAAGTTAAGCTAATAAAGATTTATCGTTACGATAAAAAATTTCATAGCTGCGAGTTGGCCGTAAATAATTCGTGGCATACCTGCGAATGCTGATTTGACATGGGTCAGGCCCGTCTCAAGCCGTATAATATTTCATTTCTTCCGAGTCGGATCACGACTCATAACCGCGGTGCAAATTGAAATTTTCCCTCAGACACCGCAGTTCAGAATTATTGGCTTCAGCGGTCTTGATCTATTCCTCCTGTAATTACGCTCGCGCTGCGAACAGCTTTTTTTATTTCGCTATAGGTAAGACAATGGTCTCACCTGATGTTTACGCGACGATACGATGCTGCCAAAAATGGTAGCAGACTGAACTTAAAAGATAAGATAAATCTATGCCTACATTCACTGAACATCGTATAGGATCACAATCGTGATATTAGCTTTTAGCGCATCGAGAAATAGCTCAACGTTTGCTTGCTTGCAAGTAATAACGTGTGCCGTCGCAGTGTTACTTAGATATTTGGCAGGTAAGAAATCCTTCACAAAACTGTACTGCGTTCGCCATCCTGACGTATTTATGATTTTCTAGCTGCGCATAGCGGTTTTACCCGCTGTACTCTAACCTATGTGTTATTCCAGGGTCTAAGCTATCTCTATACCAAATTTCAGCTCAATCAGTCTATTCGTTTAAGCGTGAAGAAGTAACAAACATACACACTCACAAACTTTCGCCTTTATTATATTAGTGCGATGATGTTGTCTCATAAGCCCAGTAATTTCATATATTATGTAATCATATTAGAATCTGCATTATCCTCTTGAAAGCATTCAATTTCACGTAAGAAATAAAAAAAAGGGTTAAAGAGCACAAATCGTTTTTTCTCACTCTGTGCGCAATTTACAACGAACCTCGTTTTTTTTACCAACGAATTGCCAAATTATTTTCCTCTGAATCGATGTACACAAAATTCAATCTTAACAAAGCGAAATAAGGTTTAATATGGTTAATTAGGCACAACAATACAGAACACATTGGCTGCTTTGTCCCAAAACGAGCTCATTTATAAAATCGAGTGGCTAGCCACAATATCCTGAGCTATTAACTACCAAAATGGACAATAAATTGGGAGATTTAATGTATAAATCAGGGTCAAGTCCCGAAGGTCTGTAGATAAACCCAATGGTATAAAGAGTGGGAGCATTATCCGTGCAGCTGGTTGGCGGGCGCCGCGGAGTCTGTTACACATCGATTTACCAACCATAAGATGAGAGGTCACGATGTCTTAATCCCATTTTTTTTTTAAATTATTAATGTCCAAATTTCAATAATAAAACTACGTTTAGCAGTCTTTAAGGATACAATGTTTTGTTTTATATTATAAATGCGCAACATAAAAAAGGTGATTAATTAACTAATCTAACAACGCATAGTGCAACCGCTACGTTAAACAGATTCAGTTGAAATTTCGCATGATAGGTACTGTAATTACGTTTATACACATCCGTTATGAAAAGATTTTTTAACGAGAGATCAGCCAGCCTGAATAAGTGTAAAGTATGCTGTAAGTAGAACAAAGCGTTACCACACTCTAACTAAGTGAAAACCTAGCTCAGCTACTGAGGTTTACGACCGTTATATCGTCCCTTTGGTCGCATTACAGCTGGTTTTATGTCCGGGTCGCGAGGAACCTTGTGTTAATGTCGTATCTCCTCCAACTTACACAAATTGAAACTTGGATCCAACTTCAGATAATTGGAACGGTCTGGGCGGAATGTGGAGCCATTCGGGTTTTAAAATTGCTTTGAGTTCCTCGGTCACATTCATAAACAGTTGCTGTAAATGTGTTCATTAAGGAAGAACTTAATTTTTTACACACGCTTTTGCAGTCACTATGTCATGTTGCAGGCATTGTTGTAATGGTGACCTGAAACTGCAACATATAGGTTGGCTCTTCTTCTTTTCGCTTCACTCTTGACAGAGTGGTCGTGGTCGTTACGACGTCTGTGATGTGACCCGTTTCACGATATGTCTCCACTGGTCTCGTACTGCAGCCTTCCTCGAACACTCGTGCAATTGACTGCCCACGGTGGTTTTCACTTGGTCAGTCCACCGCATTTGAGATTTGGCACGTGGTCTAGTTCCCTCTAATCGCCCTTCTACTACCAGGCGATCGATAGATGGGCCGTCACGGCGCGATATATGCCCGAAGAATGTGAGCATGCGGGCCCGGACAACAGATGACAGACGCTGCTTGATGCCGAGTTCTTGGAGTATGGAAGCATTTGTTCTGTATTCGGTCCACGATACTCCAAGCATCCTCCTCCAGCACCACATTTCTAGAGCGTCCACCTTCTTTCTTTCACATTCCCTCAGAGTCCAAGTCTCAGCTGCATAGAGAAATATGGGAAACACAAGCGCACGAACAAGTGGCTTTGGTAATGTTACGGTTTCTCCATATTTTCTTCAGTTTGTCCATTGCAGATCTTGCAATCGCCATACGTCGCTTTATCATTTATATAGGTTGGCTACACTACCTATAATTGTGATTGTTAGTGTACAAGTAGGGTTACATCTGTTAGAGTATAAACACCCATTATTATTATCAAATACCACCAAAATAATGGAGATTTTGTAGTTTTAAGATAAAGATAAGATAAAGATAAAAAAGTATTTATTATCAGTAAAAAGGAAAATTACATAATAGAAAATAAACAACATTTTAGGCACATTTATGTTTGTTTATAATAATAATATTGTTGTTGTCTTGTAAAATGTTAAATTTTCAAGAGTTAAGATTGTGTAGACAATGACCAAATTCGTAAACTTGCCTAGACGATGGTTAACTTTAAGTTCTAATAATCCTTGTGGAAATAATCCGCATTTAAAGACGCATGAACGTTTAAAACCTACCGTCAAGAATAAGGAATTCATATAAAAAGAAAAGGAAACATAAATGAAATTCTACTTAAAGTGCTTAAAGCTCTCCACATCCCGCGACGGTTTCCTTGGCTCTTAAACCCGGATATCCGGTCTCATCTGAGTCTCGTCCTTTATTTGTCTTAAGCATAAAATTCACCGTAATCAAATAAAAGAAATGAAAAATTGGCACCGACTCGCCTTTGTAAAAAGATACCCAGACTTACGCGTACAAAAGTTTCATCAATTTTAATATTCTTAGAAATAATAAAGTTTAACTTCTAAGATAATGGCTCGTTAGATATTCACGGTGTTTCGACGCTTTCTTATTTTCATACATTCTTAAAATCATTTCGAATATTCATAAAGTTTCATCTAGGGCACACAAACATGTACTCGTTGAAGACGCGAAGATTTCAGCGCGAAATGGAATTCTTATAAATTATAAATCTTTTGTGAACAAAATTGAAATGTACCTACATAATGGTTCCACTCAGGGCTGAGTATTGCCTTGTGACTGGTGAATGGAACGACAATAACACAAAACATTCGCCAAACAAAGCGTGGCTTCCAGTGAAATACGACAAGTAGGTGCTGAAAAAGAGAAATAAAAGACATCAATTTTGCTTATGTTATTAAATTCCCCATTTATTTTTCTTAGTAGCGTCACAATATTTCATTTCCGCCCTTCACGTTATGTAATTTTATTACGGGGATCAATTTTACGACATTCGATACTTTTACGGTTGTTGAACCTTTTCGCAAAAAGGGTTACGATACTGTACACGTTTCTTGCCCTTCTTTGTTCTTGCACGGAATTTTAAAGAGCACTTTCTCGTTTTGAATAGATTTTATACGTCTTACAAACCTAAAGGTCCACGTACAATGTGAATTTATAGGCTATGAATTGGGGCCGGTTACATCTGGTTGATTTCTTTTTGGAGGAGTTTCAAGAAATGGCCATAGCAATCTGCGTAGAGAGCCAAAGCAAATGGGAGATGTAATTTAGTGAAAAGATTCAGTTACATTTTATGGGGTTTTACGTAACTTGGCATATTGAAATGGTATTTAAAATAGCTAAATTGCCTTTAAAACTTGTCTATCTGTATGAATAATACTTCTTTATTATTTTAACTGAATTAAATGTTATTCCTTTGACATTCAACAATCGTTTCATTCGTCTTAATAGCCGTCGTTAAAGAGAGTTGTAGCGTTAATTTCAATCAATGCCTGCGGTAACCCAGATACGTCCCAAGTCTCCATACAGTCTGTCGCTCATCATTGGCGTTTGGTCCATTTACGTTGAACTTCTATCTTTATTATTAGATCTGGTGAAACGACCAAAAAGGACGGATATAGTATCAGATTTGGGCCGTGATAAGTTTAGATTTGATAAGTTTGATAACTTGGAAAGTCGGTACACCCATGTTGTTATAATTTTGTTTCTTATAGATTTTACTTGAACAAATAAATAGGAAAGCTTGACGCTTGTCTGATGCTGAGCTTTAAGTCTAGACTCAGTGTCACATAAGAGTTCATCTCGTACGATATTATGCACTGCTCTTGCATGTTTGTATATAATAATATTACCAGATGTTGCGGCTAAATACCAAAGTGCAGCTATACCTAGGTTTAACCGGCTAAACCATAGCCGTATCCGCTTAAGCCGTGACACATCTAATGACTAATAAATATTATAAATATGAAAGCTTGTAAGAAACTACGGATGTCTGGATGTATATTTGTTACTCTTGCACGCTTAAACGTGTGGACCAATCGAACTAAAATTTGATAAAGAGTTAGCTTTGACCTGGAATAACTTATAGGCTACTGCTGTACAGCGGGTAAAACCGCTAGTACATAATATTATTAAGTTATTTAGTCTCATAAGTCTTGTAATTTCTCTTTCTCACCATAGTTCTTATATAAAGATATCGATTTTTTCCGCTAACTTGCAGGTCTACGTCTAATATAAGTCTGTGGGCAGATTGCGATACAAGTCACGTAGTGAAGCATCGGGGGCGCATCCCGAATTATCCAACGCTCCTGGCACCACGCGTGACTCCGGCTCCCTTCCGACATTCTTATGTACCTACATGTGAAACGAAACCCATATTTTACTATTTTAATGGCTTTAACGATATAATTTGGCCAAAATATTTCAACAACAAAATCTGCCATATCAGCAATCTCAGCGTATTTATTACCAAACAACGTATAAACTAGTGATATACTCGTAAGCCTTATAAATTTATAAATTTTTGGCCCCGTCACATAAACCAAAGGAGGTGCAAAAGCAAATGAAAAATGTAATCCGAAATTAAAGTCGGCCGCTTTGTGCTAAGCCCAGTTTTCGAGCCAAATGAAAAAGCTGCGGGATGGGCAAAATATTTGGCACACCTCCTCGATGTAGGTACCAGGCGCACAGGCCGAGTGTGGAGGTCTCTAGAATCTCTAGAGAGAATGCGAATCACGTCCTCGGGCAGGAGAATGCTGCCGCTTCGTACCGTCTCTCAAATTATCCCGAGCAGTGTGCAGCGAGAGCAATTCGACGCGTCCGAGGAATTGTTCGTATGTGAGATCAATGAATCATTTGCCGGAATTCAAAAGGCAACTTTGTTTACCTGTGAAAACATTGTTTCAACGCGAGATAAGAGCGTAGTTTTTATACGAAGTACTCCAGCGTTAACATAATGTGGTTTATCATATGGTTGAGACCCGACCTTTTATGACATTTCATAAAACGGCTGGACTTTTCATAGAGCTAGTTTAGTGAACATCAAAGAGACGCGTTCTTTCGACGTGATATTACGGCACACGGGTCATAAAGAAATCATCACATTCTTCACGCAGGCCGCGTCGTTGGAATAATTTTGCGAGACTGGACTTGAAAATGAACGTACTGGAGGTTTGTAGGGGTTATATTACGTACGTGTTTTTAGGTATTTTGTCACTGTAATTTTCCCACTGTTTACTAGCAAATAAACATTAAATATTCAAAATGTGTTTCTAATTACAAATAACACGACGCTTCGAAACAAATATTTTGGTACTATTTACGCAATGTAAATTACTGCTGACATGTAATTTCAGGGCAGTAATGCTAACGGTAGCTTTACCACAAGCTGCGAAACAGTTACTAAGGTTAGCACAGTTTACACTTATTTAACCAGCAGAGCTTAGCTCGATTAAATAATGTATCTATTGGAGTCTGAATTTAAGGTGTTTTTTTATGCAAATAGATGTATGAGATGCTCATCGAGTCTTACCCAATCAATTTTATTTACCTACTGTAGTAGTAAAAAACTCTTATTTTAACTACCGAGCGGCCACACGCGAAAGAAAGAAATAAAGTGCTCCAAACCACTGTCAGATAGCAGCGTGCCCAGAATGCTGGCATTATTGCCTCATTGGTTGGAAATACTTATCTTAGTTCTAAGTTTATATTGTTGTATTTGTGTGAACAATAAAGAGTTTTCTATTCTATTCTATGTTGGGCCAAATATGCCCCATTTCGGCCACACATCGCCTCCACCAAGCGCTCAGATATGTTTTGGTACTGAGTATATTTATTATATTGTGTTGCTATACAGCGGTTCGCATTTAACGGGTCGGCAGGCTGTAGTAATTATCGACGTCAGTAAAACTAAATGACCTCTGATTTAATTCACCGCAGGCAGTTTCACGTCGGGTGGATTAATAAAAAAATAAAACAAGCGACTGGATCGACACTCACAGGTTAATTGCCAGTTCTGTAAACGCTATTTCAGCGAATATTTGGCTGCCACATTCAAATTACTATGTTTTTAAAATGAAAACTTAAACGTGGAATTTCTAGAGCGTAATGTTGATTTTTCATTTTCATTTTTCTGTACCGAAATAATAATAACTGGGCATTTTTGTCTCTGTGTATACCTATAAAAAGGCCTGGGTTTGACCCGTGTTTACAAGCAATATAATAATAATAATTGGGGTTTAAAATCCCACAGAATAGGTTACCCTACTTACACTGTCAGAGTCAAATCACAATTATATGTTGGGTGGCCAACATAAATGTTGAAGTTTCAAGTCGCCAAGAGCATGCTCTAATAAATGCTTCTCACATAATATCTTATAGGAAACAGCCGGACCCACAGTGAATAAGAGCTTTAAGTGGGTCTTGGTGACCTTGTATTCTGTGAATCTAACTCCAGTCGTCCTTCAGTATTGTAGATTGCTAAAGTTTCTCTCGATCTCGTCCCTTTAGCGGTACCTACCTTAAATGGCTCACAGGCTGACATTATAAGTTTCTACGCTTGGCTTAAAAAATCATCATAATAAAAGTTTTTAGACGATATTATAGTGATCATTTTCTCAGTGGATATTTCATTTCAATACAAAATGAATTTTAAAAAATGTATTTAAGCTATGATGCATTTTATAATTCTCAAAATCACAAAATATGCACGTGATTTTTGAAAAGACAAATTGCCCGCAAACCTACGAAGCAGCTTTACATTTTTCATAACCGCACGTTTGCAATTCAAATATAAATAAGGCTTGAGCTAAGTTACACGGTGCATGTAAACGTTGGGAGCGCTTTTTGGCTCGCTGCAGCCTTCTGGCAAGTGATCTCTTAAAGATTCGCATTCAAGCTGCGACTTCCAAGCTTTGTAGCTCAAATGCTGGTGTCAGATACTGAAGTAAACACGCCTTCAGTAATGGCGGAGCAACTTTGTTGCACGAATGCAAAAGATAACAGAAAACAAAATGCATCCAACAATGTTGAACTTTGCGATGATAAGCTTCAACTTTGAACTTATTTTAATGAAGTCTTAAATACTTTTAACTACTTTGTGTCAACGTATACGATAAACACGTCTGATGTTTTCACGTTGTACCAATAACTGGTGAGACAGCAGTTTTTTTCTTAGAAAGTTCTCTTTAATATATAGATGATAGTATAATGCTCTTTTAGTGAGTGCTTGGTTTTCTTTTGTGGCAAACATCTTTACTGTGAAATAAAAGCTTATAAAAAGGACCAAAAGAATTAATGAACTCTTGTATTATCCACAAATCAGTTGCATACTAATATACAGAAAATCTAAGTATCTTAATATTGACAGATGGCAGCTTACCCCCATAATGCTTCATAGTCCAGTAAAAGAAGAAATGTGGATCGAAAAGTCGAAAGCAGAAAAACTAACTTAGTAACTTAGTTTGGACTAGTTAGGAGATAAACATACTAAAAGTCCCCACCCCTCCGAGGTGAGCCCGAGGGTGGGGAGGCCGAAGAAGGTCCCATTTTAAGGTTTTTTGCTTATATGTCAAAAACTGTGCGTTGTACGATATTTTGTTGTACTACATTATTAAACCTCATAAAATTTTCTACAACTTCGGCCTTGTCACTTTTTAACTATCTCCAATCGTTGTCCAGCTATGAGCTCCCAAACATGGTCTATTTTGAAGACGCTTAAATTAGTTTTCCATACAAAGACGATAAAAAAATCTTACAAATAAAATTTGACCAACTTCTGGTTGTCGTATCATAATGAAACTTTCCAAATGTCTAGAAATCTGATGACAGTTTAATAATCTGGTACCACTGAGCTGATCTGATGATGGAGCCAGGAGGTGTCTACTGAAACTCTTCAATGGCTATTAGTAAAACCGGTGAGTTTAGGCTCATTACATTCGGATTGATGAGACGTAGGCACCTCCTGGTCCATTATCAGACCCTCGATAGCAAGTGTTATGAAAAAGTCTCATCGATTCGGATGTAATGTGCCCAAAATCGACGGGTTTACTAATAGCCATTGAAGAGTTTCATTAGGCACCTCCTGGCTCCATCATCAGATCAGCTCAGTGGTTCCATATTATTAAACTGTCATCAGATTTCTAGACATTTGCAAAGTTTCATTATGATACGACAACTAGAAGTTGGTCGAATTTTATTTGTAAGATTTTTTTATCGACTTTGTATGGAAAACTAATTTAAGCGTCTTCAAAATAGACCATGTTTGGAAGCTTATAGCTGGACAACGATTAGAGATAGATGAAAAATGTCAAAGACAAAGTTGTAGAAAATTTTATGAGGTTTAATAATTTAGTACAAGAAAATATCGTACAACACACAGTTTTTGACATATAAGCAAAAAACCTAAAAATGGGACCTTCTTCGGCCTCCACCCCCTCGGGCTCACCTCGGAGGGGTGGGGACTTTTAGTATGTTTATCTCCTAACTAGTCCAAAAAAGTTACTAAGTTAGTTTTTCTGCTTTCGACTTTTCGATCCACATACCCTTTTTGGGCACTCATTGACTGGGCTATCAATCCAATCAGCGCCCGTGAAATAATATATTTTTTGGGTCTTTACAAATAACAATAGCTGAAATTTGTATATAGCCACAAATTTCAGCTATTTTTAAACAGTTTTATTTAGCTTACCCCGTTTGTTCTAAATCACAAGCAAAAACACACAAACATTCGCTATAACACAACATAAATATAATATAATCGCTATCATGTATAATTTTAAAACTTTATTGGACCTCATCTCAATACGCAATATTAACCAATTCCAAGAGCTTTCAATTCGAGTTACATGTTCTCTCGATACAAGTTTATATCCACAAGTTCTAAGTAACCTAATAGTATAGCCTAATAGGCTATATACGAGTTCTATATTATACAGGGCTACTCGTTATGAGACCACTAATTTTGTTGCCAATACTTAAGAATTATTTTAAATGTTGCTAATTTTGGAAATATCACTATTTTAAGTGATTTTTGAGAATGTGGAATTTAAAATGCATGTTATAGTTTAATACTCGGAATTGTTAGAAAACTGCTTCAGTTCAGCTAACTATGGTAGACCATCTATGTAAATCAGCATACATCGTATTATTTTGTAATATGTGTATAGCAATTGCAATTTGTAACACAATAAAACTCTACTAGTACATTATTCAAAAAGGTTCTAGTTGTAGTTCCATTGTAAACCCATTCCATTTAATGCTTTTTGATATGATTTGGTTAGTTCTTGACTTCGGTTAGAATGAAATCGGACAACGCGGCAACTGCACTGCAACGACGAGGCGCGGCACGGCGCGGCATTTTCATACGAGTACAAATTACTTGCCTCTGCCGCGTAGTGCAATTTTACTCTTAGATATCCAACTGCATACATCCCTGGCAGGCGACCCTTGCTGCCAAAAAAGTATTATCTATGTACCTATGCATATATTTCAGTACAGTAACGCCAGTAACCCTGTATGTAATTTCAGTTCCAGGCTATACCCATTTGTACATTAATAGTTGGAATATACACAGCTCATCGGTTCGTCCCAACGGATATTGGATCTGTTATCGGAGTATGCAAATTGAATTGCGCTCTGCACTCGGAGCGACAACTTTCGGGGGACGCAATTGATCGTTACTAACCTATAAGCGGTAAGAATAGAACTTTAGGCAAAACTAGCTTTAGTTCGTGGCTTCACACGCTATCGCAAATTGTTTTTTTACTGTAAGTTTTAGGTCAGTGTCAAAATTATTAGTATTTGTTTTGATTAGAATCAAATTTGTTACTACAAAATGTGCATTTTGGAAGTATTTAGCGAACATTCTGTTTACTTTTTTCACAATGATAAACCCGATAGATATTATACTCACGACATGATGTCGATGACTATACGATCGTATAATTGTTTGAAATATACATCTACCGTATTATATTTTATTCGCAACTCTTACGACAAATATGAAGTTTTTCGGACTTACGTGACCTTTATTGTTTTATTTACAGCAATTTACTCAACATTTTTATAAATAATGGACTACTAGTGGACACACGTGCACTTTGTCGCGCTTATCAGAAAATTATCAGTGTTCGTGTACTATATTACGCATGTTTAAACATATAAACATTTCTCTTGAATCACTCTATCTATTAATGAAAACCGCCACAAAATCCATTGCGTAGTTTTAAAGATATATAAGCATACATAGGGACAGATAGACGCAGGAATCAACTTTATTTTATACTATGTAGTGATTTGCTATTCTGTTTTATGAGCTATATTATTCTTAAGTTGTACTATTATCCATGTAGTATGTAGTATTTTTTGTGTGAAATTGTAACAAACATCCATACAAAAAACGTTTTTATTAGTAGAATGTACGTAGGTACGGTCACGTAGCGACAGGCACGTCTGGGATTATACTACTCTTTGGCAATATGCGGGAAAATAATAGCGCAGTTTTGTTTCGATTTGCATAATCATGCGTTCCTAAATATAGAAGCAATGTTTTCAAATGTTTTTGTAAGATATTATGAAAATTAAGCTTGGAATATGATTTTGTTTTCGTAATTGAAATGAGATGATATTGTCACAGAATTCAGAAATGAAATGAGAATAAAATGTTAATTCGCGAGTTTACCAACTAAATTTATATACATTACAGGAATACAAGACAAACTTTTCTTTAACATTTACTCGTAATAAAATTGCATTAGAGTGTAAAAAAAATTAAGTTATAAAAAAACTTCTGTTCCTATGTGTATGCCATTAACCACACAGCAATAAACCTGGTTAAACCTTAAAATTGACACCGATCTGAAATTTGGTGCAAAAATAGATTTGACCCTAGAAGAAAAACCTCTAGAATAACACACAACGAGTAATTTTCGGTTTAAACTACAGGATACTATGTGCTAATATTATCAATATTAAAAAACATGCTAATAAGATTCAAAAATATTTATGAAAGCTGTGTGGTAAATTTGGTAAACTTTAACTATTGACCTTATACAAACCTTATACTCTGCCACCAATTTCAATTTAGTTTAACTGTATTTTTCCATTTGGAAGCTACACATTGTTACTAGTATAATATTTAAACAAGGCATAGTAAAACATTATACAGAGTAATACAAAACATTTTTTATAATATCGGTGGCGGCAGGCGGCCCGTTTGTTTGCATTACTCCGACACAACTGAGAGCCTCTCACAATATTTCGATTCGGCAATATGTATTCGCAACCCATAAACAACAATAACAACACATATTCGAAATGTATTCACACTTTTTTATATACAAAAAAGTATTTATATAAATATATCTAATAATAACATACCCACCCTGACTTTACGCGTGTTATGCAGAGTATAAAACTTCCTCTTAACATAAACATATATTTATTTACCAAAAACAGTGTTTTACAATTCATCTCTATTTACTATTGGACCCCACACTAGGCCATAGCCTGTCTCGTGGGTTCCTCGAGGGTTCAGAATTATGCATTGTACTATAATTTGAATCTACAGAAAAGTTCGACGACAGTTTTGGAAATATATTAGGTACCTATAACTATAAAAATAAATATAATATGAATAGTTACATGGCATACAGTCTTGAATCACTCTATCTTTTGATGAAAACTAAATTAAAATCTGTTGAGTAGATAAAAAGATCCAGGCAAACAGACAGCCGAAACGACTTAATTTTATACAATTTATAAATAAATTAGTGGGTAGTGGTACTCACAATGAGTTAGAGAGCAATTTTACGTGCAATTTGTCCACCACAGAAGACCTTTTTGAAGTAAAGCCATATGTATAACCTTTGCTTTAAAAAAAAACTCTTTTTATAACACAAAGTTTTATTCTGTATAGTAAACACCATTTACCAACAATACAATAAGTTAAAGTTCTCTCTTATAGATGTCCAAATATTATATTAGTTGTAATAAAGTAATTTAGAAGAGCAAAGTCACGGCTGCTTCATCCCTGGAACGGCGCCAAGCAAAGGATGCAACGTTATCCTCAAGCACGAAGTTTTAAGAAGCATACTCAAAGTTTACCGTTATTATAAAATGTAAGAAGAGACAGAAACAACGCACAACTTGGATTTTTAGACGACGATTATGGTATAAGAGCCCGCCTGTGCCCGCTGTGCGCTCGCAAATTTTTATTGCAGCATTCGTATTGGAAACCGTATCGATAATGCGAAGAATTAACAATAAACATTAAGTGCGAGTTACGCATCGAGTTGGCACGTGTTTGATATAACATGGAGCTGTAGGGACAGTATAGACGCAGATGTTCGCTTCTAGATCGGCTCATGCATCATTCAGCCGTAACCTGCAACCAATCGCTCTTACATTTGGGTTATAGCTCACCGCTTACGTGATAAATCGGTGGCGAGGAAACTTGTAGTATCATCACGGAAGCGCGGGCGTGCGCTACATTGCCAGCTTTTATCAGATTTTTCCAGCTGGTATACGAGGACTCATGTTTTTTACATGAGCTTGCGCCACTGGTATATGTAATTGCTGCTGAAATTTTGCATCACTAGATTTACTGTGGTCGCTTTAATCTCGGAATTTATAGAGAACATAAAATGTATTTTCTACTTTGCTGAAATTTTCTTGTTTGCGATCGTAAACGATCTCTTTTTACAGGGATTCTTTAGATTTCTTTTTAAAAAGAGCATTTGGGGTGCGAGCAATATTATAAACAGGGCCATATCTGGTTTATTCATCTAGAGATGCTCGTTTCCATTATTACCATTTCGCATTAAATGGGAGTAATTGGAATTCCTGTCAAGTGTGAAATTGGCGTCTTCATTGCGAGAGCGGAAGTGAGTGGGATGTCTCATGCAATATGTATCAATGTATCGAATATGTATGTGTGAGGATATCCTACTCGATATTAATTTCTCCTTATTTATTGCCCCACGCATGAACATAATTGTAGAGATTATTACGTGACTTAATTGCTTCCCGGGAAAATATTTTCTCAGAAGATATTATTCTTCGTAACTATGTACTAGCATAATACCTATAACGTTATGTTGGGATAAGATTGCTTGACCCCGAGGAATATAGTTAATCTTAGATATTATTTCCTCTATTCTGGGAAAGCTCGCTTTTGTTCTGGAAGAATAAATGCGATGTAATTTTATGTGGATGAACAATACGCAAGTTTATGTTACCTATAGGTACTTATTTTACATTATCTAGTCGTATAATTACAAGCTTTTAATTACTTTCACCTGTCTGTTGTCTGTCTGTCGGTCTGTCTGTTTGTCTGTAATCAAATCTTGCAAGTTTAATTTGACCCACTTCCCGGTTTCCAATTGAGCTGAAAATTTGCATGCGTGTGTAAATCGGATGACAATGCAATATTTTTATGACATCGAGCTGATCTGATGATGGAGCTGGAAGATGGCCATAGGAACTCCGTCATAAAACATTGCAACCCCATCGAGTTTGGGCTCATTTGATTCGTCTTGACGAGTACTTTATGATGCAAGATGTTAATAATAATAAAAGCTTGTTTTTTAAAAGTATTTTTAAAATTTCACTTGTGTATGATAATTTATATCCTTTTACATAACTGATTGTCAAAACATTATAAGTAGTCTTTTTCATAAATATTATATTATATTATTATTTATTCCTATTTTTTAAATCAGCACGTAAAAAAATGTTAGAACCTCCTTTTACAAAGTGTGTGTAAATCAATACACATACAACATTCACAATGCTTCCTTTTAGCCGAGATTACAACAGAATACAATTACCTACTTCGTTTGATCTTGCGATAGCTATTTTTCCCTAAGAAGGCAATCGAATTTCTTTCCCATTCCTCACTTATTATACTTCTTTGACGATGTTTACTTATTCTGATTTTCTTTTGTTTATCGTATTTTGAGAATTCATTAAAATGTGCTGGAACGGAGCAGATTTTCCAATTAACGTGAAAGTTAGCTTTTAGTAATTGGATCATGAAACGTGGTTCTATAGTAAAATTATAGCGAGTAGGCTCACACCGAACAAAGATAGGTACATATACCAACGCGATGTGTATGTGTGCGGAGCGCTTAAGTATGCGTGCACACACAAAATTTCAATCTCCTTCGGTATCCGTCATTCAAAGATGCATCTCTTTGATAGTCGCTTGACCCTTGTTAATTGCTGCGACAAAAAATTACTTCAGAAAGATGTTTATATGTCAACCCTATCCTCCGAGCTTCATCAGGAACACAATTCGTCTGCATATTTTACGGTCGGTGACGTCACACTACTGCATCGGCCTTACTAGCCATTCATGGAAGTGCCGAACCATTATTATGGACGCTGCCTGAGTCATCTTTCATAAGTGTAATAAGAGGCCAGTGATGATGAGCGACGTTTAGATTTTTTTTCCTAAACACTGTCAGTCGGCCTTCTTTCTAAGATTATACTATGGTTTTAATGTGAATTTTCAAGTTATTAAATGTATGATGCTATCCGTTATGAATGAATTTATAAACTACTCGTAAACTCCGGGTCAGCGAGTCACTCAATTATCGTAATGAAATTTTTAGCAGCACTTCATGTATTGTGTAAATTTACTTTAAAATCATAGGTCCCTCGGGACATATTTTATGTATAACTAGATAACTGGGCGCATTTTAAATTTGCATTTTATATCACTCTCGCCAGGGCACATGTTAAGCACACACTGTGAGATTGATTGAGATGTTCCAACGGACAAAAAGAGAGAGAGAATTTGATTTAAAGTAAATTGTTGACACTCATTAAATACTTCTTTAAAACCATCCTAAACACCGCCTTCACTAAGATTCATCTAGGCAAAAGTAGTAGATTTTATGAACGTGACAACGATAAAATAACCGAAATTTTTAGGAGTGGATAAACGAAAAGAACAATAAAAGATTAAGCTGCAAAAAGCCTTAGAAAAAAAGTTGTACACCTCACTTAACAAATACGAGTGAAGATGATAAAGATTTGTTATAAATCTTTGTTGATAGGTACCACGCAGAAAAAAACAAAAACCATTTAATAAAGATAATTCGAATACAAATCCAAAATAATATACGTACCTAAATCAGTCATGAATTTTTACGTTAGAATCAGTCGTGCGTATTCTTAAAGGCTTGAAGTGCTTTAACTTCCTTTCAAATCGATACCTTCGCTTTGGAAGTCGAAGCGACACGATGTAATTGAAACAGAATTATTAATTTTCAATCATTGAAGTCAATGAATTCCGTGAAGCAGTACAAGGGACAGTGATTTTATTCGAGCATATTATCACAAGCAACCATTTTAGTACTACATTTTTAATTACTTCAAAGTAAAACTTATTAAAAATATCCGTTTCGTTGTAGAGTAAAAATAAGTTGAGAAACACTTTAAAAAAATTAGGTAGGTAATTAGAAATCGTAACTAAATAAAATATAATAATATCTAAGTTTTGGAAGTTTAATTTATTTTTCTCAGCACGCTTTTGGAAACTAAGATAATGATATGAGTATAATATCTAAATATATATAATAGGAAAGAGTGACTGATGACTTACGGCCTAAACCACTGGACAGATTGGGTTGAAATTCAGAACACAGATAGGTTTTATGCCATAGACCTTCGCTAAGAAAAGATTTTGCCACGCGGGTAAAGCCGCGAGCATAAGCTAGTTATGTAATATAACGACTCTCGCAATTTTACCAGAAGTTGTTTTTATTAACGTTTATAAAAAAAACAATTCAGATCACTAAAGTAAAAGTTTTGTGCCGTTTTTTGTAGATCCTTTTCATTTTATCGCACGTTCGTTGCTTAAACGTACAAAGAAAGTAGGTTTCTACATAGAATAGAATAATACTAAACATAGACCCAAGTATTAAGAAGTTCGTGTAAGGATAAAATAGGTTAGTTCAAAGGTCAAGCTACCTATAAGTCAAACTAAGCCGAATATATCAGGTTCAGTGAAAAATAACCTCATCCAACCCGAAACCAATTTCATCGTGTCAAGTCAATTTATAGCTTGTGTTTTACAAATTTCTACCTTTTTTACGAGTACCGTGATACTTTTATTTCGTTTTTAGGGTTCCGTACCTCAAAAGGAAAAAACGGAACCCTTATAGGATCACTTTGTTGTCCGTCCGTCCGTCCGTCCGTCTGTCTGTCAAGACCCTTTTTCTCAGGAACGCGTGGAGGTAACAAGCTGAATTTTATAGGAAATACTAAAGTCTATTGCCTCTTAGAGCAGTGAAAATTTCAAACTTCTGGGCCAACGCAATCAAAAGATATAGTCGAATATGTCGCAAATTTCAGCAAATTTTCGACATTATCAAATAAATCAAAACTTACGGGGCACTTCCAGTGAATTCAGAATCTTGAAATTTGGCACGAAGCAATACCTTAGAGCACTGATAAAGGAAAAATTGCGAAAACTATAAATTTTTATTTGCATCATATGAAAAAAATATTTTGAATAATTTTATATTACTACCCCTTTTCTCATGAACGCGTAGACGTATTAAATTGAAATTCATACCAAATACTTAAGTTTATAATACCTTTAAACTGTAATAAAATCAAACTTCTACGTCAACGCATTCAAAAGAAACAGCAATTTCAGCCGCAATTTTAAACTAGCAACTACTCTCAAAAAATCAAAACCTACAGGGTACTTCCCGTGAACTTAGAATCTTGAAATTTGGCACAATACAACTCCTTAGAGCACAGATAAAGGAAAAATTGCGAAAACAGTAAATTTTTTGTTACATCATATAAAAAAATATTTTTAATAATTTCATACTTACTACCTTATTTCTCATGAACGCGTGCAGGTATTAAACTGAAATTCATATCAAATTCTAAGATCAATCATACCTTTAAACTGTAATAAAATCAAATCTCTATCTCAACGCATTCAAAAGAAACAGCAATTTTAGCCGTATTTTTAAACTCGCGACTACTCTCAAGGGAATCAAAACCTACAGGGTACTTGCCGTTAACTCAGAATCTTGAAATTTGGTACGCAGCAACGTCTTAGATCATAGGCACAGGAAAAATTGCCAAAACTGTAAATTTTTAGTTACATCATATAAAAAATATTTTAAATAATTTAGTACCCCTTTCCTCAAGAACGCGTACAGGTATTAAATTGAAATTCATATCAAATACTCAGCTTTATAATAACTTTAATCTGTAAAAAAATCAAACATCTATGTCAACGCAATCAAAACAAACAGCAATTTTAGCCGCATATTTTCCAACTCGCAAGTACCCGCAAGGGAATCAAAACCTACAGTATATAATATTATACCCACTTTTCCTTTTCCTCCTAACCTTTTGAGTTGTGTAGTGACAGTGCCAGTAAAATTTAGTGATATAATAACTATCAGTGTAGTGCTACTTATTGAGAACACATGAGCAAAGTGCCTCCCCTTAATAGAGACAATAAGAACAAGTGCCAATGGACACATTCTTAGTTTTAAATGTTTACGTAGCAACTTAAGTTAGATTTAAATTACTTATTAGCCTATATAAGAATTAAGGCTAGATTGTAATATAAATGACATAACAATAATATCATGTCATTTAAAAAAAAAAAAAAAAAAAAAAAAAAAAAACTTTTCCTTAGGGTTCCGTAGAAACCCGTAGGTTTGTACGGAACCCTCGGTGCTCGAGTCCTACTCGTACTTTACCGGTTTTATTTTTTATGGTTTGCATAAAAATTTAGTGTAATTAAATTTACTTTTAAAAAGCTAAAGAAGTAATGAGCAAAGGACGATCATCCATAGCTAGTCTAAAAGACAACAATGGCGTGAAAAGAGGCGACAAAGATAAAATATTACAGATTTGCACCGATTTCTATTCCTCATTATACTCTGACCATTCAACCTTTGAAACAGCTAATGACTACATACGCGCTGAAGACATTACATCAATATCTCCTATGGAAGTACATCGTGCATTGAGCAGCATGAAATATAACAGATCACCTGGAGAGGATGGCATAACAACAGAACACCTCAGACTTGGAGAACCAATTCTTAATAGCTACGTAACACGATTTTTCAATTCCATTCTAGATTCTGGCTCTCTGCCTAAAAATTTCTGCCATTCAAATATAATTCTCTTACATAAAAAAGGTGATAAATCCGAAATTGAAAATTATAGACCTATTAGCCTTATTTCACATTTATACAAGGCTTTCATCAAAGTCATCGACAATAGAATATCTGGCCAGCTAGATCAACAACAACCCCCAGAACAGGCAGGATTTCGCCGTGGGCTCTCTACCACTAATCATCTGCACTCCATCAATCAAATAATGGAAAAACATATAGAATATAAACTACCCCTTTATTAAGCTTTTGTCGATTATTCAAAGGCGTTTGACAGTATAACACATTCATTCATTTTTACAGCACTAACTAATCAAACAATAGACAACACTTACATTCAACTTCTCACTAACATTTACAAAAATAGTACAGCTTCTATAAAATTTAATCTCACAGGACCATCCTTCCGCATAATGAAAGGAGTAAAACAGGGCGAACCGTTGTCACCCAAATTATTCAATGCCGTTTTAGAAGAAGTCTTTAGGAAATTAGCCGACGGGTGGGAAGAATGTAAGGGCATCGTCGTTGGCGGAAAGAGATTGTCTAATCTTCGATTCGCTGACGACATAGTCCTATTCTCTTCCTCAGCTCTTGAATTACGGGACATGCTAGAAGATCTTAGCAAGGCAAGCCTCGAGGTCGGACTTCGAATGAACATGTCAAAGACAAAACTGATGACTAATAGTGCACAACATAAGATCCATGTTGGGGGTATGGAGGTTGCATATGTCCAGGAGTACATATACTTGGGCCAATTAGTCTCCTTCCAGGCGCAACAAGATAAAGAAGTTAGTAGACGCACCGAGAACGCCTGGAAGAGCTATTGGTCCATGAAAGATCTGATGAAAGGAACACTACCGATATCCTTAAAAAGAAAACTAATGGACATGTGCATCCTTCCTATCCTCACATATGGAGCACAAACATGGTCCTTGACATGCCAACAGAGGTCCACACTCGAGGTTTGTCAACGAGCAATGGAGCGTAGTATTCTTAACGTAAAACTAATAGACCGCATTAGAAACACCATACTACGCTCCAAAACCAAGATAGCTGACGTCACCCAAAAAACGGCATTTCTTAAATGGGACTGGGCAGGACATGTCTGTCGCATGCCAGAAGAACGTTGGGCCAAAATTACATCTGAGTGGGCTCCTAGTATCAAACGGCCACGCGGCAGGCCAAGGAAGAGATGGCGGGATGACCTTGACTCACATGCGGAAGGATGGAAATCCATAGCCCTAGATCGTGAAGGATGGAGAGAGGGTAGGGAGGCCTTTGCCCTGCAGTGGGATCCAACAGGCTTATAATAATAATAATAATAACACCGCAGGGCAGCTTATGGCGAGCTGTTGGGGAGTAGCGACCCCACGGACCCGAGTGCTCCCGGGGGAGGATTCTGTTCCTCATCTCCGGCTTGCCTTCACCGGCCGGTCGGAGTGAACACTGACGAGGAACAGTCCCCCACCTCTGTGCTTGCCTTCATTGGCCGGCCAGAGTGGAGTCGCGAGAGCTGCACGCTCAGAGGGAGGATGTGAAGCATAAGTGGCGAGTTGGCCTACGTGTTTAAAGTCCAGGGACACCTCTCCCCCTCCAGCCACTTGCACCAACGTTGCCCTTCTCGTCGGCTATGTAATGCCGGCCTTTATGGGGGCCCGTTTAGTGAGTGGCGAGTCATCACCTGCCTACATATTTCCTAATGGGACGGAAGTGGCAGGTGCCGTAGTCCTAGCAATAGTCTCATTAACCATCCATTTAGAATGCACATCCATAGCCTAGTTCAATTAGTTTCCATTAATCAGCAATAGTCCTGTCACTTGACGGAGACTGTCTTTGAGCCCATTTTCTATGGATGGACTCACAGACAGACTCCAATAAGTGTCACCCATTACATTTATATTAAAAGCTCAAAAGGACCTCTGCGCGTTGGACTTCTTGTCTCCGTGTACGCCTATAAAAAGGCCCGGGCTTAGCCCGTGTTAAAGAGCGACATAATAATAATAAAAATTTACTTTTACGCCATTACAGTAAAAGTATTATAGCTAGATAACTTTTAAAGTAATCTTTCTAATGAAATCTTTTGAAAAGTTATGTATAAAAATTGTTCATAATTATTATTATTTAACCCATATCAACTGCAGAGCAAATTCCTTAATACCCTTTTTTCATGTGTCACATCTATGGGTTTTCATTCTTCCACATATTATGTGAGTCGAGATCATTCTGGCATCTCATCATCTCTTTCCTAGTCTACCGCATGGAAATCTAGTACTGGGAGACCGATCAGATGGAATTTATCTAGTACCGGAAGATCAATCAGATTTATTTATTTATTCAATTCAATTTCACATGTAACTTACAGACTAAAAATCCAATGCATTACATGTTTATACCTAAATAATTTATAAAATACATTTTAACTGTACTTAACCTATCATAAAATATATCTAGTTCAGGTTTTTGAGCGAGCACATCGTTAAACAGCTTCATCACTTTGGTGATGGAAGAATTTCAGATGGAATTTTAGCCCAACTTGAACCCAGCGAAGGATTTACCTTTATTTACCTTTTGATTATTATTGTTTTTTTTTTCTTTACGTAAGGACCACCGACTTTACCGATGGGGGCTGCCAGAATACCAGCGCTGCGTTTTTCACTGGTCACACGCAGCACAACGCTGAGGCAGGTCCCATTCGGTGGCTTAGTCTATGTATTGCATTACTGTAATTTGTTTGTCGTCTAAAATGTATTTTATGGGCCGTCGAATAAACATGTTTGTTTCTTTCTTTCTTTCTATTTATCCCACCTCCTAGGCTTAGTTTGCTACCATCTATGGCCACATTGTCGCTTAATATCACACGAGATCGTGGACAAAGGCTAACCTATAATGAATAAACAAGTGAAATTTAAAAAATAAACTTTTTAAAAACAACCTTTTATTTTTATTACCATCTAGCACCAAAGTAGGTACTCGTCAAGACGAATCAATTGGGCAAAAAAAAAGTGTGTGCGTGTAACCTTTACGCGCGATTGAAGTAAAACTTCTTTGGCGTTGACGACATATATCACTGAAATGATTAAATATTAACTTAAATAAATAAATATTATATTATAATTTAATTATATTTATTATTCATGTGCTTTACAAAGATTATTTAAATGTTATATTAAATATTATTCATTCGAAACAGGTAATTGAATGTCATCATAATTTCTTACGTACGAAATTATAGGTTTGTGGTAACTATAATGTGAAACATAAATTTTACTCTCTAAATTTGCTACTTTTCTTGAAAATACAGCATCTATCGTTGTACCGAAACGCGTTGTTGAATGAAGTCGAGAAGTCAAGAAGCGTGTAGTATATGACATATACTTACAACCAATCAGAATTATTATTTTTAAATGGCAGAAACTACACAGACTATATAGTAAGCGTTACTTCCGTCAGAAAAAAAAATCTGAGTTACTCCCTAGTCGCGCCTAAAGAAGTTTTCAACCAATCAGAATTATTATTTTTAAATGGCGGAAGCGTTACTTCCGTCAGAAAAAAAATCTGAGTTACTCCCTAGTCGCGCCTAAAGAAGTTTTACTTCAAAAACTCGATGGGGTTGCGTCATGCGTCAATAATTACGAAGTTCCTATGTCTACCTTCCAACTCCATCAACAGATCAGATCAGCTTCATGTCATGATAATATTGCATTGTCATCCGATTTATACATGCATACAAAATTTCTGTTCAATCGGATTTGAATACAGACAGACAGACACAGGTGAAAGTAAATAAAAGCTTGTAAAATAATAATAATTGGGGTTTATACTCTAACAGAACAGGTTACCCTACTTACACTGTCAGAGTCCAATCACAATTTATAGGTTGTGTGGCGAACCTATATGTTGCAGTTTCAGGTCGCCGAGATTACTACAAAAAAAACATTGTTTTACAAAAGGGCGGACGTATCCCGTCTCTAGTTTAATTAGGAAATGCCGTTTTGGGTGACGTCAGTTATTTTTACTTTAGAGCTAATGGTATATAAATCCAAAAATTAATACGGCTTACAATAGGTACTCAAGCGTACTTCATTCAAACTCAAACTCAAACTCAAAATTCATTTATTCAAATAGGCTACAATGGAGCACTTTTGCAAGTCAATTTTACATTTTATTTTAATATTCTACCGCTCATTCGCAAGGCACCTCTATGAGAATTTTCTTTATGACAATATTTGTAAAGGCTGAAAAAACGTGTACCAGTCACGGTCTTACACTGGCGAGTTCGTGAACTACAGTGATTAAAGATGTACCACAAACCGAGGTGAAACCGACGAAAAAGAGTTATTAGTATTTTAACATGATGCTTCATGTTTACCAACGAACCATTTTTTTTCTTCGTAGATGTTTACTGATTGATCTTTTTAATAAAGTAACTAGTTTATGCTCGCGGCTTTGCCCGCGTGGCAAACTCCTTTCTTAGCGGAGGTCTACGTCATAAAACCTATCTGTATTTCAAATTTAAAGCGAATCCGTTCAGCGGTTTGGGCTGTGCGTTGATAGATCAGTCAGCCAATCAGTCACTCTTTTCTTTTATATATTTAATTAAATAATATAAATATTATTATTTTTTAAGCAAAGAACTAAGAAGACGAGCAAGACGCTCTCCTGTTGGTAAGAGATAACGCTGTCCATAAATATAAGTACAGTGCTACCCACATTGATGTAAAATTCTGGGCGCACAGCACCGACGCTTCTTACAATAAGAAGTTAAAACTCTACAGCCCGGTAATTTCACTAGCTTTTAATAACAGAAATATGCCTACTAGGACTAACAAAATTAATTATAAAGTAATAACGTTACTTTTGAAATGTCTCAGATCACTCACATTTTGTTGGGAATTATATTATGCATCCAAATATACATAATACGAATGACACTAAACCGTGAATTTAAAATCATTTTCATACAAAAATACGTCAGTTAATTAGGGAAAATATTATTATATACATCTATCTTACTAATATTATAAACGTGAAACTTTGTAAGAATGTATGTACATATGTTTGTTACTCTTTCACGCTTAAACGGGTGGACCGATTGAGCTGAAATTGGTATAGAGATAGATTCCAGGGTCTAGAATAACACATAGGCTATAGTACAGCGGGTAAAACCGCTGGGTACAGCTAGTGACACTATAATTAAGTGAGCGACACAATTAAATGTACTTTGATCTTTTCTTTTTACCAATAATTACTTAAACAAAATATTACTCTATTACAATTTTGTAAATTTTTATAATTTTCTATCAATTTTGGTTATAAAAGGAAAAACGTTGGTGCAAACGAATGAACAAATGGAAAACCTCCCTTTAATAATGAGCTAACTTTGATACGGCACTTCAATAATGGTCAAGTAACAACGTTGCAATATCAAGCATTCCTTGTCTAGACGTTAAAGAATTGTGAAAAATATGAAATAATACCCCTATAAAAGTGGTGGCGCGGCATGTAATACAAGACTTTACGAAGAGCTTTCATATATCTCCTTCCCTTTTGACGGTGGAAAATTGTTCTACTACGTGATATGTTACATTTTATCAAATATTCTTCTAGCCATGGAACTATAAGGTATAGAAAGCTAGCCTTTAGCTAAGTAAAGCCATTTTTATATAACTAAATTATAAGTTTCCATCATTTTCAGCTGTATGTAAACATAAAAAAATCTGGTATGTACAGTCAACTACAAAGAGATGTATCCATGTTAGGCTTACAAAATGAAGTAAATTTTAATTTGCCACAATGAACTACCCTTGGTTCGTGACATTTCTAGTAGCAATCAAACTTTATATTATCATCGACTCGTTTAATATGCAACAATGATGTATACCACTACTTTTCCTTAGGTGATACATAATAATAGCATTTAAAATGAATCGAATATAGTATAAGATTTGGTGGATACTGAAAATGTCACGAAGTAAGGGTAAATAATTATTGCATACTAAAAGTTCCTTCATTTTGTAAGACTGACATGGATACATCTCTTTGTAGTTGACTGGATTTATGGAAATTTATAGAACTAGTAGCAATATACTGTTTTAATTCATTATAGATTTGCTTTTGTCCACGATTTCGCCTGATGCTAAGCGATGATGCGGCGATAAATGGTAGCAGACTTAACCTAGAAGATAGGATAAATTTCTCCCTGGCCTCGCTGAATATCGTTCTGGAACATAGCCTTGTCCAGTGGGTGGTAACTATAAGACACGGCTGAAGCCTGCCACCAGAGCAGCGATTTAAAAGACCGCACAAACTAATTCAAGAAACTTAAGCATAGAATAGTTTGAGTCACATAATAATAACTCGAAAACTCATATCGCTTACACACGCAACGAATAGAAAATTGTTAAGTAGCTCCGACGCTAAACAAAATTTGAATGAAATTATCACTCTAAATATCTGAAAATTTCTACAACATCATATTCGTCTGCTAAACAATAGGGTAGGTTAACTGGTGCCTTTTGTAATTTCAGCTTAAACCACTAAAAACGCAAACCGCCGTAGATAAGCGTAGCTGAGTTCTAATTTCGCTTTGAAATTACCTCGTTGCAACGGTTCAAATAGGATAAACTGCATAATACTTTTATGTACGGGTAAATAAAATTTACTTTACGGGCCGTTGTGTTTGGACTTTCAACTAACTTTTGATAAACATCATTGCTTAGAAAAACGGAATCAAATCTAAGTCTGCAAAACCAATTCTGGTAGATTATGCTTTGGCTAAAAATCTGTCAAAATATTACGTTTTGTGTGTTATTAAAAGTACTGAGTTCAACATTGACGTTATATTGAAAAGATGTACCAAACCCTGTAAAATGTTTAATCACAGACACAAAAATATTTATATCGTAAATACCTATAATTATCTATCTTTTGTCGAGATATTTTATTGAGTAATTGTACCTATATAAATACAAGATGTATGAAAAATCTTGTATTTACATAATATTATATAATTACTCAAGTTTATTATTGCAGGTTTTAGCGAAATATAGGTACTCTGAATGCTTTATTTTTATAAAGCAGTGTCAAATGGCACCGTCCCCAGAATGCTGGCAACATTACCTCGTTTGATAGCAATACTTATATGTTAGGCCAGATTATGTGCACCAGCATTTTGGTCCTTAGCCATTATATTGTACGCAGCAAAAGTATATTTGTTTTAATTACTCAAAAGGACACATTTATTCGGCTTTATCCCATCGCTGCGGGCGCTTCATTTCCAGTCTATATTAATAGCAGCTTCAGAAGTGTCCTTATAATGCCGCGGGATAAGAAAATTTAATTATCTAAATGTAAGGGGCATTACTGTTGTCGAGCATTACGCGCCCAGTTACTCGGGTAAGCAGTTGTAAATCCAAATTAAGTTCCTTGTGAAATGAGAACTGTGTCCGAATGACAATGGGGATATACCCTGTAGACGGCTAATTCCTCCATGCATTTCATTTTGTTTGCCTGCTTGCGCATTGCGATGCAGAAGGTCACGGTTTATTAGTATTTATGAAGATTAATATAAAATATTAATCTTCATAAACACTAATATGCCGAAAAAAAAAGTACAATTTAGTATATTGATATCACGTATCAAGACGAGAGGTGAAAGAATGACTTCATTGAATTCATGAACGCATGGATGCTCCAGAATAACGACCGACAAAGAGAAATATGAGTCATGACCTGAAGCGAGCCGAGATAATGAATACCACGACAAATTTCCAAGAACAAAACGATTAAAATGAGGAAAGCAAGGCTAAGGATATAAGATGTATTTTCCTAATAAGATGTCTTAATTATTTATACGAGGTTTCTACGATGTATATCATCGGTGCCAAATTAGGAGCCCTTTAATTACGGCCTCTTGGTAATGTAGCTTAGCAGCTGGTTTGCCTAAAAAGGTGTGGCTTAGACCTTTTACGTTGATTAATGATTTTCTTTGTTTCATCTTCATTTGTGGCAATGGTTTCTCTTGTAGACACGGCCGTTCAATTAGTCTCATGAACTTTTGTTCAAGACTTTTGTAGAAGAAAAACTCTGGCTCATTGCTTATTTTATGAGTATAGTACAAAGAAAAATAATGTAGAGTATAGAGCCCAGAAAAAGACGAAGGCATATTACCTCTACCCTTATCAGGCCAGCTGGCTTGTGGTGGCGTAGAGTAGAGACACGTGGAGAGACTCGGAGGGTCTAACGCCCATCTGTGGGACAGCATAGACTAAATAAAAAATAATATCTAAATATATATAAGAGGTATGTCCTGGTAGTCTGCGATTGACTAATCTATCAAAGCTAGATCAGACAATCAGTCTACCAACCTATGCGATACTAAAGCTATATTCAATCCAATAATATTATAAGACTTTAGCTAGTAATCGCTAGGCACATCTAGTTATAGAATATAAGGAGAATAATATATTTGGTGTACTTTTCATGGTATACTTATGTTAGAGACTGGCCAACAAGCAAACGGTCCTCCTGAAGGTGAGTCGGCTCGTCTATAGACGTCTGTAACACTAACGGCATTGAAAACGTCAATGAAACTCTTAAAAATCTTCGTCTCAGATTGAACAGCCACAGAGATAAAATAATATTCATAACAGAGTCATTTATAAACACATTTACGCACCTTTTGTGCGATTCCATACATAAAAACATTTTAACAGAGTATTAAGTCTGTAGGGCTGCTGTAGCGACTGCAACGCGTCAATAAAACTCTTAAAAATCTTCAACACCTTGACGCGCCGCATTAAGAAAAATATCAAAGTAATAAAGCTGAGTACACAATAGCGTGAAGTTTGCAGCAGCAGTTGTAATTAACACAACGCTCAACGTGTGATGTGCAATGTACACGCCACCTATTGACGGCGTAATTATGAGCCGCGGCTTGCAAATCGGTTTTAGAACAAACAGTTGGATTGCACTATAACAACAATTACGTACGTTTTGAACTTACTTTATACTTATACTTATAAAGTGATTTTTATTAATTCTTTAGGCATGTTTGATACATTAGAATTGAGTTTTCCATACGTTTGGGAAATTCTTTTTGTTTTTCAATGTACGAAATTGGGGTTTCATTGAAAAGTGTACGTATATGTAAAGTATGTCCAGAACAGTTTTAAACATTAGCCTTAATAATAATATTTTTGATGAAAACCAACAACATATTTCAATGGGATTCACTGATATAAAGCGTTACGTATTTATATTATAGTTAAAAAGACTGATGATATAGTTAGGAGGACTGACTGATCTATCAACGCACAGTTTAAATCGCTGATCGGATTGAAATTGGAAAACAGATTTTATGACGAACGATAGCAAGCCACGAGCACGAACTAGTCCAAAGAGCTAAGTAGGTATAGTTTCTTGGTTGCAAATAACAAAACACAAACTAACTAAGAACCTTAATTTTTAAATGCGATTAAAATTCTATCAATTTAGGAATTCAAATAAGACTGCCAGTAAAACCGGCGGTAAAATAATGAGTCGGAACTCGCAAATCGGTTCCATTGCAAACATTGAGGCATGCCCATAACAATAGCTCTTTTGTTGTTTATAGTCTACGGTGTAATGAGAACGCTGCATAGACTGAGCACTTATTGTGGCTATTGAAACCTTTGATTGGTACTTTTAATATGGACCTTTTAAATTTTTTCATGACTTTTTGTGAATTCACGAAGTTTTTTTATGAAATCTTTTGTTTTCGAAGTCACGTGAAACTGTGGGTGTCGGCTGTTTCCTATAAACAAGGTATTATATAAGTAAGGGTCTACAATCTGACAATTTTGCATGCATAGTTGAGTTTTTAGGTAAACCTGAGTTTCCACTTAAACTTACCTGACGAGAGTAACTGTACAGGTATACAGTGGCCGTAGCATGACACATGGGATCTTCACGACTTCACTCCGACGAAACTTCAAGAGTAGAACTGTCATCCCATACATTGTACTTTTTTAAACGTATGGAATGACAATTGACTTGACAGCAAGACAAGTCTACGCAGCATCTGTGCTTGAGGGGCAGTGAGGTACACCGTTCTGTGTATGGCTAGCTTAAGATATGTAAGAGGCAGTGGTACAATTTGCTTGTTATAGTTCTCTTTTACGTAGTTAGGTTATCGTGAGCGTCTCAATCGATTAAAAAATACAAGTTTATGTAATAGTCCATTTCACAATACAAAACTACACTCTTTATTGAGACCAAAAGTTAAGACTTAAAACTAAATTAACTATATAAAGATCCATAAGAGGTAGGTAATTGTCGGCCTTATACGCATTCACTATAGTCAACTACAATGTAGATTTTTTTTCTGTGTAATTTCAACAACTATAATGTTTCTTAAAGTAATTTTCGTTTTAACGAAGGTCGCCAAAGGACTAGAAGTGATCAACATACATATCTTGATTCTCAGTTGATTACAAAACATCGAATGGTTTCATGTAATTCGTAGCAGATAACCAAATGTACTTCCCAAGCGTCCATTACTTTCATAGCATTGCATATTGCTAACGGTTATTATACCTTTGTTTATGTTGAAAACATGTGAATAGAAAAACGGAATGGAGCATGAATCGAAAACAATGAAATTTTACTGTGAAGATAATAGCGAGCTTTTTGTGATAAAAATCATTTGCTTCGTGATATTGTTTGAGATTTTGTTTATTGGTTCTGATATCTAAAACATTTAATAGTGCTAGTCAAATTTTATTTGATTACGATTCTCCGGATTGAGAATGTTGAAATATATTTAAAATACAGTGGCCTGTAAATACCCGTAGATACATTGAGAATTTAACTTTAAAAATAATATAAAATTAACTCTCAAATTTCCACCAAAATGAAACATCATAAAAGTAAATTCTACGACATTACACTTCAGATATTGTGTTATCGTGTGAGAGAGTTGCGCCATTTGATACCGACCTTAATAAAACATCGTAAATACACGTAAAATTAAAAAACTAAATTATAATATTTGCGTAGCTATTGGCCGTCTTATTGGTAATTGTAAATAATCGCTATTTACAATTACCTCTTCCAGTTAACCATAAGTATACTTATCTTCAAACCTCTCTGAACTTCAACAACATTTCATATTACATCTTTTTTAGGACTGAACGATCTCTAATGGGTCCACAACGAGTGTTATGTAAGAACATATTATTTTTGTACAGTGTACAGAAAATGAATAAACGGCAGTCCTTATCTGAAACTAGAAATAGAAAAAGCATGGGTAATAATGCTGGTCCGAGACATGAATATTAAGACCCCTCATCGTTCCGAACGATTTGCCATCAGTTGCCATAAAATGGTCGAGCAAAGCGAAGATAATGGGACACAATTTCTTCTGGCACCTGAGCCGCCATTTACGATAGTGCTGAGGTACGATTACACCAGTTCAAAGGTGCTGTGATATTTCAATGTGATTAAGAGGTTCAGTTTTAGGAACTCTTGATGGCATCATCATTCTTCTTGATTGATCATTTTCCGTTGAAGTTTCGAACGTAACCATTTGAAAAACTACATTACTTATTGTTCTCGTCGTATTAAATTCGATTTATAAAAATCATTATTATCTTTCGAGCACTGAGTTACATTAATTGAACAATGAGTAGGAGGTATAAATGTGTCCTAGGAATGATCAAAACTATCTTTCTACTATATCTACTACACTAAGCTCGTTGTGACGTTGTAAGAATTTTAAATTCTAAATTACGCATATTTTAGCATTGGTGTCAGTAAAATTCTTTATACTCTACAATTTTTAAAACACATATTATATCAGTGTGACTCTAGGAAAATCGTAGAATGTTTTCTATTTCAGATATCATGGCCATGCTTACAAAATTTAGACCGTAATACTTTTTCATACCAAAAACATTACACGTTCTTAGTTCCCGTAAAACTTTAATTTTTTCCATACTAAAAATATTACTTGTTTCTAGTTCCCTTAATTTTTTGCGTAAAATCCTTAGTCAAATTGAAACACACACTTACCAATGTAGCATTGCAAATGTGAAGAGCCGGTAGTGGAATAGAGTGAAAGTGCTAGTACCGCAGCACATAATTGCGCGCGCCATCAGACCGCGGGTGAATGCTCCGCGACGAGCTCTGATGGCTGCCGCGCTTTTGATGAAACCATGATTACGGCATACATACACATACGTAGCTTGCTGTGGATTAACTGGAACTGATGCTGGATGAGTCTCGAGTTTCAGGTAGCTACATAGCTTTTGTTTTTCTTTTTTAATTTTGTTTGGTTTAAGGTGCTGCCCCGCTGCTGTTATGATAGCTTACATGCAATTTTATACATTTCCTAATAATTCCTACAATTTAAATCATTTGATAGTTATTAAGGATGTGTAGGAAGGAGGTCTTTGTGCAGCAGTGGAACAGCAGTGGAAAAGAAGAAAAATACCTAATATTATATTTACTATTCTCATACGAATCATCACCATCATCTTTCTCATACGTATGTTACGATTTTCAACATAACAATGACGTACATACATACTTTCCCGATGATGACAGCAAACCCAACTCCTTGAAAAACTGGAAGTTTTTGGAAGGTACGAGCTATGGGAGTATGTGAGTCTAGGTTTTAGATCTCACAAAGCACAATGGATCAGCTATGGTCGGAGAGGCACTTATCCTTGAACATTAACGAATAATATTATAACTAATTTTTGCTTTAAACAACCCAAAATGTAATGTTCTATTCCAGAAACTTTAACTCCGTATTTTCATACATCCACCGGTAGGTTGACACGCTTTTGTATTGCGCGTATTCAGCTATAGGTTAAATAAAAACTGTACTCTGCAAAATGTGAATAAAAAACGGCCACACACGCCCTCGTTTCGGTGCAATCAAGAACTTTCCAACATAAAACTACTTTGCAGATAGGTCTTATGGAATAAAACTGTTTTCATCCTTTTGAAAGAATTGAACTTTAGTAATTTTATGCAAGTTTTATTTACTCGTAGTGCGGAGTTACTCTTTTACGTAACCATTTGGTGGTAATGTTCCCTCTACATTGTGTTTGGTACGAATTTGTAAGGAAAAGTCTTCGTCAGTTGTGAATTGATTTCTGTTCTTGTAAATTAAAAGGGAGATCTATTTAAGCAATATCTGGGGGCACGGTAGTGCCCCCGCCAAGTCGAGCGCGAAGCAAGCACTGCCGTACCATCCTTTACAGGAACCATTTCGCCGCATTTTCAGGCCCCTATTTGAGAACCTCTGGATAAGACCAGAACACAGAAATTTTCGTCATCCAGTAAGCTATAATTACATACTTAAAATCCAAAATTTCAAGTTTGTAGGTCATTATGTTCCGAAGTTAAGCGAAAGCAAAGTTTCGCATTTACGACACTCACTCACTCACTCACTCACTCATGATCATCAAAATAGAACTAGTACTTCCCATAAACTCAGAGAGCTGAAATTTGGTACATACTTAGACTTTATTGTATAAACCATAGGAAAACTAAAAAAACATGCAATTTCAGTCTCGTTTTCGAGATAATTAATCTGCATAAATAACTTTGTAATCTCATATAAATGTATAGGATTACAAAGTTACATTTGCAGTCAATGGTTAAAATTGTGTAATATCCAACTTATTAATTAAAAATATATATAATAGTGGTGTAAATTCTTTTTGGCGCTGGTTATTACACCACAAGTTGGGGGAGGCGGTTCGATAGTGGACTGTATGATAAATTTGGTGGATAAAAGATTACAGGTCAGAGGCAGGAAGAAGGAAAACGCACGTACGTACCTCTCGCAGCTCCCAGGCTCCAACTCCGTCAATTATCCTTAGTTTGGTGCAAATCCAGTAGGTATCGTTATTTCACGTTCACTTCACACGGCGCGAGGTTAATGGCGACGGCCACGCGGCTGGTAAAAAGAGCGAGGCGCGCGCGCATGTGCACTCGCAGTGGCGAAATTAAGCGTTCTGGTGTGGTCGCTTGTCAACGGCGACCTCTCCGGCGGGCACCGAGTGACGTCACGTCATCGGCTTGCGATGTGATTGGCCAACGGCTCGTTGCGAGGAATCGAGGCACCAATCACGTACGTGCGGGTTTAGAGAGGGATAGGTGAAGGAAAGAATAATAAGGATATTTATGGCAAACAATATCCACCATCTCCCCCCCCTTGAAGGATTCCCTTCAAAATGGTTAAAGGGATTAAAATGATGCGGAAAAATAAAAATAAATATGCGGAAAGTTAAAAAATGCGGAATAAATATATTGAGGATGAGAAATAAGTACATAAATAGGGTGAGAAATATAATAAAGTTATTTTAAAAATAAATAATAATAAATCTAATGGTCACCCTACTGTAGCGGTAGCGGCGACAACTTAGTTGCCGGGCGAATATAAGATGAATCACCCGTTACTATTCTCGCGCAGCGCACTAGGCCGTCCTTGCCTGGAAAAACTTCCAAAATTCTACCTATCTTCCAGGACAAGGGAGGAGCATTCTCTTGGTTGAGAAGAACAATAGCTCCCACCTCCAGCGGATTGCTGGGGGTGTTCCATTTTTCGCGCATTTGGAGATTATGTAGGTATTCATCTTTGAATCGTTTCCAAAAGGTTTGAACGATTGAGTCCATAAGGGAATGTCTAGATAGCAGATCTGCCCGTTCTCCACTAACGTCAGCAGAGGGCAAGAAAGCTAGCGGTTGCGTAGAGAGGAAGTGTGACGGAGTCAAAGCGGTAGGTTCAGCGGGGTCGGTGCTCAGAACGTAAAGCGGCCTACTGTTCAATATAGCCTCGACCTGATTGAGCACAGTCAACATTTCCTCGTACGTGGGGATTTGTTTTCCAATAACGCGGAAGAGAAGAGACTTAATGCTTTTTATGTTCGCTTCCCATATTCCCCCAAAATGGCTTCCCAAGGGAGGCGATCTCTTCCAAGTTATGCGGTGTTTGGCGAGTTCAGTATTAAACTGAACATAATATTCGTCAGATTTTAAAAAGTTTAATAATTCCTTTAGGAAGGATTGTGACGCGATAAAATTAGTTCCGTTGTCACTATAAATAAAATTACACGGACCGCGCCTAGATAGGAAACGCTTTAGAGCGTCAAGGAACGTGGCGGAGCTAAGATCTGAAGCTAACTCGATGTGTACGGCCTTGGTGACTAGGCACACAAACACACAGAGATAAGCTTTTTGGCTACGAACACCTCGTTTCCTAGCGGTCGTAATAAAAAGTGGGCCGGCGTAGTCGACACCCGTGTGGGTGAACGCTTTGCACGGTTCCACGCGGCAGCTGGGTAAATCTGACATAGCGGGAAATGTAGGCTTAGGATTAAGCCTAAAACAGCGGATACACTTGTGTATGCGGTTACGTACTAAGCGTCTAGCGGATAAAAACCAATATTTTTGCCTTAAGATGGACATAAGTAATTGTGGACCAGCGTGACTATGTTCACGATGGTACCAATCCACAATAAGTTCGGAGATATGACCACCTTTGGGCATAAGAGCGGGATGTTTATGAGTAAATTCTAAACTTGAGTACGACAGTCGCCCTCCGACTCGAACAATAGATTCAGATATAAAAGGTGATAACTTCCTAAGCGCGGTGGAACAAGACTTGTTCCTTTGAATGTTCTTTATGTCCATGGGAAAAGAGCTTCGCTGGACAGCTTGAATAATTTTATTTTCAGCAGTGTTAAGATCTTCTGCAGAAATCACATCGCTTCGAGGTAGAACCTTAAGAAAACGGAGCACGATAACTGTGGATCTTAGAAACTTTAACCACGAGGAGAACTTGGAGCCTAATGTTATGAGAACATTCTCATCTTCTGCCACGGTGACAAGGGAAGCACTTTTCTCTTCTGGCAGCTGAGCGTGACTGGGAGAGAATGGTACAACAGGCCAGTCTGCAACCGGAGCAGCCATCCATGGTGGTCCATGAAGCCACAAGTCATTGTCGACAATTTGAGATGGCAATAAGCCGCGGGAAACGAAATCAGCGGGATTTTCCGTTCCTGCAATGTGATGTACATTCTGCGAAGGAGATGTACTCTGAAATTCCGAGATGCGGTTTGCGACATATGTCTGAAATCGGTGTGGTGAGGAAGTCACCCAACATAAGGCGACAGTCGAGTCCGAGAATATAAATACGTTGTCAATATGACAACGTGCGGATAATGAGTCATGCACGGCGCGTAGTAACTTAGCGAGAAGCACTAGGCCGTTTAACTCGAGCCGAGCCAACGTAACTGTAGGTTTGGCTGAAGCGACGCGGGTTTTAGAACACAACAGCGATATTATCGGCGGCTGGTCACCATTGGTAACGTGAAGGTAAATCACACAGCCATATGCCTTTTCGCTGGCGTCTGAAAATGCGGCTAGCGAGATGCTAGAATTAGATTCCTCAATACCCACATGTCGCGGGAACTTGAGGTGCGATATGAGCGGGAGTTCCGATATATATCGGCGCCATAAATCGGCGATATGAGTGGGTAGCTCGTCATCCCAATCAATGTTTAAGAGCCATAATTCTCTGATGACCAGTTTTGCGTATAGCACTACGGGCCCGACAAGTCCTAAAACGTCGTAGATGCGTGCGGTCATGGACAAAATGCTCCGTTTTGTATAAGCAGATGGCGGTATTGAGGTTGAAAAGATAAACATATCTGAAGCGGGTAGCCATCGCAGTCCCAGGATCTTGAAAGTGTCACCTTCATCGAACGAGACCGATTCAGATGTGCGATGTGAAACGGGGATGTGTTCCAGCAGCTCGGGAGAGTTGCTGGTCCACTTGACTAAGTCAAACCCACCAGCTTTAAACATCTGAATTAGCTCCTGTGCTGTCTTGGCTGCCCTCTCTACAGAAGGGCAGGAAGAAGCCAAATCGTCCATATAAATGTCACGTTCGATGATGTCAGCGGCCAGGGGCCACCTGCCTCGTTCATCTTGTGCCAGTTGGCGCAGAGTGCGCATAGCCAACACGGGAGAAGAACGAAGTCCAAAAGTGACACGCTCAAATTGTAGTGTTTCCAGAGCATCACTTGGAGAAAAGCGATATAATATACGCTGAAAACAACGATGAGCGGGATGTGTGTATATACACAGATACATCTGTCTAACATCAGAGAAAAATGCGATGCGGAATATGCGGACATTCAACAAAATGTTGAATATATCGGCCTGCAAATTGCAGCCTTTATATAAAATGTCGTTTAGCGACAGGCCGGAATCAGTCTCGGCGCTGCCGTCTAGCACAATGCGGACCTTAGTGGTGGATTTATCATCGCGAACCACCGGGTGGTGCGGCAGGTAATAACCTGGAGAGGTACTGTGTTCAGGAGACACGCGCGTCAAAATACCCTTGTTTAAATAATCGAGAATAATATCATTATATTGTTTGTGTAAGTCCGGTGATTTTATAAACTTCTTCTCGAGGCCTAAAAACCTTTTCTTTGCAGTTATGTAAGAGTTGCCGAGAACATGCGGATCTTCCTTGAAAGGAAGTTGTACCACGTAACTACCATCACTGTTACGCGTAGTGGTGGTGTTATAAATGTCCTCACAACGTTGCTCATCGGGACTCAAATGTAACTTGGAAGGTGGTTCCTCGGTGGACCAAAACCTTTCCACAAGTTGGTGCAGCGGATCTGCGGTAAACGCACAAAGGGTATGCAAAGCGGAGCGCGGGGATATGACGGGCGCGTTCCCCATCACTATGTAACCTAAAGTCGTCTCAAGCGCGATAGGCGAGTTGTTATTGTCTGCGGCGATTTTATTAAACAAGAGTATTTGACAATACACATGCACACCTAACAAAAGATCGATGGGACCGGGCTCAGAAAAATCGTCGTCAGCCATAGGCAGGTCGCGCAGGTGGCAGAGGGCGCCAACATCTACGCGCGAGTCAGGTAACTGTGACGTAATCGAATCTATGACCATAGGCTGAATATGATACTCGTCGTTATTGTCGAAGCGCGACATAAACCTAAGTGACGTCACACCTAAGATTTTTTGAGAGACCCCACCTATACCTTGCACCTTGGAGAAGCGACTCTGCGAAGATATAGGAAGCGACAGACGCTTACTACAAGCGGCGGAAATATATTCACTCTGAGAGCCTGGATCGATAAGGCACCTCAAAAAGTGAGTGCGGTTCTGATGGTCTATGACCTTTATTTTTGCGGTAGCCAATAACGCAGTTGTTATTGTGTGAGAAGTGTGATCATAAGAAACAGTACACACTGACGTGTTTCGATCATTAGCGGAAGCGGGTTGCGGTAAAATATTATTGTGCCCAGTAGGAGCGGTCGGCGAAATAATATTGTTAGTGTGCGCAGGCGGCACACGAGCGGTATCGGGTGAAGTTTTTAAATCATGCGCAGGAGACGCGCTGACTGCGGGCCGAGGTTGAGACTCGGTAGAAGCGGAAGGCTTAGACGCGGCGTGGTCATAAGCATGAGCGGTAGCGGGTGAATTATTATTTAAAATTTTAGTCTCCATATTTTTATTATTATTAGCGGTCGAATTAAAATGCAATAGCGAATGATGTTTGCGTTGGCAATGTGAGCAAGTATGTTTTGAAATGCAATCATTTGTCTTGTGCCTAGTACTTAAACAGTTGCAACAAAAGGAGGTACCTTTTATAAATTTAAATCTTTCGTGCGGGTTCATATTGGAACGGAAAACAGAACAATAATACATATGTGTGTGCGTACGTTGGCACAACGAGCACGAGCTTCGCTCATCACTTGTACCGCGCGCTAAGTCCGTATTAACAAAAGTCTTGGTCTGCGGTTGCTTGGTACTAGGCGTAGGTACTTGAGAGGGGCGTGGCTTCTGCTGCGTTTGTGGCTTAATAACAGATCGCGATAAAACTTTACTCTGTTCCTTTACAAATTCAGTTAAATTATCGTAGGTAGGAATACTCTCTTTGCGGTAAGTTATTTCAAATAATTTAACAGTCTCCGAGTCTAGTCTCTGTAATGCAAGGTGCAAAAGAATGAAATCGGTTAGGTCGCTAATATTTAATTGTTTAAGGGCGGCCACAGACGTGTCAAATGTATCAAGAAAAGATTCCAAACCCGTAGCGGTAGTTGAAGCTAACTGTTTAAAGTTTAACATCTGATTTATATAAGATGATGCGAGTAATCGGGGATCCTCGTATTTGTCCACGAGTGACTCCCATATGATGCGGTAATTATCAGCTGTAGCGGGCACCCGGGCGCAGACAGACGCGGCGGAGCCTGTTAACTTACCTACGAGATAGTAGATTCTGTCACTATCTGATAGTAGCGAGTTTTCATGCACGGTGCACTTAAACTGCTGGTAAAAAACAGGCCATTTGCTAACATCACCATCAAATGATTTAAGTTCAATTGCGGGGAGTTTAGGTTTAGATTTATTAATGTTGGTTCGCGTGGACACAGATGTCTCGCTAGTACCAGGAGAATTAGACGCGATTATTTGTTTAACCCTTTGACGACCATGGGGACATCCGTGTACCCAACACAAAAAAATAAAAATCTAAATAAATTCTTGGTCAATTTCAAATATTTTTTTGTTTTCTAAAATTTAAATGTCCATTTTAACCATTCATTGCTAGCAGCCCCATAAAAGTAGAACTATATTGTGTCTATAATCTATAAAAGAGGACATATCTTTTGGTGCGAAAATGAAAAAGTTTTCTCAAGATTCACAAGATGTTAAAGTGAGAATCATAAATAAATTTCATGAAAAAACTATAGCCTGGTTAATGTTATATTAATATAAATTACTACACTATTAGATAATTTGATCCTCATAAAGCTATAAAGTCATAAATAAAAAAGGGACAGTACTGTCCCTATGGTCGTGAAGGGATACTTTTTTCGGACGACGATATGAACAAAATATTATGAAGTTATTCAAAAACCGAATAGTTACCAAGCAATATCAATAAAAGAAAAAAAACTGATTTCAATAAAGTCATAAACCTTTAAAAATATCGTGTAATTAATAGAAACAGCCAACTGTAAAACGATATAGATTCTTAGGATAACCTTAAGATAATAGTAGTAGTCATAAAATGCATTATTGTGTCATATAAAAAATCCGTGTGAATTCGGGTGAACTTTCTACCTGGGTGATTAACGGTACCTACACCGTTAGAGCCGTATATTGTACCCATGTGCAAAGCTTCTCTTACTGTCCCGTTAGGACAGGGTGCATGGGTCGCTGTTTAGCCAGACTGGAGGGTAAGATTGGTTGCATAAAATGCACCAAGTGATGGTCAATCATGTCATACCAATAATTGAAGCTGGCTACCAGCCAAGCTTCCAGTTGATTACCATGGTACGATTAGGTACGATTTTTTACTAAATATGTTTCGTATCAAACTACAATAAAAATATGAGTGGCATTGGTCTAACGAATCAAGGAAATATAACACACGAGCTTGATCGCAGGTCAAAGTTAAAATAAGAATAAGAAGATAGATTATCTAAGACTATTCTTTGACCTTTTTGATATAACAGTGAACAACGCATATACCATTTACACAGAGAAGCACGGTCAGAATAGATTAATTGGTTGTTTGTAGATCAGGCAAGTCTCTGTGGCTTCCTGAAAAAATGAGTAAGTACCTACCATATTATGCAATGCTATAAATCGATCTACCCTATTACAATCCATCGAAAAAACGATAAACAGAAAATGATGCGCGTATTGTGCACGTTCCAAAAGATAATCGCACTAACAACACCTGTATAATATGCAAAGTTCACCTGTAATATACGACCGATTGAATTGTTTTATTCTGTACCTTGACTCATTTCTTATAAATTAATGATTTTAGGTAGTAAATTTGCGTTTTTAATAAGTGTTTAGATCCTAGATATTCCTCTAGCCTTGAAACAAAACTGTAAATAATTTCGAATAAAATTTACCGTTGACGACCATAGGGACACCCATGTACCATAAAATTCCAAAAAAACTAAAATAGGTTTTTACTTTTTGACTTTAAAATATGTTTTATAGACATAAAAAAGATCATATTATACAGAAATAACCATAACATTACCTCTCCTAGTCTTATGGTCCTGAAAGGGTTAATGAAACAATACATAACATCGAAGTTAGTCCATTCCTGATACCTTACATTATGCCGCGGATTTATCTTTAGCGAACATTCATTGTAAGAATCTAAAACCTTCTCAAAGTTATTATGAAGTTCGTCTATATTATAAGCCGAGCGCAGCAATGCGTCAACATTAGCGGTGGAAGGTTCGGATGATACCTTCATAGCGAGGTCATAAATGCTTTGAAGTCTAGAAAATAGAACCTCCCGTTTTGACTCCAGCATTGCTTGCTTTATCTCGTCTTGAGTACGTGCCCTTTCGTCATCAGAACCAGGGCTTTCGTTTTTATTTTTACTCATTGTGATAAATACTTAAATAATAAACGATAAGAAATATATAAAATAGACAAAACTCGTAATTTGTATTAATATAATAATGTTATATTAATTAAAGAATGCACGTCTCTCGTTCCTACACAAGAACAATAGGGAGCGATAAGGAACTGTCAAGCGAGGCAGAGAGACGGCGCGGCGCGGCGGCGCGGCGCGTGAGTGCCGAGCGGTGAGCTTACGTACTTAGCTATAGCTAGCGTTATAAAGGTGCGATAATGGAGAACGTACTATTCAAATAATAATGAGAAGCTAATACGAACGAAAATGGATACCTACAAATTTACACAATTATAATGTAATTATTTCTAATGAGAGAAATATTACTTTGCGGTTTTACTAACAAGATAAAATATATATTATAATAGTATGCTCAAATCTTATGCTGAATATAAGCGCGGTGCGGTAATATTTAAGAAGTAAGCTGCCCGTGCGCGGTGCGGAAATAAAAGCGGGTATGAAATGCAAGCGAACAACTTACGATAAAACTTATATCAGCAGGGTTTGACAAACTAATTATAATATAAATAAGTATATATAAAGAAGTAATATAAGGTTTACATAAAATATAAATACTTAGAGAAAATATTAAGAGGCGGAAAGTAATGAAATAAAGGCGTGGGCTAATAGCACAAAAATATGGCGGATGGACGGCCGGGTATTTTAAGCGACCCCGGGTCCAATTTGGCTATCCCGGTTCGTAAGGACCAACACTTTATGGTGTAAATTCTTTTTGGCGCTGGTTATTACACCACAAGTTGGGGGAGGCGGTTCGATAGTGGACTGTATGATAAATTTGGTGGATAAAAGATTACAGGTCAGAGGCAGGAAGAAGGAAAACGCACGTACGTACCTCTCGCAGCTCCCAGGCTCCAACTCCGTCAATTATCCTTAGTTTGGTGCAAATCCAGTAGGTATCGTTATTTCACGTTCACTTCACACGGCGCGAGGTTAATGGCGACGGCCACGCGGCTGGTAAAAAGAGCGAGGCGCGCGCGCATGTGCACTCGCAGTGGCGAAATTAAGCGCTCTGGTGTGGTCGCTTGTCAACGGCGACCTCTCCGGCGGGCACCGAGTGACGTCACGTCATCGGCTTGCGATGTGATTGGCCAACGGCTCGTTGCGAGGAATCGAGGCACCAATCACGTACGTGCGGGTTTAGAGAGGGATAGGTGAAGGAAAGAATAATAAGGATATTTATGGCAAACAATATCCACCAAATAGTATATGTGTGTGTGTGTGTGTGTATATGTGTCGTAAATCGTCAGTTATGATCAGGCGATATCTAGCGTGGTCTAAGGCTAACCTATAACGAATCTATCACAAGAGCCCAACCAAACTATTAGAAGAGATCGACATACCGCTTTTACTACAAGCTTTTATTTACTCGCTTTTACTACTTACTTTCACCTGTCGGTCTGTCTGTCTGTAATTAAATCTTGCAAGTTTAATTAGGCCCACTTCCCGGTATAATATTATAATGCATTGGACTAAGAGTGAACGCACACGTATCTAGATGGCGCTGACTGTATTTTAAAACGCGCTTACGGTTTGTGTTATATCTGATAACCTTATAATATAGAATATAGCGTTTCTATAAAAATAAGTGAAATCTCACCAAAAACATTCTGTAAAAAACTAGCCAAGTCTCGATGGAGCTGCTTGTTTATCTCTAAAAAGTAATGAAATCTAGACAAAGTCGTGCCAAGTATAAGGTTCCTTACTGCGATTTCTTTATTATTATAGTTAATGTTGTGTGACTTGGCCGTTGAAGGGTACACAAGGGTATTATACCAGGTGCTCCATGACACCATTGCACCAATCTGTCCGCTACCCATTCACGATAGAAAATTTCCACTTGGAAAACGTTGATTGAATAACCAGTCAATTATAGGCTTGATAAAGCTGCGTATTTCAATAATACTTATGTTTAGGCGATCCAAGTGTCATGGAGCATCTGGTTTTGTACCCTTGTGTACCCTTCAACGGCCAAGTCACACAACATTAACTATAATAATAAAGAAATCGCAGTAAGGAACCTTATACTTGGCACGACTTTGTCTAGATTTCATTACTTTTTAGAGATAAACAAGCAGCTCCATCGAGACTTGGCTAGTTTTTTACAGAATGTTTTTGGTGGGATGTATATTACGGCAGTAGATGAAGATTAGATTTCTAATAAAGCTAATAGAAATCCATAACATACTAAAACACACTTAAGGTTCTTTTGAAAATAACAAATTTGTAACAAAAAAAAACTAGAAACACTGTAATATTGTTTTTTTTGCATTAGTGCAATAATAATAGAGTGTAAAGTAAACCTACCTTAAATCTAAAATATACCTGCTATATAAAATTATTCCTTCCTCCTTAACTACTTAGTATACTTATAGCGAAATGAAATAACTAAAATTATAAGTGGTATTATTTCGCGTACTATTCAAGTTAAATTTATATAGGTGCGAGATACCTACTTACAATTTCAAACAAAGCATTTCATACAAAATGATTTACAAGCAGCCCCGTGACCCAGCTCTAGATGTATAATTCACATACAAAATCTTGGAAATTTGTACGCCTCGCTTATATTAACACACATAAACAAATGGCAGGTGGCATTCGAGTATAAAGGACCCATTCATTATGTGCTACGGACCCCTACTTATATAATACACGCACCTTATTAACCAGAACAAGGAAAACCCGCCATTTTGGAAGAGTTATTAAATTTTAATAAGAGAACCCGACGTGTAATAATACGAACTACTCTCGTCCGAGTTTACATAATATATTGTATTATGGTGAATATGAAGCGCATTGTGTGTTACTAGGACGTGCCACTTTGAAATATGGGATTGTTTGGATAATGTGTGAATATTTGTTATCTCTGCGCACCAAAAATACAAAACCAATTGGGTCTACTTGCCCTTCTTTGGAAGGTTTTGTTTGTATTGTGTAAAATCTTAACAAGGCTGTATAGTAGCATAAGGCTGAACCTTAATTAGGTTACGCTCTTAACTCAATGTATAAGATCGCTCGGAAATGTACATGTTATGCATGATTGTTTATGGTCTGTTCACATTTCAAACAAACAATTGTGCTGAATCTGAGCAAGTAACTTGTCTTTAGATTTTATATTCTAACACACATTATATTAAAATTTTAGAAGTATTTACTTCCAGCTACTAAAATTGCAGGGCGCTGCTAGTATTTAGGTACCCAACACAAATCTTTTTTTTTTTTTTTTTTTTTTTTTTTTTTTTTTTATGACCTACGCTGTTGGTCTCAGATTGAGACCTCTACAGCTTTACCGGGCGTGTGGTGAGCGCAGGAGGCACTCGACCCAAAGTTTTAGTGGGCGACTAGCTCAAGGGCGCCTCAGATGGCACGAACCTCGGCTTGGGCCGTCGCCAGATACGGGGACTAGACTTGCCCTGGCACCCCTGAAGGGGCGTGTCCTAGGGCCCTAACAGTATTTTGATCTGTTTGATTATTTGGAGAGAATCTAACTGATCTGAAGGATCTCAGAGGTCTTCGACCGCGCCGGCGCGGTCGGTGTCGTGATTGTGTTGGTTGGAGGATCTGGTATCCGGGACCAGTACCGAAAACGGAGCGACTGTTGCGCATGGTTGGCGGATTCGGCGATCCCAGCGCCGCCGATGTGACGGCAGCGATGGGATCGTCCGGATCGTTCAACACGTTTTTAGGGCGACGACGGAGGGGAGTGGAGGCCTGATCTACAGAGTAGTTCGAGGCTTGGACAACGAGGGGATTGGGGTGGTGGGGGGCCGCGTCAAAGTAGCGGCGAGAGCAATCCTTCATGAATTGAAGGATAGAGGGGAGTTCGAGATCGCAATGCAGATCGGAATTGCGCTGATACCATTCAGCTCCGACTGCTTTACGGAGAAAGCGATTTTGAATCACTTGAAGCATGTCTAGGGTGGAGAGAGGGGAGTGAGCGAACACCACGGAGGCGTAAGTCATGACGGGTCGTATGCAAGTTTTGTAAAGTGTCAACTTATTTCTAAGTGACATTTTACTCCGCTTGCATAGGAGGGGACTGAGTCGGGCCAAGAAGAAGGCCGCTCGGTTGCGCACGGTTGTGACGTGTTTTATGAAGGAGAGTCGACTATCAAGGGTCACCCCGAGATATTTGGTATGGGAGGCCCAAGGGATGGGTCCGTTGAGGAGTGAGAGAGATCGCTCCCTGCGGGGCTGTTTGGTCGGATGAAAGTACATTGCTGTACTCTTATCCGGGTTTACCGTGATAGCCCACTTCTTGAACCAATCACCAAAAAGGTGAAGGGCTCTTTGAAGTGCTTCTATCTGACGGATCGGTCGCCACCCTCTAGAGTAGAGGGCGGTGTCGTCCGCGAAGAGAGCGATCTCTACATTCGGGGGGCGTGGGATGTCGCTAGTATAAAGCGAATAGAGGAGAGGGGAGAGCGCGGAGCCCTGAGGGACTCCGGCTCCGATGGGGTGGGGAGAAGAGCGGTCTCCCTCGACGCGATAGCGAAAGCTTCGAGCCCTGAGAAAGTCTTGTATTATGAGTACAAGACGGTCTGGCACTCCGAACTGATACAACTTGTATACCAGTCCGTTGTGCCAGACTTTGTCGAACGCTTTAGCAACGTCCAGGAAGACAGCTGTTGTCCCCATAGGACGGCCAAAGTTGCCGGGTTTCGAATTGAAACCTTCGAGGATGTACTCCGTGATGCGGTGTACTTGTTGGACGCATGAGTGTTTGGCTCGAAAGCCAAACTGCTCGTCTGGAAGGAGGTTTTGGGACAAAGTTATGGACCATAAGCGCTTCACAAGGAGGCGCTCGTAGATTTTCCCCAGAGTACTGAGGAGACTGATGGGGCGGTAGCTAGAAGGCTCTGATGCCTTCTTGCCTGGCTTGTGAATGCCGATTACGTCGGCATTCTTCCAAGCGTCGGGAAAGATGGCGTTTACCATGGCCGCATTAAAGATGCTGACCAGGAGGTAGATGAGAGAGGTGGGAAAGTGTTTGATCACTTTAGTAGTGATGCCATCCGCACCGGGGGCTTTTCTGGGGCGGAGGCCTCTGATAATCGACTCTACCTCACAAGCCTTGACGGGCTCGATGGGGTCAGAGGGAGGGAGGGAGGACTTTTGCTCGACAACACTGTTCACCTCAGCGAGGTGAGCAGGGTCGACTAAATCGAGATTGGGGCTGCATTGTGCCTCAAGGCTATCGGCCAGACATTCGGCCTTTTCCTCGTCGTCAAACGCGGGAGGGAGGTTCGGTCTAGTCAGAGGGGGCATAGTGGTCAACGTATCGCTCTTCAGGGATCGCGCCAACTGCCAGTAAGCCTGGTGAGTGGGCGCGATCTCTGAGAGCATGTGGTCCCACTTCTGATTGCGGAGTTCAGTCATACGTTTGCGAACAGAACGTTCGCATTGCCGCAGCCTGACTCTGTTCTCTTCGGTGGGACCATAGTCATACGCTCTCGTGGCTGCGTTCTTTGCTGTCAATAGTTCCCTCGCATCCTCTGGCAGGGACCAGCGTTGGAGATCCTCGGCTGGTACCTGCTTAGAGGATTCACCAATGGCGGTGCGGAGGTGACTAGTGAGAGCATCGATCGAGCACGAGACGTCGTCAGGGGAGACGATGTCGTCGGGGATAAGGTCAAGAGCGGGTGACTTGATAGCTTTTAGGGATTCCCCTAAGCGCTGCCAGTTCACTACCGTCTTTGTCTTGGTCAGTCTGTCAGATGGGTCCGGTCCAAGTCTCATTAAGACGGGACGGTGGTCAGAGTCAAGTTCGTGTAACACTTCTAAAGAGCGCAACTGGAGAGTTACGCCCTTCATAAGTGCTATGTCGAGTACCTCGGGGTTATGATCAGGAATGGGAGGGAAGCGCGTGGGAGAGCTAGGGACAATAACTTCAAAGTCGAGGTTAGTCGAGAGAGAGTAGAGATCGTGACCGTTCGTATTGGACCTAATGCAGCCCCAGAGGGTTTGCTTGGAGTTGAAGTCGCCAGCCAGAATGACTGAGCTTCCAAGGGAGAAGAGTGACTCGAAATCACTCCTGTGGACTTTTTTGTTACCAGAGAGGTAACAAGAAGCGATAGTGATGGCCTGGTGGCCGGACATGCCGATGCGACAACAGGACGCTTCGAGATCGGTAAGAGGAGGAGTGGTTATGGGGATGCAGTGGAGAGAGTTCCTGTAATAGATAAGAGTACCGCCCAATCGGGCGGTAGTCCTATCATTACGGACCAGCCGGTAGTTTCCGATCTTCGGATCCTTCCGGCTAGGTTTTAGGAATGTCTCACACACTAGCAGGATGTCTACCTGATGGGTAGTTAAAAATTGATGAATAAGTTGGAGTTGGTTCCTATCGGTCCCTATGCCTAAGCCGTTGGCGTTGTAGAACGCCAGGGATAAAGAGTGGGGCTTAATTCTCTTAGCTGTACTATCCATAGTGGAAGTATAGTTAAGAGCGATAGAACGCGGCCATGACAGACTCTATCAAGGCTTTGTTTTGGGCAAGGAGGACCGTCAGACTATCGAAGTCTTTCCGTTGCTGAATAGCAACAAATTCGAGCGCGACTTTGTTGAATGCGTCCATATCGACGCTGCCGTAAAACGACATGAGCCTACTCGTGGCGGACGTACCGTTAATAGGCAAGGGGATTTGGGGGGCCATAGGGGCCTGAGGCGGTGGAGGCACGAAGGCCGGAGTGGGTGGGAGAAGCTTGGTCGGCGCAAGAGCGGGGAACTCGGTTGCCGACCAAGCATTCCCCTCGGGGGGCGGGGCGGGCACATAGCGACGCGGAGAAGCCAAGGGCGCTCCGGTTCGCTTGGTGGGACGAGACGAGAGGCGTCTCTGGGGACCTTTGCCTTTGGGGGCCTTGGGACACCCACGATAATTCGCGGGATGTCCGGACCCCAAGCAATTCACGCAAGAGGGCGGTTCGGGATCCTCCCTCTTACGGGTGCACTCAGAAGTGCTGTGGTCTCCTAGGCACTTAACGCACCTAGGGCGGGCATGGCAGAAGCGGGCAGAGTGCCCGTAATATTGACATCTATGGCACTGGGAAGGAGTGCCATTACGATGCGGGGTCTCAATAGAGAGACCCGAAAGGCTACAGACCATCTTCAAATTGAAGATGGCCTTACCCTCTGGGGTTTTCTCTAGTACGACCAACACAAGGTCGAAGAGGGCCTTGTTTCGGCCATAAAGGCGGTGGACTTCCCTAACCGGGAAGCCCTGAGCCTTGAGATCCGCGGAGACCAGCTCTACATCGAGCTCCTTGGGGACTCCGCGGATGACCACCCGAAGGTGTTTTTCAGACTCCAAGGCATAGGTGTGGTAGCCTATGGCCTTGGAGCGGAGTAAGGATGTGACCTTACGGTGAGAGTCGATTGACTTCACCTGCACTCTTATGCCCAGCTGAGTGTTAGTCGCCGATTTGAGCTCTATACCGAGCTCGGCGAAGGAACTGGACAGGTCGTACCACCTATCCTTGTCATGAACAAGGAAGGGCGTGGGGAGTTTGGACGAGCCCGGAGGTCTAGAGACGGGAGTCTCGGAGTCGGAGGACGCGGAGGAAGGCATAGAGCCCGAGGGAGGGCAGATGGCCTTAGCGGGGAGGGACGGAGAAGACGCCGCGGGACGTTTTTTACCCTTTTTGTAGACGACTTGGGTGAAGCCGTCATCGTCGGGTGAAGCGAGGGATGGAGTGGGAATGGGATCACACTCCATTTCGGGGTCGGGAGACTGCGGTGAGTCTGAGAGGGCAAAATTAGTTGCTTTGATAGGGGAGCGCGAACGGTCGCGGGGGGCGGGGCTCGCGGGTGAAAAACACGGCGAGGGCGAGCGGGCGGGTTGAGCGCAAGGGAGGCTCTGGGATTGGGTCGCGAGAGAGCGAGAGGGCTGAGCGCTAGGAAGGCTCTGAGACTGCGCGGGGGAGCGAGAGGGCTGAGCGCACTGAAGGCTCTGCGATGGCGTCGCTACGAGTGAGCGAGAGGCCTGCGTGCGAGAGGGAGAGCGTGACATGAACGCCGGGCTCATATCATGGCGGACGTGAGGGGCCACTTTGGGGGCGCGCGAGGCAGCACGCGAGTTTGCCTCGGTTGGGACAGGCGCCGCGGGGCGCAGGGAAACATTTTTAACCGTTTTGAGAGAGTCGTTGTACTCTCTCAAAATCGTGGCATATTTCTTCCCCAGCCAGGATTGAAGATCCATGGCTGGAGAGAGGTTATAGGCCTACGTGGCGCCGGGGGAGGAGGTCCCCGGCGAGCTTAAGGGAAGGAGGAATCTCCCTGCCGGGTGTAGACAGGGAGGTGAGTGCCTAGGTCTGTATCCCTAGTGAATGCCAACTCACAGGTCCTTAGCAAAGGTTGTGAGTCGGATTCCGGTTGTCGCAGTCTTGGCAAAAACTGGCAGCCGGGTGTGTACCTGCGTACCTGACGTCGCACGAGGGCCTGAGTGACCCTGGGCGGTGCGTCAAGCCCTTCCGGATTCCGTGGTTTTCTCAGAGGGAGAAAAACACGGGCGCTCCGGGGCCACGCCCTGCCGGCTTACGTTGGCACCGTTTGGTTTCCACCGACAGACCACGGAAGGTGGATTTGGTATAGAAACAAGGGGTGCTTAAAAGTTAAGCGTCGTCTCGAGAGAGACGTTTGTTGCCTTAAAAAAGGCAGTGGGTCGCGAATGCTGGCTGCGAGCAAAGGAACAAACGATAAAATCGAATGAACCTTTGAGCGCAGGTAAGCGGAGCGAACGTCCGCACGGCACGGGGGCAGTGGGACGAATCAACACAAATCTTATTTGGGAACTAATTTATGTCTCAAATGGAATGAGAATGTTCTAGCATATATTACAATTTACTGTATTCTGCGAATGGAGCGCCGGATTGAAATAAACGGGATTATTGGCAGTTGGATGTTGCTCCCCAGAGGCGTTTTTATGTCTTTTAGTATATGCTTCCCATGCTTGTGTTTTGAGAGATAAAACTGCTATTTTTACTCGCCCTTAGGTTACAAGATGGGACGTTCAAAAGTATAGTCGGACTTCATTTAGAAGGCGGAATTTTCTTTCAGATGGAAAATAAGAAATATGTTTTTGATGGCACCATTTGCAGCAAATGGTGCCAAAGGCAAATGATTAGCCCAATACAGGTGGAATATCCCCAGCGCAGCCTAAGAAAGAATGCACTAATAGTAATAGGTCGCGCAAATATTTTTATAGCTGTTCGGTGCGTAACAGTAGTAGCCTATATTCCAATGACTATGTTTGCTCAGCTAACATTCAAATACTCGACCTAAAAGGTTAGTGATAAAAAAAACAATAACTAATTATTTATACTCTAGTCTCTAAGTTTTGTTATAAAATCTACTTAAAAAACTATGAATTCGTTATACAATGTCTACTATTCGTAGATCATCATTGGTTTGGTCAAAAATAGCAGTAATCTTCAGATATATGTACCAATGTACTATTAAAACACTGAAGCACTGCAGAAATGCTAATGCATTAATATACATACGTACATTAATCCATCGTAATCAATACAGCCAGTCTAAAATTGCACATCGTTCCGCTACACGTAAGAAACATTTCTTATAACAGTCACGTCCAACATTATACTGTACGGACTCTAAAACATTTAAGCTGCGTGTGAAGTGTGACTTCGAAAGTGGCCTATAATTAACACCAGTTAATGAACCGATCGCTAAGAAGTAATCAATCTTCACAGCGAGTGATGTATGACCCGTAATATTGACGAGGGGTAAATAAATTTCATGACATTAAGCGAAGAAGTCGTTAGCTCCTTAATTGCTTTAACAGATAATTCTTAATTAATTAACTAATTAGCGCGTATCAAAATATTAATTGGTTAATTGGGACGAAAATGTGCTCCATATGCGACCAATTCTTAAAATTTACTTTTAAGCCAAAACAATTATTTGATAATTATAATTGATCTTATTTGATTTCAAAATTATTTCTTTAGGTTTCTACCTATAAAAATAGTAATTTGAAATCTAAAACAATTTCACGAGCATAACATAGAGAACAAAGAATCCAATCAGAATAAGACGTCTGAATCAGTTGTTTTATTAACGAAAAAAATGTCTATCCAAATCTTGGAAAAATTACATAGGCTTTCATTTCTACATGGAAGGTTCAGATTGACAAATAGAACGCTCCGCTCCCCATTTTTGTCGTCACGCGAGTCGACAAGCTTCCCAAACAAAGAATTTCGACATGTTTACTCGTGGATTACCCACATTGACAGCCTCTTTGTACGGCTTACGTACGCTTTGAAACATCTTTTATGTTTTCAGTAAATATTATAATACGAAGTAAATCTCGCGTGAAATATTTCGGTTGGTGAAGCCACAATTATTTTATGCAGGTTTGAGTTATTAAAATTTAATATGATTCATTTTTGAGTTAATCAAATTATGATGGGCAGGTATTGCAATTTCCACTAAACTATTTTTTTTGTTACGCAATAATTAAAGTGCGGATCGCAGTAAGTGATGCATTGTGTTGGTTAGATATACTCGTGCCTTACATAGGATATCGACGATTAGATAAGATAATATGAATAATGTATTGATTTAATTTTTAAGATATTACCCTACTGTTACTATCAGAGACAAATCACAATTATTATTATAGGTGTGTAGCCAAATTTTTTGTTGAAGTACTTGGATGCCATGATTGCTACGTGGCCTGCAACAAGACCTGACACCTTCATTCTACCTAATATCTTCTTATATCTCATAGAAGGCCCCACAGATTTACAGGCACACTTTTTGAAACACAGTAGCGTTCACGACTATGGATTACAAGACGCTACATTAAGCTTATGTATTATTTTCTTGAGTGGGAATACCTATCGATCAACAAACTTATTTACCCATTCACACTCCAGTTTCGGTCTTCCACAAGATCATTGCTGTCAATGAATGACAAATCGGTTTTCACCAAAATGCCTCTTGTGAAGTTCAGACACAGGGAACAAAGTAAGCCGCTTACCGTATGTACGATGAAGCTTCTCCGAAGTGTATTTTATAGATTTAGTACTTGCGTGCGCTTCGTAGTTTAATTTTATAGAGGAACATGCAAATTTTACTTAGACGGTTCCCTTTTAGCAACTTAACAAAAATTATCATCTGCGCTCAAGTTTTTTATGTGAGTATACAAGACACGTACGACGTACATCCTATTAATATTATAAACGTGAAAGTTTGTGAGAATGTATGTTTGTTACACCACCACACGCCTAAACGGGTGTACCGATTGAACTGAAATTTTATATAAATATAAATAATTTAGACCCTGGAATAACAGATAGGCTGCAGTACAGCGGGTAAAACCCCTGGGCGCAGCTAGTATTTTAATACATTATTCATCTGTCGTCGTCATCGTCGTTTTTCTTTCTTTATTTCTTACTAGCTGCGCCCAGCGGTTTCACCCGTTTTACTATAGCCAATGTGTTATTCCAGGGTCTAAGCTATACCAAATTTCAGCTCAATCGGTCCACCCATTTAGGCGTGAAAGAGTAACAAACATAAATACATTCTTACAAACATTCACGTTTATAATATTAGTAAGATAAGATTTTTCGAATATATTTTTCCAGTTTCGATGTTCAAAAAACTTATTAAAAAGTAAAAAGTTTGTATCAACCTTTGTTCATTGATTCAATTTTATTTTTTAACATAATGCATTTTTACGCGTGCTTGTGATGAAAAAACCTGTTTAAAAATTAAAGAATTGACTATTATTACCAAAGTTTCGACGGAAACTTATCACTGTTTATATTGGCACTACAGTTTTATGTGGACGCAGCGTAAATCGACCTCCAAGCGAACATCAAGAGGGAGGTTTTACAGAGGCTTTCAGCATTCAAGTAAAAGCGCGCCGCCGTCTATGACGCTGGCATACATTTTTGTCTTCTTCAAGGCACTTTGGCTTTAAAAAATTGAGTCGGTATGCGTGGTTTTAGTGGCTTTTACTGCTTTGTTGAGATATGGGAATATGACTTTACTCGGGTTAAAGATCATTTATTTCTCATAAAGAATTAACAATTCACTTACATGAGAAAAATACTATTTTGTTATACATAGCTTAGCACAGAAATTAGAGTGGTGTTATACTTACTACTAGGTATTTTTTAATAGCCAGGTGCCTTTTCAAATTATACACATTTATTTGGTTTAAATAATATGTTTTATTTTCAGAACTCATATTGCGTAAAATTATAATCAACATAATATGATGACGGACAATTTTTGCGGTGCCTCTAAAACGGATAAGTTAAAAACGTAAAACTCAGATAAATAGAGGTAGTAGATTCATTATGTATTTGAGAACCTAGCTTAATTCATAAGACCTAGAGGAGCTTACTGCAAAAGCTTTACTTAAAGCTTTGAAAATTAAAATAAAGTATTTAAGAAAAATCGATAATAAATAACGCTCTGTATCAAAAAGTTCTTATAAGAAGAAAAGTACCTAGCTACTTTTGCGTTTATCATTCATTCACGCTTTCATTTAAGCCACCTTTGTTCTGTAACTTAACAATAAACTTGAAACACATTACACGTACAATATGTATGTAATTACATACATACGACGTCACATAATAAAGACGCCCACTTGCGGCGAGATAATGGAACCTAAGCCTTTCTGAGCCTTCTTTATAACGCCGCCTTGTCGCCGCTGATAGCATTACCAACTCTTATTACAAAATAGACTGACGTTTCATTACAGCTCTAATACTTTGGTAATAGGCTTCAATTTAAGATAAATTTTATAGATATAAGTTAAATGAAATTGGATTTATCGTCTACGACACATATATTTTACTTAAAAGAGAATAATACGATTAACTTATACATACCACTATATTAAGGTACTGGTGGAACCGCGCACTTCGTCGGTCTTAATAGAAAATTATCAGTGTTTTTCTAGTATATTATGCATTTATTATACATATAAACCTTTCTCTTGAATCACTCTATCTATTGATGAAAACCGCATCAAAATCCGTTGCGTAGTTTTAAAGATTTAAGCATACATAGGGACAGATAGACGCGGAAAGCAACTTTATTTTATACTTTGTAGTGATATTCTATTTGGGTTATTTTATAGCTGTTTGGACCGGTAAGTAAGCAGAGCTATAGCTCTATCATTAAATTCAGAGAGATCCTGCATTGAGCATAATGTGACAGGGCCCATTATAATTTAAATTGATATAAACCAAAATAACTATGGTTTAAATTGGTCTTTCCAGCAGTGGACCAGTAACTACATACTAGAAAGAAAACGGTATTGCTGAACGGACGAATAAGTCCATTATGGAGAAGGTAAGGTCTATGCTGTCAGAAAGTTCTCTTTCTTCTGCCTATTGGCAGGATGCAGCAGATATGGCTGTATATCTTAAGAATAGATCTCCACATCGTGCTCTCGAAGGCAAGACAGCATACGAGAAGTGGTATGGTATGGTCCCAAATTTATCACATCTACGCGTCTTCGGATGTAGGGCTCTAATTCATGTCCCCGACTGTAATCGGAAGAAATTGGATATGAAAGCATCGGAACACATCTTTGTCGGATATTCAGAAGATCCGAGAAGCTATTTCTTTAGAGATGCTACGTGTCCTAGAAGACTTGTGAAGAGTAGAGATGTAACATTCTTTGAAGATCATTTTCATGATTTAAAAGGTAAAGGTAATACTTGTAAGACTGGTAATGATTTATTGGAACCAGTATACTCGTACATACCTCTTCTGTCTGAGAATTCATTAAATAGTTCAGAGCAGAGAAATACTGTCACTGTGGAACAGTTAATAAAGCCTAATATTGCACCAGTATCAGAAAATTGTGTACCTGATAGTAGTGAGGAACAGTGGCATAATGCTGATACATCAATTTCTTCAGAAGAAATTAATTCTGATACTGAGGTTGTAGAACCAAGATATAATTTAAGACCAAGAAAACCTAATTCTTCTGCTAACTATGTATGTGTGCAGACTTCATCCTCTGAACTGGATGAACCTTTAAGCTATTCACAAGCTATTAATGCAGAAGATAGTGAAAAGTGGCGTCTCGCAATGTGCGATGAATACCAATCATTGCTTGAGAAGAAAACTTGGGTACTCGTTGATAGACCAGATAAAAAGGTTATTCCATGCAAATGGATATACAAGTTAAAGAAAAATGCGCAAGGTGATGTTGTTAAGTATAAAGCAAGACTTGTTGCAAAAGGATTTAATCAAGTATATGGTGTTGATTTCTCAGAAACTTTCTCCCCGGTTGTCCGGAGCTCCTCTTTACGCATGTTGTTTGCGTTGGCTGCAGAAACAGGAATGAAAATGCATCATTTGGATGTTGATACTGCGTTTTTAAACGGAGACTTAGAGGAAGAGGTCTACATGAGTCAACCAGAAGGTTTTGCTAAACCTGGTCAAGAAGATAAGGTATGCTTATTAAAACGTTCACTTTATGGCCTAAAACAGGCCCCAAGGACATGGTTTAAAAAGTTGACCGAAATATTGCAATGTATAGGATTTAAACAAACTCCTTCAGAAGCATGTATTTATACCAAGAAGGTTGGTAACGAGTTACTTATTCTGGCCTTTCATGTCGATGACATTGTCGTATTTTATAAAAAAGATTCTACACTTGACTCTGTCATATCTGACTTACAGAATCATTTTAGTATGAAAGTGATTGGGCCATTGAGTTATTATTTAGGTTTAAACATTGATTGGAAACCTAATGAGATAAAAATACATCAAGCTACTTATATCCGGAGCTTGTTAGAAAAATTTCAAATGGGTGATTGCAGATCTATGCATACACCTTTACAAAAGGAAAAATTAGTGCCATCTAAAGGTAATGAGGACTCTACTGTATATCCTTACCAGAAATTAATTGGCTGTTTAATGTTCCTTGCAGTCAATTCTCGACCCGACATAGCTTTTGCTGTTTCGTATTTGAGTCAGTTCAATACTAAATACGACAAAACTCACTGGATTGCGGCAAAGCGCGTGTTACAGTATTTAAAAGGAAGTATCGATGTGGGTATTACTTACAGGAAAGATAGAGGAAATTTAGTTGGCTATGCGGATGCAGATTGGGCTAATTGTCCCATAGATCGTCGTTCATACACTGGATTTTACTTCTCTTTGGCTGGTGGAGCAATCTCATGGGAGAGCAAGAAACAAACAATAATTGCTCTTTCCTCTAGTGAAAGTGAATATATGAGTTTAGCGGGAGCGGCAAAGGATGCTGTATTTTTAAAGCGGCTAATGTTGGAAATAACAGGTGAGTCAACTGTTGTAACAATTTATAATGATTCACAATCTGCTCAAAAATTAGCAATAAATCCAGTCCACCACAACAGAACAAAACATATAGACACTAGGTATCATTTTCTACGTGATTTAGTTGCTAAGAAAGTTATCAATGTTGTCTTTAAACACACAGAGGAGATGTGGGCTGATGTATTCACTAAGCCGCTAGCACGCATTAAGCATCAGAATTGTATAAAAGGGATAGGTTTATGTTAATTGTCTCATTTTGATTACGGGGGTGTATGTTGTATTACTGGCTGTTATACACATTGTAATCAAAATTTGAATCATTCTTTTTATATATTCTTATTGATGTATGTTTTGTCACTTCAATAAAATGAGTCAAATACAACACAAACAATCCTCAAAATGAATAATCATGTGATGAAAATTCAATTTCCATTAGAATCATATAACATTCTAACAAATGTATCTCAGACAATGAGTTCCGCTTGTAAATCGTCCCGTTCTCGACGTGACACACGCCCAGATGATATCACTGCATTAGCTGTCCACGGTTCCTGGGTAAACGGGTGCAGTTGTATGCAGCGAGCGGTAGCGGAATGTAATTAAACATTATATTAAGTGTCGTCTTACCTTTAAATTAATCAGTTTACATCTTTATCAAATCTTGAGTAGCACTGTATTATTTATGGGCACCCTTATCTCTTACCATCAGGAGAGCGTCTTGCTCGTCTTCTTACTCCGTTGTACATATACATACATAATATAATCGCGCCTGTTACCGTTGGGGTAGGCAGAGACTAGTTGGCCGCGGATGAGTGCTTCGGCGTACCCGCTGCCCCGGCATTATGGCGTCCCGCAGGAACAACCCCAGGTTTCCTATATACCGGGTGAAGATGCGTAACGCTATTACCTGGTTCAAAAAAAAAGGCAGAGAATATTTCCCTCCAATTGGTACCGACCACTTTGGTCTTCCGCTTCTTTTTTACTCCTTTGTATAAAAAAAAAATAGCTCAAAGAGCAAGACTTTGCGCGTTGGACTAATGTCTCCTTGTACCCCTATCAAAAGTCCGTGCTTAGACCGTACTTGGTAGTGACATTAGGGTTTACACTCCCTTTTTACTGAGCTCCGTTTGTCACCCTGTAACTTATATTGCCAATACTGCCTTTCTCACTCACCAAGTAATATAAGAGACACAATGTGCATTTATATTGACGTATTGTCAACACAACGCCTTAAAATATCAATATCTTATTGGCACGTCTGAGGCCTTCAAAGGCATATTGAAACTTGGTGGTGTAAAAATTGAGAGACTAGCGTTATAATAGTGAGATCAGCTTTTTTGAGGTTGTGTTTTTTTTAATGTACAAAATTACAATATACGCTATTTAAACGACTAGTCTAGACTATTATGTATTTTTTTTTACTTTTGTAGATCTCTCGCTTTCGTACTTTTCTACATTATATACTTTCGTACATATTTTTTATATTCACTGATAAGTATATTGTATTCTCCATTATTGGAGTCGTGCTTCATCTTGGTAGTTACCTGTGTAATATTTTAACAATAGAGTAATATCTGAATAATGAATGATTTTAAAATAAAAATAAAGCACCTTCAACCAATATTATATTGCAGGTCGTTTTTATTAACATTAAAATGTTTAACTGAGAGACGCAATTTAAAAACGTTGTGAACTACACATTTAATTGCTGTCAAGCTAGCCAGCCTAACTTCTGTAAAATAAAATTCAGCTCCACCAAACTAGTTAATCAATTTAAACTTGGAAACGTGCTTTGTTAAAACAGGTTAAACTTTAACAACGTCTAGTTGCGGCATTCCTTTTGCCTTGCGCCTCACATATCCCGTGGAGGTTCCACGCATTGCATTCAAATAAACAAGACGCTCGTAGAAATATGTTTGTCGCGATTTCAATGTAGATTGTGAAAAACTTGTTACTGAGCAGATGAAAACAATTGTTTTGAGGTGATACTTTATGAAAACAATATTGTATACCTTTATTCTAATAGTGGTGGACATCAAATTAAGTGATTCTAGCTTTTATAACCCATAACTGCATGCATAACTGAATCAGAGTATTAAGCCATTACAACCCAGATAAAAAACCGTGCCACCTAGCAGTCGTTATGACTTTATACCAGTATGGTGTTCAGTAAAGACAACAAGGATTTAAACCTTGACCGACAACGCGTCGGCCATACCATGGATGTAAAAAACGTCTATGGTCACCAGTCACAAGTCATCAAACTACTCGTTTGTCTCTATCTGAAAAAAAATACAGGACAATAATATCTAAAGTACGTTATAGCTAATAATATCAGTATTGTATTAAAACAAGACAAAAACAATATAAAATGTGACTGAGTAGAACGAGCATCCTCGTTTTCATGAAACTTTCAACAGTGAGAGACATAAAAATAAAACGCGCAAAGACAATAGAGCTCGAGCATTTCCGATAAGAAAGAGCGCCTGCGATATTAGACGCTAAAACCCATGTTCACGACGATTCGTACATTCTCATAATGTCTAAACAAAAGCCATCCTATCGGTTCGAGTTCGAGGCAAGAACAGCTAAAATAGGGGAAAATACAGCCAAGTCTAGCAAACAACTTAAAATCTAGTTACTGTGAATTTTACGAACTTTAAACTTTCGATATTTTATTGGTGTTTATGGAGAACGCTTTTCTTGAATTTGTAGGAATATATCTCGATACAGTGCCAACACTAAAATATAATAATAATTTTGCCATTTTTACTTCAGTATTGTGTAGAAAGAACTTCAACCTATACCTCTATGTATGTACAAATTAATTTGTCGATATTTTGGAATATCATCCAGAAAATTAGAAAGACTTTCAACAACATTAAAAACCTTAAAATATATAATAACTTGCCTTTTTCTATCGCAATAATTTAAATTTAAAATTGAGTAAATATTATGTGACATCATTGAAATCATTAATAATAATTATTATAATTAATCAGAATACCCCCCTTCACAAATGTTATGACAATAATTATGGTAGTGGTAACATTTTACATGATATTACATAATAATATTATGAATAAATATTTCTTATGTGATTTCACTAAGTATCCATTCCATTCACAGAAACGTTGCTGATAAATCGATGGTGTTATGGCAACATTACACAAGAGTTTATTTAATACTAAAACCATAATATATTTGGTAGTCTGCAAGTAAGTATAGCTATTACTAATTTTATCGAAAAACTTCCAGCACTTGGCAGTAACGTCGGAAATAAAATATTTTATTTGTCGATATCGGAGGAAACTATTGTAATAATATCCTGGCCGGTTACGGTTGTTCTGCAATCAACAGCATTGTTTCTGTGTTACAGACTATTAGGAAAACAACAATTTCGATTTGGCTTAATAGCTTGATATTAGCGTTGTGTGGTGGAATGCGAGGAAATGAAGGTCGTGCGGACCGCAAGGACTTGTGTGGTGGAACTTTCTCTTTGAATATTTCTGATATACCTATATGTACATACGAACCGATGACTTTCGAAGGACATACTTTATTGAAATCGGTCAATAGATTGTCAATTTTTATAATTATTTTCTGTTGATTATAATTTAACGGCATAACATATTACGCGATACTACGCGATACTACAACAACAACACTAAGTAGGAAAATAGATATTCTTCTATTTTCCAGGTAATTAAAGTACATAGATGTAAAATATTATTAAAAATTTGTAAGTATAGCCAATACTCAAATAATAATAAATTCTTTACTAACAGGCTAATTAGAAATTTACTAATTAAATATTTGAATTATTGAGCATTTACACATCATTGCTAATACTATTAGTTTAACAGTGGATTCACACGACAGGTAATAATGATGCAACAAAAGTAAAGAAGATAAATATACACGAATCTAGAAGTTATGATTTGTTAATACTTAGGTGCCCATGTTAGCCCGTATTATACTTATTAACAAAATATAGGGTCAGGTAAACAGGTTCTCTCATTCGCCGTCTGGATGACGGGGGTGTAGCAAAATTTTATATTTTGATAGAGTCATATATTATTTCGGGTTTGTGAATTCGGATTAATTATTTACCAAGCGTACGGGCTTACCTGTGTTACACCTGACACTTGAGTGATGGCGTTCATTCTAAGTACGGACAGCTTTGCGTTCGGGGAGAGATATTAGGAGTTGCGAGGAGAATTGTTTGTTGTGTGATTCGATTAATTACTGGTTGTACTTATATTAGCTGTTTGCGATGTAGATTGACGTAATTAATTTGTTTGTTTTTAAATCCTAACACGTGTTGTGTTTGTGACAAGTTTTAGCTTGTTGTAGAGATTGTAAGTCCAAGGGAATTGTTCCAATCGTTTAGGCCAGTGGAAAAGTACATCTTAAAATGTTAGTGTGTCATGGTCTAAATAAACTACGCGACAGTTTTAAAAGAAGTAACGTAGAAAATTCTGCAATCATCTAGCAACTCGTGAAAATTTGCGACTGTTTGTATATATTACAGATCGACATACAAGGAGACGACCTGCCTGTTGTTGAGCGGTTACTGTCGCCTATAGATGCTTAAATCACCAGTAGTGATGACGTGTAGGCGGAGTAAACCTTCCTAGTTGTTCCCGAGTTTCCTAAAACAACAATTCACGACGTTATCCGAATTTCCCCATAGAAATCTACGCAAATAAATTTATATTGCCTAGTTGTTATTCAATTCGAGAATGCAGGGGTATAATTCGCTCCACACGTATTCAGGATAGTCCGAGAGTTCCCGGTTATCCGGTACATTCTCAAAGAAACAAAACGGCTCCAGAGCCGGATATGCCTTGATAAGGAAACCGGATGCCGATCCAGGGCTAACGAACAACTACTAACAGCCCACCAGAATAACCTGACCCTTGCAAGCTATCCATCTCCTCCATATCTACACTAATATTATAAAGAGGAAAGATTTGTATTTTTGTATTTTTGTATGTTTGCAACGAATAAACTCAAAAACTACTGGACCGATTTAAATAATTCTTTCACTATTAGAATCACACATTATCCCTGAGTAACATAGGCTATGTTTTTGACCCAAAAAAAATAGGAATCCCTATTAAAACTTCAATAATGTTAACCAAGGTATGAAAATTTTGGTCGTAAAATGTCTTTCATCGAATGCGCTGCGAAAACTATGGATGGTAGAGCCAAAACATGTTCTACAATATTAAAGCACATATTATTATCTAAAAAAAAGTCCGCGGTACTATATATCTAACTATTGTAGTTACTTCAAAATAACTACTTATTTTAAAGAAATGTAATCAAAAACCAAACGATGGCGAGAGATCGCGCTATTCATATCTTAGTATGTATCCTTATCTAAATAAATTATTTGATAAATAATATGGTTTCAGTATCTGTACATTACTTTTTGAATTATTAAAATCGGGCATTGTGTTCAAAAGATATCGCGAGTTCAAAAATGCCAGGCAAAAAAATTATTATATTAAATCGTTGTTAGGATTGTGATTAGAAACATTGAATAGTTTTTATGTCAGAAATTTACTTTTAAGGGGGGGGTAAAGGGGGGTCGAAGTTTGTATGGGAAATTTAGAACCGCTGACTCTATTGAGCTAAAATTTGGCACAGTGGTAGATTGAGTCGTAAAAAATTATATGGGATACTTTATATCCCAGAAATCAACCTCAAAGGCGAGATAAAGAGGGGTCAAAGTTTGAATGAAAAATCAGTAACAAATGACCCTATTAAGCTAAAATTTGGTTTAGATAAAGCTTGAGCCTCTAAAAAAGATATGGGACAGTTTTTAACCCTGAAATTGGCCTTAGAGTGGAAGTCAAATTTTGTATAGGAATTCAGTAACCGCTAGCCCTATTTGATATAGATGTATGTAGTAAGACTCCAAAAAGGACATTTATTTATTGATTTCGAATAGTTTTTACCGCTCAAAAACAAGTTTTATAAAGAACACATTATCATCATCATTCCGATGTGCCACTATTTTACCCATTATGAAACTAGATGGCGCTGTTCGTCGTTAAAACTCGCCATCGATTTATTGGACATGAGTGCCTTTTAAACGACTCATGAAATCAGACATTTTTGCTAATTTGTAGTTTTATGCGAAAGGGCGGTCAACAGTCAATGTCGTTATTCCTGAATCCTAGAGTTTTACAGACTGCAAGTCAAAAATTTAACACTTAATCTATACTCTATACTTTATCTTTTTTATTATATTATATTATTATTATATAAAATAGAAAACTGACTGACTCATCATCGCAGGGACAAAACCGCTAGACCGATTGACCTGAAATTTGGACAGCGTGTTCTTTAGGTAACGTAGGCAGGTAATAAGAAGGGATTTTGCAAAATTCCCACAGGAACGGGAACAAAATGGAAATCTGTAACCGTTGAGTCTATCAAGCTGAAATTTGGTGTAAAGGTAGTTTTACTACCATGGAAAAATTCAAAATAGTTTTTATTTCAAAATTCCTACGGGAACGGGAACAAAATGGAAATTTATAACCGCTAGGCCTATTAATCTGAAGTTTGGCATAAAGGTAGTTTGACTACCATGAATGGGTTCAAGATCGTTTTCATTCCAAAATACCTGCGGGAACGGGAACAAAACTGAAAATCTGTAACCGCTAGGCTAGGGTAACGTAATAACGTTGAAATTTAGTTGAAAGGTAGTTTGACTACCATGACTGGATTCAAGGTAGTTTTCAACCCAAAATGTCACGGGAACGGGAACAATCTACGAGTATGTCTATACTCTATACCAATATGTATTTAAAGAGGAAATCTACTGATTCATTATCGCAGGGATAAAACCGCTGGACTGATTGAGCTGAAATTTAAACAGCGTGTTTTTTAGGTAACGTAGGCGACCGATGACCACGATCCTCAGCCATGAGGGGACGACTCAAGAGAGAGAGGCGACCGATAAGAACGGATTTTGCGAAATTCCAACGGGAACGGGAAAAAATGGAAATCTGTCAGCGTTGAGTCTATCAAGCAGAAATTTGGTATAATGGTAGTTTGACTACCATGAACAGATTCAGGATAGTTTTCATTCCAAAATTCTTACGGGAACGGGAACAAAATGGAAATCGCGGTAACGCCTATAGCGCTGAAATTTGGAAGGTAGTTTGACTGTCAGGAAAGGATTCACAACGGTTCTTCACGGGAACGGGAATAATATGAAAATCTGTAACCGTTTGGCCGATTAAGCTGGAACTAAATGCAAAGGTAGTTTGGCTACCAAGAAAGTACAAGATAGTTTTCAACCCAAAATTCTTACGGAAACGGGAACAATCTATGTCTATGGCAAAATTTTAAGTGGAAATCTTAACTGACTTATAATCGCAGGGATAAAACCGCTGGACAGATTGACCTGAAATGTATACAGCGTGTTTTTAGGTAACGTAGGCGACCGATAAGAAGGGATTTTGTGAAATTTTTACGGGAACGGGAATAAAATGAAAATCTGTAACTGTTGAGTCTATCAATCTGAAATTTGGTGTAAAGGTAGTTTGACTACCATGAATGGATTCAAGATAGTTTTCATTCCAAAATTCTTACGGGATCGGGAACAAAATGGAAATCTGTAACCGTTAAGCCTATAACGCTAAAAATTTAGTATAAAGGTATTTTGACTATCAGGAAAGGGTTCAAATAGTTTTCATTCCAATATTCCCACGGGAACGTGTATAATATAGAAATTTGTAACCACGTGGCCAATTAAGCTGCAATTTAATGCAAAGGTAGTTTGGCTACCAAAAAAGAATACAAGATAGTTTTCAATCCAAAATTCCCACGGGAACGGGACTAATATGGAAAATGTAACGGCTGAGCTGAATAGTTTGAAATTTGGTGTAATAGTAGTTTGACTACCAAGAAACGATAATGGGTTGTTTATTCATCCCAATATTCCTATGGGAACGGGAATATTAAGCTGAAATTTGGCATAAAAAAGTTGTTTGATTCCCAAGCTCAAACGCATCGCCTCATTCTCGTTTCGTACGCTCGATTTGCGCATTGTGGATACTTTCCAACCTAACTAACATAATATGTGGGATTACACTAAACTCTGTAGGGTAATCTGACTGACTCATCATTATCACAGTGGAGACGAAACTCCTGAACCTAGAATGATAAAATTTGGAATACCTATCCTATAGGTTCTTTTTAATACCTAAACATATATATTTTTATTATCTTTTTGCTGAACTGATAGAGTTGAAATGTGGCATGCAAAGGTATTTAAGTACCAGGAGAGGATGTAAAATAGTGTTTATCTCAGATATTCCCCTCTTATAGGGGGAAAAGAGGGCCATTTTTCTCCTATAAAAGTGGGGGCAAATGTTTTATTGAAATTTCTAATACCGCTGGGCCTGAAATTTAGTAAGTATAATAAAGGTAGTTTGTATACCAAAATAGGTCATAGGATAGTTTTTATATTTTAGAAATCTCCTTTTAGAAGGGGAACAGGGGTGAAGTTTGTATGAGTTATCTATATTAGTTAGGCCAATTAAGCTTTTTTTACTTCTACAAAGGTTAGTTTAAGTACCAGGAAGGACACAAAATAGCTTTTATCCCCAAAACCGCCCTTTCAGAGAGGAAACCAGGCATTTAAGAGTTTGTATAAGGAATCAGTAGCCGTCGAACTGACGTAGCTTTCATTTGGTTTTAACCAACGAATTAGGGAAGTAAGTTTTAACACAATTTGAGTCCTGGGACAGAACATAGGATAGTTTTTATTTCCCTGAAATCTTTGTAGTATCTCCAAACATTGTAAAGGCCGCGGCAGTGGTCGGCGATGCACCAGAAGCTACTAGAATATTTTAAGATAGAAATATCATAAATAGGATCACAAGTTGTAAAAGACTAAATTTATGTTAAGATGCGAATTTAATGTTCGTGATCATTTTCTATTTCTAGCAATGGTATTATACTAAATCTGTAGATTTGTCATTGAAATATTTATTGCGTAAGTCTTATTATTTCATTTTATTTTTGTATTCATAATGGCACCCGAAGCGAAGCGAGGACGGGCCGCTAGTCTCATATATATCTCCAAAGAAACGAGAGACGAAGTAGCTCCAAGTAAACTAGCTAACCCCGCTACATGCTAATATAGTGTAGTCGTGGCAAATTGACGTGAAAGCAAACTTCCTTTGATACTTCACTCCTCGAGAGTACTCTTGCTTTAATGGAAAGTAATTCGACCGAAGAATACCTCGGGAACTAAAGCTCTTACCTACACAATTAAAAACATCAACAAGCGCTATAATAAAGTTAAACGTCAAAAGAAATACAAATAGTGATTCAAACTGAGAGTAATATCGATAAGAAAAGAGCCACCCTCAATTATTGACTTTAATTTTCAAACTTTTTCAATACCGTCTCGATTGGGTCACCTTCTCAAATATAGGAGAAAAATTTCAATGGATTGCGAATGCCAAGCGTTTGATAAAAAAGTTTACGTGCTCAAGGCAATATCGTCGTAGTTTCAAGGAGCTTTTAAATTGAATTGGAATGAGCTCATCGGTAAAATCTTTGCATACGGATGCAGTTCGTTTCACGTGTCTACCTAACTACTGTGTAATGAAAACGGTATCTCTCGAGGAAAGAAACTTGGAAGTCGAGTAATGAATCTGTAATTACGGAGCTGATTCATGGCTGGGAATAAATTTCATTGTTCTTAATCCAAGAAAATATTTAATCAAATATGATACCTATTATATTTATTGTTAAACTCGTACTTTAAGCTATGATTTCCTTTTCCAAATTAAGATTATGAAATGCCTTTAATAGAAAAAAATAGAATAATAAATACAAATGGAAATATCATAAAATGATGCGGTCGAAGATGGTAACAGGCTTAACTTAGGAGGCGGGGTAAATCCCTCCCTGACTTCAGTGAACATTGTCCCGGCGTTTATAATGTGTGCATTAAAATACAGTAACATAACTTTTATGGCATATCATAAAAAAAGGTTATAAAATAGGCAAAATACAGCTCGACTTAATAAGTTTTTAATATTGAAAATACTTTTGAAGTATTAAATCCTTTTAAACAGATAATTTATGTTTTTATATAGTGCCCCTTTTTTATTTAATTTATTTATTAATTTAAATGACAAGCTAACAGAGGATCCAAAACACTTATAAATTATAATATACATACTACTTATATTTTATATTTGTTCCTACAGGATTTTAATATGATAGACTACTAAAATATTCATTCGTTTATATAGTAAATAAGCTCGCTTTATTCTGAATCATAAATCCAATTGTCTATAAATAACCAGCTATTGGAATTTATTATCGTTTGTATTAAATTTTGTTACAACAGCGGATAGAATAATATAAATCATAGGACAAACTGTTCGCTTGACGCCAAAGGAAACCCACATTGTTAGCGTTTTCAAACGGAACTATAATTTAGGACTTTAACAAGTCTAGATTCTAAAGAAAGAGCTACATAATACTTTTCTTCTTACTCTATTTATTCGATAATTTAATACATAATAATGTATTTACTCCAAAATTGACATCTTTTTTGTTGTAGATTTGATATATTATTTTGAATTGACTGGATAGTCGTGTAACGTCATCAAATGGCTGTTTAACGTTACGAGAGTATAATATGAGTTGTGTTCCGATACGACGTTTAGTAGGGTTTAGAAAAAACTTTTACATTGTAAATCTCTTATACCTACGGAGTGCTTTGTGAAAAATGACGTGTTCAAAGATTATCCTATACACAAAAGACCTATTATTCATACGTGATTAATCTTCGACCTCATCTGCACTTTCCATTAGTTGGGATGTGGTCAAATGTAGGGCTATTAAAAAAAAACTCTAAAGTAAATAGCATTTTCAAGAAAAGACTAACATTATTAATTTTTAAGTAATGTTACTAGAAAAATTGCTAACATCAATAACTGCAATGAAAATATCCGGTGGTTATATGTAATTACACATAAAAGACAGGCAGAATGTCTCGCGATTAAATAGCTCTGCGTCCGCGTTTCTCGTCCATTGAGTCATTAAATCGCGTGAAAACTTGAAGTGAGCGCGTCTAAGTTTCTACTTTGAGACGTTTTGTGTGAAGATTCTAGCTTAGAAAGTGTTAGACTACTGTTTTCGAATTTGTGAGTGTGGACAATGGTCGATTAATTTGTATAATGATGTAAGAATAGATTCTGATTTAAAAATGTACAAAAAAGAATAAATAAAATTAATTAATAAAAGATATTTTTGTAACACATATCATCCTTCGACGGATATGACCTATACCCCGTCGGTATTACCATTAAAAGAAAAAAGAATAAGCATTTATTCGACAAATAACATATTACAAGGTTGTAGACGTCTAAAGACGAAGGTAACGACCACCATCAGGCGGGCCGTCTACTTGTATGTCGGTGTCTAATATACCTATAAATTTTACAAATCAGTCATCCAACTATACCAAATCCAACATGATAGCGTGCCTAAGTTGACGCGCACAAAAATTACTAATCAAAGTGTGTTCACTTTTCATGTATCTAATTAGAAGTCGTGTGCTCTAGAATCACTATGAGGTTCTGAAAATACTTTTAAAAAATACGAAATTCCTTTAATCCACTTGGTGAATTTGGACATCATGTGCGTATTTATTTTCGAGAAAATGAGGCGTAAACGCCGCGCTCATTTTGGTGTTGTTTCATTTAATTCAATATGGAATCTCATTTGTAATTTAACAAAGCGCTCGCGTACAATTCTAGCTTTGGGTATGCATTTTTAGCGCTCCAGAAGTTGAATTATTCCGTTTCATTCTCGCTGCCTTTACAGAAGTCACTAATTAAAGCAACATTCAAAATACGGCAAGGAATACAATAAGTCACTGGAAGCAGCTTCATCAAAAAAAAAGGATGGATCTATAGATAGTCCATTCGCTTATATAGATACAGACATGCACACAATCGTACGCCTATCTAATCGCGCTTATACCATAGTACTTTAAAACTATTTTTAGTGTAATTTCTTTTGAACAAAAATAAATCAATTATGGTAATCCTAGATGCGTTCCACCTACATGCGTAAGCCCCGATTTCCGATCCCATGGTAAAATCACATTAAAAAAAGAAACAATGTATTACACTCAATGTAGCAAAAGCAGAAAATTCAGGTATTTTCTGCTTTTGCTACAATACTGTTGACTGTGAGTGGTACACGCTGTACCCGAAACCCGCCGCTGTACACGCTGTAAAAGAAACAAGAAGTACAAAAGAGGAGAAGAACGTACTGCAGGATAATACGGGATGACAAACATAATATTGGTGCAGTCCGCAAGTAGTATATTTTTCAGTATGTACTCAAAAGTAATTGGGCTCACTATCACTTCCATTTCTTTTCCTACAATCTCAGTCTAGTAGTCATTTTCGTCCACGAATAAGGCTAAGAATGTTGAAAGTCGCTGCGACTAGCGCGTCAGAAGCCAGCCGACTACAAAAATGCTCGACTATAATATCGTGCCGTCCTGCGATTAAAACAGTTAATGTTTTATTCAGCAGTGGAGCTAAATACACTTTCTTAATAATAATGAACACGTTTCTTTGGCTTTAGTTTCTAGCTACAGTCGCAATATTGCCAACCGAAAAATGTTTCTATGTGTTATAGGTGAAACTTATTTCTCGCTGTCATATAATATTTAGTTATTTTATGTATCGATTGTTCTTTACTTGGTTGGTTCGGGAGATTATGTGAGTGTAACCAGACAGCCTAGAACTTTGCCAGTTATAAATGCTTAAGTAATTAGGTATTATAAAGCTGCGCCTAAGCAATCTTATCCGAAAAAAACCCAAACAGGATGACAAAAGAAAGGTAACCTAACAACAAAAAGTAACCTATGCATTATTTGAGGATTAATCCTATATAGAATAGTATAGAAAACTCTTTATTGTTCACACAAATACAACAATATAAACTTAGATTACACCGAAAGAAATGTTACAATTGGCCTTTATCCTAAATTTTAGTTCAATTAGCTTACCTACCTTGGCGTTAACAATCACATACATAATATTTGTATGTTGTTCAGACATTAATTATTTATTAATCTTCCTAATATTTATATATTTATTTGGTAGTCCACCAGAAACCCTCTCTGAGTAGAATATATTGTTTACTACTGAAAAGTTAAATCGTACTTAACTCTTTATTGTTCACACAAATACAACAATATAAACTTAGATTACACCGAAAGAAATGTTACAATTGGCCTTTATCCTAAATTTTAGTTCAATTAGCTTACCTACCTTGGCGTTAACAATCACATACATAATATTTGTATGTTGTTCAGACATTAATTATTTATTAATCTTCCTAATATTTATATATTTATTTGGTAGTCCACCAGAAACCCTCTCTGAGTAGAATATATTGTTTACTACTGAAAAGTTAAATCGTACTTAAACATCATTTTAGAGGTAGAGGAAGACGCAATATCCATTCACTATTGCAAAGTTCCTTTAAAACGAACTCAAAGAAGAGTCCGTGCGTTTAGTAAAAGAACGAAGACGAATACCATAGGCAAAGCTCCACGAATCGTATTGACAAACCACTTTAAACGAGCGTTTATTCGGCGGTAAGACGCCAGGCAACATGTATCCACAAAACAAGCTTTCAACACACCCTTGGGAACCTCCGCAGCAATTTGTATGGCGTTTCTATACGAAAGCACTCTCGCATTCGTCCAAAAAAGCCTTTTTATCTCGCAACCGGTGCCCGAAGGTAACGTTACCGTAATTTATTATTGAACTTTGAAATCTAACTGATCTAAGGCTATTGAGTCTACGCACAATACGATGAAAAGGCTCCAAGTGCTTCCAAAAATACTATACAGGGTTTCGGATAGTAATCAGGTTTTTAGGGATTGACAAAAAGCCCTTCTTAAGGTTAATAATCACCTAATGCACATCTGCGCTTGTGTCACTTGCCAGGAAATGAACCATCTTTAGATAAATTATTAAGATTTATGTGTCATTACTTTCGTTACAAAAACGTATATGTGAATGAATTAATGAATTATTTTATTAATGATGCTAAGAAATGTATTCCATAGTTTAGAAAAAGAATAAACTGTTTAATTAAAAATAAGTACATTCTCTGAGATAGTACAATAATGAGGTTTATAAATAAATTAATGTTTCGTATAAATGAATGAATAATTTAATTAAAAGTCTCTGCATATTACACCTGTAGCCCTGCATTTTCTTCTAATAAGTCCGTGTCAAAATGAAATTTGTAACTTTAATAAATTCCAACTCAAATGTAATAATCTGATTTTCAGCGTTGGTTCCACACAGATTTCCAACACGTTTCGGTGAAGGAAAGATATTAAAAAGCGATCTCTTTTAATTTCCCCAAGCTGAAACAAAAAAAGATGGAAAATATTTTCCCCGATCCTTAATTGCTTCGGACTATGTTACAGAATACACGAGAAATTATACTGGTTATACTAGAACATAATATTTGTAGCGAAGATTATATTATTTTTCATATTATTGTTGCCTACGTAATGGTATTTTATATTTTCTATCCACGACCTGCTGTCATCATATTTTCTTTGTAAACAGTCACTTTTAACTTCGCTTATTTTTGACTTTGGCAATGTAATTAATATAACTTTTTCTGTTGAGGTATTAAGCCCTTTCGTTTTTATAGTGCCTCACTCTTAATTGTTACTATGTTCTGTACTCGTTTTTACAATGTATTGAAGTAATTCATCTTGTGTAGGATAAGAGCTAAGGATGACGAGAAAATTATGGTATTTTCCCAGCAGTGGGCCTTTTTTTTTTAATTTATTTTATTTTATTTAGTAATTGCTTACAACAACGCTTCCGTCGTATTTTAATAACGCAGGTTTTGGGTGTGCGCTTATTAAGAGTGAATAGTTTTTTTCATACTGGTCAGCGTAGGTACCTGCAAGTTCTTTTGCGGTCAAAGCATTCAAACACCTTCTTGAAAAAAAAAATATTTGCAAAATTTTCAACATTCTGAGATATGAAAAGGTGTATGAAATTATTGGACACTGCTACTCGTAGTTATGTAGTTATGTACTATGAACAAAACTAAATGACATTTCCATGAATTAATGAAATTTATTCGAGCATGCACTATGATATCATGACATTCGTACATTAGTGAAGTTAAAAGGATTTAACGTCACACGGTCAATTGTACCGTAAATCACAATAATATTATTGATGTTGACTTATCACGCCATGGGACATAATAAAACTCCTTATTCGTGTTTTAAATAAGGGACATTGACAATATTTTTTTGTCTATCAAGTAGAATATTAAAAATATTGGACATGTAGGTACTTTTTTAATATTATTAAAAGTACAACGCTCTTAAGTGTGTAGCCGTGGCCCAGTGGCCGTACGTCCGGCTTAAGATTTGGAGGCCCTGGGTTCAAATTTCGGTGTGGCAAAAACTTTTGGCCTGGTCGCTACCATGTTTCGGAAGGCACGTAAAACTGTAGGTCTTGGATGTTTTTGATAAGATTTGTAGGCGGAGGCAGTGGTCAGGTCATGTTGCAGGCCCTGTAGCAATCCCGGTGACCTGAAACTGCAACATATAGGTTGGCCACACAACCTATAAATTATGATTTTTTTAGACAGTGTAAGTAAGGTAACCTGTTCGGTTGGAGTATAAAACCCAATTACCTACTATTTTTATATTAAGTTCCTTGGGGTTGATTAAGATCTCATAGTAACAGATACGAAGAAGTAAATCTAACAAGAATCACAATATTCAATAAGCGCAAAAAGGCTGATTCCAGAGACCGTCAAGCCATCCCTCCGTTTATAACAAATTTCAGTTCTTTTATGCACAAAAACACAACGTCATGCAGATTGAGCACACGAGACAGAAAATTGCAAATATCTACAGAAATTGCTCCAAAAAATCAGAAAAAAAAGGATAGACTACAAAAACGCCAGAATTAGTTTCGTAAAATATAAATGGAGCAATAATTATAGTAAGCCGTGTCATACACGCACACAAACATTCATATCATAATTTGGTTGGGTGTGCTGATAAGTATGTGAATGCGTTCATGTAATTTAACTGTGAGTGCTAGAGGTTTTTCTACTTGAGCCTCATCTCTTTTTGAGATCAGTCCAGTAGTTTTTACTCTTTTCGTCCACGGAATAAAGAAAATGACGCAGACAATGTGCATGTATTGCTTCCTTATTCGAAACGGGCTATTCTCGTAATTGGTTGGCAGTTTACCAGGATTACCTTCTAATCTCGAGGTACTGCGGGACATTTTGTGGAGACCTTTTTAAGATCCAGGCAATTTTACTTTGGGACTAGTGCTTCAAGGGATTAGGTACGTCGTTGAAACTAATCTGCGGTCTGGGTTATAACTTTTATTAGTATTGTTTGCCGTTTCTATTCTTATATTATAAAAACACAAATAGTCAACGTGAGTACAGCCGTGTCGTATTTATAATATGAAATGAAATGAAATGAAAAATGTTTATTGATTTCTCTAAAAAAATAAAATAAAATATATGGATAACACTCACGGTAGTTTCCAAAATCGTTTCTATTCTTGTTTAGTGAATACTAAAACTTAGTCTGATTAGTAAAATTACCTTTAAAAGTATTTAGAAGCGTAGAGAGTTATGTATAGAGAAACAAAACCGAGCAAGACATAAAATAATTTCTTATGAATATAATAAATAACAAGACAGGAAATAAAATTTATTCTATTGTTGCTGTAACCGTCTCAAAATTTTGATTTTTCACAAATCAAAATGTTTTCGGAATGTGAGTTGACTACGTATATGCTAGAACTATGTTGAGAGCTCTTCGCACTTTGTTAGCGCAGTACACAGTTTGTTAGCACTGCAGTTTTATTTTGTCTCTTACAGAACACCTGCAATTCTGCAATATGATATTTGATATCTCAAATCTCGGGGAGTGCTGCAATCCTCGCAATCCAGTGTTGATCAAACGAGTAAATAAAACTACATTTTCACAAAATTGTTGTAGAAAACAAAGTAAGCAATATTACACAAGACAAAGCAAAAAATGTAATATAATGTCATTACCTAAATATTTAAATAGTTATTTAAACATTTTCGTTTAAATTTGCGTTAGTTTTTGGTTCTTAGTAAAATAATTAACATCTAAAAATGATTAGTTCCCTGATAATATTGATTATGAAATTATACGCATTAACATTTTTGATCCAGACTTTTGACCACCTGCACCTTATCGGCATATTAGCATAAGAACTGCTTTTAGGAATACGTCATCCAAATCGACTAAATATTAGTTACTTTTGATATAGAAAAGTATCCCACCATCTTCATCATACTCACAGCAATCACAATCGTGCTGGATAAACACGTCCAGTGTAAGTACGTTCGTAGTAAATAAAGATCGTGGCCCATTTATACAACACCGCTCACACCCGGCATAACAAAGTTCACATAAATGTGAGCTTCGGGGAGTTTTCTTTAGACATAATTTACATTGACAACATATCTGACAGCTTCTAAGAGATTGAATTACCATAGTACCGATCGTTGACATAATAATATCACTTGGGTCTTGGATATATTCTCCCAATCGCTCCAACACCGATTACCCCAACTGGGACAAAATCTCGTGTTACACAGCATTACGGCCGCTGAGTGTACTCTTCAGTTTAAAGAGGTTTGAAGTGGGAACAATAGCTTCCTAATTCGTCATTAGTTTATTATTGCCGCCTGGAATAAAGGTAATCAACGCAACGTGCAAATGGAAATATTTCTTCGCTTGTTGCAGAAGCGGTGTTGAAGCGGCATTGTATAAATGAGCCACAACGTTAAAATAGTGTTCACGTCAGCATTCCCCGCACGTCCCCTGCGCATTCTCATCCCCGTTACGATAAACGATAACAAGAATAACGATACAACAAGATTTTACAATTGCACTCCAAATGCAGCAGATTTTACTCCATCTAAGAAAATGAGTATGTTATTTTCAGAAAGCTTGAACGGATGTCCTTATAAGTAGCAATACTTGTTGTCTTGTTTTTCAATGCAATTTTGCAACTTGAGTACGTCATCATAGCTAAAATTGGCATGGAATGAAAAACATAATAATATATATAATAATGTTACTTAAAAATGTTGTTCATGTTACTTAATTATGTCAGGTTGATTGACTTGTTTATGTAAAGGAAATTGTATTTTTTTAACAAAAAATTTGTAACATATAGAGGCGTAAAAATAAAATTTCTAAACCTATTACAAAGACCTATACAGACCAATAATCGTTAAGTTAAGCATAGAATATTAGTTCGCCGGAAACTTAGTAATTCCAGAATTACAATTTACGGTCAGTAATTTGTCCCAAAACTGTTCGGTTACGTAAAGTTACTGTAGTTAATAGTTACGTAGTTCCGCAGCCAAAGTATTAAGTATAAGCTCTTTATAAATGCATAGGCGGTTGGAACTTCAGAACTAAACATAATTAAACCGAGCTTAATAAAGACTCGTATCGTATGAAGTTGGGATGGTCAGCAAAACTTTATCAATTTTCCCTGACATGGGAATAAGTTAAAAATTGTATAGTCGGTTTATTGCTGCGTGGAATAAAGTGTAGAAATATTTATGGTTCTCGTTCGTTGGTTTTTCTAGTACTTTGATGTTTTTCATTATTAAGAAGTTATATAGTGGGTATGGATCAACGATATGAAGAGCGATTCGACGGACATAATTGCAATGTTAGTTTAGTGTAATTATTTTGCTAAAGAGTCTTTATATCTTACAACTCATGAGTAAGAAGGGCCGGTGCACTGCGCCTAGAATTTTACATCATTGTGAAATCTTTTACATCACTGGGCAGCGTTACGTCTTACCATTAGGGGAGCGTCTTGTTTGTCTTCTTACTTCTTTGCAAAATAAAATAATAATATATCGTGCTATATTTGGCGATATTAACAGCAATTTGATGAATAAAATAACAATGTGTAGACATATAGATTCTATGTATTATACTTATTTGTTCATACCTAGGTAAGCTACACAGGATATTTAAAATTGGTAGAAATTTCCACAAAAAATATTAAATTAAGAATTTCCTTCCAATACTTACCATGTTCATATTTAAGTAGCTAGGTTCTAGCGAAACTCTAAAAGGTTAGACGTTACTTCAACAAAATGGCTTTTAATTAAAAAGCTTTTTGAATATTGCCTTTTTAAGCTGCTAAGCTCGTTTTCCTTAAGGATTTTTCAGCTAATGGTTTTGTAATATTCACTGCAATATTATCGTGTTAGCTGTTGTGCAAAAAAGGATAGTATATCAATATACATGCCGCTAGTTTATTAAGTTAATGTGTTTGAGGTTGAAAAAGCTTAAGTAAGTCTAAGTTACTTAGTCTGCTGCCATCTTCGTCTGTCGTTTTAGATCAGGCGAGATAGTGGTCAAAGGCTATTCCATTCGTATAATAGATTAAAAAAAGCTGATTTCGGCTGTCTTCCAGTAGCCTGTCGTACATAAACACAAAAAATCAAAATGCTATGACATCCTGCTACTATTATAATTAAAAAATGTAAGTGTGTACCTATGTTTGTTGATCTTTTACCCAAAAGGCAATGGAATTTGGTATGTAGGTTTCCCACTTTTACATATTACATGCCGAAGTCTTCTTAGAAGTGACTACTTTTTATCCAGATTTTCTCACGAGACCGGGACTTAAGCGGGGAAAATCGTGGGACGCAGTATTCTTTAATATAAACACAGAAAAACTGTATAAACTGCGATCTCTTTCTCTTTCGTAGTCGCAACATCTTATCTGTTATGTTAACTTAGAGTACAATGCAGTGCAGTGCACGCAACGTCTGCGGTTTTAATAAACTAATGGGTGTGAACATTAAACGTGCCTGTGCATTTACTAGTGAATATTTCGGCTGATGGTAAATTAAGTTGAATTTCAGATACCTGACATACGAAAAAAATCGAATGTTTTTTTTATTAGTTATAGGTATAGGTTAGCCTTTGACCATGATATCGCCTGATCTTAAGCGACGATGCGGTCGTAGATGGTAGCAGACTTAACCTAGAAGGCGGGATAAATCCCTCCCTTGCTTCAATGAAAATCAAAGTTAGTTTAAAAGAGTTTGTTATAGACTAACTACTTAATTATCATCATCATCATCCACAACCATCTATATCCCACTGCTGGGCGCTCCTGAGGCAATACCGCCTATGAATAATAATATTTTTTATCTTACTAATTTTACAAATATTTTAAACGTGATAGTTTGTAAGAATGTATGGACGTCTGGATTTGTGGATATCTGGATGTCTGGATGTATGTCTGTTACTCTTTCACACCCTAACGGGTGGACCGATTGAGCTGAAATCTGGTATAGAGTTAGCTTAGAGCCTGGAATAACACATAGGCTACAGCAGTACAGCGGGTAAAACTACTACAGATTATGTAACTAAGTTCAGAAACTGAACCACATTTTTTTTTAATAATAGGTGCGCATTAAAATTGCTAAAGCTGTATGCACACTACATACTGTACCTATTGTAGGTAATTTAGACCCTGAAATAATAAACATAAGCTACTCAGCACATGAAACCACTGGGAATAGATAGTCAATCATAAGAGGTTTTTCTAAAGGTTCACTATAAGATAAGAAGCACTGATATAACTTTATTTCCACAGAATTTATCGTTAAATTCACAAAATTCATTGTGACAAATACCTTTATCTGATTCTCTGAAGTCTCAATCCCTTTTATAGACATATTTTCACCCCTTGAAATATACACTTATCTTTGGTTCAGGTTAGAGGATTAAAGATAGTGCGACATTTTGTAGAGAAAACTATAATCCTTCTCGAAAGCTCGAGCTTGGCGCTAGGTTTTACAGCTTTTCGGATCTATGGAATAGGTCTCTATTTATCTTATAAAAACTTTGAGTTTTAGAAAAATAATGGTGTTATTTTCATAGTATCAAAATTAATTAATGGAATCAGGCGTTACTTTGCGGAAATCCATTATATAATAAATTTATTAGCTATTATAATATTACTTAGTATTAATACCGCTTTTTTTTTATTTGAAGCGGCATTTACACTTTATTATTATAATAGTAAATTTTTTTTCTTAGTATCATACAAAAAACTTTTAGTTCCTCAATATAATAGTGTTATTTACAGCAAATATGTGACTTAATATTAAGGTCTCCAACACGACGAAACTATAATAATATTATCAGTGTGGCAAATGCCTTTACTGAGAAAAAATAAACTAACAATACTACAGCTACTACAGCAGTAAAGAACACTTATTAACCACAGATCAGCTGCAAGCTGATCTACAGGAAATCCAAGTGCTCCATACCACTGTCAGATGACAGAGTTCTCAGAATGCTAAAATAATATTAATAAATAATATTTGTCCTCATATTATGTTGTGAACATTTTCATAACAACCTTTCGAGATAGATATTTTCTTATTTATGTAACAGTTGGCAAATTAAGCGCCGGTCCGTTTGATGAGTAGTTACCGCTGCCCTTCTGCATTACCAAAGGTATTGCCAGTACAATTTCTACCCTTCAAAACAACTTACGTTCACACCCCTGAATCTCTCTTCACCCTGATAATCTAAATAGATAGATCATCCCCCATGGATGCTAAGCGTGGAGGTGTCAATAAAAGTCCTTTGCTCACATTCCTTCTCATTGGGGACTGAATTTCCATCTAATAGAATTTGAAGTTTATTTATCTTACTAATATTATAAACGTAAAAGTTTGTAAGAATGTATGTATGTCTGAATGTATGCTTGTTACTCTTTCACGCCTAAACGGGTGGACAGATTGAGCTGAAATTTGCTATAGAGATAGCTGAGACCTTGGAATAACACATAGGCTACAATAAGCGCAGCTAGTATGCTATAAAAACGCAATGATTTCAACAAATTTGTAAACACACGGCTTGTTTTCAGCGCGGTTCTAAGGCGGGCTCTAAGCGTTGTCAGTGCGAATCATCTGAATATGCACTAATTCAATATAAGTATTGATTTTAAAGTTACGATATCAAAGAAATATTCACTAATTATTAAGCTACAAGCAATAAAATCGCTTTCCAATACCGACAATAATAAAAGCAAACAAAACGCAACAAACAATAGATAAAAAGATTATTATCATAATAATACTCGTGAAAATCTCATTAACAGAAGTTATCTGGCGTTACTCTCGGCATCTCTTTGTTCGTTATGTTATCCAATCACGTTCGCTTCGCAAACAATGCTTACAGACCCTTTATATTGCGCCGTTTTTATGTGCGGCCAATGGACGGGAACAGATACTTCACGGAGTTATGTTTATGTGAATATTTCTATTTAATATTAGTTGGATATCACCAATTATTACCATTATTCTGAAAATTTTAAAACATGGTGTAACTTTCTATAATTTTAATGATAATAATATATTGATACTAGCTGCGCCCAGCGGTTTTACTCGCTGTACTGTATCCTATGTGTTATACCGAGGTCTAAGCTATATTTATACCAAAATGTCAGCTTAATCGGTCCACCCGTTTAGGCGTGAAAGAGTAAACTTGCACGTTTATAATGAGTAAGATATAATACTTGTAGTATATTGATGTTGACACGGTTAAATGATAAAAATCTTAATAGTTTTCATCATTTAAATAATTAAAAATGCTATTCTCCTCTTCCTTAGCCGTTCACTCATGATAAAGGTGAGGTCGTGGTTGATAATGCTGCATTTTCATTATTGGCTAAAACAGCACTTGTCACGGTATCCAGCATCTTAGGAACTTTAGACTACTCAATGTTTATTCACTTGTAAGTACATACGTAAGTGTATTAAACTTTGTATGAGTCATTTCCTATCATAAATATAATATTTTGCCATACTATACCTCTAGAGACATAGTGTTGTGCGTTCTGCAAGCTAAAGTAGATATTATGTAAATCAAACGTTGCATAGTGAGTGTACCAGGACCTAAAGCTTCCACTGAGGATCTTCTTTAGTATTATGTGATAATTTGAACATCTATACGTAAACTTCTTTATCTTTTTGATACAGGCACTGTACTTGGAAATAAATAAATAAATGACAGAAGGCTGATACAAAAACACCAAAATATAAGTAAAATAACTTTTATAACAGACTGACGACAACTGTGTTCCGGCATGATGTACAGCGAAGCCAGGGAGTGATTTATCCCACCTTCTAAGTTTAGTCTGCTAACTGCTACCATCTTCCGTCGCATCATCGCTTAGGATCAGGCGAGATTAAGGTTAAAGGCTCTATAAGAAATTAATTAATAACATAATTCGCTATTAGCGATAAGACCGCCAATTGTTACACTGTTTATATTACAAATTGTATTTAGTTCTAAGTTCTTGTAAATTGTATCAATAAAGTGTTATTTAATTTAATCTAATCTATAATTTCGTAAATTGTTACTTATTTAGAAAAAAATATATACATATTTCATCAATGCATATTTTTTTAACCTATAAATTGTGATTTGACTCTGGCAGTGTAAGCAGGGTAACCTGTTGGAGTATAAACCCCAATTATTATTTTTTATTATTTTCTACAAAGATAGATATATAGATAACTCTTTACAAAAAAAAAAACAACAAAGCTATACTATATCTAGTTATAGGTACTTTAAATCGTAACATTGTACGTGCCATAGTATTTTTAGTTTTAGTTTCTATAACTATTGACCTTCTGTAATTATATACATTTTGGTTTGAGCTAATTGTTGCGTTAGCTTAATACATCAGCGTGTTCTGCAGAAACACTAGACTGTAATTAGAGTAATTAGAGTTCCCTAGCCTTGTAATTTCTGGCCAAGTGTTTAGGGGTCGGGTTACGTTAATCTGAACCCTGAGGTGCTGGCTTGGAAGTAATTAACAATGAACATTGACCACGAAGGGGTTAAAACTTTGCTCCTAACGTGTTATTTGTTTTCACCTTTTTAATTGTACACTGGTAATAATTAGAAAGGTGTAGTTTTATTTCAGGTGTAAAACTTTATGTACTTACGAGTATTCAACTGTTTTTACCTATTATATACAAGAGCACAAGTTATGATAAATTCTAAAACCTATCGATTAAAACTGAATTTCTTTTTATAAGTCTTTAGTAGAGAAATAATTATGGTTATAAATAATAGATATTGTATTGATCAGGCGTTATTCAGAAGTTTTTATAAATATCTTTATGCACGACGTCAATAAATAAAATACTAAACTTTTATATTTTTAAAGAAATATCTCTTATAACATTAGCATTTCTAATTTTCTAGAAACACAACTTGCCGTAATATAAAAAGCAAATATGTTTAGCTGTTTCGCCTGAGGAAAAATCCAATAGAATTTGTCTATCATCCGTCATCCTCGTTCGAGAAAGTTTTCCAAGAATATAGTAATTTGAATTCCCGGTGTATCTATAACTATTCCCTTTTGTCTCTCCCCAAGAAAATCACAAAGGAATTTGCAGTATTTGCGTTCATTCCACGTCAAGGGAAATGAAGAGAATTTGAAAGGAATTTTCAATTGAAATTGTCAATTTAGTTAAATACCTTGGGCGTCTTAATTGCGATTAAATCGGTTCATTCAAGAAATGGAACGCTGCAGATGAATTGTTGAGATTTTTGAAGCCTTCCTTTTGAAATTATACGCTGTGCTTTTTTATGCCAGGGGGTGAATGGAATGAGCAGCCTTTTATGTATACTTATTGTTTTGTTATAATTAAGGCTTTATAATAGCTTTGTTTTTTTTTTGTTATATCAGTGCTTTTGCCATCCAAAAAAATAGTTTTTGATATCCATTTGACATATTCCATCAGTGGGGTAGTTGGTCAATGGCCACAACCAAATTTACATTACTTCGCAGTTTGCCGTTTTTATTGGAAAATGCATAATCAACCAGGGCATTCGACTTAAATAGCAGCTGCTAAGTAAAGATTTTTAAAAATTTTGTCCCTAAGCATGAAAAACCGCAGGCAGTCACAGCTAGTGTTAAATAAAAAAATCGCTACACATTAAATGGTTTGACCCAGATCACGTCAAGTGCGAAGCTTAAAACGTTAAATGTCGAACAACGAAAATATAATCGCCCCAATCCAAAACCAACATTCACCCAAACACCTGAATTAAAAAAATGCAAAACAACATGTCAATGCGAGGACAAGATGAGAGCAATTTCCCAAGCGGCAGAAAACACGGGAACCGCGGTCGGTCTCTTTTTTACGGTAAATTGAACTAAAAGGCTTTCAGTAGCAGACAGTCGGATGCGGGAGGCGCCGGACTTCCTGCTTCGTGGAGCTTACACTTTATATGCACCGGTTTTTATATGTTCTCTTGTTTATGACGTATGTAGTAATTATAAATATCTATAGTAACTGGAGCAAGAGGGAGCATAGATATTTCACATTACAACGGAGCGTAGCTGATGGTTATCTTAACCTATAAAAAGGAAAGGGTGACTGATTGAATGACTGACTGAGTAATCTATCAACTTACAGCTCAAATCACTAAATGGATTACGTTACACAGACAGGTTTTAGAAACTAAACTTCCGCTTAGAAAGGATTTCATAAGCTACTCAGATATTATACCTCTAGGTACTTGTAGAGGTAAATAGAGACGGAGACAAAAAATGTTTTGTACAATTTACTACCCATCTGTGGAATTGGCACGATAAAACTGCTTTAACCATAGATGTTCCTACAGGATTTTGGCTTTAGAACATAAATTAATGGAAAGAATATCAACACAACACCTATCTTGACTCAAAAAATGATGAACTTTTACATTTATAAAGCAAATATAACAAAATTAATAAACCGACTGCAAAGCTGCAATAACAGCGATGTTTGCTTAATTCGCATGCAAATCGCTCCACAAACACTTATTCCATAAGCACATAAAACTAATATGGAAACAGTAGTCCATTAAAATACAATTCCAGCAGTCGCCGCAACGTAAAACAGTATATAAACGCTGTTAGGAAAATTGGGACTATTATGAAAGCAATTCTAACGCCTATTATACACCAAGCGATAATGGGGAGACTTACTTTAAACATCGCTCCGTGACTCTGTGTTTTTTTTACACTTTATAGGATAGCCTTAAGCCTTTGAACACGATCTCACGTGATTTTAAGGGACTGTAGATGGTAGCAGACTTAACCTAGAAGATGAGATAAATCTCTCCCTGCTTTCACTGAACATCATGCCGGAACACGGTCATAATTGGTAGGACACTGTCGGTTTCTCAAGCTTAGGTATATTATTCAAGACACGAGTGAAGGTACCTTACCGTAGTTCTAGGCTTCTTAAGTGATTAATTATTGTCGACCGCATCTGCACTTTCCATCAGGTGAGATGTGGTCAAACGTAGGCCTTTATAAAAAATAAACAATTCTAAAACCTACTATTCACCAAGCGATAATGGGGAGACTTTCTTTAATCAAGTAACAGGACTTCAAATACAACACGGCTGTACTCACATTGTCGTTATTGTCCGAAACAGTGGTTGAGGCAATAGGGGTGTTGCCAACGTAATTTTGTTATATACAAAAAAATATGTGATACATTTTTTTTGGTTTTTAAAATAAAGAATGGCTGAGATATAACCCTCATAAGTTTTTGCGTGAGGACGCGTCACAACCATACTGGCGGCTCCAGATTAGTGGCGTGAAGCCCCGTGAACAGGCGTGAACGTGAATGTGGACGGTTTTCGCGGGGTTCACGCGCATTCACGCCTGTTCCCCGATCAGTGTCGGTATTTTGTCCCGCGACAAAGGGTTCGCGCCCCCTTCGCGCGGCGTTCACGCGTACACATCCACATTCACGGCCCCGTGCCAGTTTCGTTTTTCAGATTTTTGAAATCGTCTTCAGGTACAGTTTCTGATAAAAGCTGTGGTGAAACTTTAAATATGAAGTGCAGGCTCTCATAGCTGTCTCCTGAAGCCAGAAACCGTAGTATAATGGCTAAACGAATTCTTGCTGGTATTGCCGGTCTAAAATGGGTATCTGTTTTGGAAATAATTGGAGAAACTTTCTGAAGCAAATATTCAAAGTCCACTGTTGACATACGAGTAAATTTCTTAAATTCGCCACTGGGTTCCGAATGTAATTCTGATAACTGCTTCTCCATAGAAAGTCTGAAATGAATTTTATATAATTAATAAAGACAGTTCTAATCATTTACCTACTAAGTAAATTCATTAATTCACTAGGTACACCAGCAAACATACCTGGATCGGTTACGATGTATTTCAGTCATCCACCATCTTCTTTTTTCCAACGCTTTCTTGTAAGTTTCTTGTTTTGGACGTCTAAATAGTTATATATTGCCACAGCAAACAAAGTTATTGCAGCAGCAGCTTCTACGTCCATTTCGCGGCAGGTTTCAGGAACGACTGAGAGCATCCCGTGAATGTGGAGGGCACGACTTGTGCCGTGAATTCACAGCGAGAATTCGCGCGTGAATTCACGGCACTAATCTGGAGCCGCCATACAACTTTAGTGCATTGTATCACGTATCACACATTTATTTTTTTTTATCAAATTTACAGATAAAAAATACGTGTCAAGTATTTTTTAATAATCTACTTAATAGACAAAAAACATTATCGTCAACATTCCCATTCTAACGCCTTACACACCAGGCTTTATACACCACCTCCACTTACCTTATACACCAGGCGATAATATTGAGACTTTTTTAAACAAGTACCTAACAGGATTTCAAATTTCCACTCCTTTGAGCTGCTACAAAATATTGCTGACTCACAAGTGCGGTGTCGTTGCGGTAATACGTCGATTTTCCTATACATTTGTACCAAAGGAGTTTTATCTGTGATTCTGCAGCTGCCACCTATTTGTGAGTTTGTCCACACATTCACAGATGAAAGCTGGGCTTAGCGTTCCACTATTTCTTTTTTGTTTATCCAATTGAGTGATTTCATCATTGCGTGACTGTGCTTTGAAAGGAGAGCACTTTTGTAATAGGGTTTTTACTCACTTTTTTCACTTTAAAGCCCATTTCACACGTCGCTATATAGCGCTATATAGCTTCACATAGCGCGGCATAGCTTCAGTACAAATCGGCATCCGTCACACACGTAGCTATAAATGACATATAGCGCTATATCGCGCTATAATTTACAGTTGATGCGTAGAATCCGCCATTTTTCATTTTGACTAGGTGATAAAATGACTAAGCCGTTTTGTATTACGGAGACAAAAGAAAACAAACTCATATTACCTACGCGATATATTAAACTAAATAGTAGCAAATGCTTAACCGCTGTGTAACAAATTAGAAAAAAATGTTTTTTATTTTTATTAAATATTTTGTTGTGTTTACAGTTCTTTGTGTTAGTATTTCGAAACAAATAAATTTAATTTGTATTTTAAATTTCACCTCCTATTTACTTGTAATAGATGCTCATATTATGCATAATGATTATTTGTCCGAATAACTGAAAGCTTTGAATACCTTGCAGTAGACTTTCGCTTAACCGGCTAAGTCATGCTACAAAATGGCTACGCATTTTTTTTTTATCTAGTTCAAATGGAATTTGCCAAATTGTATGGTTTTACAGCAACATGGCTGTTGACAATGTCAATTTTGAGTCTTATACAGGACGTGTGAAAAAATTCATGATTTTTTTTTCACATTTTTAAAAAGTACGTACCAGGAGTTTGCCATGGTTTTTTTTTTACAAAAGTGATTGTCAGTTAAATCTGTTATTACAGATTTAACTGCAAACACATTGTTTCAAGGGTTTTGTAGGTACCTCTAAAGAAAAAAAAAAAACAAATCATTATTTTTAGTTTTTTTTCGACATTTATGCTCGGAAATCTGGAGTTCTTCTCCTTGTCCTTGTCATATTCTCTATTACTGGGAGTCATGACCCCTCCTTTGTAGGATTCGATTTCTGATGATGGAGTGCTATCTGGGTTGGTTGGATGCGATTTTCATGGCCAGGAGCCACGAGACAACAGGACAACAGCAACAGCGTCATCTTAGTCGAGCACGGGGCAGGCTGAAAATCAGCGCTGTGCAGGACCTCCCTGCCCAGCATTATGCTGAGCCTATTCCATTTATCAGTGTAGGTACCTATTGTTTATGTTGTTTTATTATCTTCTGTTCGTATCTCATACTAACATGTCACTATATTTATGTGTATAATTTTTCATGTATGTACTTTTTGGAACTGATAATAAATATATTTTTATCTTATCTTATCTTAACAGGAACTTCGAGGGTGGTGCGGATCTGATCTGACCAGCACATCGGACCGCCTTGGGACCGCTTTCCTTTGATTTTGCCCGAAACAATGACCATTTCTAGATTTCCATCCATGCCATTTGGCCAAAGTACTCGGGAATTCTCTGATAAAGTCGGTCAAATCTAACTCAAATAAAGAAGAAGAAGAAGAGAGAGTCTTCTTCTTCTTTAACTCAAATCGATCTTATTCGATGAACTCTCATACTTTTAGTAAACGATGATAATTTCGAATAAAGTTTTCTGGATTTCTTGACGTAGTTTGAATCGTCATTTTTTTTTAATTATACCAGGAGCAGACTGGAACGAAACCAAAATCAAGGAAAAAAGAAACATCCTTTATGTAGAAAAAATTGTCAAATTCATTTGTTTAAGTAGTGTTGGGGAATCATTGTGGAACTATATGCAATCAAGTGATTGAATCTCCGTTCCTACTTCTGGTACTCCTGGTACCTACTTCCTAAAAAATATTAACTAGCTTTTAACTGATGAAAAGTGGTCTGTTAAGCACAAACGTGCGTGCATATATGAAAGTGCATAAAATAGACCCCGCACGCATAGGAAAAAAAAAACTGTTGTGCCCTTTTTGAAGACTGAACCACGTTAATTTTAAGAGAGAAGAGAGATAGAGAGGAGCAGCGGTTACAGATTTCCAATTTAAACGCCGTATTTTTCCCCTTAAGGGCAGATTTCTGGAATAATAATATTTTATACGTAATTTTATACGCAACATGTTGATAACATTTTTTCATACAAGTATGTGGCAAGTCCAACTTGCACTTGTTTGTTTTTATTTTGAAATAATATAAATTTTCTTTATTTTTGTATTAATAAACCTATTCTAAATGCACTCAAAGCATTCATTGACAAGTTATTCCAAATATTTGAGTGCGTTTGTACAGAGGAAAAAAGTAGTCATTAATATCACTTGATTTGTGAAAAAAGGAATGTTAATGTCACTTGATTTTATTTCAAAGATCGACTCAAGATTCAATCACAAAGAATGAACTATTAAAAAATATAGTTCCGATCAGTAACCCGGCCATCACTAAAAATAATATAGCACGGCATAGCGAGGTATAGCAAGGCCTTGCGATACGATACTATATGGTACCAGGAGTCATATAGCAAGATATAGTATAGCGCCGTGTGTAATGGGCTTAATGGTATAGATAATGAAAACAAGTGACGATGCAGTCTAATTTGGAGCTCTGTTAAAATAACCAACTACTCTTAATTTGAACATACCTGTGATAAAATTAATAAATAAATGATATTGATATGTCAAGTAGGATATTTTCAGGTGCAATGAAAACAAGAGGAGGTTTTGTAGTCTATGTTCCCTCGAGCAAAAGTATACGAGTTGGTAAAAGGTACTTTATTTCTCTCTTAGTAAATCTTTCAAATAAGCAGAATATAATATATCAATTTGATTGGTATATAATTGCTACTATCGGAACTGCATAATATTAACAAAGAGCAATATTTTATGGCTTCCACAACTATATACTTTCCGAACTGTAAGTTTGTATATAATATTTATGCGTCATTGTCCTCTTATTTCTCCGAAAATACTCGCATTGGTCGAATTTTGATCTATATTTTTCAATAGCTCACTTTTAAATACAGTAAATAATAAACTGAATCAAATCAGGAACTAATTTGAATAGACTGAATTAAAACAGGTTTCTTTTTTTCTCTCTTATTAAACACAAATATTATGAAGTAGGAATAATGTTTTAACCGACGAAAAAAATTGGGAGGTTTCTCGATACGTAAAAATATTTTTTTTATTAACTTCTTTCATCTCCACTCGATCCAGTGAATATTAAGCCTTAAACAGAAACTAAACGAAGTAATTGAGGTAACGCAATAATGCCAAGGACCACGGGGACAGCGCCGGACCTTCTCCTTTATAATTAGGTGGCGCGAATTAGTTTCATCGTGAAATTAACTCGGGAACGTTGGCTACTCAATTAAGTAAAACTTGCTATTTTGTGAAGAGCTTTTTGTTGGAAAGCTTAATTACAGTATAATATAGGTAAATTACAATAAAACCGCGAGTTTAAAATGGACCTCGGCTAGGCAAATCTGACGTCCGCGGACGGCGTTAACACAGCCCCGGCATTATAGCGAGGAACATGCCTAGGTTTTCGTTAATGGGTGCCACACCCATCTTTGACGATGCGTAATACATTTTTCCTGAGTCAATAATAAAAAGAAAGAGACAAATCAACCGCACGTCCGACGAGAATGCACCACTGCACCAAGTGGGCACCCTGCAATATTAGACGACGCCTGTATAGTTAGTCTATGCGGAGCCATGGCAGGACGATCTATTACTTTAGAAAAAAAAAACTGTCCAGATAGAGCCCAAGAATTTAAAGGAAGAAGAGATAGCTATGTATTTTCATGTACCTATTTAATTAGTAAAATGATTGACTTGCAACCTCGCTTTTTATCGTAGTCATATTTTCAAGTGTCGGAAAGCCATTCACGTGAAGTGTAATTTTGGTCGGCGAAAAATATTTCGACGTCCATAACAGAAGTTGATTAAACTCTAACTGCAAATGAACGCAGTCATATTACCGAGGCAGCAATGAAAGCGCCCCATTTATCCTCTGTCCATTCGATATTTTCGTTGGTATCGTGTTACTGGACAGAACAATTAGTATTCTGTTTCTGCGCCGGCGGCTAATTGGATTGTTAGTTATTCAGTTCAGAACGTCAGCCGACATGTTCTGTTTTTATTGATAGAGGTTTCTTGTTTGTCAAAATTATGGGCCTTAAAAGCAGTTCAGCATGTGAAGGTTAATATTCAATCGATAATATTCTATCCTATCTTCATGTGTGGTTGTAATAAAGAAGAAAAATAAAGAAGGATTTCAGTTATCTATTCACAAATTTACTGGGTAGGCTTCGGCCGTGACTACCGACTGGACAAAACCGTCAAGCGGCCATTATGTCTGTGTTCCGGTGCAATGTTTAGTGAAACCAGGAATTAATTGATCTCACCTTCTAAGATTAGTCTACAGCCATCGTCCGCATCAGCACTTATCATCACGCGAGATCTTAGTTAATGGCTAACATAATGAAGAAAAAAGTACCCATCTTTATAATACAAGGTAGGCATAATTTTCTGTTCAATAATCCCACCTTGTGAATGTTAGTCTTGATTTATTAATTTTCTTAAAAAATCACCAGGATATTTTTCCTGGTGATTTTTTAAGATGAAAAAATTTGCCATATTTTTATTCCCCTAGGATTTATTTCACGCCGGTGTCATTGTCAATTTTCTCACCCCTACCCAAGGATCTTGGACTAAAATTTGACAGGGGATGACCCTTGAAACTTTTGCCATAAATTGTAGAGCCACTCACATAGCTAAAGATTACCTATAGTTTATAGTTTCTTTATTATTATGTATATCCCGCCTAAAACCATAGTATTATTCTGAATTGACTCCTTTAATATGGGCACTTGCCCTGATTTGGATCAGTTCGTCATTTCCAGTTAGTCATTAAGATGGCTATGGTGTGCTTCCTGATTCGTCGGGTTACGGGTTACGTCTACGACGTAACTGTTTCTATAACTCCATAAAGCGGCTTCGGAAAATATCCATCTTGACAGATGTACTATGTAAATTAAAAAAAAGTTTTGGTGTAATTTTACGGATATATAAAAACTCAATAAATAAGAAATTACTTGGTCGTAACTTTATAGACTTTCCGAACTAGGTCATCACCCTCATTCTCATTCGTTTGTCATAAAATGCAACTTTTTTCATTCCGTTTTCCTCAACTATAAGAGCTGAGAGATGGTCACACTTCCTACAATATGGGACGTAAACAAGGAGCGAAGATGTCGTAAATATGTATGAACAATAATAGGGCTATTACTACTGGCAGAGAGCACTCATCTCCGCTATGAATGCCAGTAACACTTCATTTCTTACAATACAAAACTGGTGAATCATGTGGCTGTTTGTAAGATTTTTGTATATAACAGTAGAGACAACGTACAGAAAATTAGGTATTTATGCTCCAATTATAGAAGAGATCACCCTACTTACACTCCCTGAGTCACAATAATTATAATAGATCGATATTTGAGAATTTTAAAATATTGAAAATACTTCTTTTTCTTTATTGACGAATGCTAAAATTAAAAAACGAATCATTAGCCTTTAAGTTCAGTTGAAATTGTAATTAACAGCATGATAACAATGAATTAGGCCTACTTGGCTGATATGACTGGATGTATCGGTAGGTATCTAACATAAAAAAACTAGATCTTACAGATGAAAAAAAATGTATATATATAGAGGTCTTACAACATCATTATTTATAACATTTACCTTTAATTCAATAAAAATATAGGGATCTTAAAATAACTCTGAAAACATAATAACATAATCTAAGCATTTTTTCTGCATTTTTCCCGTTTTGAAAGGAAAATCCGTCTCAATGAAATATTGCCAGGTTTGGTACCCCTTACTGTTACAAATTCCAAATCAACGCTTGCGTGCCTCCAGGAAATAGCAATCAAAGTATACCAATAGCCTCATCTCTTCTCTCTAGCGTTTAATGCGTAAGCGTTGCGACTACAAATTAGTAGCTTATTCCCTTGGATACGATAGAAGTGCTCTTGAACACGAGAAGGTTTAATCATTTGCATTTATTTATCTAGGTGTAATAATTACTACCTACCTTCATATTTTACTTACAACCCCTCCTCCTTATAGTATAAACCTACGACCTACATACTAGGGACATTGTTAATTCATTGTCAAACTTTTTAAGGCTCTATTATCTCTCTTACCACACAGTTTTTCAGTTATAGCATAATCTATATTTTTTATAAAAGAATCTGTATTTGTTGTCTGTAAGAGATCGCTATTATCGATAAGACCGCCAATTGTAACACTTCTTTCTTCTTTCTTAGTTCTAAGTTTATTTTGTTATATTGAACAATAAAGAGTTTTCTATTCTTTTCTCTATAATTTATAATCAGCTTATTATTATTTTTTATTGTCAGGTAATATAAATCTATGTTTTCCAAAGGCCTAAGCCCAGCAAGTGAAGGCTGGGCTGCGCAATTGAAGGCTGATGCTGATAATATTTTCCGACCGAGATGAATGTAAAATGATGTAAAGTCAATTTCTTTTATCACATTTCATCAATGAATAATTTTAAATTCCAATTTCGCCGTAGCCACATTTTGTTTAAACAGAGAGCATCAAATAGGCAAAAGGCCCTATTATGTTAAATCTAGTGATTACCATTTTGCCAGTGAAGTGTAACTATTGAAGAAATAAGTACTAATATTTTCCAAATAAGAATTAAATATTCTTATAACTAATGTCCTTACTGGATATAATATTCCCCTATCTCTTCACGGTTCATAAAGCATTCATATATAGGCCCCACACCACATAATTTACTCATCCCTATAAAACTGTTTGGAATGCTTTGTCTATATCTAAAAATCTACAACGAATATTTACCAAATATATGAAAATATGTTCAGTAAAAATTGCATCCATCGTTTAATAAAAAAATATTTCCGCAAAATTATTTTTCAATTTACAATAACTTATTCAAACAAACCTGTCATCGTATTGGATTTTTCAAAATGCCTGTCTTATTTATATTAATATTTCGTAGTTGAATATTAACAGTTGAGTATTAAATATGAGGATAATAAAATATCATATTTATACGCGTAAATGTTAGTGAGACAGGATGATAAAACAAAAGGCACAACGTGACCAATCACTTATTGTGGAGCATGCAATGACGTCAGGGGAGTTCCACGTTAACACCTTGCACCCTCGGCATGGACGGTGTAGGTACTCGTATTTTTCCAGGATTACAAAGAGCAAAAATAAGAAATAGCACTACATTATCAACTTCAAAGGATAAAAAAAAATAAACATGTCACAGAGTTTATCAACTAGTTTTTCTGATAGGGCTTGCAAAACAATTTGTATTTTAAAATGTATTTTTAAATATTTGGTAAGTCTTGAAGTATTTTCTACTAATACAAAGTTGTTCGAGTGTGATTGTTACTTTTTATTTTGATACACAATATACTGTTTGCTCACAAAACCAATCTATTCAGTAATAGATTTAGTGTGAAGATTAATCAAACGAAACTTGCACAAATTCAGTCAAACTTTTGTAATATTGTTCATGACGCCACAAACCGTATAATGTGGAACAAATAGAATGTGTTAAATTCAGGTGAAATTGTCGAAATACGTCGGTTGTTTGGTTAGCAAACACTGCATGTTTACATACTTGTTTCATACCTTCGCACGTCTTCAGTATAAACACCAAAAATGTGTTTAAATTGTGTCTTAGGTTTAGGTTTATGGTTGGTTTGGGGTTTAGAATACCGGAAATAATCATCCTGTTTACTTGTTGTGTAGCTCTTGAGGCTTCACAAACACAGAAGAGCCACTTCTGAGTACAACAACGATACAAGTACGCTTAAATAAAGTGTTGACAGAGCTGTAGCAATGGTGTTAGAGTTACTGTAAATTTCAGATCGATCCCATGGAGGTCATGGACTTATTGTTGGACAAAATGTGCAATTTTGTAATAGTTTACGGAAGAATCGTGTTATAAACCTATAACGACTGATTTGGTTCATATATGAACCATGCAATTTTAGTCGGCAAACCGGACTACTGACAGTCCAGTTGGCTGCAAGATGCGGTTGTAATTACGGCTAGCAGCACGGTCCGCGGAATGCGTAAAGCAACTTTCCGGTCGCTTGTACATTTCTGCAGCAACTGCACCATAGCGCGTATATAATTTGTAGTAGTGATCGCTAAGTGCGTATTTAACCTAACACTGATATTGTTATCAGCTAGCATACTATAGGAGCTAGTATTTCTTAACATTTTGTCAACTTTTCAACAAAAGAAACACAACATTTAAATTAAGTCACTCTTTCACGCGCACGCATTTAGATCGCTGTTTTCGAGCCAAAATACCTCCAACACCACAACGTTTAAAAGTTTTGGTCTGGAATAGTACAGTTAGCAACAAAAGCGGATAAATCGGGCGACAACTGCATTGTGTCCGTATTAAGTGAGAATAGACGCTGTTCTAGAGAGAAAACCATCCCGGTTTGTGAAAATACATAGGCATAGAGTTAATAGATATACTATTTAATATAATATTATTATTATAAAAATATATTAGGTGACAATCCTCTGTTGTAGTGAAAAAAAAAACACGAAAGCAAGATTCATAATATAAACATTATTATACACTGCACCAATTAAAACAAACAGTAATGATGGATGTGTATTTGTTGCTCGCATAAACGGTGAACAAATTGAGCTGAAATTCGGTATATATAATATAATAGATAGCTAAGAATACAAAAGATTTTATTCAGTGAACACAGTCGCTATAAACAGCTTAATAAACACAAGAATGATTTTGGAAAGATTTTTCTCTCATTAATAATTTAGAAGTAAGGATACGCGTACGAATACTTTGATCATGAAAATCTCAAATAACTGAGCACCTGAATAACATTGCATTCCAAAATACTAACAACTCGACGTATCGGTTTTACCAACCAGCCGCTGCAGCGCATCGTAATTACGGCTTTTCCAGCAACTATTTTCTCTCTTTGGCACATTCGAGGCCCAAGAGGATTTCAAGCTAATGCAGCATATGCTAGAATGGCTGAATCACGGGACAAAATGTGATTGCAAGCTATGGCCGTAATACTAAATCTCAAAAGGCTTTGCGATCATTTCAAAGCTGAGATAGCCGTAAAAATGTTTTTTAATGTTTGTGTGATGATGAATTTTAAAATTAAAATTTATTATACGTATAACGCTATTGTAAATCACAAGGCACGTCATTTCAAAGTAGACTAAAATTTCATAGTTGTTGAGATTTGACACTGCCATTGAATACCTGAAACAACGAAAAAAAAATATATAAGACATTTAGTTAGGCCCCTTTTATCTTGCTGAGTGAGACAGTCTGGAATCACTCAGAAAAAATCACACTTCATGACTAAAATTTTGGTCACACGACGCCTTGACCAAGCGCTCAGATATAATTTTTAAAATGCGGTGAGCTCCCAGCCCCCAAGGACCCAATTGCAATGGCTCTACTAAATCCAAACAACTCAAAAATTAACTTCTATTGAGTTTAGCATATTAACGCGTTTCATTAAGTTTCTAAATTGACCTCTCGTCTTATCAAAAAATCATAATTAATCCCTTATCTAACCAAGTCTAATAGTACTCAATATGTAGATGGGATCGTCAGAATGCATTAGACAATGCAAATGATCCGTTTGAGGGACCATCCAAGGATTGTATGGCCCTTGCGTACGCCGCCATCTTGTTATGCCACTTCATTGATCCAACAAAGCAACTTGATAGTTTGAATAATTTGCATTCCGCCAGCGGGAGACAATTGTTGTGGATGACAAACAATATTGTTATATTAATATTTCATTATACCTACTGCTACTTATGTGTTGTAGTGCCACTATTATTTTATATTATTGCAGAATAAAAGTTGGTAAAAATATACAATAAGAGTAGATGTAATCAATAAGTAAAGCTAAACATTTGCCAAATTTCTTTCAGTAGTCTAGATACCTACATTATATTTAGGTAAAAAGTAACACCAATTAACACCTGTTATCTTTGACATTGACTATGACTTATGTTTTATATTGACTATAATTACCAGGTTTACTTGAAATTTGAACGTAGTTAGCTTAGACCTTGGAAAAACACAGATTCAACAAAGCTTAAAATATATAATCTGAGCTTAACCAATATTCAATAAACAATATTTATGTCAGGATTTTGGTTTGCAGACGACGCGTTTGTATGCAACAAGTGTGCATAAAAATACATTATTCATTATACTTTATGTATTGTATAACTCTAGAGTTCACCCAGTTAAGTATTGCAGCTCTCCACCATTTAAAATGTTCATTTATACAGTGGAAATAAATGAATTTTAAGACTGGATGATATCTTAACGTAGGACGTACCGTTAGTAGCTTAGACTAAGTGAGAATTTCTCGCTAGTTAGCATTCGACAATAAACACCACAATAACTCGAGCTATTAATAATCGCTGGCAAACGGCCAACTTGTAAAATGGTAGCCGAACCAGTTCGACTGCTCCAGTTGTCTTAAAGCCATAAGACAACTTAAGACGCAAGCAATACAAAAATTACTAGAAGCAGTTTGTTTAACAGGAACGAAGCACTTGTAGTAAGCCAAACGCTTACATATTACGCATTAAGCGAAAATTTGTTAACAACGCGTCGTAGTGAGCTTAAAACAGTCATAGCACGAAAAAAATGTCGCAGTTTTCAAATATTATACGACATACAACCACATAATAATATATTATCATCATCATCCTCAGCCCACGTTCGTCTACAGCTGGACATAATATATTCTCCCAAGGCACGCTACTTAACTCGGTCCTCTGTCTTCCGCCGACCACATTGCGTTGTAGTAATTAAGAAAATTTAAATTATGTGATTCATAGTGATTTTCCCGGTCTGTATAATAATTAATCCTACTTAGCGCTCTTTCAAACAATTACTACCTTGACACACGCCGTCGTTAGCAGCCAACCGTTGGCGTTTCGACTGCAAACTACACTTACCTCGACGACGCGTCGACAGATGCTGCCGCTTCACCTGTCTGTTTGTGTGCGCAAGTGGGCATACTAAGAATGCCTCATTTCTTTATTCAGCGCATTCCACCAATATTTTTCGTCCTTGTTAAGACGTTTAGTCGCCGGCTTTTGTTGGACGAAGTCGGGAAACTTACTCCCAGTGGTTAGCGCAAACTTCCCTGCGGTTGCCCCTGGATACCAGACCAGGCTTGGCAACGCCGGTCCCTACTGTATTTTGTAAAGACCGCGGTATCTTTTATAAAAGGTGTGGCATAAAAATATGTACCCGGTATCCACTAGCTATTTAAAGATGTTACACGTCAGTAAAAAAATGTAATAAGTAGTTCCTGTTTAGCTAGTTACCATAATAGAAACCCACAAATATGTATAATATATTTCTTCCAGCTAAAATTCAAGTATTATTAAATTTGAGGTGGAACTATTTCTACACCTTTGTAATTTAATTTTTGTACATAAAAAGTTAGTTTCAGTAATATGGTTGTAACAAAACATTTACCTAACATTATTTGACTTTATTTACATTTTAATAACAAATTCAAGCGCGATTAAAAGGAATAATCCGCTGAAATCACTTGTTTCAATCAGAGCCTCCATCGCGTCTAAACTACCTCTGAATTAGCTTATTCGCTCGGGACGGCCATTAAACTCAATCTGGCTTTACATTCAATTAAGCATTTTAGCGCTTTTGCTCTCACGTATACCACCTCATACGTTTACTTTAAGCGCTTTAAGTCTTCCAGCTGTTGTCAACGCCAGATTATGGTGATGACAAAAGCTTAGTTATGTTTCACAAGCGCTTTTATTCAAGCGCTTTAAATTGCCTTGGAGAGGTAGATGTACTTGTCTAATAAGCAAATGTAGATTTATTACGACTTGGCAGGCTCTTATCTATGTGCAGCTGTTGTTAGTAAAAATTTTATGTTATTGTTCGATTTTAATTAAAATAAAATAAAATTATGATAGTGTTTGGAATTTCCTATAACAAGGTATTTCAATAATTTTAGTAACTATAATAATATATTTCTTTAGGTACAAAAATAGCTTTGCTTATTTGTGTTTTTTCATTGGAAAGTAAAATTGTTAACCAAACGGCAAATGCTCTTTTATCCAGGGGCGAGCAGCAATTATATTGGTAGCGGCAACAGCAGACGTCAGGATCCAGGGGCAGGAACGAATATAAAAAATAAAGGATCAGATTCTACTAGGAATATGATGGTCAGTTTCATAAACCTTTTATTTGGCCCTGCAGCCCTAGTAGAATAATTAAGAATTAAAATTATTGGTAATTACGATACTGCAATATTATGAAGAATATAATATTATGGCGTTGGTTATTACTTACCAAGAGAGATGCTGACGATATTTGAATTTCAACACTCAAATTTGAACTATTTCTTGTAACATAGTATGCAATAAAGTGTATTTTTACACTAAACGATTCGTGAGTATTTAGATTCATCTTTGTAAATAAACGGCATAAACTCACTTGTATTTACTTCGGCTTGGTGCCGACCACAACACAACAAGTGAGTTTATGCCGTTTATTTACAAAGATCAATAAAGAGTATTCATATATTATTATACTATTCTATTATATTCAAGTATCTATCTATGCCGCAAAAGTAATACAACTAGAAGTACCCATTTTATGTGTGAGTGTGATGGCAATAGGAAAAATTCTGTATGAAGAAAAAGGAGAACCTATTTTTTTTCCGTCCCTTTCAGCGTGGCCGGTTTACGAGTATGTTGTTTGTCAAACTCTGTCAAACTGCTTCACTGTGACAATAATACCTATGTGTTTCGTTTTTTTCCAAAATTTAAAAGCAATTTGAGACAATACAATGTTATTCAACTAGTTTTTATACCTAAATATCAATATATCGCGTATTTTCATAAAATAATGAATGTTCTTTGTCTCACAGGTGGCCACGATGATGTGACCCCCCCTGATCTATGCATACTGTTGCCAGACATAAGTAGTGTGAAACAGGCATTTATTTAATAAATAAAATTGTCATGGCTAACGTGCTCTTTTTGTGAACTCGACATAAAAAAGCAGATACAAAAGGTAGGCAGTAGCACCCGTACTAATGAATGCCAGGTGTGTAACTTGGGTGCTAAATGGAATAATAAGCATTTTTTAATTACTTACTAAGCATACGCGTACAACAATTACTATAATCCAGGACATTTTAAATTATTAATGTGGAAAATATACCTTATTCTACAAATATTACAAAGGTGAAGAAAGAGAGATAATTCAGCTAAAATTTGGTACTAAAGAGTCCTAGACCCTGATATAAGACATTAACTAGTATTTATTCAAATTTTCCCATGGTATCGGGACTTAAGCAGGTAAAATTGGGATGCAGATAATGTTATAAAATATTTTAAACCAATGCGCTAAAAGTTTTCTCAACAAAAACAAAAACCCTAAGGGTCTCGTAATAAAATCTTTAAAAAATCTGAGATCTCATGTTGACTTTCATTACGACTTTCGCCATTTTGTTTTAAATAGAAAGAATTATCTTTTAATTTATTCAAGTCTTAAAAGATAATTATCTTATCACATTCAATGTTTTCATCTTACTACTGATATCATCGTGCGAATTGTGTGTAAAGTAGATAACTAGGTTCATTTTTATCAAGACTAAAATAATATATCTACGGATTAAAGATACGTGCGTGTAATCTAAATAAATAGTACGAGTAAGATTACAATCAGCATCCTGGTGTTAGTAGGCAGTAGTGTTAGAGATTTAAAAGTCCACGGATATGAGTAAAAATATTCAAGATGGTGAGATTACGACAAGGAGTAAAGTAAACCTAGATACGATTCTGGTGGAGGAGATTGGACAGTTTGGCAAGTTCCAGCTGAGAGTACTACTGTTGAATGTGATTCCCATGATATTCACGGCATGGGCTGCTTCAGAGTATGTATTCTCAACAGCCAGAATCAGTACAAGGCAAGTCTTTCCAGATTTCTATTCAGCGAGGTGTGAGACATGGAGATTCCACCTCCCCGAAAGTGCTAAGTTTTGACGGGGATATTAAATTTATTTTAAAAACTAGCTCAAGGAATAGAGAAAACTAAGGAAACTACAGGAACAGACTCACAATAAACGGCTCACTTAATAAGAAGCGGTTAGCGTCACACAAAGATGTCTGCAACATGGGTGTTGGGTATTGCCAATAATTACCTACAATACAATACAATACAATACTCTTTATTGGGACAAAAAATAACAAAATAGACTTAAAACTAAATTAAAGTACTGATATTAATGTCCACAATGGGCGGCCTTATCGCTTAGATTATCTCTTCCAGGCAACCCACCTACAATCGATATTTAGTTCTAATTTATGTACTGACTTTATTCAGATGTCTGATTCCCGAATGCGACGGAGCAGAACCAGAGTTCAAGCCCTACTGGGTGGCCAACGCCATCCCTGAAAGCTCCAACGGGCTGGACAACTGCCAACGTTACGGGAACACATTGCAGTTTAACCTCGGGGACTCCTGTCCCGCCTTGCTGTTCAACCAGACCGAGCTGATTCCTTGCCAAGAGTACGTCTATGAGAACACTGACACCGTCGTCTATGATGTAAGATAATAATTAAATTAAATCAATAATTATTTAGGTATTTTTTTAGGAACACATAATATTTTTTAATGAAGATATGCATCCTTCCTATTCTCACATATATGAAGCAAATTTTATAACATTCAGGTCCCGAAGGGAAACCCTCAAGTCGTATTAGGCACGGTGTCCCTAGAAGAGGGAACGAACCGTTAGAGTGGCTAGGCCCAGAGCATGAGTCAGCAAGTAAAGATGGTAAGGCTTGCTGGCAGGGCGTGAGACGATGCGAGCCAGAGGGTGGGAGGCACCAAATTTATGTAAGAGCGCCAGATGACTCCCACCACAAACTGAGACTTCAGTTTCATTAAAACACCAGGTTTCCTTTCAATATTCGTTTATTGGATCAACGTTGTCTGAAGGACATACAAAATGTACACACAAAGAGATAGACTTAGTTTTGTACTATAAAATGATACTAACCACACTTTTTATACACCTAGATTAACTTACATTCATGTAATATAGTAATAACACATAGAATTATTTATAACATAAAGAAGTGTGAGTGTTATGTTGTGTATGAAGTGTTGATCCCAGGATTATATTCTGATGTCGTTGAAGTTAAAAGTTAAAATATAGAAGGTTCCAGGCAAAAAGAATGTAAAGGGGTTATAAATAAATTTAGATGGAGCTACCGGAGTCTGGAGTCCGAAGTACGACCAACAGATTGCTGTCGGGCCCTATCAGGTACCGTTAAGGTCAGGCCGCAGAGAAGCGCCGCTACACAAAGGTAGGCAAGACGTCCCCGCTGCCCGAGGTCACGGCTGTCACCCACTAGCACCGACGTGGCAGGCAACCCGCGGTCGTATCTCCACGAATCGGGAAGGCTCGGCGTTACAGGACACTCCAAAAAGGCTGGGGCGCTGCCGCCGCTCCAAAGAAAAACCTGGAGAGCTTTCCACCGCTCCAAAAAAACCTGGAGTGCTTTCCGCCGCTCCAAAAAACCCGCTTGCGCAGGCTCGGCGATTATGTTGTTCCGTGCTGCGAACTGGTGCGCCGGTTTATGCTGTTAAAGGCGAGGAATCCTCGCCGCTGTTGTGGTTGAGTGTGTGAAGGTCCGAGGTTGATCACAAAATGGCTGCGGACGCTGCACCGCCACGCGCACCGGCCCGGAGGCGGTGCGTGGGGGTGAAGCGGCCATACGTCCAACCTCTGGTCCGGAATCAGTGACACTGACTCACAGACCCAAGCCAGCTAAAGATGGGACACTGCGCTTGCTCACATCGATTTTCCCTCACATGATCGAGATTTTAGTCGATTACCGTATCAAGCGGCGGCGACTGTCATCGGGTTCCTCTGATGTTTCTCCAGCTGTCAAGGCTACCAATCGGGTCTCTGACTCCAGGATTGTATTCCTTCAACTGGAGAAATATTCTAATGGAGGAAACTCCGGGATCCTGCCCACTTGATACGACATCGAGCGAATAAATTATCGATACCGGTGATATAAACAAGATCGACTAAAAGGATCGATAAAAAAAAGAAAATGTCATATTGACAAACGAAAAGTGACGTTGACAGAACATCATGAGCGACTTTGACGTCTGTCAGGTTGGTAATCATAAAGGTTATTTTTACAAGTTTGTGAGTGTAGAATTTTAATCTAAACGTTATGGAAAATGGAATATTTCTGTATGAAATGAATTATTGAGTATGTAAAGAGAGGTGAGTGTGCTTCCTGGTGGTTTAGAACACCTCAAAGTGTTACAATTTGGTCCATGACATGCCAAAAGAAGTCGAGACACTCGAGATTTCCAACTAGCGATAGATAGATTCTTGACATCAAACTAATAGACCGCATTATAGGACTGGGCGGAACGTGTTTTTCGCATGCCAGAGGAACTTTGGGTCAAAATTACAACCGGGTGGGCTCCCAGTATCAAAAGGCCATGCAGCAGACTAAGTAAAAGATGGCGGGAATACCTAGACTTACATGCGGATAGATGAAAATCCGTAGCCCTAGATCATGACAGATGGTGAGACGGTGGTCTTTGTTCTACAAGCTCATAACAGTAACAAATTAATTTCAGTTTGGCCTAGCGTGTAGCGAATGGCAGCGTTCCATGATAGGCTCGATCCGCACGGCCGCGACACTGGTGAACCTGCCACTAACTGGCTTCATCTCCGACCGCTGGGGACGTCGGGTGGCGCTCATTGTCAACACTGTCAACACTGCATGGCTCGGAACCCTGCGTTACTTCTCCAGCTCTCTAATTGGCTTCATTATTTCTGAATTCGTTGAGACAGCCATCGGAGCAGAGGTTTTCAGTAGTGCGTTTATTTTATGTAAGTCCCACATCTTCTTTTTTCTACCTATTATATTATATATTTCTGTATTTAAAAAATCAACCAATTTTACTTAACTTCTAGAAAATAATATTACCTACATAACATTTTTTAAGTGATTGTAGTCGTGCGCACGTTTTAGCTAATAACCTACTAACGGCTACGGATTCTTATCTCGGGGCCATTTCTTTGCAATATCAAGTGTTGGAATATCATTTGTTGAGAATAATCATAATCTGCAGAATGTTTACTGTTAGATAAGTAGCCGATGTAAAGAATAAGATTTGGTTCATTTATTATTATAGCGTGTTGATAGTAGTTGGCCTTTTATCCAGGCCCCTCGAACAAAAATGGTTAGTGAAATTTGGTAAAATGTTACTTCAAAGACGGCGGCGCAAGAGATTAGAAGGATATAATATTATACTACCTCAGTATGTAATAGGCAACTTGTGCTACCTGTAGGTATTTCAATTATTTATAATTTGTTCCTCAGTGCTAGAAATCACGGGTCCAAAATACAGAGTGGCAGCAGCAAGCGCCTTGCACGGCGTCTTTTCTCTGGGTCAGATGCTCATGGGGCTGATCGCATGGGGAGTGCCCAATTGGAGAATGTTCACTCTCGCACTTTATACGCCTATGTTCATCTGTATTGCGTATGTTTGGCTCATGACTGAATCTGTACGTTGGTACTTGGGCAAAGGAAAATATGAAGAAGTAGAAGCACTTCTCCAGAAAATTGCTAAAACAAATGGAAGAACACTATCTCCAACGTCTTTGGAGGCTCTGAAAGAAAATCATGAAGAGGAAAAGAAAATAAAAGAGTTGGAAAAAACTTCGAAAGTTAACGAGCCGTGGTTGGTCGTACTCGTTTTCAGACATAAGAGTATGGTGTTACGATGTTTGGTGACCTCAATGTGGTGGATAACAGCCATTTTTATATTCTTCGGCCTGACTATTAATGCCGTTAATATTTCTGGAAACAAATACATGAACTACATCGCTGTAGCAGCTGTAGCTATCCCGGGATATACACTATCAATTTATTTAATGGGAAAGATTGGACGAAAACCAATTATTATAATATTTTTCTGGTTGTGCGCTGCTTGCATGGCAGCTTACGTCTTTTTACCCGATGGTATGTCTTTGACTACATTTTTTGTATATTTTTTAGTAATTATCGTTTTGTATTATTATTTGAACTAATTTTTGTTTTAAGGATACAGTGGTTTATCGCTGATATTCTACCTTCTGGGCAAGACTTGTGTAGCTTGCGCAACGTCGGCAGTATACGTTTACACGGCGGAGGTGTTTCCTACAGAGTACAGACACAGACTGTTCGCTTTCTCCTCCATGATGGGAAGAATCGGCTCGATAACCGCACCTTTTACACCGGCTTTGGTAACTCTTTTTTATTTTGTTTCCCTCTTTCCAAACTTTTAAAAGACGTAAAAGACTATAATACGAGATATAACTTGTTCATTGCTATGCAGACATCATTGAGATTTTAATTTATGGGTTTACTAGCTGCGCCCAACGACATCCAGACATTCATACATCCATACATTTTTTTAAAATGTTGTACGTTTATAATATTAGAAGTAGGATGGGAAGTCTATGTTACCAGTATTCTTTGTCTACAGGTGTGTTTATAGAAAACTAACTGTAGTTTTATAAACGTTGTCTCTTTGATTTTGTATATATACGTCTATTATAATCGGTAATTTTATTAAAAATATTATTTATTTATTCACAGGGTGTGGCAACCTTCGAGAAATTTCCTTACGTTTTATTTGGTTCATTTGCTCTGATCTCTGGATTTTTGACGTTCTTGGTACCAGAAACTTTTGGCGTTACGTTACCTGATACGATGGAGGAAGCTGCAAATCTTGGCAAAAACCAAGAAAAACCTAATTAATTATAAACTTAATTAAATAAATTGCTTTATGTTTTTGTACCGTATTATTTTTTTTCTTGTGTTCTGCTCACTTATATGTTTGGTGTCTTTGAAGGCACTTAATAAAATCATGAAAAAACAACTAAATTAACCTAAAAATCCCGAAAACAGCATTCTTTTAAAATATGCACCAGCGCGGTATTAAAATTAAAAGCATAGTTAGATACTTTTTTGCGTATTACGAAAATCAGGGTTCTTTTTAATTTAAATGTTATTGTTGTCAGGTTGTTCTAATAACTTTCCAGGGCAAAATCTTACATCAAATTAAAAAAGGCAAAATAGAATACTACTAATACAAATATTATAGGATACTGCTCTTTGCTATTCTTCACACTTTTCGTTAGCCTCGTACACGTTTTCAACTGGGCAAGGCAAAATTGGGTTACGTTTTTATCTTTAGTTAATTTCGTCTGAGTTACCGAACATTATATTCTGTGCTGTTCTTTATTACTATTTGTTTAATAATTATTTAACTCGTGATGTAGGTAGAAAATTATCTCATGCGTATCATCTAAGTACATTAACATGCAAATTGTGTGAATGAGTAAATGTAACGCATATACAATTAAGTTTATTTTTATCAAATCAAAAATAGTTATAACAATGGATTGAAGATAAATGAGTAGTATAATCTGAGTATTTGGATGCTGGCGTTGTGTAATACAAATAAAAGGCCACGAAAATGTGTAAAACTGTTCAAGATGATGAGATTAAGCCAAGGAGTAAAGTAAACCTGGATACGATACTGGTAGAGGATATTGGACAGTTTGGCAAGTTCCAGTTAAGAGTGCTGCTATTAAATGTGATCCCTGTGATATTTACGGCATGGGCTTCTTCAGAATATGTATTCACATCCGCCAGGATCAATACAAGGCAAGTCGTATTTTGATATTTTTAATCCATTTCAATGCAACGTGGTGTGAGACAAGGAGGCGTCATACACCCGAAAGTGTTTATTTAAGTTTTCCTTTTAAAAGACTGCTTGGACCGGGCTAGGCCCAAATAACAATATCGAGTGTAACAATGCTCCGTGATTTCAATAGATGGTCCCAACCCAAATCTCTTGGCTTTGGCTGATAATATTATTATATGTATTTATGTAGGTATCCTATTCGACGTATAATTTGAGTTCACCTAGCCCAGATGTCTGATACCCGAATGCGACGGGACACATCCGGAGTTCAGGCCCTACTGGGTGACCAACGCCATCCCTGAGGGCTCCGGTGGGCTAGACAACTGCCACCGCTACGGGAACACGTCTCAGTCCCTCGTTCCTCGCCTGGTCAACTCCTGTCCCGCCTTGCTGTTCAACCAGACCGAGCTGATTACTTGTCAAGAGTACGTCTATGAGAACACTGACACCGTCGTTTATGATGTAAGATAATACTTTTAGTAAATCTTTACCTACATAGTATAAAACAAAGTCGGATTCCGTCTGTCTGTCTGTCTGTTTGTCCCTATGTATGCTTAGATCTTTAAAACTACGCATTCCATTAATACCGTATACCTCCAACTTCCTCAACAATATGCGATGATCAACACAGTCAAAAGCTTTGTAAAGATCACAGAATACACTCTTGGTGAAAGCTTGGTGAAACGGATTTTGATGCGGTTTCTTTCAACAAAGTGGTTCAAGAGGAAGATTTATAGACATCATACATAACGACATTATAGTAGAACAATACTGATAATTTTCTGATAAGCGGCACGAAGTGCGCGCGGGTCCACTAGTCAATTATATATATTTAAGTAACAATTTTAAATTATTATGTAACTATTTCAGTTTGGCCTAGCGTGCAACGAATGGAAGCGATCTATGATAGGCTCAATCCGTACGGTCGCTACACTGATAAATTTACCGCTGACTGGATTCATCTCCGACCGCTGGGGACGTCGGGTGGCGCTCATTGCCAACACCATCAATACCGCATGGCTCGGAACCCTGCGGTACTTTTCCAACTCTCTAACTGGCTTCCTTATTTCTGAATCCATTGAAACAGCCATTGGATCCGAAGTTTTTAGTAGTTCTTTTATTTTGTGTAAGTCTAATATCTACTAATTCTATCTATCCTATATTAATTTCTTGTACAAGTACAATCATTTCTTTTTTAACAATAATAGAAGCACGTCAGCTATTTATCTGAACCCTAAAAATAAGACAGACTACTTTTGAGAACATCATGTTCTAAAAAGAGTTTTTCGTAATATCACCATTAGAAAACTGTTCAGTCTTATCTCGTGTTCATTTCTTTCTAGTACCTTAGAATATTATTTGTTTGACATAAATTTATCAGCAGACTGTATACGGAAGTAAGATAAAAGTAGTTGGAAAGAATAATATAGCGGCCACTTATAATTTTCCTACTGTACTTTAACTGACCATTTTATTATTATTGATTCTTTAAAATTATTAGCGTTTTGATAAATGAGACTGATTTATCCTGATGTTATGTGTAGTTGGCCTAATTTTAGAAAAATATAGTTTTATTTAAATAACACTATATTTTTATATCAAAAAAATCATGACTGGATGAAGAGCTAAATTCATTCTTTTTTGTACTTCGGTTGCCTGGTCGCTGAAAAGTATTATTTTTTATATATCAGCGTTTAAAGTGTAATAAATTTACGTACTTGTATTTAGCGCGTGTATAATGTTGTATAAAAACGTTGTATATATAATGCGTGTATGTATATTTATTAACTGTTCCGCAGTGCTGGAGATCACGGGTCCAAAATACAGAGTGGCAGCAGCAAGTGCTCTGCACGCCTTCTTCTCTCTAGGTCAGATGCTCATGGGACTGATCGCATGGGGGGTGCCTAATTGGAGAATGTTCACTCTCGCTCTTTATACACCTATGTTCATCTGTATTTCGTATTTTTGGCTCATGACCGAATCTGTACGATGGTACTTGGGAAAAGGAAAATACGAAGAACTAAAAGAACTTCTTCAGAAAATTGCAAAAACAAATGGAAAAACACTATCCCCAAAGTCTTTGGAAGCACTGAAGCAAAATCATGAAGAGGAATTGAAAGCAAAAGAGTTGGAAAAAACTGCGAAAGTTAACAAACAATCGTTGATTGTACTCGTTTTCAGACATAAGAGCATTGTGCTACGATGTATAGTGACCTCAATATGGTCGATAACAGGCATTTTTATATTTTTCGGTCTGACCATTAATGCTGTGAATATTTCTGGGAACAAATACATGAATTACATCGCCGTAGCAGCTGTAGCTATCCCCGGTTACATAATTTCAGTGTATTTAATGGAAAAAATTGGAAGAAAACCAGTAATTATAATATTTTTCTGGTTGTGCGCTGCTTGCATGGCAGCTTACGTCTTTTTACCAGATGGTGAGTTCATGACCACAAAGGGGTTTGAAGATTTGTGGCATACCTACAGTTCCGTCATTTCTTTTCTTTTTCAAAATCATGCAACAACACCAAATATAAATCGACAACTAGCTGACGCCACCCTTCATACAAAAATCTTCAAATCCCATTGGAAAAATCTGTTAAGCAGTACAGTTTTATTTTTTCATGATCTTTATTGTTAACAAACTATTTTTTGTTTGAAGGTCACAACCTGTCGTTGATATTCTATCTACTGAGTAAGACTTGCATAGCTTGCGTCGCATCGGCAGTATACGTTTACACGGCGGAGGTGTTTCCTACCGAGTACAGACACAGACTGTTCGCTTTCTCCGCCATGATGGGAAGAATCGGCTCCATATCCGCTCCTTTTACACCGGCTTTGGTAATTCTTTTTTACTTTTTATCTGTCCCACCAAGTCGAGCAAAAAAGTCGGTATTTACCCGAATAACACTGAGCCGAATCTTAACCGAACATGGTCTTAAACCGAAATATTTATAGACAAAAACTATACATATTAGGAATAAGGTCCAACGTGGAGAAGACACCTTTATTCATTATAGGTTAGCCTTTGACCAAGATCTCGCTTGATGCTAAGCGACGATGCGGCTGTAAATGGTATTTTAAGCGTAATGAATGTAACGGTAAACAGTAATCAGACGCGTCTCTGAAAGCATTGATAGATTTTATAGCTAGCTGTACCACTGATTTACATGCGTCCAGGTTTTAGGTAGCCTATTTGTATATCCTTTTATGTGTCTACACCAAATATTATAACCATCGGCTCAGCTGTCTAGCCGTGATGTACATAGAGATAGACACTTTTATTAATCAATGGAGGTATAATAATTTGATTATTGGTAATTTTACATATACTACATTTGCAGGGTGCGGCAACATTTGAAAAATTCCCATGCGTTTTATTCGGATCATTTGCTCTGATCTCTGGGTTTTTGACGTTCCTAGTACCAGAAACCTTTGGCGTTACGTTACCTGATACTATGGAGGAAGCGGCAAATCTTGGCAAAAAACAAACCGAACCTCTGTGATAAAATTAATAAAATAAATTTATATTTTTGAACGTTTTTTTTTTTATATTTTAGTTTAGTATCAAGTAAATCACCTATTCTACAACTAGTTATAAAAAAGTGTTATCTACTCAAGATTGAACAAAACTAAAGATAACTATAACTATGTATGTATGAAGCACGTGAATTCACCATATTTTACTATTATTGTAATAGCAAATAAAAAAAAGCAAAAAGGTTACTACCTGCGTCCATTGGTTTTACTCGCTGTGCAGTAGCATTAATATGTTATTCCAGAGTCTAAATATATACCAAAGTCTCTATATATAGAGTCTCTATATATACCGAATTTCAGCTCAAAGAGTCCACCTTTTTAGGTGTGAAAGAGTAACGATCATACATCCACACATCCAGACATCCGTATTTATATTATTACAAAATTTCGTTTACAATATTATATAGTAAGATCTAATATTAATAAGGTCCCTCTAAACTTAGAAACGGCACTAGATTTGTAATAAGATAATAATATAAACCTTTTCTTTCTAGTAGCTTCTACATCTAACTTTAAATAACAATAAAAGTAACAGTACACTAAAAAACAACTTATTTTACTTAATTACCATACAATGACCAATATAAAATTATTAAAAAATGCTATAAATTATTTAAGCAATAAATTATAATATTACTTTAATAAATTCGTTGCATAATACTGAAATGAATGACTTTGCGTAACATGTGATAATATCACAATTTTTAGGAGAAAAACTATAACAACAAAACGAAACAACTTACAATTATTCTAATACTAGCTGTGCCCTGCGCTTAGACCCACTTTACAGCCTATGTGTTATTCCAGGGTCTAAGCTATCTCTGTATGAAATTTCAGAATAATCGGTCCACCCGTTTAGGCGTGAAAGAGTAACGAACATACATCCATACATTTTTACAAACTTTCACGTTTATACGTCATATTAGTTATTCTTATAATAAGTCTTATATTGTCGAGAATATCTTAACCACGGTTTCGGACAATAATTACGACGTCTTTTTTCAGGAGTTCACGCCTGTTATTTTAGTTATGGGGAAAACTCGCGATAGTTTAAAAAATATTAAGTAAAATAACTGCATTACGAGACTTAATGATTTCTAATCTAATATTAAATTATGTTTTTAATGGGATTTAATTTACTTGTTAATGAAATTCAGCTCTATAATTATCTCAAAATCGGAGCTCGCAAAGCCACGGTCACTAAATATATCAAAAGAGCTCGAAGGACATTTTATGGATGGCAAAGGAACATTTTATTGGTTAAATCTTTCCAGTCGTTTACCTCCACCTTTGTACCCATTTCAAAGCAAAGAAAACCTTTTGATCGCCACTACACGGTTATACGAGCCCCACTACATTTGCAAATTGTATACTTCTATCAGTTTATTCCCTTTATTTGAGTAAGAACTTATGGTTACAAAGGGAAATGTATACTAACTGTGCTTCGCGGTTTTTAGCCCTTGAATTTTTGTGTGTGTTTATGCTTTGTCAGTAGGAATTTTTAGCCTTTGTGGCGCATTGGGCTACCACCCGCTTGCGATCCAGAAAGTTACGGATTTGATTTCCACCTAGGACGAATATAATATTATATGTATGACCTATAGATATTATAATTTTTTCTGGTCTGGATATCTTTTTAGCGGGGGCGGAGTATGTGGTAGAATTTCCACTAAAAACCCTTTCCTTAGGGACGCCTTAGCGCTAGGGTCTCGGGTACGCACTCATCAGTAGCTAAGATAGAATAATGCATATTATGCTACTTTTTAACGGACAAAACTGCTGAGCACTGATAGTCTAATGTAATATTATTGAACCAAATGATGTATTTTTAAAAACAATTATTAGCTATTATTTAATATTTAGTGTTAATTCCGCTCTAAATTTGTGTCTAAGTTTTAAGAGAAGGCGAGGAATTCAAACGTTACCAAAATAGTAATTAGTGTTAATTCCACCACCGAGTGCACCACCCGCCCATGGAATTAACACTAATTACCATTTTGGTAACATTTGAATTACTCGCCTTCTCTTAAAACTTAGTTAGACTCACAAATTTAGAGCGGAATTAACACTAAATATTAAATAATAGCTAATAATTGTTGTGATGGATTTCCGCAAAGTAACGCCTAGTGCCATTGATGTATTTTTAAATTTTTTCGATGCTAAATTTACAGGAGGGCCGCAGCCTGTGTCAGTGGGTCGAATTAAATATTAACGTCTATTGAGCGGTTTCGCTGAACCATTAAATACGTACGTACACTTTACTAATATTATAAATGTTAAGGTTTGTATGAACGTTTTTTCATCCTGTTTTAGATTATGCAATTACATAGTATACAACAAATATAGTACAACAAATAGTAACATTGATTACATTTTTTATTAATTATTTAGATTAGATTTCTAATGATGTATGTAGGATTATCGTTAACTTCAGAAGCTCTAGTATCCATTTGTTAAATTTGGCATGGCGCAGACTATGTTGCTACATCTATTTAAACAATATAAAATTTATCGGTGGGTGAAACCACATGTCTAAGTTAGTTTTACCAGTATAATTGTACAATCATTTTAACAACTTTTAATTACAGGATTGTGGCCCTTAATTTCCAATAAATGTTCGAGCAGGGACATTTATCGGTTAGAGGTTTGAAAATCCGTTGGATAAAATGTTAAGTAAATTGTAGCGAATACAAGCGTTTCTAGGAGTTGTACTATACTGTACTTACTATACGGTTACTAACTACTTAGGGTTGCCCCGCATTTTCCCATCGTAAATCAAAATTAAATTATTTTCAATTAAGTTTGGTGTGAAATAGGGATTTGTTCGCGCAGATCTACATACTCGTAAATGCCGCGGATGAGTGTACCAGCTGTACCCGCTGCCCCAGCATTATGACGTCCCGCAGAAACACCTCCAGGTTTTTTATTGAGTGTTCCCGCCCCGCCCATCTTTGGCAGGGGAGTACCACATACCGTCGCGCGCCCTGCAATTTTTCCTTGGTAAAAAAAAAAGATCTTCATAAATACCTCTACCATGTGTCGTAGTTCATTTACTCGCTATAGAGTATTATACTAGTATTACATAACAGTAGTTTCCGTACCTTCCTGATTACTTAACTTACTGAGAATTGTTGTGTCAACGTTATCCTATGGTTTCATGCAGGCAATAATATACTGATTTCAACGTGGGTAAACATTTTTCTAGAGCATTTAATATTTGTAATTAGTTCAACTTAATATCATAGTTTTTCATACATTATATAGGTAAGCCTTTCACCACGATTTCGGGTGATGTAAAGCGACGATGAGGCTGTTAAGTGGTGCTACTATTAGCAGACTAAATCCAGAAGGCGAGAAAAATCTCTCCCTGGTACATCGAGAGTAAGCAAACACAGAAAATAATTCAGGTGAAGTACCAACCCTACCAAGCAAGGGCAAAGCCCGACGCAGGGCCATTACGAGATTAAACAGGGGCACACCTGACGCAGTACTCTAAAACCGCAACGTTACGAGAACTACTGAATCCCGGCTTTGGATAAGTATTCATTCTAATACAAAAGAATACGCGTACTGTGGTGGAAGGGCGCCTTTCATACTGAATAAAAGGATTCCCCTCTGTTAAATTTCTGGAGTATGTTGGTAACTGCATTTTTAGAATTTTCATAGCAGTATGTTGGAGTAGATTTTAGTAATGTTTTGTTTTTATACAGGCAGAAATTCTATAAGTATACAGGGTTATTCTTAAAACAACAGCAAACTCGCAGGAGCAAGCTGCTAACATCATAAACAACAATATGTGCTATGTGACTTTTGATAATTTGCTACATTTTACATTTATACAAAAATAAATATTAATTTAATTTTCCATCTGAATGAGGTGGCGCAGAATAGAGACAAGTGGAAAGATTTAGAAAAGGTCTTTCCCCAGCAGTGGGACCGCATTGACTAAATAAAATAAAAATCCATCTGAATTTTTATGTAAAAGTATCATGTAATAAATTACCAATTCACATAATCACATGTGTTGGCTACCAGGTCCTGCGAGGTTGCCGTTGTTTTAAAATAACCCTGTATAAATTGAAACATGAATTTCCAGACTAAACAAAGGTAAGTTATTCAAATTTCAGGTAAATACCTCAGCAGATTAAATCAAACTAACCTTGTATGAAATAATAACATCGCAGTACCTAACCTAATAACTTATACAAGATCCTATAAATTATGTATATATTTGCTTACCTAAGCCTTAAGGGCAATATTGTACCTTTGTTACAGCTGTGGGTCTAACCCTCTTTACTTGTCTTTAGAGAGTGCCCAAATGTGAACGTACTTACAAAAGAGTATTTTATTACCTACTTCAAAAATATAAGGTTAAAACCTACGGCTAATACTAAAACAGAACGTAAGAGTTAGACTCAGAACCAGAGAATTTCGTACAAAATTGGTTTAAAATATTTAAAATTTAACTATGGGCTCTAATTTTTGTTATCCGTATCTTATTCTTACAAGGTAAGGCATTTATTCCGATGGTTATTGAAAGACAACTTTTAAAATTTTTCGTCTAAGCAGAAGTAAATACAATATCCTTTATATTTTTCTTTGTTATATTTCCTTCGTAATCTTGGTTAAAACTTATTAATAGGCATCAATATAAGTTTGATTTTAACCAAAATGAGTGGACTTATGCTTTTGTCATTGTAATATTTTCAGGATAATACCTATACTCGCATTCTTGTTTATCCATGTAGACTGCAAAAATCTTATTAATACTATTCAAAAGATATAAATAGCACTTTGTCTAGCTCATACTTACAACTAAGTGTTTCTTTGGCACCTAACATATCCCTAAAAATATAAAGTACTAACGCTTAATGCTAATATAGCGTGCCAAGAGTGCGGCTAAAGTGCTTGAAAACTTTTCTATGTTTGTGAAAAGTGCTGCTTATGGCGTACAAAAAGTTTTTATCTGGAATATGGGACGGTACACGCTTCGGCGTCACGTACTTCATAGTTTCATTTTACATTTAAAAAGTTACTTTTTGTTAGAAATATTTTAATTTTTGTATGATATTTTAGGTACATGGCTGCCGTCGATATAGCAAGGTCTGATTATAATAGACGGTAATGTTTTTTTCCAGAGTCTAAGATGTTTTTGAGAAATTTAGAAAAAAACTTGTATTAATATGTACAAAACGACATTTTATAGAGCACCTCAGGCAGCACAAGATAAGTTTTGAAGAATATTCAGTTAATGCTTTCTAGTTTTTGAAAGTTAATAACAACGCCCTAAAACAATAATTTAGGTAGGGTTTCCCGGCCTATAGAACTTCTAAAAGCTCATAATATTATAGTTTAGAATTGAATCTCTCCAGTGTCCTGTAGAGATATAAATGCTGTTGGCATTATGTGAAAAGTTAATTTAATAGACAATCTTTACTATCCTTTGGTAATTTATTAAATAAAGGACTTTTTATTTTATCATAAAATTACCTCTATAAACCTTATTTCAATGACTATAATAATCATAAGAGCTCGGATTTAAGATAAAATTAAATCTTATGCTTTACGAGGTTGTTAGCTCATCATGAAATGTGGCAAAATTACAGTAATAACCGAACTCAGTATTTAATACGTCATATTTTTGAATATTACCTACATTTCCGTAACTATTGGTTATGGTAAACATTACAATAACAAGTGAAATTTTAAAAATATTTTTAAACACAAGCTTTTATTATTATTACCATCTATAAGCAGCGTCATAAAGTACTCGTCAAGACGAATCAAATGAGCCCATACTTTATGGGGTTGCGTCATTTAATTACGGAGTTTCTATAGCCAACTTCCAGCTCCATCATCAGATCAGCTCGATGTCATAATAATATTGCATTGTCATCCGATTTATACATACATGCAAAATTCCAACTTAATCGGACATCGGGAAGTGGGTCAAATTAAACTTGCAAGATTTGATTACAGACAGACAGACAACAGACAAGTGAAAGTAAATAGAAGCTTTTAATAAAGTGTAATAGGTTTGACTTAAGGTATATTTTTGGATAAATTTCCCATTAAGGTTTACTTAATGCTAACTTAAAGAAGGTGGCTGCTGAAAGTCTATTACGTATTAGCTTTTAAATAGTGAGATTATTCATTGGACTATGTGTTACTCCAATAAACATGTTATCAAGATAATACAAAGCACTCGTCTAGCTTATTTGCCTAAAAAATGATTTTGACTGCTGACCAGCCTTCGTACTTATAAATCAACATCTTTTTCTTCTTCTATTCTGAGATTTTAAGCCTTAGAAACGGTATTATATATCTCTTATTTCTAAAAACTCCTAAATTTGGTTTTGATTTTAAAAAACCCAAACAAGATCAATTTTATGATGATGATGATGATGATGATGCTGTGCGAAACCATCGCTCTATGTAATTCGTGCAAATTTTATGTTTACGTGTACGAAGTGTCGTATATTCTCATTCACAAAGTGCTTTGGTATTTTATATTGTTCGGGAATTTGCGCAATTGAACGAGAATATTTGGGAAAAATAGGAAAGGCCTATTACGTGCCAAATAGGGATGGCCCATGTGCAAATAGGGATGGCCAATGTGCCAAATAATATCAACAAGTCTTCTTACGTCTATTGTCATTGCCTTAAAGTTACATATTTCATGCAGTCGTAAAATTAACCACCGGAATAAAATAACGTTATCAGAGGTACGTTAAATTGAGTGCTTCCCGCTGTGTATAAACAAAATTACCGTTTAATAATGGAGCGATTTCATAAATTTTATAATAGAACAAACGCATAAAATCTGGTGCGGTGAGTTTAAGGTTATCTGTATTAAAAGTTTTACGTGATGTTAAATATCATTTATGTTGTTTTTATTGCTCATTAATATTATATGATCATACGCTTCATATCACAGAGTAATTTGATTTTAAATCGTAATAATATGAATAGATGTTTTAACCCTAAGTAATATGAAAATGCTAAATTTAGATCGGATAAAGTCTTCAGAAAAATTGCTTCGAAATATTTATGGCTATTTTATTTTTTGTAATAGAGTATTACTAAAATTGAATGATTGAAAATTTAAATGATTTGTACTATAATATAATAATTTATATCTGCCAAAGTCAGACTCGTGATAAATACATACTACGCAAACATTGATATTAGATAATAATAATAATATGACGGATGAGCAATGAAGTGTTTGATCAATGTGACGTACAAAACCCAAGAAATATATGGTGAGCTATACTATTTTTAAGATTTATTTAAGGTTGTGTGTTTTCATCAAAATATCAACAATTTGTTAACTTCAGACTTCAGACCGTCACCTGATAGAAACTTACGATGCAGTCAAAAGCACACTTTCCTATGAAAAATGAATTTCCGGCTCGAAAAATTTCATATCATAGTGATATATTTTTCAGCTTTTTATAACACAATCAAAATTGTAGCAACGGAATTCTTAGTACCCACAATTCCTCTCTCTGTCTAACTATCTACAAAAATTTTACATACTGTATGGTCTGGAAGACATCGCTTTGAGTAGTAAGACCGCCAATTGGTACTATAACAATTAGCTGTAATTTTTGTGGTTGTAAAATTTATAGTTTTATGTGGTATCAATAAGGAGTTTATTATCATAAATCCGTGATATTGAAATTGAAATGAGCGGATTAAAATGATGATAGAGTTTACAATGGTGGTAGGCTTCGACCGTGTCTAGTCAAGGGCAAGGGGTCATTATGACCGTATGACCGCGTTCCAGCCATGTTCAATGTAGAATTTAATCGGAACTCTGCTTTATTTTTTATATTTAATATTGAAAACTGCTCTAACATGCATATTCGTATTTCCACAAAATATAATGTTGATTCCAAGTAATTTGAGTTTGTGAACATAATACGACTGAACATAAATATATGTACAAACATACCTTTTTCAGGCTAAATTTAGATCTTGTTATAACCTAATGCTCACGGCTCAGTTGTTCAGGTGTAATTAGCCAGTTTATAAACAAGGTATGTACAAATTCAATTAGCAATTAAGCGCAAGACTACCTGCTAACGACCAATGCAAACTGTTCTTGTTTACGTGATCAGTGCCTCCGTTGCTAACACACACAGGTTTTTAGTTAGCACACTACCAAATCCAAATTAAAATTTTTATTATTTTAATTTTAAGAAAACCTACACATACATTTAATCACGCCTGGTTCCTGTTGGGTTAAGCAGAGACTATTTGGTACGATCCTGACACACCTCGTTCGCTTCCCCAACTTCTCATTCTTCATACACGTTCGCCGGTTCTTGGTACTCTAAACCTAACCTTTTCTTATATATACTTGATGTTGGTATATTTAACACATATATTGTCACAGCTTTTCTTTGAATAATATTTTCAAATATTGATTCAATTCAACTCTCCTGTACTACGCTTTTTATAAAATTTGAAATATTTGAGCGACTTTTTACAAAAATATTTTATTTTTTAGTTATGACATACTTTACCATCTATTGTTTGCGATATCCATGAAATATCCTTATCCTTAATTTTGGGAGTTACATCGAATCTAAGGCTCAATTGGCTGCCAGGAAGCTGGGTATTTTGGCAAAGGTGAGGCAATACTTCACACCGGGACAGCTGCTAACGCTGTACCAAGCACAAGTCCGGTCGTGTATGGAGTACTGTTCTCATCTTTGGGATGGTACTGCCAAATACCAGCTTCAGACACTGGAGTCGATTGAGAGACGTGCCAAAAAGCTCGTAGATGACCAAAAGCTCACGGAATCTCGGCTGCAGAGCCTTGAACACCGTAGAATGGTCGCCTCGTTATCGGTCTTCTATAGGATTCATTTTGGAGAGTGTGCGCAGGAATTACACGAACTAATTCCTTCAAGCCCATTCTACCGACGTACGTCGCGGCAGACGGCAAAGCGGCATCCTTACTTAGTGGCGTTACCTACTGCCCGCACCAAGCGTTTTGCTTCGTCGTTCTTAATGAGAACTGGTCGCGTTTGGAACACTTTGCCGTCATCCGTGTTTCCCGAGCGGTACAACTTGGGTATCTTCAAGGCACGAGTGAATAGGTACCTTTCTAGGCATCTTACGTGATCCATCGTCGACCGCATTTTCACTTTCCATCAGGTGGGATGTGGTCAAACGTAGGCCTATCTCGTATAAAAAAAAAAAAATAATAATAATAATATATATAAAAAAAAACAAATGTGCATTTCATGTTCGTATTGTCACAGCCAGACAAAAATAACACTGAATGTAATTGAAAAACGAAACGCTGCGCTGCTACAAAACATTGACTTCCGAACTCAGCTGAAATGTAGTCTACAGTCTAGTTGTCACTCTTCGTAGCAGTATGTCCTGACAGCATTAGAACGTACAGGATTAGGTCCCAGTGTCAATCAGCGGCCTCAGTAATCTCGCTTTGTAATTGTGTGACGGAAATCCAATTAGCAGAAATGCGGAATTGGGTGAATTGTATGGGCGGCCAGTGGTCGGCCGTTTCGGCGACCTTACGATAACTGTCTGTTTATGGAGCTGAACCCATGAATGGCTGATTAACTCGACAGTTACCCTATAATTGCGTCAAGATTCATGATGGACATAAAAAGAATTTAGTTCATAAAAAAATAATGAAATCGAGTAATTGTGTTAAGCTCTCTGACGAAAATAAAGGAAATATTTAATAAAAATCTTTTATTTTAGACTTCATCGAAGACAACCTTTGCGCAACAGTGTAACTATTTTCTTTTATAATTTAATTAATTAATATCTTTTAATTACTAATATTACTTCCGTTAAGGGGCTTAACACTTTTGAGGATTCTTCCATGATAAAATATGTTGATGATATTTTAACCCTTAATCACTGACGTACGTACGTGGTACGTCAGCCAAATGGTTTTCCGTTCGAAACTTCGATTTCCGCGGGAATTTCTGCTCGTCCTTTTTAGTAGTTTCCTAGTCACCTGTGACGAGTATGTATGGGTAGAGATCGGACATCTGCCATATTCCTAACTAGGTGAGTTTGACTACCAGACGTATGTGGTACGTACGTCAGTGATAGTGTGACTTTTTTGCAAATATTTCAAAATATTTGTCGACAAATAAAACAAACCGTAATCGGCTTATTTCGTGTTTTATGCTATTTACATCTAAAATACATTGTGTTCAAGTGAATACTGCCACTAATGAAGCAATTATAGAATCTTGGCTTCAGAAATCTGACGAATTACTGGTAGATGAAAATTAGAAAATATCTTTAGTTATTCTCGTCTTTAGTTATTAATAAAACCAATAAAAGAAGTTCCTATTGGTACAGATTTTTTTTGTTATTTTTCTAAAATTGTCAATGTAATTTTGATTCCCTGTATGGTTATTGATTAATAAAAAAAAACTGTGATTAATATTAGTTTTTTTTTTTAAATTTCCAATTCAATTTGAATGTGTCTAATAAATAAATTGCACTAATCATCAAAGCAACACTTATTTGATACATTGGAAGGTCTTCAAAGTTACGTACGTATGCCATACGTACGTCAGTGTTAGTGTAACAAAACTGCACGTCAGTGGTTAAGGGTTAATTTACTTTTCCGAGAGTTCATATTATGTTGGTACTTACAATCAATTCTATTCAAAAGATTATAATTGAATCTTTCTTTGCTATAATCTTCTAATTATTTTAGAAGCACCACAGAACAATGCTTGAACAAAGATCCTCTAACTTGCTATATATATGTATATACATATATATTTGTATGTTTAGGATGGTTTCGTTATTAAGGCAGCTGAAAACAGAAAATGACCTTGCAAAATCCGCGGAAAGTAAAGATAAATTCTTCGCACAAACTCTACGCCTTGGCGTAAGACCAATTGGCAAAATTTACGTGAATTATTCGTTCTAAGACTCCGCAACGATAATATCTCAAAGCCGAGTTGGCTGTAAGTTACAAACAAACAAGTAGCATTAGTCGGTGAACTTCATTAAGACACCTATTCGAAGTGCATATACTCAGTAATTAGTTGGAGATTTGAAACGACTGATTGGGACCGACGCCGACACTCAGACAAAGCCTTGAATGCCGAAACACTCGGATTGGGGCCTCATTAGTGTCTCTTTGAAACGACTTGTTTGACATCTGTGTTGAATTCGCTCTCATTTGCCACTCGCAAAAGATGAGACTCTTGAAAGAAATGGAAACAAGTCCCATTTAGAGGCGAAACAAGAAACGCTGAGGGCTCACCTGAATAGCGAATCTTGATGCTATTTAAGTTCTCGAATTATAAGGAAGTAGATACTTTGAACCGCCGCTTGGTTGGTTCATTTTATAATTTGATGACATTTATAGATTTTGTTTATAAAAGTAGAGTTAGATCCACAGTATTATATACTATAGAGAATAATGTGGTGCATCGTGAGTCGTGAGGCGTCATGGAATCATAACGTTAAAATCGTGTTCCTACCTTTTAATAAAAAAAACTTTTAGTGTAAGCTGTATCGAATACCATCTATACTAAAATATACCCAAATGAGATCTCAATAAATCTCACTACATTGTGGCTCTAGCTTATAGGGCTAATTATAATTTATTGTCAACATAACTTGAATATATATTTTTCCTATTTTTATCTTCACTGCAAATGTCTTATCTTTTTAGATTCACTGTACTCTTAAAAAACAGAGCCATTTACCGTTTACAAATCAAAAGAGCTCATTGTCACTCCGATCATGGAACTCCACATAAATTGCGAAAACAAATCGAAACGTCCCTCAGAAATAAAGACAAACGAAGTTCTAAAAAACCCATTTATTAGAAGTCCAGAGCTTTGCGTGAAACGCGACAAGCAAAATAACAACATTTCATCAAATCCATGACACTAAAATTTGATGGGAAAGATGAAAATAAACAAGACACAAGTGTCACCGGAAATTAAAGGGACCGGGGTCGTATCCGATGTTTCGGTACGGTCTATACAATGCAACCTACCTATGGCTACAGAAAAAACGACAATGTACCGTTGTAGTAAAGAACACAAAGTTTGTCGAATTAGTTTCATTTGAACAGAAATGAAGCACAAATATTAAGCCCAGGCACTTTAGGCCGTTGGCCGTAGCACGCCACGGCACGTCTACTCAAACTCCTGCTCAGAAACACGGACACTACCGAGCACGTTTAAAGAATATGATGAGAGTAGAAGAAGTGAAGAGTTGAAGAGTGATCAGGTGTATCAGAATTGTAGAGGGTCTACCCAAGCGTGGTATAATATTATTCACCTATGTAATGATGATGATGTAATCTATAAATAATAAGATAAAATAATTCGTGTTGTTATACGAGTGTATATAAGTAGTAACCAGGGGTGCATCACGTCTTATGCGTCAAGCTCAGCCCAGTAATTATTTCGTCCATGCGTTGTACGTAAACAAACGGACGCCCGAAGGTTTTGTTGATACAGGGAATGCGACGAGATTCGGTGATTAAATATTGAAAAATATCCTGATTTATTCCAACGACTGCTATTGAAACGCTTCCGTGTACAACTCTCCTAATAAAAAGAACGTAAAAATCGTATACGGGCTTTACACAAAAACTTTTTTTATTCGAGACTTAACAAATAAAAACGAATGGAAAAATTTCAGTTTATACGAGCTATATATACTAGCTGACCGGCGCAACTATTTGTTTGCATCTTCTGATAAATTATCTTTATGAATTCTCATTCACTCCATAAACAGTTATTTCCCAAAAAAAAAATTAAAAACGGTCGAATCGTTTTGAAAGAATACATCAAAACATACAGTTAATTATTCGTTGTCAGACTAGCTTACGCTCACAGCTTTTTCTATGTAGTTGTAGTTGACTGTACTGTTTAACTACTTGTAAGAAACTATGTACCTACTCATAAGTCACCTATCCCAACGGGAGGCCTTGGTGGTTGTAATACAGTTTTATTACTAGTACGGCCACCATAGTTCCCCTAGTAATTACGTAGCAATACTGCTGTATGTACAATGAAATAAAATAAATATGTAGAGAAATTTCTTTTTTAGGGGTCGTCATATCCATTTTAGAGGTCGAAAAATTGTGGTCTTAAATTTCAGTGACCTGCCCAATAAGGATATACTGTGATATACCAATGTACTTTATTACAAATAGCCCTGCATATGTTGCAATACTTCAGAATGGAATAAAAGAAAATCGTATTTTATGGTATCAAGTGTAATTAAGAGCACCACTAGATAACAGGAGATCAGGCAGATTGCCAAATGTTATTTGTACCTGAAAAATAAGTCTTTTTACGTCGCAATGCAGCGATGCGCGGGTCAATGCAGGCGGACGGATTATATGGATGCGTTATCCTTTACATCAATATTTTAGCTTTGAAGGTTACACCAGCCAGCAACTACGCTAACTCTGGGTTGACGTAGTTACACGCTGCTTGAGGCTGCCCCTATTGCCAAATTATAATTTTTTTTTCTCTTTTAATTTAAACCATTTTGTTGACTGTGTAAAATTTAGCAATAAATTTATTTTATTTCTTTCTTTTTAATATTATAAATGCGAAAGTTGTGAGTGAGTGTGTATGTTTGTTACTTTTGCACGCCTAAACGGGAGGACCGATTGAGCTATAATTTGGTATAGAGATAGCTTAGAGCCTGAAATAACATAGGTTACAGTACAGCGGTCAAAATTGTTGAGCTAGTAAAATATAAAATGTTAGATTTTTTTTTATATATAGGTATATACCTATACATATAGAATAGGACCTGCTGGTTAATGAAGACGTGGTCGAAGCTGTTACACACAGGCCTAGCAAATACCTATTAACCCTCGACTTGAAGACACCCAAGTTGTAATTTTCGGGAAACACTGAAGCGGGAGATTTAAATTGATACTAGCTTACCCGGCAAACGTTGTTTTGCCATATTAATAATTTCCAGTTACACTGAGATAGCAAAATAATAATTGTCAACGTTACTACTACACTTGATGCATAAACAATAATGATGGCCGATCCTACTTATCATCCCTACTCCGTGCTGTTTACTGGGTCAGAAGTGACACCTGTAGACATCTGGCGGGATAACTAATTAAATGACGATTGATCAGTTTTCGACCGGAGAGGAAAAATGATTAAATTACTAAAATGGCTATTAAAAAATAAGGGTTGATCGTAGAAAGGTGAAAATTGAGGATTGTATGTATTTTTGTATGTTGTATCTTAAAAAAATAGAAATTAAAAATTTTGTCAAAAAAAAAAAATATTTAGGGGTGGACTACCCCTAACATTTAGGGGGATGAAAAATAGATGTTGGCCGATTCTCATAGATACCGGATAAGCACAAAAAATTTCATCAAAATCGGTCAAGCCGTTTCGGAGGAGTATGGCAACGAAAACTGTGACACGAGAATTTTATATATTAGACTAGCTGACCCGGCAAACGTTGTTTTGCCATATAAATAATTAATAGGAATGATTAAAAGTTAATATGAGAGTTACACTGAGATAGCAAAATAATAATTGTCAACGTTACTACTACACTTGATGCATAAACAATAATGATGGCCGACAACTGTGTAGGGAGTGAGAAAGAAAGGAGACCGGCTTCGTTCTCATCCCTACTCCGTGCTGTTTACTGGGTCAGAAGTGACACCTGTAGACATCTGGCGGGGATAACTAATTAAATGACGATTGATCAGTTTTCGACCGGAGAGGAAAAATGATTAAATTACTAAAATGGCTATTAAAAAATAAGGGTTCATCGTAGAATGGTGAAAATTGAGGATTGTATGTATTTTTGTATGTTGTATCATAAAAAAATAGAAATTAAAAATTTTGTCTAAAAAATAAAAAAAAATATTTAGGGGTGGACTACCCCTAACATTTATGGGGATGAAAAATAGATGTTGGCCAATTCTCATAGATACCGGATAAGCACAAAAAATTTCATCAAAATCGGTCAAGCCGTTTCGGAGGAGTATGGCAACGAAAACTGTGACACGAGAATTTTATATATTAGATTAAAGTTAGAAAACGCATCCTAGCAGATAGCTGGAATATTTTAGCAAAGAAATAGTTCTTTAGCAGTAAGACAATAATTTATTATATCATAGTCAGCTATTCTGGGATTCATTTGCCTACTTCTGTAATTTTTCTTTTCTAGAAAGACAATATATACTGCTTTTATAATACATTTTTTGATCACTTTACAATCGTTCTAGCATAATTTGTGCTTAGTAGTCTGAAATGCTACTAGACCTGTATTGGAGGCAAATCAAATGACCAACATCTTGAACTACGATTCTCATTGAAGTAGCGACTTCATAGACAAAAAAAAGTATCTAAATAAACTAACTCTTCAAAAACACAACATAAGAGTGCCTTCGTGTCAATTTACTGAACTCTAAAACGTAAAAATATTCCTCAAACTCTCGTCCGCAGATGTGGCAAAAAAACACTACCACCGGCGAGATCAAATCGAAACCTTTTTTCTGACGTGTGCCAGACACATCGCGACTATCATGGCCTGCAAAATTGAGCTGACATCAAAAAAAGTACGGGCAGCACCGCACGCTCAATATTTTTACCCATCGCGTCCGGCTTTTTGCAGAATATTGGAGGTTCGAAAATGACACGTGGTTTTATTAAAATGAGGTAGTTTTTTGCAAATGACCTTTTTGCCTTCAAATGGGTCTCGTGTTCACTCCAGTTGTTAAATGGACTACTACTCGTTGTCCTAGTACTAGTAGATAGGTAATGATATTATATTATAGAGGTAATATACTCTGGAATAATATTATTGCACTTGGGTAGCTCAGGCATATAGAGACTTGGTCCTTTGTTACGTTCATTATTAAGCCTGTATAATTTCCTTATAAGACAAAAGCCACTTTTCTTTTGCTTTCCTTATTTTACACTTTAAAATTATAGAACAGAGTAGAAAAAAATAGAAAACTCTTTATTGTAACTCCATAACAAAAAAAAACTTAAAACTACAACACAATTTCGTAACTTTAGTGTAACTTTTGGCGGTCTCATCACTAAAACCGATAGCAATTATACATTTTTTTATGTTTCAGGTGAAACCGCGAGGTTTAACTAGTGCCCCAATTCAGCAAAATACAAAGTAACAATATACTCCTCAAAACCCTGCGAAAATAATAGCTTCACTTCACAATGACTGATCATTTGGCTTCACCGCTCCGAATGAAATTTTCATTTAGAAAAACAAGAGAAATATAACATGCGAGATAAGCCGTGGGAATTTAATCGCTGGCAATGTTGTGAATTCGTGTATGAACTGGTGTAGAAGAGCTTAGCAATTTGCGGTGTGTTTTCATTCTGTTATATCAGCTGGAATTGGTCACGGCCATTTGTTTTTGATGGTTTTATATATGGGCCACATTTGAAGCGTGCACCTTTTATTGTTTACGTTCATCAAATAACGCTCTTGACGCTTAAATTTTTATGTTTTGTTTAAACACACTTTATAAGAGAACGATGACGTGACAAACGAAGATGTCTACATTTGTATTGATGTACTATTCACTTTTTTTTTCATAAATACCTAAAAATCATATTTTTATGAACACTTTATGAAAATAGACGACAAAAGTCCTAAACTAACCAACCCTTTGTCCCAACGTCTTTGATCGTTTTAAGTTGTTGAACTAAATAAATTTGCTTTAAGCTTTTTAAAAATCTCAGCAGTAATTTTCCTCTAAATCCGGTTCATTTTGTTTAAACTGTTTTAACTAAAGTGGAAGTTATTCTGTATAAACAGAGAAAACTCCATGAAATGTTCACAATGTCCAGTCCCGAGCAATTTCAACTCAAAAACTAACCACGGACCACAAAGCCAGTTCATTTCGCGGTAACAAACGCTAAGTAGAGCTTTCCCGACAACCCGGCGATCTTGTCGAACAAGCCCTGTATCCATGGAGACTAGTAAATACAGATACCGTGCTCTTAGAAGTGAATGTGAAGCCAAAAGAGTAAGTCACATAAAGCACATTATCTATATTATAAAAGGCGAATGTTTTTACATGTATTTGTGTTCTTTATTTCTTGAACGTGAAATAATAAAAAAGCTGCGCACATGAGTGACCTAAGATTTGACAGACTTAACAATAAGGTTAATCTGATTGGATAAACGTATTCTTAAGTATTAAATGCAAAACATTTGTTTTTGTAAAATACAGGTGCGGTTTGACTTCTCGAATCTTAATGAAATCATCATTTATTTTTAGAAGTAGTTCTAAAAATTTTGTAGCCGCGGTCTCTGAATTTGTATTGCCTATAATACTTTAATAGATATAGGACCTGAAAAATGGCGCCTTAATCCGCAATGTCTGAATTGAGACGCCACCCTAGATCTCGGAAACTACTAAATTAATATTTATGCAAATTTTGTATCATTTTGTAGTGTTCCTACAAAAACGTGAAGTGGCGACTCAATCCGCATGCACACAAATACAGGACGGGACGGGATCAAGTAACATAACACGAATAAATTAATAAATAAATATAAATATTTCAGGACATTTCACACAGCGCCTATAGTGAGAAGTAGGACGTTGAGACGTGAACTGAACGTGATTATAGGTGTTGATAATAATGATCTGAAAAGCTTTTTCTGTACTGGTACTAACTGCAATGTCAATTATGTTTTATGGAGCTCGATATCTGCCATTATTACATCGTCTGCCCTCTACCCTGTTAACTCTTATCCGACGAACCGAGTAATAACTTCACGGATTTTTGAACAATAAATGGGAAATATTGATGGAACGTACTGCCTTTTATTTTCCGAGGCATGAAAACGCAATAAAAAAGATAAATAAAATGAAGGATGTTCGGTTTTATCTAGAATACTGACGTTGAAACAATTTGCTCTCACCTTCGTCATTTTAAGAGTGTGGGAGTTACATTACCTGTCTTCCAATGAATAAAAATATATTAACAATAACAAAAGGGTCAGCCATTTTGATCATCACAATTTCACCTTGCAACCAAATAATGTAGGTACCAGATGTTTGGCAAAATAACCTACATTTCAAAAGGATGTCGTTATTTTTTTTTCAATGTGACTTAACATTTACATTACTTTTTAGCAAACGTATCTACGAAATTTGGGCCATATTTACACACACATACATATTATATTTAACCCGCTCAAAAGTAACCTATGTGGTATTCCTACCCGAAACTATGCTGCCCGGAGCTTTAACATGGGACTCTTCAGAAGGCAATAGACAAGTGAATAGAGTCTTGAAAGGTAGGCAACGTAACAGCGGTACCCCTGGTATTGCAGGTATCCATAGGCGACGGTAGCCACGGTATCCGTCCAATTTAATAATTAACATTAATATGAAGAATTAATTAATTTATAAGGTTTTTTTCCTATTACTCGCAAGGTTCAAAAGCTTCAACGCATCATGTTGATGCGACCATTGAACTCGGGACTCGGGTTATGTAAATGTTTTAAAGGACGACAAGGCACAACTGCATCTAATAAACCAAAAATAAAGCTCTACACTGCAACCATAATTTCTACATAAAAACATCAAAAGCTAGTGCACGTTCACAGCTACGTACCTACAATGAAATGTTTTATGCATACTACTTGGTTGTTCACCTCGCACCAAGCTATTTTGATCTGCAAAGTTCAGTTCATTGGTAATGCAGTTTATGTTATCTTCAGACAGAGAAAATCTTCAGATTACTTAAAATGTAAATAAAATATCATAGTTAAATATATATTGACAAAAGGAAAGCGTGACTGATTGACCCATTAACACACAGTTTAAACCGATAAACTGATTTGGACGAAATTTAGCACGGACATAGGTTTTATGGTTACCTGAGGTTCTTGCTCGTTCTTCTCATAGAAGTGCTTTGCGAACGAATGGTAGTGTTAAAATAGAAAAAAATGTAAAATGGACTTGCGAAAGTGGCTAATGTAGCCTATTTATTGAATAAGTAAATTTTGAGTTTGACCTATACATCTCACTGTCCAGTACCCAGTATAGAAAGGATTATACAATCCTTTCTATAGCAATTTAGGTTATTTCGCTGCTAATATAGGTAATCGGGCAATTTTAATTCCCATATGCCCTATTGGTGGGGTTTTTAGTAAGGTCGATGGGGACATGTAATGTTCAATGAATTAAAATTCATTAAATTAAAATTTTATAATTGTCACTCCAAATAATAGTTCGTCTACAACACAATTCTCAAACATTGTAGTTGCGGGAAGCACTCGGAATAAATTAGACTCAAGTAACTTCCTTCAGGCTATCTTTGTCGCAAACACCTGGTGCAGCTAATTTTATTTGCCTCGAGGGAAGTAAGTAATTGTAATTCTTGGATGTTTTAACTACAAAGTAGTCAAGTCTTAATCATTTTAAACGTAAATTGTAAAAAGATAAATTCAAAGACAACTTTAATTTAATTTGTTTAATATATTAGCTGCGTCCAGTGGTTTTACACGTTTTCTATACCAAATATCAGCTCAATTGGCCACCCGTTTAGACGTGAAGATGTAACAAAAATACACATCCACTCACTCACAAAATTTTGCATTTATAATATTAGTGTGACTATATTCCATTTCATCACATACCAAATGATGGAAAATGCAGATACGATCGAAGATGTATCACATAAAAGACCTAGTACGATACACTCGTGCCTTGAAGATTTCCCAGTTGTATCGCTCGGGCAACACGGATGACTGCAATAATAGCAATGCAATTTTCAAAAATCCTAAGCAATACAATTTTTTAAATATTACACAAAATAGTTGAATTCTACTCATTCAGTCAGTACTTATAATCATTTTAATAATAGTTATTGCAATTAAAAATTGATCCGGCTTTTGTTTTTTAGTGATATTCAATACTAGATTTACCTTTTGTTACTTTAGATGTTATTCTAAGAAGGAAACCTTAAAAGCAAAGAGAATAAATAAACAAACAAAAATGTAAATTGAACCTCTTTAATATTCAATTTCTCTGAAAAATTCTTAGAATTCTAAAGAAACAATTCTTATTATATATAGTAAGAAATAGGTACTTGCTCGTTTTCTTAGAGCGAAAAGAAGAAATAAATGTCTACTTACAACATTAGAGTGGACTAATAGTTGAAACAAATAGGCACTTGAAGAAGAAACGTTAAGAATCTTCCATTATATTACTCAGGCAAATACATTTCATGGAGTAACCCGAGAAAATGAATTTTATGTTACCGTACAAAAACACAAAGAATAAAATGGACAAAATATTGAGTTATATTTTTGCTCTTAGAAAAACTGAACTTTCAAAATCATTGGGCAATAAAAAAATCTACTTTTAATTAGATATTTACACCTTTTCTCAGAAAGCCTTTTGACGGATCCTCTGCACTTCTCATCGAGGAACTTTCAGCTATAGTTGGCCGGTAGTTACTTCATATTTCTTTGGCGCAGAACGTCCTACAAAGCCTTTATCTTGGCGCAGTCTTAATTTTTAAAACCCAATCGTTGTGCGTTCAAAGTCAAAAGAAAACGAATATCAATCTTAATGTTTAGGGTTATTACAGATAACAATAAATTAAATGCAAAAACAACAAACTTTGCGGCCGCGCCATTACCGCCAAAATAAATACGGCACCAACCAACACTTCACTGATGCTAACCTTTTTAGGACAGACCGAATTTAAATCGACTAAATTAAGGTCACCCCAAAAGGTCCATTAACGGTCAACATTTGGAAAGGGTAAATATTTATTTTACTCTTTCTGCGGCTTGAACTTTACTATTTGAGTGTTTAGAACACAGAAGATTCTAATAAAAGCAAATGCCGCGCCTTCTGTAAACAAAACTGAAGCCATGTAAAGTTTACATAAAATAGTACGATAATAGTTCGCTTTCCCACTCACTGCGTGTTGTACAAATTGTGGATTTCAAATGGACCGCCATTGTACGCTAAATAGTTTTTGCTATTATTGTGTATAACAAGGTCTAAGATGTAGCTATACGCATAGCCCGATTAAATTGGAGATGAGCAAGACAATTAACAAGACGAAATGAAAACAGCTGGGCGAAACTACGACAGTTTGGTACCCTAGGTAAGTTCAAATATCTTAAGGTAGACCACTAGCCCGATGGTCAGAAGATTTTGTCATATTTTATGTGGGCCGGTAAATGTAACCTGATCATGACGAGGCCTATACCGGCAGTTGATGGATACAGGCTGAGTAGATAGTAGATATTATATACAACAATTAACTACTGCTGTTTCTAACGACTACCTATTTAGTTTACATAAACTATTTTTGCTGCACATCAAAATTACGATTGGCTAACGTCATGCCATTTATTTAAGCCTTTCTACTTATTTCAGACGATGCGAGTAATACCTCTGGGAAACTTAATTGACTGTTCCAAAATTAAGTTCAGAAGCATGAATGAACGTGGCTGTAGTTTTCTTTTGCAGGTTTGAATGGGCGGCAGAGTCTTAAAATAGAATAATATTACTCTGTAACAACTGAAGTGCAAAATAGCTCTATTGTTGTATTTCGCGTTATCTACTATTCCAATCGTGTGCAGTTTGAAAGAAGCCGGTGAAATCATTTGCTGTGCTTTAAAACGAGGTCGATCGATATCGGGATCAAATTAATTCTAGAGAAGCGGCCGACCTGTAGTGTCGCTATGGGATTCCATCAAAAATTAATTACCTCGAAAGTGTGATGAACTGTTTTAATATCCCTCTTAGGTTTTGCGTTGAATTTTTGATTACTTGTATACCCCACGGTTTCATTTGGTGAATATATTGTTTCAATGCCTTAGTTTATTTCATAACTGAAATTCTAATTATGAAGTTATCTAAGAAGACAACTTACATACCAATATCCAAATTTTACATAAGAATACAAGAACGTTTATTTCTGATAAAAACATAGATTTCTCTAAACCGAGCTCAAAAAATATCGATTTGTTTTGAGATAATATGTGTGTCAAAATTATTGATCTCTAATCCAGTATTGTCCTGAATGATAACAACAAGCGCTGGTCTTACCTACATTAAAATAAAAAATAATTTAGTGGTAAATTCTCTGCCGTGGTCAGAATATAAAGTAGGTATAGCTGCAATTTTATACCGGAACAAAATATGCGGTTAGGGAGCTCATTGCGGACACCACATTTCATCTGCAGGTGACTTTACTGGCCATCCACTGAAGGGCCATTCGGTCTCCTGAAATAACTGTCGCATAACGTTGATATAGAATCCCGCAGGAACAGGTGACTGGAATTATACTGTGACGCCGCATGATTTAAGCATTTCAAAGCCTTGGATTTAATCCCTGTCTATTTTGGTAGTGCATTGTTCTAGGCACAAGTTACGTAAGGTTCTGGTGTATTGTTATCACAAAGATATTCTGTGGAGCTGAACTTCTGACAAAATTATTATTGCTGGAAGTAAAGGTTGGTAGTTGTTTAAAGATGAGTTTAAAATTGAGAGTTGTTACACATTTAATTAGGCGACTTGAAGAATATGTTTTGAAAACATAAACATAGACATTTTTTGGAGGTGAGCAAACACAAGCGCATTGCGCATGCTTTAGTGTGTAAAAATGAGCGCCTGAATGAAGACATTTCTTTTGAAAAAGTTTGTGGTTTATCGACCGAGCGAAGCGAGGTCTTAGAGTCGAGAGCCGCGAAAAGCCTGCGTTTCGACCAGTTTAGCGGTTGACCTCTGGCGCTTAGGTTTGATCGACATTTATCGACCGAGCGAAGCGAGGTCTTAGAGTCGAGAGCCGCGAAAAGCCTGCGTTTCGACCAGTTTAGCGGTTGACCTCTGGCGCTTAGGTTTGATCGACATTTACTCGAAAACGGTTATTCCAAATTAAATGAAACTTTACACACAAGTTAGATAGGTTAGTAGAATAAATTTAGTGAAAAAAATAGCGAAATAGACCTTAGGGTTGCACAGATATAGGTGACTTAAAGTCTTTACGATAGGTCTGACGATAATTTCAAAACTGGTGCTCTGATATTTTTTTTTCTAATATACACACGTTTTTTATAACCTACATAAATATATTATCAAAAGTATATGTTTGTATGTATGTTTGTTACGCGATAACTTGAAAACCGATGGTCCAATCTTTATGAAACTTTGCAAATGCGTAGTTTAATTCAATAGAATTTTTAAGTTCGAACATCAGCCAAATCGGTTGAAGGGTTCTAGAGTTATAGAAAATGCTTAATTACAACGTTACCAAAGTTCCAATCTTAATGGAACTTTGCGATCAGATAGTATAAGCTAAAAGAATTCTCAAGATCGAAAATGAGCCAAATCGATCCTAGGGTTGTAGAGTTATAAAGATGACTAAATTATAATTTTTTGTACAATTTGTTAGGTACATTAAGTTTGAGAAAGATCCTACAGGCAAGAAAGAGCAGGCAAGTAAATCAAGCTAAAGAATTAATAGCGATAAAGTCCAATAATTCGAGAATTTCAAGCAATTTATCTTATTTTCAATAACATTATTTTTTAGTACATTGCGTCATACCAATAATTGCGTCAATTATAGTCCGACCGCCTAAAGTTTGCTATTGAGATAGGTGTCACATACATGTAGGTAAGTACACGTTTTGTGCTTTTTTTTAATCTTTTTATAAACCTCATTTCGCTCGATCAATAAAATATAATGTTATTTAATTTAAGTAAAATAAAAATAAAGTAAAATAGTTATTTAAAATAAAAACCTTATTAAAAGCGTTATTTTATGCCCATCGCTAATGGCAAGCAACAAAAGTTGGATTTAGTAGTATAGGCATAATTATAATATAATATTATTATGACGACATAACTACGTCACATTGCCTAAAATTTTGTATAAATTATCCCGAACACAATGTACCGGACTATAACTCACTGTCAAGTAAAATAATATTTTACAGTGGCCGTAGCATGCCAAACGAGATCCCGCTGAAATGTCATGCGTAGAACTGTCATGCCATACATTGTAGTTTTGTGAATGTATGGGATGACAGTTCTACTCTTGAAGTTTGGTCGGGATTCTGTGTGGCATGCTACGGCCACTGTGGCAAAACACGAAAGTGGAGACCATAAACAATAATAAGCAGGTAACAATGTCTGTGGAAGTGGTGATAGAATAAAAAAAACTCGCTGAATCGTTTTGTTATAAAATATAATTTAAATACATAATTTATATGAATACATACATACATATATCATCAACCGAGCAAAGCGAACTCTTAGAGTCGAGAGCCTCTGCTTTTTCGTTGGCAGTAAGGTTATTTGAGTAGTCTGTCTGCATAACTTTTTAAAACTTAAGAGTGCCGGCACATTCAACAATAAAGGTGCACGAGCACACCATAATGCATCGCGGGCCGCTGGTGGCTCTCTCCAAAAAAGTCAGCAAAATGTTGAGATCACTACTTACGCGCCCATCCAAATACGTACGCACATAATATTGCTTAAATTCGATGTTTACGTACTTTAAATAGAGCCATTTTTAAATGAATTAATTCAAATGTATAGCTTTCAGAAGTTTTCCCGAATTTAAAATATATGTACTTATAGTCTGCCAAATTTCATAAATATATGGTAACGGCAAGTTCCCTATGAATGTTGATTTATTCAGAGGGTCAAAAAAATGTAGGTACGTTTTTGAAGGAAAAACGGGTGTATTTTACAAGCTTTATATTACTTTCACCTGTCTGTTGTCTGTCTGTCTGTCTGTCTGTCTGTCTGTCTGTCTGTCTGTCTGTAATCAAATCTTGCGAGTTTAATTTGACCCACTTCCCGGTTTCCAATTGAGCTGAAAATTTGCATGCGTGTGTAAATCGGATGACAATGCAATATTTTTATGACATCGAGCTGATCTGATGATGGAGCTGGAAGGTGGCCATAGGAACTTTGTCATAAAACAACGCAACCCCATCGAGTTTGGGCTCATTTGATTTGTCTTGACTAGTACTTTATGATGCAAGATAATAATAATAAATAAAGCTTGTTTTTAAAAAGTATTTTTAAAATTTCACTTGTTTATTACAAGCTTTTATTTACTTTCACTTGTCTGTTGTCTGTCTGTCTGTCTGTCTGTAATCAAATCTTGCAAGTTAAATTTGACCCACTTCCCGGTGTCCGATTGAGCTGAAATTTTGCATGCATGCATAAATCGGATGACAATGCAATATTATTATGACATGGAGCTGATCTGATGATGGAGCGGGAAGGTAGGAATAGGAATTCCGTAATTAAACGACGTAACCCCATCGAGTTTGGGCTTATTTGATTCGTCTTGACGAGTACTTTATGGTAATAATAATAAAAGCTTGTTTTTAAAAAGTTTTTTTTTAATTTCACTTGTTTTCTACGTTAACTTAGAAGTTTAATTTTACGGGCACCAAGCAGCCATAGACCTGTGGCCTGTGTATTATGGTAAAAATATACAATTCTACGGGATGTAGAGTATAAATGGGTCTTGACAGACATACGGATGACCAAGTGATCCTATTACGGTTTCGTTTTTTCCTTCCGAGGAACGAAACTCTAAAAAGGATTATATTCTAAAAATCTCGGTACGTAGGTTTATTGAGTTTTAATTTCTCTGAATTTTTGTATTTTGAGTTTTAATATTAATGTTAAAGTTCTTGTATTAGGATATATTTAGTCGAGGCCTAAAGTCTAAGGTTTACCACGGAAATTGGGCTGCGAGGTCCCAGTTCGAGGCGAACTACTAGTTATACTCGTTCCAAAATGTACCAGTCAATGTGCGCTCTATTATTCAACGAATAATAGACTATTTTTACGTCAGATATATTTAGTTAGGCGGCAAGCACGTTTAGACCAATCAAACGCCTAAAGAGCTATACGTAGAAAATTACTCTATCACGCATAGAAAACTTTTAGTGCTCGACGCCGCAGTGCGCAGTAGTTTCACATCAGACACTTAACACGGGTTGGTCACAAATCCTGCACGATTTATGGCGTAATTATGTGGAATCCATTTTGTCAACTGTAAGGTTCCTTCGCTAGTGGAGATCCTGTACAATCCATTCCAAGTTCGTTCACAGCGGTAAGAGTCTGAAGGGGCACAAGTGCACGATTCTATAGAACACTTGGTGCCCATTTTCTAAATTACTTTCTCTCAATTTGTATCCAGCTCGTACCTTTCATTAAATGAAATGAAAATATTTTTCTTTCTTTTAAATTACACCCAAAATACGATACAATGTTGCGTCTCGGGTAATTCCCTTGAGTGGGTACGATTTGGGGACATTTTTCTTAAATGAAACGCGCCCATCTTGGAAAAACGTTTTTGTCTGAATAGTGATTGACTGAAATGGTTTTTAAAATGGTAAATAAATTACTTTTTTTATCGCGTTGGAGCTATGAACTTGCTTAGTCAACCCTTTTAATTTATATAATTAAAATTGATGTACTATGCAAAAAAATATTCTTATGGCGACGGTGAGTAAGTTATTTCTGATGATAATGAAGTAGATAATAGAGCAGCTACAACATAATATAAGCGAATTAGTTTTATCTAATATATAAAATTCTCGTGTCACAGTTTTCGTTGCCATACTCCTCCGAAACGGCTTGACCGATTTTGATGAAATTTTTTTTGCTAATCCGGTATCTATGAGAATCGGCCAACATCTATTTTTCATCTCCCTAAATGTTAAGGGTAGTCCACCCCTAAATTTAATTTTTTATTTTTTAGACAAAATTTTTAATTTCTATTTTTTTATGATACAACATACAAAAATACATACAATCCTCAATTTTCACCCTTCTACGATCAACCCTTATTTTTTAATAGCCATTTTAGTAATTTAATCATTTTTCCTCTCCGGTCGAAAACTGATCAATCGTAATTTAATTAGTTATCCCCGCCAGATGTCTACAGGTGTCACTTCTGACCCAGTAAACAGCACGGAGTAGGGATGAGAACGAAGCCGGTCTCCTTTCTTTCTCACTCCCTACCCTACACAGTTGTCGGCCATCATTATTGTTTATGCATCAAGTGTAGTAGTAACGTTGACAATTATTATTTTGTTATATCAGTGTAACTCTCATATTAACTTTTAATCATTCCTATTTTATCAATAATAATTAAATTATCAATTTTGAGTGTATTTTGCACGATTAGGGGCTGCGCAGACGACAGACTATCCATGACGCACTTTTTAGTCTGTGAAAATAGAACCTATGCAATTATATGCAGTAACGCACACGACGCGCAAAAAGTCCGGCGCACAAATAATATAATTGCATAGGTTCTATTTTCACAGACTAAAAGTGCGTCATGGAAAGTCTGTCGTCTGCGCAGCCCCTTAGTTAATCAAGTGATTTTATAACCTCAAAAGTACTCAACACGTGACACGAGCTTTCAATAACAACGGATTTTGTGTTGTAAGTATACTTTTTTTATTTATATCGTAAATGTTTATAAAAATGTAATTTTAAAATAATTTTATTAAAAAAATGTAATTGAACAATTAAGATTTTCATAGTTTCCAAAAAATCAATAATTATGAATCTTTATTTTGAAATGTCAATGGAAATATTGGTTGTATGAAAAAATTATAAGACAATGTTTTCATAAAATTTAATTTTTTACTTTTGTTTGAAAATTTTCTCAATAAAATAATGCTTATTTCACGCATATACCACATTCTTACATACATACAATATACACATTCTAAAATACATACATACTTCCAATAAGTAAGCTATTTTTTGTCTACACTAGAAATTACTAGGAAATTATTTATATGGCAAAACAACGTTTGCCGGGTAAGCTAGTTAATAAATAAAAACATGAATTGCTCTTGTTCTAGTCCTTGTCATTCCTATGAAAATAAGTTTAAAAAAGGCTAAACATTTTCATAAATATCTCAGAATTCAAAATATTTTCATCGCACAATCTCAGGTAGGAAAAAATATGGGAGTGGAAAGGGGAACGGCACAAACGATAATGAAGGTAATATTAAATGACACGGAAAACGAGATTATAAATCGAATTCCAGGGTAATAAAATAACTTAACTCAGTTATTTGATTGGTCTTTCATCGGATCTCTTTTTAATGGTGAGATGGGTTTAGAAGAATGATCCTAATGTTCTCCAATCTGTAATTTTGGAGCACAAAATACTCTTTGGCTTTTTTCCTTTTAAGGAATAAAATTGGATCTTTGGTATTGTACGTTTCGATACAAATTTTACTGAATAGGCTTAGAAGATAGGTACAAGTGTAAAGGTATAATAGTAATGGCTAGGTTACCCATTAGGTAATGAAATAAAATTAGTGTCCTGGGTTGAGCCTAGCTTCGACCATATATTCATGAGTTTAGACGTTTATTTACATAGTTAATTATTGTCCTGTTAACAAAGCGGATTTTAAAAAATACCAATATAAAAAGTCTGTATTTTATCCGACTATAGAAAAGCAGTAACGGTTAACGATTGGTCAAAATCTTTTTTACCAAAAGGTTGGTATAAATTTTATTGAAATCGATTGCAGTGTTTTAGGTTACAAAATAAAACGTACGTCTCGCCCTTGCCTAAAATAATGATATCCATATTTTGTAAAATTTAAAAGATATAATATAGGTAACTAGTGGACCCGCGCGCACTTCGTCGCGCTTCATAGAAAATTATCAGTGTTCTTCTACTATATTACGCATGTATTATGCATGTGAACCTTACTCTTGAAACACTCTATCTATTAATGAAAATCGCATGAAAATCTGTTGCTGTTGTAGTTTTAAAGATATAAGCATACATAAAGACAGACAGACGCGGGAAGCAACTTTATTTCATATTAAGCAGTAGTGATATGTATATTATATAATATTTTAATTAACAAAACATTGCCCGTAGAGTTCATTAAAAACGACGTAAACAGAAGGTCAATACATAATACCTTCGTTAACGAAACAGGTGCCCGAACTAATTAAATCTATTCTTGTCTGTTATTCAAATATCCAGTTTACAAATTAATTTATTTCTAGTGAACCAAAATCAAAGGGCTCGTCCGTTTCAGAGGTCCAAGGCCCGCCCCGAATTGGGATAGTTGAAAACCCTTCAAATGCGCATAGTTTGGGTGAACTGGTCTAAACTGTTAGAAATTGTAGTACTAACTATTCGGATCTGAGTGGGAATCCGCTTAAAGTTTCCAAGGTATTCTTGGAACAAGGCTATTATGGAAGGTAAGTTACTGGAAAGTATATACAGGGTGGCTGGTTCATTTCAATGGAAAGGGTTTCCTTATTCCACTTTAATAATAGGAGTCAACCTTCTCAATATCACTAGTAGACCTCTATGGATGACGGTAACCGCTCACCATAAGGTTAGCGTCTGCTTCAGTGTCTGTCGCTATATTATAAAAAAATTAAATATTGTTTATAAAAAAATAAAGCCAACTTTTATTATTTATTTTTAGAGATAATCCTCAAAAGCGCGTTGTTTATCTCTCTTCAAGAAAACAAAATCTGCGAAAGTTTTAAGATTTAGGAAAACCTAAAAAAATAAGCATATTCAAGCAGTCACCCTGTATGCTATATAGTACTTGTTCAAAATTTGTAACATCTGCCAACATACATAATATACGTCGAGAACACCTGCACTTTGCGAGAAGTTCTGACTTAGTTCGACACTAGCCAACGTACGTATCTACATGAATATTTCCTGAGTCAATTAATGCACCTACTCGTATTCAGGTTGGTCACTACCATATAAGATATAAAGAAACAGGATAGTTACTTTCTTTCCGGTCTCTATCATCAACTTTGTTGACGAAACTTTGAACAAAAAAGCCAATGAAAATTTTTACTTGTCCTTCAGCGAGCTAATTTACGAGTATTCTCTTAGAGTGAGTGCCCTTTGCTCTCTTTTTTAAATGCATCCTTGAGCGCCAGTGTCACAATATGACTCAATATTTAAAAATAGGTTATTAATAAGAATAGAATAGAAACAACTAGAATAACATATCGTTAAGCACAATCTGAGCAACTTTTTGAGGCAGTTTTAAAATAAAGAGTTGCACATAATACCATAATATAAAACTGTAGGTACGTTTGTATTTTATAATTGTACAATTTAGAATATAGCACTATAAAGTTATAGAATATTAGTGTGGATACATTTGTTCATAGAAATAAAGTTCAACAGAGTTCATCAAAATACTCGTAATTGCAACGCTGGAAGCAATTAATTATTATGCTCTAGACTTCGAGTAGGTTCCTATCTACATCATTAAAAGTCGTGTCATTAAAAGTAGTATCTGCAGTACAAAATATTTATTATTAACTATGGAATGTCTAAAATTTCATCATCATAATAATAATGATATTATGCTTGCGCGCATCAGAAGTTGCCTTCTAAAATATAGGCTATTTTCATACAATTTTCTTCTCACGAAATTTGTATCTCGTTTGCTCTTCCACCAAGATATATAAACAGTTATGATGTCTTACAGACGGTCAGATGAGTGATTCTATTAGGGTTTTGCTTTTTCTTTAGAGGTAAAAAATAAAATAAAAAACAAGTAATTTCAGAAGCTTTCTAAACAAATAAAGTCAGAAACCTTCAAAACGTTTAATTATAAGACTTCATTGTCAGTTGTTGGTTACTTATTAGCCGTAGTCCGACGATGTAATTACCGCGGCCGCAATTATGAGTCGGCGCTATTTGTTGGTTCACGCTTTGACCTAATGCCGTCAAAATACTTTGCCTCGTTAGTGGGAAAATTGAGGTTCGTGGATCAACTCCGCTCTCTTTATTTAGTAGTGGACTTTGTCATAGTAATAGTTTTTTTTCTTAGATGATAAGCCCATGTTTTACCACAATCTCCATCTTGTGGAAACTGCTTAGAATCTAGAAGATCTAGAATGCCTAGAACTTTAATGTATTGACCGTAGACTTAAAAACATCGTAATTAAACTTCGCGTGAAACATTAATTAATTATACACAGTTTTAACGTTAGCACTTTTTGTTGTATTTTAACTTTGATAACCCGCAAATTAACTATTATTTTATAGCTTGATTTTACTAGGCTAGTCTTTAACGCCTAGTTCTCCCTGGATTCCTGGACTTCATATACTTCATATCCTGGACTTGACTTCTCAGGTGGTAGTCTTTTAAATTTAAAATATCAAAATAATTAGGTACAAAATAATGTCTAGGAAGTCTTGGAATTTTTATTAAAATATTAAAATACATTTAACGATGATAATATACATAATATGCAACTGGCAGAATTTAAAAAAATCTTAGTCATTCAGGTTGAACAGTTTAAGTCGTAAGGCAATGAGCACACAAGCGTACGTATTCGTCTAAAAAATACATAAATTCTGTCTAAAAAATATAAAAAACGTGTAAAATACAAAACATGCAAATTTTATTTTAAAATTACCATCATACAGTATACCCCTACAATCCCATGGCTACTTAATTATGCAAAAATACTTAACTTAATTCGTACTCATTAAAAGTTTTCCTTACGAACTAATTTACGTGTGAACGATGAAAAAGTTCGTGTTAAAATGAGTGACATGTTACATGCAACAATTATTTTGTTTATGGACCCAAGGGATGAAGTAACACGCGCTGTGGGTCAGTGAAGCCATTCACTGTCACATGCATTATGAATTATGTTTAGATATAAAAATGTTATTACCTACTGGTTTATTGTAACATTTTACGCCTCTAGTATTTTTTTTCTCACTTTTTTATCTAACTTATATTATAAACGTGAAAGTTTGTAAGAATGGATGTCTGGATGTGAAAATGTTTGTTAATCTTTCACGCCTAAACGGAAAGACCGATTGAGCTGAAATTTTCTACAGAGATAGCTTAGACTCTTTTTGACCTAGGAAAAATTCGTTACGCATCGTCACCCCACGCCGGGGGGTGCGGGGCGGTATGTTGGACTCCTCCACCTAAGATGGGCGCGGCGGGGAAACCCACTAAAAAACCTGGGGGTGTTTCTGCGGGACGCTATAATGTCGGGGCAGTGGATACGCTAAGGCACTCATTGGCGGCAATAGATAGCTTAGACCCTGGAACACATAGGCTACATAAATACTGCGGGTAAAAAGCCTGGGCGCAGCTAGTACATTATATAGGTTAGCCTTTGACCACGATCTCGCGTGATGTTATGCGACGATGCGGCCGTAGATGGCAGTAGACTTAACCTAGAATGCGGGATAAATACCTCTCTGGCTTCAGCGAACATCGTGGCGAAATACGGTCATAATGACAGTATGGTGACACGGGTTTGTCCAGTGGGTGGTAAATAGCCACGGACGAAACCACCAACAGTATAGCGAGTGGAAAAACCGCTTATGACTAATTAGGTATAGTCTTTGGTGCGGGGCCAAAGTTCCAAGTTGGTGATCCAGAATTGCATCTGCACCATATAACCTCTTGGCCACCACCGCCTGGGCTGGCATGATGCGAACCATGGTATAAAAATGTACCAGTTACCTAGGTGATTATTTGTAATTTTTTCTATGTATATTTATCAACACATCAAAATCGCTACAGAAATAGTTCATGCCGCGAGCAACCCACAAAATGCAGCAAAAGTTTAATTCCGAAATAGGATTTAGAAACTGAAGGCGAGTTTGCAACAACCTCGCATGCTCGTGAGCACAAATTAAGCTACATTCCATTTTTGTTTTGCAGTGCAAGGGTGAATCACAGTTTACATATTAGTATCAGATCGGCCACCATAGGATTTTACAGCCAAACGCCGTTTTTACAAATAAAAAAAACTTTTATTTTTCCAAAATATACTTTCTTTACTAGGTTTGGGTTCTTCTTTTAAATTACAATAATCTGTGTTCGAAGAACCTCCAACAAATGTAGTGCCAAGTAGAATAGAATAACTTTATTTGCATCAAACATGGTATTAACAATAGGTAATGTGCAGGCATTACTGTGTTCCGAACTGAAGGGCAATATTATCAGCAAAGTTACTGAACATTATGAAATTCTACTAACTAATCTCTGGGTGACGCTGCCACTAACGAACGGCCTAGCACCCAAGCCGTCGAGTGTCGACCCTATTATAAGCGGCTTGCTCGCTTTGTGTGGACCCGCCTATTCAGATTATTTTAAAAGTTATATTTCCTGATTTATTTGTTATGATATGGTGATATATACGACAAGCTCATGCTGACGGCTTTCTATCTTAGTGGATGTCGTCGTCCCCATCTATAATTAATTAATTCAAATTTTAAACTAATCCGTTCAACGATTTGAGCTGTGCGTTGATGGATCGGTAACTCAGTCAATTAGTCGGTCTTTCTTTTTATATCTATATTTAAATTATTCTAAGATAATGTGTTATAATTATAGTATATTAATATAGGTAGTCTATCGAAATACCAATGTGTAGCAAAATTTCAATTTTTTTTTACAAGTTATGTGTTTAATTAAAGCAAAAACGTCAGTAGATCCATTTCATAACCTATCACAGCCAATCCTCTACCTTATTTATTCCGTGGGCGAACGGTGTACTGCAGGCTGCTAAAGTTAGTTTACGAGTTGCCTTACAAAGGAGCAACTTTGCACCTATGCCAATTGCTATCTGGTGTAGTTGCGCTGCCCGTAATCGATTACCGTACAAGTTTAGGACTACTGTATATTTCACTGCTGTACATTTTACTTAGGTGTACAATATAAAATGGAAAAAATAACTACACTACTATAGTAACATAACTACCAATTACTATAATATATTTAACTGATTTATTTGTTGATGAAATTTATTTATTTATTTTATTGGGTTCATCAACAGTTAATCACATTTAATCTTACACTATACTTTAAGAAACTAGTTTAATCTATCTTAATGCATAACCTATAATAAGCGGACACAACATGCAATGTGTTTATATTGGTGATTTTTTAAAATAAACAGTACCTATTGAAGTTTACATTTTGTGTGATGTTGAACACAGCATGCGTTGTGTTTTACATTGAAAGAAAAATTATATATTTATGTACCTAAATAGCTGTACTAATAATTGATTTGTTACTATCCGAAAGAAAATTCAAATTAATTTTAGAAATGAGGACTTAAGGATAATAATATTATGTGAGAATCATAATATTGTTCTGTGATAGGAAATAAACTTCTATTGTACCACAAAGAACAATAAGGACACCCCTACATTAGGCGACAACGACTGCCAATTATTTTACGAAGCGACGGTCACAAGTTCCAGAGTCACTGTCGCCCAATGTGGGACGGACGTAAATACTCTTAAAATTTAGTTATTAATTTTAATGGTCTTAGATATTTTAAATTATAACAATAAGAAGTGTATTACGACCTCGACCCTGGGTCCCCACCCCACAACCCAGGGTCGACTAGACCTAGCTTCGACCATTATATCCGTGAGATTTAGTCGTTTGTTTACATAGTAATATGGATAACACTCACGTAAGTTTTCAAAAACGCAATAAGAAGGGTCTTTAAAAACGGACAGATAGAGGAGGACCAACGAGTGATCTTATAAGGGTTTCGATTTTTCCTTTCAGAGGTTCGAAAGCCTAAATAGAACAAAACTTGAGAAATGTTTGCTATGCTATAGATGCTATAGTTACGTTTGAGGTGCTATCCTTGATTACACAGGATTACTAAACAGCTGTACCTACCTATAATATTACCAACCAGCATACTCAACGTAACTACAGTTGAACAGGATTACAAATTCACACACATTTGCACGATGTAATCGCTCCCAGGTCAGCCAACTAGCGCCTGCTAACTCACCTAATGCTCGGTTGATCCCCGCAGCATTGAGCGCACACTGCCCACTGATTGCCAATTTATGGACCCCGACCTTTATCTACGATCAGGATTCGAAGAGACAAATGAGGACGTTTCGTTATCTCTGTTGGGTGGTCGATACTACAGCACTATCTTTTACGAGTCGACTGGCGACTGTTGTAACAATAGAGATACTAGAATAGAATAGAAAAGAAAATATTTATTTTAGATAGATGGATCTCAATGGTATCCTATCTGCTAAAGTTCATATTATTTGACCTATTTTGGACTTAGACATTATTATTTGTTTAATTCAACTTTCACGCATAAAATTTGTTATTTAATAACTGCATTTCAAAAATATATCAAGCCTGCAACCCTACAATATAAGCTAAAGACAACCTCATACATTATTGAAAGAAGATATCAGCAACCTACAGTTTAACGTGCCTATCGAAACTCGGTAGACTGCAGAAACGTAACAATCGAAATTGACGGTATATTACGCAGAATTATATCGTAATGCTACGACTCTACTATTTCTGCACAGCTTCTTAAAGCCCATTCATTTTGTCTCAATTACTGAAGCCTCACAAGTGTGACGAGTACGCCTGTTCTATTACACAGATCCAATAAGCATTCGTATTCATACCGGATTACTGGAAGAATTAGGCTGAAGGATGGCTCGACATGACGTAATAAATATTGTATGAGGGGAAATTGATCACATTTTGTGTCGCGTGTGTCAGAGCTTCATTTCGCTACTTACGAGGAGAATACCTACTGGAGATATATTTCCAGTAGGTATTATATTATGATACATGTTTTATTCTTACATGTAATTCAGATTTTATGAGGCGCTGTATGTTATTGTAGTCTAAATATATTATAGTATTTTACTATTTTTTTTCATCTTGTTTTTATACCAGTCCTTGAGAATTTTGAGCGTTTTCTAAGGTTAATTTTGAATGTATGGTGCCTTCATAACTAGAATAATAATATTGACTACATACCTATGTATTTTCTCTGTTTATGTATTATGTGCGCAGCAGTTTTACCTGCTGAAAAGTAATTTAACTATATTGTTTTTATGGTCTCAAGAATCTACATACCAAATTTTAGCATAATCAGTTCAGATTTTAGGCGTGAAGGGGTAACAAACATACATCCATACTTTCGCAAGAATATTTATTAGTATGATGAACGTAGTTCTCATATAAAGTGCAAGTGTTTAAGCACTCATAATAACGCCTATCACAGCCTATCTTTTCCTCAAGAAGTAATACTACCTATATATTTTACGAGTACCTATTTATAACTTCCTCGTGTATGTTATCATAGGAAGCAATACCATAACCTACAGAGCCCGCAAACAACGTTTATGAGTGCTGAGTAGCACACCCGTAAATCCAACTTATCCTGGAGATAAAATAGTGGCAGTAAATTGGTTAATCTGTTAGAGCTGTGACCCATATTCATTATTTAGTTGTCTCGATGTCATGCTCTATGTTCCACGTTGCCTCTCCGTCGCCCTTGATATATGTACCTATGTACATATACATATAGTTAGGGATGTGTTTGAGATCTGAATAGGTATGCGGTATGACCACGTTGTTAATTTAGGAGTTATTGTACAGAAGTTATTGTTCGTTTAGTCGTATCAATGTGTATAGCAGAATTTCAATATAACAAGAAGATATGAGGGTTTATGGTGGGTTGGTGGTATTAAGAGTACAATATGTTTGTTTTAAACGGCACCAATAATGGTTTAAGATACTGTGCTTGGGCTTGCAGTTAGGGGATGTTTTTATCCTCTCTTCTAGGTTTAGTCTTTACCATATACGGCCACATTGTCGCTTAACATCACGCGAGATCGTGGTGAAAGGCTGTAAACGTCGTGTCGTCGTCGTGTCGTCGTGTCGTCGTGGTGTCGTCGTGTCGTCGTGGTGAAAAGGTGTAATGAACTTTAAAAGTTGCCTGGAATCAGTAAAATTACTTTTTTTAAACTTATGAATTTCAATGTATAGTTAATATGTATAAAACGCGTTAGTTTTTAAAATTGTGTACTTTTTTGAGCTTACACAATATTAAAATTTCCTGTCTCGAATTTGCGTACCGGTCTTAATCTTATTAAATATTTAGAAACCAACATAATACACTATTGTTTGAAGAGCATTCATTAGCGCGAATGAAATTAATGATGTAAAGCGGTTTGTTTAGAACATAGAAGCTCGCGGTCCAATTATGTTCCAAATGTTTGGAGAACATTCGAATTATGTTTGAGAACATAGCAATGTTCCGTATTCTCCGACGAAGGTAATTTTATATAGCATGAGTGTTTGAAGGTGTAGGTTTAGTCGAGCTTCATTAAATCCCTTCATTTCCTTTCCCTTAATATAATTAAGGGTACGTGTCATGCGTTACGTTTTAGTACTTTTGAATTTCAAAGTATAAAGTGTGTTATGAGTCGTATTATATTACTTTGTGAAAGGTAAATTTCCGTATTATCACTTTACTTATGCATAAAAAAATTAATGCTTTTAACAGCATCTCCGTTCATAGTAGAAATGTATACTACTACAATAATAATAAATACACCACCAATCTACAAGCCATATATGCTTCGTCTTCTGGGCCACGGATAAAATCTTCGACGTGCCCGCTGCCTCGACGTCATGGCACTCCCTCAAGTTTTTAGTTGGTTTCCCTGTATCTTGTGACGCCAGGGAGACGATGCGTAACTCTTTTTACCTGGAACAAAAACCGTGCCTTAGGTTCTTCCCCTCAAAACAAAATTTCTCAATCTCTTCGGAATCTTATGTGAGCATAGTAACCCCCGCTAAACCAAATAAAAACTACTTTTCCTTATTTTAACATTTTGTTCTCGGCATTGCGTTCAGTAGGTATTATTTTGCAAACACAATTCGGGAACAATAGAACTAATAGGCACTTGTTCCCAAATTACGAAACTTCCACAAAAATCTCATTGCTTCTTATTTTGTTTCATTGTTCAAGAAAAAGAACATATTTTTATGATAACACGTTTCATCCCGGCGGATGTATTAAACTAGGAAACACAAAGAAAACATGTCGATATTCGTATAAGAGTTGATAAAACTTGGCTGCTCCTAACAATTTTTATGTAAAAAGTTGGAGTATCAAAACAGTGAGGGTGGAAATAGTTTTTTATCTAGCCTTATCCGGCCTAAATACGGTTTCGGGGGGACGAAACTCAACAACCGGTCTCCGACATAAATTACCATAAATAACCCTAATTTTGCATACCTACTGGGCCGAGGGGTACTGTTCAGAGTTTTGGAACTACTGTAATATTTATCATAAGCATGATAACAGGCCAAGACCAATAGTTAGCGGGGCTTAACGCGCAACTTGAAGCTTATTTTAATTCGATAGAACTAATGTTTATTGCTTCTGCCACGTTATAACTTAAACCTTTGCAGGATTAAGGCTAGAGTTCACGACCGCTTTACACTGTTTACTGTAACACTTGATATATCTATGCACGTACAATATCGTGTATAGAATGTCGTGCATATTATAACTTCTTTTTATTTTATTTTCTATTGTACGTGTTGTGTTCAATAAAAAGTGTTTTATATTCTATTCTATCATAATTTAGGTAAATATGTATTAAGGTATACAGAGACTATGTTTTTTATTTACTTGAGTACGATACAATAAGAATTTAAGGATTAAATCCAAACATAGATAGACATCTATAAAACTGAATCTTTCCAAATAATGAAAAAAATTTAATTAAAATATATCCTTAAGCTCCTCTTACCAGTAAATCCCGCCCGGTAATTGCCTTCGAAAAAATAATGAGCCTGACACAGACTTCTACGCAAACCTTTCCCAAATCCAATTAAGCTGATAAAAGATAAAACACGAAGTTTCTAAATCGACTTTCGAAACATTATATCCCCTTAATTCTTTAATCAGTCAAGTGGGGCAAAAACTCATTTCACTCGATGTTCTTAAAAAGATAATTAGAAAAAGATTTTCGTGCTTTATTGTTTTCAGCGAAATAATCAACTTTGAAAAGGTGTAGAGTGTAGATTTCTATTCGATCAATTAACTCTTCATAATTGAAAAGATTTTTGCCATATGTGAACCAATAAAAAAAATTAACTAGATGGCCCCAGTGGTTTTACCAACTGAAAAGTAGCTTAAAAAGAATTTTGTGAATTGTTATTGTTTTTAGGAATACCTAAACAACTTTGACAAGGATAAAGCTTGTAACTTCTAAAATTATTTTGTTACGTCTGAACCAATTTTGTAAAATATTTATGAAATTGGTGTGCCCCGCGGTTTTACCTTTGCAAAAAAGCATAATTTTATGTGATATTAATATAATATGTTATCTATGCATTTCAAATATAAATAGAATAGAATAGAAAACTCTTTATTGTTCACACAAATACAATAATATAGCTTAAAACTAAGATTACACAGAAATAAGTGTTACAATTGGCGGTCTTATCGCTAATAGCGATCTCTTCCAGACAACCAAGCAGGGAAAGGAAATACATAAAATAGAGCGACGGTGGTTATAAAGATATATTAGGAGACATAAGTACATATTTTTAATCACAGCTAATGAAATATATATATAATACATAGGTACTATTAAAACCAATATTATAAATATTATAATACATACATAATATTATAAAATAATAAAAATATATACAATTATACTACATATATACAATGCGATATATAAATAATATATATAGATATTATAATGAAAGGAAGTGAGCTTTTACACGATTTTTGAAGGAAGCAAGTGAAGGTGCACGTCTTACCTCCACAGGGAGATTGTAGAATAAGTACTACATTAGTTACGGTAATTTTAGGTTATTCTTGTTATAAGGACATATTTGATAAACAAATCAAAAAGTTATATTTAATTACCTCATGTTTTATCAGACGCACACTAGCTTAAGCCATTTCTAAGAAAATTTATAGCGAAGTCATAAAAAAGCGTTTATGGCGTCATCTTGTAACGCGTGTTCCACTATAATAACTTCTAATAGATGTTATTATAAAGGTCAGCTCCCATTTGTTGGTAGGATAAGAAAGTAATAAAATGACTCATTTAATTACATCATTTAACACTAAGTATCATAAACGCTGATGTTGACAATAATCATTAACCCTTTAACCGCCACCGTCGGATATATCCGACAAGCCTGTTCTGTTACGTAACCGCCAGAGTCGTATATTTCCGACAAGTCGTATATTTCCGACTGCACTTTAAATCTACATTTTTTAAGTCATAACACTGTATTTTATAAAACTATACTCGTAATTAGATAAATAGGGAATAAAGTTATGATTTACAGTTGGTTTTATGCTTCTCTCCCAAATAGAATAAATATTAGACATCACTTTTATTGTAGGTATTTATAATTCAAAAAACTTGCCTGGCGCTAGGGGCACGACAAGTGATTTTAAGTCTGGCGGTTAAAGGGTTAAAAAAAAACGACTTCAATTCCGCTTTCAATAAAAGTAGGATAAAAATCAATATTTTTGAAAAAATCAAGCAAAAATCAAGATGTAATCAAGATGCCTTTTTCTGTAAATGTGGTCAGTTACCCTTTTTCGGAACATGCAATAATTATTGAAAGCGAGGTAAAAGTAAATTTTTGTTTCACTTGTATTCTGTAGAGGCTCGGACTCCAATATTTTTTCCAAATGGAATTCCTTTTCAATTCGTCATTATGTCAATAGTATCCGATGTCCAAATAAACGAATTAAATCGACTCGCAACAAAAGAGAACTCTCCCCATTAGGATAAAGTAAACCCTAGTAATTGAGTTTGAATTGCTTTAAAGATTTATATTCACTATGTTTGTATGCGAGCCTATATCGGGCTCAGATTATTATAATGCTGGCAAATACTGCACACCGAACACAAATTTGAAGCCAAGCTTAATTAGTCACAGTCATAATGACAAGTTCCGGCATGATGTTCAGTGAAGCCAGAAAATGCTTTATTTATTTATTTGGTTCACTAACAGTTATTACATTTAATCTTACTCTAACTTAAATCTCTAATTTTAATCTTACTCTGTCTTAAAGTAGAGACTTTAAGGAACCAATATCATCTAACGTAATACATAACCTATTATTATAGGCCCGCTTTATCGCGCCTTCTAGGTTAAGTCTGCTATAATCTACGGGCGCATCGTCACATAACATCTCGCGAGATCGTAGTCAAAGTCTAACCTATAAAGAATAAAAATGCTTGTGTTATGGTAGTTACATACCGGATATTCCTAATTGTAATTATTTAAAGCATAGATGTGTATCTCTATGTTTGTGTATTTATTACCACTTTAAATCTAAACAATGTAAAATTTGGTATCTTTGACCCTGGATAACAACTAACAACACATGAGCTTCTTCCCATAGACTGGTATTAAAGTGTTACAAGGAATTATGACAATACTAGCTGTGTCCAGCGGTTTTACCAGTTGTTCTATAGCCTATGTGTTATTCCAGGGTCTAAGCTATCTCTATATCAAATTTCAGCTCAATCGGTCCACCCGTTTAGACGTGAAAGAGTAACAAACATATATCCAGACATCCATACATTCTAACAATCTTTCTCGTATATTAGTAAGATTCTTGTGTACTTAGTAGACTGCGTCAGGTTTCAGGGTTCCTCACCTAAAAGCTAAAAATGGGATTCTATAACTTCGCTGTCCGTCTGTCCGTCCGTCTGTCTGTCTTCTGTTACCAGGCTGCATCTTATGAACATGGCAGTCTATATTTTTCGGAACGCGTCTGTCTTTATTTCTTTAGTCTGTGGCAAGCCTATATCGGAGCATTAAACGTTTTTCGCTTTTTAATTGAATCTTAATTGAAAAGGGTTGGAAAATGCGACGAGCTATTTCCTTTTTGGTTTACTTTGCAACGAATACAGTTATTTTGCTTTGGGTGGCGCACTTTAAGTTAAAAATGCTGTTTATTTTTATAGGGATTAACAAGCGGTCATTATGATAGTATTCCGCCATGATGTTCAGTGAAGCCAGGGAGGGATTTAATCTCGCCTTCTAGGTTTTGTTTCGTGCCATCTACAGTTGCATCGTGTTATATCAGGCGAGATCGTTATCAAAAGCTCTAACTATATAATGAATAAAAAAACTGAAAAATATTTTGTAACAATCGTCGAGTTCATGCTCTCTAAATTTTGCTCTAGCGGTTATACTCGTTAAAAAATAGCATTTATTGTATTTCAGGATAATATGATCATGCTAAATTTTATCAATATGTTCATCCATTTAGGCATGCAAGAGTCGTCTTCGAGGAAAAATAGCTCTATACTTAAATAGAAAATATCTCTTTTCAAAAATATATGACAAAAACATGTTTATTTTCATCAGATCGTTACGAAAAGCTTAGTAATAAAAAGCAAGAAAGCTGTAACTTTCGAGTTTCCCAAAAATCCGCCGATACTCTTTCATAAGTACTTTTGGATGTCTGCCAATTAAGCTCATGTTTTCCTCTCCCGAAATAACTTTGTTCATAATCGCCCTTATTTCTTGTACTCACGCTTTCGGTATTTATGATATTTTTACTGTTATTTCTCTGATTTTTGATGTGGTTGATCACAGATGGATTTGTAATTTCTAATTACCAACTACTACTTCTTACGAACTACTTATTTTTTACAATTATTTACTAATAATAATTTAAATTGGAGGAAGAGGAAGACGGAGGACCGAGTTAAGTGGCGTGCCGTGGGGAAGGCCTATGTCCACCAGTGGACGAACGTAGGCTGGTGATGGTGATGATTGATGATGATGATGAATAATTTAAATTAACCACAAATTAAATGTTTGTTAGAAAATGTCTACTATTTTTTGTTACCCGCGACGTTAAAATCACGATGACATTTGGCAATACACGCCGATCGCCACAAAGTCACTCAATCCGGAATGTTAACTTAGAAAAATACATTTCCCACGAAATTGGAGATATAATAAACTTATTATTTGATGCTTACACACAAAAAATATAAGGCTTTCAATGAACAGAAGAAATTCAGATCTTTGCTTACAAAGAAAATATAATAACTAAGTTTCTCAGAACTTATTAGAATTTATAAACATACAGATCCTAATAAAGTTAGACGTTTATTAAGAACCCGGGGCTGAGCAAACATAGGCTCTGAGATCGTTTGTTCTAGTACATTTAATATTAATTACCTATTCTATATTGACATAGTGCCCTTGAGAAAAACACATCACATCTAATATATAATGTCTGTCTTATATTATATAGTTATAATTTAAATAAGCTTATGTATACGAGTACATAAATGTAGTAGGTAGGTATGATAGGCAAGGATATTCAAATGTGTATTTGTAGTTTAAACGTTGAAATAGTTTACCTACAGAGTGACAATTTCTAATTCTTAATTTTGGCACATTTTGGCTAGAATGGAGAGTGTTGGCCAAAAACAGCCAACCGCAGTGTCCGTCGTCCAGCAGCCACATAGATGGACGATATGGTTAAAGTGGTGGGTCGCACATGGACCAGATTGGCACAGGACAGGGTTGAGTGGCATAACATGAAGGAGGCCTATATGCCCATCAGTGGGATGTAGAGGCTTCTTCATTCCTTGAAAGTATTGTTGTGCTACCACTTTTTCCCACATCATCGCTCCGTTAATATTGTGAAAACATTATTACTTTCCCATACATTTATCAGCTATGTTATGTTTGCTGTGTTATGTTTTTACAAAACACAAACACCTTAAAATTGAATTATACAAACATACCTACATTTAAATACAATATAGCTTACGCAAACCAATATTCGATCCATCACCCTTCCACTTCATAGTCCCTATTTATTGTCCCGCCGCACTATATCTACCTATAGATAGTTTATCTAAACATCCTGTATAACGAGCATATTGTAACCACACTACGTTAGTAATAGATGTTTGTTAAGTGTTTCCATGCCTCAATCTTCAGTTAATTGCCAGGCCTCCAAACAAACTCAACTCAATCTCGGGAAAAGAGCACTGGGTATTTTTTTATTACGAGTAGAAACCAATATTTTTTCTCATATATGTAAATCATTGTTGTTGTGATGTGGTAACTCGCTAAGCGTGGCTGAATTTTTAATCACTGCATTTCCAAACCAAATTATTTTTATTCATTGTGTTTTTGTTTTTTTTTTTCAATAAATAAACATCTTATCTATCGAACTCATCACCCTTCACCACATCACCGACCACATAACTTCTTCATAAAAACGTCTTTTACAGATCCAAAGCTGCCTGGGCATCTGACATTATATGTATAATAATAATAATAAATCCAATATAATAATCCTCCCCCGAGTGCTCCCGGGGGAGGATTCTGTTCCTCATCTCCGGCTTGCCTTCACTGGCTGGCCGGAGTGAACACTGACGAGGAACAGTCCCCCACCTCTGTGCTTGCCTTGATTGGCCGGTCAGAGCTATTCGCTCGGAGGGAGGATGTGAAGCATAAGTGGCGAGTTGGCCTACGTGTTTAAAGTCCAGGGACACCTCTCCCCCTCCAGCCATTTGCACCAACGTCGCCCTTCTCGTCGGCTATGTAATGCCGGCCTTTACGGGGCCCGTTTAGTGAGTAGCGAGTCATCACCTGACTATATATTTTCTAATGGGATGGAAGTGGCAGGTGCCGTATTCCTAGCAATAGCCTCATTAACCATCCATTTAGTATACACATCCATAGCCTAGTTCAAGTAGTTTCCATTAATGATTAGCAATAGTCCTGTCACTTGGCGGAGACTATCTTTGAACCCATTTTCTATAGATGGACTCACAGACAGACTCCAATAAGTGTCACCCATTACATTTATATTAAAAGCTCAAAAGGGCCTCTGCGCGTTGGACTTTTTTGTCTCCGTGTACGCCTATAAAAAGGCCCAGGCTTGGCCCGTGTTTAAAGCAACATTAATATTGTTTATTTATTTGACATAGCATGTACATAATCTTTATCGAATCCATAGGCTCCTAAACTAGTTAAACACTGTGTATCAGGAGCCAGTGGCTTCTCCCATTTTTGTTTCAGCATTTATGTCTATTGTAGGTATATTCTATTACTAATTACTATTCATTATGTTATATTTTAATGTAAAAACTATATAATTAGGTTTTAGGTAATAATGAGTAAAACAAAGCATGCATGACGTCTAAGTTGAGTTTATATTCATGTGTGTGTGTGTGTGTGTGTGTGTGTGTGTGTGTGTGTGTGTGTGTGTGTGTGTGTATGTGTGTGTTTGTCCTGATAATATGTATGTCGCAATCATCCGGTTGAATCCGCTATTTGACTGTATGACTGAATGACGACATTCAATTGAATGACTAGGTCGAACGTTGATTGCACAAGCATCACTCAACGTTCAACTATAGGATCCTTATAATAGGAAAGTTTAATTTTTTCGTTCTAAAGCGTCTGTTGAATGACACCTAGTCAATTCTTAGGTATCCGTCAAATTGGTCCAGGCCACTAACAACGGTTATCAGAATCACCCGTCACTCACCACCTATAACAACACAACACAAGCAATGCGATAGGAATCAGCCAGATTTATTATGTAGGCAAAGTTGTTCGCAATTTCTGCCGAATTTACATAAAGTAATACAGAATTTTGTGGAAGTTCTCAGATGTACGGTTTGGTTGTAAGTTATTTATTGCTGTTAAAATAATTCCGCGGAGCAAAGTTTTTGGTATCAACTTACAAAATTATGATACAAACGGGCACCTAGCATCTACTTAATGAATTATTTAAATGTGAAAGGACGTGATTGTACGCTATGCTATTTACATACTTTAACAGTTACGAAATTCAATTTTGTTTAAAACGAAATGGTGTGTAATATATTACGTTATATCTATAATTTATAATATAAATCTTTTAAAATTCTTGTATGACGTATATGTTCGTTACATTCTACGTATTAAACCCTTCTTGGATAGATAAATATATTAATGATAACCTCAGTCTTTCTACACCTTAGAACAACAAATTAATTATATTCTAAGATTCATCTGTATTAAACTTCGAGATAAAGGACTCAGTATATCAATTCCAATTATATTAAGAGCTTAATTCTCATTAAGTTTCGTAGATATTGATAAATCAGCTGTCGGTCTGTTGAAAAGCCAACAGCTATTTATCAGATCATAATCGCAGTCCTGGGGGAAATAACGCTTTTCATTTTTCTTTATAATAACCTGGCGTCGAGGGAAATAAGTCATGACTTACTTTCTAACAATAAATGGGTAACGGGGGATGGGAAGAGTAATTTTATTTTAGTTTTGAAATTTTAATTGTTATTGAAAAAAGATTTTGCACAATCTGGGCTAAAAGAATAAAAAATTCTACACCTCTTTTTTGAGAGTAATATAACTCTTTTTTTGTAAACAGTAATATAACTCCTTTCCATTTCTGATCTCCTTGTACGTGGAAAATAGTACACCAATATTATGTAGGAGTCATTTGTCCGTACCCGACAAATTGCTTTTTAAAGTTAGTGTTATTTGGAATTTAACTTTCTTTACAAATCTTTAAATAGTAAATCGAATAACAATAATCTAATAGAAAATTTCCCACTGACAGTCCCTCACAAATACCCACGACATCCCATCCGCAACTTACTTCATGTTCCGTTCTCACGTACAAATCTTGGATTGCAATGCCCCTTTACTCGTATCTCCAAACAGTATAATGAAATAACTAATAAAATCCATAATATTGACGTATTCCACAACAACTTTGCCTCATTTCGATTTATTGAGCACTATACACCCAAAAGTGATAACAACAATAATGATTCTTAAAAGCACATAATTTGAATTTTCTTTTTTTTTTAATATTGTATCTACTTATTTTATATATTATTATATATATTCCTATACACTTAAATAATATAGTTATATTAGTGTGCATCTGCACTGAGTGTCTTTTTTTTGAAGTATCAGTAAAAAATCTGAAATTTACAGGGGAGTTAGTAAAAATATAGTAAAAAATAATGCACAGGGTCTCGAATTTCTAAAACTTGAATTGAACGAGATATGACCAAAAGATTAGGACACTCAATCCTGATGCGCCGCTAAATACGAATATTTTCAAAAGTATTGACCCTAGGATTATAATTTTTAGTTCTGGAGTTAGTAAAAAATTTCTAAAAACTTTTGGGAAATTTTCAAATCAATAGAATGTGCCGTTACAGATTTATAACGGTTTAACTAGGACACTCAGTTCTTACGCCGTAAGGATTGAGTGTCCTGCTAAATATGGGTTTATTGGAATAAATACATAAAAATAACATTACCATCTTGTAGTCTGACCCTCAAAACAATTTCTAAAAGAGAAACTATGTCGAAAAAGCTTACCCTTTTAAAATAAATGAAAGATTTCATTTTTACGAAACGTCTGTACTGAGTGTCTTTTATTTTTGAAAAAAAAAGGGTCAAATAGTAGTTTTAGAAATTTGGCACTTGGTGCAAAAGTTTTTACTAATTGAATACTAAAACATGATATATAATTTGTTTTTCTAAATTGTATAATTTTAGAGTAAATCCACTTTTTGCGGTTTTCTGTGAGTGTCTTTTTTTTTTCGAGGTTGAGCAAAATTAATGAAATTCACAGGGGAGTTAGTAAAAAATTAGTAAAAACTTTTGTAGTAAGTGGCGAATTTCTAAAACTTAAATTGAATTTTTTATGAGCAAAATACTAGGACACTCAATCCTTACGTTTTAAAAAAGTGAAAAACCTCGATATCTCGGTAAGTATTAACTTTTTTTTCAGGATTTTTTTTTCTAGAGTTAGTAAAGAATTTTTAAAAACTTTGTAAAAAAAAATATACAGGCTAACACGTGGTGTTACTGAGTTATAGCGGTTTAATTAGTTTCACTGAGCGTAAGAACTGAGTGTCCTAGTTAAACGGCTCTACAGATAAAACTAAACCTCGTAGATAAAAACAACTTATATCCACGAGTTTTACTAATTTTTTACTAACTCTGGATATGAAATTCATTTTTGTAAGTTTTATATTTTTTGAGAAAAACCACATTTTCATGTTTTTCACTGAGTGTCCCATTTTTTTCAAAATATCAAAATGATTTTTTCAGGAGAGTTAGTAAAACATTAGTTACATCGTTTGCACTAGGTGTCGAATTTCTAAAACTAAAATTATTCTTTTTATGATCAAATAACTACAGTCCAGACGCTCGAAAAACATGAAAAACCTCGATATCTCGATAAATATTAACTTTTTTCCTAGGATTTTTTTTTCAGTAGTTAGTAAAAAATTAGTAAAATCTTTTGAACTAGGTGCCGAATTTCTAAAACTGAAATCAAATTTTTTATAATCAAAAAACTAGAACACTCAATCCTTACGTTTTAAAAAAGTGAAAAACCTCGATATCTCGGTAAGTATTAACTTTTTTTTCAGGATTTTTTTTCCAGTAGTTAGTAATGAATTTCTAAAAACTTTTACAAAAAAAACCAACAGGCTAACATGTGTTGTTACTGATTTATAGCGAATAATTAGTTTCACTGAGCGTAAGAACTGAGTGTCCTAGTTAAACGGTTCTACAGACAAAACTAAACCTCGTAGATAAAAACAACTTATATCCACGAGTTTTACTAATTTTTTACTAACTCTGGATATAAAATTCATTTTTGTAAGTTTTATATTTTTTGAGAAAAACCACATTTTCATGTTTTTCACTGAGTGTCCCATTTTTTTCAAAATATCAAAATGATTTTTTCAGGAGAGTTAGTAAAACATTAGTTACAACGTTTGCACTAGGTGTCGAATTTCTAAAACTAAAATTATTCTTTTTATGATCAAATAACTACAGTCCAGACGCTCGAAAAACATGAAAAACCTCGATATCTCGATAAATATCAACTTTTTTCTTAGGATTTTTTTTTCAGTAGTTCGTAACAAATTTCTAAAAACTTTTACAAAAAAAACCAACAGGCTAACATGTGTTGTTACTGATTTATAGCGGTTAATTAATTCTGTTTTACGGAGCGAGCTAAATGAATAAAGCCGTGAGTTGTTCTCACCATGAATAATTCTTATACCTAGGCACTATTATTCAACTGACCACTATTTAATTTGTTGGCAATACTTTCTCTCTGATAACATACACGTTCAAACACTTGGCTGCCTCCCGACTCCCGGTGCCCATCTTTTACGAGGCTGCTGACTTTGGGAAGATCAACTTTTGCACACAGAATTAACACACTCTCACACACGCACATACACACACACACACACTAACACACATAATACACCTAGGGAGCTGTTTAATTGAATAAGAAGGAGGGCGCCGGCAACTGAAACATAGTTTTATAAACTATCGAAATTTCCAACGTTCATGGCGTTTAAGATTAACGTGTATTTTAAGCGCAAATAAAGATTTATTATTTATATTAAGGGGTACGATTTTGCAAATTTACGCTAGGGCGTATTACAAGACGGATGTCGCAAAATTTAACAAAATTTATAAGAAACCAGTTGTTTAAGGATTTGAAATTTTAAAATTGGCGCCAAATGTATTTTTATTTATGTTATTGGCTTTTAAACACCATGAACGCCATGAACGTTGGAAATTTCGATAGTTTATAAAACTATGTTTCAGTTGCCGGCGCCCTCCTTCTTATTCAATTAAACAGCTCCCTAGGTGTATTATGTGTGTTAGTGTGTGTGTGTGTGTGTGTGTGTGTGTGTGTGTGTGTTATGTGCGTGTGTGAGAGTGTGTTAATTCTGTGTGCAAAAGTTGATCTTCCCAAAGTCAGCAGCCTCGTAAAAGTTGGGCACCGGGAGTCGGGAGGCAGCCAAGTGTTTGAACGTGTATGTTATCAGAGAGAAAGTATTGCCAACAAATTAAATAGTGGTCAGTTGAATAATAGTACCTAGGTATAAGAATTATTCATGGTGAGAACAACTCACGGCTTTATTCATTTAGCTCGCTCCGTAAAACAGAATTAATTAACCGCTATAAATCAGTAACAACACATGTTAGCCTGTTGGTTTTTTTGTAAAAGTTTTTAGAAATTCGTTACTAACTACTGAAAAAAAAATCCTAAGAAAAAAGTTGATATTTATCGAGATATCGAGGTTTTTCATGTTTTTCGAGCGTCTGGACTGTAGTTATTTGATCATAAAAAGAATAATTTTAGTTTTAGAAATTCGGGACCTAGTGCAAACGTTGTAACTAATGTTTTACTAACTCTCCTGAAAAAATCATTTTGATATTTTGAAAAAAATGGGACACTCAGTGAAAAACATGAAAATGTGGTTTTTCTCAAAAAATATAAAACTTACAAAAATGAATTTTATATCCAGAGTTAGTAAAAAATTAGTAAAACTCGTGGATATAAGTTGTTTTTATCTACGAGGTTTAGTTTTGTCTGTAGAGCCGTTTAACTAGGACACTCAGTTCTTACGCTCAGTGAAACTAATTATTCGCTATAAATCAGTAACAACACATGTTAGCCTGTTGGTTTTTTTGTAAAAGTTTTTAGAAATTCGTTACTAACTACTGAAAAAAAAATCCTAACAAAAAAGTTGATATTTATCGAGATATCGAGGTTTTTCATGTTTTTCGAGCGTCTGGACTGTAGTTATTTGATCATAAAAAGAATAATTTTAGTTTTAGAAATTCGACACCTAGTGCAAACGTTGTAACTAATGTTTTACTAACTCTCCTGAAAAAATCATTTTGATATTTTGAAAAAAATGGGACACTCAGTGAAAAACATGAAAATGTGGTTTTTCTCAAAAAATATAAAACTTACAAAAATGAATTTCATATCCAGAGTTAGTAAAAAATTAGTAAAACTCGTGGATATAAGTTGTTTTTATCTACGAGGTTTAGTTTTATCTGTAGAGCCGTTTAACTAGGACACTCAGTTCTTACGCTCAGTGAAACTAATTAAACCGCTATAACTCAGTAACACCACGTGTTAGCCTGTATATTTTTTTTTACAAAGTTTTTAAAAATTCTTTACTAACTCTAGAAAAAAAAATCCTGAAAAAAAAGTTAATACTTACCGAGATATCGAGGTTTTTCTACTTTTTTAAAACGTAAGGATTGAGTGTCCTAGTATTTTGCTCATAAAAAATTCAATTTAAGTTTTAGAAATTCGCCACTTACTACAAAAGTTTTTACTAATTTTTTACTAACTCCCCTGTGAATTTCATTAATTTTGCTCAACCTCGAAAAAAAAAAGACACTCACAGAAAACCGCAAAAAGTGGATTTACTCTAAAATTATACAATTTAGAAAAACAAATTATAAATCATGTTTTAGTATTCAATTAGTAAAAACTTTTGCACCAAGTGCCAAATTTCTAAAGCTACTATTTGACCCTTTTTTTTCAAAAATAAAAGACACTCAGTACAGACGTTTCGTAAAAATGAAATCTTTCATTTATTTTAAAAGGGTAAGCTTTTTCGACATAGTTTCTCTTTTAGAAATTGTTTTGAGGGTCAGACTACAAGATGGTAATGTTATTTTTATGTATTTATTCCAATAAACCCATATTTAGCAGGACACTCAATCCTTACGGCGTAAGAACTGAGTGTCCTAGTTAAACCGTTATAAATCTGTAACGGCACATTCTATTGATTTGAAAATTTCCCAAAAGTTTTTAGAAATTTTTTACTAACTCCAGAACTAAAAATTATAATCCTAGGGTCAATACTTTTGAAAATATTCGTATTTAGCGGCGCATCAGGATTGAGTGTCCTAATCTTTTGGTCATATCTCGTTCAATTCAAGTTTTAGAAATTCGAGACCCTGTGCATTATTTTTTACTATATTTTTACTAACTCCCCTGTAAATTTCAGATTTTTTACTGATACTTCAAAAAAAAGACACTCAGTGCAGATGCACACGTTATATTATAGTCTAAGTTTTTTCAGCAATTGTATTCATGAATAATAATAGTGTTTTTCTTTCTTATACATTGTATTGTCTAAACATTTTTACTATTGCATTTTTATTACAATTCCAATATTACATTTTTGTTATCTTAACGAGCTCTATGTTGAATGCTATGTACGCCTTAATTGTTATACGTATAAGAACTAGCCTATGTTTAAAAATTTAATCTAATTGTATAATATGTATAATGTGGCTGTACTTTATCAATAAATAAAAAAATAAAAATAAAAAATCATATGGTTTATTCAACAAAAGTATTCATACTTAATAGGTACTTTGAACCAAGTCAAAATTAAAATTCAAGCGTATTTTTGTTCAAAGTATCTGTCTCAAATTAATATTTCAACGTTCAACGAGAGGTACTTAAATTAAAAGTGAACGATTAAATTTTGTTTATTGTTTTACATAAAAACGAAACTTGAGATTAATTTGACTCAGAGATACAAATTCTCTTTGATAATACTTGTATTTTTATTGTTTTAATCAAACTGAAGAACTACGACTTTAATTAAATTTTAGTTTTATTTCTATCCAATATGTAAAAGAAAAATCTAAAAAAGAAAAATTGGACTTTAAAATAATAAAAAGGGTATTTTAAAAACTAAAGCAAAATAAAGCAAGTTATATATCTATAAATTCAAATCAAGCTATTATTTAGAACTTAATAAATAGATACAAACCAAGTAAGTCTGCTAAGATTCAGTACCTAATAAGGTAAATTGAAATAAATAGAGTTCTCAGACAATGCGTGGGTAGATGGAATAAGCATTAAGTTTAGCACCGAATAACCCGGCGAAAGAGATATATTCCCGCATTTGGTATAACAAGACTAGTTTAATTACAGCACTTGAATTTTTAATTATTTATAAAACAATATTTTCTATAAAATTCTTTCATTTTGTGTAAACATAATTAAAATTTAGGTACTGGTTGCTTTAGATTAGGTAACTTTTACAGTAATTTTGCGCAGCACAAAACTGAGTTTATCCCAATTTGCAGTTAAATTACAACACACTAAAAAAGAAATTACAGTTTAAATTGTAAGTTTTTTCCAAATTCATACTATAAATAAAAATATCAATAAAATATTAATTTATACTATCAATAAAAAACCATCTTTATATTATCTAAATATATGAAAGGAAAGAATGACTGATTGACTGACTGATCTATCAACGCATAGCCCAAACCACTGAAAGAATTCAGTTGAAATTTGGAATACAGATAGGTTTTATAACGTAGACCTTCGCTAAGGAAGGATTTTGTCTTGCAGACAAAGCCGCGAGCATAAGCTAAAAGACTTAAACGTTAATGTTAATGTATGTGTGTAGATAATATATGTAAAAGTTATTGAGTTTAACCAGTAGCGTTACTATTATTTACCTCTATTTTTAAATAATTATTCGTAGATTATAGAGATATAACAATATTGTACAGCGATATATCTCGAGTAGTAGAGTAATAGTTATGCATACCGTATCCGCAGTGCAGCGACGTCAGATGAATGCGACTCATGAACGCCGTCAGCGCAATGCCGATACCCTCGATATACATCTCGGATGAACTCTGATCTAATCTAATCCAATTGTACTAATCTAATATTGAATATGTCTGGTATTCGTGCTAGAACAGGCGTTGCAATTCAGGACGCATTTAAATTAAACTTATATTTATTTCATTAATAACCTGACGACCCGATTTCTAGTACAACATTTCAAATTAATTAAGTATTACTTTTGTCCTATAAAGTACACAATTAACTTCCAATTGTACTCGTACAATAGGATCTGTTAAGGTTAAAGAAAAACTGGTTTTTGAAGAAAGATTTTTTCCAATATTTTTTCCGATCTACATTTTGAAAGTAAACTCTTCTATCTGGTTCTGGAGGAGGTTAAACACTATTTTTTTTTTATTTGCTTTTAGTGGCTTTACGTATCACTGCGGCCAGATATGTCCTATTGTGATCGCCACTTTGAGGGTGAGCAAAACCCCGTTTGCGCGGCGTTATAGTTCGCCACTGACCCTTGCAGCTTCGAGGAACTGAAGGATTTTCTTGGGGTTGATCTCTCTAAGCTCGTCCGGGCTAAGCTGGTGCTGTCCCAGAACGATGCTACGTATTCGCATCAGAGCTTCACACTCCCCTAGTAGGTGAAGAGGCGTTTCATCCGCCTCCTCACAATATCTACAGATTTGTGTGCTGCATAGCCCTAATTTGAACATGTGCTTGTTAAGGCGACAGTGTCCAGACAGGGCTCTGGTTAAGATGCGTAGGTTGTTTCTACTTAGCGCTGTGACTTGGTTATTAAACCGTTTGTCATAGGCTTTCACTAGAGACTTGGAATGACTCATGCCAGAACAGCCTTTCCAGAGCTTGGTTGACTCTCCAATGCATGAATTCATTAGGGTTCTGAGAGCTAGGCTTTTGGGAATGCCACAAAAGGGCTCAGGGCCAAACTGCGAGCCCCCTGCCCCAGAGCGCGCGAGCTCATCGGCACACTCATTACCGTAGACGCCCTCGTGTCCCGGGACCCATCGGAGGACAACGCTGTTTCTAGTGCCCAGAGCGTTCAAATGCGACATACAATCCTCAACCAACCTGGACGTGAGAACTGTCGAGTCCAGCGCTAGGAGGGCAGCCTGGCTGTCAGAATTTATATAGATGGTGTGGTTGGTGTAGTGCCTTTGCAGGTTGATATATGCACATTCGAGAATGGCATATACCTCCGCCTGGAAGATAGAGGCGAGGGTACCCAAGCTAGCACTCTTGCCAAACCTGGGACGCTCGCCAAATACTCCGTAGCCCACATCAGCCCCCATCTTTGATCCGTCCGTGAACCAATTAAGGCTCCCGGTTTTGTGGAAAAGTTGGCTGTTTAGCCAGTCTTCTCTAGTAGGAATTTCCACGCTGTATCTTTTTTCAAATACATAGCGCGGGAGCATGACATCGAATGTCATGCTCAGAGTTGGAAACTCCAGAGTTGAGTCTTCGAGAGACCTCAATTTTTGGGAAAGCCAGTTCCTTCCTCCCTGTATTATGGCCCGGTACATGCTGGCCCTTGCCTCCTTGCATACAAATATATGCAAGGGTGGCAGCCCCAGCATTGCATCTAGTGCCGCACCAGGAGTAGTGGACATTGCTCCCGTGGCCATAAGGCCAGCAGTCCTTTGCAGACTGTTAAGTTTGCTGATAGCAGTAGATTGTGTGACTTTATAGTACCAGACCATGGAGGCATAAGTTATAATTGGCCTCACAATGGCCGTGTACAGCCACAGGGCTACTCGGGGATTTACGCCCCAGTTGTTCCCTACCAATCTGCCACTCGCACCTAGCGCCATCTTAGCTTTCTGCAGGACGTTGGCTAGGTGAGTATTCCACGTTAGTTTTTGGTCGATAGTAACGCCCAAGTACTTGACTTCCGTGGAAAAAGGAACAACTGTACCGCTAAGTTTGGCCTGCACAAGATTGTCGAGCCTGCGCTTATTTGTAAAGGGTACAATCGTAGTTTTAGCAGCGTTCACCGCTAGACCGCTCTCCGAGCACCATTTACTGACTGTGCTTAGAGCACTCTGCATCAAGTAGGAGATAGTTGATTGGCAAAACCCCCTTACGACGATCACAAGGTCATCTGCGTAGCCTTGCGCATCGATGTTGAGGTTTGCCAATCTGCAGAGCAGCTGATCCACGGCTAGTGTCCACAAGATAGGCGACAAAACACCTCCTTGAGGACAGCCCCTAGCCGTGGATATTTCTATAGTTGTTTCATGAAGGGCTAATATTGCACCTCTATGAGAGAGCATATTCTCTATCCATCTGGTGGTAGTAGGGTCGACGTTTTTCTCGATCAACCCATTTACCAGCAGGGCAGTAGGAGAGTTGTCGAAGGCACCTTCAATGTCAAGGAATGCACAGAGTGCAATTTCCTTGTCCTCCAAGGCCTTCTCTACCTTGTCGATGAGGCAGCTCAGCGCAGTTACTGTGGATTTACCTCTACGATAGGCGTGTTGGCTTTGGTGGATGGGAGAGATGGCGAGTGCCACATCTCTGATATATCTGTCTATTACCTTTTCCATAGTCTTTAGAAGAAAAGAGGAAAGACTTATGGGCCTGAAGGACTTTGGCTGGCTGTAATCCTTCTTCCCAGCTTTAGGTATAAAGACGACTTTGACATGTGTCCATGGTTCTGGTATTAATCCCCAGGCGAGACTCGCTCTGAAGATTTTTACCAAGTATGGGGCGAGGACATCAATTCCTTGTTGAAGGAATATGGGGATGATCCCATCCTCACCACATGCTTTATTTATCTTGAATGAGTTAATGGCCCACCTTACCTGGTTGGGTCTAATGATCCTAGCCGCCCTATTCCAATCCTCATTCTGAGGTCTGCGAGCTAAAACTCTTGCCGGACAATTCCGGCCTTTTTCTTGCGAACCAGGGAAGTGGGTCTTTGCCAGCAGCTCAAGGGTTTCCTTTTCGTTGGATGTAAAGGAACCGTCTTCCTTCTTGAGGAGACCGATTTGATTAGTTTTGGCTTTCGAGAGCAATTTATGGAGTCTTGCCCCTTGAGGCAAACTTCTGATTTCCTCGCAGAGCTTCCTCCATGATGCTCTCTTAGCCTTCCTAATCTCTATATTATATTTCGTTAAGGCTTTTAGATAGGGCCCCCAAACGCGGGTCCTCTTAGCCTTGTTGAATAGTTTCCTGGTTTTCCTCCGCAACCTGCTCAGTGAGGAATTCCACCATGCGACTTTTCTTTTTGTGATTTTAGTTTTGAGAGGGCAGCTTTCTTCATAGGCCGTACATATGCCTTTTGTAAGAATATCCACCGCCAGCTCAAGACTGTCGCTATTCTTAATACTTTTGGGACAGCCTTCGAGAGTTTGCCTTAGTTTGTCATTAAAAACATCCCAGGCAGTTGCCCTAGGGTCCCTATAAGTAATGGTTTGAGAATCCAGGGAGGACTTTATCTCAAAATTTATGTGTCTATGGTCGGACATTGAATTTTCGTTGCTAACCTGCCAGTTACTAATGTGCCAGGCTAGGCTTTTTGATGCAAACGTGATGTCCAAGACCTCTTGTCTAACTCTAGTGACAAAAGTTGGCTCTGAGCCTACATTGAGTAGAGTAAGATTATTAGAGAGTAGAAAGTCGTTGAGCAACTCACCTCTCGCATTGACGTCGGAGCTGTGCCACGCGATGTGGTGAGCATTAGCGTCGCACCCGACGAGGAGTTCGGCGTTATGCTGGGCAGCGTACAATACCACCCTCGCCAAGTCTTCCGCCGGGTTGCCTCTCTCGCCAGGTAGGTAGGCAGAGCAGACAATTACCCTCGCCCCACACCACCCTTTGAGGTCGACAAAGGCAGCCACGATGTCGTCGTTAATTAGCTCTGCAATAGGTAAAAAATTAATATTGTTATTAAAAATAATACAGGCTCTGGGCCTGGAACCGTTTGTGTTAACAAGTAACTTACCGGCTGCGTCCAGTCCCAGAACCTGAGCATTGGCTACCCAAGGCTCCTGGATCAAGGCGAGGCTAAATTGTCCCTCCAGGAAGCAGTGCTCCATTACCGCGCTTGCAGCCGCAGCATGGTGGAGATTGCCCTGGATGACCCTCGCCGTCCCCTCCTGGGTAGCCACTACAGGTTTCCCCGCCGGTAGCGAGGCTTTGTCCTAGCCAGGTTTGGACGCGAGCCGCGTCCTCGACCGGGTTCGGACTGCCTGCCACCGTAGGATCTTCCACGGGGACCTCCTGCACCTCGTCTCGCTTGACCAGGCGTTCTCGGGGACGCTACACCTGCCGACCTAGCCACAACTGGTTGCGGCTTTGGGCGACCCGTGCCTCGTCCCGAGGGACCTGCGCCTGCGGACGTGGAAGCCTGCGGCTCATGAGCCACAGCGGATGTGGATGCTTGCGGCACCGGAGCCACAGCAGATGTCGACGCTTGCGGCACTTGAGCCACTAGCGAAGGCTTCGGATCAGAGCCGCCTTTGATCCTAAAAACGATCTGGCGAAAGCTCAAGAAAACCTTGAAGTTTTCTGCTCTGAGGGTCTCCACAGAAAGGTCATCAAGGGAGAGGGTTACAACGAGCCCATTTCCCTCTGGCCTACTTTGCAGAACCCTCCAAAGATCCGTGTGAAGTCCAGCGTTCTGCAACTTGAGCAACTCGAAGGCTTCGTCAACAGTTGACACCTCGTCGCTTGGCAAGAACGTAATCGCAACCGTGGGCTTGGGCAGTTCACTCTCAGGAATAACTGAGAGTTTTGCCCCCTCCCACGGCTCGATTTTTGGGACTTCACTTTCGAGCCAGGATTGGCTCTCCTGGTTCTGACATATAACCAGGATCCACCCAGGTTTATGGACAAATCCAGAAAACCGGGGACCTTTCCCAACCTTGGCTGTTTTGAGAATGGCCAGGGTCAAGGCTCTGTGGACCTGCTTCATCTGGTCGTCGCTAAGGGGGGCTATGTTGCGAATGCCAACTCGCCTCACCTGCACGACTTCCCTGAAGCTGGGTCCAGCCTCCGGCTCCTGGGCAACCTCAAGCCTTGGGGCCTTTTTCGGCTGCTCCTTAGGAGATTCTTCCTCCGACCTCTGCCTTTTGTTAGGCTTGGGGTCCGGAGGAAGGTTCTGCACCGGAATCTGACTCCACGGCTTAACCGCCAGTGCTCGTGCCTCTTGGACACTTACATTGCCAGCTACTAGCCGTCGGAACCTTTTCCGGGCAGCACCATTAAGGTTCTTCTTCCGCTGCCTGCTTAAAGACGCTTCCATGGTAGGGGCCGCAACACTGAGGGAGCTGCCAGCCTCTATCGGGACATCTGAAACATCGCAGTCAGACGTGGTTAAAGGCTGTGGAGAGGCCAGAATTACCTCCTCCAAGCTTCTAATGGTTTCTCCGAGTGGAGAAAGAGGTTCTCCCGAAGGAGAAAGAGTTGGGTTTGGTGTGTTGTTACTATTGTTACAATCCATGCAAATCCCACGAGTACGGGTAAACTAAAAAGTACTATGGGCATTGGCCCGTCTACCCATAGCACTAGGCTAAAATACTGCTCCGATTCGCCCTATTCTCGGAGAGGCACCGTTTGCGACTGAATACACCCTTCAGCCATCCATCCATCAGCACGGTCGCTCATACCTTAGATTGGGTCCCTACGCACAAACCTAACCCCGCCACTGTGGCCCCCGTGCCACCGTGACCGCCTGGTGATCTTTAGTTATGTCTATTTCGGAGGGAATTAGACCAATAACAGGGAGCACCACGAGAAGGTAATCACCACACTTGCCTTGGGGATCTACACGACTGTGCGCTCTCCCCCAAGACCGTGCAGCCTTTCCCATTCCCCTTGAGGAATGAGATAGACTGCGCTCCCCGAGGTTAAACACTAAAAAACTGTCAGTACACTTTTTAAAACATAATTTTCGGACCGAAATAATGTCCATCAAAATTATAATCCACTAAAATACTGTGTCAAAATTTTATTAGACCTTGTGATCAAAATGTGACGGCCTCTCCCTACCCGCGACCCGTAGAGCAGTCAGCGCGCGCGCGGCGAGCGGCGGCGCGCAGTGCTAAGCGGGGCGCGGACGCCGGCGCGTAACCGCAGCGACTCCCTGAAGAAGATCCTCGTACAGGATCGAAACGGTCGGCACGCAGCCGAAGTAAATACAAGTGAGTTTAAGCCGTTTATTTACAATGATGAATGTGTAAATACGTTTTGAATTAAAAATAAATTTAATATTTTATGTAAGAGAGGAGCGCAGCGATTTTATTTGCTGATATGATAAGATAAGATAAGAAAACTCTTTATTGTTTCACCACAATTAATATCTTAATTCTAAATAAACAGTTTATATAATATTATTATAATATTCCATAATGTACACAACAACAATATAAATAATGCAATAATTATAGCAAATATTGCTGACGTACTAATTAATTTCCATATTATTATTGGAACTTTAGTATTATACTACAAAGTAGATCGTGGTTCCGACTGGTAACATAATTGGAAATATATAATAAGCTTTATTAGTTTGGCGCGATTAAATTATAATCTGTTTGTTTGAAAACTCATAAGCATAATTTTGATTTGCAATAATATTCTGTTATTATCTATTACATAAATTAATTAAAATGTGTGAGTGCGGTATGTATCTTAACATAATTATTGTCAATTTATTTAGATTACCATAAAAGCTACCATCATCCCATGGCATCATGCCGTGTTCCGGCACGATGCGATGTTCAGTGAAGCCAGGGGGGATTTATCTCGCCTTCTTGGTTTAGTTTGCTACTATCTTCGGCCGCATCGTTGCTGAGATCAGGCGAGATCATGGTCTAACGCTATCCTATAACAAATTAATAATAATAATATGATACAAATAAATAATAATATATGTGTATTTATTAATAATTATGTATTGTAATATTTATTTTTAGTATATTTAATATTTAGTACCTTTATTTATTATACACATAATATTATAGTCCCATTATTCTCTATGTATTGTAAGCTATAATATAATGTTTCTCTGTTTTCCCTCTATATCTTTATAGCCACCGTCACTCTAAAAAACTTGTATTTTTCCTTTCCTGCTTGGTTGTCTGGAAGAGATCGCTATTAGCGATAAGACCACCAATTGTAACATTGCTTAATTGAAATGTACTTTTTAGTGTTAGTTGTTTTCTTTGTTGCAATAAAGAGTTATCTATCTATCTAATAATAGCTAGATGTTTATAAAGCTAGAACAGATTTTTAGCTCCATCAATTTAGAAGGTGGTAATTCTCCCTTACAAACATTAACAAACGAGCATACCTACTAGTAAAATATTAATAGTTGATTTAGGTTCTTTGGCCGCGGATGAGTGCTTCGGCGTACCCGCTGCCCCGGCATTTTGTCGTCCTGCAGGAACACCGCCAGGTTTTTAGTGGGTATCCCCGCCACGCCCATCTTCGGCGGAGGAGTCCCACATACCGGTGATGCGTTACACATTTTTTTCTGGGTCATAAAAAAAGTTTCTATCTCTTTCTATAAATACATGATTTGGCACAAACATTATAAAAATTGTAAAATATACATTCGCTGATAAAAAAAACGCCTCGCGACGGCAGTAAAGCCACGAGCATATCCAAGTTAAAAGTGTCTTATAATATATCCAAACTCACGAGTAACGAGACCAAAGTAACAACTTTTTATAGGTTTCAAAATTTCGCTTTTAACACAAAATATCACCCGCATAAATTACCTCATTCCGAACACCGAGCAGGCTTTGTGCAAGTGGCAACGTGGCCACTTTAGCCATTCAAACCTAGACAGCTCTGAATAGGCAGAAGCACTGACTATAGCAACAGAGGCATATTCTAAACTAAAACGGCACAGATGCCGCGCCGCGTAGTTAGTGAATTTAAAAAATATATTTCTTAAGAAAAAAAAACTCGCGTCGCATGACCCATTTCGAATAAAAAAAATAGGAAGTTTAAAAAAAAAAACAGTTCTGCCGTCATCAAGTAATCAGTGAACATTGAACATACATAAATAATTAACAGTATCTCCCTTTATATTTCACCTAGTGGGGAGTCCGCTCAGGGGTTTTCTGCTAAATTATGCTATCTATTAATTAAAACCGCATTACAATCCGTTCCGTAATTTAAAGATATGAGCATACAAAGGGACATACTGACGCGGAGTGCGAGTTTGTTTTATATACAACTAGCTTATGCTCGCGGCTTTGCCCGCGTGGACAAATCCTTTCTTAGCAGAGGTCTACTTCATAAGACCTATCTTTGTACCAAATTTCAAACCAATCCGTTCAGTGGTTTGGGCTGTGCGTTGATAGATCAGTCAGTCAATCAATGAGTCACTCTTTCCTTTTATATATTTAGATTTAGTGATAAAGTTGTCGGTACGTTTGTGGCTTCAATTTTACATAAATTTTGTACTCGATATCTGTTTTTATTCGTACAGTAGTTTCTGCTATAGGTACGCAAAAGTTGGTATCTCGATTGACCTTTGAAAGGTGATTCATCTTTCTCGAATGTAGATACGAGTGGTAGAGTGAATACCCGACATTCATCCACTATGAATAGAAAGGTTGCGTTCATAAAGTGATTGAAGCCTTGTAGATACGATGTTTTTCATTCGCTGTTGACATAAAGGCTCCTAGAAAGGATTATGGAGGTCCTTAATGGGATACTATTTTGATGGATTGTAATTTGTACGAAGTACAGTAGTTTCTAAAAGAGCTTGATGAAAAAAGTGTTGACTGCAATCGATGATAATAGAGATATTTCTAATTTTCTTACATAGCTCCTTATTATTTAATTTTCCACATTTCTTTAATTTTTCTGATATTTTAGCATGCAAGGTTATTAGATTGTTTCAACCAAGGTAGAGACAATCCCACAAAAAATATACGTGAATAGAGTGAGTGTCGTTTTTGGAATAACGGCACTCTATAATATGTCTAACACCCGTGGATGTGAACCTCACTGTAGTTTTAAAAATCATACATTTTTTGTGCTCGCAGCTTTGTTAGTTTTTTCAAATGTCTCAAATTTTGTTTTAATCCGCAAAATTGGTTTGAGATACGTTTTCATAGATTAAAGACAGTCAATCATTTAAACAATCACAAAAATGATTTTTTAATATATTTAGGAATCACGCAAAGAACCACAAACATCAGCAACCTGGTAAACAAAAGAGACAATAACATTTCAATAAAACTGTGAAATGCCGTTTCAGAAAATGCATTTCAAAGAAAAGTAATACTAGTGCAAGAGAAAGCTCTTGTAAGCCCACACAAAAGAAGGCTCGGCTCTCGACACTCGGGCATGGCCAACTAGGTTGAGTTCCTCTCAAAAATACTCCATTCTGATTTATATCACGCCTAAAAGCGACCAGAAACTTGGCAATTTCTTAAAGACGCACTTTAAAAACGGAATAAACTAGAATGAGGTGGCTGAAAAAATGAGGTTCTCATAGTAAGCTCACTCTTTTGTAAGATCGTTAGCACACTACACTAATACCACCAGAGTACTATATATAGCTCGTGAAAAGTGTTAAATTTTCATTCAAAAATACTTTTGTTTGGTAATTGCCGTATCGAGCTTTTGCTCAAAATTGGCGGATAACATTAAAAATACAGTTATTAAAAAATTTGACAGTGTAGAGAGCGTGCATATATGAATACAAGTCAACGTACTATGGATAGATACATCATTTCTATTTGAATAAAGCTACTTCTAGTAGTTTTTGTATGCGTCCTTTTACAACTAAAATGTGTTATTCGTGAGAAAATGGCACCGAGTTTTGGAGGAAATTCAACGTCAAAGGAAACATGCTTAAGCGAACAGCTAAAACGTTAAATATCAATTCGCAACATCTTTACCCTCGTGCACATACTATAATAATACAGATAGATGCCGCACTTCAAAAACTAAACTGAAACAGTGCATTTAGATGACATCTGAGTCTCATCGCAAGCTGTTCGCAAGTAAATTATGTGTACGGTAGCCCATAATAACGATTGTTTAGCTTAGCAGTCTGCTGCCTACCTTTGGTTAGTCTTTGATCACGAGCTTGTGTGATGTTAAGCAACGATGCGGCCGTAGATGGTAGCAAACTAAACCTAAAGGGGGCATAAATCCCTTCCCGGCATTACTAAACATCATGCAGGTACACAGTTATAGGCACACAGCTAGGCACCAGGCACATGCCTCGCTCGTGCCACTATTTTTTACCTTTATATACCTCACTAACTAAACCGTTTAAAAAGAAAATTTTAAATAATAGAGTTGTAGAATAACATATGTATATATTACATAGTTCGAAGGCTAATATATTATGACTAGATAATGCTTGCGGCTTTGCCCGTTCGGCAAAATCCTTTCTTAGCGGAGGTTTATGTCATAAAACCTATCTGTGTTTCTAATTTCAACCTAATCCGTCCAGTGGTTTAGGCAGTGCGTTGATAGATCAGTCAGTCAATCAGTCACTCTTTCCTTTCATAGATTAAGATGAAAAGAAACGCTTCATTTTTGTGTACAGTGCGTACCATCCGCCTTTATTTTATGATCTGTGTATATTTTATGAGTGAAATATTAAACATTTTCGGCTTCTATTGAATTACTCGACTCCGCAAATATAATCTAGTTTGAAACTTGTAACATCGCCCTCAGGGATTTCCCTGACGTGGAAAGAAATGAACTGAAATTACATGAACTGTTTCAAATTAAATAAAGGGAATACAAAGGGATCTTCATAGACTCAATGTTCCCTTAAGTTAAAGTAAACGTGCCTTTAAATACGTTTATTTTGGCACTGAAATTGTTGAGAAAATGTTACGAGTTACGGGCTGTCACTTAGGTGTACTTGTAAATACGGAAAAATGTGTCCTCGTTCTTTTTAGGGTTCCGTACCTCAAAAGGAAAAAACGGAACCCTTATAGGATCACTTTGTTGTCCGTCCGTCTGTCTGTCTGTCTGTCTGTCTGTCTGTCTGTCTGTCTGTCTGTCTGTCTGTCTGTCTGTCTGTCTGTCTGTCTGTCTGTCAAGACCCTTTTTCTCAGGAACGCGTGGAGGTAACAAACTGAAATTAATAGGAAATACTAAGGTCCATTGCCTCTTAGAGCTGTGAAAATTTCAAACTTCTAGGCCAACGCAATCAAAAGATATAGTCGAATATGTCACAAATTTCAGCAAATTTTCGACATTACCAAATAAATCAAAACCTACGGGGCACTTCCCATGAACTCAGAATCTTGAAATTTGTCACGAAGTAACTCCTTAGAGCACAGATAAAGGAAAAATTGCGAAAACCATACATTTTTATTTGCATCATATGAAAAAAATATTTTGAATAATTTTATACCTACTACCCCTTTTCTCATGAACGCGTAAACGTATTAAATTGAAATTCATATCAAATACTTAAGTCTATAATACCTTTAAACTGTAATAAAATCAAACCTCTATGTCAACGCATTCAAAAGAAACAGCAATTTTAGTCGCAATTTTAAACTCGCAACAACTCTCAATAAATCAAAACCTACGGGGTACTTGCCGTGAACTTAGAATCTTGAAAATTGGCACGAAGCAACTCCTTAGAGCACAGATAAAGGAAAAATTACGAAATCTGTACATTTTTAGTTACATCATATAAAAAAATATTTTTAATAATTTCATACTTACTACCTTATTTCTCATGAACGCGTAAACGTATTAAATTAAAATTCATATCAAATACTCAAGACTATAATACCTTTAAACTGTAATAAAATCAAACCTCTATCTCAACGCATTCAAAAGAAACAGTAATTTTAGCCGTATTTTTTAACTCGCGACTACTCTCAAGGGAATCAAAACCTACAGAGTACTTGCCGTTAACTCAGAATCTTGAAATTTGGTACGCAGCAACGTCTTAAATTATAGGCACAGGAAAAATTGCGAAAACTGTAAATATTTAGTTACATCATATAAAAAAATATTTTTAATAATTTTGTATTTACTACCCCTTTCCTCAAGAACGCGTACAGGTATTAAATTTAAATTCATACCAAATACTCAGCTTTATAATAACTTTAAGCTGTAAAAAAATCAAACGTCTATTTCAACGCAATCAAAAGAAACAGAAATTTTAGCCGCATATTTTCAAACTCACAAGTACTCGCAAGGGAATCAAAACCTTCAGTACATAATATTATACCCACTTTTCCTTAGGGTTCCGTAGAAACCCGTAGGTTTGTACGGAACCCTCGGTGCTCGAGTCCTACTCGTACTTGACCGGTTTTTTTCTCGAGAATGTCGATTTAACTAAAGACACCTTTTTAAGTAACTAATGTAACTTTTGTTATGATTATATTAATAACTAGCTTATGCTCGCGGCTTTGCCGGCATGGCGAAATCAATTCTTAGCGGTGGTTTACGTCATAAAACCTATCTGTGTTCCAAATTTCAACCCAATCCGTCCAATGGTTTAATGGCGTTAATGGCTGTGCGTTGATAGATCAGTCAGTCAATCAATCACTCATTCCTTTTATACATTTAGAAGATTAGCAATTATTGACGATATAATCGTTAGTCGCCAATTGAGCTGAAATTTGGTATATAGGTAGTAGGTAGCCTAGACCCTAGAAAAATATTTATACTTTTCAGTGGATAAACCTCGTGGGGCACTGCTAGTGAAAGCAAAAAAATCTTAAAAGCATTTTTTTATAGTTCAAAGACGTAGATTTTAATTATTGGTAACATTCAAAGACAATTAGATATTATTGTACATGTAGTCCAGTCAATGAATACTCAAAAAGGGCATGTGGATCGAAAAGTCGAAAGCAGAAAAACTAACTTAGGGACTTTGTTTGGACTAGTTAGGAGATAAACATACTAAAAGTCCCCACCCCTCCGAGGTGAGCCCGGGGGGGATCAATTCGAATGTAATGTGCCCAAACTCTACGGGTTTACTAATAGCCATTGAAGAGTTTCAGTAGACACCTCCTGGCTCCATCATCAGATCAGCTCAGTGGTACCAGATTATTGAACTGCCATCAGATTTCTAGACATTCTAGTTTTACTGCTTTCGACTTTTCGATCCACATTTCTTCTTTTACTAGACTAATGTTATCAAGAATATACTGCATTTCTGTATATATGTTACGGTAAGAGTGAATAATTGAAGATTATTAATAATTATCTGTTATTATTAATAATTACCGAGAGTCGTGGTTAAAGTGATAAATTAATCACATTTGTCGGTTATTATTAATAATTTAACCCTAGTAGTGATAAATGTAATAAAAGTAACGTATCATCATACCTACGGTCGTTTCAACTACGGTCGATACTGCGAATATACAGATAGAAATTATTCAGGTATCAAAAACAACTCGTAACTGGCGCTTCGCCGGCCGCTGCCGCGGCACGCTCGCTTCGCTCGCTCGGCTCGCGCATTGTGGTCACAGTTCAAACCTAACCTAACCAATTGATTTCGGTTTGCCCATAATTCTGTACTAAAAAGAAGTAATTTTTAAATACCTGCTGGTCAAAAAAACATTAGGTTTTCATTTATTTTATAACTTTTACCAATATGTGTCGTGAATTATTAATAATTACTAGTAAAAGTAATAAATTTCGATCGTTTATTAACATTTACCAAAACATGTGGTTATTATTAATAATTTTGTAAAATTATTAATAATTTTCAATTAATCACATTTACCGTGACATATATAATAAATTAGTAATCAGTTATCTACTATGAGCGTCATACACATTAACACCTAAAACAATTAATTATTTCTGTGTTTTATTAAAAACATGATGACAGTCTTGCCTCTAACATACAATTTATATTCAGTAACAATAAATGAGCCAGAAATATTAACATGTACTATGTCTCCTCATGTATCTTTGTAACCACAGTCGCTTTATTTTGTCTTTCCTTTCCATGCCTGGTTGTCTGGAAGAGATCGCTATTAGCGATAAGACCGCCAATTGTAACACTTTTTTCTAATGTGTTATCTTTTAAAGCTCATTTTACTGTATTTATGGTGTGCAATAAAGTGTTTTCTATTCTAATATTAAATAACCTGGTCATTTAACAGAGCAAACAAATAATTCTTAAAGCTGAACTCATTTTTATAACGTTAACAATAATTGGAAAGAACCGCGATATTTTACGAGTTTCCTCCGACAATTTGTAGAAATTTCCTCACAAAGGTAAACGGTACACTCTCGGTTATCGATTAGGTCGTAGAAATGGCAGCGAAATAAAATGGTTAGTGCTATACCGGTCCATCAAGTAATGTATTAAATAACAAAATGAGTCCTAAATCCGTACCTAGTTTTAATCCATCGACATCCATGTCTTTGCTAGATAAAATTAATTTAGATTCAAACAACTCTTGTGTCAATTGTTTTTAAGGGGCAATAGGGGATCGGACAAAATATTAAAAAAAAATGTAATATTTCTCAAAAATATTATGTAAATTCTCTATCATAATAATATTATGATTTGATATTCACGCGCTCAATTCGAAGCTGAACTCATTTCCGCTAAGCCACGGCTATAAAAACTTCTCAGTAAATCTATATCAAAAGGAAAATTAAAAATTTCACCATTTACGTGAAGCCCATCAAACTCGCCCAATCATAATGATCTTCAGATGGTTTGGAAGGCTAGTGCCAGGCGGATCTAGGATTTGTTTTCTGGGGGGTAAGGTGCAGATGGGCACAAAAACTGGCTTTTCTAACGAAAAAGTGGATATTTTCACTATGCTTGAGAAGATTACTTTTAGATTTGATCGCTAGACTCTAAATCAAACTCAAAATTCATTTATTCAAATACTTGAGCACTTTTGCAAATTTAAATATTTTTACTAATAAGTGTACGAGCAGCTTCTTATTTGTAAGTAAGTATATGAAAGAAAATGCGTAACTCAACAATCCTTTTAGGGGGCCTTTTCCCCCTTGTCCCCCTGGATCCGCTAGTGGCCAGCGGATTACTTTTCTCAATCAAGACCCGTAATAAATATTTGATGAGTAATTTGTAACAAAGACTGAATGGAAATTCCTTTTCGGCATTCTATTAGCAAATTGCGAGTGACACCTGCTGGGATTCGATTTTGATTTATTCTGGGAATATTTATTTATGAGGTGAGATGGATTTATTTTTAGGTGTTCGGACCAGAAAATATGGAGGGAGATGGGGAAATTCTAATTTTATTATAATTTCATCTAACTTAGCTATAAACAGTGTCAGCCATTATGACTATGGTCTGGTCTGATGTTTAGTGAAACCAGTGATAATCCCGCCTTCTAGGGTTAGTCTGCTACCATCTACGGCTGCATCGTAATCACACGAGATTCGAGTGGTCAAAGTCTAAAGTATTAATAAAATAGACAAAAATTTCTATATAAATGTTTTTACTTCCTTTGAATGTATCATGTACTTACCTACCTATCTACCTATGTACCTATGTATATTATGTGTCCACGTAGACATTTTATCAGTACAGATGTTCTAAGTACATATCTAAATCTACATTATATATAAAACAAAAAATAAAATACCTTTACCAATTTACTAGAAACGTTAATCATAATAAAGCTATACTCAGTACATAAATCTACCAAGACTGAAGGTCAGGCTTCATGTCCACTTTAGAACTTCATCGCAAAAAACAAAGCAATCCTCCGCCTAAGTTTTCTATAGTGACTTATTACGACAGAGTAACAAAGCGTAACAATATTTTCATACTTGAATGTTAGCTAAATACACCCGCAGGAGTTTGTTAAGGAAAATAAGGTTTTTACCATGGATAAACAAGAAAAAGGAACAGCCGCATTTAGATTTCAATAATTAAAAGTTTGCTGAAACCATAGAGTAAACGTCCAGACTTCGTGAGCGCTGTCTTGTCCTCGGTGGGAAGAAAAAGGCGAGACTATTATACCTTATGGGTCAAACCCATGAAAAAATTGTTACGCAGGGGAGCAGGACGGTAAATCCCTCGCCAAATTTAATGCGGCAGGGATACCTACAAAACAAAGCCGAAGCACGCGACTGCCGCACGAGGTGGGTGTGTACCCAGCTCTTAAGCTGGGTCTGGTGGTTCTTAAGCAGCACGTCTGTTTCGTAAAAGCCATAATGACTATACGTATCTATTCTTTGACTTTGCTGTCATTCTGTGATACAATATCCGTTTTCCTATTTATAACTGTTTAATCTTGGTTGTCTCGAAGATATTGCTATTAGCGTTAAGACCGCCAATCGTAACACTTTTTCCCTAATGTGTAATTTTTATTTTATTTTTCTATTGTATTTTTGGTGTCCAATGAAGAGTTTTCTATTCTATTCTAATTTTCTAAGTAATCTGTGTTTTAGCCTTTTGAACCCGGGCCGGGGAGTTTTTTCGCATAAAGTTGCGTTTCACGCCCCTAATTATCTTTTCAACTTTTCAACATTAGCAGCCATCGCACGGGTTCGAATAAGGCGTAATTGATAATTACGAAGCTTATTTTGAAGTCTCAGCAAAAAGTGATTTATTATTTCAGTGTTGTTATTGTAAATGTTGAATGTAGACCTAAATAATTTCCGTTCTGTTTAATTTTACAGCATCGACAATACCCCTAATTAGGGACTGTGTTGATTTTATTTGGAACTTGGTGTAACATACCTGCTGACTAATACATAGGTACTATTCTTTTATTGGAGATAAAAAAAAGTAAATTTCATGGTAAAAAAATAAATACTGAAATGGTAAAAGGAATAAAAAAATTAAGAATGCCTTGAAAGGAAAACCAGATGTGCTCAGTGTTTTTATCCGTTGAAAAGTATACTATAGGTTTTTTCAAAACTCGAAACTAAACATCATGACAATAATTGTTTAGACTTGAAGAGAAGAAACACATTCATATACGCACATACTTCCATATTATTGCATTTGTAATATTACCTGGATAAAGTAAGATTTGATTTCTTTGTCTCCACGTTAACTTACATTTATTCGACCGAGCGAAGCGAGGTCTTAGAGTCGAAAGCCGCGAAATGCCTGCGTTTGGACCAGTTTAACGCTTGACCTCTGGTGCTTAAGTTTGGTTGACGTTTACTTGAAAACGGTTAATCCAAATTAAATGAAATTTTACACGCAAGTTTAGAAGGTTAATTGAATAATTTTAGTGAAAAAATTAGCTAAATAAGTTACAGGGTTGCAGAGATATAGGTGACGTAAAGTCTATACGATAGGTCTGACGATTATTTCAAAACTGGAGCGCTGATAATTTTTTTTCTAACATATACACATTTTTTATAAGCGACACAAATATATTAGCCAAAGTGTATGTTTGTATGTATGTTTGTTACGCGATAACTGGAAAATCAATGATCCAATCTGCATGAAACTTTGCAAACGCGTAATATAAATCCATAGAATTTTTAAGTTCGAACATGAGCCAAATCGGTCGAAGGGTTCAAGAGTTAAAGAGATTGCTTTATTACAATGAAACCGATGATCCAGTCTTGATAAAACTTTTTAAACAGGTAGTACAAACTAAAGGAATTCTCACGTCCAAAAATGAGCCAAATCGGTGCAAGGGTTGTAGAGTTATAGAGAATACAAAATTACAATGTTTATCGATTATAATATTATGAGAACTGCAGGGATATTTAGTTATCCGTCAGGGAACCGAACCAAAGACCGAATTGTCAAAAATCGATACGACGTAATACGTCATTTCATACATTTTTTATAATTCGGTCCTGGGTTCGGTTCCCTAACGGATAATTAAATAGCCATGTTGACTTACTCAAAATATTATGAATTTAAATGATCGTGCGGGTGGTGCAGGATATTATGTTAAAATTTATTAATCAAACTTAAACCCATTTTTTTATTCAAATAGTAGCCCACAATGAGTGCCCAAAAGAGGCATGTGGATCGAAAAGTCGAAAGCAGAAAAACCAACTTAAGAACTTTGTTTGGATTATTCAGGAGATAAACATAATAAAAGTCCCTACCCCTCCGAGGTGAGCCCGAGGGGTGGGGGGGCCGAAGAAGGTCCCATTTTTAGGTTTTTTGCCTAAATATCAAAAAACTGGGCGTTGTACGATATTTTGTTGTACTACATTATAAAATAAAATTTAGTACAACTTTGGCTTTAACACTTTTTATCTATATCCAATCGCTGTCCAGCTATGAGCTTCCAAACATGGTCTATTTTTAAGACGCTCAAATATGAAATATTTCCATACAAAGTCGGTAAAAAAATCTTGCAAGTAATATTTGACCAACTTCTGGTTGTCGTACCATAATGAAACTTTGCAAATGTCTAGAAATATGATGACAGTTCAATAATTTGATACCACTGAGCTGATCTGATGATGGAGCCAGGAGGTGTTTACTGAACCTCTTCAATGGCTATTAGTAAACCCGTCGAGTTTGGGCACATTACACTCGAATTGACATAAGCAAAAAACCTAAAAATGGAACCTTCTTCGGCCTCTCCCCCCTCGGGCTCACCTCGGAGGGGTGGGGACTTTTAGTATGTTTATGTTATAACTAGAGAATAGTCCAATTAAATTTTACAATTATTTAGATCTAAGTATTTTAAGACTCTACTGCTCGTTCGAAAAGCATTTCTATGAGAAGAACGAGCAAGAAACTTATTGGGATTGTTATTTATGTGTTTATCACATATCATTATGACATTAAAACCATCATTCACTCTAACATCTGCAAACATCCCTGACGCTCTGTAGTATCGAAACAGCGCCAAAAGCATCCTGAAAGCATTGTTGTACTGGATCCGTTTTTTGTAAAGTTCTCGTTCTCGCTCCAAGTCTTAGTCATCATCGGCTGCTACGACAAAAATGTTAAAGAATTAGCTACAATATCAATATTATAATAACTGTTGTAAATTTGCTGTATAACACAAGTAAAGCTAGATATTTTTTTCCAATTTCAATTCTTCTTATTTCCACTGCATCGACAACTTCTTCGTAAACAAATGCTACAAACTATGAAGATTTTGTGAGATTTTTTGTAAAAACTATAGTAATATTTATAATACACATAACCTTTCATAATTTTATTATTATTGAAATTTTGATCACAACAATAAATTAGTCATAAAGATTTTTTTAATGTATATCCGTTACGTATTTTCCTTTCCTTTTACGAATATTATAGGTTAAAGTTTCCATACATTTATATTTCGTAGATACTTATAACTTTTACCCATGTATACCTATTTTGAGGGAAATTGGGTCTGCGAGGTCCCAGTTCGCGGCGAACTACTAGTATAATAGATGATTACACTATACCTACTTATAGTTATTGTACACCTATATATATATCACAGTCCAATGCAATGTTCCCGCAAAAAAACAATTTGTACGCGTTCGAATTGAAATTAAACCAATTACAAAACGAAATGAAATCCGACACTAGTACGATTGATAGCCAAATAAATTGCTGCGCGGATAAATTAAAAATTCCTCTGTCACTGATTTTATTGCTTGGTTTTAAAATAAAAATTATTTATTGCTGCCTATTTATATTAACGAGTTATCATTAAAGTCATCGTTATAACAAAGTAAAAAAATATTATCATCAAGTATAGTATAGAAAACCAATTACTTTGGACTTCTGATATCATGAATCTCTATTTACTTAAATGAGAGTCTTTTTAGTTACACATTTTATAACTAAGAACGACTGGACAGATTGTGGTATTAGAAAAACTATTAACTATTACACTATAAATATATCAAATATTCGTTTTGCCATACATTTGGCAAAACCAGGTGCACTTCACCTAGCCAGCTAGTAAGTAAATTCATAAACTAGAGCCTAGCTTATATCCTCGCGACTTCACCCTCGCGACTTCACCCTCGCGGCAAAATCCTTTCTTAGCGGGTGTCTACGTCATAAAACCTGTGTTCCAAATTTCAACCCCATCCGTTCAGCGGTTTGAACTGTGCGTTGAAAGATCAGTCAGTCAGTCAAACAGTTCTTTCCATTTATATATTTATTTTTTTAGATTATTTTACTAACACCTTTTTAATAAACTTTGTGTGACTTTTCTCTTTGAACATCACTGTGGCCATAGTTGGCCTGTGTTTACTTACATGTACATACCTAAAAATACATCTTCCACAAAATTGTAAATGTAAAATTTAACTCAACGTCAAACAAATCTTTACAGCTAATCGAAATCAGATGAAGCCATTCCAACCACTCCATATAATTCAAGCCTAATTAAGTCTTGAGAGGCTGTTACAAAGACCGAGAGAGTAGTAGGTGGTAATTACGTTCTATGCTCACTGTTTCATTAAAATTTCACCTTCGTCGCGCAACGACTCATTAGGGCAACTCTTTGATGCACACTAATTGTGTGCTCCGAGACTAATTGTAATTGAAAGGTTCCTTCTGTTTCAGCTCTTTATTACTTTGGACTTGTACGTTTTACGTACGAAGTTACTCTTTAAAAGCGAGGCTACTTAAGATGTATTAATTAAGTACCAAAGTCACTTATCATCATCATTCCCGTCCCAACCTATTCCCATCCTACCTCCCTCCATCTTTCCACGTTTTCCATTTTTTTTATCATCATTTCCTGTCCTTATCTCATTAAGTAAGGTCTATATAACACGTCTTCCTCTTTAATTCTATTAACAAAAAAAAAGGTAGCACTCCGGGAGTGCCGGCAGAAGTGAAAACTTCAATATTAACGTTGTGTTTAATTATAAGTATAAAAATACTATCAGTACATTTTTTTAGCGATTGCGAATGGTCGCTACGGGCGGGCGCGCGCTTGTCTAAGCCCCCTCTGCCGCCTAAACAGAGCAGCACCAAAGAATAGAAACTATTACTTGGCAGCACACTCAGGCACGGTAGAAAGAGTGGGAGATACTAGTTCCTCTCCCTTCCCCTCGATCTTACGCTTTTTCGATCAGCATCACGTGACCCTGACGCGAGTTTGAAAGATTTTACCCATACAAAAAAAGTGCTCAGCGCCGCTAAAGAAGTTTTCACTTCAAAAAAATTATAATAGCCCTGTCATTTAGTGGAGGCTACTTTTGAGCCCTTTTTTCCTATAGGTGGGTATAGAAACGAATCATCCGCGTGACATCAATTTAATTTCCGATTAATGTCATCCATGTTAAGATAAAAAACTGAAAGGGCTTCTTCTGCACATTGGACTTTTATGGACCCATGTATGTACATCTTATAAAAATTCCAAATATATTCTTTTGGACACGACTTAATTGTGCAAAAATATACTTATTTGCATAAACAATACAACATTCACAATGAAACATTCCCATCAATCTAATTTTTAGTTCTTCAAAGTACGAAAATTGAACGTAAAAACGGAAAATTGCTCAACAAAAATAGTTATGACTGGAAAGTTTCGCTGCTTCCACGCAAATCCTGAGAGATTACTTGTTTATCTACGTGACTTGCTACATAAAATGCCGCGACAACGTAATATATTACATACTCCTAGATAATAGAGGTTAAAATTCGCTAAATATTTTTTAAGCAAAGCATAACCCTTCCAGGATTATATATACTACAAATATGCATTTTTGTTAGGAAACATAAAACCCTATTTAAATCATTTGCAGAAGTTAACCCTGGTTATAACAGAAGAAATAAAAATATGCTGGTATTACCCAAGTCCAAACTGCAGATAATGGACAAAAGTCCACATAGTAGATGCATAAAAATATATAATAAATTACCTAAGTTCATTAAAGATATAGAGAATGAATATAAATTCAACAAAATACTAAAGCAAACCCTATTAAATAAATGCTACTATTCAGTGGAACAATACATGACAGATAAAAATGTTTCACCTTCGCAAATTACCACACAATAATTATTGTAAGTCAAATACCTGCTTTTACAACTATACAGTCTGTAAAATTGAATAAAATATTGAAATAATTGAAATGAATAAGACTGACATTATCAAGTATTATTATTATTTAAATATTATTATTATTTAATTCAATTATAATTTTAATTCATATGACATGAAACTATTGCAATTATTTTTTTTTTCTATATTATTTATTCATTTCATTTATTCCCGTAATATTGACTTATTATTATATTCTATAGGATTACTGAAATAATGTTTAATGTTGAATAAATATTAATATTTAATGTAGATAAGATTGCATGCTCGCACACAACAAGCGCCCTAACAGGGTATGTGGAGGACTAAGTGACCTAATTAAGACCTAATTTTGTACCTACATGTGTTGTTGAATAAATAAATAAAAAAAAAAAAATAATATGATTGACAAATATTTTCAATTACAATTTATTTACTGCTAAACATTCATCTAAAACCTATAATAAAAACGTCATTGAGGTCATATCCTGCAGGTAGGATAAATATTATCATCCTACCTGCAGGAATAAATTACTTGACATAGTAAGAGTAGAATATAGTAGGTACTAACATTTATTATCTAATTAACATGTATTATTAGTTCACTCAAGAGTTTATGTTGACTACTTAGATGTTATTTAGTGTGACTCGCGACTGTGATAATTCAGCTTATCGCCAGTCATATACTTTCATAACCTTTTTTCATATAAAACTAGTTAGTAGTTTTGCATAGAAAATATCAGGCTAGGCAAACATTTTTCAAGCATCATCTTTTTCAAGCATCATCTTTTTCCATACAAAAAACTAGACACCTATATTTTTAACTAACGGTAAAAATTAAAGCCCTTTCAGTGAAAATGTTATTCCTGACCTTTATAACCATTATTTTAATTATTCAACCTTTTTCTCCGTTTTAACCCGAAAAGTCTGATGGAATTTAATAACATCCCTTTTACGTAAACTGAAATTTAAACGATAATTTGCGCCTTTAACCTGACAGAAAGATGGTTAATTGCCACTTTACTAACAAATTAACAACGAGATTTTGTAAAAACAATGTCGGGAGAAAATAAGCTGTTTTCAGCGAAGATGGTAAGGCAGCTAGGTACTATAACTCCATAAAACCTTTATAAATTTTACTAAAATTATTTTTTGAATGGAATAGTTTTGTTGCATGTTATATTATGTAAATTAAAAGTATTAAACTAAAAGTAGGAAATCGATTCGGCTGTGGAGCGACGCATTTAATTACGGTTTACCGGGTGAAAGCACAAGTTTTTATGCTAGTAGATGAACGACACGAGTCTAACCCTTGCTTGATGTTGGGATGACGCTTGCCCAAGCAGACGAAGTGTTACTTAGGTATTCAAAAGGTACTAAGTCCTTTACAGCACAGCTCAGTCATCCGGAGACTTTTTCTCAGGATATCGATCTTCATACTCTTCCAACCAAACATTAGATGGAATGTTATCAGTTCTAGGGAGGATGTTGACTGTATGGTAGCTGATTTCAATGAAGTGATCACTTTGCTGTTTGATATTCATGCCCCTGTCATTTCTAAAATTGTCAAAGAGTTGCCTAGTCCCTGGATAACAGACAATGTCAAATTTATGATGAGACTGCGTGACGATGCCTTAGCTAAATTTCACCTAACAAAACTTGACACTCATAAGGATTATTATAAGGATCTAAAAAAAATTACCATTTTTGCCTTACACAGTGAAAAAAAGTATTTTTTACCCAACATATTAACAACTAGCTGACCCGCGCGCACTTCGTAGCGCGTGACAGTAAATTATTCATATATTAATGAATTTGATACAGACCATTTAATTCGATTTCCAATTCCACGGAAAAGAGGGATTCAATTCACGGGTTTTCTGCGACTTAATGGGCGTAGAATTAGTAAAGGCTGGCAAACCTTGCCAATATGTAACTACGATCGAATCACCTACTATTCAAAATGTCTATTGGACGTTTCGCCTACGTTCATAATAACTATTGGTTGAAATCAATATTGGACGATTCGCCTACGGTTAACTCAGCTACGGTCGATTGAGCTATGGTTGATTAAACTATTGGACGATTTGCCTATTTTTGACCGAACTAACAGACCGTTCACGTATTTTTAGACCACGTTTCCGGCTGCTAGTCAGGTATGACAGCTAAAAAATACTTGTTTATAGTACAGAATTCAGAAACGTGTTGTTTTTATTATGCCACTTTGCCATGATGAGGTAGATGAAAGAAGATGCCAAAATGCCTGAAGATGCCATGACACAGGATAAATAATTCAGTAATAAGAAAAATATCTGGCGCTTCGCCGGCCGCTGCCGCGGCACGCTCGCTTCGCTCGCTCGGCTCGCGCATTGTGGTCACTGTTCAAACCTAACCTAACCAACAGATTTCGGTTTGCCCTGAATACTGTACTAAAAACACGCGTAGCAAAGAATTTATAAACCGTAGGTGAGTCGTCCATAGTTGAATTAACCAATATATCAAATGAACATTGGCCGAATCGCCCATTAGTTCACATGCCCATAGTTTAATCAACCGCAGGCGAGTTGCACTGTAAGCGAGTCGTCCAATATGTGAAATGAACTTATGCGAATCGACCGTAGTTATATCGACCGTAGTTGAAACGACCGTAGGTATTATGAAACGTAACCCGTCCATGCGGGCAAAGCCATGAGAATAAGCTAGTGACTGATGTATCTGTATAACGTACAGCCTCAACCGCTAGATGGATTGGGTTGAAATTTGGAACATAGAAAGGTTTCATGACGTAGACCACTGCTAAGAAAAGATTTTGCCGTGCGGGCAAAGCCGCGAGCATAAGCTAGTAAATAATATTATGAAACATTTTTTGTGAATAATACTTAGATTTCAGAGACGTCCTGGGATAAGTCCCAGAACTATCGTTATACCTATACCACAGTACAAATTAGAACGGCAATAAATTACCACTTACACATATAGTACATCAAGATTAAATACAGTAAACAAAAATATATCAAATTATCATTTAAATCAGAAAAACTAATAAAAATACGGAATAATAACAGCTTGATTCCGTACAGTTACTCTTGACTTTTTTCCGCGTCATTTAATGGTGATCTCTTTACCGTGGGTAGACTTCCTCTGCAGGAGATCGGCTAGTACCCCAACAGTGTCAGTTATTCTGCCGCCTGAACAGTGATGTGCAGACATTACTGTGCTTCGGTAGGAGGGCACTGTGGCTAGTGAAATTACTGGGCTGAAGAATCTTAACATTTTATGACTCAGCAGTGCACCCAGAATTTAACCTTCGTTAAATCCCAGCGTTATCTCTTACCATCAGGAGAGCATCTTGCTCATCTTCTTACATCGTTGTATAAAAAAAACTAAAATGAAATTTTCTGAAATGAAACTATCATATACCTACGTACTCAAACTATTTATTATAATATATCTATCAAATTTCACCTTTCAGCTCCATCATCAGACTTCAGATCACTTCCATGTCATAAAATTATTGCATTGTCATCCGATTCCCGGTATGCAAAATTTCTGCTCAATCGGGAACTGTGACTGATAGGTAGAGTGCTTTTCACAAAAGGAGTTCTTTTTGCGGGGCGCCACTATCGCAAATTTTAAAAGTTAGCATATTAAATAACTTTAGAATCTTCGATGTATCCTTCTGCAATCTTGTTACACTTCTAGCCACCATGGCGTTTAAGAACTGTAATATCAGCGCCTGAGTCAGCTAAGAGTGTTGCTGACGTCCGCCTCAGGCAATGCCCAGTGTAAAGATGGGAGTCCGGAAGCTGAAGAAATTTAGCAATCGTTTTTGGCATATCACCGATTTTATTGATGCCTATGGGCTGTTTTTTACTTTTTTCATTATCATAATGTAAGAAAAATCTTGAAGTTTTTGTATTAGCGGGTCGTAATGCCATATACTTGTCCACCACATTCACATATTCTTCACTAATGACGAATGATCTGTCGATTTTAGTCTTTGTATTCAATAATTTTACTAATATTAATTTGTCCGAATGCTTTTCAACGTCGTTTACCTTAAGATTCAACAATTCATTTGAGCGGCACGCACCATTTATGCCAATTATTAATACAACCTGTAAAAAATAACAATAATTTAGTTTACTTATTTTTAGATAGGTACAGTTAGATAGGTTTTCTTTGAAATAAATTAGCTTTTGTATCAATTTACTTACTTTTAAAGCGAGGTATTTACTGTCTGGTGCTTCATTCAGAAATTTTTCTATTTCAAGGTCACGTTTCGTTTTCAAGACAGCTTTTATCATAGAAAAAATGCTCCATAATGTACTGGATTTTCTTGTTTTAGATAGTTCCATGAAATATGATAGTATCACGGTCTCGGAATATGTTTTTGCATTTTTTGAGAGGCGCCAATTATTGAAGGATTCGTACGTCTTTACATATTTCACTTTAGATTTTTCAGGCAAATAGCTGAACTCGGCATTCGAAACTTGTTCTTTCAACTTTTTTGGCGTAAGACAACTACCTTCATCACTGGGGTCACTCATTTCTTTGTAATTAAACAGACTATTAGATCACAAATAGAAATTTGCAAAAGTTTACAACTTAAGTTGAAAATATTTAGTTGAATCTTTACCAAGAGGTTTAGAACCAAATGGAAAATGTGTTGTGAACACCACTGTCGCAAGAAAAATGACAACTATAAGTGCCATCTCACTTACCTCATACAAAAGAGAGAGACAAAGATGGCATTTATCGATGACGTCACAACGCATTCTCCATTTGACTGTAAACTCTAAAATTCTACATCCCGCCATTTTGTATTTTTTTATTTTTATTAAAAGAGTTGCGTTCGAAATTTGTGTGTGTGACATATTTATGAAAAACAAATTGTAATAATATTTAAAAAAAAAAAACTCACGACTTATTATTCTATAATAGTATTTTATTTAAAATATTATTGAAAAAATACAATTTATAAAGTTAAAATTCAATAAATAACATTAAAAATTATGTGCATCTCAGTTAAATAAAAATTGTACACAAATAAGTTTCAGAACACACCAACTTCTTCATAGCCAATAAAATTGTGTTCGAAATTCAAATCACTTTGCCTCTCTACTCTCTAGAGAGCAAAAACGGCTTTTGCTCACTGAAATCGATGACCAAAGACACTATTTTCGTGCGAGAGTGGTGAAAAATTATTTATGGCATGAAGTCCAGAATTTATCGAAAAAATGTAATTTAGTTCCGCAAAATTCCGCGGGACCTCATTCGTGAGAAGGACTCTACCACTGAGGTGTATACCTAAAATCATAGGCGGATCCAGGATTTGGTTTGGGGGGGGGGGGGGGCAAGGTGCAGACGGGCAAAAATATTATAATTTTTATTACGAAAAGTGTATGTTTAGCTCGCTCTGAGCGGTTAGGAAGTTTAAACATCCATTACAATAAGTGCGCGAGCAGCTAGCTGCGAGCGCCGAAAAAAAAAATTTATTTCAGAAATATGTGCGAAATTCGTAACTCTACAATGCTTCTGGGGGTACCTTGGCCCCCTGCCCCCCCCCCCTAAAGCTTAAACATCCTTTATAATATGTGCGCGAGCAGCTTGCTTAATGACTCGGGGGGGGGCGGCTTGGCCCCTTGCCCCCCCTCCCTAAATCCGCCTATGATTATCTATAACACAGATAAAAGGTTCTATAATAATCATTGCAAAATTTTACTAACATTATAAACGTGACAGTTTGTGTCTGGATGTATGCCTAAATGGGTGTGAACAGATTTTATGTCTGTGTGTCTCCGGATAACCAGTGATTTTTACAAAAGATCCCCCTAGATGGAGCGCCACAATCGCGTGATTTTAAGTTAAAATATCTACAGATTTTTAACAATTCATAATTTCTCATATTTAATTTCTCAATTAAATAGGTACATAATATTTAATTAATCTAACAAATAAAAAATATATAATAAATGAAGTATTCACAGTAATTATAAATCTATTATTTAGTTCCGCTAGGTTACGCGGGACTTCTTTTCTAAAACTGTTTGCAGAATAAACGATATTTCTTTTTCTTAGGACATTAGTTCCATTATTTTCCGTGGCGCTAGCTTGTATGAAAAATAATTTACTTTTACAATGAACTGTAAATGAATTTTTCTATTTATCTTCAGATGATTTTACATGTTTTAGAAATTAAAAATAAGCAGCAAAAAGATATTTATTACTGATATTTACACGCATCATGCGCACATTAGATTATTTTCCGCTGGCGCTGATTCATTTGAGAAATAAGTTACATTTACTAATTTAAATGAATTCTAATTTGTTTGGCTACTATATAGCATCAAAGTACTCGTCAAGACGAATCAAATGAGCCCAAACTCGATGGGGTTTTTTCTTTTAATCACGGAGTTCCTATGGCCACCTTCCAGCTCCGTTTCGGACCCTGGTTACTATATAGTATCAAAGTACTCGTCAAGACGAATCAAATGAGCCCAAACTCGATGAGGTTTTGTCTTTTGATTACGCGGTTCCTATGACTACCTTTCTTGTTTATTAGCATTTTATATGCGAATCTTTAGATTGATATAACTCTTTTATTTATGAACCGATTTGACTAAAACCAACACTAAGTTTCAAGTAGAGAAAACTGCAACGTATTAGTGAAAATTTTATTCAAATCGGTGGTGTTGTTTAACCACACCAGTGACACAAACTATTTACAAATTTAGCCCAAATTAAACTAAAGGTCAACCACAAGTTTACAGCCACACCGATAGATGGCGTCTGTAGCGTTTTTGGCACTATTTTTTTTTGAATTGAATTTACTTTATATTCTATTACTTTTATTTCGAATTTTTGATGTAAATTAGGGGCGATGTGTCTGATATAAATGATTATTATTTATTTTATTATTTTATTTTACGTTTCCCTAGGAAAAATTGACAAAATGTTTTACGAATTAGATCGCGCAAGCGACTTTTTCGCGTCGTTTTGTTCATATGCGTATTTTCACAGTTCACCTTAGTAAAGGATCACAATGAATGGGGAGAAATTTCCATTCTTATTATATGTATGGATAATATATATAACTCAAAAATTTTATGGAAAACCTTGAAGTCTAAAGTATTGCCACCAAAATCTATTGAACTCCCCCTCTTCTTTGATAATCCTAATGCTATTAATGATAATTTTCTATATTTCCCATGTAATGTTGTCTGCACACTATCTGATTTGACATTCTTTGAATTTCACAGATATAGCGGCAGCGTTTTTTCTTTCAAACTTATTGACTCATCAACTGTTTTAAAATATTTTAAGGAAATTAAATCAAATGCCCGAGGAGTCGATGGAATATCACTAGATATGATTACTCTAACGCTCCCTCAGAGTTTGGAAGCCATTACGGCCATTATTAACAAGTCTCTTTGTACATCAACCTTTCCAACAGCTTGGAAAACAGCAATTGTTAAACCACTACCTAAAGTCCCTAACCCAGTGGAGCTTAAAGACTTGCGTCCCATAAGCATTTTGCCTTGTCTCTCTAAGCTGTTGGAAAAGGTGGTTTGCTCTCAAGTGACAAAATTTTTAGAAGGTAATTGTATCTTACCTGATTTGCAGTCAGGATTTCGCAAACATAGAGGTACAAGTACCGCTTTGTTGGACGTCACCGACAATATACTTGCATCAATTGATAAGGGCATGGGCACTTTATTAGTTCTTCTTGATTTTTCCCGTGCATTCGACTCTATCAATATCACCCTTCTCTTGTCCAAGCTTAGTTTTTATGGTTTTGACTCAGATGCAATCCGCTGGTTTGATTCGTATCTTAGTAGCAGAAATCAGTTTGTTGAACTGCGTAAAGACAATGGTGAGGCGAAACATTCTCAGATCCGCCAGGTTGTCCGAGGTGTACCGCAGGGCTCTATTCTTGGACCCTTGCTGTTTGTCTTATACAGTGCGGATATTGTAAAGCACATAAAAAACTGTAAATTTCACATGTATGCGGACGACATCCAGCTGTACCTATCTTTTTCACCTGAAAACATTCGTGGAGTTGGGCAAAAGATCAACGAGGATCTCGTTAGAGTTCAGGCCTGGGCGTCTTCTAATTCATTACTACTCAATGCGAAAAAGACTAAGTTCATGGTGCTGGGCTCCAAAAGTATTATTAATAAAATAAATATGTCGAGTCCAAGTATCACGGTTGGAGGGGAGATAATAGAACGTGTGTCAAGCTCTAGGAACCTAGGACTTGTAATGGATGAGCAGTTAAGATTTGAGCAACATGTGGCTGAAGTAGCGAACATTTGCTTTTATAGACTCAAAGTTTTATACAAGATTAGGCCTTACCTCAGCGTTGAACTTAGAATAACTCTTGTTGATACACTTGTATTGTCCAAATTTAATTATGTTGATACAGTGTATGGACCTCGTCTTCTGGAAAGAACCTCTCGTATTATCCAAAGGGTCCAAAATGCCTGTGCCCGTTTTTGTTTTGACGTTCCCCCACGTAGTCACATTACACCCTTCTTAAACAAATACAACATCATAAAAATGAAACACAGGAGACATGTTCATCTTGCTACGCTGATGTTTGGTGTTATCAAGACACAGCAGCCGCACTATCTCTTCTCTAAATTCGATTGGACTTGCGATCATAACAAGTTTCCTCTTCGTTCTGCCGCCTTCCCCCTTCGGATCCCAGCACATCGAACAGCGGCTTTTCGTGGTAGTTTTCGGTTTAGTTCCACGAAATGCTGGAATTCTCTTCCGCCTCCTCTTCGCGCACTTCAAAACAAGTCTCATTTTCGTAAAATTTATAAAAAACACATCCTTAATATTCAAAAAACTACATCACTCACTCGTGGCGTAATTTATGATTTAATATAACACTTTTCTTTTGCATTCACTTCATTTAAAATTAGTAGTTAGTTTTCCTGCTTGATACTAATACATATTTTACTACTCATTTGTAAGTGCGCGTAAAGTTTAAGTTTTTTTTACATTCACCATTTCCTTCTCGCGCGCGGCCATATTTAAATATGCGTCTGAGTTACGGACTCTGATTGGTTATCTGTTTGACAGGAGCTGCGATAGGCGGACTGGACTTCCTCTTATAGCCCAGTCAATGAGTGCCGAAAAAGGGTATGTGGATCGAAAAATCGAAAGCAGAAAAACTAACTTAGTAACTTTGTTTGGACTAGTTAGGAGATAAACATACTAAAAGTCCCCACCCCTCCGAGGTGAGCCCGAGGGGGGGGAGGCCGAAGAAGGTCCCATTTTTAGGTTTTTTGCTTATATGTCAAAAACTGTGCGTTGTACGATATTTTGTTGTACTACATTATTAAACATCATAAAATTTTCTATAACTTCGGCCTTGACACTTTTCATCTATCTTCAATCGTTGTCCAGCTATGAGCTTCCAAACATGGTCTATTTTGAAGACGCTTAAATTAGTTTTCCATACAAAGTCGGTAAAAAAATCTTACAAATAAAAATTGACCAACTTCTGGTTGTCGTATCATAATGAAACTTTGCAAATGTTTAGAAATCTGATGACAGTTTAATAATCTGGTACCACTGAGCTGATCTGATGATGGAGCCAGGAGCTGTCTAATGAAACTCTTCAATGGCTATTAGTAAACCCGTCGAGTTTAGGCACATTACATTCGAATCGATGAGACTTTTTCATAACACTTACTGTCGAGGGTCTGATAATGACCAGGAGGTGTCTACGTCTCATCAATCCGAATGTAATGAGCCTAAACTCGCCGGTTTTACTAATAGCCATTGAAGAGTTTCAGTAGACACCTCCTGGCTCCATCATCAGATCAGCTCAGTGGTACCAGATTATTAAACTGTCATCAAATTTCTAGACATTTGCAAAGTTTCATTATGATACGACAACCAGAAGTTGGTCAAATTTTATTTGTAAGATTTTTTTACCGACTTTGTATGGAAAACTAATTTAAGCGTCTTAAAAATAGACCATGTTTGGAAGCTTATAGCTGGACAACGATTGGAGATAGATAAAAAGTGTCAAGAGCGAAGTTGTAGAAAATTTTATGAGGTTTAATAATGTAGTACAACAAAATATCGAACAACGCACAGTTTTTGACATATAAGCAAAAAACCTAAAAATGGGACCTTCTTCGGCCTCCCCCCCCTCGGGCTCACCTCGGAGGGGTGGGGACTTTTAGTATGTTTATCTCCTAACTAGTCCAAACAAAGTTACTAAGTTAATTTTTCTGCTTTCGACTTTTCGATCCACATTTCTTCTTTTACTGGACTATTAGCGGGATGCGTTCCATTATACGCATAATCAAAACAGTTGCACACGATAATAATTATTACAGATACATACCTTAATTCTCATTGTTTACATTTATTATTATAATAAATCTAGTATTTCTATTATTATATTTCTACATATTATGTTTATTAAAATAAATTTATATAATATTTTATCGGTATACAGTATACTTATAGATATGTACCTTCTTTAATCTATTATGTTTGTAGTGGTTCGTAGCAATCTTATTATTTGTTTTCTTTATTCCCTATAAATAGTATATGTACAATAATGGCACACAATTAAGTAAATATTTACGTATATTTATTTTAAATAATATACCTATGTTTTATTTGATCTAGGTATTAGTGGTTTGTAAGTAGTAACTATTTTTATTCAAAATTGTAAATTTTAAGTTTCGTCATCATAGGGGGGGAGCTGAAAATCAGCGTTGTGAACAACTCTGTTTGCAACATTAAGCTGAGCTCTCTCCCAATTGAGCAGAGATGCACAATGGCACAAGACGAGTTTTCTCTAACACACCTACTTAATTAAGTTTGTATATGTACCTTCATGCAGCAATTCAGTACTTAACTAGAGTCTTTTTTCACTAAAGAGGTCCCGCGGAATTTAGCGGAACTAATTTTAAATTTTAACGATTATTGCTGAATTTCTTATCCTATTTATATATATTTTTATTTGTTATATATATATATATATATATATATACCTATATATATATATATATATATATATATATATATATATATATATATACCTAGTCAGGTCATAAGTATTGTCACACAGTAAAAACTTTTCTTTTAGAATGCTGGCCACAAAAAAGTTTATTGAATTCGAATTTAGAATTGTTCATGAAAATAAAAATGTATACTTTTTAGAATTTTACTCATTTTTAAATATGGAGTGGACGCTTAAAGAAGACCGTGTTGCAGTTATTGCGTTGCATCGTTGCGGTTACGCGCCAATTCAAATTTTTGACATACTGAAAAATTTGAATATAACCAAAAGATTCGTTTATCGTACCATCAAACGATACAATGAAGACTCTAGTGTAGATGACAGGTCAAGAAGTGGTCGCCCTCGGTCTGTTAGGACTCCAGCAGTGATAAAAGCTGTGAAGGCGCGAATTCAAAGAAATCCCAAACGTAAGCAGAAACTGTTGGCCCTTCAGATGGGGTTAAGCAGAACCACGGTGAAAAGGGTGTTAAATGAAGACTTAGGGCTTCGGGCATATCGAAGAAAAACAGGACATCGTTTAAATGCTCGTCTAATGGACCTGAGACTGAAGAGATGCCGCGCTTTGTTGAAGCGGTACGCGAGAAAAAAATATCGAGAAATTCTTTTTTCGGATGAAAAAATTTTTACCGTAGAAGAGAGCTACAACAAACAAAATGATAAGGTGTACGCACACAGTAGTGAAGAAGCGAGCAACCGTATTCCGCGTGTCCAACGAGGTCATTTTCCATCCTCGCTCATGGTATGGTTGGGAGTTTCTTATTGGGGCTTAACAGAGGTACATTTTTGTGAGAAAGGTGTAAAAACGAATGCAGTTGTGTATCAAAATACAGTCCTGACGAACCTTGTGGAACCTGTTTCTCATACCATGTTCAATAACAGGCACTGGGTATTCCAACAAGATTCGGCGCCAGCTCATAGAACGAAGAGCACACAAGACTGGCTGGCGGCGCGTGAAATCGACTTCATCCGGCACGAAGACTGGCCCTCCTGCAGTCCAGATTTGAGTCCGTTAGATTACAAGATATGGCAACACTTGGAGGAAAAGGCGTGCTCAAAGCCTCATCCCAATTTGGAGTCACTCAAGACATCCTTGATTAAGGCAGCAGCCGATATTGACATGGACCTCGTTCGTGCTGCGATAGACGACTGGCCGCGCAGATTGAAGGCCTGTATTCAAAATCACGGAGGTCATTTTGAATAAACTTTATTGTCATAAGAATCTATGTTTTGTTAAGTTCATTTTGGTATATAAATGGTTACATAATAAATAAACTTGTTCCAATAATTTTATATTAAACATGTGACAGAATTTATGACCTGACTAGGTATATATATATATATATATATATATATATATATATAACAAATAAAAATATATATAAATAGGATAAGAAATTCAGCAATAATCGTTAAAATTTAAAATAAAAAGAAAAGAAAGAAAGAAAGAAAAATCATTTAATCAAGCACAGAGACACAGGCACATAGAAAAGACAAATATATATAGAAAAATTTCTATATATATTTAAATAAATGAGTAAATGAGTTTATCATCTTTTAAAGCTGCTTTTCAATGGTAAAAGCGACAAGTTGTGTCATGTGTCTACTTTTTTTATTTATTTGTTCGTCCAATAGCTAACGAGAAGAGGAAGCTAACCAACCAACCCCTCTAACGTGTGCAAAATAGATTTATCGCCACTAGAAAAAAGCACTTTACGCCCACTGGCCTGTATCTGCTAACGTAGTTTGCGGCAACAATGCAACCTACTTACGATTCGAAGCGTGCATCATTTTCCCAACTTTTACATTAGCCCCTTATAATAGAGTAGCCGCGCCTCCGTGACTTCTTTCAAAATGAGAGCAATAGACGAATTTTGAGGACATTAGAAGCCCTCGCCCCATTAATTCTGACCGCCTAACTTAGTTTGGAGTCAAAGAACACAAAAATTGCTGGATATATTTTGTGTTATGTAAAAATGCAGCATCTATTGTCTACGTCTTCTCACTTATATACACAGGACAAAATCGTTCGCTTGTAAACACTCGGTGCGGTGTAAGTTTATGTAAAAGTAGCTTACCACCACTTGTCTGTATTGCGCTGGTATTGTGCTAATTCCAATAACGCAATGAACTTCCTACTTTGTAGGTGTTTCAGTTACCTATAACCTTGATGCTGAGTTGGTACTTTTTTCTGCAGGATTATTCATAGATTTTATTAGGCAAACTCAATGCAGCAGTATCCTCCTTTTTTGAGCGACCAAATTACATCAGTCTTAGTTTAGTTACACGGAAATGTCGTCGGAATTCTTTAGGCGCACTTTATTTGGGAACCGGGGGAGTCGGGTAATCCGTCTCCGTCTGTGTTCATTCGATCGGTCTAATTTGGTAAGATCTCGTTCGACTAATGGGCTCAATGTTTCACCTGGCTGCGCATCATCCCGGCCGCGGCGGGTTTGTAATGAGATTGCAGATTTATTCATAACTACACTCTGGAAATAACTTTTGTTATAAGGGTCCTGTGTATGTGGCCTGAATCGGTTTAGGTGACTTTTAATGACTGGAACTGAATTAAGTTTTAGCGTAGATATAAATCTTCCTGAAAGAAAGTTTACCCTACGAACCAGACGAAAAAGCAGAAGGAAATGGTAAAGCAGCAATAAATAGTTTGTGTTTAGGAGGTTGACTAGGTGGGTACCTCAACTGTGCCAGTTATTTTACCGCCTGAGCAGTGATGTGCGAACACTACTGTGCTTCGGTAGGAGGGCACTTTAGCTCGTTAGCTCGTCGTCTTCTTACTTCTTTGTATAAAAAAACAGTTATTTGTTATACAAGAGTGCAAAGGTGCTCTTAACCGCATGCTAAATGTTGATGATCGAGCAAGCGTAGGATCCTAAAAATTTATCTAAAAGTGTTGCTGTTTGTTATTATAAACAATTAACGTTTATGTACTATGAAGTATACGAATATAGCTATATCTATGATTATACATCGACGACGTTACATGCTTCAAGATTTATGATTACTATGTAGTTTCACTTCTAAACGTACTAGGCGTCACATAATTTTTAGAGCTGTGGAAATAAAAACAGATTAAAATAAGTTTTTGAACGATATCTACTACCTCCGGTCACTCCTGTCAACGTCATTCTATTTTTATGTGCAGGCGTCGCAACATCGAAAAAAAATCAAATAATTTTATTTTGCGGTTAATTTCATGGAAATTGTGTTTATTTAGTGTCCTTAAGAAAAAGGAACGTGTAAATTCTGAAATACGTTGAAAGATTCGACGATTGGAACAAAAGATACGCAGTTCTTCAACAAGTTCGAGTTATGAAGGTTAGTACATTTGTTGTAGGAATAATACTTTCTTATACTTATGGGCATTATTCCCAATGTTAAATAAAAAACGCAAGCTAAAAATTATCAATATTGTAAGATTTTATTTCAATATTTTCGCCGTATTTTTTGTCGAAAGAATTTTTCTTTTTATTTTTGACTACCCACATTTTTTTTCTCATAATATGCTTGCGAGATATTTGATTAATTTCTCTTTCTATATTTGCGTAGTCCTATATGTATTATATAGGTATCTTGCGAGTTCTTATGTATCATCCACACAATATAAAGGTGTGCGAGAATGCGTTATACGCCGTGACATTTGAGCACGGATGATAACGATTTAGTCTAGTGACGTAACGTGATTGCGTACAATGACTTTAAAAATCTTAATGCTTACAGCAAAAATTGTCAATAATGCAGTCTAGTGGCGTAACGCGAGTACGTACAATGGCTGATATTATTATGACGTGATTATAATGTGTCTCACAGCGACAACGGTTGTTTTATTTCTGTACTAACAAAACACCACCGCTATTATTCAAGGTCACGGTTACCCGAGCCCGTACCTATATTATCCTCGCAATCAGAACAATCCGACGAGGATTACCAAATTAGATCCTGCGTGGCTTCTCCTGCCCTACCCGCTATGGCAACTGAGGGTACCCCTCAAGACTCGCGCCCAAGTACAAGCGATGCGTCTGGTGCTACTCCGTCTGTTGTTTTAACGCCGGAAATTTTAGAGGCGCTGGATGATCCTATAGGAAAAGAGAAAATACTAGGACCAGCCATTAATGATGAGATAGCTAAACGTTGGGGCAGAATCATGGTCGAGGGTCTCACAAGAGACAAAAGAGGCCTTAATAAAGAAGACTTTGTTTCCGAAAAACTTCAGTCTTTCAAAGGCGCCCAAACTTAACCTAGAGATTTCGTCAGCTCTGAGCGAGAGAATCAAGTATCTGGATAAACTATTGGAAAAAGCTCAAAGCCAATTAGTTACGGGTATTGCCGGACTTACCAATTTAGCGTCTTCGCTAATAAATGAAGACCTCTCTAAGGTAGATATCTTGAAAAAGCTGTCCGACACTAGTCAGATTTTTCTTGATTTACATTATGAAAATACGAAACACAGGTGCAAGTTGATAATTACATCATTGGATAAAAAATTTAACGCCGCTATAATCAACGTTAAAAGAGATTTATTTTTGTTTTGCAATGAGCTGGGAGCAAAAATAAAGGCTACATAAATAGCCGAGATATCTGGCCTTCAAATTAAGCGCAAGACGGTTAATACAACTTCTGCGTCTACGTCTTCATCGCGACAACAGGGAAACTGGAGAGGCCCGTCCAGGTTTCAACAGACCAGAGCACCCAAACCGGGTGGGCAGAAACCGAGGTACCCTGCCAACCAAGGTTATTCAAGATAGCAGGGACATCGACCATCGCAACCAGCTGAGAGCCGGGCCCCTCCAGGCGCCGAAAGCGGACTTTCGCTTGCGCTGGTAGACTACGTCACTTCATCAGCTACTGGGATTCTATAACTACAGACTATAGTTTTAGAATATTTTAAAGGCTTTGAAAATTCCTTTGTTACACCCCTGTTCAAAGTTTCGAACCAGCCAACCCGAATTTCAGTATCTAGAAATATCAATTTCAAAACTACTGGCCTCAGGGACAGTGACTAAATGTGACAATGTACCAAGTCAGTTTATATAGAGTATTTTTGCTGATTCCTAATAATGATGGTACTTACAGATTTATTCTCTATTTAAAAATTTACAATTAATTTATTGATTCTGAACACTTTAAAATAGAGGATATTCGATTGCTTTATTTCTACTATCGACAAATAAGCATATTTTTAGTTCCCATCAATGATTCATCTAAAAAATACCTTAGATTTAAATTTCAAGGCCTATCTTATGAATTTCGAGGCCCTCCTTTTGGCTTATCGCTGGCACCACTTCAGCAAAATAATGAAACCAGTTGTGTCTTATCTTAGAAATCAAAGACTACTTTTGGTAATTTATTTAGATGCCATGTTATGTATTATGTGATTCATATGATAGTTACTTAAATAGTACTGTTAAAGTGAAACCTTTTCGAAAGGTTAGGGTTTGTTATTAACAAACAAAAAAGTGTTCTCACCCCAAATCAGACTCAAACGTTTCTTGGCTTTGAGATAAACTCACGGGAGATGTGCCTAAATTTGTCAAATAAGAAACGTCAAAGAATTCTTAACCAGTCAAAAGATATTTCTAACAAAAGTTCATTAACTATCCGAGACTTCGCTAAATACTTGGGTCTTCTATCTTCAGCCTGTCTAGCGGTTCGTTATTCTAACCCTGCGTAATTCTAATGAAAATTATGATGCTGTCATGAATTTATCACCTTCTCTTAGATCTGAGTTTGATTGTTGGGAAAAATAGCATTCTGACGTCTTATAATCCAATACGTAGTGATATATGTTATTGAAATATTTTCGGACGCTTCTCTAATTAGCTGGGGTATATATTGCGGGAAACGGGCTAACGGTTTCTGGGATCATACAGAGTCTAAGGAACATAATATAAATCTTCTTGAGTTAAAAGCAGTTTTTTTTTTCGGCCTACGATGTTCCGCAATGAATCTCTTCAACGAAGAAATCTTGCTTAGAATTGACAATACGACAGCCATATAAATAGGTGTGGAGGCGTGCAATACACACATCTTAATAAGGAAGCAAAAAACATTTGGCAATGGTGTGAGCAAAGAAAGCTTCATGTCTTTGCGTCTTATATTAAGTCTAAAAATAATAGTGTGGCTGACCAAGGGTCGCGACATTTAAATGTTCATGTGGAGTGGAAGCGGACTTTACCAGATTTTGACTAAAAAAAAATAAAAAAAATGAGGCTTTTGGGGACCCTCAAATCGATCTATTCGTAACAAGATTAAACGAAAAATGTGATAAATATATTTCGTGGAAGCGTGATCCTTCAGCTTATAATATAGTAGATGCGTTCACAATAGACTGGAAGCCATACTTTTTCTACGCTTTTCCCCCGTTTTCAATGATTCTGTAATCCTTAAGAAAAATCGTGAACGATCAGCCAACCGGAATCATGGTTGTACCCTTTCGGCCCAGTCAATTCTGGTACCCACTGTTCTTATCCCTTTCCATGGGCCAGTTAGTTTGGTTCTAAATCCTTCATTACTGTTATCACCTTTCAGGACTCCACGTCCTCTTTGGAGACGGTTTACCCTGGTATCCGCAATTTTATCGAGGTGCATTTAATAGAATAATTGCATCTCTAGCAGATAACTCATTAAAACAATATAATGTCGTAGTTAAGAAATTGTGGCAATTTTGTATTAAAAACAATACAGATATGTTTTATTGTAATATCGCAAACGTGTTTGACTTTTTGGTCACCGAATATCACTCGGGGCTAAGCTATTCGACCTTGAATACTTGTCGTTCGGCCATAAACTAAAAACTTAACTACGTTAATACTTGGTAAACGCATTAGTCAAGATGATCGAATTATAAGATTCATGAAGGGCGTTTACTGAACCAAACCATTTTTCCTAAAGTACACCTTGACATGGGACCCAAATATGGTGTTGGATCATCTTTCAAATTCATATCCAAATGATAGTCAGCCCTTAAACTTTCTTTCAAAAAAGCTAGTGGCTCTTCTTGCGTTGTCGACTGCACAACGAGTGAAGACGCTATCACTCATGCGCGTACCAGATATTATAGTGATTATTATTATTTGTGAAATTATAATATTACCTATTTGTTAAAAGTGAGTGATACAAAAATGGAAATTTATATCAGTGATTTGATAAAAAAAATCGGCCCCTAATAGGCCCGCAATTAAATTAGTTTACCTTTTTTCCCTCATAGGGAACAAATCTGTCCTGCGAAGACATTATCTGCGTATGTCGAAGCTATCAAAATTTACGGAAATTAATCACTGACAGAGAAACTGATTCTCACCACTCAGAAACCAATCCGTAATGCCAGGGCTGCTACCATAAATATGTAGATTTATTAAGGATGTGCTGGCCGACAATGGTATTGATACAGAGCTTTTTATCGCTCATAGCACCCGTCATACATCAACCTCGGCGGCCAGTCGTAGTGGAGTTTCTGTAGATATTATAAATAGAACAGCAGGTTTGCAAAATTCTGGATATTTCCTCGTTGGCAAAATTTTACAAGTGCCCTATAACAAATGACGAGGATAATGTATTCGCAAAGGTAATTGAGAATAACTTGTAGACTGATTCGTTCATCTCTACATGTTTGTAATTCCTTTCTATATACTTAGTATCTATGTTTTTTAGTTCACACATAATGGTGTTTTATGTTATCGTCTTGATTTACGATTATTTGAATTACCATAAAGTTAATTTTGAAAAGCAAAAAGTCGCTTTTTGTCTTGTTATAATATTCGTAATTATTTATATCTGACATAATCACTTTAACCGGCCTCGTTTGTGCTAACGCGCTAAACATCTACATAGTAATCATAAATCTTGAAGCATGTAACGTCGTCGATGTATAATTAATGGTTAAACGAACTTACCTTAAGTGATGTTCGACCATAATTATACTAGACGACGTTACATGCGAAGAGATTTAAAGTCCCACCCGAACTGATATAGATATTATAGCACAATCGAGTCGTAAGAGCACAGTCTCTGAAACGAATGACGTTGACAGGAGTGACCGGAGGTAGTAGATATCGTTCAAAAACTTATTTTAATCTGTTTTTATTTCCACAGCTCTAAAAATTATGTGACGCCTAGTACGTTTAGAAGTGAAACTACATAGTAATCATAAATCTCTTCGCATGTAACGTCGTCTAGTATAATTATGGTCGAACATCACTTAAGGTAAGTTCGTTTAACCATTAATTATAATAATTTGTTTACCTACCTCTTTTTACTTCCCTATTCACTAATCATAATAAAGAAGAATTATTTTACTTTTAACTCAACACCATTGAAGAGTAATTTGATAATATACAATGAACCTTAAACCACCCCGCAAACGAACTAATTGAATATAGTTCACTCCAAAGGTTATTATTCCATCAAAATGAAGATTACAATTTGATAAACCTTGTTCGCTCCAAATCTGAGTTATTGTGAAATATGTTTAGGAGGAGGCCACGTCTCTCATCCTTTGATGTTCGTTGCCTCCAGCGAAACCTACGGAATAATACCCCTTATCTCTCGTGATGTAGTTAGCTGATTGCGAGCAGAAGATCTTTGCAACATGTTTGTCATAAATCCGATTAATGCCAGTATTGTATGTAAATTGTAATTTCGGATACCATTGATAGTGAAATTGTAAAAAGATGTGTAGGCTTTTTTTTATCTTCAGGATAACACTATTTTCAAAAAGATTTACTTTTCGAGCGGTTACATTTAAGATGTGTTTTAAAATCTTATATTTTGTTACAACTCACTTGAGACTAACAAAAAGTACTCGTATTTGTAACCTACATAATATTCAACATTTAACAAATCTTATCCTAATCATATCATTATTATGTAATATCCAAAACCATAATTCACTACTAGGACTATACGAGTACATAGTACCAATCTAAATGCCAGAGTCAAAGTGCGTAGGTTAAGTTCTGCAGTCCTGCGAGGTCGTCCGCAAAGCTCCACATATCCTAACGACTATCATCTAGTCGGGGCCAAACGTATAACTATTACGGACAACTAGGCACCAGATTGTGGCCGAGATCCGAGAGTATTAGAAAAATGTTTATAACCTACCTTACACGCATTAGATTTTTAACGCATTTCATAATATAGGCACATAATATCAAAACAACAATTAAACATGTTGATAACAACTTGTCTCACGTTTTAAATGCGTGATGCTGAAAATAAATCTTCTACACCTAACTTCGGATTTTAGCCGTAACATATTTATATGAGTACATTTTGTATTCGTAACATATTTTGGAGAATAAAAGTCTGTAAATATCTTTAAACGGCCCCGGCCATATCGCAATTCGAAGCAAAATAAAAAATAAAGCATCATTCACAGTGGAATATTACCCAAAAAATTCGCGGCTCGATTCGAGACTGTGAAGCCTGCCAAAAATGTTGGAATATCGGGAATGCGGAGTGACAATCATGACAGCCATGCATATTTATCGGGGTGAATTTAAATTACTGCAAAATATTTACCAATATTTATTTGAACTGAGAGCGCTCCTTTGGGATGATACCTTTTTGAATACAAAATGCTTTCTGGTGCCCAGAGGTTTCGGAATGTAGTTTTAATTCAGTACGTGTCTCAAAATAGCAATTAATAATATATATAACCTACCTGTTATAAAGTAGGTACGAGTACATTATAATTTTATTATGTTATAAAATATAAAAAGGAGACAATTAAACACATACATAAAATCACGCCGGGTTCCTGGTTCTCTTTCGCTTCCTCAACTTTCATCACATTCTTCATACACGCTCGCCGGTTCTTTATACTCTTGACCTAGCCTTTCCTTAGAACGACGTTTTTTGGTCAAGGAAAGAACGGCTAGGTCGACCAATTGCGGGTTAGAAACAAAAAACTAATATCAATAGATTCAATTGCTTAAAACTAATATTCTAGACATCTAAGCATAATAAAGAGGTTACTTCAGAGGATAAGCCCGGTGGGCATAGCTAGTTACCCAATAATTAACACTTAATAGTTAACATCGACCGTACAAGAAGACCACTTAACACTACCCAAAACCTTAATAATTCTAATAAGTACGTCACACGAGCAATATGAGGGAATGTACAAATATCAAGCATACCGGGCAGTGGTCACTGGGTACCAACAATGGCGTAATTCCACCGCCGACGAACGTGCGCACGAATTCATAATGAGCTAGAGATGGCCTCGTCCGTAATTTTATTACCAACACGCTATTCTTGTTATGGTAATTCTAATGACCAGAGTTTGTTACACATGAGAAACGAACCCTATTGCAGGGGTGGCGTAAGTTAAAGCTCTGTAATATATAATACAGAGAGGTAAAATGTGCAAGCATGTGTTATAAATTAAGTAGGTCGATGCATGAAAATTGGATTTCGAAGGATTTTTGCGTGTTCTTTATCATTATGTAGGGATAGTTTTCCATTAGTTATTATTAGTCTCTGGCCGAGTCGGTTATGAGTTCCGAGTTCAAATCAAGCGTTCTAAAATATTTTTATGTACCATCTTTCCTCTCGATATACTAATAGTAGGCATCAGCCGTGGCTGGTTACCACCACTGGATAAAATCATTGAATTTTATTATGCAATTTACTTTGTTAGAAAACTTTTAAAAATTCAAATGTTGAATTAATATAATTAAAATGGAAGAGCCAAAGATGGCTCTGAAATAAATTAGGAAAGATTTTTATAACATCCATTACATTAAAACAAATTGCAATTTTCTTTGGGGAAAGTCCGTAACTTTTCAAAACTCACGCTCCGCCCTAAAGAAATTTAATTACGAGGAATCCTTCGGCTTGCTTTACTAACTAGGAATATTACTGAAATATTATCAAAGTAGGTATATCTTAGCAGCGTAATAAGCTTGATAAGACTTAAATTTATTCGGATTATGCTAATTTTTAGGGTTCCGTACCTCAAAAGGAAAAAACGGAACCCTTATAGGATCACTTTGTTGTCCGTCCGTCTGTCTGTCTGTCTGTCTGTCAAGACCCTTTTTCTCCGGAACGCGTGGAGGTAAAAAGCTGAAATTTATAGGAAATACTAAAATCTATTGCCTCTTAGAGCTGTGAAAATTTCAAACTTCTAAGCCAACGCAATCAAAAGATATAGTCGAATATGTCGCAAATTTCAGCAAATTTTCGACATTACCAAATAAATCAAAACCTACGGTGCACTTCCCGTGAACTCAGAATCTTGAAATTTGGCACGAAGCAACTCCTTAGAGCACAGATAAAGGAAAAATTGCGAAAACCATAAATTTTTAATTTAATCATATGAAAAAAATATTTTGAATAATTTTATACTTACTACCCCTTTTCTCATGAACGCGTACAGGTATTAAACTGAAATTCATATCAAATACTAAGGCCTATAATACCTTTAAACTGTAATAAAATCAAACCTCTATCTCAACGCATTCAAAAGAAACAGCATTTTTAGCCGAAATTTTAAACACGCAAATACTCTCAAAAAATCAAAACCTACAGGGTACTTGCCGTGAACGTAGAATCTTGAAATTTGGTAAAAAGCAATTCCTTAGAGCACAGATAAAGGAAAAATTCCGAAAATTGTACATTTTTAGTTACATCATATAAAAAAATATTTTTAATAATTTCATACTTACTACCTTATTTCTCATGAACGCGTGCAGGTATTAAACTGAAATTCATGTCAAATACTAAGGCCTATAATACCTTTAAACTGTAATAAAATCAAACCTCTATCTCAACGCATTCAAAAGAAACAGCATTTTTAGCCGAAATTTTAAACACGCAACTACTCTCAAAAAACCAAAACCTACAGGGTACTTGCCGTGAACGTAGAATCTTGAAATTTGGTACGCAGCAACGTCTTAAATCACAGGCACAGGAAAAATTGCGAAAATTGTACATTTTTAGTTACATCATTTAAAAAAATATTTTTAAAAATTTTGTATTTACTATCCCTTTCCTCAAAAACGCGTGCAGGTATTAAATTGAAATTCATATCAAATACTAAAGCCTATAATACCTTTAAGCTGTAATAAAATCAAACATCTATGTCAACGCAATCAAAAGAAACAGCAATTTTAGCCGCATATTTTCAAATCTCGCAAGTACTCGCAAGGGAATCAAAACCCACAAATATATAATATTATACCCACTTTTCTTTAGGGTTCCGTAGAAACTCGTAGGTTTGTACGGAACCCTCGGTGCTCGAGTCCTACTCGTACTTGACCGGTTTTATTCTATGAACTAGCCAGCGTTAACCAGCTACCCAGAAAATCCTAGAAAATTTGCTTCTTATTTCTAAATAAAAAAGTAGAGGTCAAATGTCTACATGAGGTTAAAAAACTAATGACGCAAAACTATATTAGTATTCATGAAGAGAACTTTCTTGTACATTATTCAGAAATATTTCGATTCAAAAGACGCAGTGATATCAACGAATATAAAATATAATATGCCCCTAAATTTTACTAATTTAAATTAAAATCATTCACATTTTTTCAATAAACATTAATAAAAAAGCTAACTGAAATTTCTCACGAATTCAAAAGGCTCACATGTGGCGTCTTTTATAATTTGTTTCAATCCAACCTATAGTGATCAAATGGATACCTTTTTTCTAAAGTCAGTTAAAAAGAGTTAGAAATTTCTCAACAGCTAGCAGTTGAAGGACCACAATTAGTTAATATTTAAGGGCATCCGCGTATTTTATCCTTTTATTGTCCGTTAGCCCGTTACCTCAAAAACATATTTGAAGGCATCACACCATAACCAAGGAAGGAATCAAAGATGAAAAGGTCGGCATTGGGCATGTCCTCGCGGGACACATTGCGGCGATTCCAATTTGTAATAAAAGTTGATCGTAACAAATCTCTAATATTAGAGGCATTGTAAATTGGATCACGTTTTACGTCTTAGAGGGAAAATCTTACGGGATTTGTATGCCATTTCTTGTATTAGAGCAATAATTTTTAGCGCTGAAATTTTGTCGTCGTAGCCGTAATAATTCATGGACTTATATAAAAGCGTGAGACTACTATTTTAATAGTTGTAGACATCTGGCACCAAAGACAAAACTGAAGCCTAATACCAAGTTACATAAAACTAGTGTAATATTTAGTACTTAAATACTTATTTTTAATCAACACTAATTCAAAATTTTAGCCGTCATATTATGATTCATGTGGACACAATGTGCACATGTGCACCGTACGTGACTCTTCAGCGACTATTGTATGTCGTCGAGTGGACGCAGCGACATCGCAACGTCGTCATTGTGACTCTCCCAACGGGCCTCGTCACCCGCTAGAGAGTCACTGCCTCCCGACTCGAGGAGTAATAATACTTAGGATAATTTCAAGTATAGTGTACGTAATAGAAACAGTTTCTATAAAGATAGATTTTTTTTGTATGGGTAAAAACTTTAAAAATCGCGTCAGGGTCACGTGATGCTGATCGAAAAAGCGTAAGATCGAGGGGAAGGGAGAGGAACTAGTATCTCCCACTCTTTCTACCGTGCCTGAGTGTGCTGCTCTGTTTAGGCGGCACAGGGGGCTTAGACAAGCGCGCGCCCGTTTTATTTTTTAATTTTGATTTCAATATATATTTTGCAGACGATAAAAATCAATCATTAATTGAATTTTTAAAAAATGAATTTGGTTTAACTATGTCAAATGATCGCAATTTTAGCACAACGAAATACAAAACTACTATTGATGCGGTCTTTATTAGACACTTAAATAGGTTCGAATCAAAACTGTTTGTTTCTTACTTCAGTTATCATAAACCAATTGTATCAGTTGTAAAAATTTACGATGATGATTCTGATAATAACGATGGTGTAAAAGTCGTCGAAATTATGGATGGAAGTTGATTTTTCTGAGAGATAAAATTTAATGTAATATATAAATAACGATATAATATTATAAATAACAACATATAAATTGTCATATTTGTGTACGATAGCGCAATAAATAAACATTGTATTCTACCTCATAAATGATAGTATTTTTATACTTATAATTAAACACAACGTTAATATTGAAGTTTTCACTTCTGCCGGCACTCCCGGAGTGCTATTTTTTTTATACAAAATAAGCCTACTTTTGACCACATCCTACCTAATTAAAAGTGTTGATGCGGTTGATGATAAATCATGTAAGATGTCTAGAAAGGTACCAATTCACTCGTGTCTTGAAGATGCTCAACTTGTAACACTTGGTAAACACGGATGACGGCAATGTGTTCCAAATGCGACCAGATATTCTTTAATTTACCTATGGAAACTGCACAAGATTTTACTTTAACTTGCCTTTCTTGTCTGTGGTGTCCATCTTCATTAGAATACTTATGAAGCGTTATAAATTATGCAGACATCTAAATGTGCTCGAACAGGAGTAAATTCGAGAGCAAGCAGCGCCTTACTAAGGCCCTGAACGACGATTGCTATCGACTTATTATACAAACGGCGGATATCTGGGCAGACAGTAACAATATCTTACCATGAAAAATTACGAGCCTATGGCGTTGCGGTCTCTTGACTCAAGTTTACAATAAAATCGGTGCCCTATAAACCGCTACGTGTTTGTGATTTGGCACGTGTAAGAATTTGGTTTGATTTTCAACACACAAAGTAATAGGTGCGTTCAAAATGGAAATAATATTTTCCTAGGTGTATCGACCGCAAAGTTGTATTAGCCATATATTTATTAAAAATATGAGTGTGTGTGTCTACAATAAGCAGCTACTACCAATGTCATTGTGATCTTACTAAACTTCAATTACTTTGAAGTAAGATAATAGTTGCTACTCCTAAGTAAATGTCACAATGTGCTAAGGCCGCTGTTGGAGGCAATCATGTTGTTTCTAGGAAAAAAGTTAACGTTCTTATTACGATGTAATGGCGTTGCGGTCCTGACCCAAGTTTGCAATAAAATCGATGCTTCATAGACCGTCCGTGTTTGTGATTCGCGTCGCGTAGGCGTTTAGTTTGATCTTCAACACACGAAGCAATTCTGGGATCACTGTTCGATAGATTATGACGTATTATGTGTACGTGTTGCAATAACGTTTGCTCGAATGTACATCTATGATATACTAGCGTTTGTCCAGCGGTAATACCCCTGAGAAGTAGTGAAGTGGCGCTATAAGTGTTGTTCCAAGGACTTTGCTACCACATGCCATTTTTCAGTTCAATCGATTCAGTTGTTTCGGCATGAGAAGGTAACAAACACGCGCTCACCCAAACACACATCCACATTTTTGTGTATAATTTCCTCTCTCTGTATGGTGGTCTGAAAGAGATCTTTATGAGCAGTAATACTGCCGATTAGTACAACTTTAATGTTTTTTTTTTTAAGTTTTTCTTTTCTGTGCGTTATGTTATCTAAATCTTAATAAATTGCTATTTTTGTGTATTATCTTAAAGTCACTTATTGAATAAGAAAGGCAGACTTATTCTGAAGGCGAATAGGTAATCTAATATAATGTTACTTGTAGTACAAAACAACTCTTATTAGCATAGTATAATCGATACCTTTTGACGAGTTATAATAAAATCATTGATGCCTTTACCAGAGCGATCGCTAACTTGAAAATCCTAAGAAACACGTTACCTTCAGAGCTACAGATGTAGGTAAACAGGCTCAAGTGGGATGAGGCGAGTCACGTGAGTAGAATACACGGAGAGATGGCCGAGGGTCGTAATGAAACGGCGGCGAATGACGATCAAAGGTGTCGGTTGCCGCCGAAATTGACCTTGTTTCTTCAGGAATTGGACTTATTCTGTACTAGGATTGTACTGTTTATAATGCATGATTTTCTAGACTTTTCTCAGAATACAACAGGGTCTTTTCAGAAAATTACTAACCATTCTTTTACTGAAAATATTTTATCAGAGTTTGAATTAAAGCAATAAACTAAGGTCCAGAATGTGACAAAGTTGTAGAAATGAGATTTTACAGAATAAGATGAAAGAGACGAGCCCATACCGTCGCTTGATATTAAGCAATAACAGCGCTTATCTATTATATAGGTACTACATACACGTTGTTGCCTAGGTATTTAATAATATTACTTATTTATATTAGTTATCCCAAAGATTATAATATATAGTTTTGGAAACATCCGTCGCAATTTCGTAACCATAAAAAAGTACACCTTATAAATTTAATGATTTAGATATCAGATCTTTCTTTCCGTCTTCTATAAAGTAGCTATGAGTTTCATTCTATAAATTCTCGTGCGAAAATTCCGTATTTTTTAACAAAAGCATCAAAAATCAACCAATAGACCAGCGTTTAAGCCGACTAAGTAATCTATTGAGAACTCCACTTATCAATTAATAGCAACGAAAAGCGATGACTGAGCACAGCTTAATCTCTTTTTGCCGTCTCACTGGACCGCTATTAGCCTAATGGACCGAAGCTCCGATGTAACGAATCCAATATAAGACTTGGAAGTATTAAAACAAAAACAATGGGCGTTATCTTTTCATGTCCGGTCGTTGGCAACAGCCGGTGAGATTTCTGTTTTGTCATTCGCTTTTTGATGTTCCCCGTTTAATGGTTTAGCCAGTACTAACAAGCTTACGGAGATATTTGGTTTAGAGTGATTTGGGAAACGCTTGGAGTTAAGCTTACAACATATTTATAGTCGTGTCCTCACCCTTGACTCTATTCTACTTTTGTCATAGATAAATTCCCTAAATCTATGGTTCTACTCAACCTTTCGAGGAAAAGGGAATTCTAAGTTCAAAATATGGTTAAGCCATTTATATAAAATTTCTCCTCAAAAAAGTAAAGTAGAAAAAATACGAGTACAAAATGACATAGCAGAAACGTCTTGAGTTACGATACTTTTTGATTGACATATTTCGTATAGGTACAAGTTTTCCTGTATCCTAGATGGAGTAGAGAGCATCTACTGATGATGTAGTCGAAATGGTTTGAAATTTAATACGAGTACATATCACTTGTACTTAAAAACGAACAAGAATGTGGTATGAAAGATGGATAACAATAATTTATATTGCATTTTGAAATTGCTTCGAGGCCTACGAAGAAAGTCTTTGTAGTTCGAGACGTCAAAGAGTTATTAATCAAATCTTTATTATAATATGATGGCTATTTGCATATTTATTTAAAATTTTACATAAAGTATTCTTTGAAACATCAAAGAAACTATTGATTATCTACAATATAGATATATGCTTGTATTCATAGACGTTTCGAGTGGCATTCATACATCATCCAACATACGTGATTGATGGCCCAGATTTGTCCCGTCATTGTTTGTGATAGAAGAACACTTTGCATTGATAGATTGTAATAGTATCTATGTACCTATCTAATGAGCATATTCGTTAGGGCAATGAGTATGCACGATTCAACATCAGGATCTACAAAAGAAATGAGTGTCGAGTCACTGGGTGGAAGTTATACAGTTTTCTCGAAGTAAATAAGAACCGATTCTCTCAATAGAAAATTAAGAAAAATAATAAGCTGACAATAAAATACTCATTCAGAGTAACCTGACTAATATTTTATAGGTAAAGATTGTTTGTGACTATGGGGGTTTATGTCTGTTACACTCTTCTACTCAAAAAGCAAAAACCTGAACAGATAGCTTAAAAATAGAAGAACAGGCGCAGCAAGTAAATTAATACGGATCGCACAATAAAGAGACAAAACACATCGTATCAAACCTAATAGTAATAATACCTTTAATGATCTTCCTATGTACCAAATGGCCCAATCATACAATATCTAATGCCCCATAAAATTTGATGTCATCCAAGCACTCCTATTCAAAATGCATAACCAATGATTGTGTCCATAACCCAAATAGTTACCATCCACTATGCAGGCTTTTAGGGGATTGCCTTTAGTTAAATGAGCCGCGTAGCCGGAACCAATTGTATGGCAATTGTTTTAACTTCTAAACAGAGGCTTTATCGATTAAATATTTACTTAAATAGGATCATCATTTATTATCTTATACTGCTTATCCTCCCTCTTACACATCTTGCACATTTACATAACACGAGATAACTCTTTATTGAACACCTTTATACCTACCTTACCTTTATTATAGGTTTTACCGGGGGTAGACTTCCTTTGCAGGAGGTCGTCTAGGTGGGTACCCCAACAGTGCCAGTTATTCTACCGCCTGAGCAGTGATGTGCAAATATCACTGTGCTCCGGTAGGAGGGCACTGTAGCTAGTGAAATTACTGGGCTAAAGAGTCTTAACATCTCATGACTCTTGAGTAAGAAGCGTTGGTGCAGTGCTTCTAGAATTTCACATAATTGTGAAATCCTAGGTAACACTGTACTGATTATGGGCAGCCGTTATCTCTTAACATCAGGAGAGCGTCTTGCTCGTCTTCTACTTCATCACATAAAAAAAAAAAATACAAAACAAAATATTTAACATGATACGTTTTTTATTTATAAGTAGTATTAAGTTTTAATGATTGTTTATAATAGTAAGGTAATGTGAATGATGTTGAATTTCTTTGTTTTGTTAAATAAATAACTTATTACCTTTAACATTAATAAATACCTATTATTAAATTTGATATTAAAAAGTGTTACAATTTGGGTCTCAACGCGTTGTCAAATTCTCATTTAACAAATGTTTTTTACGTTTTAATGATTTTTTTTATTATTTGACACTTTGACACGGTGCTTTGCAAATGAAATGGCCTGTTATTAATTTGTTTCAATTAAATACTACTCGATTCATCAAATTTTTTAACATTTAAATAGGTACAATAAACAAATCCTTCAATTATTGTAGTGTAGCCTTCTGGTATTCAAATCGGTAATATAACACAAGCCCAAAATCTAACTTAAAATAAGGTGATATTTGCTTCAAGACAAAAATTTAACGAAACATCTATTTTAGCTCTGTGTTAGTTATAACTTTACACACGGTCATCCTCTCCCATAAGTTTCCCTAACATATTTCACATTACGTGTAAACTACATGTGTAATTAAATTATGTGTATATATATATAGGGTTATTTTTAAAACACCAGCAACTTTGCAGAAACAGGCATCGTGCCTTCTGATATTAAATTTGGTAATAAACACAGGCCAAAAGTCTACAGGCCAAAAGTCTACTAACTTGAGATAAGGTTATTTTGCTTCAGGGAGGGATTCATCCCGCCTTCTAGGTTTAGTCTGCTGAGAGAGATCGTAGTCAAAGGCTAACCTATAATATTTATTTATAAAAAATAAGAAAACATTTCCACCTGATATATTATTCTCGCCCCGTTGCTTCAAGACAAAAAATTAACGAAGCATATTGTTATATTTTCACCCTGTGTTAGTTATAACTGTACGCACGGTCACCTCCCATAAGTTTCCCTAACATATTACACATTACGTGTAAACTACGATACCTTGTAGGCAAAGTTTGAAACCTACTTGGACAGACATAACCGGGCTTGCTCTCTAGCGGCTGCCATCGCCGCACCAAGTTATGACACTTCGCCCCGCTGTGGGTATAGCTTTGCTGTTTTAGGATCTTGTTTAATTTATAAAGTCAGTGCATTGAAACAAAGCCATTTATTTATTTTTTATTATAAGTATTATGCTAAGGCTAGTTACCACTCACTAAATAAAACTGTTGCCAAGTGGCCATTATTCCGCCAGATGGCGCTGCATAGTAAACATCGAGTCTGAGTGTAATCATATTTTTTAAATTAAGAAAAGTGCTTAAATTAAACAAAAAGTGCAAAAATCTAACTATTTACACCTAAATCACAAGTGATATCGTTATCTCGGAAAAAAATACAGTGCTAATACGAAATATTCCTTAAAATTGAATTGTGATATATTATGGATTTTGAGAGAGATATTCACGAGTGAAGTGTAATTTAAAGCTTAAAACATACAATCCAATCAAAAACCAGTGCAAAAACAATAATTGTGTCGTGGAAAACAGTGAAACTTTTAAATGAACTCCAATATGTTCAACGGTCAACTACTCTGCACATCATATTCGTCAAATTGACCTTTGGACTTCAACAACTCTGACTTGTGATTCGTTGATTGATCACACACATCCTACAATACAAACCTCAACGCATATTTCAACACCTTATCTATGCGTCTTCGTGGCTCAATGGTTTGACTCGTCGGATAATGAATGCAGTTCGAAGATTCATGGGTTCGAAACCTAACATCCGCATCAATTTTTGCCCACTAAATTTCTGTTAAACTTTCATCACACAGAGTACAGAATGTCTATCAACCTAAACCAAATGGATAACAACATAACATTACTAGCGGCAAAATCACATACACCAAATATTGGAGAAAATGTAACGGTAAGAAGGCGACAAATCACACGATCACTCTCACTAGAGCAGTTAAATGACAATACGCTAAATTCAACCTTATCTGAAGATTTACTTGGCAGGAGCCTAGATATATCCACAAATATATATACCTACCGAATTGATGAGATGACAACAGAAATTAAAACCTTAAAAACTAATCTTGAGAGTACAGAAAATGAGCTTGACAATAAGATCCTAGAAAATATTGAGCTACAGAGGAATATTGCCCAGCTAAAAAAGGAAATTGAAGTCCTAAAACAGCTCTGTGGAACACCGTTGTCGACACGTCGTAAAAGTATCTCGATGAGTTGCAAAAAGAGCGCTAAGCGCTGTCTGTCTGAAAAGTTTTATGAGAAATCTCCACTTACTACAACAGATAATGATAAACATGAAGGAAATGAAAAACTTATTTTAGGAATTTCAGAAAAACAGAACAGTCAAATTATTGAAAACACTATATCTTATGAAACAAAATCTTCACAAGAGCAACAGAAAAATGTTATTTTGAAAGATTGCCTGGAAAACGAACTCATATCGGATACACCATCGTCATTAGCACATAATATTATAGCCCTACAAAAAGACGAACCAACAGCGGTGTTAGCGAAATCTGACCATCTCAAGCCCAAGGAGAAGGACGAGACAAAAAAGAGAGCATTCATATTGGGAGGAAAACAATGTTCTGGTCTTACTCAACATCTTATTAAATCAAGAAACAATAACCAGTACTCTAATTACAAATTCATGTCTTTTGTTAAACCTTTTGCTTCTACTGAGGAAATTTTAAATACAATTAAATTGTTTGATATATGTGAGCAAGATAAATTGATTCTATTCATAGGAGAGCATGACTCAAACCCATTTCATATAAAATCAGAACTATGTGCCTTACTTAAATCTATTAAATGTCATGTTTTGGTTATTAAAGTGCGAAAAAGTTGTCATTTAAATGAAACTAAACTAAATAATATGTTACAAATGATCTGCTCGCAATATACAACATGTAGATATATTGATATTGATTATAATATAAATTCACATAATATTAGGTACAACTTATGTAAGAAGATAAACTTTGCTCTAGATGATATTGACTATACACAACAATTTTTATCCTTTCAACATGATATAAAGTCTGTTTACAGAGTACGTACTAGGCGGAATAAAGTTCAACAAAAGAGATTCCAGCCCGAAGTAGAGCTGAACTCAGGGCTAGAGGTAAAACCAATAGATACTTGTAAAAATGATCAAGCAACGCAAACGGAGCCTATAGCAGACATCCCACAGCAATCAGCACAGCAGAGCACATTTTTTCGTGACTCCTAAAAATGACAAATCATCATGCTATCGTATACTCCACCAAAACATTGCAGGATTATTCAGCAAGAGTCGCCTGTTGGAGATCCACTTAGATGAGCTTTCGGAAAATGGAAATTCACCGGACATCATTTGCTTATCAGAAACGTTTATACAAAGAGGTAATGAACGGATGGCCAATTTGCCTGGATACTACTTAGCGTCTTCCTACTCTAGATCCAAAAAAGAAAAAAGAGGAGGTGTGTGCATATTAGTAAAGCAGGGACTGAAAACCAAGCAAGTACCTTACTGCACTGAATGTTCCCTGGATAGACACTTTGAATGTTGTGCAATTGAGTTATTATCACAGAACTTAATAGTAATATGTGTTTACAGAACTCCAAATTCTGACTGCAATATATTAATTAAAAAATTAGAAATTCTTTTAAATAAAATTACTATAAAGAGCAATAAGCAAGTGGTTCTAGCTGGTGACTTAAATATTAACACCCTGCAGCCAAATAATATTCACACAAGGCTCTTACTTGATCTTGCTAAGAACTACAACTTGCATCTACACATAAATGATCCTACTCGTAAACAATCTTGTATCGATCATTAAAAGAGACTTTCGTCTCGTCGTCATTCGTCTTTAAAAGAGACTATAATGAAGAAAATATCAAGAAATTTAAAGAGTGTCTATCAAGTTTGACGTTTAATGATGTCTATAATGAGAAACAATTGGAGACAGCGTTTGAAACCTTTCATGAAACGATTTCTTTATTCTATAATTTATGTTTCCCAAAATATAGAAGAAAAATTTCAAATAGACCTCGCAAAGCAAAGTGGATAACGAAAGGTTTAAGGATAAGTTGTAAAACTAAACGCTCTATCCGCTTTAAATACTACACGGATAAGAAATGTGAAAATACCATGAATAGATACAAAAAATATTCGAGGCTACTTCGGAATTGCATTGCACAATCATTAAAAAATCGCAATGCGAAAATGATTGAGAGTTCTACAAATGTGTGTAAAACATCTTGGAAAATAATCAAAAACGAATCAGAACCTCCTAATCAAATGGACTTTGTTAATAAGATTAAGAAAGGAGACAGCTATTTAAACAATCCTAATGACATAGCAGAGGCATTTAACGATTACTTTATTAATCTAGCTAACTCTACTGCCTCAGTTATAAACACATTGAAAGATAGCATTTGCAGTAGCCTATTCTTAAAACCGTTTAGCACTGATGAAACTCGTATACTCATCACATCTTTAAAAAATACAAATGCTGAAGGCTATGATGAAATTGCTACGAAAATCCTTAAGGCATGCGCTCTTGAACTAGCTCCAATTATAAGACATTTACTTAATATGTCATTAATAGAAGGATGCTTCCCGAATCTGCTTAAACTATCAATAGTAAAACCCATATATAAAAAAGGAGACAGATTGTGCCTTGGAAATTACAGACCAATAACGCTAATTCCTATTCTAGCAAAAATTTTTGAATTAGCCATGTACAAACGCATCATGAGTTTCATACAAAAACATGAGATCTTGAAAAGGGAACAGTACGGATTTCAAAAGGGTAAATCAACGACTCTGGCGTGTTTTGATCTCATCAATAAGGTGGCGAGGAGTCTTGATGTTGGAAATCTTGCTACTGTTGTCTTTTTTGACATGTCAAAGGCGTTTGACTTTGTATCTCATGAACTATTGTTGACAAAGCTCGAAAGAAACGGAATTCGAGGACCTGCTCTAAAATGGTTAAAATCATACCTTCAAAACAGAAAGCAATGGGTCGAAGTATCAAATGTGAATGAAAAAAAGGAACTACTGCCATTCAGATCTTCCATTCGAGAAAAAAATTGTGGGGTCCCACAAGGTAGTGTTTTGGGGCCGCTTTTGTTTCTGCTTTATATAAATGATCTTCCTGACATAACCGATAATCCTATTATTTTATTTGCTGATGATATATCTTTAATTATGACATGTAAAAAAAATTTTGACATTTCGCAATATGCAACTGACATAAATAATACAATAGAATCTATTATCAAATGGCTCCATCAAAATAATCTTCAAGTAAATTTGACGAAAACTAATTTCATGCAGTTTAGTATGCATGGTAGAATGGATCATGACCTTAATATTACTCAAAAAGACAATCAGATTACTGAAGTAGACTCATCAGTGTTTTTGGGAATCACGATTGATAAATATCTGAACTGGAAAGCTCACGTTGACAAGATATGCAATAAACTAAACAGTTTTGTTTATGTACTCTACAAACTGCGGAATACATCAAATCTTGCTACAATACTAAAAGCGTACCATGGCTACGTAACTTCTGTATTAAGTTATGGACTCGTACTTTGGGGCAATTCGACGGATAAGCAGAGAGCTTTCTTGGCCCAGAAAAAGTGTGTGAGAGCGATAGCCGGAATACCACCATGGGAATCGTGTAGGCCACTCTTCAAGAAGTATCGCTTGCTTACTCTGCCTAGCATGTATATTCTGGAAACAGCTAAATTCGTAAAATTAAATCGTAGTTTATTTACAACAGCAAAAGATATTTTCCCTAGAAATACTAGAAATCCAAATAGAATTGTAACGTCATATATAGCTAAAACAAGATTGATGTCAAATAGTTGCCACGCAATGTGTGGGAAAGTTTTCAACGCTATCCCAAAAGAAATCCAAGAGTTGCCTACTAATAGATTTACACATAAACTCAAGTCATGGCTGATAGAGAAATGTTTTTATTCGATCTCAGATCTAGTAAAATAATTTGTTTATAGGTATTATTATAATCTTTATCAGTTTTGACATTATTATCTCTATATTATTTTCATTCTTAAATTAAATTTTATGACATTATTATTATTGTTTTAAGCTTCATTCATTATTTTAGTTATAATTAGCTGACATTATTAAATTATTGTAAACATTTGCATGCCACAATGTGGCAAATTGTTATGGAACTTTTATAATAACACCTACATCGGTTATGTAACTAACATTTTAAGCAAATAAATGAATTATGAATTATGAATTACAACTGTGTTCCGGCAAGATGTATGTACCTACAGTGAAGCCAGGAGTGGATTTATCCAGCCTTTTATGTTTATTTTGCTACCATTTTCGGCCGCTACATCGCTCATGATCGAGTGAGATCGTGGTCAAAAGTTTACCTATACCTAACGAATAAAAAAAGAAAATAATGTAAAATTGTTACATTAAGATTAATGTAAACATTCAGTCTCTGTTAATGGTGCACAAAATTGATCAATCTACGCCGCAAAAGTTTTTGGAAAGAACTAGTATCCTAGTACTTAATGCCATACATTTGCAGTCAATTTAATGCACCATTAAATACTAGGATAGAGTTCTTTCCAAAAACTTTTGTGGCGTAGATTGAACTCTTTAGTTCTTCATTGGCTGCTTAGTCCAGGCATTCTAATCTAGTCACACAGCCCGCCCGTATAGCTGAGCTCTCTAGCTCCGAGCTGTTATGGCTCTAACATTATCGTAAAGCGAAGTAAAGCCTTAATCCCATATGCGTCCGACTCACAACTGGATAATATTCTACACATACCTATACGTACATTGTAGATATGCTTTGAATAATATATTTAGTGTTATGCTGTGTAGCTCGGTGTAACTCTAGAATACTAGTAGGTACTTGTGTTACTAAATTTAGGATGAATTTAGGATACTCAAGAGATGAATTTACAAAATATGTGTCAACACGCCAACAAATACTTCAAATCTTTACTTGACTTTATCTACTAACAGACTAAATATTCACGAGTGAATTGCATAAATCTGGAGAAGAAAAAAAGCAAAGCAAAGTAAACCAAGTAAAAACAGTACTTTAAATCGTTATTAGGTATTCGTTATTTGGCTGTGTTCACTTTTTTCGTGTTGTACGAAACAACATTTTTAATATTTGGCAAATATAGACAAATAGAGCCACTTTACATCACCGTATTTGGGCGCATAGAGCGAATACGCGAACACGAACAGCGAATCATTTACAACCTACCTGTATGCAACAACTTCGACGACGTCATCACTTACCTATAAGTGAGGCTGTGGACAAAAGCAGCCTTATTAATTATAAAAAAAACAGCGATGTGAAATCACCATTCGACCCAGCCAGCGCAGCGTCAACTTCATCTCATACACAAACATTTTCGCTTATAAAAACAAACACTTATAAAATATCAAATAATTATTATTCTCAGCAGGTGCCTGAATATTTCAGATCTCAAACAAAATATGGCATTTGCTGACAACCCCCTGAATTTTTAACATAAAACACCCTACAGAGGTGATTTAATTATGCGTGATCACGTTTTTAACCTGACAACGCAGCGGAGTGATAAGACCACTTCGAGCTTCAACCATTGCAATATTTTAATATATACTTTATGTACTTGAAATAAGATTCATATTGCATTGACACGTTTAAGTATGTAAGGCACGCAGTTATGATTTTATCAATTTTTGGTGTTAGTTATGGGTATAAACGGAGCGTTTTATTCTATTGATTTTTCTTTTAGTAGTTTCACCCTCAGGTGAACTCTCATACGGGTATAGTCACTTGTCAACTCTACTGTGAGGTATTTCATATATATTATTAATATTCCTACTGAAATTTTTACACCTCCTCAGTGTTGACAACTTTTCAAATCAAATCAAAATCAAATCAAATAATTTATTTGCGTATAAGGGTACAATATGGTTGGTAATATAAATAACATTATGATCGCCTTATTCTGCCTTTCGGCGTGCAACATTCCTCTTAAAATTATTACAGGTATATCTAAAACCATTGACATTATGATATATTATTACATTGAGTTAAAATTATAATAAAATAAGTATAATCAAAATAGCATACAAATAATTATGATGTCAAAGTTTAGGAAATTAATAATTATGTCATATTTAATTAAAATTGTCACATAAATGTCAAACAAACAATAATTTATCAGCTAAATATTCATCAATAGAGTAATACGCTTTGTCACATAGTAATTTCCTGAGATTATATTTAAATATATGAATGTCATTTACTTCGAGAAGTGCCTTCGGTAAGTGGTTGTACACTCGTGGCCCCATACAGAAAACACTTTTATTAAATAGAGTAGTATGACAGGGAGGTCCACATAATTTATATCTATTCCGTTGACTGGTATATTTTGCGAACAAAGATATATTACTTTTTACAAAAACAGCATTCTCGTAAATGTATAGGCTAGGTAGAGTTAAGATTCCTAGTTGTTTAAAGTAAGGCTTACAACTGTCTGTCTGTTTCAGTTTGCAAATAGCTCTAATACATTTCTTTTGCGCTTTAAATGCATCATCCTTATCCGTAGAGTTACCCCAGAATATGACACCGTATCTCAACAAAGAGTTAACATAACCATGGTATGCTGTTGTGACTGTCTCGACACTTGCAGTTTTATTAAGCATTTTGAGAGCATATGAGAACTGACAGACTCTCATACGAATGTTTTCAACATGCGATTTCCAATTTAGATTGCAATCTATTTTTAAACCCAAAAACTTTGTTTCGACTACATTGTCAATCTTTGAATTGTGGAATGTCAAACTATTTATATTTCGAATATTAGAATTTTTGTTATGAAATGTCATTATATTAGTTTTATTTAGATTTATTAAAAGATTATTAAAGGTCAACCAATTTATTATATTATTCAAAGTATTAGAAATGTCAAGATCCAGGTCTGTACCCTTTTTGCCTGTAAATATTACCGTAGCATCGTCTGCAAATAGTACCATGCGCTTATTTGTTATTGACGGTAGATCGTTTATATAAATGTTAAATAAGAGTGGTCCTAGAACGCTGCCTTGTGGAACCCCTTGAGTCACCACTTTGTAGTCTGACAGGTAATTAATTTCCATTTTTTCCTTTGTGCATATTCTTGTAATTTGAGTAGATTGTATTCGATTAGTAAGATAGGATTTCATGAGATTAAGAATATTTCCGCGCACACCATAGGACTCTAATTTATTTAAAAGAGTAGAGTGTTCCACGAAATCAAAGGCTTTAGTTAGGTCCATGAATAAGGCACACGCTATAGATTTATTGTCGAGACTACTCATAATAAGATTGAGAAGATTATATATTGCCAAATTTATAGTTTTATGCTTCCTGAAGCCCACCTGTTCATTAGTAAATAAATTGTTTCTTTCAAAATATGAATAAAGAGAATTGTAGATAACTCGTTCAAAGACTTTTGAGATTATCGGTATAAGGGCTATCGGTCGGTAGCAATTCATGTCAGTTTTTTCATTTTTTTTAAATAGTGGCTTAATTATGGTAACCTTTAGTTTGTCTGGAAAAATTCCATCAAGTATGCACAAATTTATAACGTGGCTAATAACAGGAGATATAACCCCAGAAACCTCTTTTAAGATCTTTGTCGAAACGTCGTCATACCCCGTACTTTTAGTATTTTTTAGGTCCATAATTATTTTCTGAATATCATTAGCTGTAGTTGGACACATAAATAAAGAATTAGCCATTTTATTATTTATTGTAATTGGGTTTTTAGGTATGCTGTTATTCTTGCCCAGCTTTTTTGCCTGACTTGTAAAGAAATTATTAAAATTATCAGCAATCTTTTGAGGGTCATTCGTTAATGTATTATTCTCAGTGCATATCGTGCTTATTTCTTCATGTGGTATCTTATTTCGTATGCTATTATTTATTACGTCCCATGTTGCTTTGCATTTATTAGGCGCGGAATTTATTGTAAAATCATTTTGAGCCTTTTGTGTCAGTTTAATAATACGGTTTAACCTAGTTGACAGTGTTATAAATTTTTTCTTATTAGTTTCATTAGATTTTTTCCGATATTGCCATAGTAATTGCCTCTTGCGTTTGCAGCAAGTGCGTATACCCTTAGTGATCCATTGTGGGCGTTTTATAGCAGTAAGCTTAATTTTTTTAACAGGAAAGCAAAGATAATATAAAAGTGTAAAGAGATCGTAAAATTCATTGAAAGCTTCAATTGCATTGCTATTATCGATTGCTATTTTTGTTAACAAACGTTAATTTGTATGATTGACTAGGTACCGAGAAGAAATTCTTGCGATTGTTTTTAAAATTCAGAATACACTCGTATTTTATAAACCCTCTCTCATTTATTAAAGTATTAAACTGGGAATACTTTTGTAAATATTATAAAACGGACCGACCGAAAAATCAATACCTAAGTCAATTCTACGACGACAATGACGTAGTTAACTATTTTATTTTTAAAAAATTAGAATAAGTGAGCGAGAGAGTTAGTTGCATAGACGAGGTCCTTAATAAAAAAAATCTGAATAAAAGTAAACAATATACATACTCAAAACGAGAAAAAAACCGTACAAATTCCATTAAAATAGAGAAGCGTGAAAGAATCAAGAGCAACAATACTCGTATTGTGTTTCCTATTCGGAACATTAATCACAAGTAGATAAACATAAAACGTCAAGACAACATACATTTATCAAGATCAAATCTGAAACGAATACACATAACTACATAAATTATTCCTACATAAATGTTTGGATTTTCTTTGTATTTAATAGGGAAATATGTATTTTTAAAACTATACAGTAACTTGCTGTACTCGGCAACTTTACTTGCAAAAAAGCAAGTCTGATATTGCACCACTAACTGTACATGTAGCCTTAATTCTACTACTATTATTTTGCCCTTTTATGCTTTCAGCTTTTTTTTTTACCAGCACTTTACTCCTTAAACAAACCCTAAAAATACACTTCTTACATACGCACATCTAGTTACGAGTAATTAAAGAAATATTGAGGTATAAATGTCGTTCATAAATTTAACACTGGAGCGCTGTAAAGATATTTTTGTTACAATTGTGATTATAGCGCACTAGTGTACAATTTAAAAAAACAATGACGACGATAACGATCTTAATGAACTAGATGCGCAAATTTGTAACTACTAATTCGCTGAATCTGTTTTAAGCCCAAAATATAGGTCTTAAACAAGAAATCAGTTTTTGAAAGAGTCTTTGGATCCCTCATGGCATTTTAAGAAATCGTTCTAGAACATAATTCACCTTCCAATGTCAAAAAATCCAATTCTCACCACGTTTCTCCCGACAGTTGAGTTGCGAACTAGAACTTCGACCACCTATCATCTCACACTTACCGAAACGAAATTGCACGTGAAAACAGACTGGTCACCAAGTTCCAACCGTGACTCAAGTTCATACTTGCTAATAGAGGTGAGCCAAATTGCTATATGATATTTAATGTATGACAAGAATTATATAAGCAGTTGACAAAACTGCTTTAATCTGTGTAAATAAACGGCATAAACTTACTTGTATTTACTTCGGCTTCGTGCCGACCGTTTCGATCCTGTACGAGGACCGAAACGGTACGTTTATTTACAAAGATGAATCTAAATACTCACGAATCGCTTAGTGTAAAACTGCTTTTGCTTATTTTGAACGTCACTTTATTTTCTATCTTTCCTTTCCCTACTCGGTTGTCTTTGAGATATCGCTATTAAAGAAAAGAATGCCTATTGTAACACTTTTCTTCTATAGGTGTGATTTTAAGCTTATTCTATAGTAGTTATGGTGTAAAATAAAGTTATCTTAAGTAGACAACAGTGACTGTATGGTTTGCAGTGTGGGTTTGTAGTGTTTTTAGCTAACGAATAGTTGTCGACTGCGTTTATGTAACCAACCAGTTTAACTTTATATTATGCAGCAACGCTTGTATTTAGCAATTGAAATTGCTATACTGCTATTGCTATGTTTTCCACTTTACAGCTATTTTTACAAGCAAATGACTACTATGTATAGGCACCTACGATACATAGGTGCAAAATTATAAATTTTACCAAAAGCATGCTATTTTAAATGCTATACGTTTTGATACCCATCTCTATTGTGAGTCTACATTTGAAGACGCAACCTAGTTGCAGGCTAAGCGCAATTCTAACTTGTCTTAGGTGCACTTGTGCAGAATTTTGAATTGAGATAAGTTTTCCCGCTAACAAAGTTGCTGAGTTGCAAACCCACAAAGACAAGAAACCAAACTATTGCTACGACGTAGCACGTGCGTAGCAAATCGTGGTGCTACGAATTGCTACGAAGTGCTACGAGAGCAACGTAATGTCCTATATGTACTATTATGGAAAGTATGAATGTGTGTGTTTATTACCTTTTTACATCTAAGAAATTAGCCTGATTTTTCTGAAATTTGGTAAACAGGTAGATTAAACCCTAGAATAACATATTATAGGCTTTGAGCGGGTAAAACTGCCTGCTAATAACACAATTAAATTTAGATTAAGTTATTTTTCCTGATTTGATAACAGTTTTTTCCAACGTAACTAAAACTTAAATGTATGGTATACAGAGTTGCATTTTAATAAAACTAAAACCTTTTTGGCTTTCGAAGCCTCGATATACTATCCTACTTTACGAGTTACCCTGTACGCAGTAAAAATGTTGCAAAAAAATAGAAAAAAGAACTAAATAAAAAATAGCATTTTCTTATTATTGTAGCGTTCTCTGAATGATGTTGAAAGGTAAACAGAGCCGAAGGCTGTAATTATCTGTTGCTTATCTAGGTTTGTTTGACGAAAGTCTAGACGCTACTTCACTCTGTGTACACTGGGTAAGGTTTACTCTTTTCATTTGCTTCCAAATATATACAGAAAACAAGGTATATTTTCTATTTTTTTTAATCATTATAGGTAAGCCTTTCATCATGATCTCGCGTGATGTTAAGCAACGATGTGGTCGTACATAGCAGCAGACTGAGCCTAGAAGGTGGGATAACTCTGTCCTGGCTTCATAAAACATCATACCAGAACACTGTCATAATGACCGTTTGGTGACACGGTGTTGTCCAGTGGGTCTAACTACGGCCGAAGCCTCCAGTATGAAATGTTTGTTTATCACAATTGCTATAATATTGCGTATATGTAATAGATTATGGCTTGCGCAACTGCTTGTCTATGTCTCATCTGCCTCTGATCTTTTTTTTTAATCTACCAAAAATTCACAAAAAAAGCAATAATAAATGTTATGTATGTAGTTAGTACAGAAAAGTAGGTTGGTAGGTATTTATTTACTTTTAAGAAAAAAATAAGAAAACTCTGGCGAAAAACTGAGACGATGGTGCTCAAATGTAAGCCTTTTTAGTATTAAAAAAGTGCTTAATACACATGTTCCGATATATTTCAAGTAGAAAAACTGCAACGATTATAACCACTAAAGGGTTAAACACCTTTGAATGCATGTAAAACAAAAGTCGTACATATTCCCAGACCACATCAAAATTTCAAGCAAAATTCCCACAACCCCTAATATCCATAGGAGCATATAGCGTGAAGTGTTAATTTTCCATGCGGCAGACACTCATTTATTTATAATATATGCAACAACGAGGACATTCATCGTTTCTTTTATTTTATAGACAAACAGATGGCCCGCCTAATGGTAAAAGGTTGCGAACATCAGTAATGTTGCTGTTTTAAAATGTTATCAAATTTATTTTATCACTAGACCAAGTAGGTCTACTGATCGAAGAAATTCGAAAGAAATCCACGATGTTTTGTAACAGTTAGCGCCTAGTTTTATGTTCATGCTCATAAAATGTTAGGTTTTATAATGCGCACCTCTTACAATTTTAAAAACGTAAATGCACCCATGGCTCTCCATATGGCTTATGTACGCAGTAAGCTAGACTATAACGCTATAGTATGGGACCCCCATGAAAAAAATACTAGCTCATGATTGAGCGAATTCAACGGAAATTTGCAAGATATATTTACAAGATGATGTATGGGTATTATCCATACATGTTTCCGTCGCTCTTTGTTACTGGAATGGTCGGGCTGTACACCCTAGAACTCAGGCGCAGGTTGTATTTGATGGTACATTACTTCCTGCTACTGTGTAATGGGGTGGACAATCCGAGTGCGCTGTCGGCGGTTCAGCTGCTTGTACCGACTCGATACATGCGCGGCGCGGACGGCGAGCTCGGCCCGCGACGGCTAGCTCGCCTGTTCGCACTGCCCGCGGGATATCATTCGGTTCGTGGCCGAAATGCTCCCATCACCAAAGTGGTGAAGCTGTTTAACGATGTGCTCGCTCAAAAACCTGAACTAGATATATTTTATGATAGGTTAAGTACAGTTAAAACGTATTTTATAAATATTATTTAAGTATAAACATGTAATGCATTGAACTTTTAGTCTGTAAGTTACATGTGAAATTGAATTGAATAAATAAAATAAATAAATGTGCGGTTGGTTCAATATTAAAACGGGGAATGATCGTTGTACTGTTAAAAGCATATGCACTAGTCAATCTCTAAATGTTTGATTAAATAAAAAACAGTAAATGACCACATAATCGCTATCAAGATCAGGCGCGATCGTCCTATCAAAATTTCAAGCAAAATTCCCACAAGCCCTAATATCCATAGGAGCATATAGAGTGAAGTGTTCATTGTCCATGCGGCAGACACTCATTTATTTATATGCGACATCGAGAGGGCGTGCCCGTCAACAGCCTGAGTGAGGTCAAGTGAGGACGGAAATTATTTCCCTCTTCACTTTTTCTTTAACAGCAAAAACCTTTAAGGTGTGTATTGACTAGTGCATTTACTTGTAACAAGAACATCGATCGTTGTTTAGAGCTCCTTAGTCAATCCGTATAGTTGTCTGTTCGTACGCCTATCCGTGGCTTTAAGGAGAAACTATAAGTCCTTGAAAGCTATACTTTTCCTAAAACAGGAAACTTTGACAACTAAAAGAAACTAGGTACTAACAGCAGGTTATTATACCAGCGTAGCCCAACTAGCGGTTAGCCTATTTATTTTTGAAGTGAAAACTTCTTTAGCGGCGCTGAGCACTTTTTTGTATGGGTAAAAACTTTCAAACTCGCGTCAGGGTCACGTGATGCTGATCGAAAAAGCGTAAGATCGAGGGGAAGGGAGAGGAACTAGTATCTCCCACTCTTTCTACCGTGCCTGAGTGTGCTGCTCTGTTTAGGCGGCACAGGGGGCTTAGACAAGCGCGCGCCCGCCCGTAGCGACCATTCGCAATCGCTAAAAAAATGTACTGAGATGACAGCTCTCGTCGCTAGTCACGTGACCTAAGCGATTTTCGCTAAATTTGGTAGACAACAACACTGAACGAGAACGAACAATCGCTAAAACAACATATAAATTGTCAGATTTGTGTACGATAGCGCAATAAATAAACATTGTATTCTACCTCATAAATGATAGTATTTTTATACTTATAATTAAACACAACGTTAATATTGAAGTTTTCACTTCTGCCGGCACTCCCGGAGTGCTACCTTTTTTTTTTATTATAGGTTAGTCTTTGACCACGATCTTGCCTGAACGTAAGCAATAATGCGGTCGTTTGCCGTCTTTAATTTGATGAAACATGTAAGGTCAGTATTGACTAGTGCATTTGCTTGTAAAAGAATATCGATCTCACGCCGTTTAAATTTGAAACCACATTTCGAACAATACGCTTTCTCCAAGAATACATCGTGGATCAAATTTGCAGTCCGGCTTAATCAAATAATAAGCAACACCATTGGTGTTGCAGACGTATAAGCGACAGCAACCTTTTACCATATAGCGGCCATCTGCTTGTTCTGTCTGCACCATTAAAATAAAAGCTTGTGAGAACCTGGTGAACGGCTAATGTTCTGTAACAAATAAATTCCCAAGTCTATACACACCTTTATGAAGTGACGGACCTCGCAAGAATGGTAGCTTTAATGCCTTACTGATTTCCGCAAGACTTTTTGGTTCAGCTGATAAATGCGCAACGCTTTGAGCGAATTAGTTTCATTTGGTTTCTTTCTTGGAGATAGTTTATTTTCATTCTTGTGGAGTGTTACGAGTACATTGGCTTGATTATTTAATTTTGCTGATTCTATGTACGTCGTATAGGTATTACCAGTAGTCAGAAGCTGAATGTAAATAAAAAATATGTATATCAGCATAAAACGACAAATCAAGACTCATAACAGCTATAATATGCTGTGAGGTGTGTTCGTACTTACTTAATTATTGATCCCCACACTAGGCACAGTCTGTATAGCGGGGTCTTATACGCAATAGCTGTTTGAAATCAACTTTAAATGCAAAATAAAATAAGAGCGTGCCTGTACACACTGTAGAATAATGGTAGCATTGCCTCTTTGGAACATATGTAACAGATGTTAGGATTCAACAATAAAGACTTGTTATTACACTAGTTTAATATACATTTTACAATCAAAAACGTGACACTGTAGAAGAATATCTAAAAAATGATTTCTTTCTAATTTTTGTTACCAAACCTATATTTTGTTACCAATACTTAATAAAGTCTAGTCCTATGTCCTATCTAACTTACGTAATGAGTAGCCTCAAAAAAAACTCGTTTACTGGAAATGGAAACATCCGCCAGAATCGGAATTAAACTGAAGGCAAGTAGTAAACACGTCGCTTCAATCAACGGAGGTGCATTTCGGAACTGCGATCTAGAATCTAGACATGGAATGTAGGCTAGGCGGAAATGAACCTAACCACTGCCACCTGCTGACCTAGCCTCGTTGACATCTCAATGTAGCTCAGTACTATAGTCTACGTATTGCGTAACTTTAGACTGCTCAAATATGTAGGGATTTTTTTGTACATGTCAAAAATATCGGGACTTCCATTCCACTAACTTAACCGACCAACTGAAACTGATCAACTATTTTTCTTTCCTAACGAATCAACTTTTTAGTTTGATGAATTGGAATACTTTAAAAATTTATCTAAAAATACTAAATACTATGCCGACTTCAGGTTCGCATGAAAATAAGTTAAGAGCGCTTATAAGTGCTCTTAACTATTGAATTGTATACAATTCGGCGTTTTTTCGCTCGTACAATTTGATACATTTTGAAATATACATTCATAGAATTAACTTTTTGAAAACTCCTCGATATTTTTTTTAGTCTCCTCACAATCTTTATAATAATAATTACTTATTATAACAAATAATAATACAATACTACATATTTTAAAATCTCGCAAATAGTGCGAGCGAGAGAACGTCCAATTCTATTAACGATCTTAAGTCCTCAAGTGTGTCCTTTTAGTCAGAACGTGAACTTCAATGTTGAAATTGTCAAGTGCCAAGCACTCATTAGCATTATTTACTCTAAACAGCATTAGTGTTTTTTTTAACATGCATTAGAGGAATATGCAAAAATTAATGTGAAAAAGCACAAGTGTGGACATAACTTTTGGGAAATGTTAAATTATTGATATAATCTTTTTGTTTATTACTTTCCGATTACGACTAGATAAATAAAATTTTGGTTTTTGCCAACATTTTTATAGGCACAACAAGAAGCTACTAATGTACCGCTAGTTATTTAAATACTGTAGTCAACATATCATATTCGAGACCTCAAAACAGGCATTCGTCCTTTGACCGGTTTACCCAAGTATCACCACTTTCAAAGTCGGCGCGTAGTGGACATTTCTCTTTTGAATACTTGATGCAAATACCGACCGCAATACCAGCTCGAATTTTCATAACCGTTTGCATTTTGTGGAGGTTTGCGTGAGCACGTCACTGAAGGTGTGCCATTGCATTTATTAATGCTGACTGGGTAGGTATATATATTTTATTTTTGCAAACTTTTGTGTGAAAATATATTTTACGAATATGTTTATGTTTTAGTTTTGATCAATTTTTTATTTTATATGGACCGCTGTTTAGATTTTTTGTAATAACTTAACGATATCTTACACATTTTAAGAACTAAAGAAATCTTACATACAAACTACAGATAAATTAATATGCTCAGTATGCAGGTAGTAAATATCGTTCGGATTGGGTAATCCTACGCTACATAAGATTTCTTGACTTATTCCTTCCTTTATCTTTCTAGCCAAAGCGAATCACGGCAGAAAATTAAGCACCTTTTTCAATAAATAAATTCTATGAATTTATGTTTCAAAATTTGTCAAATAGTGCGAGCGAGAGAGCTTCAACAGTTTTTTTTTTTTTTCATTTATTTATCATCTGAACATACATTTAAAACAAATCAAATAAACAACATTTATAAAACCAATGAGGTTTGTGTAAAATGTTTATACATCTACGACGTCTACCATACTGTTTAAAAAATGGGATTTTAACTTATGCTTAATATTATTCGGTCGAACATTTTCTATAGTATGTAATTCCGGAGGTAAATTATTAATTAATCTAGGAACCAGGTAAGCAGTCGTACGCTCACCGTAAGTATTGTTACAACCGGTTATCGTGCGAAACTCCGGCCGATTCCTAGCCGAGCGCGTTTGTACAGGGTGATCACGTTTTATTTCGTCTCTGTATTGTTCTTTAAAAAAGTTTTCTTTAAGTAATAGATATTGGACTTGAATTTCTACTGGTAAAATTTTACAATAATTAAAAAGACCATAATCATCATCATAAAATTGTTGTTTGATATTAGATGACACTAAAGAGCGAAGGATTCGACGTTGAATATTAAAGATATTATTTAAATAAGTACTATAAGTGCGACCATAGCTACTTAAACCGTACTGGATGTATGATTCTGCTAAGGAATTGTACAACATCAGTTTAACCTTAAATAGAATGCGATTGTTTAAAATAATTAAATTCGCCAAGAATTGACGAAGCTTACAACAGACCTCCTCGATATGTGGCCCCCAATTCATTTTACTATCAATAAGCAAGCCAAGATATCTTTGCTGTTCTACATTTTGAATTAGTGGACAATTGCAACTGTGCGCGTGCAATATATTACCATGTAAACAACTGTGATTATGGGCAATGATATGGCTATATGGGGATTGCTTCAAGTATGGCGATCTTATATATAACAATTTGGTCTTATCTGCATTCAGCACTAAGCCAGCATCATGACACCATTTCATAAGAACGTTAAAGTCAGTTTGCAGACGTTCGCTCGCTATTTGTGGGTCTTTATCCGAGGCGATCAAACACGTATCGTCCGCAAACTGATAGCAAGTGCAGAGCTTGATACAATTAGACATGTTATTAACATACGAGAGAAAATGAAGAGGACCAATCACAGATCCCTGTGCAGTACCCTCGGTAACTGTTTTATAGTCACTATACGTATCATTGACCCTAACAGTAAACCTACGGTTACGTAGGTAGTTTTCGCACCATCGAAGGATGGGACCACGCAAACCGGAATACTCTAATCTGTTAATCAATTCAATATGATTTAAAGTGTCAAACGCCCGAGAAAAATCAATAAACAAAAGTAGTACGTGTTTCCGGTCATTGAGATAAGTGTTGACTTCATCAGTAAACTCCGATAATAACTGGGTAGAACTCTTACCCGCTTGAAACCCATATTGGTTTCGTTTTATTATTTCGTGTTCGCTATAAAATTTGTGTATTTCCCGGGTTATAAACGCTCTTAAAATTAAGCAAGATCGTGGTAACTAGCCCAGATAGAATCTCGCATTGAAAAATCCTATCACAATTTTATGTTATTTAAAGGTCGTGCATACATTATATTAACAGAAGTACATTATATATAATAGGCAGTGCTGCAATTGATTTATTGGCTGAAAACAATAGGCTCGCGTCAATGCAACCACACCACACGTGGTCACAATGGCGGCCCATTAATTAATGCCGGCATCTTAACGTGTGTAGATTATAGAGTTAGCTGTGTTTGATTCTAATAATAATTGATACTTATAACATCAGTATAAGGCAGAAGGAAGGCTAACATAAGCTTCAAAATATACTAAAAGTTTATCCAAACAATAAATAAGAACAAAAATTAAGAAAAATTCAAATTTGCCTGAATTTTGATTCTTTACAAGCTTTGACTTTCACCGGTACGTTGTCTGTCTGTAATCAAATCTTGCAAGTTATATTTGACCTACTTGCTGATTAAGCTGAAATTTTGTGTGCGTGTATAATTCGGAGGACAATTCAATATTATTATAACATCGAGCTGATTTGATGATGGAACTGGAAGGTGAATATAAGAACTCTGTAATTAAACGACGCAAACCCATCGAATTTGGGATTATTTGATTTGTCTTGACCAGTACTTACTACGTACTACGAGTACATCTCGCACCAATATGGTAATAATAATAAAAGCTTGTTAAGTTTTTTTTTAAGTTACTTGTTCCATTTATAGATTCCATTATATAGATTTCATCGCTAGCCGCAAATTTGGAAGACGAATCAATCAAGATATGCCACGAAACTTCAAACACCTTTATTTGTATTGTAAAAAGACAATTAACACCGGAATAATGTTGATGGAGGAGGAAATAACCTTAACAACCATTTACTTAAAAAAAACAACCCCTGATATATTTTCTACCCAGTATAAATCGAACAAGGATCAGCTTTTAAATCTAAAATCCTCAATAGTCAACATTAAACGTTTCGTGCATGAGTTTGATTTCTTTCAAAGTGTTTATTTTCCGGCAAAACAAGTAATAATGGGTTGTTTTCCGTCGTTTTATTTCGATTCACGAAAACAGAGGTTTATTTATGTATTATGTTATTCAAGTAAAGTTTCAGTCACAGTTCAATAAAAACAGTATTTCAACTTTTACAAAATATTTCTGGCACTATCTTAGATTGTGTTTCCTTCACAGAAAGTTTCCTATGTTTTTTAAGGATTTTAACTATTAACGTCATGTAAGAACAGTAGAGTAGAAAACTATCCTTAATTGCAATAACGCTTCAATGCACTACCAGTTGCATACCTATTATAAAGCAAAATTTTGCGTTTTGGCCTCTAAAGTATCCAACGCACCTATTGGTACACCGTTAGTATTAACATCACGTGAAATCGTGGTCAAAGGCTAACCTTTTATCTAAATATATAAAAGGAAAAAGTGACTGATTGACTAATCTATCAACTCACAGCCGCGGACGGATTGGCCACTGGACGGATTGGGTTGGAATTTGGAACACAGATTTTATGACGTAGACCACCGCTAAGAAAGGATTTCGCCAAGCGGGCAGAGCCGCGAGCATAAGTTAGTAATGAATAAATAAAATATATCTATCCTACTTTGCCACTAAGGCTAGTATTTCGCCAAGCGGGCAGAGCCGCGAGCATAAGATAGTAATGAATAAATAAAATATATCTATCCTACTTTGCCACTAAGGCTAGTATTTCGCCAAGCGGGCAGAGCCGCGAGCATAAGTTAGTAATGAATAAATAAAATATATCTATCCTACTTTGCCACTAAGGCTAGTATTTCGCCAAGCGGGCAGAGCCGCGAGCATAAGTTAGTAATGAATAAATAAAATATATCTATCCTACTTTGCCACTAAGGCTAGTATTTCGCCAAGCGGGCAGAGCCGCGAGCATAAGTTAGTAATGAATAAATAAAATATATCTATCCTACTTTGCCACTAAGGCTAGTATTTCGCCAAGCGGGCAGAGCCGCGAGCATAAGTTAGTAATGAATAAATAAAATATATCTATCCTACTTTGCCACTAAGGCTAGTATTTCGCCAAGCGGGCAGAGCCGCGAGCATAAGTTAGTAATGAATAAATAAAATATATCTATCCTACTTTGCCACTAAGGCTAGTATTTCGCCAAGCGGGCAGAGCCGCGAGCATAAGTTAGTAATGAATAAATAAAATATATCTATCCTACTTTGCCACTAAGGCTAGTATTTCGCCAAGCGGGCAGAGCCGCGAGCATAAGTTAGTAATGAATAAATAAAATATATCTATCCTACTTTGCCACTAAGGCTAGTATTTCGCCAAGCGGGCAGAGCCGCGAGCATAAGTTAGTAATGAATAAATAAAATATATCTATCCTACTTTGCCACTAAGGCTAGTATTTCGCCAAGCGGGCAGAGCCGCGAGCATAAGTTAGTAATGAATAAATAAAATATATCTATCCTACTTTGCCACTAAGGCTAGTGCCTTAGTGGCAAAGTAGGATGGATAGTGCAAAGCAGTTTTGAACTGTCATCAAATTGTGTTAGCTTTCGATAAACAGGACTATCAAACTTTTCGACAATCAATTAGAGAAGCCATATAGTTAAAAGTTGGTTGATTTTACTGTGACATCGAGCATGCGAAGGGGAAATTTCACGCACCAACGACCGCTAATGTTTTTATTGGGAACGCATACGAGGAAAATTGGCCCCGTTTACTTTTATAACAGTCTATGTTGTATTATAGTCGTTGTTTTTTCTCGTAAAGCAAAACAAAACACAGGAAAACACAAATGTTCACGACGACAACTCAAATCTCTCATAATGATGCTTTGAGGAGAACGAGATAAGTACAAAATCGATAATAATGATTGAGGAAAATGAAAGTTGTTAAAGAAAATATTATCATGTTTTCGCTAATGGATAAGATTGTACAACAAATGCTTGTTATATTTGTAGTACTTTTGTTGAACTTAATCATATATTTTTCATGATTTTTGTATGTTTTTTTTTAGTCATAGCCAAGTGTGGCAAGAACCTGAGGAAGATAGAGATGAGCATACTTTTTGCTGACGTAATCTTCTTCTTCTTCCTGCCCTTATCCCACACTAGGTAGAGTCGGCACAACACGTTTTTCTCCTCCATTCTGCTCTATCATCCGTCATATCTTCATCCACTCCACTTATTTTGCTGACGTAATCAAAGCGTACCATAGTCAACCAGTTATATTTTTCACATACTACATAAGTGTTATATTTGTTATTTCATTCGTTTAAAATTATCTTTATCCAGATCAAAAAGGCTTTTAGCAATACATTATCCTACAATTTTTATTTGTTCCAGTTTGCAATAGAAATAAAACGTTGCCAAACCATAAATTGTATTGCAATTTCGCCTCACGAAATTGTTATTTATTGCATAACATTTTAGGGATACAAAGTTAGATTAGGAACGAAAACTGTACAAAATGAAATAAGCTGCCGGTAAAAACAGTAGTACATACTGTAGTAATATGAAGTTTACGTTTTGTAATTAATGCACGGAGCTGGCCATGCGGCGAATGCATAGTCTTAGAGATGGTGACAAGGTTTATGTCCCCACTTTCCTTTACCGAAGAGAAATAATTGGGAAAAAGACCACCAAAATTAAGTTGGAATTCATAAATAGTAGCAAATAAGTTTTGAAATTAATAGGTTTTTACTTTCTTTGGCTTCGATAATTTCCTATGTGACTATTTTAAAACATTCCGCGTCAGCATCAAAATAAATAGTAAAATTACTGTATCTGACCTTAATATCCGTTAAGACAAGACATATTATGAGATCTTAATACCTACCTACAACATTCTAGGTCTATCAGCTATGTAGTTTTGGCACGAGTAGTTTCTCTGTAGTTTAGGTGAGAAGCATACACCTTTCATATTCATAATATTATTAGGACATCTCTATTAAAATGAGAAATGTGGACCTTTAAAATAGTGGAAAATTTGGTAGGCAAATTTCAACACAACCGGTTTAGCTATTAAGGCGTGAAGAGGTACCAACACAGACATCCATACTTCCTTAACACAAGTAGGAAATAATTGAAATATGCAAAATTATCCAATCACCAGCTCCCGAGCTAAGCCTATGCCCGGCGCGAACATGCATCATTTTATATGCATTGGTTATTTCCAGAGTGCGAGTTGGAACAAAAAGGCGTGCGGGTAAGATGAAAAGCCGCGGGATGCGCCGCATGCATGACCGTGTGCACCTTTAGCTTTCAAAAGGCAGGAAATATTACGAGCGCGGCGTCCGGTTTTACACCAGCCGCTGTCGCTATTGTGGTTGAATTTCAGCTTCGTTTTGAATCTGCGAGTCTTGAGTGAAATATTTATTGTTTAAGAGATATAAAATTTGATGGGTATAACTATATTCTTTTCTTTTTCAGACTTTTAAGCTTTATAGCTCAACCATCTAAAAATACTTAAAAATATTTATTAGCTTTTGTAGCAGGTAACTTGTCATATTTAAGCACCTGTACAAATAGAACTTTAAACTCCACTAAAGTTTTCAGGCAATAGAGGACTAGAAAGCGCGTTACACATTTCTGTATAACTAAAAAAGAATGAACAAACACACTTTATTTCAGTCTTTAAAACATTACAGTAAATCTTAGACAATAATAATAAGCAGATAGTCTTATAATACCTTTATTATTATTGTGTGTTATATATAGGTATTAGTTGTTACGATCTCAGCGATTTCATCCGCAGCAAATATTCAGCCTTTAATTCGTGAACACCTGTTCACGAATAACGATCACCTTTAACAATCATACACACACATCCATACTCCTGCCCTTCTCTCATATTATGTAGGGTCGGCACCAAAGAAAGAAAGAAGAATATTTAATTAAGCACATATTACATGAAACAATATTATCGGCATAACAATAACACTCATTAGGTATAAACTAAATTGTAGGTAAGTTATACTAATTAAGTATCTCATTAGTTACTAAACTGCTGCATGAAGGTACATACATACTTATTGGGTAGGTAGGTACGTGTTACGACTCATCTTGTGCCATTGTGCAGCTCTGCTCAAATGGGAGAGAGCTCAGCTTAATGTTGCAAACAGAGTTGTTTACAACGCTGATTTTCAGCTCCCGTCTTCCTCCTCCATTCTATTATGCGTCATATTATTATATCTTCATTGACGCATATCCTCTTTCACACAGTTCATCTTAACCTTTTTCAGACGTACGCATTACGCATCCATACTATCATATTGCAAGTATGATAATATTAAACAGTCAATTATATAACTGAAGCAGAATGAATCTGACGATAGACAGAGGCGGGACGGGAGCGGAAAAGCGGTCGCGATCTTCGTTATATTCCTGCCCGCGTTCGCTTTGTATGTGACAGGTTACACACAAATTGGAAAATTACAAATCTTCCGTCCAGCACCGCGACCGCTTTTCTGCCTGTGTAGCGTCACCTTAAAGTTTACTAGAAAGTAGAATTTGACAAGGTGAAATTAGCTCGGTACACAACAAATCTCAGACCAACCCAAACATAAAAATTACTCGTTCATTTGTTCAGATCACACGATGGTCGAGAGTCGAGAGCGCCTGGTCGAGGGTCACCAAGCAATTTTCCTTATTACGGGTCCGCGATCCCTTGTTCATTTGTAACACCAAACTACTGACCACTTTTTCATTCAGATAAGCGGATTTACCTTGCCTATTAAAAGTAGACTACAAGATGTTTAAAGCTATACTGTAAAATATATTGATAAATGTAATTTATATACAGTTAATGTAGGTACATGATCACTTAGAAAATTAATTCTGATTAGGTATATATTTTATTACAATTATTATTTTATTAAAATACTAGCTGACCCGCGCGCACTTCGTAGCGCGTGACAGTAAATTATTCATATATTAATGAATTTGATGCAGACCATTTAATTCGATTTCCAATTCCACGGAAAAGAGGGATTCAATTCACGGGTTTTCTGCGACTTAATGGGCGTAGAATTAGTAAAGGCTGGCAAACCTTGCCAATATGTAACTACGATCGAATCACCTACTATTCAAAATGTCTATTGGACGTTTCGCCTACGTTCATAATAACTATTGGTTGAAATCAATATTGGACGATTCGCCTACGGTTAACTCAGCTACGGTCGATTGAGCTATGGTTGATTAAACTATTGGACGATTTGCCTATTTTTGACCGAACTAACGGACGTTTCACGTATTTTTAGACCATGTTTCCGGCTGCTAGTCAGGTATGACAGCTAAAAAATACTTGTTTATAGTACAGAATTCAGAAACGTGTTGTTTTTGATACCTGAATGATTTCTATCTGTAGGTGCGCAGACAGCTTATTATGCCACTTTGCCATGATGAGGTAGATGAAAGAAGATGCCAAAATGCCTGAAGATGCCATGACACAGGATAAATAATTCAGTAATAAGAAAAATATCTGGTCACTGTTCAAACCTAACCTAACCAACAGATTTCGGTTTGCCCTGAATACTGTACTAAAAACACGCGTAGCAAAGAATTTATAAACCGTAGGTGAGTCGTCCATAGTTGAATTAACCAATATATCAAATGAACATTGGCCGAATCGCCCATTAGTTCACATGCCCATAGTTTAATCAACCGCAGGCGAGTTGCACTGTAAGCGAGTCGTCCAATATGTGAAATGAACTTATGCGAATCGACCGTAGTTATATCGCCCGTAGTTGAAACGACCGTAGGTATTATGAAACGTAACCCGTCCATGCGGGCAAAGCCATGAGAATAAGCTAGTGACTGATGTATCTGTATAACGTACAGCCTCAACCGCTAGCTGGATTGGGTTGAAATTTGGAACATAGAAAGGTTTCATGACGTAGACCACTGCTAACAGAAGCGGGTGCCACGCAGCGACGGGCGGACGTCGCGATAGTTTTTTGCAAGTATTTAGTGTAATTTACGTTATTTACTTTTGACGTATGTATACATAATATAATAAATTATATAAAATGTCAAAAAAATAGCATGCGATATTATGCTGTTTTTGAGGTAAGTTAGTAAGAAGTTATTTTTTTTATTTTTAAAAGTATTCTGCTGAAGTAAGAGTGCGAGTAAGAGACCGAGTAAGAGTCCAAGTAAGAGTCCAAGTAAGAGTCCGAGTAAGAGTGCAAGTGAGAAACTGAGTAAGAATTCGAGTAAGACTGCGTGTAAGTGTCCGAGTAAGAGTGCGAGTAATAGTCCGAGTAAGAGTGCGATTAAGATTCCGAGTAAGAGTCCGAGTAAGAGTGCGAGTAAGAGACCGAGTAAGAGTGCGAGTAAGAATCTGAGTAAGAATTCGAGTAAGACTGCGAGTAAGAGTCCGAGTAAGAATGCGAATAAGAATCTGAGTAAGAATTCGAGTAAGACTGCGAGTAAGAGTCCGAGTAAGAGTGCGAGTAAGAGCCCGAGTAAGAGTTTGAGTAAGAGTGCGAGTAAGAGACCGAGTAAAAGTCCGAGTAAGAGTGCAAGTGAGACACCAAGTAAGTGTGTGAGTAAGAGTCCAAGTCTTGTCTCTTGTCTTGTCTCTTGTCTTGTCTCTTGTCTTGTCTCTTGTCTTGTCTCTTGTCTTGTCTCTTGTCTTGTCTCTTGTCTTGTCTCTTGTCTTGTCTCTTGTCTTGTCTCTTGTCTTGTCTCTTGTCTTGTCTCTTGTCTTGTCTCTTGTCTTGTCTCTTGTCTTGTCTCTTGTCTTGTCTCTTGTCTTGTCTCTTGTCTTGTCTCTTGTCTTGTCTCTTGTCTTGTCTCTTGTCTTGTCTCTTGTCTTGTCTCTTGTCTTGTCTCTTGTCTTGTCTCTTGTCTTGTCTCTTGTCTTGTCTCTTGTCTTGTCTCTTGTCTTGTCTCTTGTCTTGTCTCTTGTCTTGTCTCTTGTCTTGTCTCTTGTCTTGTCTCTTGTCTTGTCTCTTGTCTTGTCTCTTGTCTTGTCTCTTGTCTTGTCTCTTGTCTTGTCTCTTGTCTTGTCTCTTGTCTTGTCTCTTGTCTTGTCTCTTGTCTTGTCTCTTGTCTTGTCTCTTGTCTTGTCTCTTGTCTTGTCTCTTGTCTTGTCTCTTGTCTTGTCTCTTGTCTTGTCTCTTGTCTTGTCTCTTGTCTTGTCTCTTGTCTTGTCTCTTGTCTTGTCTCTTGTCTTGTCTCTTGTCTTGTCTCTTGTCTTGTCTCTTGTCTTGTCTCTTGTCTTGTCTCTTGTCTTGTCTCTTGTCTTGTCTCTTGTCTTGTCTCTTGTCTTGTCTCTTGTCTTGTCTCTTGTCTTGTCTCTTGTCTTGTCTCTTGTCTTGTCTCTTGTCTTGTCTCTTGTCTTGTCTCTTGTCTTGTCTCTTGTCTTGTCTCTTGTCTTGTCTCTTGTCTTGTCTCTTGTCTTGTCTCTTGTCTTGTCTCTTGTCTTGTCTCTTGTCTTGTCTCTTGTCTTGTCTCTTGTCTTGTCTCTTGTCTTGTCTCTTGTCTTGTCTCTTGTCTTGTCTCTTGTCTTGTCTCTTGTCTTGTCTCTTGTCTTGTCTCTTGTCTTGTCTCTTGTCTTGTCTCTTGTCTTGTCTCTTGTCTTGTCTCTTGTCTTGTCTCTTGTCTTGTCTCTTGTCTTGTCTTTTGTCTTGTTTTGTCTCTTGTCTTGGGTTTCAATATACGCCGCCACGACATGATAGGTAAGTAGGTAGGTATAGTAGGGATACTATGCTGGAATAAAACCTATTGTAGTTCCCAGATTAGGCTTCTTAATTATGAACCAACTTTAGTTTTAATCTACCTGTTATTATGTACCTACTTTTTATTGAATTGAAGAGTGATCAATCGTATTTATTTTTAACTCCCGACGCAAAGACGAAAGGGTGTGATAAGTTTGACGTGTCTGTCTCATAGATTCGATTTAGATTTTGTTTGAAAAGTAAGTTAGGCGGAAGTGTTCTTAGGTATTTTTAGTCATAGCCGCAAAAAACGCGGCTTCATCCCGCGTGTACTAAGTTTGATACAATATATTTTCAAATCTCATTCGACTGTTGCATTTTTGTAACGGACATTCAGTGGTTCCTAAGCGGACGTAGTAAGGTACATATAGGTAGGTAATATGAAATAGAAATAAAAGCTTGTAAAAAAAAATATCAATAAATGTACAAAAATAATATAATTAATTTATAATAACTCATCTAGATATTAGCTCAAGTAAGTAGATGATATGAAATAGGTAGGTACCTACTGTATGCGGGCAGCGGCTGCCCGGCAGCCCTATGACTCGCGCATGTACCGCGAGACTGTAGGTATTTATGTTCAAAAATCACGCTCAGTCAAACTACTGTATATCTCTTTACCGTGCTACCACTGAGGTGTACTGCCGTGCAGAGACTAAACCGCAGTAAGTGCAAAATCGCGGTTTCGAGAAAATCGCGAAAAACGTTTTGAAGCCGTTTTTTATATGTTACGTATAAAAAACAATAAATATTTTTTTTCTATCGGAACTAGATACCGCAGCAGTATTATTTAAGCAGAAAAAATTATGAAAATATTTGTTTTATAATATAGAAAATAATATTTTTTGAAAATGGTGTCAGTTACTACAGGCAAATTAGTATATATTAGCTAATTAAAGTGCAGCAATAATACACATTACTGCAAAATTTCTATTTTTTGTATAACATTAACAACTAATTTGCAGTATCCAGCTGAACTTACTGCATTTTAATTTTATGTCTTGAATAAATTTTTCAGCAGTATGTTAATAATTCAAATACTATTATATGAAATGTGGCAAGTATACATATGTAAAAATATGTAAAATAAATAAGTTTTGTATTTATCTTCTAAATATATAAAAGGAAAGAGTGACTGATTGACTGACTGATCTATGAACGCACATCCTAAACCACTGGACGGATTGGGTTTAAATTTGGAACACAGATAGGTTTAATAACATAGACCACAGCTAAGAAAGGATTTCGCCACGCGGACAATGCCGCGAGCATAAGCTAGTATTGATATAAGTTGGATTTTAGACTTTTATAAATGCTTTTAGTCAGTTTTGTCAGAATTATGTCTCATATTTCGGTTTAGATAGTTTATACCGAAGAAGGATGGGTAGGTGGATGATTCTTTCAAATAAAATTATAGAATTTTAGTACGAAAATCAGACAAACCGAATTCTAAGACTTGGTGGCTCACTTCTTTATTCTTGTTCAAATCATTGTAGCACTTTGAGGTTTCTCTGTTCCAGGTAGTATAGCGAGGTTGTTTCTATAATTTTAAGTAATGTGTGTTTTGTGTCTGTAGCAGCTTTACAAATCTTTCTTTAAACGATTGTCATTTAAATGTTATGTCCTAAGTTATATTCGTTATCATGTGAAATGACTTTGGTACTATTAGGCAACCTTATTAATTAATCTTCTATTCAATTTAATTATTTAAATCTTCTTTTAATATCTGCAGAGTCTTTCTTACACCAAAATTGGAAGAGATGGCAAAATTGCTGTGAGAAGTGTGTTGGGCATAGCCAAGTACATTATTTGTTTTTTTTTCACAAACAATGTGCTATGGTAAAAATAACTCTGGAACGTAATAATAATTTACTCTTTTCTCTCTATCTTCTGTTAATAATAATTAACTCGTTTCTCTCTTCTCAATATCAGATTAAGCAACACTATGAAATTTGGATTAAACTTGCATTTCCCTGATCAATTACAATTAATTCCATTCACAGAAAACGATTTTCGTTTTCTTCGTTATACGTAATAATCAGAATGATTTCTAGATATTGATACTGTCTATGTTAAGTATATTCTGATAGTTCATAAAATGAAAATCTGGATTGCTTACAAATGTATCGATAAAAAGATTATCATAATATATTTGTCATCATTTTTAAGTTATGAGTAGTTTGGTGTTAAAAGGGTTAGGTGTGTCTACCTTTTTTATGCGGGGAAGTAAAAAGACGAGCAAGACGCTCTCCTGATATTAAGAGATAATGCTGTTTATAATCAGTACAGTGCTACCCAGAATTTCACAATGATGTGCGATTCTAGGTGCACTGCACCAACGCTTCTTACTCAAGTGTCATAAGATATTAAAACTCTTTAGCCCAGTAATTTCACTAGGTACAGTGCCCTCCTACCGAAGCACAGTAATGTTTGGACATTACTGCTTAGGCGGCTTGAGTAGAAAGCGATTCTATTAGTATTTTTAAAGTTTCTTCTACCCATCCTTGTATTTGTAGATAGTTCTCCGCTTTCACTGGCTTGTGTGGTTATTTATTTTTTAGTTTGATTTTGACTTAGGAAAACCTTTTGCTTTAAACACTGGTGTTTGTTTTGCATTTTATTTTACTAGATTAAAATGAACCAAACGGAACTTTTTTTCATTTATGCAACACCATTACTCATTTTTACAAAAAATCGAATCAAACTAAGGAGTCGAAAATGTAGGATTATTATTCTTTAGCTTTGAAGTCTGATAAGGGTAGCAATATAATATAACAATTGTGTGCTATTTGAGTGAATTGCTATACGCCATTAGATTTGGCGGGCCAACCTGTATATTCAATAAAACTGTTGTGCGTAATGTAAATTAAATCAAATCTAATCCGACTGACGCTTTCACTACTCGACGAATCAAGGGTAGATGCATACTAAATCGCAGTATGATCTATAACGAATGAAGTAAATTCCAAAATGACTATCCAAAATGCCGATAAGAATGCAGCCAAAATGGACTTAAACTGCAAATTCAGTAGTAACTATAATTTTAAAATTTGCTGTAAAACCAACCATGCTGCAGTAAAAAAATATTTTGCTGCAATTTCGTCAGTAATGTTATTCGAAAACCAAAATGCAGTATAATTATTTTCAGTACATTATCGTGTTACTGCATTTTCGTTTAATGAATCATTTTTGGTTTTTGTGAATAAAACAGTACTATGCGTTATATTGACTACGTTTACTGCATTTTAACTAGGGACTCTATAGGTCACAAAAGACGTAAATGCTCTTACTGTATTTTGCAAGGTGCAGACGGGCAAAAATATTATAATTTTTATTACGAAAAGTGTATGTTTAGCTCGCTCTGAGCGGTTAGGAAGTTTAAACATCCATTACAATAAGTGCCGAAAAAAAAATTTAATCTTTACCATGAAATATGTGCGAAATTCGTAACTCTACAATGCTTCTGGGGGTGCCTTGGCCCCCTGCCCCCCCCTAAATCCGCCTACTCGCTCTGAGCAGTAAGAAAGCTTAAACATCCTTTATAATATGTGCGCGAGCAGCTTGCTTAATGACTCGGGGGGGGGGGGGGGGGCTTGGCCCCTTTCCCCCCCCCCCCCTAAATCCGCCTATGATTATCTATAACACAGATAAATGGTTCTTTAATAATCATTGCAAAATTTTACTAACATTATAAACGTGAAAGTTTGTGTCTGGATGTATGCCTAAATGGGTGTGAACAGATTTTATGTCTGTGTGTCTCCGGATAACCAGTGATTTTTACAAAAGATCCCCCTAGATGGAGCGCCACAATCGCGTGATTTTAAGTTAAAATATCTACAGATTTTTAACAATAATTCATAATTTCTCATATTTAATTTCTCAATTAAATAGGTACATAATATTTAATTAATCTAACAATTAAAAAATATATAATAAATGAAGTATTCACAGTAATTATAAATCTATTATTTAGTTCCGCTAGGTTACGCGGGACTCTTTTCTAAAACTGTTTGCAGAATAAACGATATTTCTTTTTCTTAGGACATTAGTTCCGTTATCAAACTAAGGAGTCGAAAATGTAGGATTATTATTCTTTAGCTTTGAAGTCTGATAAGGGTAGCAATATAATATAACAATTGTGTGCTATTTGAGTGAATTGCTATACGCCATTAGATTTGGCGGGCCAACCTGTATATTCAATAAAACTGTTGTGCGTAATGTAAATTAAATCAAATCTAATCCGACTGACGCTTTCACTACTCGACGAATCAAGGGTAGATGCATACTAAATCGCAGTATGATCTATAACGAATGAAGTAAATTCCAAAATGACTATCCAAAATGCCGATAAGAATGCAGCCAAAATGGACTTAAACTGCAAATTCAGTAGTAACTATAATTTTAAAATTTGCTGTAAAACCAACCATGCTGCAGTAAAAAAATATTTTGCTGCAATTTCGTCAGTAATGTTATTCGAAAACCAAAATGCAGTATAATTATTTTCAGTACATTATCGTGTTACTGCATTTTCGTTTAATGAATCATTTTTGGTTTTTGTGAATAAAACAGTACTATGCGTTATATTGACTACGTTTACTGCATTTTAACTAGGGACTCTATAGGTCACAAAAGACGTAAATGCTCTTACTGTATTTTGCAAGGTGCAGACGGGCAAAAATATTATAATTTTTATTACGAAAAGTGTATGTTTAGCTCGCTCTGAGCGGTTAGGAAGTTTAAACATCCATTACAATAAGTGCCGAAAAAAAAATTTAATCTTTACCATGAAATATGTGCGAAATTCGTAACTCTACAATGCTTCTGGGGGTGCCTTGGCCCCCTGCCCCCCCCTAAATCCGCCTACTCGCTCTGAGCAGTAAGAAAGCTTAAACATCCTTTATAATATGTGCGCGAGCAGCTTGCTTAATGACTCGGGGGGGGGGGGGGGGGCTTGGCCCCTTTCCCCCCCCCCCCCCTAAATCCGCCTATGATTATCTATAACACAGATAAAAGGTTCTATAATAATCATTGCAAAATTTTACTAACATTATAAACGTGAAAGTTTGTGTCTGGATGTATGCCTAAATGGGTGTGAACAGATTTTATGTCTGTGTGTCTCCGGATAACCAGTGATTTTTACAAAAGATCCCCCTAGATGGAGCGCCACAATCGCGTGATTTTAAGTTAAAATATCTACAGATTTTTAACAATAATTCATAATTTCTCATATTTAATTTCTCAATTAAATAGGTACATAATATTTAATTAATCTAACAATTAAAAAATATATAATAAATGAAGTATTCACAGTAATTATAAATCTATTATTTAGTTCCGCTAGGTTACGCGGGACTCTTTTCTAAAACTGTTTGCAGAATAAACGATATTTCTTTTTCTTAGGACATTAGTTCCGTTATTTTCCGTGGCGCTAGCTTGTATGAAAAATAATTTACTTTTACAATGAACTTTAAATGAATTTTTCTATTTATCTTCAGATGATTTTACATGTTTTAGAAATTAAAAATAAGCAGCAAAAAGATATTTATTACTGATATTTACACGCATCATGCGCACATTAGATTAGTTCCATTATTTTCCGCTGGCGCTGATTCATATGAGAAATAAGTTACATTTACTAATTTAAATGAATTCTAATTTGTTTCCTGATGATTTTACATGGTTTAGAAATTAAAAATAAGGTGCAAAATGATACCTACCTATGTACAGACCCTGGCTACTATATAGCATCAAAGTACTCGTCAAGACGAATCAAATGAGCCCAAACTCGATGGGGTTTTTTCTTTTAATCACGGAGTTCCTATGGCCACCTTCCAGCTCCGTCATCGGACCCTGGTTACTACCTAGTCAGGTCATAAATTCTGTCACATGTTTAATATAAAATTATTGGAACAAGTTTATTTATTATGTAACCATTTATATACCAAAATGAACTTAACAAAACATAGATTCTTATGACAATAAAGTTTATTCAAAATGACCTCCGTGATTTTGAATACAGGCCTTCAATCTGCGCGGCCAGTCGTCTATCGCAGCACGAACGAGGTCCATGTCAATATCGGCTGCTGCCTTAATCAAGGATGTCTTGAGTGACTCCAAATTGGGATGAGGCTTTGAGCACGCCTTTTCCTCCAAGTGTTGCCATATCTTGTAATCTAACGGACTCAAATCTGGACTGGAGGAGGGCCAGTCTTCGTGCCGGATGAAGTCGATTTCACGCGCCGCCAGCCAGTCTTGTGTGCTCTTCGCTCTATGAGCTGGCGCCGAATCTTGTTGGAACACCCAGTGCCTGTTATTGAACATGGTATGAGAAACAGGTTCCACAAGGTTCGTCAGGACTGTATTTTGATACACAACTGCATTCGTTTTTACACCTTTCTCACAAAAATGTACCTCTGTTAAGCCCCAATAAGAAACTCCCAACCATACCATGAGCGAGGATGGAAAATGACCTCGTTGGACACGCGGAATACGGTTGCTCGCTTCTTCACTACTGTGTGCGTACACCTTATCATTTTGTTTGTTGTAGCTCTCTTCTACGGTAAAAATTTTTTCATCCGAAAAAAGAATTTCTCGATATTTTTTTCTCGCGTACCGCTTCAACAAAGCGCAGCATCTCTTCAGTCTCAGGTCCATTAGACGAGCATTTAAACGATGTCCTGTTTTTCTTCGATATGCCCGAAGCCCTAAGTCTTCATTTAACACCCTTTTCACCGTGGTTCTGCTTAACCCCATCTGAAGAGCCAACAGTTTCTGCTTACGTTTGGGATTTCTTTGAATTCGCGCCTTCACAGCTTTTATCACTGCTGGAGTCCTAACAGACTGAGGGCGACCACTTCTTGACCTGTCATCTACACTAGAGTCTTCATTGTATCGTTTGATGGTACGATAAACGAATCTTTTGGTTATATTCAAATTTTTCAGTATGTCAAAAATTTGAATTGGCGCGTAACCGCAACGATGCAACGCAATAACTGCAACACGGTCTTCTTTAAGCGTCCACTCCATATTTAAAAATGAGTAAAATTCTAAAAAGTATACATTTTTATTTTCATGAACAATTCTAAATTCGAATTCAATAAACTTTTTTGTGGCCAGCATTCTAAAAGAAAAGTTTTTACTGTGTGACAATACTTATGACCTGACTAGGTATATAGTATCAAAGTACTCGTCAAGACGAATCAAATGAGCCCAAACTCGATGAGGTTTTGTCTTTTGATTACGCGGTTCCTATGACTACCTTTCTTGTTTATTAGCATTTTATATGCGAATCTTTAGATTGATATAACGCTTTTATTTATGAACCGATTTGACTAAAACCAACACTAAGGTTCAAGTAGAGAAAACTGCAACGTATAAGTGAAAATTTTATTCAAATCGGTGGTGTTGTTTAACCACACCAGTGACACAAACTATTTACAAATTTAGCCCAAATTAAAGGTTTCGTTTACAAACACATCGATAGATGGCGTATTTTTAGTTTGTCGCAGTTTGTCGCACCATATTTTTTTGAATTGAGTTTACTTTATATTCTATTACTTTTATTTAGAATTTTTGATGTAAATTAGGGGCAATGTGTCCGATATAAATGATTATTATTTATTTTATCATTTTATTTTACGTTTCCCTTGGAAAAATTGACAAAATGTTTTACGAATTAGATCGCGCAAGCGACTTTTTCGCGTCGTTTTGTTCATATGCGTATTTTCACGATTCATCTTAGTAAAGGATCACAATGAATGGGGAGAAATTTCCATTCTTATTATATGTATTATTATTATTATTATATGTATATGGATATGGATATGGATGGATATGGATAAGTATTATTGACTTCATTTTATGCTACCCAGTAGCAGAAATGTTTTAAATAGTGATGTTTAGTGAAATTCAATATTCTGCACGGCACAGTAAAAAATTACAGTTAAATAAGATATAAATAAACGCTAAAAGTAACAAATAGAATGCACAGCTTGGTTCTCTAATAAAATAGTGCTAAAGCCTTAACCGATACTCCTTGGGAACTAAATCTAGATCGCAATGAGTAACCTGAATAGAGTAAGAGATGAAACCCCAAATTACTAAGATACTTAAGTACGAAATTTAAGCAATATTTGTTATTAACTGAAACACGAAATCAAAAGTTTAATGAAAATGAAAAATAATATAAAAAAAAACAAAACCTTATGAATAAAAAAATGGTAAATATAAGTTCATAATACGAGTATTATGAAAATAAATTAAATAGCTACCTAGGCACATATAATAAAGTCATTCCATGCCTCAGTAAATTTTAATGAAATATGCTTTACCTTAATTTTGGAATTCTTTCTACAAAACCCATAAACATGTAAAATTTTACGGGTCGATTTGCACTGTATGTTACTACACTTTTTTTTAAGTTATAGACAGTTTTGTTCCTGACCGATTGAATTATATACAACGGTTCTCTTGTATAGTTAAGTCATGTCATTCATAGGACGTCCACTAGTGAACACAGGCCTCCCCTTTGGACCTCCATACATACCGGTTTGAAGCGACCTGCATCCAGCGTCTTCCGGCGACCTTAATAAGGTCGTCTGTCCACCTTGTGGGTGGACGTCCTACGCTGCGTTTGCTAGTCCGTGATCTCCACTCGAGCACTTTTCGACCCCATCGGCCATTCGCTCTTGGCCCGCCCATTGCCAAGTCAAGGGTTAAACCTTTACAAAGGACTAAACTCACTAAACCCACAACCTTTTTAAAGAACAGAAGGTTATTCATAACCCTTCACAAACACACATTATATATCTTAATTCTTAGAGCACTCGTAACTCCCATAATTTCACTCAAACGGTAATTTATTCAATTTTACTGAAGCATGAAGCCGAATAAATATTATTTTATGTTTGAACTCACTAAAATGGTTTGCCGTTTTGACGGCGAATGGGTTCCGTATTTTCCACTTGAAATACCTGAACATTAATGTTGCTTATATAATAATCGACTGGGAAATAAATAATTATCTATTATTTTTCCCATAATCTACTAATATTATAAACGTGAAATTGTAAAAATAGATGTCTGGATGTTTGTTACTCTTTCACGCCTAAACGGGTGGACCGATTGAGCTGAAATTTTGTATAAAGATAGCTTAGACCCTGGAATAACACATAGGGTACAACGGGTAAAACCGCTGGACACAGCCAGTACTTTATATAAGTATTCGTTGTCTGGTCCGGGATTCGTAGTTCAGCTTCGTATTGGTAGACCGTTTTTAGCATACTCGTATTTTCTTCAAAACTACTGGACAGATTTTGATATGACTTTTTAATAGATAGATAGATAGATAGATAACTCTTTATTGCAACAAAGAAAACAATTAACACTAAATAAGTACATTTCAGTTAAGCAATGTTACAGTTGGCGGTCTTATCGCTAATAGCGATCTCTTCCAGACAACCAAGCAGGAAAGGAAAAAAGTTTATAAATAAATATAAATATAATTTAAGTTTAAAGTTTAATTTAAGTTATATTAAAAACAAAAAAAAAGTTTAATTTAAGTTATTTAAGTTTGTAGTTTTATTTTAGTTTATAAATATAATTTTGTAAAAAAATTTCTTAAACTATAATAATATATACATTTTAGAAAAAAATGAGGTGGTAAAAAAGGTATTATTATTTATTAAAAAAAACAATCTAGTCACAGATAAAAATAACCCTAAACGAGTCCTTATTTATTTATTCCATAGGCTCCTAAACTAAATAAACCCACTGTGAGCATTACCCTTTAGAACGTTGAGTTAGCGTTAATCCCATTAAACCTAGGTTCAACCTATTAAGGGTCGGTACACATCGATAAAACAATTTAATGCTCGCCTTACAAAAGATTTATGCGGGTTTGGCTTAATAGGCGTTATTGTGGTTTGGACGTAGAAACACTGCTTTATCTCTAGACTATAGGTAGATGTTGACCAGTATTAAACTGCTTGTGTCTGTCAAATGAAAAGTTTTGACGTTTTATTGGTTAACGTGAACTATGAGATTAGTCTAACTATAACTACTTATAAAACTATATCTGTTAGACATATGTAGATGTACAGCACCCAAACTAGCTGAGCCCCGAGATTTATATCAAGTTAGTAGATTTAGTACTTTGACCAAAGCTAGATCTATAGACTACCTCAGGCTAAAACTTATTTTAGCTAATCACACTTTAACACTAAAATAACTAACATTTCCCAACTTTTACTAAAGTTAAAGTTAAATGCGAAAGTTTGTGAGTGAGTGTGTGTGTGTGTTTATGACTTCTTCACGCCTAAACGGGCGGACCGATTGAGCTTAAATTTGGTTTAGAGATAGCTTAGACCCTGTAATAACACAAAGGCTATAGTACAGCGGGTAAAACCGCTGGGCCCAGCTAATACGTCCATAATTATCCATACTTTCGCACATATATGAGTATTGTTAGCAAGAAGTGGAAGCTTTCTTATAGAAATGTAAACTTCAGTTTACATTTCGATAAGCGAGACATTTAATTAAATATGTATTTAATTAATTTTAAATTAATGTAAAACCACAGCTATTTGGTAATCGGATAAACTGAATTTAGATAATCGCATATTCATTATAATTACCCTAATCAATTTTACAGCGAGTGTGTTTACACGCAGCCTTCATTAACGCTTGCATTAAATTATTATCATTTTAGAATTAATTACTTTATTGGATTAGTTAGATCCATTAAAATCGTGTAAATTTGCATATTTTCTGATATAAACTAGATACTTAATCTATTGATTTATGATTAAAACTATGTGTTAGTGCGTTAACGTCACCAAATAAACTACTGTAGCGTCCATGGTCCAGTGGTTGAACGCCTGGCTTGTAATCCGGATGTCCTAGGTCTTAAAAAGTTTTCGTTCATAAGTGGGTTGCCTGAAAGAGATTGTCTTTTTTTTTTTTATGTGATGAAGTAGAAGACGAGCAAGACGCTCTCCTGATGTTAAGAGATAACGGCTGCCCATAATCAGTACAGTGTTACCTAGGATTTCACAATTATGTTAAATTCTAGGAGCACTGCACCAACGCTTCTTACTCAAGAGTCATAAGATGTTAAGACTCTTTAGCCCAGTAATTACACTAGCTACAGTGCCCTCCTACCGGAGCACAGTAATGTTTGCACATCACTGCTCAGGCGGTAGAATAACTGGCACTGTTGGGTTGTCTTGAGTAATAAGGCCCATTTTCAAGCAAAATGCAAGTACTCCTCGAATTCGCACGTGTTAAACATAATATAAACTTTCCTCCTGAATCACTATTTATTGCTGAAAACTCCATTATAATCATTTGAGTAGTTTAAACGATCTAAGACAACGGAAGCGGCTTCATGTTATACTATGTAAGGTTTGTGTATTTTTTATTCATTTTAGGTTAGCGTTTGACCACGATTTCGCATAATGGTAAGCAACGATGCGGCCGTAGATATGATATAGAGGTAACAGACAAAACCTAGAAGGTGGGATAAATCCCTCCCCGGTTTCTGTGCGTATAGATTATTAAATTCTCTGAAGGCTCGATCGTGCCTAAGCCTCTAGATTGTTATCACAAGCGTATTTCGAGCTGTTATCTGTATCGACGTTGAGCTAAAATCTACAGAGACTGTAATCCCTGGCGACACACAGTGCAGAAGTGCGCCGTATTTCCACCGTCCGAGCGGGGTTAGTGTCATCTGTTACATTTTGCTTGTTTTATGAACTAATATATGGTGCTATAGCGTCACTAATGCACGTGATGTAATATTTCATTAATTTATTAGAGTGGAATTTTATTACATTAAGACCATTTCACATACTTCGTTCAGTTTATACAAAAATTAGTTGTTCTTATACATGTATAATATGTCCAGCTGAACGGATGGTGCCAGCGGAACCTTCACCAGCTCGTAATGATGTCGATTTCTGTAAATTAAATTAAATTAAATTTTTTGTATTTTTTTTTGTTACCAGATCCATAAAATCAACAAAACAACATGTCCAAGAAGCAGTGACCCGTTATCTGTAAGCAACAATTGCCATAAATTGTGTCATCCTCATCCGCAGCCTATAAAATGTGTGGAAACGTAACCGTCCTAAACATACACATTCGTCATGTTATTTATTGTGCTTCTCTCCTTGTAAGGAAACTTCGGAATAATTGAATTTATTATTGTACACCATTATAATATACTTACTTACTACTTACTGGATTGGCGCGAGAACCCAAAGTGGGTTTTCGCCTCCGATAATAAGTCTAGTCTGTGTCGTGTATTGTATAATATACCTCTACTAATTAAAAAATATACTATAAAAATACTCATACTCTTAATGCATCTTTTTACCATTTATAGCCGCATCATTGCTTAACATCGAGATCGTGGTTAAAGGCTAACCTATAATATAATTATATAATTAAACAAGTGAAATTTTAAAAATACTTTTAAAAAACAAGCTTTAATTATTCTTACCATCTTGCATCATAAAGTACTCGTCAAGACAAATCAAATGAACCCAAACTCGATGGAGTTGCGTTGTTTAATGACAGAGTTCCTATGGCCACCTTCCAGCTCCATCATCAGATCAGCTCGATGTCATAAAAATATTGCATTGTCATCCGATTTACACACGCATGCAAATTTTCAGCTCAATTGGAAACCGGGAAGTGGGTCATATTAAACTTGCAAGATTTGATTACAGACAGACAGACAGACAGACAGACAGACAGACAGACAGACAGACAACAGACAGGTGAAAGTAATATAAAGCTTGTAAAAAAACGAAAATTATCGGTAAGTCGCCCTGCATTTTAAAAAAGAACCCTTTCTTGCTTTATAGTCTCTTTTATAGCCCTTTCCATCGAATCTCTCAAGGAACTTTGATGAATTTAGCAGTACCTAAGTAGTTAAATTTTGTCAACTACATTTGCTATATTTGTTTTTTGAATTTTCACCATCAGTCCCTCTTGACAAGCTAACAGGGAAACATTAGACATTTTTGAAATCTACTCTACTCTAAATACTTATAACATAAAAACACAGTAAAAATTCTATAGTTCAACGAAAAACGCTCGTTGGTTTGAACTAAAAATCTATTTGGCTTTACATTTTATTGAGCCAATGAGAAAAAGAAATAGCGGTCCACGAACTAGGTCAAAGAATAAGGAGCAAAGATTGGTCACTTAGTTTTTACTTGGAAGGCAAAATCTTCCGCTAATTGAAGTTTTCCTTTTCTTGTTTCGCAGTTTTCCCGCTATTATCTCTTAAGTAGTTTTCGGTAGATAATTCCAACGCGAACTTTTACTCGTGATTGTGTTTCTTTGTGACACGTATTGGTGGTAACCAGAAAATAAATAAGGAAAAAGAATGGCTATAATAAATTTCCTAACACGCCTAGAGTTTGTACAAGCCAAGCTAAAACGACGCACGCACAGTTTGTTAGCGCTCCCGGCCTCAATACCAATTAAACTATAATTATAAGTTATTTACGGTTGATCCATTTGCTATACGTACCTACTGTACACATTTGCCAAATATTAACTAAAATCGTCCGCGACTTCTTAAAAATCACCACCCACTGGGCTAATAGCCATCCAGAGGGCCTATTAGCTAATTTGTTTATTTATTTATTATTCAGCACATAGTTAAGACTAACATAATGCCCATGACAACTTCAATGTACATTGCTGCGTTTGTTATTTTACTCATATTACTGAGTAGGTTTAAGCAAGTAATGTACACAATTTTGTCAATGGATTCTAGTGTTTTACATGTCGTTTGGCGACAGCCAATAGGCCCTCTGGTCCGGTGTTCAGTGAAACCTGAGCGGGATTTCGGATTTACCACGCCTACATGGTCTGTAACACGTCAGCAATAACAGACTTCCCTTTGGTCCCTAATATTGCAAAGGTCTAATAGGGAGTAGTGACCGCTAACCATCAGGCTCGTGTGGTTGTCGCTAAAATAAAAACGTATAACGTATTTTTACTCAGTTTATTAGACCAATATTTTTCTTAATTCCAAAATTTCAACAACTCGTATATATAACTCATCAAAATACCTACTTTAACAATATTATCTTCACAAAGGTCTCACAGAAACTCATTTGCATTGTCCTCCAGTACATAAAGCCTACATATTTTACATATTCTCATCAGTACGTGTAAATAAACTTCACATAAGATAAGTAACATTATTCCTGAGCTACAGCAAATTACATGCGAGTATTTCAGCTGTCTACAAATATTTATGTTTCATTTCAAAAGCCTTTGAAGGTCTTCATATAGAGGCAAATTATGTAACTATGTACAAACACATTCTGAAGGCAAACATGATGAGTAAGCCAGTTGGATAAACAGCGTCCAAGTCTTGAAAAAGAAGGTAAAGGAAATAAACAACTGGTAAGTGGCTTTTTAATACATTATGCGAGCTTATAGGTTTTATTAGTTCTTTATGATCTAGTATTTGCGATCTTCATCTCATTAATTTATGGTTTTTTTGTTAGTGAATTAATGCTTCGGTTTGGTTTTTTCTCCAGTTCCAGGACAATTGGTAGAATATGTTACTTTAACATTAAGTTAAACCCAGTGTGCTGATTAATAAAATAAAATAGATTGTACAACATGTGCATAGAGTTTGGTGTATACCCAAAGTCCCTGAAAAATGTGAAAGTCTCGCCTTTATACAAAGGTAAGGGAAGGCAAGAAGACATAAATAACTACAGGCCAGTATCTATCATACCGGGAGTGGCCAAGGTCTTCGAGCACGGATTGAGCACCCGACTAATAGAGTACCTAACGCAATGCGGTTCACTGTCTGACAGACAATACGCATATCGCGCGGGCAGGTCGACCACTACGCTGGCACGAGAAGTGCTTAGGCGTGTATTGGAAGCCCGAGAGAGCTCTCAGCAGGTCGCAATCATATTTTGCTACCTGTCAAAAGCTTTTGACGTCGCCGACCACAGCGTTCTCGCCGCGAAGATGGCGTATTACGGCATAAACGGAAATGCGTTAGGCTTGCTGACGGACTTCATGACTGGAAGATGTCAAGTAGTCGTCGGGGAAGGCGGGCAGATAAAATCCAAACCTTTGGAGACAAGTATAGGTGTCGCTCAAGGATCCTCACTGTCAAATATTATGTTCAGTCTCCTGCTGAATGACTTGCCCAAGAACGTGCGTGATGGTCACGTACTTATGTACGCTGATGACGTCGCCGCAATAGTGACCGCCCCCTCAGTCAGTGAATTGGAGGTGAGACTCAATAGAGCCGCGCATGACCTGAGTCTGTGGTTCGAAACGAACGGGCTCGTTCTTAACTTAAAAAAGACCCAGTTCATGGTATTCAACCTGGCAGGTCGACGCCGTGAACCAATGACTGTGAGGATCAGCAACATGGCGCTGGAGCAGGTTCAGCTCACGAACTTCCTGGGCTTTCTATTTGATGGCGCTCTTACGTGGGAACATCACATTGACCAATTATGCGAGAAGATCGGTCGCGCGTGTTTTGCGCTATGGCGAGTGTCTGCCGTCTTGCCTCCAGAGATGGCACGAAACTGTTACTTTGCGTCTGTGCATTCGGTCATCCAGTATGGTATCGAGCTATGGGGACGCGGTGCAGACTGGGAACGCGTCTTCAGAATGCAAAAACGAGCCATACGAGCGTTGAGACGAATGCCACAAGACACACCAGCAAAGCCACTGTTTCAGTCGATGAGGATATTAACGGTCCCCTCATTGGTAATCCTCCAGGCCGCTCTCTACGCCAAGGGACACTTGGACGAGTACCGGAGAGTTGGCGATGGACACCGCTATCGTTTGAGGCGCGCGCACCATCTGCGCTCTGTAGTGCGAAAGCTAAATAAGACATCAAAACTGGTGCATGTCATGGCACCTGACGTTTATAATCGTCTACCTGACGAGATCCGGAACACAGACTCAGTGGATGGCTTCAAACGTAGTTTAAAAAAATGGCTTGTGGAGAAAGCTTTTTATAATTTTGACGAATTGTTTGGACATTTTAAATATTGAATTTTATTTATGAATTGAATTATTATAATTTTATTTATTATGAAAAATACAATTACTGTTTTTTGATATTCTTGAATACATTATGTATTTGTAATATTTTGTGACCTGTAACATTTGTTATCAATAAATGAATATGAATATGAATATAAATAAATAATAAAAGATAAACTTAACTAAGTAGCCATAGGAGAGGCCTATGTTATTCAGTTCAGTCACACTATCAGACAAAACACAGCCTACGTTTATTAATTACATTTTATTTACAGTGAAATGAAGACAATAAGTAATGTTCTAAAACAGAACACGAAAGAGCTACTTAATCAGTTAATGTAAACATTTTATAATTTCACAGAAGTTATGTAAATATGAAAGAGATTTCCAAGAGCATATCGCCACCAACTATGCTCATAAAGACTCCGCCTCAAAGTAAACATTGTTTTAGTCTGCAGATTTCCACATAGTTTCTAAGAATATTCCTCAGGTACGACACGAGTACAACACATCCCTAATAAACTTTGTCTGAAACGTTCCTTTGAATTCTTTGTTCATGTTCCTTTGGTATTACTTAAATCAAATATTAACAAGACATTCCGGAACCGAATCAAAATTGGCTGCGAGTATGTTGGTTGTACTGAAATCTTTTGTTGTATCGATATTGAATTTCTATAATGAAACACAAAGTCTATTCTATAGGTATATGGGTACATATTTAACTCATTGTTACGAAAAATATCAAACTCGTATATAATAGATTACCAAACAATAGTATAGTAAACAAAGTAACTAATTACGATAACAATACGAGTACATTGTCCCTACGTAGAATATAATATTACCTATATATTATGTATATATTGTGTGTTGTATTATGCATTGTGTGTTTGTTTATGTTGTATTATGTGTTTATTTTACCTATATATTGTGTTTGTGTATATATTATGTATCTTAATCGACTTCTGTAAAAGCCTGATCTATAAAGCGAATTACAAAATGTGATTTAAAGTCAATGTGTAGTTATAGAGATTTCCAATTTAATTTTCCTAAATTATGGAAAAAGGTGTGATGCGACGTAAAATTAGAAGGATAGTAGTCGACAAAAGATTAGCCCTGTCATGTTGGAGACACGAGATATTAAAGGAATTAAAGGATGGTGTGCATACTGCAAGAAGAAACCGAAAACTGGCATAGGGCTTTCATTGGCAGAGGCTGAATTTGGATTGACGCTTTAATATACATACATACGTGTATAATATTAAACAATAATTCAAATACACAACTACAAAAAAAAAAGATAATATTTGAAATGTAAGTCCTTAAACTAGAGATAACATAAACAAGTCCGCAAAATAAACTCAACGTACAACTCGTACCACCTGTTCAAAATATATTACAAACCTCATCCAAGTTGCCGAAAGACGTTTAATACTTCCACCATACTCGCGCGGCATCGATCCCACCATCAAAGTACAAAAGAACCGTAAAAAGGGAATATCTCACGCAATAGATACGAAACGTGTCAGCGGAAGGTTTCAAATAATACAAGAAATTAGCCAACGGCTTTGCCTGCTTACGATTTTATTCTGGTGTGTTTTATCAGAATTTAGGAAAAAAATCTTTTGTATCTTTAGAAATCTTCTAAGGAGGGCTTTATCCCAACTTCTTGGTTTAATCTGCTACTATGTACGACCGCATCATGCTTCAAGATTAGGAAAGATCGTGGTCAAAAATATGTAATGGAAATTTCCATCGAAAGTTGTAACTTCTCAGTGAATCGATAAATGTAAAAAAAAAAAGTAATGATTATAATATTATCTTTTTTCGTTCTTGTTGCTGGTAGGTTTCCGTCACTAGTTTAGTTCAGGTTGTTAGAGTCATAACACTCGTGCTCTGATACAAATCGACTTTTGTAGGTGGTGTGTGCGAGTGTTACCTCTTTTCGCTTCAAGACAGCAACAACTTAATCGATAGCGCTGCAATAGCATAAACACTACTTTTCACATACTACTTTTCAGCAGGTAATACGGTAAGCGTAGTTAGTGGTTTCATATAAGACTAATTGAGAAAAAAAACTGTACTTTGAGTCAGTTGGGACATGCACATTTGTTTGTAGCTAGACGTCGGCGCGCCATTCTGCGCGGCTCGTAAACCTACGCAGTCACAGTTGAATTAACATTTCCAGATTACAATTTCGGGTCCAAGGTGGGCCACTAATAAATCTGAGCGACTGAACCCGCTCATAACCCTGTGGTTATAAAACTTTACACGGCTGCCTTATATATTTCCTTTTTATCGCAGATGCTTTGAGACACTAGTCGTTTGACGAATGGAGATGACGCCCTTACTAGTTTTCTACATTTTTTATAATATGTACATGCATACATACATACACCTACCTTCACATATTAATATTTGATACCTATATACACATAATATTAATATTTGATATGAGTGTTTAAAAGAAGTTTAAGTATTAGCTAAAAACTACGTGAGATTGATTAAAAAATTAAACCCAAGAATAGCATCGTTTTTTTATAAAATATACTTGGTATGTTTTATAATATTACCTATATTATAATACCTAATAAAATATTATTTAGATAGAGTTTTAAATAACGCTAGCGCGTAAAATAAAATCTTAATTAAAGCTTCAAAATGCGTTTCGACTGGGCAGTTTAGTTCTTATATCTGTAAACTCAGTCGTAACATAAAGTTGAGTTTTGCACTAATTGATGTTTTACGACAGCTATTAATAAAAACCTAGTTATATCAACTACAGGCTAAATAAGACAAAGAACGGCTACGATAAGTCTATCAAAAGCGTCAAAGTGTGAAAGCAAACCGTAGCACTTGAATATTATTCAAATGACCACTAGTAACTAACTCTGCATATTATCACAAACAATTAGTATTATTTTGCAATTTTCATATCGCGTTTACCGTTTACAAACGCGACTTAAATTGTCAATTCATTCAATTGTCATTGATGAGTGATCATAATAAAAAAACCTTTTGGCTATTAAAGTATTCCACAGGTGAATTCCGAACGCTCGCCGCTACTGCAGATTTAATGAGTCTTTATTGTCCAATTCTCCCTCTCTTTCTCTTCTCAGTCTTGCAGTATATTTACCTACTATATGACTGATCTTTTAGACATAATTCTAAACAGCTCGAGTTTCTAAACAGACCTTAATATTTGAAATGTAAAATCATACGATTTTCTAACAACATGGAAAATATGAGCGCCATCCCAGTCACACACTCATTGGTTAAAATTCTCTCCCTCTGTCTGCACAAGCGACCGCATTGCTGATAAAAATCTAACGATAACTAATCTATTCTTTTTAACTAATCTGTTGTATCAACCACAACTCTAATAAAACAATTGGAAACGAAGTGCAGCTTTCTGAAATGAATTACTTTCGTTTAACCTCAATCTAGGGCACGAATAAATGGAAAAATAGAAGAAAGAATTGGAGCAAGCTTTCTGGCTGTAAGAGAATTTTTCTTTCACTGGTCACTGCGAATGAAGTCGTTCGTTGCTATTAGAATTACCAATTTTAACGCTTAAATGCTCACTCTCTTCTTATTCGACGTTGTACATCCAGATGTTAACTAGATCTACCAACATACCTAAAGCATAAAAATGGCTATACCAATATAAAGTTATTTTTTAAATAATAAAATCAACTTTTTTTAGCCGCATACAATTTATTATTTAAGTTTTAAGGTTATTTTTGTCATCCGACTAACCTTAGATTGCACGGGAGATTTTGAGTTAATCATTCAATGGTTTCTTTTCATGACATCCAAAGAAATAGCACCAAATTAAATCTAAGAATTGCACATGAATGAAATGTTTAAAACGTCATTTCCTAAAAAACGAAAAAATTATTATATATACACACTACTAAAAAACAAAAAAACAACTACAAAATTTGTTATATTTATTTAGTAACTTCAAGTCATAAAAAATACTATTTTCTTTGATGTTCCGGTAGGATCACAAAAATACTATAACACGCGGAATACATATACATGTATGTGAACACCAGAGTAATCTAATCATAACACGGGAGATTTTGAATTAATCATGTCATATCTGCCAGTGTATTTGGACCCGGTACACGTAGCTCATATTTAATTTACAGAAGAAAGTCAGAGTTCAGCGTGTGGGCGCGACCCGTAGGCATTGCTTGTTTATAGACTATCTTTATGAGTCTACCTGTAGTAGAAATTGCTTCTTGACTATTCATTATAATAAATTAAATAATAGAGTCTAAATCTCTTAATATTTCCGTTAAGTTCCGCCAAATTCCATCAAACTGATTTGTGAACATTTTAATATGGCTATACCAACACATATTGTATCACAAAATTAATTAATTAATACTATCTACATCGCGCTTAAACCCCAATCCCATAGAAAAATCAAGATAAAAAGGTAGTCTGTATTTTTTCCGATTTCCAGCTGCTTTCATTCCGATTTTCAGCAAAGTCGGTCTAACCGTTCACTCATGAATGAGCTACAAACATCTCGGGGACATACAAAAAGTTAGCATTTATAATGGGATAGTGAGACTAAGTACAGGAAATTGTTACAAAAAAACTGTGGTCTAGTTATGTGTGGTGTAACACGCGGTAGAGTCATAAAACAGTTTTAATTTAAATAGTAAAATTAACTTGTAAAAGTGCTCCAAAAAGCAAAGATAGATAGATAGCAAAAACAAAGCCGCTGATTGGTTTTTCTAGTTTAAGGTTTTCCTAGCACGTTATTTTCCTTTTACATAACTAACATAAAAACCTAATTAAGTTTTATTCAATTCTCTCTACGTAAGACAAAATTGCTACGTAGAATTTTTCACTAACATGTAAAGCGTAATATCAAAAGCTCCGTGATAAAACACGAAATAAAATCCGCGAGTAAAATAAAAAACAAAAGAACGCTCGGAATTAGTTTGAATTAATTATGACGTAACATTAAATAGAGTTTTTATTCTGTACATTTTTACATTCGCGTCCAAGAAGGAAGGTGAGAATATTCAATGGAGTTTGCAACGTGAACACAAAACTGAAGCAAAAAATATGACGTCACAGTTGTTTGCCAACTTACTTTGTTATACACCGAATAAGTAAAAAGACGATCAAGATCTCGCTGCCCATTATATTTAGTACAGTACTACCCAAGTTTTACAAAAATTTAATTCTGGATGCACTGCGCTAACGCTTCATACTTGAGAGTCATAAGATGTTAAATCTCTTCAGCCCAGTAATTTCACTAGCTACAGTGTACTTATACTGAATACGTAGGTTGACGATAATATTTTGTTTTTAATATGTACGAGGTAAGTATAAAATGGCAGACAACCCTGATGACATTTTTAAAGATAAAGATAAAGATAAAAATATATTTATTATCAGTTCCAAAAAGTAATACATGAAAAATTATACACATAAATATAGTTACATTTGGATACAAACAGAACATAACATAATAAAACAGAACATTATAAAACAACATAAAAACAATAGGTACACTGATAAATGGAGTAGGCTCAGCGTAATGCTGGGCAGGGAGGTCCTGCACAGCGCTGATTTTCAGCCTACCCCGAGCTCGACTAGATGATCAGCGAGTTCAAAAAACTACTACTACTTTTTCTTGCTTCAGTTTGATATTCACGCCTCAAAATCCATTTGAGTGTAAAATTCTTGTCCGCGTCAGTTGGGTGTCGAGTTTCTTTGATACAGAGACTCAAAGTGACGTTCAGAGGTACAACTCATAACTTATTTATTTCGTGCTAAGTAGAGGCTAAGTACGTGCAGTTCTTGCTTTATTTAAATGTCGTTTGGGGGGACTTGGTTTGAAATATGCGTTTCTTTTGTACATAATATAATAGTCCGGTCAATTTAGACCAAAAAATGAGAGTGAAGTTACATAAAGTCCCAACAAGCTGAATTTTTGTAAAGTTGTTCAAAACATAATTATAAACAAAGTCTAGAAGTTCCCCATCATTCCCCTGTAAGGAAAAAAATTAATTCAAGGTCAAAGGTAAAAAAATGAGTTTTTCGCGATTTTCAGCAAAACGGTAAGTTTTATCATAAAAATATCTTAGACAAAATTGTAGATCATAAAATTGTCTACAAAAAATTTTTAATACTTTTTTTTCTACGAGCCACCGTTTTTGAGATATAACGATTCAAAAAGTTGTAATCTCTTATATAAAATCGTTCGTACACTTTCGTGCTATCAACGCACAGCCCAAACGGCCGGACGGATTGAGCTGAAATTTGGACAGCGTATTCCTTGGAAGATTTCATCGTGCAATAAGAAGCGATTTTTTGAAATTCCCTCAGGAAAAGGAATTATTCCCGAAAAACGTTTGTATGCAAATCCGTAACCGTTTACCCGATTGAGCTGAAATTTTGTAAAACGATTGTTGGGATTGTGTTAAGGAACATTGAATAGTTTTTATGACACAATTTAACTTTAAAGAGGGGGTAAGGGGGGGTCAAAGTTTGTATGGTAAATTTAGAACCGCTGGCCCTATTGAGCTGAAATTTGGTACAAAGGTAGACCAAGTCCTAAAAAATGATATGGGATACTTTTTATTCCAAAAATCAACCTCTAAGGCGGGATAAAGGAGGTCAATGTTTGAATACGAAATCAGTAACTAATGACCCCATTAAGCTACAATTTGGTTTAGACATAGTTTGAGCCTAATTTTTTGTAGACAATTTTATGATCTACAATTTTGTCTAAGATGTTTTTATGATAAAACTTACCGTTTTGCTGAAAATCGCGAAAAACTCATTGTTTTGACCTTTGACCTTGAATTAAATTTTTTCCTTACATGATGGGGAACTTCTAGACATTGTTTATAATTATGTTTTGAACAACTTCACAGAAATTCAGCTTGTTGGGACTTTATGTAACTTCGAATGTCTAAATTGACTGGACTATAAGGTAAAATCTAAAAATGTTATTAAGCCGTGTAAAATTACAATTTGTATTTTTTATTTTTGGACCCTTATGGATTCGTCATGTCTGTCCGTCCGTCTGTATGTCACAGCCACTTTTTCCCTAAAACTATAATAACTATACTGTTGAAACTTGGTAAGTAGATGTATTCGGTGAACCGCATTAAGATAATCACACACAAGTGAATTAAATTAAAAATTTAAAAAAACCCCCAACGCAATACGTAATTCACCATTTTTTGATGGCGGCCATCTTGGATTTTAAATTTTATATAGTGGGCTGTAATCTACTCGTTAAGCCCTTTCATTTGATACCCATATTGAGGGGGTCGTGGAAGAAAAAAGTAATCCGCCATTTTGTAGCGGCGGCCATCTTGGACCGATTTTCACCAAACATGGCTAAGAACACTCTCGACTAACTCTACTTTCAAACAAAAAAAACTAAATCAAAATCCGTTCATCCGTTTGGGCGCTACGATGCCACAGACAGACACATACACACACACACACACACACACACACACACACACACACACACACACACAGACAGACAGACAGACAGACAGACAGACACGTCAAACTTATAACACCCCGTCGTTTTTGCGTCGGGGGTTAAAAAATAGAAAAAAAACAATAAATTTTTGGGGCTCCCCATACTTAGAACTGAAACTCAAAATTTTTTTTTCATCAAACCCATTCGTGTGGTGTATTTTTTATTGGGCTTAACTGCACGTACAACTAATAACTATACGCGTTGGCCAACGTGAACGCGCGGGCGCGGGCGCGAGCGCGAAATATCAAACATATGACGTGCTATGAAGGTGTTCACGTACAAACGCACGTGCGGTGTAAGCAAAGTCTGTCGCGCCCGCGCCCGCGCCCGCGCGTTCACGTGAACAAGCCCTACCTTTGCCGTACTCACAATAAATCTATGAAAACATAACTTCAACGCAAAAATGTCAGGAATTGTAATGACTTCAGAACAGCCACATTAACATATTTGCGTGTGTAATTTCAGTAATAAAGGATAAACATTTGATTGCAATAATAATTAGTACATTACCACGAACAGTTATTAGAGTTATTACACGTGAGCAATTAGCTATATTGCTGGTTGTGCATTAAAAATTTATTTATAATAACTAGCTTACGCTCGCTCTGCCCGCGTGGCAAAATCCTTTCTAAGCGGAGGTCGACGGCAACTGAAGTGGCAATGGGCTGGACTGGTCATATTTACCATAGAACCGATAACCGTTGGGGTAGACGAGTTCTCGAGTGGAGACTACGTCTCGGTAAACGTAATGTAGGGCGCCCATGGGCGAGATGGGGCGATGATATCCGGAGGGTCGCTGGGGGTGGGTGGAGAAGAAAGACGGAGGACCGAGTTGAGTGGCGTGCCATGGGGGAGGCCTATGTCCAGCAGTGGACGAACATAGGCTGATGATGGAGGTCGACGTCATTAAACCTATCTATGTTCCAAATGTCAACCCAATCCGTCCAGTGGTTTAGGCTGTGCGTTGATAGATCAGTCAGTCACACTTTCGTTTTATATATTTAGTTTTCACTACTTACATATTTTTTATAAAGACAGTGTAGACATTTTTAGGCTTCCGTAGACAACAAGGAAGCCTTAAAGTTTCGATTTGTCTGTCCGTCCATCCAAGGAGGATAATGATCAGGGTAAGAGATAATTCTAAATTAATTAATTTAGGGTACCTCCCAAACATGTAAGATGGGGATGTTTTTTGTATTTGGCTGATCCCATCATGTGGGGTATCGTTGAATAGGTATAGCCTACATATTGAGGGATGAGTTGCTAAGAAACTTTTTCGAATTTGTATTCCGTTTGAAAGATATTCGCGTTTATAACTTTTTTTGAACTATCTCTATTACCAAAGTTAGTTTACCAGAGTTTTTTTAAGCTCTCTCTATTACCAAATTTCAGCTTAATCGGTGCACCTGTTTAGGCAAGAAAAAGTAACAATCATACACTTTCACAAACTTTCGCCTTTATAATATTAATATGATTAACCATTACGGAAGTGTGTGTAAGAAATACACAACCATAATAATTATAAGCCAATTATGTATGTCTGAAACGGCTGAATCAATATATCTGACCTTAGATAAGCACATTTCAGCTAGTTCACTAAAAAAATATTCTCGAAAATACCATTTACCTAGAAATGTTACAAGATAGACTAAACAAAATTATATTAAGTAGGTAAGTAAAAAATATTTCGTATAAAAATATTTAATATCTAAAAGTCTATAATATTAAAGTCACGTTCGGGACAATCTGACTACGTAAAAATACATATTCGCACAAAAAATGGTAAATCTATTTCTTATTTTGTTGACCTACGTTGTTTGCGAAAGCCTACGAAAGAAATATCATGAAAGGATGAAAGATACCTTATTAAAATTTTCACAATATTGCAGAATACAATTCCTAATATACCCAGCTTACTAACTTAGTGTGAGCCTATTTGAATGACAAACAAAAATACGATTTCTTATTTTTATATTAGAAACACTAAATTAAAACCAGGTGGCAGACAGACGGATAGACAGAGTCTTAGTTATAGGGTTCCATTTTTACCCTTCGGGTACGGAACCCTGAAAATACAATAGCAGACGGGAAGATTAAAGGCCACACAGGCGAGAAAACGGTCGCGTTTCGGGACAGAATTTTCGTAATGTTCGAATTCGTACGTAACCTGTCACATTTAATTCGAATGTGGGTAGAAACAAAATGAAGATCGCGACCGCTTTACCGCTGCGTCCCGCCTCTGTCTGTTGTCAGCTTAAGTAAATTCCAAAAAAAACTTACTTAAAACAATATCACCAGCTTTTTTTTATACATAAAGTACCATAAATATAATATTAATATTAAGTAACATAATAATAATTGTCATAAATATTCAGCCTATACAAAAGCATTCCAGCTATAAGTTCACGTGCACCCAATCACCATTATTCTAAGTACAGTCAGCAAAAACAAACGATCATAAAAACGCCATAAAACTTAGCTCGCGTTCAAGTTTCGATTTAAGTGAAGTCATTAACTGATAACGTGGGTCGTTAGTACAAACATAGGTCGAATAGGTATTTACATTTATTCTAGCTACTAGGTTTTACCCACGGAAAGAGACCTACGGGCATATAATATGTTTCTTTTCACTTGACGACCTGTGGTCGCGGTGGGAAAATACCCGCTTGCAATGCAGAAGGTTGCGTGTTCGATTCCCGTATGGGACAAATGTTTGTGTGATCCCCAGATATTTGTTTCTGGTCTTGGTGACTTTCTGTATCTATTATCAGTATATATTTACAAAAGAAAGGTATATAAGTATTATATCCGTTATCATAACCACCATAAGACAAGCATTAAGTTGCTTAGTTTGGGGTTAGGTGGCGCTGTAGTGAAATGTCGTGAAATTTTTATTTATTTATTTATACGTTGCCATTAACTTATGGGATTCCTAGGATCTTTTAAAAAAAATACTATGTTTACGCAGAAAAGCTTCTTTGCCGATGAAAATATTATAGGAAAATCACTATTTTACATCTGGAGAAAATAGCAATTAAATTTCAAGATGACAAGAACCATGCAGTGCTACGTAAGTAATTTTTTTTGTCCTCAAACTCAAAATGTATTTTATTTAAATAGTCTACAATGGTGTACTTTTCACAGTCAATTTTACATTTTTTGTTCTATTTTAATTCTAACGCTCGTTCGCAAAGCACCTATACAGCTAAGAAAAAAATATAAACCGTGTGACCTATCTTTCCTCAGGTCGAGGACATATAGATGAATAGAGCCTAAAGTGCTTGATACATATGACGTCATTACCTGCCCCAAATGACGTGTACTCAGCCATCGACAAACCGATAAAGGAGTTTCAGCACACTTTCACCACATGGAGTACCTTTATCCACGCTATTTCTAACAAACATCTAATATCATACCTATTAGTGACGTATGATTAGGCAGTACGTTAAGTTATCGTTTTTTCTCTTATAAACTTTACACGACCACAGACAAACCGGTTCACTGAGAACAAATTTCGTGATTACTGATAGAGACTGACATACGATACCTATACCTATACAAACATACAGGCCACCTGTATAACCTGATGGTACCTAATCGATCACCTACCTGATATACCTCCAACTTCCAAGCCTCGGGGTGTATCTACGTATTGAAGAGATAAAATTATGATTTCATAGATCGGTGAATTCGTCTTTATTACATGATGAAGCTTTGCTTTTCTGTTTGTTACTCGAAACTTCTATCAGGTCTGGTTTCCATCGCTGTGAACGGAATTAAAGAGTTAAGTGGCGTGCCATGGGCGAAACCTTTGTCCTGGGCCAAGGTCTCTGGTCAAAGTGGCAAATGATAGCATAGCTAAATGTAGCAAGCTTTACCACTACTCTACACCGCCGTTACGACGTGAACTATATCTTTATGGCCCGCTTTCGTGTTGAAGCTCTGTCAAGTGTCAATCGACGACGCGGCCTCGTTTGATGTGATAGCCAGCCATCGAACATTAACGTTTTACTCCTGTTCTTTGCGAACTAACATAACTTTTTGATTGATACTAAACCTACTGGGTACTGACCAAGCCGTAGTTTTTGTGAGGAAACTATTTTATTACTAGCGTTATAATACGGTTATACACTCGATATTGACACGGAATTATGTCGAAATCAATGGTGTCTGCCGATTGCGTATGGGCCTTGATCACGTTGCCAACATAATTTGTCGACCGAAGAGGCTCATTATTGTATTAAGATGACAGATAGTGGAATAAAATAATGTTGGTACTGTTTTTGCTAGTACTGTGAGCAGGAAAAGTGATGAATTGGTAAAATCGCAGGATCCCACTAAATTCTGATTTAAAGCAAGTAAAAATCAATTTATTGATATACAAAAAATACCTACACCAACAAATATTAAGCTACATCAAAGAAAAAAAAACAATTAAAGTACCTATATAGATTCTGTATATTGTGTATATAGATATAGTAGTTACACATAGTGCTTGTTCACGCTATAACACGCGGGAGCGGGCGCGGGCGCGGGCGCGACAGACTTTGCTCACACCGCACGTGCGTTGTACGTGAACACCTTCATAGCACGTCATATGTTTGAAATTTCGCGCCCGCGCCCGCGCCCGCGCCCGCGCCCGCGCCCGCGCCCGCGCGGTCACGTGAACAAGCCCATAGTTTTGTAGTCAATTGGGATAAGCTCCGCTTAGTGCTGCGCGAGGGGGCCTAGGCCAATGACGTAAACAAATAGAAGTAGAAATGCTTCTTTTGCACCAAGTTAGCCCTAGCGTTGTGCTTATTAACAAAATAAATATATTATGGCTACATCAGTTTAACTATTTTCACCCCATCATTGTCACATAGGTACTCGTACTCGTTATAACCATTCACTGAAACCATGCAGCAAATCATATGTTTATTGATTCGTAACTTTTTAACTGACCAAAACAATACAGCTGAAATCGTTCCACATTTCTCTCCCGACAAAATGAATTTGAATTGCCACTTGTCATTTAAATTATTATAATTAATTCAAATCAGACTCATGCATTAATTCATAATGTGTTGTTTTTATGCAGTTGAATGAACGAGCCCAGCTCGACGTTTGGTTGATGTTAAACAATACACACCTATTATTATTTTTCTATAATATATATGTTTATAATATATGAAAATGATATGTATTTAAACACTGTCTTTGTAATATACTGCATAATTATTATAATATCAGACCACAAACCCATGTGAATAGCAATACTCTCCTCTCCCTGCATGGTTGTCTGGAAGAGATCGCTTTTAGCGATAAGACATGTATATTATAATATTGTGTAACATATATATATTATAATGTTGTGTTTTATTTTTTAAGTTTATTTTTGTAATTTTTTCTGTGTTCCAATAAAGAGTTATCTATCTATATTTTATCTGTTTTATGTAAAGAAGCTGGTACGTTCAAAGTACTCATACTAATGCAATTTCATTATACAAAATACAGTTTTTATTTTATTTGAAATATAAGAGTAGTTTATGAGTTTAGTAAATCATGTCACTTGGCACTTTTTCACGTAGGTACACTAAACAAGCGCAGTTAGACAACGCGGTGAAGATATCAACGGACGTTAATGTAGAGTACTATAACATAAATTACTAATTTCCCCATTTTATTTGTGTTCCCTAAAAAAGAGGTATTTATATGAATACAGTCTTATAATAAATTACTAAGTAAAATAATATATAATATCGAAATATATAAAAGGAAAAACTGACTGACTGACTGCTATCAAGGCACAGGCTCAAACCGCTAAACGGATTGGGTTGAAATTTGGAACATCTGTGAGTATAAGCTAGTTAATAATATATAGTGCAAGATTGCTCTTCTACGATTTTTAAAACTATCGCGAGTGTTCTCGACAATATTAGACGTGACTTGTGCCGTTTTTGTGTTTAGTGATTGCTCTTCTGTAAGCCTATTTGTTTCTTTATTCTTTTTATTTGATTTGACGGATGATTCCTATTCATAAAATTTCTTGAAATGAAAACCTTTCTCATTAATTTAGCTTTTAACTTTATTTAGACACAAAACCCAGCTCCGTAAATAAACCGAGGGCTCCGCTTAGTTCGTATTCAGAACCTATCTAGAACAACTAAGTAGAACAAGTTTCAGCCGTAAACTCTAAGTACACTTTTCCTTGTAGCTTAGCGAGTTCGCTAAGTAATTATTGCAACGGCCATTACTGTTTATTTTACGTGAATACGGGAAATAATGTTTATTAGAGCTGTTAGGATTGAGATAAAGGTTTATACGATTAAAGATTTTCGTGTTGACTTAGCTTTGGGTAGACTTTTCAGTAGGTATGACGACAAGGTTAAAAATTTAAAAATCAATTAAGTGCATCAGCTAAAGTATAACAAAATATAATTGAATTTAACTGAGATATAAATAATATAATGAATACAAAATTTTGGGGGGAAACGCGCATATTATAATATAGGTACAGATCGTACCTAAAAGTGACGTCATGACCTCCTGCCAAGCAACTTTACAGCGCTGTAACTTTCTCGTTTTTTATTAAATTTACATGAAAAAAAATACGTGTCCAATATTTTTTAAAACATCTACATTTTGGCCATTTTTTTGTGGTCTTCCCTATTGTCAGTTTTTTTGTTATACTCGTGGTAGGTTTTGGTTGTGGTAGTTACCACCCACTGGACATCGTGTCGCTCGCCTAGCAGTCATTGCGACTGTGTTCCGAAACAATGTTCAGCGAAGCCAAGCAGGGATTCATCCCACCTCTCATGTTTAAACCACGATCTCGCGTTATGTTAAGCCACGATGTGGCCGTAGACGATAGCAGACTAAACTTAGAAGGCGGAATAAATCCCTCCCTGAATTCACTGAACATCTCGCCGGAACACTATCATAATGACGCTTGACAACACAGCTCTAAAAAGGGCGGTCTTTATAAAGTCTACCAGGACAGGCAACGCTCCATTAACGCCTCTGGTGTTGAAGGGGTCCATAGGCGACGGTAACCACTTAACATCAGGTGCCGACTGCTTGCTTGCCGCTCTTAATATTAAAAAAAAAGCTTTATCCAGTGGGTGGTAAATAGCCACGTCCAAAGCCTGCCACCAGTATCGCGAGTCAAAAAAAAACACTTTTTTATTTGAAAAAAAACTGAATCATAAGAAACATTATGTGTTACAGTATTCTTTTGAATTTCGCATTAAAAACTTTCTCAAAGCTTATATTAAGAAAATTACCACTTCCCTATTCCCCTTTAAAATGAAACAATACCAAAGTTACCAACTAATTTATCTTTTACCATTCAGTGGAACTGTTAACGAATAGATCAGAAGTTAAGAGTTCTCGAGGCTATTTAGGTACTTAAAATGCACCATCAAGAATATTGTCTACGGTCTTCAAGTTAAAAACTTTTCTGAGTAGAATTTTGTGCAAGAAGAAAAGTGTTGTGGCTATACGAAAAACCAATTATGGCTAGTAGGTACTAATATTATAACGAATTTGTAATACGAGTAAATATGTATAGACGACCCGTGCGCACATCGTAGCGCCTCTACCACAATTTTTCATTATTCAACCACTCTTTTAAACAAAATCGCATTAATATCCGTTGCGTAGTTTTAAACATTCATAAGTTTTGAACAAGATATGTACCGCTAAAAGGCATAGTTCATAAGACGCGTATTTTTAAAGCTATCGCATGGCGAATAAAACCTTACTATTAGTGTCTCTGTGGTAATTATCTCTCTTGTAACTTGATAGATAAGATAGATAATTCTTTATTGCACACAATAATAATTACAAACAAAACAATCAACATTAAGCGTTGGCCCACGTGAACACGCGGGCGCGGGCGCGGGCGCGGGCACGAAATATCAAACATACGACGTGCTATGAAAGTGTTCACGTACAAACGCACGTGCGGTGTAAGCAAAGTCTGTCGCACCCGCGCCCGCGCCCGCGCCCGCGCGTTCACGTGAACAAGCCCTAACTTGATATGCAGTAAAGTGTTATTCTATTCTATTCTTGACGATTTTGCTATGAGATAGGTACCGTATTTGCACTTAGCAGAGCAGTAGTAGTATAGTGAATAGTATACCTACTCTTTATTGAGACCAAAAGAAAAATAGACGAGCGAGAAAGGAGAGGATCGAGAGAGCGAGCTTAGGAGAGAGTATAATGTTTAGAAATATATAAGTACTAACTGTGCCAAGCGGTTTTAGCCGCTGTACTGTAGTAGCCTATACCTTTGTGTTAGTCCCCCGTTTAGGCATGAAAGAGTAACAAACATAAATCCAGACATCCATAAATTGTTATCTTTTTTTATACAACGAAGTAAGAAGACGAGCAAGACGCTCTCCTGATGGTAAGAGATAACGCTGCCCATAATAGTACAGTGCTACCCAAAGGTAAAATTCTGGGTGCACTGCGCCAACGCTTCTTTACTAGAGAGTCATAAGATGTTAAGACTCTTTAGCCCAGTAATTTCACCAGCTACAGTGCCCTTCTACCGAAAAGCACATCAACCATGCACGTTTATAATATTCGCACCCCTATTCGCAAGGGTCTTCAATTTTTGCACAGTCTCTACTCTTCATCCTAATTGACGGCTCTGAGTAAAGTTAAGCCATCGCTTACTGGTTTATTGAATGTAAAATAATTAAGTGCAAGAGTTTAAGGATAGCGCATTAAAAAGGAAGCACTTTTTCGCAATAACAAATTGCAGTTTCCAATTGAAAATGTTCGATGATGTTAGAACATTTATTGTGATAAAGTTCTTGGCAGTTTTAGTTCTACTTTAAGGTTATCGTACATTAGCTCATGGTGATTTTTTAAAATTATCATATATTTTATATGTACATAGTACATTGTACATACAAGCTTTTATATACTTTTTATTTATACCTGTCCGTTGTCTGTTTGTAATCAAATCTTGCAAGTAAAATTTGATCCACTTCATGGTTTCCGATTGAGCTGAAATTTTGTATGCATGTTTAAATCGGATGATAATGCAATATAATTGTGATATGGAGCTGGGCCTAAATTTTGCACAAAAAAGAAAAGGTAGCGCAGAAATCGTAAGCAAAAAAAAATAACCTATAAACACATTTTTATTTTCAAAAACGCCACATTGAGGCGCCCAAAAGAAGCTAAATAAAAAAAAATTGGAGTTGCATTTGAGTTTGTACCTACTGGCATAGTAAGAATTTTCAAGATTTTTTTCAAAATTTTGTTAAAATTTGAAGCGATTTTGGACCGGAATAATCCCGCTGATCTGAAGATGAAGCTGGAAGGAGGCCATAGGAACTTCGCAATTAAACGACGAGTACTTTAATGCAGGATGGCAATAATATTAAAAGATTGTTTTTAAACAGATATTTCTATAACGATTAACGACTCCTGGTTTCACGCAAGAACCGCTCTCAAAAATGCCTGATGTTAAGCGGTTACGCAGGTATATCTACGTATATATATGCATTTAAAAAAGAGCATGGGGGTATTGTGACTACCGCTTGGCGAACATAGCGCTTGCGAGTTTTACATTTGCTACTAGCGCCATCTAGTCTCAGTTGGAGAAGTTACTATAACGGTGCGGTGAGCTTGGTCGGTGTAACAAAGTAGATAAGTTGATTTAAACGCAAATATATTCATTGATACAAGATTATACAGTGTTACTGATTACAATTTACAATATATTAAAGGTCAAAACTACTAATAAAAATAAAGTACAAAATAAAGTACTACTGATGGGAACAAATAAAAGTTAAAAAATCAAAATGCAATAATGAATAACTTAAAAGGTAAAAAATTTAGGTACTTAACAATAAAATAAATCAGCTGATTTCTTAGTCTAAGTTAAAGTCGCACAAAATTATTATTTATACTACTTTAGGAGGAATTTATTATCAATAACCCTGTATACACGTTTTGTACTTACAAATCAATAATATTCCTTAACAATCGTACACGAATCACGAAGTTAACTCTAAACAAGAGAACAGAGCAACTGACGCGTGAAATAAAGTTTTAAAGAACTCTGTAACACAATATCCTTTGAATGAGTTCTTCGGGCTTGTAAATAACGTTAAAAGACCTCGTCGAGGTGTCACAAGTTGTCGAAGTGAGAGCCACCCATCGCTTGAAAGTTGACAAACTCTAAACTCTGTCTGATATAATGTTTGACACGAACTTTACGAGTATGTCTTTGAAAATTTTAGTGATGCGACTTTTGAATTAGAATTTGACGTGTTCGCGAATGTGTTGGAGGGCTACGAATTATTATCTTGAGGCTTTAGTTTGAGTGACAATTTGTGGAAAGACCGTTTATTTTTCAAACGGATTTTAACTAAACCTAGAATAAAAAGTGCTCAGAAAACAAAAAATAAATAAGAAGTTTATATAATAAAGCATTATTCTACAGAATGCTTTTCACATTCCATATAATATGTATACGTTTCTTTGCTTTGCGACAACAGAGTAACTTTTTTTGAATAAAATCTTGCAAAAAAAGTAGATCTAGCGAGCAAAGTTATGAGCCAATTTTACTTTGATTTAGGGTACCTACTTCTGAGTATAGAAAAGTATAATATTTTATAAGTCTTGGAAAAAAGTAATCTAAATCAGAAACTTACACTGCAATAATTTCTTAAGATATTTCATGGCTGCCCTATAAAGGCCGGCGGGGGTAGGTCGGGGTCAACGGAGCAACCGCAGCGGGGCGCATTATATTAATACTTTAGGTATCTTAGAGCTTACAGAAGGAGAGATACACTCTTTCGAGACACATGATTGTATTCATGTTACAAATTTATGCGAAGTTTTCACTTTAGTGTGTGTTTTTACAGTCGCTGCTTATAAAACCTCTTGTAAAGAAACTACTACTAAAAAATCAGTCGAAATCAGATACCGAGCATGGCTTATGCATCTGTTTACGTTTGAATGTATATTGTTATATTAAATCTGGCAGTATTTTTTGATATTGCCTCCTGTGAAAACAGATAAAGAAACATTTTTGAACGAGACTAATTCGATGCCACATCATTTTACCTGCATGTCTGTAGTACTAGAAGTAGAGCTCGACTTCTCTCTTAAATGCTCTATGTTTGGTCTGATATCCTTCTTAAGCCATGGCATTATTACGAGCAATACATTTCCCGGGACAAATAGGTACTTTACTAAGTATTCGGGTACCCGTATCTTGTGAGGGACTTTCAAAATTTTGTTTGTGATTTGTGGACGACTTTGCCTTTGTTAGGTAAACCGAGATATTTGTATTTTTTTTCCAATTTGACAAAAAGGAGCTAAAGTTTTTTGTTAGAATTTTTTTGTAGGTATGTCAACCCATCACTCGGAGATTTTAAGGTATCCGTTTTATATTTTAAAGGATATAGGTACATATACACACCTCCATATTCCTATTTACTATATAAAATACATCGAAATCGATCGAGCGGTTTTCAAGCTATGAATTAATAAATATACGTCTCTCCATCGTTTATTGAAAGCGAGAAAAATTCTAGGTAACTGAATAAACGAATACTGTTATTACCTCTATAATATAATATATTTTATCAAACAATTCCTAGCTATTATCATATACACCTGTTATTAAACCTCACAAACACAATCTTATTACCTTGGCATAAGGTTCGATTTACTACACAAAGTAGGCTCACGAACTCGTACTTCCTCGGAAGAGATATTCACAAGACGATATTTATTGATAGTTCACTCGGCATGAGTAATATCCGTAGAAATATGATCGATAAGGGTAAACAGGACCGCAAGTTGTCTTAAATCTCGAAACATGACATCCACTATAACAAGAACCCCGATATATTATGATTATTCCCAGGGATATTGTAAAAGTTGCCTCCGAAAGAAGTATAAAAGAGATCTTGTTCGGTTGGTCGCTCTGCCACCTCACCACCCCAGGGAAATCTATATGAAACAGAAGCAAATGAAATAATGCCATTGTATGTCGGTTATTGTAAGCCATACATTTCGCTGACGTGCACACGCGTACATATTTTAGGTGGGTCGTATTATTCGAAAGATCATTAATCGCGAAGAGCTCGTTACATGTCCGTGAATCCCGCACGATGCGGGGACAAAGCGTTGCATTCATTAGGCGGCGTCATATGACGGCCGATACCGGTTAGCTTTGCCAGATTCAAAGCCCCTCTCAGCAATCACATTACGGCTCACGAGGCCGCCTCGAAACTCGAAACTGCAGCTGGTCCGGTAATGATGTCATCTGCGAACGGAAAATCGCTCGCAAGCTTATCGCAGAGCACTCCGATCGCTCAGCCGTCAAACCAAAATTGAATTTTACAGCGCAAATCTAGTCGCCGGCGGAGTGATGGATCACCGACGTGTTGATGACCCCCGCAGCAAAACGTATATATTTCAATTCGCGAATATAAAATCCCACCAATTTGCGGCGATTCTCCTAAATCCATTAGGGTCACACGAGTACCTCTCAATATGAATTCGGATTTTGGTGGACATATTCGATATTCCGTGGACACATGTCGAGTGTCCCGACAGTATGATCCTAATCGAAATGTATACAATGAACCGTGTTAGTTAGTTACACAACCGTCAATACGATGTCCAAACAAAACCTTTGTCCTGAGTAAACAAAACTGGACGGACTTTTTCTGCCTGTAGAGTGCTTGTTGGGAATCCCAATGTAAATTTAAGCTACCGATGGAGTACGAGAGAATGTACGGCTAGTACAATATATACGGTGGGTACCTCTTTCTCTTTAAAGCTTGGATTTACACAATGAATATACGTACCTAGTGGAATTTGTTTCAATCCATTTCCACATGAATAGAAACTGGATGGTTTGTTTAAAATTTATATTCTTTTAAATTCTACATTCCCATGATTATAATGTTGCTCGTTATTCGATAATAATATTATAATTATATTTCTATGTATTAAAAATAGGGGTTTAACGACATTGGTCAATCTGGTATTCTAACTTTGTTATAAATGGTTACATTAGTCTGTTTGTATAGTTAAAAAATTTCCCATTAAATGCTCTATCAAATAGGCTGACATCGAATATCATAAATCAATAATTTTGATAACGTACGTCAGTTAAATTTAATTTGAATTTAGGATTAAATTCTTAGCAATTCCAGCCTTAAAAGTTACTTAAATTGTTTAAAAAACTTTACAAAGACGTGAATTTCTGCTAAACTCTGGATTAAAACATTAAATCCAATTATAAAGTTTTATAAAACCAATTAGCTTCAGTAAACCTTCAAACTGTTATAAATGTTTTGATGAGTATTTCGTACCAAACTAGAGATAACAATTTTACGTTTAAAATTAGAATTACAATGAGATGTTAGCACGTTTTACATCGTCCATTTAAAATGTTGTAATAATGGGTCTATTGTTAACGAAAACAACCGCACTCCGACCAAGTTTGTTAAAATATTTGACCCACAATAACAGGGTTAAAGCTCCATTTCATAGTTCAACGACGCATAAAGCCTAATAAGCAGAACATCCGTATTAACACGGGACAAAAAAGGGTCCGCAGACCGGTGTCCTTTCCCCGAGTTAAAATTATTCAAAGCAAACATTTATACAATTTAAAATTCAACAAGCTTCACAAAAAGTTGACGTCACGTCTGAAATTTTTCCGCAAAATTGTAAACAAAATAAACGAAGCGACAGCAGTACAGAAAGAATTTAATATCCACCGCGTCGTCCGGAATGCTTGAAACAATTTGTTTTCTTCTCGCGAACATTCTTTTTGGGGCTTCACATACTTATCGTGTGTTTTGTTTCTTTTCCATTCAAGAGTCTGCAGGGTCTGCAGTCAGCACTTTTTCAAAAAATAATACAAAATCGTCCCTTGCTTTGTTGGGTTGTCTCATATTTATTTTATTCTGTATACAAGGTTACTACATATTATGGCTATGCATGTTCTCAAATTACGACATCATAATAATAGTCATCGTTTTGTTTAACTTTTAGTGTAGAGCCTACTAAATAATATACCAAACCATAAAAAAAATGGTTTCCATCTTTTTATAAATTCTATTATTTTATCAATACTACCGATTATATATACTTGTTACCATGTATATTTAACGATTATATTCTGTGTTATTAGACTAAAATGTACGTTCTGTTGAAATTCAAATAAATATTATAAATAGGCAATAAATAACAAACATCAATTTCATAACAGTACAACTAGTACATTACGGTTAGTGATTGTGATTAATATTCTAGAGGATTACTATATTAGAGCATGATTTGAAATATTAATTAGTCTCAGATCAAAGACCAAATATTACGTAATATCATGAAACATAGTGCTCACTATTGGTTTAGCATCAAAGGGAATTCATACATTATGCGAATATTCAGGTTTGATTTGTTGATAGGTCAATTAAGTGATGAAATGTGTACCTTAATTCTAGAATTTATGTTAGTCTCAATTATATCTGATGACTAATGACACGATTAAAAGGTGAATGTTTGTTACGGCTTCAGGCCAAAACTGCTCAATAGTTTTGCTGTTTAATATGGGTGAGAAAGTGAGATTGGTGGCTTAAATCTTAAAGAAAAAGTAAGTAACAGTTCCAAGTTTTTTTTTTAATACAACGAAGTAAAAAGACGAGCAAAACGCTCTTCTGATCGTAAGAGATAACTCTGCCCATAATTAGTACAGTGCTACCCAGTGCACTGCGCCAACGCTTCTAACTTGAGAGTCATAAGACGTTAAGACTCTTCAGCCCAGTAATTTCACTAGCTAGTGTCCTCCTACCGAAGCACAGTAATGTTTGTACATCACTGCTCTACTACGAGTCTGCAAAGGAAGTCTACCGCCAGTTGTTGCAAAAAATTAAAGAACCTATACTTATAAATAAAAATTTAGGGTTTAAACTCCATCAAAACAGGTTACCTGGCGAAAATATGTATACGAGTGTAAGTTTCAGGTCGCCACCACGGCTTTTCCCAATATTCTTATGCAAATTCGAGTAAGTCTTTAGAATTTTTTTGTTCTTCAATAGGTACAAGAAACTATCACTGCAAGGATTCCTGATTTCTGCAAGCGAATCCAAACCAAACAATATATCCAGTAAACCAAGCAAATCAAGATAAACTAATGAAAGTACCAGGTTCTTTATTCCTTTGGCCGGAGCTTCCAGAAATGCTGTATGACTCAAGATAGCCAGCAAGATAAACCGGATTGTTCCTTTCATATCTGCGCAATTATCTAGAAAGGTTGGTCTTTCATTTCTCGCGTCTGCGTTTTATGTTCATAGATCAGTATCTGGAATCGGGAATGGAAACTGGCGATACGGGGCGATACTTCTGCCATATGGAGGGACTAGCTTACGCTCCTGACTTTTGATTTAAAAATTTCTTAGTAAATGTCTTAAGTCGTAGATTGTTAGAAATTTCTACATAGTAATTCCACTTGTGCTTCTCAGATTCTACTAATTTTATAAATGCGAAAATATGGATGTGTCTACGCCTAAACAACTTTTTTAATTCATTATAGGTAAGCCTTTGACCACAATCACGCCTGATCTTTAGCAACGTTGCGGCTGGCAGCAGGCTACCTAGAAGGCGGGATAAATCCCTCACTGACTTCACGGAACATCATGCCTAAACAGGCTCATAATGACCGCTTGGCGTTGCGGTTTTGTTGACCGATTATTGTTTGAATGTGCTTAGATGGACTATGTGTAAATATTTAAAAAAATAATCCCTGTGAGTCCCATCCTTCTCATGGAGGTACTTCCTAAAAGGGTGGTAAAATCTTATAAAATTTAGTTGAAGCAATCAAATAGCTTTTGAAGCCAGAGCATTCGACATCGCTAAATACCAATCACATTAGTGTTTATATTGTACCTTGATAGATCAGTCGGTCAATCAGTCAGTCCCGCTTTCCTTTCAATACATATTGAAGAATTTACCAAATGGGTCTCTCGAATTGAATGTCCGAATTGAACGACCGTGTCATTAAAGTAAGTAGTGTAGTGGAAAGAGATGTGTTTTACGAGATATTAATGTGTAAGGATGCTTTTTTATGTGTATTGGCATTTTGAAAGAAGTTAACTGACTGTTAATCCCGTAATTTAAGTCGTATCCTCACCTTCACTATGCTGTACTCAACCTTTTTTGAGCAAAAGCGTATTCTAAGTGGACAAAAATGGCGTTCTCAAGATTTTTTTCTTGAACTTAGTACCTATAACATTTTTCTCGAAAGAAATTGAGTAAAGCCCCTGATTTTCGACCCTTCGAGGGCAATGACCTGACTAAAGTACTGGTATTTAAACAATCATTTAACGTCATACAACCTAATTATGTTCCTCGGTTCTATTATGATGTTTCTATGTATATAGTATATCAGCACATATAGGTACCAGCAAATTCATGAAAGTGCAGAACCAGTAATATGGCCGTTGCAGCTGTTTGAATTATCTTTTTTACAGGTGTCAGTGATGATTATGTTGAGTATTTGTTATTGTCGCAGAGAAGCTAACTATGGTCCTATGGTAGAAAATAATTCCTTTTTGACTACCAAAATCGGCTGGTATTAAAATCATAGTCTGATAATATTGGTCTAATAAGGCTTCAAATTCTGACAGAAGAGAGTGTGCATAACCATTAATAACAAATAATTTTAAATTTAACACGGCACCCAACATTCCTTTACACAGAAAATCCCTTATTTATATGTTTCCCAAACCATAAAACCAAAAACGAATTCCTGTTTGCTTCACGCGAGACGCTTAAAAATCAGGCTCCTAGAAAATCCCCTTATGGCATTTTCATCACATCCTAAGAAGCTTATCTTTGAGAACAGACTCGGGGGAAGGACCTCTGGATTCGCACGGGATCACAGGATCACCAATTTCTTACTTGATTGGGCCCACTGATGGTTTTCGGGACAAAGGATAGAACAATAAATATCATACGATACACCTCGACCCCACTCTATAATGCCGGGTTAATAAATGTATCGGAACGTTTCGTACCCCAATATTTTGATAATATGTATTATTAGGGTTTTTACGCGAGTTTTGACCTTCTAGGGCTTCTATCGAATATTATTTTCTGTAAAGGTGGAGTCAATTTAGTAATGGAACGTGTATTAAAACCTGTTGACTGTTAACCTATTTGGAATACCTACTGTTGTTACAAAACAGGGACTACCTACATTAGTTCAATTGAAATTAACCAGTTAACCAGGACATGTTCGAGGCTTTGTAGAAATTGATTTCACGTGAAACTCCATGTTAAAGGTCGGTCACGACATATCCTATTTTGAGGGTCCGTAGAAATTTTAGTATAAATGCAACTTTGTCGATAAAAATATGGAAATAAATTTAATTGAATAATAAATAGAGAAAAACGTGTTACCTACTCTATTACGCGTTGGTACGGTGATCGCTAGAAGGAGTCAATTTCAAGCAAATAAAATGTCAATAGCTTTTTAAATGAGAATTTGACACTTTGCTTGAACATTTGCGTCGAGTGGAACGCTAATTTTATTAGAAACTTCAAATGTTCCAATAAAATGATTATTTTACTTGAGGCACACCTCTTCTAAGAATCAGTTCACGTTGATCGTTTACTTGATCTTGTTTATTGAGTTTATTTTTAGTTATAATTATGATGAGGAAAATGTTTTTTACTGGCGATGAGATAATAATAATAAAAATCCTACGGAATCTCGTATTTCAGAATATTGATGAACGGTACCTATCTTGAAAGTACATCTAATTGGTATAGAAGATAAACATTTACTGTAAACTGTCTAACTGTCCAACTATTATAAAGGTCAAAGTTTGCATACTCACATTTTAAAGGTCTTTTTCACAAAGAAACCACTAAACCGATTGCGATGAAACTCGATATGTAAATTACTGCGGAAACCTGACAAAACACATAGGCTACTTTTTATTCCGATTTTCCCATTGTCGGGACTTACGCGGGTAAAATCTCAGGGCGCAGCAAGTTTACATATTTTTCCAATTATTTCGAGAAAGGCAACCAAATCGATACCCTATAGTACCTACTCAAAGATGAAATAGCCATTATAATAGGAAATATTCTGTACTTGTAAGGGCCTGTCAGTCTATTCTCATTCCCATTTCTTTGAAATGTCTTCACTGAAACCGAACACCCTCGTTTTGTGGACGTACCTTACGTCTGATAAAGTATAAATAGTTCACAAAATATTCTGAACACAATAATAGTCCCAAAAGGCACGTGTATCATTCAGATATAGGAAAAAGAGCTTTATGTGGTTGTAATAAAACTGATTATAGCTTGAAAGAAGGCTCGATTTATTTCGGGATATAACACGTCACGCTTGATTAGTCATGGGTAATACCTTGATACCCGTCATATTAACTGGAGGGGAAAATTTTAGACCGTATTCATGTCAATTAGAGGGAAACTCGTGGACGTGGACAGTAATTGTACATTACAGGGGATATCCTATTACCCGTGGGCCGGAAGCTTATCCGGTACATGGCATTTTCCTCTTGTATTATTATGTTACCAGTATGTTATGATAATATTAATGTTTACTTTATTAAATTAAAGCGAAGGCATTTATGGTTCCTTTTTTCCTGGTTCCCGCATGAATATGAGTAGTAAGTAGATTATTCACTTAGGGAAGAGATTTTCTCGCCTACTTTACTGTCAATATTGAAATGTCCAAGACCGCATCTGCAAAACCACTTGTTATGTATTACAGACTTATATAGGCGACAGTTACCGCTTACAATCAGGGGACCATCAGATGGTATGCCGTTGTGTTTTTATTTGTGTTTATATTTACACGACCTCTGTGGCGCGGTGGGCTAATACCCGCCTGCAACGCAGAAGGTAGCGGGTTCGATTCCCGCATGGAACAAATGTTTGTGTGATCCACAGGTATTTGTTTCTGGTCTGGGTGGTTTTCAATATCTATTATAAGTATGTATTTACAAAAGAAAAGTATATAAGTATTATATCCGTTATCCTAACCACCATATTACAAGCATTAAGTTGTTTAGTTTGGGGTAAGGTGGCGCTGTGTGAAACGTCCTGAAATATTTATTTTATTTTATTTAAAAAAAGTTGGTTTATATTTAAAAAAAAAAACTGATAAATATACATAATCCTCCAAGTTAAGGCACTGACCAAAATACATTTTTTTATGTGATGAAGTAGAAGACGAGCAAGACGCTCTCCTGATTTTAAGAGATAACGCTGCCCATAATCAGTACAGTGCTACTTAGGATTTCACAATGATGTAAAATTCCAGGAGCACTGCACCAACGCTTCTTACTCAAGAGTCATAAGATGTTAAGACTCTTTAGCCCAGTAATTTCACTAGCTACAGTGCCCTCCTACCGGAGCACAGCAATGTCTGCACATCACTGCTCAGGCTGTAGAATAACTGTATATATATAAATTATGTTAGTTGGGACTTATCGCGTAGGTATTTAATGCTAGTTTTGCAAAAATATTATGAGTTTAAATCGCGGAAGTTTAAAATGTTATACTGACCAAAATAGACAAAGATAAGACTTTTATTTAGCAAATATTGGATAATTGTTATGTAGATTGCGACCATTTTAATTTATTACTCTCGTCATTATACTTCGTAATTTAAAGGCAACTCTAACTCTATACCGACCTAGTTAATAAGGCAATCAAACATTCTACAACTCTCATAATATCACAAGTCAAGTGGGCAATTATAAATCGTATAGGACTAGGAGTACGAATAGCAACTTTCATAAGGTAGTAAACTTCCCAAGTATCGGAAATGGTGTAGTTTTTAAGGCTGAGTCATGACGTCACAGTTTCGCCGGCGCCATAAAGTTTATATTCAATGGAGGACGTGCGCACCACAAACTAAAGCAAAATGACGTCACAGTTGTTTGCCATCTCACTGACTTATACTGAACTAGTAGACCCGCGCGCATATCGTCGCGCTTAATAGAAAATTATCAGAGTTCTTCTTCTATATTGTGCATGTATTATACCTTACATATAAACCTTTCTTTTGAATCACTCTATCTATTAATGAGAACCGCATCAAAACCGTTGCGTAGTTTTAAAGATATAAGCATACATAATGACAGACAGACGCGGGAAGCAACTTTATTTTATACATATGAAGTGATACATAGGTTGACGATGGTGTTTTAAATTTGTATGAGGTAAGTAGGTAATATGGCAAACAACCGTGACGTAATTTTTCTTGCTTCAGTTTGGTGTTCACCGTTCAAACTCCATTGAATATAACCTTCCTGGCCGGCGCAGTAAGTGGGCACTATAGTGTCGAGATCCTGGCTTCATGCCAAACGCAGTCTGCATTGTAAAGCTGTGAACACAATTATAGCGGAATGATCATTTCATTTTTAGGACATTCAACGCGATTGACTGTCGTTTAGCGCTTTTATGGGTTTTTCTTTGCCAGTAAACGAGGTAAAGTGATATGCTTGTATTTTGCAGAACTAGATTTTGTATATTTCTGGATTCCATTGGTACTGCGTAACTTCAAAGCGTGAGTACTTAGGAGAGATAATAATAATAAAATTAATAATTGGGGTTTATACTCCAATAGAACAGGTTACCCTTACACTGTCAGAGTCAAATCACAATTTATAGGTAGTGTGGCCAACCTATATGTTGCAGTTTCAGATTGCCGAGATTACTACAGGGCCTGCAACATGACCTAACGACCGCCTCCTACATAATATGTTATAGGAACAGCCGGGACCCACAGTTTTACATGCCTCCCGAAACACGGAATGTGGAAAGCCTCAAGTTTTTAGTCTATAACATTACATAAGTGGCAGTGAAAAGAGGTATTGTAAGAATTGTTATTATGTTTGTTTCGTTGTGTGCTATTAAGTTTTACGATTAAGTGATCATCGAACACTACAAACGTGAACAGGTAAAAAAAATACCAACATTCAGAAACCGTGGTTTTTTTTTTTATGTGATGAAGTAGAAGACGAGCAAGACGCTCTCCTGATGTTAAGAGATAACGGCTCCCCATAATCAGTACAGTGTTACCTAGGATTTCACAATTATGTGAAATTCTAGGAGCACTGCACCAACGCTTCTTACTCAAGAGTCATGAGATGTTAAGACTCTTTAGCCCATTAATTTCACTAGCTACAGTGCCCTCCTACCGGAGCACAGTGATATTTGCACATCACTGCTCAGGCGGTAGAATAACTGGCTCTGTTGGGGTACCCACCTAGACGACCTCCTGCAAAGGAAGTCTACCCCCGGTATAAACATAAATATAAAAAAAAGTTGTATAAAAAAAAAAAGTTGAGATTATCGCGACAAATACAAGATGACGCAAATTTAATCATTAGATTTTCTTTTTGTCACGACAATATTAGAGGTGAGTTCTGTCGGTTTTAGTAATATCATCATTTACCCGTAATATATAATACTAGTGATCCCTCGCGCACTTTGTTGCGCCTAACAGAAATTTAACAGGGCTTCTCTACTGCATTATGCTTGTTTTATACATATAAACCTTTTTCTTGAATCACTCTATTTAAAAAACCGTATCAAAATCCGTTGCGTAGTTTTTAAGATTTAAGTATGAGACGCGGAAGGCGACTTTGTTTTATTATATTGTATTATGTAGTAATTTAACCAAGCTGAAAACTAATATATTTATACTGTTCACATATCCAAATAGAGTACATTAATATGTAAGTCAGTGTACCCTAGGCCTATATCCGGACGTGATCGCTAGCCGATTCAGCCTCCTACGCTCTGCAGCCTGCGCCGTGCTTACATGACGCAACCTGGTTAATTAATACTACCACTAATACGATTATACGATACAATTTACAGAAAAAAATAATTAAATGAAATATGAATTGATATCTAGACACGCGGCAGCGAGTCAAGCCAAGTTCAAGCAAAGGAACTGGCGACCGCGCCGTGTGTTATATTACACGAACCGTCCAAAGCGCGTTTTGACGACTTTTTACACCCTCGTTATACAAAAACTATTACACATAGACAAGTCAAATTTGGCACATATACTTAAATATACGAACTATATCTCTGTTCCAAATTCCAATAACACAGCTCAAACGGTTATTTAGATATAAACATCCAGTAATCGGTGAAGTTAATACATACTGAGGGATAGATCAAAAGTAATATCCCAGTTCCAGATGACCTAGAAAGCTGAAATTTGGCATCCCGATAGGTAATGTCGTAGTAACAAAGGGAAAAATCAGAAACTAGTATTTTTTTATCATTTTAAATTATTATTAATTTTTAAAAAATGTATGATATTAAAGTTTGGGACGCCTAGGAACGCATAAAGCAATACATGTTGCATGTTGCTATATTTTCTGTGTAGGCGGCTATTTTATGTTAGATACTACGACGTGCGCGCGAGTCCACTATTCCTACTAATATAATTATAAATATAAATACAAACTTTATACCTACTGTACGTATGGATATATGTTTTTTACTTTTTCACGCCTAAACGGGTGGGCCGATTGACTTTAAATTTGGTATAATAAAAAATATAGCTTAGACCCCTGGAATAACATTACACTACTGTACCAAACTGTATAGCGGGTAAAACAGCTAGGCACAGCTAGTCACTAATAAAGATAGGTTCTTGGTACCTACGTAACAATTGTATATCCTATGTAAATACCTATCAATATATCGACTCACCAGCACAAGGCGGCTCAGTAACATAGAGGTAATAATATTAACATTGTTTACAATAAAAATAATGTATGTATATCGCCTTAGGTGCTAGTTGGTGTAAACATTTTAGATACCTACGTACCTGTAACGTATAGTCATAATATTATAGGTATGTGGCGGTATCTGGGGGCACGGCAGTGCCCCCGCCAAGTCGTCGTCATTACAAGTCTTGTCGGCTTAGGTTTCTTTTGATCGAAATTCTAATCCAGTTCCAGATGATCTAAAAAGTTAAATTTCCATCCAGGTAGGCGGTAGGTATAAAATAGCTGGGTGAATATAGATAAATTTATCAGTAACTAGTATTGTTTAAAAATCAATTGATTAGGTACAATATTCAAATCAATAGTGCACATAAATGCTATATATAAATAAGTACTAAATTAATTATAGGTATAGGTATATCGAAGCACGGCGAGGCTCATGGGCCGCGGTGCGCGGTGCGACGGCCGTGCCATGGAGCAGTGGGGTGGGGGGAGGTGCAATAAAATAATCATTTGGTATTAATCTTATTATGACTGGGTGTCTTAAACCTATTACATACTAAAAAGTACTGTACAAAAAGCAATGATATCCCATCAAAAACATAAATGTGAAAAGAGAGCCAAGTTCAATATTACGATGTATGTACTCATAGTTACCTATGATTTGGTAGTTGACTTCAACGACAAAAGAAGTGAGATCTAAATGGGTGCCAAGTTCAATGGTCAGTCCTGAAAAATATTTACAACAACATAAAATATTTTATTACAACTTAAAAGATTATTTCTTCTTAACACTTAGAATTAATATTATTTTGAAGCCCAAAGTTTGACTTGGCTAGTTCTCATGGGTACCATACGACGAAGTATCATTAAGATAAGACAACAGATACTTTATTGTACACCACATAATGTTACAGAAAATACATAAGTACATAATTAAAATTAAAAATTACAATGTACAAGTGGCGGTCTTATCGTTAAAGAGCGATTTCTTCCAGACAACCAATGGATGGAGGGGACTAATTTACACGATAAAAGACGGTGCCGCACTAATTAGCATTAAGTGCGTTTAATAGTGATCAAGCTAAAGTTAAGAGAGTACCTACCTAGTATATTATGAGAACTGGCCAAGTCAGTCTTTAGGCTTCAAAATAATATTAATTCTAAGTGATAAGAAGAAATAATCTTTCAAGTTGTAATAAAATATTTTATGTTGTTGTAAATATTTTTCAGGACTGACCATTGAACTTGGCACCCATTTAGATCTCACTTCTTTTGTCGTTGAAGTCAACTACCAAATCATAGGTAACTATGAGTACATACATCGTAATATTGAACTTGGCTCTCTTTTCACATTTATGTTATTGATGGGATTGATAATTACTTCTTATTTTACAGTCGGTTAATCAAAAATGTAAATATGGGGTATTTCAAGATAAGGCTTTACCGACAGAGCAGTTTTCTGGAAAATAGCTGTTTTATAAATGTATGGCCGCTGCTGAACTAAAATTGGTGTAGCTTTGCCAATTAAAACGAAATAACTACATCGAACTGTAGCAGGTCTTAATTGACAGTCTACATCAATTTAAGTTCGACAGCGGCCATATATTAATAAAACAGCAAGTTGCCAGAAAGTGGCTAGTCCCCGTTTACTAGTAGTTGCTTGGAATGAGACAAAAAAATACCTCTACAACTTCAAGATCTTTGCACAAATCTCTGGAAAAATATAATATTTAAAAAATGCCACTAACCTTTAAATACACAGGACCGGAAGCAGCAGCAAACGCAGCTCGGCAGTCCTGCAGGTTCGCCAACCACTGCAATCCAAAGGGTCACAAACACTCGCGTTACGGACAAGACAAACTTTTTAAAAACAAGCTTTTATTACAATTACCATCAGCATCAAAGTGCTCGTCAAAACGAATCAAATGAGCCCAAGCTCGATGGGGTTGTGTCGTTTAATTACGGAGTTACTATGGCTTTCAGCTCCATCATCAGATCAGCTCGATGTCATGACAATAAGTTGCATTGTCATCCCTTGCATGCAAAATTTCAGCTCAATCGGAAACGGGGAGTGTATCAAATCTTACTTGCAAGATTTTATTACAGACAGACATACAGACAGACATACAGACAGACATACAGACAGACATATAAACAGACAGATAACGGACAGGTGAAAGTAAATAAAAGCTTGTAATTATATCACACGCGCACGACGACGGCGTCGTAGAATGCGGCAGGTTTGCGAACATTGCACGACACAGAATCCCGGCACGAATCACTAGGCACATCTCTGAGGTGAAGGTGTTCAGAGAAAATCGGGAGCAAAGGCAACGTGCCTCTGTTTCGACACCGATATGTACGCGCACTGACTGACACGGCAAAACACAGTATTTAAAATGTTTGTAGAACAATTTTTCAAACTACCCTCTATTAATAATTTTTTATTTAAGATTGCAAAGACCGAGCGATTATATATTTATAAAATCGACCATCTAATATCATTATATCATATCGTCGATCAAATCGATAAAAATATTAGATTTTCAATATCGACTTAAACCAACTGATCAATTATTACAATCACGAAGTCCAACTTCAAGGAAGCTAATAGCTCTCATAACTCATCAACTATAAATTAATAACGGCGATAAGTCGATGTTTCAATTATAACTCGAACTACTCTCATTATTGAACTAGTGTCCGGGGCATAAGTTGCTAGTCAAATGGCCTGGTGATGCTCATCTGTTCTAATGGAAGAATCTAGTTATCGGAGCGAAAATACCTACCTAGAGGGCATTGCGTCAACGTAAGTTGAGCCCAACGCAACGGTTGCACCGTCAAATCAAAATTCTTGTGTCATTCCAGGGCGTATGCTACTAGGTACTACCAACTTACAGTTTAATCGGTTTAGTTTGAAGAGAAGACAAACTGGCACACACACACACGCACACTTCCTTATTTATCAAACTACTAAAGTCTACGGCTTGTGTGAGTTACGTGACCAAGACTATGCTGAAATTTATTAAGAAGATGATGGTTCAAGTAGATCCTCTTTTTTTGACCCAGGAAAAATGCATTACGCATTGTCTCTCTCCGCCAGGCGCCAGGTGGTTAGTGGGACTCCCCCCACCGAAGATGGGCGCGGTGGGAATACCCACTAAAAAACGTGGGGGTGTTCCTACGTATGCCATAATGCAGTGGGTACGCCGAAACACTCGTCCACAGCATACGAGTAAATCTTAGAATAATACATTTGCTACTTTAGCGGATAAAAGCCTCTAACTGCTCCTAGTATATGTTAGTATTATAATTTAAAAAAAACTCCAATATGTTCATTGAAACTCACGAACTACCCTTATTATTGGACTAGTGACCGAGGCAGAAGTTGTCAGTCAAAATGAACCGTAATGCGCATCTGACGGCGGCTAACTTCATCAGCGTTAAATTCAAACCAAACAATGTGCTGCCGACACAGCTAGGATTGCCAGAGGGGTGAATATTTTAGGATATTGCCTAATATCAGCTATGCCATATTAGATAATATTTAAAAAGAATCAATAATATAAATTCAACTGGTTAGGGTTGAAGTTGTTACCCTCATTTTTCATTCAACATTCTAATATGATGAGCAGAAAAACGAGACAAATTAGACGCGCACTTGATCTTTAATAAATCATCAGTACCAGGGAGGTTCTAGGTTTTGTGTGCCACCATCTACGGCCGCATCGCCGCTCATAAGGCGAGATCGTTGCCAAAAGTATGTAGGTAGGCTACATAATGATTAAAAAAACTTGTATGTACCAAATTAAATCCGTTTAGAGTATTAGAGACGTACACTTCATAAATAAAACGTAACGTAAGTATATACTTCTTCTTCTTCTTCCTGCCCTTATCCCACACTAGGTAGGGTCGGCACAACACGTTTTTCTCCTCCATTGTGCTCTATCATCCGTCATATCTGCATCCACTCCCCTAGCACGCATATCCTCTTTCACACAGTTCATCCAAACCTATTTCGGGCGCCCCCTTTAGTCCATTGAAATGTTACATTTTTTAAGCCTTACCTTGCGTTTTTTAGAGGACGCAATTTTTTTTTTTTGATGTGTAGGGGGGGTCAATGTAAAGCTAAAACCAAGTTTTCGAAAATATGAATTTTAATTAAAATTAATTTTCGCTTATAACTTTTTTATTTATAGATCTACGACAAAAAGTTACTGGACCAAAGTTGTAGAGAATTTAATCTGCAACAAAAAATGTTAATAATTTTTTTTAATCAGATGAATAGTTTAAGAGATATATCGTTAAAACCATTTCAACCCCTATTTTCAAGATGGCGGCCGTGGGATAAGGGTGGCGACCCCACAAGCTTGGTTTTAGCTTTACACTGACCCCCCTACACATCAAAAAAATAAAATTGCGTCCTCTAAAAAACGCAACCCCAAATGTAACTTTTCAATGGACTACTTCCCGGGTTACTAACGTAAGTATATACAAAGAGCTATTATTAGAATGTAGGTACAATATAAATGATATTCCAGTATCCCAGTACTTAGTAAGCACTTGGCAACTCTAGTGGCAGCTGAGTCGGGATCAAACCGATCTCCGGCCGATGCCAATTAGCGTTGGCTGCAGCGGTGCTTGAGCGTGCAATGCATTGTAATAAACACAATGACCAGCATGATCTATGGCTGTCGGCTGTGTTAAGCTCACACTGCACGTATATTGGTGATATTAAAGGTCAGTAGGCAGTCATGAGATTTGATAGGTCCTATGATACCTATGATACTGGACAGTACCTATGATATTGGAGGTACTAATCTTCTATTAGCTAAAGACGACCGCTGTGGCGCGGTGGGCTAATACCCGCCTGCAACGTAGAAGGTTGCGGGTTCGATTCTTGCATGGGACAAATGTTTGTGTTATCCACAGATATTTGTTTCTGGTCTGGGTGGCTTTCTGTATCTAATATAAGTATGTATTTACAAAAGAAAAGTATATTAGTATTATATCCGTTATCCTAATCACCATAACACAAGCATTAAGTTGCTTAGCTTGGGGTTAGGTGGCGCTGTGTGAAATGTCCTGAAATATTTATTTATATCTAATTAAATCTATAAAAGCAAATTGTGACTGATTCGACTGACTAATCAATCAACGCACAGCTCAAACCACTGAACGGATTGGGTCGAAATTTGGAAAACAGAGAGCTTTTTTGGAGTAGACATCCGCTAAGAAAAAAAATTGTGCGAGTAAAGCCGCGAGCATAAGCTAGTTGTGTAGGTATGTATGCCTGATGTTCAGAAGGAAAACATGTTGAAAAACAATAACTGTGAAAAACGGCTGAGTCACGACGGCAATGCCGATGTGTCGCGGCGATGTCGTCGAGATCCACCTTAGCCCAATGTTGGAGCAGCTTAACTTCGTTCAAATGAATTTGGTACACATTTACGTCCTTAGAAAGCACACATGAGCTTCCGCCTGCGGTATTTCCGTTGAGCTTCAACATGGGAATCTTCAAGAGGCAAGTGAACAGTCTTGAAAGGTAGGCAAGGTACCAGCGGTACCCCTGGTATTGCAGGTATCCATAGGCGACGGAAGCCACTCACCATCAGGTGGACCGTCTGCTTGTTTGTCACTTAGCGATTTAGTTCAACCTTCATTATTTTAGCGAAGGTTTGGAACTCTCTGCAAGCATCAGTGTTTCCTGTAAATTACAACTTAGGAGTCTTTAAATCGAGTGTTAATAGGTTTTTACTAGGTCTGTGTGCAACATCTTCGACCGCGTCATCACTTACTAACAGGTGAGACTGTGGTCAAACGCAGCACTATTCACAAAAAAAAAACTTTGCATAGTATAGTTTCACACATACAGTGTACAGATTAGCCAAAATCCTGATTCCTACAACTATTACCTGCCTAATACAAACAATCACAAATTTTGTAAACTGTTATTTCGTAGACTCTACAGCATTGAAGCTTAGTAAATACAAACAACGACCGTAAAATTGAGCGCAAACCAATAATACCTTAAATAAACCTACCGATCGATATTTCAATTAAACTGGCAAACTACCTTCATTATCAAAATTCCGAGTCAGGAAAGTTGAAAGATAAATGCGCATCGACAACAGGCAACATCAACATAGCTTAAATTGAAATCAAACAGTGAACTGGTAGTTCTTGTGGACGTACTCAGGATAGGGCAAGGGGGGCGTATTTTGTAGGCAACTAGTTATTATTGAATCGCTAGAAACTAATCAGTGTATAATATCCTACTTCCTAACTTCCTACTAATATTATGAATACGAAAGTGTATAAATATGTGTGTTTTTACGCATTCACGCACTAACAGCTAAACCAAACGAGATTAATACGTTTAATAAATCAAGGAATAGTAAATAAAATTATCGTCGAGTGAAACCGCTCACATTTTCAGTCCAAATTTTTAACCTTCTTATTCATGTTCTATGATGAGTTCTTGTTACAATGACAAACTTTTCAATAGGGATGTTGACACATGTTACGAATTCATATAAACTTATGTTTTTCACATAAAATACAGTATTTAAAAACCTATAATCACATTTTAAGGATCTATTTACAATCCAAAATTTAATAAAATCAATTTTAATTTCAATAATTTTTACTTATTGTTACACGAATGCGAACGCCAATCAGAGCGCGTGACGTCACACCACTGGCTGGACTTACGCTTCCTATGAAATGTTCCCGATTTCGATACATTTTAATTATTCACAACTCAAAAACCACTGAACCGATTTTGATGCAACTTATACGGTGCACTATGTTGGTCCGAATTTAATCAAAAAGAAGTCAATTACCAAAATTTATTATTATATTTTCAGAGAGACATTTTAGTTATTGACTTTATTTTTGGTTTAAGTATGGACCAACTAAGGGCACAGTATAAGTTGCATCAAAATCGGTTCAGTGGTTTTTAAGTTATGAATAATTAAAATGTGTCGAAATCAGGAACATTTCATAGGAAGCGTAAGTCCAGCCAGTGCACAGTGGGACGCGTAGAACAAGCTAGCTAGACAAAAGTCATGTCATAGATTTTCTAATTAGTGGTGTAATCAGGTAAACAAAACCCCAAATACACCAAATCCAGGTGAAAGGGGTGACAAACATTCCACAGTGACGAGTCATAAGCCCTTAAACTAGGTATAAATTACTTGCGTCAATTTTATTTAGTTCAGTTGCAATTTATTTGTGGTTTTCTAAATTTCGCCAAAAATTTGTAAATTATAATATTGGATATTCTTGTTATGGATTATATTTTGGAAGGTATGTTCTTTATTATTTCACTAAAATATTTATTCTAAAATCAATCACTTCAGCACAGTGGTCGTTTAAAGTTGTTGTTTAAAAAATCTTGTCTTTTTTTATGATTTCTTGACTTTCGTGGAATATAACTTATTGTATACACATGTATACAGTCTAGTTTTTTTGTATAATATAGCTGTATATGTCTACTTTCCAATGTGCTAAAATTTTGCTGCGCATATGTGTGCCATTTTTTTATATTATTTTTTTTTCGAAACGCGATTGCGCTATTTCAAGAATTGACTTTTTGGAAGTATGGCGTAATCTTCCCAAAGAAGATAGAATTTCTCATCTTTTTTATTATATCAAGAACTAATGGACCCGCGCGCACTTCGTAGTGTATAAAATAGTCAACAAATACCTAGTCCTTCATTTTTTTTTTTAGTTTTCTAATTTGGTACAGCCGCACTTTAGATCTGTGATATCTTCGAAAGTATTCATTCAAATTACATGCTGTACAGGGTCATATTGTTCTATATTAAATGCACAATGTATTTAAGGTACTTAATTGGATGAGGATTATTACTATATAGCTAAAATCGCTGTAAATAATGGCTCATTTCTTGTTAAAAGTAAAAGATAAAATTGGTTATTGTGGGTATAACCATGGTATCTCTTAGGGATAGACTTATACCATTTTTCTAGACCTTTTTGTAGACCTTTTTAGAGTGTACAATACTGTAGTACCTACATTATTTTAGTCTATCACGTAGGGATCAGCCTGCGTTTTCAATGTGAGTGCAAAAAAAGTGTTAATTTATGACATCACATTAGAAACCTCTAAAATTATCAGTGTTTCTCGACTATATTATGCACGTATTATCATGCAAACCTTCCTTTTGAATCACTCTGTCTATAAAAAAACTCAAAATCGCATCGCATTAAAATCCGTTGCGTAGTTTTGCGGATTTAAGAATACGTAAGGACAGAAAGACGCGGCGTACGACTTTGTTTTAAATTATGCTATCTTGTGACAGATTTTGTCTTACTGATATAACGTATAGTTCTGTGAGAGAAATTCATCAAAAAAATTCGCTTACTCATTAAAATTTGCAAAAATGGGCTTCAACTAAAAATGTAGGGTCGAGGGCCTAGTGTAATCACGAAGTGCTTATGAATTAACGGTAGCTGCTGAAATGGCTTATAGATTAGAAGGTAATGGAAAAGTTGTCAATATAATAAGGCACAGCAACGAGCTTTCTGAAGCAGTTAAGCCAAGATCTTGCAGTGGAAGACCATTAACTAGTGACGAAGCATTAGCGTACTATATGGACTCTAAATGTTCATGAAACTTGTGCATTCATACACGTAATATGACATTGTGTTTTCATCATATCGTAATGTAGCTGAGGCAAGTAAATGTTGTTACCCTACTGTAGAAAGCTTTTCAATGACTGAAACAATTGTCGAAGTTAAACTACAAGCAGTTTTGGATAAAACTGCTTAGTCCAATAACAATAATGGCCTATACTACACAGTACCTGACTTATTAGAATATGAGAGTGATTATAATGAGCAGTCTTTTTTATCCGCATTTTTATTGTACATATATACTAAGTATAATACTAGTACTAAATAGATAAGATGTATTATAATACTAAGAAGTTAGATTTTAGTTAAGTATATTATTATGTAATATATAGTGATAGTTGTTATATATATATGCATATAATATATGTGTGTGTATAATTTATCCTCTATATACATTATTATGTAAAACTTAATTAAAAATTATACATATTCTGTAACTTTATTTACAAAATATATTTTTAACCAATACATAAGCTCATTATTTACTTCAAAAATATTATATTATATCCAAATGATATTGTTTAATATTAAAACTATCAAATCTAAGCATCATTTAGTTTTGTCCAGCTAGCTTGTTCTACGCGTCCCACTGTGCAGTGGTGTGACGTCACGCGCTGTCAGATGACAGTTCGGAACGTTTTAGCCGGAATTCAAAAAATCATTTTAATTTTCGTATCTTTAAATTGAAATTTCATATATTTTTGCATAAAAATATGATATTCGTGTATGAAATGGGTCTATCTATCATATAAAAGCAATTCCAAAAATTAGTCAACATCCCTATTCATGGTTTAAGCTTATAACTTCCATAATATAAACAAGTGAAATTTTAAAAAAACTTTTTTAAAAAACAAACTTTTATTATTATTACCACAAAGTACTCGTCAAGACGAATCAAATGAGCCCAAACTCGATGGGGTTACGTCGTTTTATTACGGAGTTTCTATGACCACCTCCCAGCTCCATCATCAGATCAGCTCCATGTCATAATAATATTGCATTGTCATCCGATTTATGCATGTATGCAAAATTTCAGCTCAATCGGACACCGGAAAGTGGGTCAAATTTAAGTTGCAAGATTTGATTACAGACAGACAGACAGACAGACAGACAGACAACAGACAAGTGAAAGTAAATAAAAGCTTGTAAAAAAACAACACTAAATACATGCCTTAAAATCTAGCGATACGAACTTACTCATACACTTAATAAGCGAATACGAAGAATCAATGTATCGTACTCAGAAACAATGCACATTCGAATCCTCGACAAATCCTTCCTCCTGCCAAGGCGTAAGATCAAAGCAAGCAGGTTATCAGTAGGGGGGTTTAGGGTCTTAAATCTAATTCCCCCGTACAAAATCCTGATTACGTTCTCAGTGGCAGCTGACTGGATCAATTACCGACCTCGACTCGATCGAGTTGCTTGAGTGCTCGCTGCATTATGTTGGATGTGTGCAAATTGACGTACGAGTTGCTTTACCTGTGGACTACTTGAGCGTGTGCCTACACGGGTAAACAAGATGTGATTGATATATTAGTTGCATAGTCAAGGTATACTATTCGACTAACATTACAATGCCGAAAATATAATATGTGCATGTTTGTTATTTCTTCACGCCTAAACGCCTGAATTAAAATTGAGTTGTAATGTAATCAACAAATTGTAAGATGTAGCGTAATGTGTGATCGTGACAACTCACTATGTAGACTCTAGAATGCTTCATACTTTTGGTGTATTTTTGTTTAGGAGTAAAACACAATGTTTAAAAAAATATAATTATAAAATAACATCAGGAAACATACTTAGGAGAAACATATGTCATAGAAATAAAATCATTTGCGTCATCTTCAAAGCTTGCGTGTGAAATAAACGAAATTTTTATGTTTAATAAAACACACGAGTGCCAATCTGCCACACAAATTGTATCAAAACGAGCTTACAACACGAGACAAATCGTAAAGCTTATGCCATTTAAAAGATATTTTGAGAACACGAGAAAGGAAATGATAAAAACAAACATTGTTACCTACGAGTACTCCTACGCTTTAACAGAACGTGAATAACAAAAGAAAAATTATATTTAATGCTTCACCGTTACTTTCATGGACCTCCTTAAGAGCAAGAACGCGTTAAGAGAGTCTTTGTGAAAACCCTCCAATGTTTTTTTTATTATATTTTCTTTGTCTCGAGCCCTTAAAAGTGCCGTTTGTAAAATATTCGAGCCGTAATTTAATTGCGTCTCGTAATTTTTAGCTCTCGTTTATTGTATCTTTATTTCCGCACCTTCTTTCTGTTGGAAATGATTAATTACTCGGCTAATGAGGGGTATTATTATAAATCTTAATTATATTTTTAAAGCTTAACTTTTAAACTTATTTTGTATTAAAGAGTACTATAAGATAACTATAAGCGTGTTTCCGCAATACGTCTGCAGAGTGAAGGCAGGCTGATCTGAATCCGTCCGATTCTATCAAATGATGGTCCGAAGAAGTCATGGAACATTTTCTATGGTAGCTCCACACTCCACATTCATCAAATTTCCGACTGTCTTCGAGCTGATAATGATGGAACAAAGTAGTATTAGTACAAAACCATAATGACTGATTCGGACCGGAGGAAGTGCGAAAAGCAATATCCGAATTCGATCCGTCATCCCCCGATCAAATTCAGAAGCGCTCTAACTTTTAATTTTTAAACCAGGAAAAACCTTGGTAGAAATGATTTTAAAGTACACGCTTTAGGTTATCATATTAATATTATAAAAGCGAAAGTTTGTGTGTATGTGTGTGAGTGTGTGAGTGTGTGTGTGTGTATGTTTGTTACTTCTTCACGCTTAAACGGATGAACCGATTGACTTAAAATTTGGTATGAAGATAGCTAAAACTCTGGAATAACACATAGGCTACTTTTTATCCTGATAAAAGAAACAGTTTTAGTAAAAAATACAATTAATTTAATAAAATGACAGTTCTGAAATTTGACAATTAATTGTCATTTTGACATTTTGGATTTTCAATTGTTTTTGAGAAATTTGACAATTAATTGTCATTTTGACGTATTCGGTTTGGTTTTCGGTGAAGTTAGGATTTAACAAATTTATTTCGATTTTACATTTTTTCCGAATTCGGTTTCTAATTCGGTTCGGTTTTTTTCTACAGTCGGTTTCTTATTCGGTTCGGTTGTCGGTGAAGTAAGGATTTGACAAATTTATTTCGATTTTCCATTTTTTCCGAATTCGGTTTCTAATTCGGTTCGGTTTTTTTTCCAAATTCCGTTTCTTATTCGGTTCGGTTTTTGGTGAAGTAAGGATTTGACAAATTTATTTCGATTTTACATTTTTTCCAAATTCGGTTTCTAATTCGGTTCGGTTTTTTTCCAAATTCGGTGTCTTATTCGGTTCGGTTTTCGGTGAAGTAAGGATTTGACAAATTTATTTCGATTTTCCATCTTTTCCAAATTCGGTTCGGTTTTTTTTCCAAATTCGGTTTCTTATTCGGTTCGGTTTTCGGTGAAGTTAGGATTTGACAAATTTATTTCGATTTCCATTTTTTCCAAATTCGGTTTCTAATTCGGTTCAGTTTTTTTCCTAATTCGGTTTCTTATTCGGTTCGGTTTTCGGTGAAGTTAGGATTTGACAAATTTATTTCGATTTCCATTTTTTCAAAATTCGGTTTCTAATTCTGTTTGGTTTTTTTTTCAAAATTCGGTTTCTTATTCGGTTCGGTTTTCGGTGAAGTTAGGATTCGACAAATTTATTTCCATTTTCCATTTTTTCCGAATTCGGTTTCTAATTCGGTTCGGTTTTTTTTTCCAAATTCGATTTCTTATTGGGTTCGGTTTTCGGTGAAGTTAGGATTTGACAAATTTATTTCCATTTTCCATTTTTTCCGAATTCGGTTTCTAATTCGGTTCGGTTTTTTTGTCCAAATTCGGTTTCTTATTGGGTTCGGTTTTCGGTGAAGTTAGGATTTGACAAATTTATTTCGATTTCCATTTTTTCAAAATTTGGTTTCTAATTCGGTTCGATTTTTTTCCAAATTCGGTTTCTTATTGGGTTCGGTTTTCGGTGAAGTTACGATTTGACAAACTTATTTCGATTTTCCATTTTTTCAAAATTCGTATTCGGTTAGGTTTTAGGTGAAGTTACGATTTGACAAATTTATTTCGATTTTCCAATTTTTCCAAATTCTTTTTCTTATTCGGTTCGGTTTTCGGTGAAGTTAGGATTTTACAAATTTAATTCGATTTTTTAAAAATTCGGTTTCTTATTCGGTTCGGTTTTCGGCGAAGTTAGGATTTGAAAAATTTATTTCGATTTTCCATTTTTTAAAAATTCGGTTTCTTATTCGGTTCGGTTTTCGGCGAAGTTAGGATTTGAAAAATTTATTTCGATTTTCCATTTTTTCCAAATTCGGTTTCTTATTCGGTTCGGTTTTCGGTGAAGTTAGGATTTGACAAATTTATTTCTATTTTCAAGTTTTTCGAAATTCGATTTCTTAGTCGGTTCGGTTTTCGGTGAAGTTAAGGATTTGACAAATTTATTTCGATTTCCATTTTTTAAAAATTCGGTTTCTTATTCGGTTCGGTTTCCAGTGAAGTAAGGATTTGACAAATTTATTTAGATTTCCATTTTTTCAAAATTCGGTTTTTTATTCGGTTCGTTTTTCAGTGAAGTTAGGATTTTACGAATTTATTTCGATTTTCCATTTTTCCAAATTCGGTTTGTTGTTCGGTTCGGTTTTCGGTGAAGTTAGGATTTGAGAAATTTATTTCGATTTTCCAATTTATTCAATTTATTTATTTATTTTTCATACATAAATTGGTTGGTATTTTATAACATGCATATAGTAGAGAAGAAAACAAATCGAAAAAACCATAGATCATAGAAATAGGTCCAGGCGTTCTTGAGTTATGAGTATTGAAACTAGCTGCAACCCGCGGTGTTACCCGCTGCAAAATTTTCGATGACCGAAGATTTTGGCCAAGTTGGGTTACGGTGAAGATTTTTGCCAAGTGTGTTTTTACGTTGAAGATTTTTGCTAATTGGGTTTACGGCGAAGATTTTTGCTTATTAGTGATTCATTTGTGGTTTATTAAATGGGCTTATTTGGGGTTTATCAAATGGGCTTACTGTGGGTGCTCATTTGAAAACTGAATAGGCTTACTACGAATGCTTCATTTGTGGTTTATCAAATGGGCTTACTATGGGTGCTTCATTTGGGGTTTATCAAATGGGCTTACTATGGGTGCTTCATTTGGGGTTTATCAAATGAGATTACTGTGGGTGCTTCATTTGAAAACTAAATGGGCTTACTATGAGTGCTTCATTTGTGGTTTATCAAATGGGCTTACTATGGGAGCTTCATTTGTGGTTTATCAAATGGGCTTACTATGGGTGCTTCATTTGTGGTTTATCAAATGGGCTTACTGTGAGTGCTTCATTTGTGGTTTATCAAATGGGCTTACTATGGGTGCTTCATTTGAAAACTTAATGGGTTTACTATGAGTGCTTCATTTGTGTTTTTTTTCGATTCGTCTTCCTCTCGACTATATGCATGTAAAAAAATATCAACATAATTATGTACAATTTTTTTTTTAAATCAAAATAAATTTTTCAAATCGTAACTTCACCGAAAACCGAACCGAATAAGAAACCGTTTCACAAAATGAGCAGAACATCTCCTAAATGTTTCTGGTGTTAGGGTACCTAATGTAGGTAAGCTTGTATAAAGTGAATTTAGTTTTTAAAAGTTGGTTAAAATTAGAGTAATTATTATAAACAAGTTTTATCGGTAATAACTGTGCCGCGGGTAACACCGCGGGTCGCAGCTAGTGAACATATAATTTGACAGGCAGATACACACTTTAAGCATTGCTTAAATGTAATAGCTACGTAACAAAATATCAAGTTTTTTAAGTCATTGAAAAAGCTGGCATCGTTCGCCATTTCATATTGTCCCGTGTCCGATTTTACGAGTTAATAACCTCTTTCGTTAAATCTTGTAATTAATAATGCCTTGCAATGAATTTATTATATTATTTTGACCCAATATTTCTGCATAGGTAATCTAATTAAAGACTAGCGTCCTCAATAATTAAGTCTTGAACTCGGGGATCAAAATTTAGGAAATTCTAAAGTTCACTTATAATGAGCTAAAATTAGACTGTTTTCAAAGTAATAAGGTATTTAGATAAAATTATATTAGATTCAATTATTTCCTAAAATGTTATTCAGGATTGAAAAATCTAAACGGTTTGCCGCCATATTGGAATAAGTGCGATCTACGCTAGAAGAGTGGAACTAACAACACATTCAGTTCTGATTTTCCTCCTTTAGAGAAGGGGTGCAATTTATAAATGGTATAACTACCCTTCAACAGATGGCGTTACTGAACAGTCAGTTTCTGAAGCATCAAGATAGATGGCGTAGTTGGGTATTTTCACCAGAGAATATTGAGGTAGATTCTGTAATCCGTGATTTTCACCCAGAAATGTAAGAAAATTTAAACACATACACATTTTTTGAGTATATTATATTTATTGTTTTGTGCTTGTTCTAGGCAGTATTTAGTTATTTGCACATAATATTGCGATATTGAATGATGGGTAGGTACTTACTTAATTTTCCATTAGATAGTCATTCACATTTTTTTAAAAAAAGACCAACGAAAAAGACAAACGAAGTGGGACTTCAAAAATTTTGTCACATAATTACCTACCAATAGGTAAATCAAAGGATACCTGCACCCCAGGGTTTAAATGTGATAAATTCAATAAGTAGCTTTTGTCCTGTTTAAAAATCTAACTGAAATTTGAAACCATTGTTAGTGGTAAACCTCACGTGAAAATCAAGTTCATCTCGTTCACTTCCCTAAAAAGCTTATTCTGCTAAATCACCTGCCCCTAAATACGTAATGAGCATGAAAAGCGAGATTTAGTGTACCGTAAACTGCGTGAGAAAGGCAGCGAGCGTCGAATTCACGTGCGAAGAATGAAAGAGTGCAATCGTAAAAGGCTTTTGGATTGAGAATGCTGAATCATCGCGGTCGGTGTCGAGTACCTACCGCCTCACCGCTTCACTACTGATGACGTGCAATAACGACCTAGGGAGGGGAAACTCGATGGATATGGGACTAAATTATTGCTTACTTTGAGTCATTAAATAAGTTTAAAAACTTTACTGCTTTACTATTGATGTTATGCTGAAATGAGCTTGGTTTGATTCATTTAAATAAAGCTTAATAATTCTTCTTTATTCTCTTCACTGCCTTACATGACGATGCGACTGATTTAAAGCGGCTAAATTTGTATTTGTAAATGAATTATTGCTTGCTTCGATTCCTTTTTAATAAACTTCAACAACTTCACCGCTATACTACTGATGACGTGCAATAACGAGCTAGGGAGGGGAAACTCGATGAGAATAATGAATCAGTGTATTAATTTAACAGTGAATTTATTGCTTACTTTGATCCATTTCATGGATCTTAATAACTTGTCTTAATTCGATGGGAATGATGAATTTGTAGAAATGTTATTGGTTGCTCTGAGTCATCTAAATATACCTTAATAACTTGTCTTAAAGTTACATTGGTTTGTGCTGAAAAGAAAAATTTGTGATAGTTCTGATAGTCTTCGATCTTTTTAGAACTTCTTTGTTTCTTACTGATGTAAAATATATGCATATTTGCAATGTACTAGTTAATGTTTGAAAAGACCAGAAAAATGCAACAGCTGTTTTGTTAAATATTTATGTTAATTCGATATAACCCTAAACACAAAACGATCTCATCCCTATAGTCACACCATAAGAACTAGTGCCTAATCTTGCGCGGGATCTCAAAAGGATGGTTTGAAAGCACACCCGGTGTCTCGCCTGATGAAAAACCGGCTCGAGAGCTCTCGGCCCCTTTAATATTCAGCCTGGGCTTTGTTTGGGGCGATTGACAAAAATCGTCGCTAGTGTGACGCGCCCCAGGCGTTGCACCGATTTGTGAATGAAAGATGTAGCTGGTATAAAAGTATGGTCAACCCAGAGAGTTACGTACAGAAACAAGGCCAAGTAAGATAAAAAATAATCTCATTCCGATATATTAACAAAATTCAAGATAGAAAATGAAAATGAATATTTTGTTAACGTGACTGATTTTCGTTGACAAGTTCGTTGAATTGCCTGCAAAAGTCCACTAGCCTCAGACTTCAGAATATTTAACTTTGGCAAATCAAAATTAATGTGTTGGGTTTTTCACGTGTCAGTTGATCTGCGTATAATACATATAGATATTAAGCCATCTTTATGAGTCGAACTAAGTTTAGTAAAAATACAAGGTATTTTTTAGGTAGCATTAGGTTCTAGCATTATATTATAATCTTACTAATATTATAAACGTGAAAGTTTGTAAGAATGGATGTCTGGATGTTCGTTACTCTTTCAGGCCTAAAGGGGTAGACCGATTAAGCTGAAATTTGGTATATAGACAGCTTAGACACTGAAATAACACATAGGCTATAAAACAGCGGGTAAAACCGATCGGCGCAGCTAGTCGAATAATAAAATGAAAAATTGGAATACCTACAGTCTCACTAGTCAAAAGATAATGTAGCTAAAAATGTTGTACTCAGGTTTAGAGGAATTTTATATCTGGAAAAATATTATGTAAAAATGAGGATTTCTATAACACGCTTGCTCTCTATTTGGACTTTTGTTAATATATTTTTGAAAGACGTGTGGGGATAAGGACAGAAAAATGATGAATACGATTCTATTTGAAAACAAAAAACATCCTGTTACAGGAGATAACAATTTTTTTGTAGAGTGTAGAGCAAAGAAAGCAGTACATGACTCCGCAACATTCAAAATGATCCTTTTTCAACGTACAAAGTAAACATTTCTGTTGACAAGGGACTTTTCCTTCTTAAATATATTTTTAATTAGTAGATAGAATCACGCGGCATAGCTTTTGTATGGGTTTTGTACAAATTTTGTATTGTGACATACCAAGTCAATGTACCTAATTAGTAACAACAATCAGTCCTCATTAAGCAACGTACTTATAATACTAACTCTAAAATACTAATAATATAATCTTAATATTAAACCGGAACTACTAAAGATTAAGCTAAAACTACGCTATTGGAAAAAAAATGTTACAATTGGCGGTCTTATCCCTAATAGTGACATCTTAGTACAACCACGTCGGGAAAGAAAAGATAGAAATTAGCTAGTTGGTGGCACGTGTAGTTCTTTTTAAGGGTTTTTTTTATATTCATTATAGGTTAGCATTTGACCACGATATGGCCGCAATCTAAACAAAGAAGGCGGGATATATCCCTCTCTGTTTGTTCTAAATTTTAAAATTAAGCTACACGTCCTTATATTATGGACATTTTCAGTACGCTTCAACCCTGTACCCTCAGAGGAAATCATCGTCTAACTTTTCAATACTTCTTCATACGTACATTGCCTAGTTAAACTTTAGAAGAAAATCTCCGCACTAAGGAACTGCAGTGGTTTCCAAACTAAAGCAAATTGGTTAAATTGGAACCGTTTTGTGGCGTTAACTAAACTTTGTTACATTACAAAAGTTTCACGCTGACCGAGCAATTTAAGTTGATGTTACGACTTATCTACCTAAAGTGGGATCTACTAACCTGCAACTTTAGTACCTAGTCACTTGATATATGTATGTAAGTTCTGTATAATTTTATCACATCACCAACTCTGGTGATTATCAATATTCTCCTCTCGCTGCGCAGTTGTCTGAAAGAAATAGAAAGAATAGCAAACTCTTTATTGCACACACAAATAATATAAGCTTAGAACTAAGATCACCTGAAAGAAGTGCTACAATTGGTGGTGAAAGAGTCTGATATTAGCGATAAGACCGCCAATTATGACTTATATAATCATATAATGTTTTAAGATTTTTTGTACATATTTTACGTTTCCGTATATAAACAATATTCTCAGATAATTTCGAGATGGTTCATATCTAAGTTAGATGAGACGGATAAGCTTCTAGAATTTTCGTCAGGGGCCAATTTACGGTTGATGAGTCAAGAGGAAGTTGTTACAACGGATCGAATATGAATGGAGCAGGTTTGCACCGACATTGAGGCAATTTACCTTCGTTCACCGTCAATCTGTCTTGACTCTTGACGCCGCGCCGTTGACTGTATACAGAAGAAATTTTCAATAAATGTTTTAAAGAATTTTTTTATGTGAAAAGTAAGAAAACGAGTAAGACGCTCTCCTGATGTTAAGAGATAACGCTGCCCATAATCAGTACAGTGCTATCCAGGATTTCACAATGATCTAAAGTTCTAGGTGCACTACACTAACGCTTCTTACTCAAGAGTCATAAGATGTTAATACTCTTCAGCCCAGTAATTTCACTAGCTACAGTGCCTTCCTACCGAAGCACAGTAATGTTTACACATCATTGCTCAGGCGGTAGAATAACAGGCACTGTTGGGGTACCCACCTAGACGACCTCCTGCAAAGGAAGCCTATCCCCGGTGAAAAAAGATGCCTTTGACTACGTTTTGCTTATCTCGACTAAATCTATACAGGAACAGAAGAACATTACTTCTTTGTAGATACGGTTGGAATAAATTCTCGGAGGACACTGGGTCGAAACATGGGTACTTTACAGTCAATATACAATACAATACAATAATACTTTATTGCAAACCTGGTTACAAGAAATTGTTTCATAAGTAGACAATACACATAAAGCTAAAGGTATACAATCGGCGGTCTTATCGCATAGAGCAATCTCTTACAGACAACCTGGTTGGAAGGAATATTGAGAACATGTATAGAGGCGGTGTGCAATACTTCTGGAAATAATGTTGTCTATTGTTACAATAATTAGATAGTTTACTAATTAATATACAAATTATGATTAATCGACCGAGCGAAGCGAGGTCTTAGAGTCGAGAGCCGCGAAAAGCCTGCGTATCGACCAGTTTAGCGGTTGACCTCTGGCGCTTAGGTTTGATCGACATTTACTCGAAAACGGTTAATCCAAATTAAATGAAACTTTACACACAAGTTAAATAGGTTAATAGAATAATTTTAGTGAAAAAAATAGCGAAATAGACCTTAGGGTTGCAGAGATATAGGTGACTTAAAGTCTTTACGATAGGTCTGACGATAATTTCAAAACTGGTCCTCTGATAATTTTTTTTCTAATATACACACATTTTTTATAACCTACATAAATATAATATCAAAAGTGTATGTTTGTATGTATGTTTGTTACGCGATAACTTGAAAACCGCTGGTCCAATCTTTATGAAACTTTGCAAATACGTAGTTTAAGTCAATAGAATTTTTAAGTTCGAACATCAGCCAAATCGGTCGAAGGGTTCTAGAGTTATAGAAAATGCTTAATTACAACGTTACCAAAGTTCCAATCTTAATGGAACTTTGCGATCAGGTAGTATAAGCTAAAAGAATTCTCATGTTCGAAAAAGAGCCAAATCGATCCAAGGGTTGTAGAGTTATAAAGATGACTAAATTATAATGTTTTGCACAATTTGTTAGGTACATTAAGTTTGAGAAAGATCCTACAGGCATGAAAGAGCAGGCCAGTAGATCAAGCTAAAGAATTAATAGCGATAAAGTCCAATAATTCGAGAATTTCAAGCAATTTATCTTATTTTCAATAACATTATTTTTAAGTACATTGCGTAATATATACCAATAATTGCGTCAATTATAGTCCGGCCGCCTAAAGTTTGCTATTGAGATAGGTGTCACATACATGTAGGTAAGAACACGTTTTGTGCTGTTTTTTTAATCTTTTTATAAACCTCATTTCGCTCGATCGATAAAATATAATGTTATTTATTTCGAGCCACTAAACTGAGCTTTCTTCTGTAGATGTTCTATTTTAGATTAAATCGAGCTGCTCAGTGTGCCTTTTGGCATAGGCCTCCTCTAGCCGTCTCCATTGTGGTCTATCGCCGGTGGCTCTCCTCCAAAATGGGCCTGCTGTCTGTCTCAGGTCGTCCTCCCATCTGAGGTGTTGACGTCCTCTACTCCTTTTCCCATCTCTGGGTACCAGTTTGTTATGAGTTTGCTCCATTTTTCTTGACCACATCTCATCATGTGGCCTGTCCACCTCCATTTAAGTTGGTCTATTCTAGTGAGAATGTCTATTACATTTGTTTTATTTCTTATGTTGGAATTTGGTATTTTATCCATTTTTTTGACTGAAAGCATGCTTCTCTCCATGGCTCTTTGGCATATTCCTAATTTTTCTCTGTGTACTTTAGTTAAGGCCCAAGTCTCGCACCCATATGTGATCACTGGGAGGACACATGTATTGAAAGCTTTCCTTTTTATTTTCATGCTTAGATCCTTTGACTTCATTATCTCTCTGAGAGTCCAGTACTTTTTCCACCCATTAGCAATCCTCAGATTAATTTCTTTTGTCATTTGGTCTTGACAGGATATAATCTGACCCAGGTGGGTGTAATATATAATAATATTATTTAATTTAAGTAAAATAAAAATAAAGTAAAATAGTTATTAAAAATAAAAACCTTATTAATAGCGTTATTTTATGCCCATCGCTAATGGAAAGCAACCAAAGTTGGATTTAGTAGTATAGGCATAATTATAATATAATATTATTATGACGACTTAGCTACGTCACATTGCCTAAAATTTTGTATAAATTATCCCGAACACAATGTACCGGACTATAACTCGCTGTCAAGTAAAATAATATTTTACAGTGGCCGTAGCATGCCAAACTAGATCCCGCTGAAATGTCAAGCGTAGAACTGTCATGCCATGCATTGTAGTTTTGTGAATGTATGGGATGACAGTTCTACTCTTGAAGTTTGGTCGGGATTATGTGTGGCATGCTACGGCCACTGGCAAAACACGAAAGTGGAGACCATAAACAATAATAAGCAGGTAACAATGTCTGTGGTAGTGGTGATAGAATTAAAAAAAAAACTCGCTGAATCGTTTTGTTATAAAATATTATTTAAATACATAATTTATATGAATACATACATATATCATTGACCGAGCAAAGCGAACTCTTAGAGTTGAGAGCTTCTGCTTTTTCGCTGGCAGTAAGGTTATTTGAGTAGTCTGTCTGCATAACTTTTTAAAACTTAGAGTAATTGTTTGTGCCGGCACATTCAACAATAAAGGTGCACGAGCACACCATAATGCATCGCGGGCCGCTGGTGGCTCTCTCCAAAAAAGTCAGCAAAATGTTGAGATCACTACGTACGCGCCCATCCAAATACGTACGCACATAATATTGCTTAACTTCGATGTTTACGTACTTTAATAGAGCCATTTTTAAATGAATTAATTAAAATGTATAGCTTTCAGAAGTTTTCCCGAATTTGATAAAATATATGTACTTATAGTCTGCCAAATTTCATATATGGTAACGGCAAGTTCCCTAAGAATGTTGATTTATTCAGAGGGTCAAAAAAATGTAGGTACGTTTTTGAAGGATAAACGGGTTTATTTTTTTCTACGTTAACTTAGAAGTTTAATTTTACGGGTACCAAGCGGCCATAGACCTGTGTATTATGGTAAAAATATACAATTCTACGGGATGTAGAGTATCAATGGGTCTTGACAGACATACGGATGACCAAGTGATCCTATTAGGGTTTCGTTTTTTAGGGTTCCGTACCTCAAAAGGAAAAAACGGAACCCTTATAGGATCACTTTGTTGTCCGTCCGTCCGTCCGTCCGTCCGTCCGTCCGTCCGTCCGTCCGTCCGTCTGTCTGTCAAGACCCTTTTTCTCAGGAACGCGTAGAGGTAACAAGCTGAAATTTATAGGAAATACTAAGGTCCATTGCCTCTTAGAGCTGTGAAAAATTCAAACTTCTAGGCCAACGCAATCAAAAGATATAGTCGAATATGTCGCAAATTTCAGCAAATTTTCGACATTACCAAATAAATCAAAACCTACGGGGCACTTCCCGTGAACTCAGAATCTTAAAATTTGGCACGAAGCAACTCTTTAGAACACAGATAAAGGAAAAATTGCGAAAACCATACATTTTTATTTTCATCATATGAAAAAAATATTTTGAATATTTTTATACCTACTACCCTTTTTCTCATGAACGCGTAAACGTATTAAATTGAAATTGATATCAAATACTCAAGTCTATAATACCTTTAAACTGTAATAAAATCAAACCTTTATGTTAACGCATTCAAAAGAAACAGCAATTTTAGCCGAAATTTTAAACACGCAACTACTCTCAAAAAACCAAAACCTACAGGGTACTTGCCGTGAACGTAGAATCTTGAAATTTGGTAAAAAGCAATTCCTTAGAGCACAAATAAAGGAAAAATTGCGAAAATTGTACATTTTTAGTTACATCATATAAAAAAATATTTTTAATAATTTCATACTTACTACCTTATTTCTCATGAACGCGTGCAGGTATTAAACTGAAATTCATATCAAATACTAAAATCTATAATACCTTTAAACTGTAATAAAATCAAACCTCTATGTCAACGCATTCAAAAGAAACAGCAATTTTAGCCGTATTTTTTAACTCGCGACTACTCTCAAGGGAATCAAAACCTACAGAGTACTTGCCGTTAACTCAGAATCTTGAAATTTGGTTCGCAGCAACGTCTTAAATCACAGGCACAGGAAAAATTGCGAAAACTGTAAATTTTTAGTTACATCATATAAAAATATATTTTTAATAATTTTGTATTTACTATCCCTTTCCTCAAGAACGCGTACAGCTATTAAATTGAAATAACTAGTAGTTCGCCTCGAACTGGGACCTCGCAGCCCAATTTTTTGTGGTAAACCTTAGACTTTAGGCCTCGACTAAATATATCCTAATACAAGAACTTTAATATTAAAACTCAAAATACGAAAATTCAGAGAAATTAAAACTCAATAAACCTACGTACCGAGATTTTTAGGATATAATCCTTTTTAGAGTTTCGTTCCTCTGAAGGAAAAAAACCGGTCAAGTACGAGTAGGACTCGAGCACCAAGGGTTCCGTATAAACCTACGGGTTTCTACGGAACCCTAAGGAAAAGTGGGTATAATATTATATACTGTAGGTTTTGATTCCCTTGCGAGTACTTGCGAGTTTGAAAATATGCGGCTAAAATTGCTGTTTCTTTTGATTGCGTTGACATAGATGTTTGATTATTTTACAGTTTAAAGTTATTATAAAGCTGAGTATTTGGTATGAATTATTAGAACGACGACCTCTGTGGCGCGGTGGGCTAATTCCCGCCTGCAACGCAGAAGGTTGCGGGTTCGATTCCCGCATGGTCTGGGTGGTTTTCAATATCTATTATAAGTATGTATTTACAAAAGAAAAGTATATAAGTATTATATCCGTTATCCTAACCACCATAATACAAGCATTAAGTTGCTTAGTTTGGGGTTAGGTGGCGCTGTGTGAAACGTCCTGAAATATTTATTTATTTATATTTATTTCAATTTAATAGCTGTACGCGTTCTTGAGGAAAGGGATAGTAAATACAAAATTATTAAAAATATATTTTTATATGATGTAACTAAAAATTTACAGTTTTCGCAATTTTTCCTGTGCCTGTGATTTAAGACGTTGCTGCGAACCAAATTTCAAGATTCTGAGTTAACGGCAAGTACTCTGTAGGTTTTGATTCCCTTGAGAGTAGTCGCGAGTTAAAAAATACGGCTAAAATTGCTGTTTCTTTTGAATGCGTTGACATAGAGGTTTGATTTTATTACAGTTTAAAGGTATTATAGATCTTAGTATTTGATATGAATTTCAGTTTAATACCTGCACGCGTTCATGAGAAATAAGGTAGTAAGTATGAAATTATTAAAAATATTTTTTTATATGATGTAACTAAAAATGTACAATTTTCGCAATTTTTCCTTTATTTGTGCTCTAAGGAATTGCTTTTTACCAAATTTCAAGATTCTACGTTCACGGCAAGTACCCTGTAGGTTTTGGTTTTTTGAGAGTAGTTGCGTGTTTAAAATTTCGGCTAAAATTGCTGTTTCTTTTGAATGCGTTAACATAAAGGTTTGATTTTATTACAGTTTAAAGGTATTATAGACTTGAGTATTTGATATCAATTTCAATTTAATACGTTTACGCGTTCATGAGAAAAAGGGTAGTAGGTATAAAAATATTCAAAATATTTTTTTCATATGATGAAAATAAAAATGTATGGTTTTCGCAATTTTTCCTTTATCTGTGTTCTAAAGAGTTGCTTCGTGCCAAATTTTAAGATTCTGAGTTCACGGGAAGTGCCCCGTAGGTTTTGATTTATTTGGTAATGTCGAAAATTTGCTGAAATTTGCGACATATTCGACTATATCTTTTGATTGCGTTGGCCTAGAAGTTTGAATTTTTCACAGCTCTAAGAGGCAATGGACCTTAGTATTTCCTATAAATTTCAGCTTGTTACCTCTACGCGTTCCTGAGAAAAAGGGTCTTGACAGACAGACGGACGGACGGACGGACGGACGGACGGACGGACGGACGGACGGACGGACAACAAAGTGATCCTATAAGGGTTCCGTTTTTTCCTTTTGAGGTACGGAACCCTAAAAAACGAAACCCTAATAGGATCACTTGGTCATCCGTATGTCTGTCAAGACCCATTGATACTCTACATCCCGTAGAATTGTATATTTTTACCATAATACACAGGTCTATGGCCGCTTGGTACCCGTAAAATTAAACTTCTAAGTTAACGTAGAAAAAAATAAACCCGTTTATCCTTCAAAAACGTACCTACATTTTTTTGACCCTCTGAATAAATCAACATTCTTAGGGAACTTGCCGTTACCATATATGAAATTTGGCAGACTATAAGTACATATATTTTATCAAATTCGGGAAAACTTCTGAAAGCTATACATTTTAATTAATTCATTTAAAAATGGCTCTATTAAAGTACGTAAACATCGAAGTTAAGCAATATTATGTGCGTACGTATTTGGATGGGCGCGTACGTAGTGATCTCAACATTTTGCTGACTTTTTTGGAGAGAGCCACCAGCGGCCCGCGATGCATTATGGTGTGCTCGTGCACCTTTATTGTTGAATGTGCCGGCACAAACAATTACTCTAAGTTTTAAAAAGTTATGCAGACAGACTACTCAAATAACCTTACTGCCAGCGAAAAAGCAGAAGCTCTCAACTCTAAGAGTTCGCTTTGCTCGGTCAATGATATATGTATGTATTCATATAAATTATGTATTTAAATAATATTTTATAACAAAACGATTCAGCGAGTTTTTTTTTTAATTCTATCACCACTACCACAGACATTGTTACCTGCTTATTATTGTTTATGGTCTCCACTTTCGTGTTTTGCCAGTGGCCGTAGCATGCCACACATAATCCCGACCAAACTTCAAGAGTAGAACTGTCATCCCATACATTCACAAAACTACAATGCATGGCATGACAGTTCTACGCTTGACATTTCAGCGGGATCTAGTTTGGCATGCTACGGCCACTGTAAAATATTATTTTACTTGACAGCGAGTTATAGTCCGGTACATTGTGTTCGGGATAATTTATACAAAATTTTAGGCAATGTGACGTAGCTAAGTCGTCATAATAATATTATATTATAATTATGCCTATACTACTAAATCCAACTTTGGTTGCTTTCCATTAGCGATGGGCATAAAATAACGCTATTAATAAGGTTTTTATTTTTAATAACTATTTTACTTTATTTTTATTTTACTTAAATTAAATAATATTATTATATATTACACCCACCTGGGTCAGATTATATCCTGTCAAGACCAAATGACAAAAGAAATTAATCTGAGGATTGCTAATGGGTGGAAAAAGTACTGGACTCTCAGAGAGATAATGAAGTCAAAGGATCTAAGCATGAAAATAAAAAGGAAAGCTTTCAATACATGTGTCCTCCCAGTGATCACATATGGGTGCGAGACTTGGGCCTTAACTAAAGTACACAGAGAAAAATTAGGAATATGCCAAAGAGCCATGGAGAGAAGCATGCTTTCAGTCAAAAAAATGGATAAAATACCAAATTCCAACATATGAAATAAAACAAATGTAATAGACATTCTCACTAGAATAGACCAACTTAAATGGAGGTGGACAGGCCACATGATGAGATGTGGTCAAGAAAAATGGAGCAAACTCCTAACAAACTGGTACCCAGAGATGGGAAAAGGAGTAGAGGACGTCAACACCTCAGATGGGAGGACGACCTGAGACAGACAGCAGGCCCATTTTGGAGGAGAGCCACCGGCGATAGACCACAATGGAGACGGCTAGAGGAGGCCTATGCCAAAAGGCACACTGAGCAGCTCGATTTAATCTAAAATAGAACATCTACAGAAGAAAGCTCAGTTTAGTGGCTCGAAATAAATAACATTATATTTTATCGATCGAGCGAAATGAGGTTTATAAAAAGATTAAAAAAACAGCACAAAACGTGTTCTTACCTACATGTATGTGACACCTATCTCAATAGCAAACTTTAGGCGGCCGGACTATAATTGACGCAATTATTGGTATATATTACGCAATGTACTTAAAAATAATGTTATTGAAAATAAGATAAATTGCTTGAAATTCTCGAATTATTGGACTTTATCGCTATTAATTCTTTAGCTTGATCTACTGGCCTGCTCTTTCATGCCTGTAGGATCTTTCTCAAACTTAATGTACCTAACAAATTGTGCAAAACATTATAATTTAGTCATCTTTATAACTCTACAACCCTTGGATCGATTTGGCTCTTTTTCGAACATGAGAATTCTTTTAGCTTATACTACCTGATCGCAAAGTTCCATTAAGATTGGAACTTTGGTAACGTTGTAATTAAGCATTTTCTATAACTCTAGAACCCTTCGACCGATTTGGCTGATGTTCGAACTTAAAAATTCTATTGACTTAAACTACGTATTTGCAAAGTTTCATAAAGATTGGACCAGCGGTTTTCAAGTTATCGCGTAACAAACATACATACAAACATACACTTTTGATATTATATTTATGTAGGTTATAAAAAATGTGTGTATATTAGAAAAAAAATTATCAGAGGACCAGTTTTGAAATTATCGTCAGACCTATCGTAAAGACTTTAAGTCACCTATATCTCTGCAACCCTAAGGTCTATTTCGCTATTTTTTTCACTAAAATTATTCTATTAACCTATTTAACTTGTGTGTAAAGTTTCATTTAATTTGGATTAACCGTTTTCGAGTAAATGTCGATCAAACCTAAGCGCCAGAGGTCAACCGCTAAACTGGTCGATACGCAGGCTTTTCGCGGCTCTCGACTCTAAGACCTCGCTTCGCTCGGTCGAATATAAATAAATAAATATTTCAGGACGTTTCACACAGCGCCACCTAACCCCAAACTAAGCAACTTAATGCTTGTATTATGGTGGTTAGGATAACGGATATAATACTTATATACTTTTCTTTTGTAAATACATACTTATAATAGATATTGAAAACCACCCAGACCATGCGGGAATCGAACCCGCAACCTTCTGCGTTGCAGGCGGGAATTAGCCCACCGCGCCACAGAGGTCGTCGTTCTAATAATTCATACCAAATACTCAGCTTTATAATAACTTTAAACTGTAAAATAATCAAACATCTATGTCAACGCAATCAAAAGAAACAGCAATTTTAGCCGCATATTTTCAAACTCGCAAGTACTCGCAAGGGAATCAAAACCTACAGTATATAATATTATACCCACTTTTCCTTAGGGTTCCGTAGAAACCCGTAGGTTTATACGGAACCCTTGGTGCTCGAGTCCTACTCGTACTTGACCGGTTTTTTTCCTTCAGAGGAACGAAACTCTAAAAAGGATTATATCCTAAAAATCTCGGTACGTAGGTTTATTGAGTTTTAATTTCTCTGAATTTTCGTATTTTGAGTTTTAATATTAAAGTTCTTGTATTAGGATATATTTAGTCGAGGCCTAAAGTCTAAGGTTTACCACAAAAAATTGGGCTGCGAGGTCCCAGTTCGAGGCGAACTACTAGTATTGAAAACGAGGCCACACATATCGGCTTTGGCAGTTCTAAATGGCCACAAAATAAGTCTAAGCAACTCTTTTGACCATGGCAAGTATAAAATTTTGAAACTAGGGAAAGCCTATTTAGAGACGCTTTATTTAGCATCAGGTTGTGATAGTACAATTTTTCCCAACCAAACGGCATTCGTATCATAAATCTTACAGACCAATAATAAAATCCGATGCAGTATTGTAATATAAAAACATTAATATAAATCCAAGCATCAATCAAGCCCCGACCAGAGGTCCAATGAAAAATGAGGAATTCCATTAAATTGTGACCGCGAATCCTGGCAACTGGCGCTCTGGCACGCGACGCAAATCGTAATTACAACATTTAAATTGCATCAATCATGCATGCTATTTATGTTTTGGGTTTATTTTTGGATTGATTTTTACATAGGTGTCATCTGCCCCTCTAGCATGGACAATAATAATAATAATTCATTTATTTCAGGCAATAGTACGTGTAGTAATGCTCCACCGTGTTTATCTTTCTGTAAATTTCTCTCCATTCATTGGTTTTCTGGAAGAAATCGCTTTTTTAGTGATAAGACCGCCGCTCGTACATTTATATTTTTGTCAATAATTTTCTACTTGTAATGTATTTCTTCTTGTGTGGTGTACAATAAAGCATTATATAAATCTATCTATCTAGTACACTGCCACAGACGCAGTGTCCCAGAGGCCCATATCATATATACCTTACAGACTAACATACATAAAATTTAATAAACTTAAAAACTAGGTGACACGTAACGCCGGCGACGTGTAGCACGGCGAGTCAGTAGCAAGTCGACCTCGGAATGCGTAGACTTGTCTTGCTGTCAAGTCAAACGGTCATCCTACACCTTCACAAAAGTGTATGGGATGACAGTTTGTTTTGACAGCAAGATAAGTCTACGAAACGTCTGTGCTTGGCCCACTGACCAAAAAATGCACATACTTAGGTGCTGCGCAGACGACAGACTATCCATGACGCACTTTTTAGTCTGTGAAAATAGAACCTATGCAATTATATGCAGTAACGCACACGACGCGCAAAAAGTCCGGCGCACAAATAATCCGTGTAATTCGGGCAGACCGCACCGCGCCGCTCCGCACAAAAGTGTGTGAAAAAAATTGAACGTTTGCTTCAACGCGCGCTAACGCAGACGGCACACACTTTAGTCGGCAATCTGCATTTGCTAGGGGTGGACGTAACGCTTCTTTCTTCTTTTTTTTTCTGTACTTCATGTACAAAATAATACTTCGCGATCTCTGCACGACTTCCATAGCGTTTACGTCCCTACAGCTCTGCCGACAGAATGATCGAAGATGTGCGTCGTGTGCGTTGAGTCTGTGAAAAATCCGCAACCGACTTTTTGCGCGCCGCAGACTCGATCGCACAAAAAGTGTGCCATCTGCGCAGCCCCTTAAATGATACCATTTTATTTGTCTGTGATTTCTTCGATGCATCGATGTGGCATTTTTTTAAATTTAAAGGGATCCTTTGACCACAATATCACTTTATGATTTGATATAATTTGGCCGAAGATAAGAGTATACTAAACCTAAAAGGAGATGAAATAAAATCCTCTGTAACTTTACTGAACATCGCATCGGAAAACGACCATGATAACAGTTTGATGACACAGATTATCCAGAGTGTTAATGGAACGATTAGCGTTTGCGATGGAATGGTCTAATGAATGATTTCTACTCATTTAAGTCATAGATTTTCCCAATATAAACCTAATTTACATTTTCTTATAAATTTTCTAATTATAAAACAATATCGCTGTGTATAGTTCAGCTTTTGTAACATTTTACATTCATTTTTAATTTTAGTTTTAAACAACCCGAGTCTAACAAAAAAAGAAATATATTATTAAACTTTCTCAACCTGCCTATGCTGTGCACATAATACTTAAAAGTTATAGTCAAATGAAAAATAAATAGGTCAACAAACCACTAAGGCTTGCTACACTCAGGTTGTTCAGGGGGAAATGCCTTTGAATTATACCTAACAGTTGCGTCAAAGGGCGCTAACTAGACTAATAATATAATATCGGCTCGCTAGCTGTATTTTATAAACCTTCGCCTTTGACGTTTGTCAGCGAAACTAGCCCTAAGTATTTTTTAGCAAGTAAAATTCGATTTGACCACGCAAATTTTCAAGGAAACAATATTATTATGAATTAAGAAAATAGATACAATAAGATTATATAATTTGTGTAAAGAAGATTTGTGGTATTAATATTTAGATTTTTTTTCAAAATCGCGGCCAGAGATGAAACCGCAATATAAATCGATAAAACTATATTATACATTTATAACAACCATACATATTCCGACACCCACCTCGTAAAGTGTTAGATCAACGATGCCCACATGACTTTCATTCCTTCTCCCTGTCCGCGCACCACTGGCAAACGTAGGTCCGCGCGGACCCACCATTAACTAAAAGAAAAGAAACATGACAATTGACACCAAGATGACAAGATGCAAATGTCAATGTCGACAGAATAAAAATCCACCATTGCAAAGGTAGGTGTCTAATTTTAATTATTTTTTTGCATTTTCAAGTAATCTAGAAGTTTTGAGTGCATCTAATTTTAAAGAGTAATATCCAATTTCCCAAACACTCCCTATAATATTTTTTTTATAAAAGTACCTACTTTGAATTAAAAACAAAATATCTTTTCAATTATCCATTCGAAATTCAAAGAAAAGCTCTGTCATAAACGACTTTTGTTCTCTACTGTACCTACTTGACATAGCCGGTACACTCGCGTGCAAATGCTAACGCGATTCGTGCATGCTCGTCTGCGGAAATAATTCGCAAACAAAAGAGTTTGTATGACGTGAACTCGTTTGTTCAAAATGTTCCTGTTTTAGGCACATTGTACCGAAATTCCGTTGAGAGACTAAGTTGGATTGAAAATTTCATTTGTACTTGAACTGGCGCACGACATCGTCTATAATTATCACTACTTTAATAAAGTCAGTGACTTTGCCCGCCCGTGATTTGATGAGGAATCTATTTTTCAATCTTTTCTAGAGCTTAAGAAATACAATCCGGAGAAATAAAATTTAGACACAACTACACTGTAGTTAGCCATATTTAATAGAAATTCAGAAAGAAAACAATCAAGGCAAACCCACTGAAAAATCCATTTTAAAGACATTAATATTGACCCAATTTTTTAGGCTTAGAGCTATTTTCGGTACATTTCGAAATAGATAAATCTTTTTCAGGACTTTTATATTAATTCACACACTCTGAGAGCGCTTGCGCTCTATATCCCATCCGAGTCTGATCCAAATTCTTAATATAAATAGCTTAGTAAATATCTTGTATAGTCGGTGATAAATCTGACTTCTGACGACTGCAGTGCGTAAGCTACCATACAAAATATTCTACGACTATATATATATAGTCCTCCTCATCGATTTCGATGACGGCGACCCTAGAAATAATAAAAATACTTATTAATCGATTTGTGTTCTTATGTGAGCCCTTATATGACTCGCCATACCTAACTTTGTCTTGAATACTCTACAGCACATCTGGCAGTAGAGTTCACCTGCGGAGTTATATGTGTATGTGTAGGAGGGCTTTGGTCTTTCTTTGCGTATCAGGCGTTTTTTGTCTAGTGTTTGGAGGCGATTTCTCTCAAACGTCTTAATCTTTTTATAGATGGTAGATCGCCATGATGACCTTCGAGAAGCGAGCTCCTCCCAACGTTCAGGGTCGATGGCGCAGGTGTTCAGGTGTCTTTTGAACACATCCTTATAACGCAAGTGCTGACCACCGTGCTTCCGCTTGCCTTTAGCTATCTCCGAATAAAAGATAGCTTTAGGCAAACGGTCGTCATCCATACGAAGGACATGCCCGCACCATATCTAGGGTCATCTGCGCGTGAACTTATTTAAAGTGGATAAGCGGTTGCGCGGGTGCAAATCCACTTCACTCGTCCCTTCTCCTGTGGTCCAATGGTCCGGTAAACCGGAACGATCGGCAGAAGTCGGGATGCAGCGGAAAGGCCGTACGTCACTACATGGACTCTTACAAACGCCCTTAAGGTTTTCCGCATTACCAAGCTGCACGAGCAGACGTGCAGACTTTTGTTTTCGGGAGTCACCGATAGCTTATTCACAGGTGTTCGTGAGTAAGCCCCCTTCCTTAGGTTTAGCCCACTTTGGTGGTTTACCGGGGTGTGGCCGCTGTGACTACAGCTTCTTGGAGCCACTAAGGAAGAGATTGGGGAGGTTAAAAATACTGCGAACACTCCACTACACCCCATTCTACGACTAAAAAAATAACGACTAAGCCTAACCGACATTTGAAGTTTTTTTTTAATGCAAAGTAAGAAGACAAGCAAGACGCTCTTCTTATGGTAAGAGATAACGCTGCTCATAATCAGTTCAGTGCCACCAATATACAATTTCACAATGATTAAATTTTAGGGGCAATACAAATATAGGAAGGGATCGACGCAGAGAAAAGAAAATGCTGTTTGAATACCTACTGTTTGATTTATTGTACACAACGCTACTTATATAAGAGTCATAAGATGATAAGACTCTGCACTCCGGTTATTTCACTAGTACAAAAATTCAGATCGGACTTGAATCAGATGTAATAAGGAAGTAACAATGTGTAGGTATGTGTGATGTGTGAGTACCACATTCACACATACCTACACATTTTATAATATAAGTAGGCTTACTAGGTTATGTTAATAGCTAACATTCTATATTTTCAAAGTAGTGAGCAGCGGTTTTGTTATTAACATCTCAACATGACAAGAGTTCGCGAAGAGGTTATTAAATCCTTCAATGAGACTCGAGCTGGAGTCGACCACAACTTAACCTAGACGAGTATTGTCACTAAGGAGCTAGGGTTTGAAGAGAGGCTACAATAGATGAGAGTTTTTGTTCTTTCCAGGCAATTCTTGCACTTACTGCTTGCCTGGTAGCTATAAGTACTTAACTTACATTTAGCTGTTGAATAAGACCTGTGATGAGCAAACTGAAGGTACTTTAATTGCATAGGTACTTAGTTTACGTAATTACTATTTATTTTTCTTATTTACACTGGAATAAAAAAAATCTGACGGAAGACGCTGGATGCAGGTCGCTTCCAACCGGTACATATGGAAGTCCAAAGGGGAGGCCTATGTTCAGCAGTGGACGTCCAATGGCTGAGATGATGATGATGAAAAAAAATCTGGCATTACGCACTTGCAATATTTTTGGACGGTTTATTTATATATTAGAACTTAAAAGAATCCAATTTTTGGAAAGGAAAATAGTTTTAAGTTTGTTCATTACGATTTGCCACAAATTTTCAGCCTATATTGCCAAGCAAACACCTCCACCAAATCTATTCATGCATGTTTATCTACTCAGCCGTCTTGGCGTGAATTTTATTCGTCTCGCCTTGTTTCCTTGGCCAGCCTAAGCGGTGTAAAGTAATTTTTGTTCTTAGTGCCCACTATGTGAAAATATCGATTCCTTTTTTAGTCGTTGTTTTTCCCTTATTTTCTTTACAAATATTGTATTACGTGCCATGTTGATTATATAGCTACTCTGAAGCCAAACGAGAATAACCTAACCACTACAGTAGCACTACGTGTGTATTCAAAATTTCTAGGGCAATATCTGGCTTCAATAACACTTGCACCATTAACTCTCCTGCGCTCGCAATACACATCAAGCACTGCGATACAACATTTATACTTAATCTAAATTTCAACTCTATTTTAAATGTTACAAAGTCGAGTTTCGTATAAAAATAATTTCATTTCAGCAAGTACGTATGCAAGTGGAACAGTCAAAAGATACGCGATGTTCGAAAGGAAAGTGAGACTTATGTGTAAGAGTGTAAGGTTGATTTTTCATTGGTGATGTGTCATACCGATTTATTCTATTTCATATGGAGTCAAATTGCCGACAGTTAGGTTAACTGTTGCTCACAGAGCTTCCACTGGCATTGTGCTGCCCACTAGATATATTGCTCAACAGATTAAGGGAAGAGCTTGATGCAATGAATTTAAGCAACATCCCCTAATGGCTGAATTATGTGTTATTTGCGAACATCAACGTCTGCAATACAAATGCTTTTTACTTTGCTCGTACACTCCAAAATGCTGATAAGTCTTCGTAAAATAAATTAGGTATATTTGGGCTCGGAGGAAAACATTTTATTTATAAAAATCATGGTCATGAAATATGAATTTGTACTTTATGGTATGTAGTGAATATTATTATACAATATTATATGGATAAGAGTATAATTTTCTGTGTTAACAATTTGGGAAACAAAAGAACAAAGAATTTTCAAAGTTAATTAATGTTATATTCAAACTAATGAGAACATTATAACACACTCGATCATACCAAGTGGAGCACCAGCTTTTCACAAGTAAAGAGCCCTAGTTATAAGCAGAGTTAAGAAAAATTTATATATTATTTATAAATATATTTTTTATTAAAAGAAAAAAAAATACCTAGTTAAAGTTGCTAGCAAAAGTATAGCTATTCCATTAGCTATGTCAACATTGGATAACATTCTAGATTTAATAGATCGTTCCGAAACACTTTTCATTGTTTATGTCCATAGAAGATAGAATCGCACGTCCAAAGGCTATCAAATAGCATCATCCTACTCGGAGTGCGATTCAAAAGTATCAATTCACATAAATTTATGAAGCGATATCACGTTTATGGCATCGCATCGGTAGCCGTTGTGAACCAATAAAACTCCCTTGTTTTATGTTTTAAGTTTACGGCCAATAATTTATATAAATAAATAAAATTGTAACGGTTATTCGGGTTTAATGCCTTTAGATGTTTCACCACACAAATACAATCTTGTTAAATAAGATGCTATTTTAATATATAAGCATAAATATCATATTCAGTGTGTTTTACATTTCTGTTCTTCTAATTTTTATGTTGAAAACTGACACAAGCCGGCTTGATTGATGGTGAGCGGTCACCGTCGCTTATAATCGTCTGCAACACCAGTGGTCATTAAGTTATTGCCGACGCATTTGTCGCTCAAGTAGGATAAATAAATCATTAGAGATCATACGAGTTCACCGCTTGGTCGACCTTATTATGTTATGATTTGGTAGAGAGTTACATGGGAAGTCAAATAAAAATGTATGAGGATAATATAATACTTCAGATTAAAATTACCTATCATGATAGGAACATATTATGTGAAAGGAAAACAGTGCAGGGGGAAATGGGACATGCTATTATAAAGATTGTAAGGAATAGTTCAAAAAGGAAAATTACTAAGTACTTGTACCTACCTACTAGATTTCATTTAGAAAAATTAGAAAACTGTCGTAATTTTATGTATTAAAAAAATCAGATGATCATGGTTTTATAGAAGAAATGTGGTAAAAAAGCTTTATTTTCACGTCATTTGTGTACAAAATACATCTCATATTTTCATACCTGGAAACTTCCGCATTCCTTTGTATTCCGAGACGCTGCGACAAAGAAATTATGCAAGTAAAAAGAGACGTTGAAGCCACGAGCCAAACAAAAAGGCAAGTTTAAAATATTATAAAGTTTCTTTGGAATTCTCGAGGAGCAAATTACGAGGATAGTCATTTATCTAGTTTCAATAGAAACTGCTTTGTACAACAATGGAGTCACCTTAGAAAGGGAGTAGATTTACAGGTTGGGCGATAAATGCGGGTCACGTGACGTATTAGAATTACGGGCTAAAAACTACGAGGTGTTTTAAAGATAATATAATTGTAAACAATTATTGCAGAACATTTCACGCTAAGACCCAAGGTAAGCAACCCAATGCTTGTGTAATGGTGGCTAGGTAACGAAAATAATACTAACATACTTTTCTTTTGTGAATACATACTTATTTGTTTTTAATATTTATAGCCATCCAAATCAAAAATAAATATCTGTAGATCATATACATGTTTTGTCCCAAGCGGTATAATATTGAACATCAGAGGAGATGTAGGTACTACATATTAATTGGCTACACAGCCCACTGGCGGATCCAGGATTTGGTTCTGGGGGGGGGCAAGATGCAGACGAGCAAAAATATAAAATAATTTTTACTCCAAAAAGTGTGTGTTTAGCTCGCTCTGAACAGTTAGAAATTTCAAATACCCTTAATAATACGTGCGCGAGTAGCTTGCTGAGAGCGCTGAGCATCTTGACCATGAAATATTTTCAAAATTCGTAACTCCACAATGCTTCTGGGGGGGCCTTGGCCCCCTGCCCCCCAAAATCCGCCTATGGACACAGCCTATACTTGTGATTTTATTCTGACAGTGTAAGTAAAGTAACCTTATTTGTTGGGGTATAAACCACAATATTTATTTATTGTTTTTTTATTTAGGGAAGTCAAAATGGAAATAACCCTAGTCTCAAAACTGAACATGAGTCTCATTATAATCATACAACTTAAATATAACGAGTTTTAAAAATGTTTTTCACCTTCCAATTGAATCGTACAAAGTATCAACGAAATAAATCACTTTCGGAAATAATAATTACATTTTAAAAGACCATAATAATAAAACAACTGATAAAATCTGAGATATTAAGCCTACAAAGCGTTAATAACATTTTTAATAATGGAAAAACTGATTAAAATCGTTCCACGTAAACAAGTGTGAAAAATACTGGCAAATGCGAGTTCGGAGCTCAAATTAAACCGCGAATATCACGCGGCCGGGTTTGGATGAGGTTGGGATGGACTCAGGTCTCTAACGGGGGTAATATTTAATTATTTATTTAAAAATAATAATTTTAATTTTTACTCAAACAGAACCCTACTTACACTGGCAGAGTCAAATCACAATTTATAAGTTTTATGGCTAACCTATTTGTTGCAGTTTCAGGTCGCCGAGATTACTACAGGGCCTGCAACACGACCTAATGACTTTCTTCTACATATCTTATAGGAAACAGCCGGGACCCACAGTTTTACGTGCCTTCCGAAATACGGCAGCGTTCAGGCGAAAATCTTTGCCACATTGAGATTTGAACTCAGGACTTCCGACTTACAAGCCGGACCAATGACTACTGGGCCACGGACGCTACATTCTATGAAATAGAATAGGTATAAAGGTTCACTGAAGGATATAATGGACTTCCACCCGGTATTAAAAATGTAATTTGCTCAAATAAATGTGTACTTCACATATTGTCACCTATCATAATAATTATAAACTAGTAGTTCGCCTCGAACTGGGACCTCGCTTCACAATTTCCGTGTAAACCTTAGACTTTAGGCTTCGACTAAATATCCTAATAAAAGAACTTTAACATTAATATTAAAATTCAAAATACCAAAATTCAGAGAAATTTAAACTTAAATTACCTACGTACCGAGATTTTTAGAATATAATCCTTTTTAGAGTTTCGTACCTCTGAAGGAAAAACGAAACCCCAATAGGATCACTTGGTCGTCCGGCTGTCTGTCAAGACCCATTTACTCTAGATCCCGTAGAATTGTATATTTTTACCATAAACGCAGATCTATGGCCGCTTGGTGCCCATGAAATGGAACTTCTAAGCTTAACTTCAAAAACGTAAAATTTTTTGACCCTCTGTTCTATGATCAATATTCATAGAGAACTTGCCGTTACCCTATGTTTATGAAATTTTGCAGACTTTAAGTAAATAATATATGCCACCAAAAACATAACTTGTAAAAAATACCAAGTCTCGCAACTGCAGTTCTTCTACCGTAAAAAGTTGTGAGATCCATGTACTACCAAGTCGGTAAAATCTTTTGTGTTTTAAATTAATAGATCGACTTGGCCATCGCATGAAAACACAACAATGTATCTCTCAAGTAATATACCGACATAATAGTGCGATTGCCAAGTCAATCTATTAATTTAAAACACAAAAGATTTTACCGACTTGGTAGTACATGGATCTCACAACTTTTTACGGTAGAAGAACTGCAGTTGCGAGACTTGGTATTTTTTACAAGTTATGTTTTTGGTGGCATCTCACTACTTTTTGTTTTTTTTTTATTCGTTATAGGTTAGCCTTTGCCCACGATATCGCCTGATCTTAAGTGACGACGCCCGTAGATGGGAGCAGACTAAACCTAGAAGGCGGGATAATCCCTCCCTGGCTTTATACATTATTACGGCATATATATTATGACATTATTATTGGGATTTTATGCAATTTTTACCGTGACTGCAAATGTAACTTTGTAATCTTATACATTTATACGGGATTACAAAGTTATTTATGCAGTTTATGTATCTCGAAAACTAGACCGAAATTGCATGTGTTTTTAGTTTTCCTATGGTTTATACAATAAACTCTAAGTATCTACCAAGTTTGAACTTTCTATGTTTGCTAGAAGTGCCTTAGACTTTTGATGATCGGTCAGTGAGTGAGTGAGTGAGTGACAAAATTACAAAACTTTGACTAGTTATAATTTTTAAACGACTAGTTCAAATTGAATGAAATTTGGAATAAATCGTGTCTATACAATGCATACTCGGTTGTTAAAAATTGAAGCTTCTAGTTTTTTCTACAACGAAGTTATAGGGGGTCGAAAATGGTCTGAACTGCTTCCAGAAAAGGATGGTACGGCCGTGCCGCTTGTTTTGCTCGACTTGGCGGGGGCACTGCCGTGCCCCCAGATTTTAAATTCGGGAAAAAATCTGAAAACTATATATTTGTAATTAATTCAATTAAAAATGGCCCAATTTAAAGTGTACGTAATCATCGAAGTTAAGCAATGTTATGCGCGTACGTATTTGGATGGGCGCGTACGTAGTGATCTCAACTTTTTGCTGACTTTTTTGGAGAGAGCCACCAGCGGCCCGCGATGCACTACGGTGTGCTCGTGCACCTTCATTGTTGAATGGGCCGGCACAAACTATTCTAAGTTTTAAAAAGTTTTGTAGACAGGCTACACAAATAATAATAATAATATACCTTACCGCCAGCGAAAAAGCAAATATGCCCAAGATGAAATTATTATGTGGCTGCGGCTCGCACCAAAATCCTTATACAACTGTTTTAAAAAAAAATGAAATGGCTTATAGTATTTTTTTCCAAATGAGAAGAATACAACCATAACTCATCATAACTAACACCGTCACCCGAAAAACCAATACCGTGACTTTACGACTATTTACTTACATATTTAATACGAGTATTATAACAAATTCTAACGTTTTTGTTGTTATTTTGATCTAATCTGTGACCTTCTAATAATATTTTGATTAAATGTGTTAGGTATATTACTAATCATTTTGGTATAAATTAAATTATATCATGAAAAGTACTAAAACTCTAACACAAATAATAAGCCAAAATAAAATCAAACTCTCGAATTCTAGGACTTTTTATGGCTATTATTATGGGAACTTGAAAATTCTATAGCAAGTAGGTACCTACTGCCACTACTACAAATAGAATCGATGTTTTATCAAACTTGATGTATTTTATAATAAATACTATGAACACCGATCTTGGACGGTCATTTAGATTCATATTTTGAGTAAGACAGTTTTTATGCAATTGCAAAAAAATATATATTAGTAATCTCTGAAACTCTACAACCCTTGGGCCGATTTGGCTCATTTTTGAACATGAGAATTCTTTGAGTTTGTACTACCCGTTTGCAAAGTTCCGTCATGATTGGAACTTCGGTAACGTGGTAATCAAGGAATCTCTATAACTTTAGAACCCTTCGACCGATTTGGCTCATGTTCGAACTTAAAAATTCTATGGATATATACTAAGCGTTTGCAAAGTTTCATCAAGATTGGACCATCGGTTTTCAAGTAATCGCGTAACAAACATACATACAAACATACACTTTTGATAATATATTTATGTAGGTTATAAAAAATGTTTATAGCTTAGAAAAAAAAATATCAGGGCACCAGTTTTGAAATTATCGTCAGACCTATCGTAAAGACTTTAAGTCACTTATATCTCTGCAACCCTGAAGCCTATTTGGCAATTTTTTTCACTATAATTATTCTATTAACCTACCTAACTGGTGTGCAAAATTTCATTTAATTTGGATTAACCATTTTCGAGTAAATGTCAATCAAACTTAAGCACCAGAGGTCAACCGTTAAACTGGTCAAAACGCAGGCTTTTCGCGGCTTTCGACTCTAAGACCTCGCTTCGCTCGGTCGATAATATTAATATAATATCATCTTCATGATTTCGGTCATTATAATTTACTTATGCAGTTTTGCATCTAACAGCATCCAGAAAATTTTACCAGTACATTGGTCCAACTTATCGGTAATAAATTGTAAAATGGACTCATTGATTGTAAAACCCAAAAGAAAAACTACACTGAGCTTCCTCATACATAGTTATTCTGTTGAGAGAGTTAACGCTGTTTAAGCCAGTATTAAGCCAGTTCTAATGCCCTTTCGTTGGCTTCATCCTCAGTTGTCTATAGATCGTCGATAAAGGAAATAACATAATTTATGAATAATAACACTGCATTGTGCGCATCCAAAGATAGTTTCTTAATTAATCTTGAACTGTTAATAAAGTCTTAGTAATAAATCTTTATCGTGTTAATTCTACTCGCCGTATCGGTACTTATGAACGGAAATACCCCATCCTGAGTACGTCACCGAACGGAACAAAGCAATATAACGGCCGGAACCGCATAATAAGCTGTTTACGTAAATCTGGATACCGATGAATGTATAATGTAATCAGGCTAATGACTAAACTTATGCCTATTTTAGTTATCTGTTAGATTAATAGAATTTAGAACAATAGTGCAAAAAATGCGCGAGAATCCGTGTGTTAATGCTTTTTTTAAGCTTGTTTTTTTAAGAACACAATGTAGAACTTACGTTGAACATGTTAGGAGTAGATACTTTTCTAGTTAAGTTTGCCATATAGAGAGAAATTACTTAGTGAGGTACCATCAATAACTTTTAATTTTCGTTACATTTACGTGATTATGTTTGACGAAAAAAACACCTAATTAATTATTTATTTTCTTGTACTTTTTATTTTTTCGCTTGCTTTTTGTGGCTGAAATATTACAACGTGGTAAGCCTTATTGTACTCGCCACATACTAAGGTAAGAATATACAGTAGGTGCGGTGTTATAGTGCACCACTAACACAGCAACTTCTAGAAATTGAAGGACTTCTTTGTAATGATCAACTGAGCAGATGCTACTAAAAATTTTAATGCACCATTTTTAAGGTGTATTATTTCTATTTACGCCTAAACAGGCGGTCCGATTTAGCAGAAATTTGGTATAGAGATAGCTTAGACCCTGGATTGACACATAGGCTACACACAGTACAGCGGGTAAAACCACTGGGCGCAGCTAGTATTTCAGACATTTCAAATACCATAAAATTTTAGGGTTAATATAATGAAAAATTACATTAACTGCTCCTCTGCCTATAAGGCCATTAAGCAAAGCAATGTTTCACCAACTTATTAAGAATTATTTCAGTTAATATCCCAAATAATTCTTATTAAAAATCCATAAATAAGTTAATGGGCCGTAAAATACCGTGCTTACACGCGAAATTTAATTGAAACATTAATTTTGTAACGGGTAAACGCAATTAAAAACGCTATGAGCACTCTTCGTGTATTTTTGGCTATCTTTTGCTAATTTATATTAATGGACCGACGAAAATATTGATTAATATTGTTATTTATAACTTCAGATAATATTACTAAAAGCTAGCAAAGTTTAGTTTCAAGTTTTATTGTATACAATGATGTATCTTAGTGATATTATTATTTTTATATGCATACCAAGCACTCAACCGGTATTAGCACAGAATAACTTTTATACCTAGTTAGAAAAATAGTTTTGATACAAAATAAAATACACATAAAACTAAAGAATACCCATCAACAGTCTTATCCTAATAATTTTATTTATTTATTTATGTAATCAAAACGGTATAATACCAATTACAATGATTAAAATTTAAAACATTACAATTATTACATTCACATTATGAAACTAATTACACATTGCAATAATAAAACTAATAAAAGAACAAATACAATAATTAAACTAAAAATATAATGTCCATGAGAGATTACAGACAACTGAAAAGATGGAACTTGTTATTGAGAACATTTTTCAGTGACGATGTATAATTGTTAAAAATTAATTAAGTAAGTAGGTATATATTATTAACAAATAATTATAAGTTTAATAATATTATTGATAAAGACTGCTAAACTTTTACTCAGTTTTGAGATCGCTTTATTTTTATTTATGAACATTCTATAATTTATTGTAACTTATAAAACTAGAATACAGTTAAAATAAATATTAATTGTCTTAAGAAGCAGAAATGCTTCTTATCAAACTGCTACGAAAACGCTTTGAGATCTTAAGTCTTCATTCTTAAGTACTCTTAAATATTCACTTCGCTGCAAATTATATTAATTAATGCAACTGCAGTGAACGATATCTTCAATGTTACAAAAGGAACCCACAAAATGTACAATTTTCTCAGAAGTTATATAGAATTTAATAATTTGCCTCTACGGCGTAGCGCTCGTAGCTCTTCACTGCTACGCTCGTAGCTCTATGACTACACGTCGTAGACCCTACATACATTGTGAAACAGTATGGTTATTTATTGTTTCACGGAATTAATGGGCTAAGAAAGAAAGATTTACCTTATGATTACAGAGAAACATATTTTATTGCTTAAATTAAATAAAAAAATCTGTTTCATAATAATAAATCAGTTCTTAACTTAGCATGGAAAAAAAGTAAATGACTAAAACTGGCTGTCCGTAAAAGTGAGCGGAAATTATAAAGCTCACACTTTACGTATATTCTCAAAATTCTGCAGAAATATATTATATATAATAATTTTTGTATATTTATAATTTAAATTTATAGTACTTTATAAAATTTAAATTACAAAATAGTTTTTACTCTCTTAACAAATTAAGTATATATAAACAAATTTTTCATTTTAAAACCTGCACCTATACGTACACAATACAGTATAAAGAGTAAAATTGAGCAATCGTGAGAAATTGAAAAAAAAAACTGATTTTGACTCCTGAAACACTTAGCATTTTGGGAAAGAAGAAGAAAGAAAGAAAAAACATTTACTCGACGACAATACAAGTACAGGTAGGTAGATACTAAAAGAAACACATCAACTAATACAGTAAGCAAAAATAAAGTACTAAATAACACAAAGAAAATAAACAATAGGTAATAAAAAAGAACATAAAGCATTTATATATCTAAGCTAATGTTGGACAAAATTTTAGTACATAAGTATACATGTGTGTCGGTGTGTCAGTTTTGTGTGTCGCAAAATAGGTGCTACCTAAGTAAACTGTCTAGAGCTAACGTCGATGCAATATTTCGTATGCAGATGGTATACTGTCTACTTAGTGTACGTTTCCTATGGTTCGTAGCAACAGTTGCATTCCGTATTCGCTACGAAACGCTCGTCCTCACGGAGATCGCATAAAATACTTCGAAACTTTATATCATTTTTATAAAAATGTGATTTATTTAAAACATTAAAATGATGTTTTTAAATGTGTTAATTTTAAATGATTTCCGGAATATCGCTATAAGTTTTATTATAAATATTAAAGGATTTAAAATGTGATGTTTCTGTGTACCAATCATGAGGCGAGTGGTTCCCGTGTGGTACTTTTTAGTCATATATGTAAGAGGTATGATTTAAATTTATATACTATGATTATTACTATTTACTAAAAAATAACATATTTATAATAAGTGTTATTTTTATGTATTTACCTAGTCTTTTACTTTTAATTTAGAAGAAATTTTACTGAAATATTTAATTTGAATTTTATATTTTTAGTTTTAGTATAAGCATTGAATTTATTTCTTTATACATTCATTTCATTCATTCAGTTCATTTTTTTCCTTTTTTTAGACCAAGTTGGTGATTTGGCCACGCTGTTATACGCTGTTATACTTTAAATTTATTTAAATTTATTTTTCAGCCCAATTAATAAAATTTGAATTAAATTTAAAAGTTCCTTTTAGTATCTCTGTCTTGCTTAACAAACGTTTTTTTTTTTTAAATTACGTCACCACTTAATTTCATGACAGTCAAAATGCAATTTTATTCAAATTTTGTCAAATTTATTCTCTACTCACCAAATCCATTTCCCCCAGTATCAATCTGCCTCCGCATCGTCAGCATATCGGTGCCACCGCTCAAGCAGCGCGGCGACTCAGCCTCACTCACCTGCGACTATGACCTGGAAGGCGGGAAACTATACTCCGTGAAATGGTACCGAGACAATGAAGAGTTCTACAGATACATGCCGAGGTTGAGACCGCCCCAGCATGCCCATCAGTTGGATGGGGTACAGGTTGATGTGAGTATGAATTGTCCCCTATTTGTCTTTTATTTTGTCTCCTGGAAGGAAGATGGCTTAACTCCGTCAAATGGTACCGAGACAATGAAGAGTTCTACAGATATATGCCGAGGTTGCGACCGCTTCAGCACGCTCATCAGTTGGATGGGGTCACGGTTGATGTGAGTATGATTTGTCTCCTGGAAGGAAGATAAATTTACTCCGTCAAATGGTACCGAGACAATGAAGAATTCTACAGATATATCCCGAGGTTGCGACCGCCGCAGCACGCCCATCAGTTGGATGGGATACAGGTTGATGTGAGTATGAATTGTTCCCTATTTGTCTCTTATTTTGTCTCCTGGAAGGAAGATGGCTTTACTCCGTCAAAATGTACCAAGAGAATGAAGAATTCTACAGATATAATATGCCGAGGTTGCGACCGCCCAGCACGCCCATCAATTGGATGGGGTGACGGTTGATGTGAGTATGATTTGTCTCCTATTTGTCTCCTGAAAGGCGGCAAGTTTTACTCCGTCAAATGGTACCGAGATAATTAGGTGTTCTGCAGATATATGGCGAGGTTGTGAGCTCAGGCACTCATCACTTGGATAGAGTACAGGTATAGTATGGTTTGTCTCCTGGAAGGCGGCAAACTTTACTCGATAAAATAGTGTAAAATTGATTACAAATCATGTAACCATTCGTATTATTAACGGTAAATTACTAACACATTTTATGTAATAACATAAATCATAGGGTATTGCGAAGCGCAGGTGTGCATAGTGAATTGTGGATAATCAATTGGTTGAAATCAGGCACGTACTGAGGTTGAGACCACTCTAATCCATATCCATACATATAATAAGAATGGAAATTTCTCCCCATTCATTGTGATCCTTTACTAAGGTGAACTGTGAAAATACGCATATGAACAAAACGACGCGAAAAAGTCGCTTGCGCGATCTAATTCGTAAAACATTTTGTCAATTTTTCCTAGGGAAACGTAAAATAAAATAATAAAATAAATAATAATCATTAATATCGGACACATCGCCCCTAATTTACATAAAAATTTTGAAGTAAAAGTAATAGAATATAAAGTAAATTCAATTCAAAAAAATCAAAAAGCAAAAAGTGCGACAAACTAAAAATACGCCATCTATCGATGTGCCTGTAAACGAAAGTAGACCTTTAGTTTAATTTGGGCTATATTTGTAAATAGTTTGTGTCACTGGTGAGGTGAAACAACACCACCGATTTGAATAAAATTTTCACTAATACGTTGCAGTTTTCTCTACTTGAAACTTAGTGTTGGTTTTAGTCAAATCGGTTTTTAAATAAAAGAGTTATATCAATCTAAAGATTTACTTATCTTATTATATAAAATCGTTCGTACACTTTCGTGCTATCAACGCACAGCCCAAACGGCTGGACGGATCGAGCTGAAATTTGGACAGCGTATTTTTTGGAAAACTTCATCATGCAATAAGAAGCGATTTTGCGAAATTCCCCCGGGAACGGGAATTATTCCCGAAAAACGTTTGTATGCAAATCCGTAACCGCTGAACCGATTGAGCTGAAATTTCGTGAAATGATTGTTGGGATTGTGATTAGAAACTTTGAATACTTTTTATGTCAGAAATTTACTTTTAAGGGGGGTAAAGGGGGGGTCGAAGTTTGTATGGGAAATTTAGAACCGCTGATCCTATTGAGCTAAAATTTGGCACAAAGGTAGTTTGAGTTGTAAAAAATGATATGGGATACTTTTTATTCCAGAAATCAACCTCTAAGGCGGGATAAAGGAGGTCAAAGTTTGAATGAAAAATCAGTAACTAATGACCCCATTAAGCTAAAATTTGGTTTAGATATAGCTTGAGCCTCTAAAAAGGATATGGGACAGTTTTTAACCCTGAAATTGGCCTTAGAGTGGAAGTCAAATTTTGTATAGGAAATCAGTAACCGCTAGCCCTATTTGATATGGATGTATGTAGTTAGACTCCAAAAAGGACATTTATTTATTGATTTTGAATAGTTTTTAACGCTCAAAAACATATTTTATAAAGAACACATACAAACTCTTTTCCGATGTGCCACTATTTTACCCATTATGAAACTAGATGGCGCTGTTCGTCGTTAAAACTCGCAAGCGATTTGTTGGACATGAGTACCTTTTTAAACGACTTATGAAACCAAACCTTTTTGCTATTATGTAGTATTATTTATTAGTATTATGTTTAGTTGTGCATGCTGTGGCATCCTATAATTGTAGGATCACACAGACTAAAGACATAATAGCCTTAAGACTTTTAATAATTGTAATGTGTTTCCTGCGTTGGATGTCCCTAAATAAATAAATTATGCCAAAGGGCGGTCAACAATCCATGTCGTTATTCCTGAATCCTAGAGTTTTACAGGCTGCGAGTCAAAAATTTAACACTTAATAATTACTATAAAATTAATGTAACTTTAAAATACCTGATATTAATTATTTTATTACATACCATATACCATATTTGTTGAATAATTTTATAAATAACTAGCTGACCCGGCAAACGTTGTTTTGCCATATAAATAATTAATAGGAATGATTAAAAGTTAATATGAGAGTTACACTGAGATAGCAAAATAATAATTGTTTTATTATAAATATATAATTTTATTATAAATCCGATTCTCACAGATACCGGATAAGCACAAAAAATTTCATCAAAATCGGTCAAGCCGTTTCGGAGGAGTATGGCAACGAAAACTGTGACACGAGAATTTTATATATTAGATATATTATATATATTCACTTTAAAGTTCCATCACATAATCAGAAAAATCATTGTCCTTAATTTTATGTTGAGTTTGTCTAATTGAATTATTATTATTTTATTAACTTTATGTGAGTAAATTCGTTTGCATGCCTTATTTAATAAAAGTCTTCGGAAGTTCTAAAGTTATTTTTTTTGTTGAGGTGGTTTTTAGGGTTCCGTAGCCAAATAGCAAAAACGGAACCCTTATGGATTCGTCATGTCTGTCCGTCCGTCCATCCGTCCATGTGTCACAGCCACATTTTTCCGAAACTATTAGAACTATACGATTGAAACTTGGTAAGTAGATGTATTCGGTGAACCGCATTAAGTTTTTCACACAAAAATAGAAAAAAAATATTTTTTGGGCTCCCCATAGAACTAAAACTCATTTTATTCATCAAACCCATACGTTTTAGGTATCTACGGATTACGGATAGGTCTTCAATTATTGAGGTTTCTAATATCATTTTTTATTATTTTAAACGGTTTTATTTAGCTCACTCCGTTTGTTTTATTATTTTTTATTCTTGGGTCAAATTTAGTAAAAAAAAAATCGCAAATTTGAAATTTCGCCCTCTTCCTGTCAACCGATTCAAATGAAATTTGGTGTACGCCTTTGGTTCTGGTGACAATATAATTACGTATATTTAAAATTATTTTAAATCCAAGATGGCCGCCGCTACAAAAAAGCGGATTACATTTTTTTTCCAATCAATATGGGTATCAAATGAAAGGACTTGATAACTAGAATACAGTGCACTATACAAAATAAAAATCAAAGATGGCACTCGCTACAAAATGGCGGATAACCAATTTTTTTAATCTCATCAATATGGGTATCAAATGAATGGGGTTGACATGTTGAATACAGTGTACTAAAAAGCTGAAAAATAAAATCGTGAGGCACGTTAAATATCTAAATTCTAAATCCCTAATATGAACATTTAAACTGAAAATTGTAGAAAATAAAATTGTTCTTTACTTTTTGTGATTTTGTTGTTAATTGGAGACTCTTAAAAGGCCTGGAATAGCTTTTATTACAGAAACCAAGCTTAAAGAGAGAAAGGGGGATCGGTGTTTTTATGGGAAATTAGTACCCGCAGCTCTAATTTTGCAGAAATTCGAAATAGATACAGCTTGAGCCAAAAGAAAGGACAAAATTGAGATAGTCCCTTAGTCTTAGTTCCTTAAGTCAACAATGCATATAGGTGAAAGGGCCTTTCACCTTCCCTCACTTTTAAGGTCAGAGTTTTATGGGCATACCTACAGGAACCACGGAATCGATTTGAGTCTCAGGAATGATAGTATGAGGCATGAGGAACCGATTTAGCTTAAATTCCCAATATAGATAGTTAAAAGGAAAACAAATAGTTTTATGGAATAAGGAATTCTGGAAAAAGGAATCAATAGCCGCTAAATTGATTTAGCTGTAATTTTGTATTAAAATATTTTGAATTCCAGGAAAGTAACACAGGATTGTTTCCTGTGGTAGCGAAAAAAAACTGCATAGAAATACTTGGCTCGATTTTCTTCGCTATCCAGAGCGGGAGGAAATATAACTATGTATACTAATTCAACGCCGCGGGGATGGAAATCAAATCAATTTCGAAATAGCTGCAACAAAATGAAATTTAGAACCGTTGACTCTATCTATTACGCTAAAATTTGATACAACCTTTAGTTTGAGTCATAAAAAATGATACGAGACACTTTTTATCCCAGAAATCAACCTTTAAGGGGAGGAAAGGGGGGGGATGCAGTTTGTGTAGGAAATCGGTAGCCGCTTCTTCGTTTTAGCTAAAATTTGGTCAACGTATTCTTAATATAACGTAGGCGACCAATAAGGAGGGATTTTGTGAAATTCCCAGGAGAACGGGAATTATTTCCGAAAAACGTTTGCATGGAAAGTTATTGAATAGTTTTTATGTCAGAAATTAACTATTAGGGAGAATCAGTATTACAGGCAGGAGGAAGGAGAGTCAGAGTTTTAATGGGAATTCAGGAATCACAGAATTGATTTGAGTCGTGAGAAAGATAGTGTGCGAGGTTGTGCTTTGCACGGCAAAGGGTCTCCTCGGCTTGGTGATACGGGCTTACGAAGCCCAGTGGACTGTATTTTGAACGGGGTAAAAAGAAAGGATAACACGTTATCCTGAGTTGCGATCCCTGCTATTCCAAAATCTCACAAAAAACAATGCGGAAGCCACTAACCTGACGTGGACGCGGTCCACCTCCTCTCCTGCGCAGGCTGACGGCTTCGGGACTCCAAATAATCGCAAATATGGGATGCGATTGGGTAAAACTCGCACTGGAGGGTGCGTGACGATAATCCACGGGATTCTCACAACACATTCACTCTGAGATAGGTTTTTTGGAATCAGCTAAGAAAATACGATGCTAATGTCAGCAATGCGTAAATGCAACTGAACGCTTCCGCGTTGATAGTGGCGCCGCCTGGAGCGCATGCATTTTGCGAGGCATCGTCCTATTGGTCAAGGTCGCGACCCCGACATTGCATTTATTAGAAATTAAAATAACAGGGATCCAGAACAGATAGTGTGAGAAATTGGTAACCAATAATTATAATTTAACTTAGGTTTAGGTACATTACAGTAGAGATAAGTTTAAGGGTTACCGGGAAAGGACCACAAATAGTCCTAATTCCTGAAAAGAGGCGTGAAAATTTGTGAAGACAATCAACAACCGTTAAACCGAGATAGTTTGACCTCCGGGAAAGGACACAGGACTGGTTCCTGCGATAGCAAAACAAAACTTCATAGATATACCCAGTCCGATATTATTCACTACCCACTGGGTTAAAACTATTTTACGCTCACAAAATCGCGGAGATGGAAATACAATCCTAAATGGCAGCACCAAACTTTCGCTTTATTGACTGTCACGCGCAACGAAGTGCGCGCGGGTCAGCTAGTGTTCACTATGGTTGTTAAACGTGTAACTTTGTGCGGCATAATATTTCATTTTATAAAAAAATAATTAAAATATATCTCGAGAAAGATGAAATAAATTATTCTAATGAGTAAAGACCTATTAGTTTTCTTACGAAGGATGATAACATATTTTGGCATCGTTGAAATAAACGTATTCACCAAATGACATCTACATCTAGTTTCACGACCTCTGTGGCGCGGTGGGCTAATACCCGCCTGCAACGCAGAAGGTTGCGGGTTCGATTCCCGCATGGGACAAATGTTTGTGTGATTCACAGATATTTGTTTCTGGTCTGGGTGGCTTTCTGTATCTATTATAAGTATGTATTTACAAAAGAAAAGTACATAAGTAAGTATTATATCCGTTATCCTAACCACCATAACACAAGCAGTAAGTTGCTTAGCTTGGGGTTAGGTGGCGCTGTGTGAAATGTCCTGAAATATTTATTTTATTTACATCATGACAAATAGAAATATATTTGTAGTTCGTAGTTTGTAGTCTTGGTTTTCTCTTCTTGGCTTTATTATTTAATATTTATTGTTAATTTCTTTTTCTTATTACTTACTCTTACTTGATATTAATTTTCCCTTGTTATTTTTTTCGTAATAAATTTTATAAGATAATTTTGTTTGGCTCTTTAGTTTTAATAGAAAATATTGATCTCAAAGTTCTCCATTTAGAAACGGAATCCTTTAACATTAAAATTATTTTAAATCCACGCATAGCTAGCAATAAAATAGTACATTATCATAAACCTACAGTACCACTGTGGACATACATAGACAAAGCCTGCGACCGTCCACGACCGATGAGACCGCGACGCGCTCGTAAATTACCTCTATAGAGCCTACTTGCACTGGTCTAGAAGGTACTTTAAATACCCGCGTCCCGTGTCCGTGTTTGTTGCGTCCGTGGCCCAGTGGTCGTTGGACCAGCTTGTAAGCCGGAGGTTCTGGGTTCAAATCTCAGTGTGGCAAAAGATTTTCGCCTGGACACTACCGCGTTTCGGAAGGTACGTAAAACTGTGCGTCCTGGCTGTTTCCAATAAGATATGTAGGAGGCAGTCGTTAGGCTAGTTGTAGGCCTTGTAGGAATCTCGGCGACCTGAAACTGCAACTAGGTTCGCCACACAATCTCTAAATTGTGATTTGACTCTGACAGTGTAAGCAGTTTACCAGGGGTAGACTTCCTTTGCAGGAGGTCGTCTAGGTGGGTACCCCAACAGTGCCAGTTATCCTACCGCCTGAGCAGTGATGTGCAAACATTACTGTGCTCCGGTAGGAGGGCACTGTAGCTAGTGAAATTACTGGGCTAAAGAGTCTTAACATCTTATGACTCTTGAGTAAGAAGCGTTGGTGGAGTGCTCCTAGAATTTCACATAATTGTTAAATCCTAGGTAACACTGTACTGATTATGGGCAGCGTTATCTCTTAACATCAGGAGAGCGTCTTGCTCGTCTTCTACTTCATCACATAAAAAAAGGGTAACCTGTTCTGTTGGAGTATAAACCCCAATTATTATTATTAATACTATAAATACAGCGTGTGCGTGTGCGTTTATGTGTGTTTGTTACATTTTCAGGCCAAAACAGCTGAAATGATTGTCCTAAAATTTGTTGATTAGCTTAGACCCTCAAACAAAAAAAATTCGTAGACTACTTTTCAGTGCACTAAACCGTTGGGCACAGCTAATATTACAAAAAAATCTCGTGTGTGTTTATTATTCGTTCAATATAACAGCATCAAACCCATCGTCCAAATATAACCTATAGTAAATAAAAAAACCCAATAGTTTTTTTTTTTCATGCAAAGTGCAAAGTGGAGACTTACGTAGAGACAAAGAGCCGTCGACCAATGCACTGCCAATGAGACCGCAACTCGCTCGTAAGTTACTACTATAAAGCATAGTACTGGTTCACAGCTCTAGTTTGTTATTGGCCGCTGTGAATAAACATGTAGTAGTTCTACTAATATTATAAACGCGAAAGTTTGTAAGAATATATGTATAATAATAATAATTGGGGTTTATACTCCAAAAAAACAGGTAACCCTACTTACACTGTCAGAGTCAAATCACAATTTATAGGTTGTGTGGCGATATGTTGCAGTTTCAAGTCACCGAGATTACTACAGGGCCTGCAACATGACCTAACGACTGCCTCCTACATATCTTATAGGAAACAGCCGGGATCCACAGTTTTGCGTGCCTTCCGAAACACGGTAGCGTCCAGGCGAACTTTTTGCCACACACTGAGATTTGAACCCAGGGTCTTCGGATTAAAAGCCGGACGTATGACCACTGGGCCACGGACGCTACATATATGGATGTATTTGTTTTGTTACTCTTTCACGCCTTAGCGGGTGGACCGATTGAGCTGAAATTTGGTATAGTGATGGCTTAGAATCTGGAATAACAATATAGGCTATAGAACAGCGGGTAAAACCGCTGGGCGCAGCTAGTACTAAAATAAAAAAATGTATAGCCAACAGAGATTTGCTTCTCGTAAATGACACCACTTTGGGTATGCGCGATAAAGTATGAGAGTAATATAAAAACAAATAAAAAATGCATTTATTCATATAGGCTACATTGGATCGCTTTTGTGGGGTGGTTTTCAATATCTATTATAAGTATGTATTTACAAAAGAAAAGTATATAAGTATTATATCCGTTATCCTAATCACCATAATACAAGCATTAAGTTGCTTAGTATGGGGTTAGGTGGCGCTGTGTGAATTGTCCTGAAATATTTATTTATTAATTTATTTGTAAGTCAATTTGACAAATTATTTAGTTCTATTTTAAGACTACTGACATCTGCATGAGATGCTAAAACTCGTAGGGTTTTTTTTATATTATAGAGGTACATGTTTACAATGTGTATATCATGGTTACATAATTTGTTGTTCGTATAAGTGGCACCAGCTGGTTCATCATGTTGAAGTTTCAAAGCATCTTTGTCTTCTACTATATGTATGTTGGGTAACTTTATAATAGACTTTCTTTAGTAATACGAGTATATAATATAGCTTTAACACAGTCTTTTAATTTAACTTCGGTAAGCTTCGATTTCGATTAAGGTGAGACCTGGAAAGTATAATTTACTGGACATTATTTATTATCTACTAACTAAAAATTACTAACAAAAAAATTAACTAACACAGAAATAGCATAATATATTATAGAGGGGAAGACATATTTTTTAAAAATGAACCAATCGGTTCTGGCTTTTAATTAACCGGCGAAAATACATTAAAAATTCCAATCGAAAGATTCCGACGAATTATTGTAAACTTTCTCTTTTCACAAGCTTTTATATTCACTTTCACCTGTCTGTTGTCTGTCTGTCTGTAATCAAATCTTGAAAGTTTAATTTGAACCACTTCCCAATTTCCGATTGAGCTGAAATTTGGCATGCATGTATAAATCGGATGCCATGCAATATTATTATGACATGGGACTGATCTGATGATGGAGCAGGAAGGTGGCCATAAGAACTTCGTAATAAAACGACGTAACCCCATCGAGTTTGGGCTCATTTGATTCGTCTTGATGAGTACTTTGGTGCTAGATGGTAATATTAAAAAAGCTTGATTTAAAAAGATTTTTTTTTAATTTCACTTGTTTCATCATTCACCTAACATCAATCCTAAGTAATTCTAAGTTCTTGCATATTAAATATAATTATTTTGATGTTTCAATAAAGTGTTATCTAGTCTAAATCTTTACAAAAAGATGTACCTATAGTAGCAGGAGTAGGTATACCTTATGGAGCCAACAGTACGACTCATAAATATGTGAGTACTACCGCTAGAGTTCCGCGCCAACGTCCTTCCAGAAGAGATCGTATGTTAACGAATTTATTGCCTCAAACCACTCGCAAACTTCCACAGTTTGCGACTTCTATTGTATGCTCGAGTTTTATGTTACTGTTTATTACATCTAGATAATAATAAAGATAGGTTTCAAAAGCCTAACTTCAAGACTGATATGAAAATATGAAAAAACAGAAGGTCAGTTTTAGCAGTTTTCAGTAAGAAGTCATACAATTATTTGCAGTAAGTCTTTGTAAAATAAGACTTTACCTCTACACACTCATTAATATGTGTGTAGAGATAAAGTAGTATATACAAAAAAAAAACCGGTCAAGTACGAGTAGGACTCGAGCACCGAGGGTTCCGTACAAACCTACGGGTTTCTACGGAACCCTAAGGAAAAGTGGGTATAATATTATATACTGTAGGTTTTGATTCCCTTGCGAGTACTTGCGAGTTTGAAAATATGCGGCTAAAATTGCTGTTTCTTTTGATTGCGTTGACATAGATGTTTGTTTCTTTTTACAGCTTAAAGTTATTATAAAGCTGAGTATTTGGTATGAATTTCAATTTAATACCTGTACGCGTTCTTGAGAAAAGGGATAGTAAATACAAAATTATTAAAAATATTTTTTTATATGATGTAACTAAAAATTTACAGTTTTCGCAATTTTGCCTGTGCTTGTGATTTAAGATGTTGCTGCGTACCAAATTTCAAGATTCTGAGTTAGCGGCAAGTACCCTGTAGGTTTTGATTTCCTTGAGAGTAGTCGCGAGTTAAAAAATACGGCTAAAATTGCTGTTTCTTTTGAATGCTTTGAGATAGAGGTTTGATTTTTTTACAGTTTAAAGGTATTATAGACCTTAGTAATTGATATGAATTTCAGTTTAATACCTGCACGCGTTCATGAGAAATATGGTAGTACGTATGAAATTATTAAAAATATTTTTTAATATGATATAACTAAAAATGTACAATTTTCGCAATTTTTCCTTTATTTGTGCTCTAAGGAGTTGCTTGGTGCCAAATTTCAAGATTCTAAGATTACGGGAAGTACCCTGTAGGTTTTGATTTTTTGAGAGTAGTTGAGAGTTTAAAATTGCGACTAAAATTGCTGTTTCTTTTGAATGCGTTGACATAGAGGTTTGATTTTATTACAGTTTAAAGGTATTATAGACTTGAGTATTTGATATGAATTTCAATTTAATACGTTTACGCGTTCATGAGAAAAAGGGTAGTAGGTATAAAATTATTCAAAATATTTTTTTCATATGATGCAAATTAAAATTTATAGTTTTCGCAATTTTTCCTTTATCTGTGCTCTAAGGAGTTACTTCGTGCCAAATTTCAAGATTCTAGGTTCACGGGAAGTGCCCCGTAGGTTTTGATTTATTTGGTAATGTCGAAAATTTGCTGAAATTTGCGACATATTCGACTATATCTTTTGATTGCGTTGGCCTAGAAGTTTGAAATTTTCACAGCTCTAAGAGGCAATAGACCTTAGTATTTCCTATAAATTTCAGCTTGTTACCTTCACGCGTTCCTGAGAAAAAGGGTCTTGACAGACAGACAGACAGACAGACGGACAACAAAGTGATCCTATAAGGGTTCCGTTTTTTCCTTTTGAGGTACGGAACCCTAAAAACGTGTAGTGCATAACGGTGCGACGTAACAAATTTGTCAAACAGCAGTAGACAGTGCTTATTGCTACGCATGCAGTAGTTTGCGTTGAGATTCCTTTAAACTTAGGTTTTTGAAGTAAAACTTCTTTAGGCGCGGCGCGACTAGGGAGTAACTCAGATTTTTTTTCTGACGGAAGTAACGCTTACTTTTTTTTTTTTCTGACGGAAGTAACGCTTACTATAGTCTGTGTAGTTTCCGCCATTTAAAAATAATAATTCTGATTGGTTGTAAGTATATGTCATATACTATGGTCTGTCTAATTTCTTTTTTTTTTTAATAATATGGCAACATGTGCATTTTGCCAATGTCGAGTAAAATTCGTGAATGTTCACGGGACATTAAATTGAAGTTTTACTTCAATCGCGCGTAAAGGTTACACGCACACACTTTTTTTTGTGTGTTCGTGATTGTTTGAGGTCTGTCTTCTGTATTTTTTATTTCATGGTATCATCTACATCTGGCTAGTTCGAACTTCTGACCACAACTTTACCGCTACATAGAATATTGATTAACTTAGCATAATACAAGTCCAAGTAGAACTTCACTGATAGAATAACTTTTAGCTCTCCACGTTGAGAGGTTTTATTCCTAAGTTTTATACTTTTAAAATGCTCTACTTACACTGTTTAAACGGTAGAGCATAAATTCAGTTATTATTCATTGTTAAACGGAATTTTATTAGCTTTTAATGATTCTCTGAAATGAGCAAAGAAAAGCTCTTTTTAAAAGGTAGGTACCCCTCCTACTTACTCTTACCTACTTATACTTCGTTTCAAAAACAAAGATAATTTTTGCAGGGTTCAAAGGATCAATATCTTAATAAATTGTATATATATCAGATATTTATCTTAATATATCAGATATATACCATAATATAGATAGATAGATAGAGAGATAATGCTTTATTGTACACCATACAAAAAGAAATACATTACAAGTAGAAAATAATTGACAAAAATAAAAATATATATCGGATATAACAGTTTTTGTGAATATATATCAATGATATTTCCATTGACAATATAACCTTCGAAGCCTATAAAAATTATCTTTGTTTTTAAACGAAGTATAGCTACTTACCCCTCTTTGTAATATAGTAGTAAGCTAGTTAAGTAGTATACCCTACTTTATATTATAATAAATGTAATTTTTGTTACTCTTTCACGGAAAATCGGCTGAATGGTATTACGTAATTTATGTAGATAGTTCAGACCCCAGAACCGATCTATTATAATCCCAATTTTCCTATGACATCAACTGATCTATCAACGTGCAGCTCAAACCGCTGAACGAATTTGGTTGAAATTTGGAATACAGATAGGTTCTTATGTAATAATAGTTGGACATGTAATTTTTATTATGAATAAATTATGATTATGATTATGATTATGATTAATATGTCATACTCGCTGCGCCCTGTGGTTTTACCCGATTTACTTATGTAGCCTATATGTTATTCGAAGGTCTAAGCTATCTCAATACAAAATTTTAGCTCAATCGGTTCACCCGTTTAGGCGTGAAAGAGTAACAAACATCCTGACATCCAGACATCCATTCTTATAAACTTTCACGTTTATAATATTAGTTAGATTTACTATTGAGATTAAATAAATTGGTAACATTTCTACCCTCAGTTGGACAAATCGACCACTCGTCGGGTCCACCTTCGGGAACTGACCCTGAAGTCCCGAGGAATGTACCGGTGTGAGGTGTCTGAAGAAGCGCCTTCCTTTCACTCGGCACAGTCTGAAGCCTTCATGGAAGTATACTGTAAGTTGTCTATCTTATTACATAGTACCGTTTAGTATTTTTTATGGTTTTTTTGTTAATTCATGGTAGGTAAGTCTTTGACCACGATCTCGCCTTATCTTAAGCGACGATGCGGCCGTAGTTGGTAGCAGACTATACCTAGAAGGCGGGATATATCCCTCCCTGGCTTCACCGAACATCATGCCGGAACACGGTCATAATGACCGCTTGGCGTCACGGTTTTATCCAGTGGTCCAGTATAGCCAGGGGAAAAACCGCAAATAACTAGATAGAAAAGAAGGAAGTAATTAAAACACAAACACACACGCACACACACACACACACACGCACTTGCGCCCAAAAAAGCATGCTTGTTAACGTTTTCTTTTTCTTTTTCTAATTAATATTTAGACAGTTTTTATAATGTAACTTTCTCTTGTACCTACACATAAATAGAAATAAGCATAATATGGGAGAAGCCATTGGCACCTGACACACAGTTTTCAACTAGTTCAGGAGCCTATGGATTCAACAATGAAAATGTAACAAATTTATGTCCAATAAAGATTTATATTTATATTTATTTTGAAGTGGTGGTGGCCGAGGCGATATCTAGATGTAATTTTGCATTCTGGACCATCGAATTCGATTCACGACGTATGACTATAACTACTTAGTTATGTACGGTTTTCCTCTCGTTATACCTATACTGGTGGGTTTCGGCCGTGGCTACTGCCCTCTGAACAACATATTATTGTCACCAAGTCTTAATGATTATGACCGTGATTGAGTACCTACAATGTTCAGTAAAGCGTGGGAGAAATTTATTCCGTCAACTTTAACAGTAAGTTTGGCTAACAAGTAGTATAATTTATAACTGATTAGGTAAACTCTATTTTCTTACGACATAAACCCAATAGGACGACCTTGCATTTGGATAATAAGCCCTAAAATGGGGTAAGATGGTAAGATTTCACATAACCCAAGGGATTCACTAAGAATTGATATCAGCGATTATGGCGTGATCAGGTTTAACGTTCATCGCGATAGGAACACTTTGACATCAAACGACCATCCCACCAAATTCAATTCTGCTAACAAAATTGAAACATAAAAGTAACGACTCATAATTTTCGTATACGCCCCATTATTTCTCTTTATGACGGAAGAACCTCAATGCGTAAATAACAGGCATTTATCACAGTTAACTGTGATTTTTGAACAAGGAGATGTTTGCTTTGCATAATTTAACGTAATAATGAAACTCGAAGAGATCTTTTTCTTTTTTTTAAAGTACCATATAACGTGAGTGTTTGCGATCCAATTAAATAGGTATTATTATATATGTAGTGATTCTATCATATCACAAGCCATGCAGAATAACGCAGATACGTCGCTCTAAAACAACACTGATGCAAACTACGTTCACTAAAGACGGGCAAAAAATCTCACAGATTTTTTACAAAATAAAATTTGTTTTTTGCAAAGTTTGGCTTGTTTACATTCGTTTGAAAGCATCAGTTGGTTTGTCATGCAGAAGTTTCCTATAACATTTTTATCTTCTATGTTTTAGCTATAAAACTGGCTACTCGAAAAGGCATTGTACCTATATACTTTTGACGAGTTCATTGGAACCACTAAACTAAACAACTAGGTACCTTTTGTTTAAATGATTTTGTTTAATATTTTATTATAATAATTAATTGTAATTAATTTATGATATTGTATTGATTGACCTATAAATTAGTAAATCTGTTTATCTATCTTTTAGTTAAATCTATTGTCTAAAGTTATAAAAAGACAAAATATGGCAATAACACATTATTACGTTTCCATTTCAGTTTTCCCTCGTGAAAGCCCTCGGATCACCGGTCACGACCGTCCCTACGGACTGCAAGACCAGCTTGACGTAAATTGCTCCTCCGCCAAATCATTCCCCGCGCCCGATCTGCAGTGGATCATTGATGGACAGAAAGTAAGCTACGGTTTTAGAACTACCTACTAAACTGGTGTGACTAGGTACTTTAATTTAATAGTGTTTTTTCTAGATTTATCTGGAACACAATCATTTATTATCTGTTGGGATATTGCAGTCGAAAATATCAATGCCCTATCGGCCTTAGGTCTACGTTGAAGAATAGAGGGTAATTTGAAATACATCTTATTATCGTAGTTAAAGTTATAGATACTCGAACCACTAATGTCTAAAGGCTCCTCTAAACGACAAGCCATAAAAAAGATGAGTGTCGCAATTCGCAATCAACGAACCCAATTTTATGGCAATATTATTTGGTGAACCTTCCTTCGTTTAGTTTCTACTAAATATGAAAATGTGAATTTTGTATGTACCTAAAGACGTTTAATATTCTTTTACGCCTAAACGGGTGAACCGATTAAGCTGAAATTTGGTAGGGTAAGTAGATAGCTTAGACACTGGTATAACACATAGGCTACAGATAGTGAGATAGAGAGTAAAACCGTTGGTCGCAGTTAATTTTTAATACGAAAAATAATTGCTTACATTTTCAGGTAACAGACAGATCATGGCTGATATCATACGGCGCAAGGCCAGCTCCTCAAGGGCTGGTCGTGTCAACACTCGGGCTAAGAGCGCCGACCAAAGCCAGAATGAAGCTGAGATGCGTCGCAAGCCTTGGCTCGCATAGGCGGGAACGAACGGTTGTTGTTGGTAAGGAACTTGCGGTGATTTTGTAGTAATTTGATAAAGATGATAAACAAAGTTTTAAAAAAATATTCAAAGTAGGTATACCTCTACGTAGGTTTCTTGACAACTTGCTTCCTCTTGACTCTTGAGCACTTAAGCTGGCAACAGATTTCACTTCACTTCTTTGAACACTTGTTTGCTATTATGTGTGGCACGGGGCACGAGACTTTGTACCTATTCAAAGTAAAATTTTGTTAAGGAAGCTAAATAAATTAATATAATATAATAAAGGGTTACTTTCGCACATAATAATATGTGAAAGTAGGTAGGTTCCTACGTCCGATCCGAATCCGATCAATGTACATGTTACATGGTCCATGACACATTGCTAATTATGTTGCCGTGCTTATTGTAAACGCCCTAAGTAACATTTTTTGTGAATTAAAATTTAACTAAATGTTAGATATACCCTTTGTTGTGAGTAATTTCTACCTATATTTGTTTATTTGCGCGGCTGTGCGATTGTTCTGGCACTACTTATCGCACTACCTCCAATCATAATCCGTCATGATGGTTTACGTACAGAAATATCCTCTTAAGTAGGTATACTACCTTTTCTCGAATTAGTAAGTAGAATTCTTAATCTATCCTAATTTTTTTTTTACAGAAAGCAACTCTGCGAACTGGGAAACGCCATTTAGTTTGCTAATGTTCATCATTAACATTTTTTCTGTTAAAATATTGTGATAAGTCGTGTAAATAAATTTTTATTATGAAAGTGTATTAATTTATTTGACGCCTACAGCCTACACCTAATTAAAAAATATATACATATCTACCATTTTTAAGTGCGGTTCTCTTAGAACATTTTATTTGGCTACCGTATCCAATTTAAAAATGGTTCAACTATAAAATATAATAGAACACTCTTGCAACCATAGAAAATTACAATTTTACTTTGCATCTGAACTGAAATATAATCTGTTCCAAAGTTAAATAGGCTATCACAATATAAGTACCTCTTTTTTTTTTTTTTTTTTTTTTTTGACCCAGGAAAAATGCGTTACGCATCATCACCCCACGCCGGGGGGCGCGGGGCGGTATGTGGGACTCCCCCGCCAAAGATGGGAGCGGCGGGGATACCCACTAAAAAACCTGGGGGTGTTCCTGCGGGACGCCATAATGCCGGGGCAACGGGTACGCCGAAGCATTCATCCGCGGCACAATATAAGTAGGGGAAACTGGGTAACAATGGATAATGGGGAACAGTGAATAAATTCCAATAAGTATCTGTGCTTTAGTTATTCACTCACACCGAATGAACTGAAATGAGCCGTGGGTGATACCAATCGTTCAATCCAGTCCACACTGAGCTGTGGTTGGAGAGAGACCCGCTGCCGAAAATTGGGGAACAATGATTAACAAAAGTAAATTTTCACTACTTTTTGAAAAGTGTTTCACGTAGTTCTGTATTCAATTTTTATTTTTCTGATAGATAATTTGGGATCGGTAATGTTTTAATTTTGTGTTTTCTGTTTTACAACTTTGATACTCGTGATAGAATATTATTTTTTTTAATTAGTTTGGTCAAACGGTCGTTGGGTAACAATGAATAATCGGCCGCTGGGTAACAATGAATAGGTTATTCATTGTTCCCCATACCAAACAAGCATGGGGTACAATGAAAATTACCTCGTTCTTATTTACTTTTGAATCTTATCCTTTATTATTTAGGTATATAAAATGGCACGTAACTACATTCGGAAGACATCCAAAGCTGCGCAACGCTCTATCTCTGATAAAATTTTAAAATGTAGCCAAATAGATGAATTGGAAATGGATTCATTGAAATTTGAAAAAAATATAAAATTGACTTGCAAATGTACCCTATTGTAGCCTATTTCAATAAATGAAGTTTGAGTCAGCCTCGGGATGCCGGACAACGGCATATATCGACACAATGTCGATATGTTCAACATCTTCAAATTTCAACCCAATCAGTTCCGCGGTTTGGGCTTTGATTTAATAGATCAGTCAATCAATACTCTGTCAGGCATTCCTTCCATATATTTATTAGACATAGGTTGTATACAAGTGAAATAAAAAAAAAAACTTAAAAAACAAGCTTTTATAATTCTAGAACCATGCTATCAAAAAAACCAAGAAATTATCAATTATTCTTCAAGAAATTATCGTACGAATCAAATGAGCCCAAACTCGATGGGGTTACGTCGATTAATTACGGAGTTCGTATAGCCATCATCAGATCCAGCCTTCTAGCTCCATCATTAGATCAGCTCCATGTCATAATAATATTGCATTGTCATCCGATTTGCACGCAAATTTCAGCTCAATCGAAAGCGGGAAGTGGGTATAATTTAACTTGAAAGATTTGATTACAGGCAGACAGACAACAGATAGGTGAAAGTAGCTAAAAGCTTGTAAAAACGTGATTTTTATACTTTTAATTACGATTTAAATTACAATTGAGAAGAGATTGTTTTTTAAATATATTTTTGATGAATAAATGCAGTTTTTATGTTACAGCCTTAAGAGTTAAATACAATTTGATCTTCAATTATTCAAAGAAAGTTATTTTCCAAGACAAACTCAAGTTTTTTTCACTTTTTGTGCCTCATATTTCAATTAAAATTCATTGTACCCCATTGGTTCATTGTTACCCGAGCAGTTATTCATAGTGACCCAGTCCTGGGGAACTATGAATAATTTCCCATTTTTTGTTAAATGCCTCACTGAGTCATAATTATTGAAGTTAGCGTCCAAATTATATGCTCCCCTTGTGCTTCGATAATGTATCTATAGTATTAGTGTAAAAATAATTTCCTAGATATAAAGAGTATAGTAATTTTTAGCGTTAGAAAAAACGTTATTCATTGTTACCCAGCTTCCCCTACCTCTACCTCAACTCTACCTACAATTAAAATGAAAGAAGATTGTTTGTTCGTTTTAATATTATTTTTAATCTCTTAATTAACAATTTATAAAACAATGGATAATCATAATAAATAAGCTAAGTGGAGTTATTACAATCGTGAATACCTACATGACTCTAGATCGCTATAATATCTGGTAGGTAGTGGTCCTTCACCAAAAGCATTCGTAGGTATATAACGTAGGTAAGTTAAGATCGCCCCCCGGCGTGGGGGGATGATGCGTAACGCCGTAGGTAGTGGTCCTTCACCAAAAGCATTCGTAGGTATATAACGTAGGTAAGTTAAGATCGCCCCCCGGCGTGGGGGGATGATGCGTAACGCCTTTTTTTGGGTCAACAAAAAAAGGTAAGTTAAGATTCAACATCGCGGCCCAAAAACCACGATAGGCAGACCTTCGTCATTTTATAAAAGGTTCAAGTTTGTGCGGATAGATTGCCCCAATAAGTTCTTACCTCTAGTAAGAACTATCCCCAAATATGGTGTGGTAGTGGTTTAAGCAGATTGGATTCAGGTCTAAGAGGTATCAGGTGGTAGTAAAGTTGTATGAAATTGGCTATCAATAGAATAAAAGCTAGTTTTAATAGTATCAGCTTAAAGGTCAACGCTCTTATCCGAACCGAACCCAAAGGAAGCGGCGCGGGGACACATACTTCCCCTGGGTTTCTTGAGATTTCATATAAATTATAATTCAACATGTTCGACGCGTTCGGGTCGGATAAGCGTGTGTTCATCTTTAATATGCTAGTAGTGTAATTATTACTATACAAGCAAGTTTGATTTCTCTCAATAAAGCCGGCGGACCATTCGTCGAAATGGTCGCGCGAAGCATCAAATTCTCATACAAAAAAGAGAGAAAAATTTATTTTGGTTTTGTGTGCGCTCGATCCATAATAAATTGTACAAAGTAACATAAAGCCAAGACACAGTTTAACACATGCTGAAAACACAACAGCTGTGTTTTTGAGGTCGGAACGCGAGTGCTGAAAAACACAAACGTTGTGTTTTGTCAAAGGATTTTTCATATAAAATTAAATTCAGGCATCTGAGATAGTTCTATAAAACGCCGCCGCAGCCAATGTGTAAAGTGTTAAGAGACACGGTTGTCTGGAAGAGATCGCTTTGAGAAGACCGCTAATTGGTACACGATTAGCTTATTTTGATGGTTGTAAAATTTACTTTTGTATGTACCAATAAAGAGTTATTTATCTTATTCTTTTATATTAAAGACACTAATATATAAGACGAATGCTATTGGCAAGGAACTACCTTTATTCCCTTTACAGACATCTCGTAGGTACATCAACTATTATACAACATTTATTTTATATTAAGGTGTAAATAAATTTCTTTCTGTAGCAATATGTGAAAAAATGGAACCACCAGTGACGCCAAATCTATTAAATATCACATAATATTATTAGATACCTATTCATATTTTATTTTCTAAAGTTTACAATTTTCTACATTTATTGACAAAGATTTTTCAAGTTGGTACATATTCAAAGCTAAGTAAACAATGCGTTTTAGATAAAACCCTGATATTATATCAAATCTAATTTTATTATTTTACACAAATTATATACTTACATAGGTAGACAAAGATTTAACATTGTTATAATTTGGTTTTTTTTTTTGCAATTATAATTGAAACTTGAATAACCCCTCAATAAAAAAAACTTATCACATTGCTATACATTAAAAATCGCTAGATAAACAAGTGCTAATAATAACAAACACAAATTGGGTGCTGCTTACAAAAACTACTCAAAGTTACAAAATAATACATTTTTCAAGAAGTAAATCCGCAATTTCGTTAGAATTCTTCAGTTCTATATAAAATCCTATACTTTTAAGCCTAGGACTTAAGACTGCATTGTCCAAAATAATTTAACTGTGGATACTGTGCCTACAATTCCAAATACAGTTTGAATGCTTTTTATTGAACATACATCCATCTGTATCGACCGCGCCGAACGAATCGAATTCTTTATAATATGAAATGACATGAAACCTCACACCCACTTGCCAGAGTCGAATCTGAAGAAAATTTCCTATACAAAAATTCTGTCAGTGTGGTCAATGCGGTTAGATGTGCGAGCACCATTACACTGACAAATTTGTCATGTATAACGTAATATCATGAGGGAACATTATAATTATGATTTGACCCTCCTGTAATCAAACACTATTTGACCAAGCTATTCTTATAAAGCTACCTCAAATAGTTTGAAAGTTCAAATGTAAAGCCCTAAATGGTCAATGGGTCTGAATGGACAATGGACATTCTATACAAAGAAAATAGTAATATTCATTGTTTTCGGATAAAGTCTTCATCATCAGCCGGTGTTCGTCCACTGCTGGACATAGGCCTCCCCCATGGCACGCCACTCAACTCGGTCCTCCGTCTGTCTCCTCCAACATGATATAGGATAAAGTCTTAAGTATTGTTAATCAATTTATTGCAAAATTAGCCCTTAGTGCTCACAGAGAATAAAAGGCTATCCCAAAATATAGCTATAAAAATTCAAAAAGATAAGCAATACAAGTAACCTACATAATCTGAATTCATACAAAATTAAAACATTGCTTGGAATATACATACTTTATGAGAGTATCAGTTAAATTACATTCACAAAATCAAAGTTATACGAATAAAATGCACATCACTCATTCACAGTGTACGTAAGCCTTAGGCACTGTGTGTCTGTAACATAAATATGACGATAAACAAGTTTCTATTACTGTAATGTATAAGGAGCTAGCCCTCTTGTCCAAAATCTTCCATGAACTTCCTTAGCTTAACCATATCGTCATCATTTACAGTAGGTTTTGAAGTAGCCAGAGATCTAAGCATATCATTCATAGTAACAGGTGGTTCCCCAAGCTTATCACTCGGTACTTCCATCCAGGTCATCTCCAAAGCTCCCGGATCACCAGGTGAACAAGGAGTCAGCAAATCATGGACTATTTCATCAGGATTTGTTGGACTCGGCCCTGTTATCTTCTTGAAGTGTGTGGCAGATTGTACTTTACGTACCGGCTGCATCAAAGCATCACGAACCACAATACTAATATCAGCACCAGAATAACCCTCCGTCTTTGATGATAATGTCTTCAAATCCTGTTCACTTAACATGTGACGCGTATTCCCCAAGTGCATCTTGAACATGTCTAATCGAGCATGCTCTTCAGGCAGAGGTATGTAAATTCGTTTCTCAAATCGCCTTCTAATAGCAGAGTCAAGTACCCAAGGAATATTTGTAGCTCCAAGGACCAAGATCCCGTCCATATCTTTGCCGACACCTTGCATTTGTACAAGGAACTCAGTTTTGATCCTACGGGCAGATTCAGACTCATTATCAGATCGTGATGAACAAAGGGAATCAATTTCATCAATAAAAATAATGCTTGGTTTGTGGGTACGGGCCAGTTCAAACAAATTCCTTACAAGTTTCTCAGATTCTCCCAACCATTTGGAAACCAGATCTGATGATGAGACAGAGAAGAAAGTGGAATTATTAGCTTCTGTAGCCACAGCTTTTGCCAAGAATGATTTACCAGTACCAGGGGGTCCAAACAGCAGGATTCCCTTCCATGGGATTCTCTTTCCAGTGAAGAGATGAGGGAATTTGATTGGTAGAATGACAGCTTCCTTCAGAGCCTCCTTAGCTAGTTCCAAGCCAGCGACATCACTCCATTTAACATGGGGCTTCTCAATAATCATTACTCCTTCCAGTTTTTCCTGCATCTTTTTGTTTTCAGGATCATCTGAGTCACTGTCGCTGTCACTTTTCTTGTCTTTTGAGCCCTTAGAGTTTGATTCTCCATCTTTGAGTGGTTTCTTCTTATCTTTCTTGAGGTATTCTTTAAGTTTCTCGGCACGGTCTAAGTACTGTAGGCATTTGGCTCGGATGCTTTCCTTGGCCCTTTCTCCTTGAGCTTCATATTTGACGGCATGAAGGAAATATTCCACTCCATGTTCGTAGAGACGTAGGGCTTCTTCATAGTTCTTGTTCTTGTCCTCTTCTGTGGCCTTGGTGACCAGATCTATGGCCTTTTGCAATGTATTAGTTGACGCCATTGTCTTTTTTGACCTATAATTAAAAAAATATTGAATATCAGGGAAAATATGGATTAATACTTGAATATGGACATAAACTGGTCGTGAGGCATGTACAATGTACATCAACACTGAGAGACGGACACAGAGAGTTTTTTTTTTTTTAATAAATGTTTGTAACAAAGTTGTTGGTTTTCTTTATCTACGTGATATGTTGTATTTTAGTTTGAGCAGGGACACAGAGAGTCTTAGAATACATTTGTGCTTCAATATCAGACAAGGGGAGCCTACATATACAATAGGTAAAAGACATCCAAGGACAAGTGGGCATAGGTAGGTAGTGAGGATTAAATTAGGTACCTACAAAATCACAATGCCTAACATGAAACTGAATCGCTCCACTAATATTATTGGCTTCTGTAGATTTTCTTTTGCAACACTCAATAAGTATCGTGAAAATGGCTTGTAATGTCCTCTCTTCTCAAGGTGTAAAACAGCCTCATAATACAATGACAAGAAACATTGTTTTGCCAGATACATGGATATTTAGCTATGCTCAATGTCTACAACATTGTCGTATATTATTGAAATGGTAGAAATAAAATCGAAAAAGATTGACTTGTACTGGTACTGGACATAAACGAAATAAGGAAAATGACTCATTTTAATCGTAGTCAGGATGGAGCAGTAGGCGATGTTATGTTTAGAATGGAAAAAATACAAGGAATCATTAAAGTGGCTAAGCCGTGGTGAAGTAACTTGAACCGATTACTGTGATTTATGAGTAACAAGCCTCATTTGGCTGCTGGTGCATTAAATTCATGTTGACAAGGTAAGCAACTGCTATGAGGTCATTGCTCAAAAATTTTTGGTATCGAGTCAGTTTGCAATCATATAGGTAAATTTAAGTTCTTACCATTAGTTAAACGGCAAAAAGATAAGCAGGGGTAGTTTTTATTGTCTTATATGCATCAAATCACTCTAAAATTGAGAAAATTTCCAGATTTTTTATTGCTAAAATCGCTAAACACGAACACAGATAAAATTTCGATTATTGACAGTTGACATTAAAGAACTTTGACGTCTGATTTTTTTTTCTCTAAGTTCACCTATATGACTCAGCACAAATTTTGTATTTTTCATTCTTATCAATATTATTATTTTTGAAACCACCACCACCCACCTGTACCACCCACACCATACTCGGATTTGGCTATACTTCCTACCTTGATGCTGCTCCAAATCTCGTACGTTCTCTCTTGTACTCTCGTCGTTCAGCCATTAGAAGAAATGATTAACTTCACGCTAATAAGATCATCTAAAAATGTGGTGTACATAATAAGATAGGTAAGTAAACAATAATGATGATTATTATTTTGAATAATTTTCTTTATCACATACCCAAATAGATAGTGATAATGTTTTTATTCGCTTTAAATAATTAGGTATACAGATTATTCTCATGGTATAGTATTATACTCCCCTAATTTATTTGAATTCAAATTGTTATGAGAAACAGTTACATAAAATAAAAACAACAATTAAGACCATAAACAACTACTACACCAACTACTACTATTAAAACCATTTTCTTAGTAATAGGTAATATATTCAGAATAATATTATATTAATATTGACTAATAAATGACCAAAAACTATTCCAGTTTTTTCTCGGCAATGTTATTCAGTGTTTCTTTGTATAATTTGAATTTTCCAACATATTTTTTAACTTGCTCTTTAGGGTAGGGCTTAATAGCTAAACATGTAGGAATATTTTCTGGCTGCTCGATCCAAAGTTTATGATCTATTGAGTTTTCTTTTAGTTTCTCTGCAACTTTCTTGAGGGACTGTTCATTCGGCACCTGTAAAACATAAACAAAAATATTATTAAAAAAAATTCAGTTCAGTATTGTTCATAAGAATCCTTCTATGTTACATATTCATCTCTTTAGTCCATTCAAAAACCTTTTTGGCAATAATTTTAGATCAGTTTATATTCAGCGAGCACCAGTTGCTCAAAAGTAATACCGAGTGATAACAAATTTGGAAAGCTGTGTGAATCCTTCATATTAAAATAATATCACCTCAAAGCAAACCATATTTTTATTTCTTTACTATTACATTTACACTGACATACAAGCAGCTCAGCAGCTTATTTTGTAACACGGGTGGTGAGTCCTTATTAAGTATAGAAGCATTCGTTAAAAGTTGTCTGTAATATTCACACGAAAAGCTTCTGCAACAACCCGAGTCACATTAGTTTGTAAGGCTGTTAAATTGTTCCTTATTTTCGCAATAGCCATTAACACAAATAAAAAAAGTATATAGTAATTTCAATGAATGAAAATACCGCAAAAAACTTTGTTTACCCTTTATAAAGTGCTTAAATTTATTGTACTCACTTCTAAAACGACTTTATGCATGTTATCCAAATCATTTAAATATTGCGCTGTATATTCATCTTCTCTATACACATGCAGTACAGCAGTAGAAGCATGACATGCCTGAGCTACTAGGGCTCCTATAGACCACCCCAACTCTTTGAGAAGGTCGCTACGAAGCAAAACATATTGGACGATCGTGTTGGACATTGTTTTGATTATTGTTCTATTAGATACATAAACTTGAACTGCAGTTTTAAAATTGCTTTAATCTAATTGCATTTTAAGTCTTATTTCAGAAAAATTGTAGATATTCTTGAAAATTCTGAAATCTTGTATGTAAAGTTCTTAATTTTTTGTTTTCCACTTTCCACTGATTTCCACAGCTTTCGGCATTCGGCGATGTCAAAAGTCAAATTCGAAATCGAAAGACATTGACAAACTTTTCCCCTTAAGATGTTGTCAAAATTTTCTTTTGTAAAAGATTTTTTTTCGCAAGGAAAAATGCATTTGCTAATATTAGGAAGTCAGCCACTAAAATTTCTTTGGTCAGCCAAGAGTCGCGAAGAGTTTATCCATCGAATAGAAAAAGTTTGAGTCTTCGTCGTCGACTTCGCCGAAGATTCATAATTTGGAACCGTTGTATTTATTCTGAGAACCGAACAAATGCCATAACTTTTGTCTTTATTCTGCGCCATCACTGCTTTAAAAATCTTTAAAATTTCGCAAATACATGAAAATCGTGCAAAGCTAAAAAAAATATCTCAACGTCTTCATCGCTGTCATTGTCACTGTCTACTATCTTTTATTGTTAACGTCAATGTACTGAAGCTTTATGAATTTTGCAAACAAATTTGAATAAAAATACTTGCTAGTATTTTTATAATCAAATTTACTTTATTTTGGCGGAATTACCAATAAAAAACCGGTTTATAAGACTCACGACAACCAACGACAACCATGGCTTCAGGACTCGAGAATTATGTGAACCAAACCGTGTCGGTTATAACCTCAGATGGCAGGAACTTTATTGGCACATTGAAGGGCTTTGATCAGACGATAAACATTATCTTGGATGAATCTCACGAAAGAGTGTTCTCATCATCGACTGGAGTGGCGCAGGTGGTGCTCGGACTACACATAATAAGGGGAGACAACGTTGCTATTGTCGGCCAAATAGATGAATCTATTGACAGTAGATTAGACCTTGGTAATATTAAGGCTGAACCACTAGGAGCTATTGCGCATTAGTTAGGAAATAAAGGTATTTTTAAGTATAACATTTCTTTTAATTCTGTCTATGTATACTTGCGAGCAAATTATTTCAAAATATTTACTTAATAATTAGACTATTTATTGGTTGCTCGCATGTGTAGTTCTTTACAAATCCTGTATTAATTTGCACTGTTTAGTTTAAGATTAATAAGAATCTACAGCAGTTTTGTGTGCGAAACAGTGAATACCAAGAAAATAGTAATCAAAACTAATTAATCAGAGAAGAAAATAATATTTGTAACATTTTTTATTCACTAATTTGCTAGGAATTATTTACAGTAACAATTACATCTAAGTTATTCACAAATATCCAGGAAATGACAATGGTATGCTTTGACTATAATAATATAATGGTTAACTATTAACCTTTTGACCGCCAAAGTCACCTATACTTGACAAGTACTTGCAGGTCCTGTACGCCAACGACGTCTATAGATGACAAAAAACCCAGTCTTAATAAAGTGAAATAAAAATATTTATCAACTCTTGGCAACACTAGTTCTTTCGTAGGCATTTTTTTTTAATTGTGCTTTGGCGCACAGGGCACGAAAATGCGTTTGTGCCGTGGCGTTCAAAAGGTTAATATGTAAACCCTATATAAACTCTCCCCAAAAGCAAATGCTTGATACAAAAATGTTTCAGAAGAATGAAGTGGAGCAGTATTGAATATTTTGATAAATAATTATTGATTAGTTTTTGTGATATTTCTCAATGCCCATGGGGCCCATTGCCCATTGGGTCATGTTAACATTTTGACTGCAGAAAACACATTATATTTAAAATAAAAACATTTGTCATGTATTTCACATACTAGGGGGTGCATCTTGCTGTTTTTGAAGATGTTCCGTCAACTTTATGTTGTATGTCAATTCATTATAAATTTATTGTGCAGTCAAATGATAATAATATATATAAATAGTCAAATATAAAGTCGAAGAACATAATTTCACTAGATTCAGTTAAATCATTACCACTTTTACTTTTATTTCAAAGCTATCATTTCTATATGTATAATCACAGTCACAAAAAAATCTATGTCTATATTCAAGTTAAACTTGGAATATTAAAAATAAATTAACAGTAACAATGATCTAAACCTAAGGCAGATGAAATGATTCAAATTTTCATAGTGAACATCTATATAAACCAAGTTCTTGAGATGTCTATAAAATATGGCTGGCAATTTTTTGACTGCCAGTATTATTTTGGAAGCTTCATAGTGCTGTGGCCAGCCTTATCATAATAATATTATGTTGGAATCATTCTACAATCCTATGTATAACTTCAACTTTCACCCTTGTACTATAACAGTGCAGTTTGTATTACAAATTTGTCATTGTAACATCTTGATCATTAGGAAAAACCATTGTTTTTGGCTGAACTCATCAGTACAATTTCTTGGTGCCTGAAACAATATTTATAAGTAAATTTCTTAAAATGTGACATACTCTTGAGCTGCTGCACGAATTTAGATGTATTACGCCCAGAATTTAAATTGTGTGTTTTATCATAATACAATTACATTTAAAAACACAGGGTGTGTGTTTTTCAGCTAAAGTGTTAAATTGCTATAACAATTGATTAATACTAGATAGTTTTTAATTACAAAAGTTCTACATGTATTTTACACTACTAATAATATTTTTACAGTACTTATTGATCAATAACTAATTACATCTAAATTGAAATTTAGAAACATGTAAAATATTAACCTCAATAACAGAACAAAAAATTCTTGAATTTTCAAAACAATTAGTCATCGGCACCACTTTTAATAATTTCAAGATCTACTCCTTGACTGTAATAAAATGGTAAATGTTTGGTAGCCAGGGAAATTGCTGGGCTAAGGATACAAGGCATACATCTAGATAGATGATAAGTGCAGCAGTGTTGCACAGGACTTCATATCTTTCAAACACCTGAGGAAAACTGCAACTGGTTCTCATTGTAATGGGCAGGTCTTATTACTTAAGAGGCAAGGATTCTATAATAATATAATACTGAAATCTCTCATTTCTTGCAAATTAATTTTTAGATATAAGATTAGATTGAGATTTATAAGATCAGAAAATTGAACACTGGTGGCATTATCAGTACTCCATCTCTTATAATTTCTTCCATCACTTAATTGATTTACTATCATTAGTATATTGTTTACTAACTCTAACATTATTACACCAAATTATTAATACTTTGTGTTACCTTTGCATCTTTTCTTTGTATTGCTGAGTATTGTAAACCCTGAAGAATTGTTTTCCATATTCGAACGTGGCTATCATAATAGCACAAGCTGGGGCCACTTTGAATATTCGAGGTAAAAGTCCCGTGAACAATCCTTTCACTCCATGATTTCTATAAATGTTTTTGGCGATATCTTGCATATTCGATGCCCTACCCTTGCCTTTACCATCTGTAACAGATACAAACATAGTTAATACCTAAAACTTTACATTTAACACTTTGGCTACGGCAACGTTTTTAAGGTCCACTGGTTCGGAAATGAATTTTGTATGGGAAAATCAGTTAACAAAATACAAAGTTGAGTCAGTACACGCGTTCCGACTTTTAACAGCTGTTGTGTTATCCGCACTCAGTGTGTTATAACAAAATCTTTAAATTATTGTATAAAAAATCAGCCTCAAAAATAAACATTTTTTTATCCTTCCGAACAAAAGATACTAACTTGTATAATAAATTTCCTTCTCTCCCAACTCTATCTGCTGGTGTGTCTTTATAACATCAAAAGGTAGAGTTATAAACGCGGCAATCTGAAATATAAAAATCACCTTTATATTTTCTATATTATGTAGGCATAAAGCTTAAATTAGCATGTCATATTTATAGGGAAATCATTCCAGTATCAAAGTTATGGGCTTAATTTTCATTCATCTATCACAAACCCGAAGGTAAACACAAGGTTTGTGTTTTATTTTCGGCAAAAAATATTTTCTTTAAAAGGATGGTGGAAGGTTTATACACAAATTTTACTTACGCTTCCAGCAACAATCCCACAGAAAAAGTTGAATAAAAATGTGTTCTTTTCTGAATCAGGTTTGTTGAATGATTTCTTTGTAGATTCAAATGTTGTCCAATATATTCCTGTAAGAAAGTGACTAAAAGTAATTTTAAGCTTTATTTGAAGCAACAAGCATTTTAAAGTTTCTAAAGGATATTCTGAAAAGTAAAATAAGTAGCCAAAGTGAAAAACTGTATACAATTTCGCCTGATCTAAAGGGATGTTCTGATTGACCATGTTAGGAGACTAAACTTAGGAACCAGAATAAAGACTATTAGAAATGTATTCTCAAAAAGTTGTTCAATAACTTAAGTTCTAAGAAGTTTTAACATACCTGAGAATGGAACATCTCTGAGCAGAGTGGACCCTAGACCCCTAAACAAGCCTCTATAACCTTCATGTTTTATCACTTGCCGCAATGCTGAAGTAATTTCTGAAAAAAAAAATAACTTTTTCTGAAACATTTTGGCTGCAGTGGTTTTGTTGTACCTACTATCCGCAACGACGAAAATTATCCAAGTATTGTAGCATTAGTTCACAAAACACAACTCTCACTTAAAAACACAGCATTTGTGTTTACCTTAGTCAAAGTGTTAACTAGTTTATTATATTTCACTATGTGAATATAGCCATGTCTTGCCTATTCAACACATTATTGTTCTTAAAGATAGTATTATAAGCCTGTGCTGACATATTGCTTAACATTATGTAATTTTGTGCTTTAAAGATTGTACATGGGTAAAAAATAAAGCTTAAATAGCAGATATTTTACCTCCATAAGTTAACTTTCTCGATTGCATCTTAGTTCGAATTAGTTCTAGCGGACTAACAATAGTAACGGCTGTAGTTCTTGCTGTGGCTCCTGCAATCATTGGTATCCACATTGGCTGACCCACTGAAAAAAAACAAAGGTGAGGTAAATAAATATGTGCCTAGTTCAGAGGGCCACCAGAGGGCCTTGGTTTTCACCCAGCCACATGTCAACCCTAGAATCCATAGACAAAATTGCATACATTACTTGCTCAAACCTCCTCATGAATATAAGTAAAATAGCAAACACAGTAATGTACATTGAAGTTGTCTTCAATCACAGTAGGTGTGAATTAGCCAACAGGACCTCAGGTTTCTGAACAGAGTTCCTGGGAACTTAAGACATTAAATTACTATAATATAACATGTGTCAAAAGATCCCAGTTTAGAAAGTTAAACAGAGATAGTTACAACTTTAACCCTGCACAGTAACCAATTTCCATTCTCAGCTGAGATGCACAAGGAAGGAAATTTGCAACCATCTGAATACATGGTTCTTTCGCCTCAACATATTGTGCACAAATGTGTGGGAAGTCAACACTAATTTTGCATTGCTAAGCCACATTAAAAAGATTTTTAAAATTACAAGTTGGCTTGTAAATGTATGAAATTTGTCTAAGTAAATTTGTATGGAGTTTATCAAAGACTACAGAGAACTAAATTACAAGTTACTTACAATTCCCAGTCATATTATTATAAGCAGTTTTCATTCTAAATCTCAGTTGTTCATATGACACAAAGTATATCACTGTACAAGGCAAAGCTAAAACCAATGTAGGGCTGAGGCCGGACCATAATGCTGGTACCCCTTCAAGCTTGGCTATTTTATAGAATGCGTCCTGAAAAACATAAGAAAATAATTTTGTCAGGTCTACTTATAACCTAATCCCATCAAAAACATAAATGTGAAAAGAGAGCCAAGTTCAATATTACGATGTATGTACTCATAGTTACCTATGATTTGGTAGTTGACTTCAACGACAAAAGAAGTGAGATCTAAATGGGTGCCAAGTTCAATGGTCAGTCCTGAAAAATATTTACAACATAAAATATTTTATTACAACTTAAAAGATTATTTCTTCTTATCACTTAGAATTAATATTATTTTGAAAGCTAAAGATTGACTTGGCCAGTTCTCATAATATACTAGGTAGGTACTCTCTTAACTTTAGCTTGATCACTATTAAACGCACTTAATGCTAATTAGTGCGCCACCGTCTTTTATCGTGTAAATTAGTCCCCTCCATCCATTGGTTGTCTGGAAGAAATCGCTTTTCAACGATAAGACCGCCACTTGTACATTGTAATTTTTAATTTTAATAATGTACTTATGTATTTTCTGTAACATTATGTGGTGTACAATAAAGTATCTATTGTCTTATCTTAATGATACTTCGTCGTATGGTACCCATGAGAACTAGCCAAGTCAAACTTTGGGCTTCAAAATAATATTAATTCTAAGTGATAAGAAGAAATAATCTTTTAAGTTGTAATAAAATATTTTATGTTGTAAATATTTTTCAGGACTGACCATTGAACTTGGCACCCATTTAGATCTCACTTCTTTTGTCGTTGAAGTCAACTACCAAATCATAGGTAACTATGAGTACATACATCGTAATATTGAACTTGGCTCTCTTTTCACATTTATGTTTTTGATGGGATATCATTGCTTTTTGTACAGTACTTTTTAGTATGTAATAGGTTTAAGACACCCAGTCATAATAAGATTAATACCAAATGATTATTTTATTGCACCTCCCCCCACCCCACTGCTCCATAGCACGGCCGTCGCACCGCGCACCGTCTGCCGTGCAGAGATATATTTTTTATTATACCAAATTTAAAGTCAATCGGCCCACCCGTTTAGGCGTGAAAAAGTAAAAAACATATATCCATACGTACAGTAGGTATAAAGTTTGTATTTATAATTATATTAGTAGGAATAGTGCACTCGTGCGCACGTCGTAGTATCTAACAGAAAACAACCGCCTACACAAAAATTATAGCAACATGCAACATGTATTGCTTTATGCGTTCCTAGGCGTCCCAAACTTTAATATCATAAATTTTTTAAAAATTAATAATAATTTAAAAAATACTAGTTTCTGATTTTTCCCTTTGTTACTACGACATTACCTATCGGGATGCCAAATTTCAGCTTTCTAGGTCATCTGGAACTGGGATATTACTTTTGATCTATCCCTCAGTATGTATTAACTTCACCGATTACTGGATGTTTATATCTAAATAACCGTTTGAGCTGTGTTATTGGAATTTGGAACAGAGATATAGTTCGTATATTTAAGTATATGTGCCAAATTTGACTTGTCTATGTGTAATAGTTTTTGTATAACGAGCGTGTAAAAAGTCGTCAAAACGCGCTTTGGACGGTTCGTGTAATATAACACACGGCGCGGTCGCCAGTTCCTTTGCTTGAACTTGGCTTGACTCGCTGCCGCGTGTCTAGATATAACTTACATAATCATTCAGAACATAACCAATTTTTTGTTCTTGAATATTTATAAATTACACATAAACTACAGCTTACACATTATCAGCAATTTTAACTATTGGAAAGTAGCATAGCATAACAGTTATTCCAAGGTTTAAGCTATCTACCAGATTTCAGAGCAATAAGTTGAGCTGTTTACAGGTAACAGTTATTTTTTTTTTAGTAGAACACTCACAGAATTCATTTACAAAATTATTTTTTAGTAATATTGTTACAGGTTAGTGTGAATGGTCAAGCTGCAATTGGTCAACTAGGCATACTTTCCTTTACCAAATAAATGTGGTTCTAAGGAAAGGCAAGGTCAAGAGTACCAAGAACCAGCGAGTGTGTATGAAGAATGTGATGAAAGTTGAGGAAGCAAAAGAGGCGTGTCAGGATAGTACCAAGTGGAGGGAAATAGTCTCTGCCCTACCCCAACAGGAACTAGGTGTCATTATATGTATGTAACATTGATAATATTTTAAAGACTTAAGGTAGGTACCTATGTTTCTATGGCAAAAGTTGAGGATAGTCAATCATTATAATCTGGTTGTTTGTTGGCCTTGAAATCATTATGAATAACAGATGACATAACATGTTAGTTGTTACCAACCCATATAGGCAACATTGAACTATAACTCAAAGGTTTTCCTAAACACTGCAGTAGGTATGTATAATATCAAACCATAAACATAATAATATTATTGTTATTATCTTTGATTACTTCAGATAATCAGTAAAATATGATGAAATAACAGATCTGTATGAAACAATTCAGCTGTTGGACAAATTCCAAGGAGCAAAATAAGTATGTACCTATATATTGATAAATATGTTTGGGACATATTGGTCCTGGAACATCTAAATGTAAAATTTGGGATAGCTTAGGGCTTTTTTTAACATCACAGGGTGTGTGTTCAGTCTATTCATTTCAGAGATGTAACGGAGCTTCGATTCCGGTTCCGTTAAGTCGGAACTTCCGATTATAATTACACTTTCGGTTCCGACTTCGGTTCCGATACTTTTGTATCGGATGTTAATCGGAAGTCGAACGAAACAAAACGGGCGGCGCGCGACGGCCTGTACCGAACAGGTTCATAGTATGAACCTGTTTTAATTTTAATTAAACTTTAAATTCATTAATTTTATCTTTTCTTTATTTGGAATTATGCCAATTTTTTTTCACAGTTATTTTTTATTTTATAATAAAAAATAAAAATGAAAAGAATTGACTATAAATCATGTTTTATTTGTCCTTAAACAAACTGACCCTGCCTCCGGTTTCGATTCCGATTCCGATAAATCAAATTTGAAAACTCCGATTCCGATTTCGGTTCCGATAAAACTACCTCCGTTACATCCCTGATTCATTTAGACTAGTAATCATAAACTTGGTAACAAATACAATCAGCTTAATTTTTTATAATACAGTACTGATAAAATATACCAGAATATTATGCAAAAAAAACAGCTGATAACTAAAAATAATGAACATAACATAATATTATCTGAAAGTAATGTTACATTAAATTAATCAGTATTATGAGGCATTCAATAAAAGTATACTCACAAAAGTGCCGTGAAAATGAACTCTTCTTGGGATCCAAGCAGTTTCCCCACAAGGACACAAGTGTTCCATCAATCCATTGCAATATAAATAACATTTATTGGAAAGTAATGCCTTTTGCTGAGCCTGTAGTCTAATTTTTACCACATCAAGTGGAGTCACTGAAAGTAAAGCAGAAACAAGTTAAATTAAGCAAATTACGTACTTCCGTAACATTATTGTGCGAATAGACCACAATAAAACTTACTAAACAGTGAGGTTATAAGGGCACCAGAGCAAGCCGATGCCATTTGCTGGAATGGAGTGATTCGGAATTGGGGATCATCTTCTCGTATCATTGTGATTTTACTATTTTAATTTCAATAACTTATTAAATTTCTGCGATATTCATCCGGCCCGAATGTATTTTTCCCCGTAAAATAAATAAGTAGCCCGTGTCAACTGTCAGTCATCCTTCAGTTGTCAAATCCGTGACAGTTGGTGACAAATGACAGTAATTGTCTATGGATAGCTGTCAGGTGACTATGGATCATATTGATTTTAGTGATGAATATGCTAAAATTTAAATCGAACACGTTCATTGATTTTTTGTTACAGTAAAATAAATCGATTTAAAGAATCAATCCCCATACACAGAAGTTATACAACCAGAAGATTTTATGTGAGTGTGATGGCAATAGGAAAAATTCTGTGTGAAGAAAAAGGAGGACCTATTTTTTTCTGTCCCTTTCAGCGTGGCCGGTTTATGCTGTTTGTCAATCTGTCAAATTGCTTCACTTTGGCAATAATACCTATGTGTTTCCAAAATTTTAAAGCAATTTGAGACAATACAATGATATTCAATCAGTTTATGACCTAAAATATCAATATATCGCGTATTTTCATAAAATAATGAAAATCCGTAAACTGTTTTTTGTCTCATAGGTGGCCACGATGATGTGACCTTCCTGTCCCCATACAACATTTTCGATCTTTGATTCTTTGAATAATGTCTCTTTATTTCTAGTATCATAGGCGGCGGCGGACGCTGCTTGAATCATCTTTCATATATGTAAGAGGCCAGTGATGATGATGAGGCGGATTTAGGGGGGGTTTGCCCCCCCCCCCCTCTCCCAGAAGCATTGTAGAGTTACGAATTTTGCACATATTTCATGGTTCTCGGCGCTCGCAGCAAGCTGCCCGCGTACTTATTATTAAGGATATTTGAACTTTCTAACTGTTCTGAGCGAGCTAAACACACACTTTTCGTAGTAAAAATTATAATATTTTTACCTTTTTGCACCTTGCCCCCCCCCCAGAACCAAATCCTGGATCCGTCCTTGTCTAGTATAATAATCGTACAAAATTATTAGTTCAATAATGTTTTTTCTAAGTTCCTTAACTGCAAGAAAGTAAGGGCTAGCAGGGGAATTGAGAGGGTTGCAGGGTCTGTAAAGTAATGGAGCATACGGATAAATAATTAAATATAGTTTTTAAGTTTGCTCATATGTGTGGTTATGCAATGAATTTTTCCAAATATTGCGACAACCGGATGTTTTAATAGCCACCCAAATTAATGAAAATCTAAAGGAAGTGAAATTAAAATCCGTTTAAAATAATAATTTACACCGTTTAACGTTAGTATTTTTTAATAAATTGATATGATAACTTTGCTAAAGTTATCATATCAATTTATTAATAAAACCATTTTTCTATCTGCCTGTAATTAATAAATGTTTATGTAGATTTTACTCTTGTGTGATAATCGATTTATGCAAAGCAATTATTATTGTAAAAATTATTTTAATTATTCGACTATCTTTAATACCGAGTACCGATTCTAATCGACACCGCTCACCGCGCAGCGCGCAACTCGTATACTGCGCATCTCTAAATTCAGTCAGAAAATCACTGCCACATGGATGGAGGGCGTTACTAAAATTATTTTAGAAAATTAAAATAAAACAAATTGTTCTTCACGATAACATCGTGTTTTCATCTAGTTAAACGGTTTAGTAGATGAAATATATTTTATAAAATGTTTTCCACCGTGCCGAGATCGATAATGTGAGTAGCTTTTATTATATTTTCGGAGTTTACATAACCTGACAGCTGTTTTTATGCCAATCTATGAAGTCGTTTCGAGGTGTAACTGAAAATGTTTCAGTTAGATTTTTGTTAAAATTTATTTCTTTAGACATTAGAGTAAGTGTTCATTTAAATATTATTTCACAATTCATTTATAAAAGCGTATTAAAATGTGTCTGAAATTCGTTCGATAAACTGGTCGTGTGGACGTTTTTGCATCTTTTTGGTCAGGAAGTCTTTCACTGCGGTGGCTGTCTCAAGGCCTCACTTCTATTATATTGGTTCTCTTTAATCAATTTACATGCCAGCTCGTGATTTCGACGAGAATAGTAAACAGTAACAGTCTATTTTTAATTCACAACAGTGTGTTAATAAAATAGGCTAAATTGTCGTAGTTATCGGTATCGGTCTTATTCATGAATATTTTAACCAGTAGTTATAAGTATTTTGGTACACAACGTAGGTATAATACCTAAATGTTTTATTTAAATTATCAGTAGGTTTTATAACTTGAATGTAAATTTTATTTCATATAAATTAGGCTTATTTCATTCATTGAACATCTCTGATTAAAAGTTTTATCAAACCCAATCAATTTTAATTTCAAGCTGAATCTAATGAACCAGATTGTTTGATAAATTAGAATATCTTAATTAGTAGGTAAAATATCAGTATTACCTACCTACCTGCTGAATAATTATCTCAGATGAATTATTATAAAAAATATCTTGAGAACCATTGATCACTTATAAATAAACTTATATGTAGGTGTCAACATGAATTAAATCTTACAAAAAGATGTTTAAATCTGCTGCTTGTGCTGATCCTTACAAGTCTTTCTTATTATTTTTTTAAATTTTATTTTTCTATACTTTCTAGTTATACAGAGTTATGCCTTGCGTGCAGCCTTGCTTGTCAAACTTTGTAATGAGGCTAATGATCTTATGGGGTATTCTTACACCTGAACAAACTAAAGTGAAAGGTTGTTCATATTTATGAAACCTTTGATGTTTTATGCCATTATGCTCTGTATATTTTCATTGGAGTTAAAACCTGAATTTCAGACTGGGAAAGGAGTACCTATGTGGTTATATTGTCTTTTTAGTAAAGATATTATCACATTTGTTGATGTATTTATATAAAAAGTAAAGTGAAAAAATACCACACCCCCTTCCATATGAGTTTTTTCCGCTACAAACATACAATTCATGTAAACAATGTTGGCAATGTTCATACAAAATACAAACTGTTTATAATAATTCTACAGAAAATTTGGCACATTTTCACTGTGCCTAAAATAATGTGTTACGTTTTAAGGTCATGCAAAATATTTGTGTTAACTAGTTGTTTACTAACAAAGATAAAATCGGCTTATCGCTTATCACCTCCCTGTGAAACGGCTAGTTTTTTCACCCCAATGTGATTGATGGTTTTTGGTGCCGGTTGCTAGAGTAACCTGTGTTTGTTATGTGCCAAATAAAGCATATTCTGATATCATGTTAGCACTACATAGATTCTTAGAAACAAGCTCTTAACATAATATGATTTCATCCACTTAGTGGACTTAGTGGGTAATCTCTCATACTTTGGATCTCAATACTCAATTCAGCAAGCATCTTTAAAATAGCTTCCCTTTTCCGCTTTTATCAATGCGAATTTGAATTGCCCTTAAAAAAAACAATAAAAAGTTAAATTAAAAAAAAATTATAGCTCTTAAAAATTACTTTTATAAAATTGAAAATGTAGATTTCTGTATCAAGTATCCCACAAGTGCTGATTATTATAAATGATTTTGGTACATTTTTTATTGATTGGAATAACTATGAATTACCTAGTATAGATAAGAATAAGGAAGGAAACTGTATGGTTTACCATTATTAAATATTTAGCTACAGCTATTAGGTACCTACAATCTTTGCATACAAAATATTTAACTAGTCACAAACCTTATCTCATATCAATTTCGTCAGCTGTTTCATTTGCCATTCTAGTCTTCCTCGCTATCTTAGAATAGTCATTTAACATTGAACGTGAAGAGTGCAAAAGCTCTTTTGGCGCAAACGCATTCTCTACATTGTCGCGAGTCGCGACATGGTGCCAAAAACTACAACGAACCGAAATCGAGAATGGGCGCGGACAACGCCCCTTCATTGCAGAGTATGATTACCACTAACACTGCTCAAATTAGACGCTTACATAACTGGTTATTACAAAAAGTAATTGCTCTACATTGAGGAAACTCCAATAAATATTTTTGCGATATTATTTGAGCGTTACGAAAATATGTGAGCACAAAAAGCCCTGAGATATTCCTGTTATATTACTAAAACAATGTGTAAATCTTTAAACAGAAAAACTGGTGTTTCATTTTATTCAGAGTCTAGTTTTTAAGTTTCTTAATTATTAGTGGGTGTCTTTTTCTGGCTAAATCTGGTATGATCGACGAGCGACAGCTTGAGACCTTTGTCGATCTCAAGAAGTTTGGGACAAAAAATTCCAAAACAATGCCCAAAATGTGCCAAAACTTTTATGCTAAAATTCACGAAGTATAAATTTCCTGCGAACTAGTAGGCAAATGTGCCTGAATGATGTCAATTTGTGCTAATTTTACTAGTCCACATGTGGAGCTATAGCGTGCCTTTAATTAAGCATAAACAGTAGATAATTCAACGATTATGTTAGCAAGGTTAGGGTAATGATACGGTAAACTCGACCACTGACATTGAGGATCTTCCTCCAGTATCGATTACCATTGAAACCTGACATCTAAGCACTAGGCACTCAAGTGTGTCCTATATTATCGGCTCAATGTTACCTAGTCAATGGATATCATTAGTCTAGCCATATCTTATCAAATACCTGAATGTATGGATCTCGTACCTAATTGTTACAATCTGCTGATAAGTAGGTAATTGCAATTGACGTAATTTTTGCTTTGAAGTTCTTAATTGGCGTTAAAAGTGAATCGGGTTTAATTTGGCTGAGATGAAAGTTATATTTTTTCCAAACGGTCGCCTCACCTGATCTGTTGGTAAATTAATTGCCTTAAGATGTTAACGCTCACAAGATAGAGAAAATGACACAATAAGAAAAGGCCTCGATGTATGTAGAGAGAAGCCTGCATTTTACGTCGATAATTATAACCAGTCAGCAGATCTTTTAAAATCGTATACATTTTGGTTTTGTTTTGTTAAAAATCATCGATCGTGAAAACGATTACTTTGCATTAGAAACAATGTAAAAAAAAACCATTAGGTAGGTACAAAGTTAAAACCCAATTTAACTATTCTATCTTCCGCCTGGTCTAGAATCTAGTTTGATCCGAAACGCGGTTGACTCATTCATATATTTTGTAGTTGTAATATGTGACGTATCTGTGTGAGAGTGTGAGTTTGTGAGGCTTGCTTCATTAGTGTGCGTAACCTATAGCCTTGACATTAACCTTGTACGATGAACAATTTGGATTGAGTAGCCCCTCTAACTCAAACTACTGAGCGTAGAGTTAAATTGGGGCTACTTTTTAGAGCTATTTTAATACTACTTCAGTTTTTGCTCGGGACACCCGAACAGGACTAGAAGGTGTGGTTTGAACATGAGGATGCCCACACCCATACCCCGATAACCTACGATGGATGGATGCAATGATTAGATATACCTATAGCTCATTTTTGCTTTGTATATTTTTGAATTCCTCTTTGTCAGGCAGGATATAAATTTAATGACATGACCTATGGGTTTCTCAGTATAATAGTATCTAAATTCTATCATAAACGTTAATTTAATGCATTGCCTCATCCTCATAGTAATGGTCGTAAGTCGTAAGTTCCGTCTTTTCAATAAAATACTTATCAACTAGTATCCTAAGCATGAATCACGTAACGTACTTAAACGTACTATATAATTTACAAAGCTTTTAATAGGCAATCGATATGGTAATACATCACCAATGTAACCTTTTTATTCATGACTCTTTAAATTACCTATATATAATAATATACTGCCATGTCCAAAGTTCTGAGTTCTGATATATTTACAGTAATTGGTACCTATATAGGACTTTTTTAGACAATCTTTTAACGTAATCTTTAAGCTTAGCAACCATCGTAACTTTTTAGATCCTCGAAACAATAGCTCTAAATAGAGAAAGTGTGACGTGTACTCTGGTTTTCATTTCCCTAAATGTAACTGTTTTGTTTATCAATGAAAACTTTAAACCGTCGTAGCAGCACCCACAGGATGAGGAAATTGCACTTTTCCTACTCTAATTGCATGCTTCATCATTCATAGCTCCCATTCGTAAGTATTGAAGAGGTCATGAGTTTTATCACGTACATTCCTAGACGTCTCTGTGGACTTGGTCAACGGTCACGTCTGCTACTTCCAGGACTTGAAGGCGGATATTAGTGTGGCAGAGACCTGTCTAAAGGCATTATCTATCACGTTTTATATAGTATCTATGCAGTACGAGTAGTCTTACCCTATTCTCCTTGCGGTACCATCTCCCTTTTTCTGGAGATAGCTTGCTGAAAAAGCTATTATAATTTATTAGAGTATCCTAATAATTGCGACTGGGTTTTTGAACTCATTTGATTTTCGTCATTAGATTTTGTATAGTAGTGTGTTTAGCCACTCGTATTACTATAACACTTGCGAAGTTTGATCGAAAGTATTTCTCGAGTTGTTGATAAGGATGCGACTACACAGACTACAGGTTTTACCTGTAAGCCTCCACAAAATCTCATCTACAAATTGGCCAGCTTGGCCATAGTTATAGTAAAGCAGATTTAACAGTATTTCATTCCTCTACTCTAAAATTACACTTATTCTGAGTATCGCGATCCCGTCGGCTAGTAAAGTTAACGGTTTACACGCGTGAGGTGTTCCGAGCCGGTTGGGCCGATTTACGGAATCGTACAGGTTGACGTAATTTAGACATAAATAGATGACTCAAATTTGCACGTTCGTTATAAATGCTATAACATGTAAACGACAATTCGTTCATTCTTGATACAGTATACATTAATAACACGTGAGCAGTAACCATACATTCAGATGTTAATGAATCGAGGAAGGCAGTAATAAAAGGTGATGCTAAATGCTAATATGTCATGTGTAAAGTTACGCAAAACGTATGACTGTGACGTGCAGTTAGGAGTCATCGGGAAATTGTTCTATTGAATGTTTCAACAAACGCTACTATTTCTGTTTTCCCATTAGAACAAACTGAGGTGAAGTGAATTGTCACGACTTTTCGGATTGGCAAGGCACACCTACAGTTACATAAGGCGTTGCCAAGTTCAAGCACAATTTACATGACATTGAATTTCAAATTATTTGTATGTTTTTTTCAGCCATCTAATTAACATGCAGTATAATGAACAGATGTAGATGTCTTATCTAGTTTGATGATAGTTATTAAATCGTTAAATCTTTGTTTGTACAAAATATTTACCCACCGATCTCAATTTAGATGCTCCTTGTTTTCTCCTGTCCTCAAAATGAGGTCAGGGCCTTGCAAACATAACGCATATTATAAGACTGAAACCAACGTCATTTCAGTTGAATTACGACGTCTTTAAATGCTTGGCAAGCTTTATTTCCTGATAATTAAAAGCCAATGCAATCTTCATAATGTCCTTAGATGATCTAATTTCTATAATTTTCCTTATGGGGTTTATTGTCCTTGTAGATGCAGTTCAAGTGGGGTATGTTCGAATCGCGCTCTAGCGTTGGCGCTGACGAAATGCCCTGCTCTAGAGCGTGCGATTTTATCCCGGGACTACCACGAGGTCACTGGCAACATCATCTGCCCGAATATGGTGCGAGGCATCGATCATTTGAGAGATCCTCGTCTTAATAAAGTAAGTATGCAAATGTGTATGGAAATTAGGCACATATGGAAAAATACGAGTTCAATGCCCTCTTACAATCTTTCTTTACCTGAATTTGGAAACAGAGACTTGCAACTATATAAAACAGTTTTAGTATAGATCGACAATCGAAAAACAACTACTATTTCGTCTATCGTTAAGGATATAAGATAGTGTCAGGCTTAACAGCTTATAGGATCTCACCTTCTTAAGGAAAGCGATTAAAAATAAAGCCTGTGTTAATATCCTGGATTTACCACAAATAGTGATTCGACACAAACGGGATTCGGGATGGCTAAAGGGACAGACCAGTTTTTTTTTTTTTATGTATGGTGACGAGCAAGATGCTCTCCTGATGGTAAGAAATAAGTTCCTTATAATCAGTAGGTACAGGTACAGTGCCACCCAGGATTTCACAAAAATGTAAAATTGTAAAGGTACTGCACCAACGCTTCTTACTCAAGAGTCAAGAGTCAAAAAGTGTTAACATTCTTCAGCCCAGTAATATAAAGGTACAGTGCCTGCCTGCCGTAGCATAGTAATGTTTGCACATCACTGTTTAGGCGGTAGAATAACTGGCACTGTTGGGGTACCCACCCAGTCGACCTCCCTGCAAAGTAAATTAGTAAGTTCCTGCAAAGGAAGTCTACCCCCGGTAAACGTCCTGGTTTTAATGCAAATAGTACACGGCACGGTTTAAGTGACAACTGAACCTATCATAAAATCAGGGTTTACCAATGAGTATTGTATTTTAGGGCCTAGCATTCACCCTAGCGGAACGTCAAGCCCTGGGCATCCATGGTTTGCTGGCAGCGAAGTTCAAAAGCCAAGAGGAGCAACTGGACATCTGTCGGATATCCATCGATAGATACGAGGATAATCTCAATAAATACCTCTACCTCGTCGAGTTACAGGTGACTAACCATGATAAAGGTACCTTTTTTTCATGAAAGTCTTTTAATAGATGTTACGATGTGGTTAAGGATGTCGTAAAGATGGTGTTTTTCTAAGGATTTACATAGAGCAAATTAATGTAAGATTATGGAATCCCTCAAAACTCTATGAGTGGTTTTTACAATCATGCATTCAAAATTAAAATTGTATTTATGATTTTTAAATACGAAGTTTGTCTTATTTACAAAAGTCCCTGAAAGTGATATCCTTTCAAAAACACTTGTGTGTTAAACGCTGCACGATATATTCTTGAAGTTTTTTTAAATATCCTCTTGTATGATATAATAATATTTAGAGAATTAGACCTTGTCCAGAAAAGCTGATTTTCTCGCGATATAACCATTTACCTTGTCCGAATGGGACGCATTCGGCAGTACCACAGTAGCTACTCGCACATTAGGTATATGCGCTGTATGAATACTATGTGTTTGAATCTTGCGCCCGGAAACTAAACTAACCAAACTGTTTATGATGTATGAATTGGTTACGATTCGAGGTAAAGTCCCATCTGGGTTATATCTAAACATTCTAGCATTCTATGTTTCAATAATTTTAATTAATATTATTATAGTTTATTTCCATTCTATGTCGTATTTTATGATATTTATAAATTCATGCTATTGTATTATTTTCTCGACTTTAAATAGTGCTTTGTTCCTATGGCAATATTCCATATTATTTTCATACTTTATTGAAAGCATAACATACTTCGTACTAATTTGTAAGAGTAATGGAACTATGTTTAACATGACATTATAGTAACTGTTACAAGTTGTAGTAATACTGTAGAAAATGGATGCATCTATCAAACAGAGCGACTTATAGATATTTTTTTATAGTTGAATATTTATTCGCGAATCCTGAAATCGTTAAGTTAATCATTCAATGTGTTCTTTAAGTTTTTAAATAACTTTCGGGTTACTTTTTATATTTTTTCAATTCATTTATTTTGTTAGCTATATGGTCGTCCAACTGCAGAACAAAAGCCACATACCCTATGTTAAGGTATTTGTCCAGTTTTTGTAAAAATATGACTAGCTCTACATGTTTGGATCTTTTTGCAAACACTTCCATCTCTATATATTACTACAGCTTTTTATTCCACGTTGTAAAATGTTCTAATAGCATGCACAGGTGAAGGTATAATAGTCCATTGTGAATAAAATGGAACCATTTATGAGATTACACTAAGTGGCACGGTTTAACGTTGGTGATTTACCTCCGATTGTTGCTTTACATCTTTGGTCAATTTATGATTTGCTTTTGTTATTGTTCGATTTATTATTTATATGTAGCAATGGAATAATACAACAGTAATTTTTTATATCATACTTCGTATAATGTTATATGTTATTCTCAGTTGCCAAGGTATTTTTATATCATACTCATATAATTTTATACGATACTTGAGACTTGAGATAGTATTATCGTATTTACAAAGTTTGGTGATACTCAACAAAATAAGAAATCTATTGCATATGTTGACCAATTTGGAAACCGAATCTAAACTTGACTCATAAATGACGAGAATCGAGAATAATAAATGATGTTGTCTTTACTCAACATTACGTATTTTTCCCATTGCTATAACTAGTTCAAAGCAGAAATAATGTTTACCAAGTCAAATTTTAAATTAGTTTTCCAAGAAATGCCAACAATAATCGCTCACTTAGGTCTTGCTATACCCATTTCTTGATCATGCCTCCACACACTACCTGTTTCACTGACAACTTCTTTACTATCGAGGCGGTCAGGCTCTGGAATGCACTGCCGTTGGAGATAAAGTCTGCGACATCCAAACAATTATTTAAAAAACGTGCCCGAGAGCATTATATTAAAAAAGTTCACCCAAATGTGTAATACCTAACTTCCCTTGAGTAGTTGTATCTCATAATGGGACAGTCCCATTACATCTTATTATAACCTTTCTCTTATACCTTTGCGATTCAGTAATGTATCATTGATTTTAATTCCAGGTCAATATATAGAATCTATAGTTATTCTTATTTATTTTCTTCATTTATATTATATAGTTGTTTATTTGCCTATATATTTATATAAATATTATCTATGTATATTGTTATAGATTATTTAAATAACATTATGTCGTTAATATAGTACCTATGTATATCTTATTTTTATGTAAGTACATAATATTATATATTTTTATTATTGTTAATTTTATATATAAGTAAAGCTTCTGTAATTCGTATCTAGTATAGCTTGTAGTAGTAGTAGTGCTTAATTTGTAATGGTATGTTAATTTTAAGATTGCTTCATTTCCATAACTCTGTCTGCACTCCTCCCATTGTCCAGTACGTTTTTCTCCAGTTACAGGACAACTGGTAGAAAATGCTACTTTAGCATTAAGTTAGTCCTAGCGTTGTGCTGAATAATTAAATAAATAAATAAAATAAATGCCTCAACCTTACCCCCATACGTCTAATACGAATAAAGGCTAACGCAAACTTGTCGGGTCTCATCGCAACACATTGCATAACAAAAATCCTGCGTAATTTTCATAATATGCAAAGCACACTACAGGCGCGCAGCATCATTCGCCGGCTGCATTAGTTCATATAAAAATTGTACGCAGAGGGATTTTGCGATGTGATTTGTTGCAGTCGTTGTTTGTGTTGTTGTGTACATATCAAATCGTCCAAATATATCAGAGCTCAATAATATTTACAGAGTTATTGAATTATTGCAGGATAGAAATGAGAAGTTGTTCTTTAGACTGCTAGCGGAGAACGTAGAGAAATATCTGCCGATCGTATACACCCCGACCGTGGGCCTGGCCTGCCAGAAGTTTGGCCTCATTTACAGGCGTCCTAGGGGCTTGTTCATCACCATCAATGATAAGGGACATATATTCAACATTCTTAAGAATTGGTAAGTTGGAATTCCACTATAGCTTGTGTACCTTTTGTAGATGCGAAAGAATTGTTTGACGAAGGATTCTTTGTCCAAATGTTTAGCTAAGATGCGATCAAACTCTATGAATGTGGAATAAATTCAACATTGGCATTATACATTTTCATGACAAAACATATAGCAGCAGGTTTACCCGCTAAAAATTGCCTTTGTGCTATTCCAGGGCTTTGTACAATTCTGAGCTACCTACTTAACTAATTACAGCAGTTTCCAAAGGTACATAATATTAGTTGGAAGTATGACAACCAATATACGGCTGGGTGATGCTTATTACTGATTATAAAGTCAGCGGTCTCTTGAAGGTCATATTTAGCTTTAAAAAGTTCAATGAGTTCATACAACCAAAGCAATACGAGAAAAATAAACCGATTCATGAATGGTCGTGACGCTGGACAATGTCATTGTGAAGTGTCTGCGAATCGATCGTTCGTTCCAGTTACCTATATCGCTGTTTCGTAAACTTGCCAATTCGGGAAACTTATGATGGGGTATTTTATCCAACGTTTTGAACTGAGATTTTTCTCTAAAATTTCATTAAAGTAATACTGTTCTAAGTTTTACTAACTGTTCAATGTTTAACTATATGTTAAGCTGGTGTGTGTGCGGGTTTTTTTGTGTTCTTCAACATCTAGCGAACGACGTGCTTTTTACAAGCTTTTATTTACTTTCATTTGTCTGTTGTCTGTCTGTCTGTAATCAAATCTTGGAAGTTTAATTTGATCCACTTCCCGATTTCTGATTGAGCTGAAATTTGGCATGCATGTATAAATCGGATGACATTGCAATATTATTATGACATGGAGCTGATCTGATGATGGAGCAGGATGGTTGGTCATAAGAACTTCATAATTAAACGAAGCAACCCCCATCAAGTTTGGGCTCATTTAATTCGTCTTGACGAGTACTTTAGTGCTAGTTGGTAATAATAATAAAAGTTTTTTTTAAAAAGTTATTTTAAAATTACACTTGTTCATTCATTCATTGGCATCAAAAATATCTCCCAATTATATAACATATTATAACAGTTTGGTTTGATATTTATTTCATTGAATGCTAATACAATTAAAGTTTTTTAATAAAAAGTTGACTTCCCAATTCTTTCAGTCAGTCCACTGGCAGGGTTTTATTTTGTATATCTTTATCAATAACTTAAGTTATTCTAGACCGTTTCTTAGTATTGGTACATTCATCTTTATTTGACCACTTCATTCTTCTCCGTTATTTTAGGCCAGAACCCGACGTCCGGGCTGTAGTATTCACGGATGGGGAAAGAATCCTGGGTCTCGGTGATTTAGGCGCGTACGGTATGGGCATTCCTGTGGGAAAACTGTCTCTATACACTGCCTTGGCTGGCATCAAGCCGCATCAATGCTTGCCCATCACTTTGGACGTAGGAACGGATAATCAGGTAATCCTTTAATTACTTAAGTACTTCTGTGTCTTGCATCTCAAGGAAGATTTTGTGTTATTCCATCCTACAAAATTTCAGTTTCACGTTTAAGCAACAGAACCGTTTAGTAGTTATGGCTTGGAAATGTAACAGACATTAAAATATAAAAGTAACCGAATTGTAAGTGCATCTTGCCAACGTGACACTGCTTTTCAAAACTGGATTAATCGATTGTCCCATTGCATTTGTCGCCTTACGGCAAGTATGCTATTTTACAATTTAGAACAGAAAATCTTCACGCATCGAAGCATTCCTGATGATGAGATGCATAAAGGCACGAAGGTTTCTTTTCTGTAGATTTCAATAAGTATCTTAGGACCTATAATAACAAATTTTATTCCTTTTAGGATCTCCTAGAAGACCCCCTATACATCGGGTTGAGACAGAAGCGAGCTCGTGGCAAAGAGTACGATGAATTCATCGACGAGTTTATGGAGGCATGCGTACAGAGATACGGACAGAACACACTGTTACAGGTAAGTTTTATAGCGCTTATATAGCAGGACGCACTATTTCGCTTATTTTTTGTATGTATTAAATACTAGCTGACCCGCGCGCACTTCGTAGCGCGTGACAGTAAATTATTCATATATTAATGAATTTGATACAGACCATTTAATTCGATTTCCAATTCCACGGAAAAGAGGGATTCAATTCACGGGTTTTCTGCGACTTAATGGGCGTAGAATTAGTAAAGGCTGGCAAACCTTGCCAATATGTAACTACGATCGAATCACCTACTATTCAAAATGTCTATTGGACGTTTCGCCTACGTTCATAATAACTATTGGTTGAAATCAATATTGGACGATTCGCCTACGGTTAACTCAGCTACGGTCGATTGAGCTATGGTTGATTAAACTATTGGACGATTTGCCTATTTTTGACCGAACTAACGGACAGTTCACGTATTTTTAGACCACGTTTCCGGCTGTGTAGGCACCATTTATGCCAATTAATACAACCTGTAAAAAATAACAATAATTTAGTTTACTTATTTTTAGATAGGTACAGTTAGATAGGTTTTCTTTGAAATAAATTAGCTTTTGTATCAATTTACTTACTTTTAAAGCGAGGTATTTACTGTCTGGTGCTTCATTCAGAAATTTTTCTATTTCAAGGTCACGTTTCGTTTTCAAGACAGCTTTTATCATAGAAAAAATGCTCCATAATGTACTGGATTTTCTTGTTTTAGATAGTTCCATGAAATATGATAGTATCACGGTCTCGGAATATGTTTTTGCATTTTTTGAGAGGCGCCAATTATTGAAGGATTCGTACGCCTTTACATATTTCACTTTAGATTTTTCAGGCAAATAGCTGAACTCGGCATTCGAAACTTGTTCTTTCAATTTTTTTGGCGTAAGACAACTACCTTCATCACTGGGGTCACTCATTTCTTTGTAATTAAACAGACGGTCAGAGGATACCAAAGGGGGCACTGAGGGATTTTTTTTTTTTTTTTTTATAAATCATCAAATATATAGTAGTTTCAAAACACTTTGAAAATATTTTGGAAAAATTAAAAAAAATTACGTGTTCAAAAAAAAAATTTTTTTTTATAAAATCATGGAATTTATAATAGTTTCTAAACACTGAAATTATTTAGGAAAAAATAAAAAAAATCATGTACAAAAAAATTTTTTTTTTGTTTTTTTTCGACATCATCATTGGATCGCGGCATAATAAGCTGTCTGCACATCTACAGATAAAAATCATTCAGCTATCAAAATCAACTCGTATCTGGCGCTTCGCCGGCCGCTGCCGCGGCACGCTCGCTTCGCTCGCTCGGCTCGCGCGTTGCTTATATGTAAAACCTAACACTCCTCCTCGCTTCGCTCGTCGTCGTACCTATATTATAATGTGACTGAACTTGACCCAAAAGAATTTCGATGTCAATAGAACACCACTGACAGCGAAATATAAACAGTCTTTTTTCCCTGTAAAAATCGTGAATATTTTCGTGGAAAATCATTTTCATGAAAAATGGTCTATGGCAACCTTGGTCCTGAGCCACCCCTTTACCCATTCCCAACATAAAAAAGGGGTGTCAATAGAACACCACTGACATCGAAAAATAATCAGTCTTTTTTCCCTGTAAAAATCGTGAATATTTTCGTGGAAAATCATTTTCATGAAAAATGGTCTATGGCAACCTTGGTCCTGAGCCGCCTCTCTACCCATTTCTAACACAAAAAAGGGGTGTCAATAGAACACCACTGACATCGAAAAATAATCAAAGTCTTTTGTCCTATATAATCGCGCCCCCTTACCTACTCAAGCACCGAAAAAAAAATGAAGGACTAACCGGAGGTCAAAATGGTCTATGGCAACCTTGATCCTGAGCCGCCCCTCTACCCATTTCCAACACAAAAAAGGGGTGTCAATAGAACACCACTGACATCGAAAAATAAACAAAGTCTTTTTTCCCTGTAAAAATCGTGAATATTTTCGTGGAAAATCATTTTCATGAAAAATGGTCTATGGCAACCTTGGTCCTGAGCCGCCCCTCTACCCATTCCCAACATAAAAAAGGGGTGTCAATAGAACACCACTGACATCGAAAAATAAACTAAGTCTTTTTCCTCAGTGCCCCCTTTCGTACACTCCAACCAAACAGACTATTAGATCACAAATAGAAATTTGCAAAAGTTTACAACTTAAGTTGAAAATATTTAGTTGAATCTTTACCAAGAGGTTTAGAACCAAATGGAAAATGTGTTGTGAACACCACTGTCGCAAGAAAAATGACAACTATAAGTGCCATCTCACTTACCTCATACAAAAGAGAGAGACAAAGATGGCATTTATCGATGACGTCACAACGCATTCTCCATTTGACTGTAAACTCTAAACTTCTACATCCCGCCATTTTGTATTTTTTTATTTTTATTAAAAGAGTTGCGTTCGAAATTTGTGTGTGTGACATATTTATGAAAAACAAATTGTAATAATATTTAAAAAAAAAAAAACTCACTTACGACTTATTATTCTATAATAGTATTTTATTTAAAATATTATTGAAAAAATACAATTTATAAAGTTAAAATTCAATAAATAACATTAAAAATTATGTGCATCTCAGTTAAATAAAAATTGTACACAAATAAGTTTCAGAACACACCAACATCTTCATAGCCAATAAAATTGTGTTCGAAATTCAAATCACTTTGCCTCTCTACTCTCTAGAGAGCAAAAACGGCTTTTGCTCACTGAAATCGATGACCAAAGACACTATTTTCGTGCGAGAGTGGTGAAAAATTATTTATGGCATGAAGTCCAGAATTTATCGAAAAAATGTAATTTAGTTCCGCAAAATTCCGCGGGACCTCATTCGTGAGAAGGACTCTACCACTGAGGTGTATACCTAAAATCATAGGCGGATCCAGGATTTGGTTTGGGGGGGGGCAAGGTGCAGACGGGCAAAAATATTATAATTTTTATTACGAAAAGTGTATGTTTAGCTCGCTCTGAGCGGTTAGGAAGTTTAAACATCCATTACAATAAGTGCGCGAGCAGCTAGCTGCGAGCGCCGAAAAAAAAATTTTATTTCAGAAATATGTGCGAAATTCGTAACTCTACAATGCTTCTGGGGGTACCTTGGCCCCCCCCCCCCCCCCTAAAGCTTAAACATCCTTTATAATATGTGCGCGAGCAGTTAGCTTAATGACTCGGGGGGGGGGGGCGGCTTGGCCCCTTGCCCCCCCTCCCAAATCACTTTGCCTCTCTACTCTCTAGAGAGCAAAAACGGCTTTTGCTCACTGAAATCGATGACCAAAGACACTATTTTCGTGCGAGAGTGGTGAAAAATTATTTATGGCATGAAGTCCAGAATAGGGATGTTGACTAATTTTTGGAATTGCTTTTATATGTTAGATAGACCCATTTCATACACGAATATCATATTTTTATGCAAAATTATATGATATTTCAATATAAAAATACGTAAATAAAAATGATTTTTTGAATTCTGGCTAAAACGTTCCGAACATTCATTATTTATAACTTAAAAACTACTGAACCGATTTTGATGTAACTTATACTGTGCCCTTAGTTGGTCAATATTTAAGCCAAAAATAAAGTCAATAACTAAAATGTCTCTCTGAAAATATAAGATCCATTTTGGTTATTGACTTTTTTTGCTTAAATTTAGACCAACTTAGAGCACAGTATAAGTTGCATCAAAATCGGTTCAGTAGTTTTTAAGTTATGAATAATTAAAATATGTCGAAATCAGGAACATTGTACTTAGGAAGCGTAAGGCCAGTGGCGTGACGTCACGCGCCCTGATTGGCGTTCGCATTCGCGTAATAATAAGTAAAAATTATTGAAATTAAAATTAATTTTATTCCATTTTGGCTTGTAAATAGATCCTTAAAATGTGATTGTAGGTTTTTAAATACTGTCTTTTATGTGAAAAACATAACTTTATATGAATTTGTAACATGTGTCAACATCCCTATTTATCGAAAAAATGTAATTTAGTTCCGCAAAATTCCGCGGGACCTCATTCGTGAGAAGGACTCTACCACTGAGGTGTATACCTAAAATCATAGGCGGATCCAGGATTTGGTTTGGGGGGGGGGGGGGGGGGGGGCAAGGTGCAGACGGGCAAAAATATTATAATTTTTATTACGAAAAGTGTATGTTTAGCTCGCTCTGAGCGGTTAGGAAGTTTAAACATCCATTACAATAAGTGCGCGAGCAGCTAGCTGCGAGCGCCGAAAAAAAAAATTTATTTCAGAAATATGTGCGAAATTCGTAACTCTACAATGCTTCTGGGGGTACCTTGGCCCCCTGCCCCCCCCCCCCCCCCTAAAGCTTAAACATCCTTTATAATATGTGCGCGAGCAGTTAGCTTAATGACTCGGGGGGGGGGGCGGCTTGGCCCCTTGCCCCCCCTCCCTAAATCCGCCTATGATTATCTATAACACAGATAAAAGGTTCTATAATAATCATTGCAAAATTTTACTAACATTATAAACGTGACAGTTTGTGTCTGGATGTATGCCTAAATGGGTGTGAACAGATTTTATGTCTGTGTGTCTCCGGATAACCAGTGATTTTTACAAAAGATCCCCCTAGATGGAGCGCCACAATCGCGTGATTTTAAGTTAAAATATCTACAGATTTTTAACAATTCATAATTTCTCATATTTAATTTCTCAATTAAATAGGTACATAATATTTAATTAATCTAACAAATAAAAAATATATAATAAATGAAGTATTCACAGTAATTATAAATCTATTATTTAGTTCCGCTAGGTTACGCGGGACTTCTTTTCTAAAACTGTTTGCAGAATAAACGATATTTCTTTTTCTTAGGACATTAGTTCCATTATTTTCCGTGGCGCTAGCTTGTATGAAAAATAATTTACTTTTACAATGAACTGTAAATGAATTTTTCTATTTATCTTCAGATGATTTTACATGTTCAGAAATTAAAAATAAGCAGCAAAAAGATATTTATTACTGATATTTACACGCATCATGCGCACATTAGATTATTTTCCGCTGGCGCTGATTCATTTGAGAAATAAGTTACATTTACTAATTTAAATGAATTCTAATTTGTTTGGCTACTATATAGCATCAAAGTACTCGTCAAGACGAATCAAATGAGCCCAAACTCGATGGGGTTTTTTCTTTTAATCACGGAGCTCCTATGGCCACCTTCCAGCTCCGTTTCGGACCCTGGTTACTATATAGTATCAAAGTACTCGTCAAGACGAATCAAATGAGCCCAAACTCGATGAGGTTTTGTCTTTTGATTACGCGGTTCCTATGACTACCTTTCTTGTTTATTAGCATTTTATATGCGAATCTTTAGATTGATATAACTCTTTTATTTATGAACCGATTTGACTAAAACCAAGACTAAGGTTCAAGTAGAGAAAACTGCAACGTATTAGTGAAAATTTTATTCAAATCGGTGGTGTTGTTTAACCACACCAGTGACACAAACTATTTACAAATTTAGCCCAAATTAAACTAAAGGTCAACCACAAGTTTACACCCATACCGATAGATGGCGTCTGTAGCGTTTTTGGCACTATTTTTTTTTTGAATTGAATTTACTTTATATTCTATTACTTTTATTTCGAATTTTTGATGTAAATTAGGGGCGATGTGTCTGATATAAATGATTATTATTTATTTTTTTATTTTATTTTACGTTTCCCTAGGAAAAATTGACAAAATGTTTTACGAATTAGATCGCGCAAGCGACTTTTTCGCGTCGTTTTGTTCATATGCGTATTTTCACAGTTCACCTTAGTAAAGGATCACAATGAATGGGGAGAAATTTCCATTCTTATTATATGTATGGATGGATATGGATATTATATTATGATTTATATATTTATGCTATATAATATAATATATTATTAGTATATAAGAATTATTTCCATTAATCTTTTGTATACTACAAACTCACCACCTACCCATGTCATCATCATCATCATCATCTCAGCCGTAATACGTCCATTGCTGAACATAGGCCTCCCCTTTGGACTTCCATGTAAATATCATTATTTCTCTCCCTGAAAGGTTGTCTGGAAGAGATCGCTTTTAGCGATAAGACCGCCAATTGTTACACTTATGTCGTGATTTTGTGTTATAGTTTTAAGTTTTCTGTATGTTTGTAGTGTTTCAGTGAAGAGTTTTCTATTCTATTCTATTTCATACATTTTTAACCCCCGACGCAAAAACGACGGGGTGTTATAAGTTTGACGTGTCTGTCTGTTTGTCTGTCAGTCTGTGTGTGTGTCTGTCTGTGGCATCGTAGCTCCCGAACGGATGAACGAATTTTGATTTAGTTTTTTTTGTTTGAAAGTAGAGTTAGTCGAGAGTGTTCTTAGCCATGTTTGGTAGAAATCGGTTCAAGATGGCTGCCGCTACAAAATGGCGGATAACTTTTTTCTTCCACGACCCCATCAATATGGATATCAAATGAAAGGGCTTGACTAGTAGAATACAACGCACTATAACAAATTTAAAATCTAAGATGGCCGCCACCACAAAACCACGAATTACATATTTTGAAAGCGCTGCGTTGGGGGTTTTTTAAATTTTTAATTTAATTCACTTGTGCAATATAAATTCAAAGAATTAACTTTTTGAACGGGTGAGAGAGCTCTTAATTTTTAGTTACGCTCTGCAATAATTATAAGTCTGAAACATTATATGTGGCGAAGTATTGTATTTTATGACACTTTGACTGCGAAAACACACATTATTTGTTTGGTCATAATAAATAATAATAATAATTGGGGTTTATACTCCAACAGAACAGGTTACCCTACTTACACTGTCAGAGTCAAATGACAATTTATAGGTTGTGTGGCGAACCTATATGTTGCAGTATCAGGTCGCCGAGATTACTACAGGGCCTGCAACATGACCTAACGACTGCCTCCTACATATCTTATAGGAAACAGCCGGGACCCACAGTTTTGCGTGCCTTCCGAAACACGGTAGCGTCCAGGCGAACTTTTCATAACGTAGATTGATGGAGGAGAGATTTATCCCACTTTTTTCTCTCCTTACTCTTTCCCTCAATGTTGAGGATCGTTACTCTACAGTATAAAAGTAGCTTCCCATCTCCCTCTGCCCCTGTGTATGTAAAGATCTTTAAAACAACGCAACTGAATTTGATAGAGTTTTTTTTTTAATATAAGAGGAAGGTTTATAATACATGGACAGTTCACCATATAATATATGGAGACACACTGATATTTTTTTGTTAGGCGCTACAAAGTGCGCGCAGGTTCACTAGATGTTTATAAGTAGTGCCTACATAAACGTATTAGGTAGAGTTACATAAAGTCTTTACGAAGAATTTAAGCCTGAATACGTCGTGTTAGCTATTTTTGTTCAAAACACTCTTTGACTCATAAATTGGTAGTGTTTATCTTTTATCTTATCACACATCTAAGACGTACCTACGTCAAACTAAATAAAAAAATAAAAATTCAAGTGATTTATGATATAACATCGATTTAGTGGTAAGTCAATGTGTTATCGGATTTCAATTGTGTCGCATTTTTTATAGCTGATAAACTTTTGAATGGAGCACAACTAATAATAAATACGGAAGTTTGTTTTGGTATATGAATTCTTCTTAGATTTTTGAAGAAGTTTTTTTTTTTTTTTATAGGATGAAGTAGGAGACGAGCAAGACGCTCTCCTGATGTTAAGAGATAACGGCTGCCCACAGTGTAACCTAGGATTTCACAATTATGTGAAATTCTAGGAGCACTGCACCAACGCTTCTTACTCAAGAGTCATAAGATGTTAAGGTTCTTTAGCCCGGTAATTTCACTAGCTACAGTGCCCTCCTACCGGAGCACAGTAATGTTTGCACATCACTGCTCAGGCGGTAGAATAACTGGCAATGTTGGGGTACCCACCTAGACGACCTCCTGCAAAGGAAGTCTACCCCCGGTAAAAAGTTTAATTGCACAAGGGTTAAGTTGTTAGACAGTGTTACTGTCTTCCGGGGTGGAATAGTGAATCCAAAACTGCGACCCCATCCTGCCCCTGCCCCGAGAAGGCGGAACGACGGCCTACCAAGGGGTTTTAGTATTCATGCCTACCTTGCAATGTGTGACTGTCTTCTTCTTTACAGTATTTGATTGATTGATTGATAACTCTTTATTAAAACACCACAATTACAGAGAAAAAACATAAAACAATTCTAATCGTAGTGTAAACAAGTGTTATAAAAACTTTTTAAAAACCAGCTTTTATTATTATTACCATCTAGAATCATAAAGTACTACAGTTAAGACGGATCAAATGAGCCCAAACTCGATGGGGTTGCGCCGTTTAATTACCGAGTTCCTATGGCCACCTTCCAGCTCTATCATCAGATCAACTTCATGTCATATTAATATCGCATTGTCATCCGATTGCATCATCCATGTCATCCATGCAAAATTTCAGCTCAATCGGATACCGGGAAGTGGGTCAAATCAAACTTGCAAGATTTGATTACAGACAAACATACATACAGACCCACAGACAGACAACAGACAGGTGAAAGTAAATAAAAGCTTGTAAAATTGGCGGTCTTATCGCTAATAGCGGTCTCTTTCAGACAACGTGAAGGAAATAAATATTGTTTTTCTGTGTCGAGTGAGATTTGATTTGATCTCGTTTATTTTTGTCGCATCAAAATTGCGGGCAATGAACTCTATTTTTACACTTTCGATTATAAAGACTCTCATAATATAATCTAAAGCCAAAGAATGTGCGACGCGCGTCTTCCCTTAGTAACATTGACCTATCTGGCGAACAATAATAAACTACTTTATAACATTGTACGCTCTATTTATTATTAGGTCGTAATTCGTAATAATCTGACTTCTACCTACGCCTTGAAAATCGTGTTGTTTTGTTAGCTGGTCACATTTACCTTGCATTTACCGAAGAAAACGTTGAGCTACAAGGCACGAGTTAATAGGAACTTTTTTCTAGGCATCTGACGTGATTCATGGTCGGTTCTCATCTGCACTTTTCATCAGGTGGGATGTGGTCAAACGAAGGCCTATAAAAATCCAAGTATAATGACTAGATTTGACAATTCTAAATAGAAGACTACGTCTGGCCATTTAACGTAAAGTAGGTCGTCTTTAGGCGAGATGGAGCAACGATAGACGAAATATCAGCAGTAGGTTGTGAGAGCTGAAAATGAGCGAATTTATTCGTCGATAAACCCAATTAGAAGCGGACGAATACGCTTTATACTGGCTCAGTCTAGAAATGCTTTATGATTTATTTATTAAACAAAATTATGTGTTTCCTGTTATCATGTTGATATCTATTATATAAAATCATATCTCTACCTGTCTTCGTATCAATGATGTAACGAATCTTATCATTTTATATAAATAAATATTTGTTTCTACCTGCGTAAACATTTGCGTCAATCACATTTTAGGTATTTTTTATATTTCAAAGTCATTGACTGAATTTCAACACATCTCTTGATTCATAATTGTAAATTAACGGAATAAACTCACTTGTATTTACTTCGGCTTCGTGCGGACATCTCTTAATCTTTGCATGTGAACGTGTTGAGTGATGAGATTGTTAATAGAATAAAATACACTTCTTGAAATGGTACAGCGTTGTGGGAACCGGCAGTTTGAAGTTCGTCTCTGTGATCCCCATTGATGTAGTGATGATCTACGCCTCAACGGTTTAGCCAATTAAGCTGTAATTGAGTATTAAGTAGCTTACTGATCTGGAGGACCACACAGGATACTTATCAGCGTAAAAGTGCTAAATACTCAGACACTGTACCTCTAGTCAAGTATACGTAAATCTAGACATATTTTTTCTAATATTACACAAAATATTGCAATATTTCACAACTATATAAAAATACAGGTAGCGTAGCTAACACTTTGTAACTTCAAACAAGTTCGACAAATTTACATAATAATTATGTTGAATGACATTTTAACACTACTTTGTGCAGATCATTCGATAATAAATCTATTTTTAAAATTATATTGTATGGAATATTGTTACCGAAATAAATTTATGTTGAAAGACGAAAAGTCTTAATTTTGGCTACGTTTAATATGAATTAGCGTGTCGCATAGCCTACGAAACCATGTTATTTTTTATTAATCGGGACTTATCGCGTAATTAATTATTTTACAAAACGAAGTTTTACAAAAACATGAGTTCAAATTGCGAAAGTTTAAAGTGTTATATCATACGAAACATTTTAAGTTTACCGAACTTCTTTAAGAAGTAATGTATCATACTTCTTTTTTTGTGGTCTAACATATTTATTTAAGAACATAATATTTTTGTCGGAGTATTGCGAAGTAAAATTTAAAGCAAATCGATCTCTGGTGACCACACCGCACGATTAGAGTTGAGCTTGGGATGTGTGTATTTGTGATGTCCGCGGATGAGTCATTTGGCGTACTCGCTGCCCCGGCATTATGGGGTCCCGCAGGAACACCCGCAGGTTTTTAGTGGGTATTCCCGCCGCGCCCAACTTCGGCGGGGGAGTCCCACATACCGTATTTTTCCTGGATCAAAAAAGGGATATGATGTGATTTATCTTAATACCCAATGTGAAGAAATGTCCCCATTCCCCATACTTAAGAAAAGGTTGAAATATTAGGTTTCTTTGTCCACAGTTCGAAGACTTCGCCCTAATCAACGCAGGCCGCCTCCTCGAGAAGTACCGCCACAAGTATTGTACGTTCAACGATGACATTCAAGGAACGGCCAGCGTCGCCGTCGCCGGTCTCATGGCCGCCGTCAGAGTTACCAAGAGGAAACTCAGCGAGAATATCATACTGTTCCTTGGTGCTGGCTCTGTGAGTATTATATTCATGCCCTTGATGTACAGTCAACTACAAAGAGATGTATCCATGTTAGGCTTACAAAATGAAGTAAATTTTCATTTGCCACAATGAACTACCCTTGGTTCGTGACATTTCTAGTAGCAATCAAACTTTACATAATCATCGACTCGTTTAATATGCAACAATGATGTATCCCACTACTTTTCCTTAGGTAATACATAATAATAACATTTAAAATGAATCGAATATAGTATAAGATTTGGTGGATACTGAAAATGTCATTAAGGGTAAATAATTTTTGCATACTAAAAGTTTCTTCATTTTGTAAGACTAACATGGATACATCTCTTTGTAATTGACTGTACCTACATGAAATGATTTATTATGTTGTTGGCCCTTGACGACCTCTATAGGTTTACTAGAGGAAAGGTCTCATATACTATAGATAGATTCATTTTTTACTGACCCTCTTAGTGACCGTCGTTCCACTATACATACTTTAGGACTAAGGAATCTGTCCAGTGTATTCTGCGTTTGAACATCTACAACAAAAAGAACTAAAAATCGTGTCAAGTTACCGGACGTAGTGACATTAAGACCATACATCGCACTCCCAGATCAATACAGCACCAACTCAAAAAAATATTTTTTTATAACTTAAAACTTATATAAGTATAAATAAAATTGCAATTGAAGTAAAAATACTTTTTGAGTTGACCCGGTATTGTACTACGTGTGCGACATTATAATTTCACATGAAAAAGAAGAGTTTCAGTTAAATTATATAGGGCTATTGCTAATTTGATACTTTCTTGTTATAGCTAAAAAATGTATGGAATTGCCAGTAAACATGTATACTATGAAGTATAAAATTACGTATTAATAGTTCTATAACTGATACTATTATTATTGAACAGCATAATCAAAATGAACCTAAAATAAGAACGAAACTACGTTAAAAATATTTTTTTGTTCAAAATTGTCTTCAGGCGGCTAACGGCGGTGCTCATGGGCTTGTCTATCAGATAGACAAGTCAGTGAAGACGGTGTACCACTTCACGCGGCGTCATTTACATATACAGGGCTACTGCTGATTTGATACTTTCCTGCAACAACTGAACATTAATTTCGGTGAAATCTAGGAATGTATTGAATTGTTAGTAACCCCGTATACTGAAAATCGCAATAATATTTCGATAACTGATACTGTTATTGAACAACATGTTTTTTTTTTATAAATAATTTCTTATCTTGTCTTTAGGCGGCTAACGGCATAGCCAACCTGACGGTAGCAGCCATGGTGTCAGAGGGTCTGTCAGACAGACAAGCCCGCGAGCGTGTGTTCATGTTCGACGTGGAAGGACTATTGTCGACGCGCCGTGAAGGCGGTGTACCACCCCATGCGGCCTCCTTTGGCAAGAATATCGAACCTGAGAAGGACTTTGAGAAGTGCGTCGCTAAGATCAAGCCTAGCTGTTTGATTGGTGAGTTATATCTAAATATTCTGAAATATAGCATATTGCGTGTTGAAATGTTTGTTTGTTATATTTTGACAAATATTTGTGTGACCCACAGATATTTGTTTCTGGTCTGGGTGGTTTTCAATATCTATTATAAGTATAAAGTATGTATTTACAAAAGAAAAGTATATAAGTATTATATCCGTTATCCTAACCACTAGTCACCATAACACAAGCATTGAGTTGCTTAGCTTGAGGTTAGGTGGCGATGTGTGAAATGTCCTGAAATATTTATTTATTTTATTATGTTCTCGTCAACAGTGGCGGCGCTAGGCGTCAGCGACGTCGGCGACCGCCGACGGCCTCGCGCTTGAGGGGGCCTCGCAAAATTTTTAATTATATAAAATTTATTTATTCATTTTTTTTAAACATATTCGCGAGTTAAGTGATTGTGAAGTGCTTCAAAAAGAAAAAGATCAAAATGCATCAAAAGAAGACCTTTTCAAGTATTATAATGATTTAGGTAGGACTTACAATATTTCAGGAAGGCGAAAATAGCGACATACAGCCTTTCGAACTATATAAAAGTACTACTAACTCCATGTTAATATCAGGCGCTGATCCAGGGCCCCGCGGGCATGGGGGCCATGAAAATTAAGTAATCTAATGTGGCTTAATTTTTTTTCATGTCAAAATTAGCGGCTTCCAAACTCTTTTTAAAATATTCTCGGCGCTCGCAGCTAACTGCTCGCTCTCTAATTAGCTAAATTATTGTAATCTCGTGACTCTTAGAACGTGATAAAATACAAAATTTTCTCTGGTTGCGTTCTTACTATATAAAATATTTAATTTTAATTCAGTTTCCTTGCCACTCGAAGCAAGCAAATGTACATAATTCGTGAAGAAAAATTCATAATATTCTCTTTTATACATAAGAATATAATATTTAGATTCCCAGCAACTCGGAGCAAGCTAAGCGTACATTATTCGTACTGAAAAATTCAAAATTTTCTCGAGGCTAGCAACGAGCTGCTCGCAATTTTATAGATAAGAATATTTTACTAGCTAAACGTACATTACTCGTGCTGAAAAATACAAAATTTTCTCGGCGCTCGCAGCGAGCTGCTCGCGCTTTTATAGATAAGAATATTTAGTTTCCTAGCCACTCGGAGCAAGCTAAGCGTACATTATTCGTACTAAAAAATTCAAAATTTTCTCTAGCAACGAGCTGCTCGCACTTTTATAGATAAGAATATTTAGTTTCGACAGAATTTAAAAATGATACCTATCATCGAGGCGTAAGGCACAAAGATGAAGTAATTACAAGTGAGTTTATGCCGTTAATTTACAAAGATGAATCTAACGAGTCGTTTAGTGTAAAAAAGGTGTAAAGTATTTAAAATTTTATGAAGTCCCTTCTCAGTTTGTAAAAAATGCTAACCGAAAAAGGGGGGCCTCGCGAACCTAATTTCGCCGACGCCCACGCGTGGGCTAGCGCCGCCACTGCTCGTCAAACTGCCATTTGGTCTAAATTTCAGTATCTATTCATATTGGTGGTGGTTCAGATCCTAGTATAACAAGGGATCATTTTTGTTTACGTTTTCTAATCGTTTTGTTTTTATTCTGATAAATATGACAAAACAGAAAAACAGTTAATTTGCATCATGCTTAATCCGTGATTAAGAATTTGGGAGGAGGAGTTTAAACTCAAAATCGATTTATTCAAAAGTCAAGATTAAAGAATTCTTCTTATCTATTTGCCCCACTTTGACGGAGTCATTAGAAGAACAAAATTGCTCTCAAACGATATTTTTCTTAGCAACACCCTAACAAGTTCCTTGTTTTTTCATTTCAGGTTGTTCGACAGTAGGAGGCGCTTTCACCCCAACAGTATTGAAACAAATGGCTAAAAACACGGAGCGTCCCGTCATCTTCGCTCTATCCAACCCCACTAGCAAGGCCGAGTGCACGGCGCAGGACGCTTACGATCATACTGAGGTAAGGATCATTGTTGGACTTAAGATATTATGGACTTAAGACATTAAGGAATGACATGGATGATTATGAATGGATGTATTTAACGGAGGAATGTATTTACATTAAGGACGGTTGTCCTTAAAAAGGAGGGGAGGAAGTCGAACTTAATATAACTGTGTGCAATTAACTTTTTATTCTTTTACAAAGAAGTCAGAAGACGAGCAAAACGCTTTTCGAAATTACTCGACTGAAGAGTTTTAACATTTCTCTTGAGTAAGAAGCGTTGGCGCAGTGCACCTAGAAATTTATATCATCATGAAATCCTGGGTGCACCACACCGATAATTATGGGCAACGTTACTTACCATCAGAGCGTTTTGCTTGTCTTCTTCTTTACATTAATAAATCCGAAGAGTTGTGATATGATATTTGTAGATTGATCAAAAATAAAAGTTTCCACTATAGAAACAATAATAAATCATGAATAATCAACATTATATCACGGTTAATCAGCTTTGCAGTTTGTATGTCTCCTGAATGATTAATGTAGAAGCGATAAGATAATATTATGTCTGATTCGTCGCTAATGCCACGTTGCGATATCATTTCATAACAGTAAATATTTTCGGTTAATTTTAGCAAATCATGAATCACGTGTGCACTGCAGGTGTATTAAGTACAAAACATTTACATAGTGCTATAAACAGGTGAAATTTAAAAAAATCTTTTTAAAAACAAGCTTTTATTATTATTACCATCTAGCATCATAAAATACTCGTCAAGACAAATCAAATGAGCCCAAACTCGATGGGGTTGCCTCTAAAAGCTTGTAAAAGATAGCAAAAGTATATATTTTTACACTAAAAAGTACAGATCGTCAAAAGTACATATTTTGGCTTCACTCAGTATATTTTCCGATGTGGTGTTGGAGACGTATGCTAAGGATATCATGGACAGCCAAACTCATCAATGCATCAATTCTGTCCAGCTTCATGTCCGAACCCGTATCATCCAGGAGAGAATTCTCACCTATTTCCCCACATTATCAGGAGGGCGGATGAGAGCCTTGAAAATCTGATCGTAGTGGGGAACACGGAAGGCAAACGAGCCCGTGGACGGTCTCCCACCAGATGAAGCGATTAAGTGAAAGACTCATCCTCAACTAAGTTTTGCTCGGTCGTCAGAGAAGTGGATAGGCACCGATGGCGGCAAACCAAAAGACGTGTCACTGAAATAGCATAATAGCATCCTTTGCCAGTGATGGCCACGATCCTCAGTTATGAGGGAGCGACTTTATAAAGAGAGAGAGTTCGTCACCAACAGCTAAAAAAAATCTAATCATACAAAAATCAGCGTTGTGTAGGACCTCCCTGCCCAGCATTATGCTGAGCCTATTCCATTTATCAGTGTATTGTTTTATTATCTTCTGTTCATATCTCATATTAACATGTCACTACATTTATGTATAATTTTTATGTATGTACTTTTTAGGAACTGTAATATTTTTTTTATTTTTATGTTTAAAAATAACCCTTATTTCGTTCCAGGGTCGGTGCATATTCGCGTCAGGCTCCCCGTTCCCTCCAGTGAAGTACAACGGCAAGGAGTTCCACACTGGGCAGGGCAACAACTCCTACATCTTCCCGGGCATCGCGCTCGGCGTCATCGCCACCGCCACGCATCATATACCTGAGACTATGTTCCTTACTGCTGCTAAGGTGAGCATTTATGAACTACACTCCTTTGCAAAAAAAACGGGCACCTAAGGAAACTTACTTTCTAAGCTAGATTTGTGTTAGTTTAAAAATATTTAATTGTTTGACACACTTTGTATACTTATACTCGTACCTAATCGTGTAATAATCATGTGAAATATGCGTGAATTTTGGCAATTTTGTATTTAAATTGATGATTTTTTTCAAAACCGACGTTCACGACCACACAATAACAAGTGGCCGACAATAAAGACAAGAAGATTTTTTTACTTTTTTATTTAAATAAATTTACAACTGTAAAAACCTAGTAACGAGTGTGACCTCCTCTTGCCAAAATCACAGCTTGAATCCTTCTGGGCATACTCTCTACGATGTTTTTAATTACGTTTTGAGGAATACGTTCCCACTCTTCAGCAATTACTCTTTTTAGCTTCCTGATGTTTTTTGGAGCAGGTTGCACTGATCTTATCCGCCTTTTTAGAACATCCCAGACATGCTCGATTGGATTGAGGTCAGGACTGCGAGCTGGCCAATCTAAACGACGGATCCCAACTTCTTGCATGTAAGCTTCCACGTCACCAGAACGGTGCGGGCGGGCATTATCGTCCATAAAAATGGAATCTTCCCCAAGTGCAGTCAATGCGGGTTGTGCATGTGGAATTAGGACTTCCATTATGTACCGGTGTGCATTTAATGTTCCTCTTTCTAAGAAAACTAACTCCGTACGCTCCGTCGAATTAGTTGCTGCCCAAAACATAACGGAGCCTCCGCCATAAGGAGTGATTTGTTCGAAACACACTTCCGCATAGCGTTCCCGTGGTCTCCGCAGCACTCGCCGGCGTCGGTCCTCTCCACACAAAGAGATTCTAGCTTCATCGGAAAACAATACCTTATTCCAGTCCTCCATAGTCCATGAAGCACAGTTTCGAGCAAACTGAAGTCGAGCAATACGGTGCTCACGGAGTAATTTAGGGCCTCGAGCCGGGCGGTAACTTTTGATATTGGCAGCCAAAAGCCTCCTTTTAACCGTCCACAAGCTCACTTCTACTCCTCTTACTTCGTCAAGGTTTTTTTTCAGGTCCACACTTGACGCCTTACGATTCCGCAACGCCTGACTCACCAAAAAGCGGTCGTCTCTTGGTTCTGTGCATCGTTTTCTTCCCGAGCCGGATCTTCTTTTAACCGAACCGGTCTCTTGATATCGTTGCCATGTCCTCTGGACAGTTGAACGGCTCACATTTAGCCGTTGAGCCACGTAAGTTTGCGAACAACCTTCTTCAAGTAGGGCTATAATTTTACCGGCCCTTATCGCTTTATCGCTCATATCAAAAAGTGGTATTTATTGTGGAAAGAAAGAATAAATTGTTAAATTTGCAGAAAATACTCAAAAAGTTTTAAAATTGTAATAAAATTGTTACAGCAATTCGCATCAATTCGCGCCAAAAAGCAAAGCAATTTCACTATATAATCAGTATTTTTCTTTTTTAATTTCAAATTTTAAATTTGGAACATTAATAATCATGCCAGGATGTTTATAAATGATAAGTCAATGCATCGTCAAATTAATAAAACCTCTTTCTTGTTCTTCTTCATTGAAGCAGAGAAATCATCAAAGTGCCCGTTTTTTTTGCAAAAGAGTTTATATTACAGGGTTAGTTTTACCTGCTAATACTGCAACTTTGCAGTATTAGCCAGCCAATATCGTAACAACATGTGATATGTGACTTTTGATAATTTGTTACATTTTACTTTTATACAGAAATATAATTATTCAGAGCATTCTGATGGTTTTTTTTTGTTTAGTTTATGATTGGCAAAGACCTCCCCCAAGTTTCTCTCTCCCCAAGTGTATCTATGCTGCGCCACCTCATTCAGATGGCATAAGGCATATTAAATTGATATTTATTTTTGACAGTGGTATGGAGCACTTGGATTTTCTGTAGATTGGCTTGTGGTCGATCTGTGCTTAATAAAGGTGTTCTTTACTGCTGTAGTAGCTATAGTATTGTTAGTTAGTTTGTTTTATCTATAAAGGCATTTGCCATGCTTTTTTGTATGGAAGTAGAATCGAACAAATTATCAAAAGCCACATATCACATTATGTTGTTGTTTATGATGTTAACTGCCTGGTCCTGCGAGGTTGCAGGTGTTTTAAAAATAACCCTGAATACTGGGTAAAAAATAACCCCTTATGCAGGGTAACACCAGATTCAACAACTAGTATCTCAGGATGACATGGCAATTGACAAACTTATTAATGGTAGGCCTCTATAAATTGCACTTTTAGGTCGCTATTAAAGTGGGCCTCTGTTTTGAGGCTTCCACAGAATATTATGTAGAAAATATGAGGTTATAAAAAAATATGAGCAAGTTCAGTGGTGAGCGTCACCTTCGAAAGCTTTCCTAAATGCATTCCATCGTTAGCTTTTGTAATCTTGTCAACGCGTCAGCAAAATGGCTGACTAGCCAAAATATTATTCTTAAACATCAGTGATCTAGTAAAAACATTAAATTTATTAAAAACTACATTTCAGACCCTAGCCAACTACGTGAGCGCAGAAGATTTGGCTCTCGGTCGCATCTACCCATCGCTCGCTGAAGTGAAAGAAGTTTCACTCGCCATCGCTATAGAGGTCGCCCAAATGGCTTACGATGAAGGTAATTTACATACTCATATATAAATACGGCTTTAGTATGCGGCATCGCAATCCTTAGCAGATGTCAATTATCTCCTTGTAGCGTCCGTGGCCCTGTGGTCATACCTCCGACTTGTAAGCCGGAGGTCCTGGGTTCAAATCTCAGTGTGGCAAAGATTTTCGCCTGGACGCTACCGTGTTTCGGAAGGCAGGTAAAATTGTGGGTTCCGGCTGTTTCCTATAAGATATGTAAGAAGCAGTCGTTAGGTCATGTTGCAGGCCTTGTAGGAATTTCGGCGACCTGAAACTGCGACATATAGGTTGGCCACACGACCTATAATTTGTGATTTGACCCTGACAGTGTAAGTAGGGTAACCTGTTCTGTTGGAGTATAAACCCCCCCAATTATCTCAGTACTAATTTCAACTCAATCCGTGTAGAGACCAAGCTACGCATTGAGAGATTTGTCTTTAAGGGATATTAAGGCTCAGTCGATTCCTAGTCTTCCATCACAAGGACAATGAGGAAGTCCCGCTGAGTACCCGTGATTGATTTCTATCAGCGGAATGCAGTTAATGGCGGAGAATTAGGTATATAGTAGTATTTTTAAGAACCGTCAACCCTTCATGCTATTCCCCATCCTCTGGGCGTTAAGAGCGCTTATATCCGTGACGCCCTCCCGCTCGCACTATATGACAAATTTTGAAATATAGAATTAATTTATTGAAAATTCTTAAGCCCCTGCATAAACACTTTAAAATGTGTGCAATAATATTGTACAGGGATGGTCTTCAGGAATTTTCAATAAATTCTATGAATTTATATTTCAGAATTTGTCAAATAGTCCGAGCGAGAGAGTGTCTCAAAATAAGCGCTCTTAAAGAAGATCCAAAGTTACACTTACTTAATTTCCTTTTGGTACCGACCATACCTCTTTTCCTTTCCTAACCCTTCTTTCCCCTAGGTATAGCCTCCTTCCAACCACCTCCTGACGACAAAGAGTCCCATGTAAGGAAGTGTCAATACAACTTCCACTACGAGAACCAAATGCCGGATGAGTATCCTTGGCCGGAACTCCCCAACTTGGACACCAAAGTTTTCCATCAAGAACCTAACAGTGTTACGGGATGGGCTCAACCTACTAACATGTCTTAGAGGGTAAATGGATGAATATATACAAAAATTGGTAGTTAATTATTGGTACTCAAGTAGATAGTATTTGGATATTATTAAATTATTTTGCGTGTGAATACAATGAGGGTGTTGACAAAGTGAAAAATATGTCATTAAGGCGGGGCTTTACGAGCAGATTAGGTATTTAGTGCGGGCAAAAGTTGCTCAGAACGCCCGTTGGAAACGTGTGGCGTACGCTTATCGTAAAACGTGCGCGGTCATTGACCCTTGGTGATTGATTCTTTGCATGTAGTTAGCACACACACATCCACAAACACGTCAAACTTATAAAACCCCGTCGATTTTGCGTCGGGGGTTACAATGTGCTAAAATTTTTGGACAAGAACGAAAAAATGAGACACGAGATAAATATTATAGATACACGTATTTTTTGTTGAAAAAAAAAAAACAAAATTAGATTACATTTAATTGATTAGATTAGATTAATTAAATTGGACTAATTAATTAAATTAAATTAAAACAATAATTCAGATAAATTCAGAAAAAATCTGATAAATTCAGATAAATTGAGAAAAATCTGATAAATTCAAATAAATTCTAAAAAAAGTCTGATAAATTCTGAAAAAAATCTGGTAAATTCAGATAAATTTAAAAAAATCAGATAAATTCGAAAAAAAATCAGAAATTCTGAAAAATTCAAATAAAATCAGATTAATTCGAAAACATCAGATAAATTCGAAAAAAAATCAGATAAATTCTGAAAAATCTGGTAAATTCTGATAAATTCAGATAAAATCGGATAAATTCGAAAAAAAAACAGATAAATTCGAAAAAATTCAGAATCCAGATTTTTCTGAATTTATCTGATTTTTCTGAATTTATCTGATTTATTTCGAATTTATCTGATTTTTTTAATTTATCTGATTTAATCAGAATTTTTCAGAATTGATCTGAATTTTTTTCGAATTTATCTGATTTTTTCGAATTTATCTGATTTTATCTGAATTTATCAGAATTTACCACATTTTTTCAGAATTTATTTGATTTATTTTCGAATTTATCTGATTTTTTTAATTTATCTGATTTTATCTGAATTTATCTGATTTTATCTGAATTATTCAGAATTTATCTGAATTTTTCAGAATTTATCTAATTTTATCTGAATTAATCTGATTTTATCTGAATTTATCAGAATTAACCAGATTTTTTCAGAATTTATTTGATTTATTGTTTTAATTTAATTAATTGGTCCAATTTAATTAATCTAATCTAATCAATTAAATGTAATCTAATTTTGTTTTTTTTTTTCAACAAAAAATACGTGTATCTATAATATTTATCTCGTGTCTCATTTTTTCGATCTTGTCCAAAAATTTTAGCACATTGTAACCCCCGACGCAAAATCGACGGGGTTTTATATATCTGATTTTTTTTCGAATTTATCAGATTTTTTTGTTTTTATCTGATTTTATTAGAATTTATCTGATTTTATCTGAATTTATCAGAATTAACCAGATTTTTTCAGAATTTATCTGATTTATTTTCGAATTTATCTGATTTTTTCGAATTTATCTGATTTTATCAGAATTAACCAGATTTTTTCAAAATTTATCTGATTTTTTTTCGAATTTATCTGATTTTTTTAAATTTATCTGATTTTATCTGAATTTATCAGAATTAACCAGATTTTTTCAGAATTTATCTGATTTATTTTCGAATTTATCTGATTTTTTCGAATTTATCTGATTTTATCAGAATTTTCAGAATTAACCAGATTTTTTCAGAATTTATCTGATTTATTTTCAAATTTATCTGATTTTTTCGAATTTATCTGATTTTATCAGAATTTTTCAGAATTTATCTGAATTTTTTCGAATTTATTTGATTTTTACGAATTAATCTGAATTTATCAGATTTTTCAGAATTTATCTGATTTTTTTTCGAATTTATCTGATTTTTTAAATTTATTTGATTTTTTTGTATTTATCAGAATTTATCTGATGAATTTTCGAATTTATCTGATTTTTTCGAATTTATCTGATTTAATCAGAATTTTTCAGAATTTATCTGAATTTTTTTTCTAATTTATTTGATTTTTTCGAATTTATCTGATTTTATCTGAATTTATCAGATTTTTTCAGAATTTATCTGATGAATTTTCGAATTTATCTGATTTTTTCGAATTTATCTGAATTTATCAGAATTTTTCTATTTTTTTTTTCGCATTTATCTGATTTTTTCGAATTTATCTGATTTTATCTGAATTTATCAGAATTTATCAGAATTTTTTTCTAATTTATCTGATTTTATCAGAATTTATCTGATTTTTTTTTTATTTATTTGATTTTTTCGAATTTATCTGAATTTATCAGAATTTATCTGATGAATTTTCGAATTTATCTGAATTTATCGGAATTTTTCTAATTTTTTTTCGAATTTATCTGATTATTTCGAATTTATCAGAATTTTTCAGAATTTATCTGATTTTTTTTCGAATTTATCTGATTTTATTTTAAATTAGTTCAATCTAATTTAATAATTAGTTTATATTAATATTTAATGTGAATTAATTTAATCGTATTTAATAATTAATTCATATTAATATTTAATTTAAATTAATTTAATCTAATTAAATTATTAACTTATAATAATATTTAATTTAAATTAATTTAATCTAATTTATTTTATATAGTACGTGTGTGTTATATTTTTTAATAATCGACTAGAAGGACAAAATAAAGATTATAATATTTATTATCTAATTACAAATAAATTAAACCCCCTACACGCTTCTGAGATTTGGAAATTCACAATATATGTAAGTACTCCTAAATAATTCAAACGCGCGTGTGTAATCGTAGTGGAGGTGAGATCGAAGTGCACAGGTCCGACGCTGACAGTGGTCACCGGCGTTCTGAGTGCGTGCGGTAATGCTCCGTGGGAATTAAAATTCAATTAAAAATCATTAAATAAACTTATCGATAAAATACCTATATATAGCCATCCGTTTGAATGTTATGTATCAAATAAAGTACTCTAAATGTTTATTTTTGTCCTAGTTTTACAAATATTTAAATGGAAGGAAGAAAATTAGGCATATTTAAAAAAAAAAAAACTATCGAGAAAAAAAACAATTATCATGTTTCTGTTAATAAAGATCTCTTGTTCAAAGATTGAAGTTACACATACTAAAATATAAAGTAGTAGATCTTCTTAAAAGTTTGCTATATTAGGCTTTGAAAAACATACATTTCACTTACCATAGCGCCTTAAACTGCTATTTAAAAATAATCTTACTAACATTCTAAACTTGAAAGTTTATGAGAATGTATGGATGTATACTACGTCACACTGTGCACGATAATGTGATGTCAACGAATTAATTTGCTTGGTGGGGGAGAGGGGGGGGGGGGACACCTTTATTCAAGCTACCTTAGAGCGTTATATTTTATTCGTTAGCTAAAAATTAAGTATTAAAAGTAGACCACTTTATAATATTAACCTTTTCTTATTATGAATTTCGATTGAATATGAAAAAATTAAATAAATAGTGTATTCGGATTTTTCGCAGAATGCAGACACCTTTTTCAAATTCTGTTAAAAATGTATAATTTCCTTTTATAATTTTGTAATGTTTTCAGGTTTGGCCTCAGTGTACCCAGAGCCAAAAGATCTATCGAAACACGTAGAGAACCAAATGTACAACTACCACTACGAGAGCTCTATGCCAGTTGTGTGGGACTGGAAACCGGAGGAGAAATTCGAAGTGAGACCCATCCAACCTGTACCTAAAAACATTTAAACAGTATTAGCCCAATTACTAATTATAATTATTGTATATTTATTTATTGTAACGCAGGTACGTGAGTACAGTCGGTGGTAAATGTTGGTTTAAACTTGTCATTTGATTTCTGATCTTTAAGATTCGATTAATCGGGGAGTACATGTAAAATTATTCAAAAATCATGAATCGAAGTTATTCATATACGGGTACTATGATCAAAATAATGTCGTTCTTTCGTTGACAGATATCTTTGAATTAATCCGATTAATTCATAATTGGACTTATTGTAAAGATCAAAGTATATCAGGTAACATAATATTATATTTGGTGATCAATCGTCGACCAGCAAAACAAAATTGATCGATTGATTTACGTTTTAGACTCATACAATAAAGTATAATATTCAAATACAAGAAAAAAACTATGATGAAAAGTTAAGAACATTCTATTGAATAAAAAAAGCTTGAAGCTATTACTTTTATCACCGACTGTACATTCATTAAATTTTAAGTTTCTAACGGACGTGAATGGCCTTAATATCGCCACAAATCAAATTAAAAAACACGTTCTATGCACAACACCTTCAAATTGGAGTGTTTAACCATACAATAATTACATTAAAGTATTTTATACCTAAATACCCATGTATTGTAGCTAATAGTATTACCTCTTTAGGGCCCAGTCTTAACTTATTGACCATTTTATTCATTGTGTTCATCATTAACAATAGTATTAATGTTAAAGTTAACCCTACATTTCACAATGTGCCAAATATGACACAGAAAAAAACCACAAATTTTATGTTCATATTATTACATTCGTTGACTATATGATATGTTTGTCGGAATCAGCCGTCATGTTTATAATTTTATTAAGTCAATGAGACATTTTTTTGTTTGGGTCATTTTTGGTACATTGGAAATGGTAGGCTTAAATATGACTGGGCTTTCAAATTTTCATGTAGTATTTAAAATCATTGAGTGTATGTGCATGTAGTGAGTAGAAAAGCATTTAATACATGAATTGGTGTATATGAAATAATTACGGTGGCCTTTTTAAAAATTTGTTTTATTACTTTTAATATCACTGTTAAGTGAAATTATTAGATAATTTTTCACAAACCGTGCTTTGTATTTGTTTTGAATGAAAATTGTGTTTCGCGTGTTAATATTCATTAATCATTTGGCTTTTTACTTTTAATTAGAAATTCTAAAATCTCTCACAAGTTTTTTGATCATTTCTTATGATATATATTAAAATTATCTTGTTTTTCTGTATACGTAATGAATTGGCTCATCGCCTTAATTTTAAGTCCAAAGTATTTATGTTTGTCACTTTTGTGTATATATTTAAGATTTAAATGAACTATTTTAGATCGAAGCGCATCTACTTAATGTGATTTGTTTTAAGCTTACTTAAACGATGTATTTTAAAAACGATGTGAAAATATACAAAATCTAGTCACCAAAGCATTAACATGTAACTCGGGTCATCTATTTATGCATTTTACATCTTACATTTAGAATATATTTAAAATTCACAGGTAAATTAAAGACATAGGTGTTACTTAGATTGGATAGAAAACAAATATTATTGATGAGAGCGATGTTTAGTGCCACCTTTTTTGAATCGAGGTTTCCATAATTTTGTATAAAATTGTTCTTTCGTTTAACCCTGTGTAACTCACGTTTCTCTATTTATTTATTTAACTCTAAGCGTCACAGATGGAATCTTTCTTCCTAGGTTAAATCTATTTTTTGTTTAAGTATTATGTTTTGAGTTCAGTATTTTATGAATAGTGAGACAACTTCGCTGAGCGAAGGAAAACCGTGTACTTTAAGTAGACGAATCAGTTTTTATTTTACAAAATGTATCGTTGATACGATGTGATTATGTTGCTGTGACGATGTATGTATGTTAAAATAATAATAATTAAACATCACTGATTGTACATCCATTTTAATTAATTATGTAAATTTTCATGACCATGTTTTTGTTGTCAGGCCTACGTTGGGTCAATTTTGTTTTACTACCACATTTTGGTCAATTTGTGTACAATTAGTTGGTTGAATTGTTACAACAAAATTATAGATGTTAATAAACATGTTCGAAAGATATTCTTGTTTCAATTCTGTCTACATTTATACAGGGTTATTTTTAAAACACCTGAAACCTCGCAGGTCCAAGCACCTAACATCATAAACAACATGTGATATGTGACTGTTGATAATAAATTTGTTGCATTTTACTTTCATACACAAATCAATATCAATTTAATATTCCATCTGAATGCGGGATGGCAGGTGTTTTAAAAATAACCCTGTATATATCCAGTGAAATATTTTTACCTTATAATTTGATTCCTATGACAATAATGTTTCGGTATGTTAGGTAGGTACTGTGGTAGGACTTCTTCTGGTAGGCTTTTCCTGGCCCTTATATCTAGCGTTACTTATAATGTATGTGTACTACTTCATTCGTGAAAAGATTAAAATCCTTATCATTTAAAAGGTATGTTCTCATCGAGTCACACCTTGGTGTGATGTTTTTTCTCAACCAGTCACAGTGTTACAGGATTTGGTGTGACTCGATGAGAACATACCGTTTTGCGTCGTCGCCTAGAATCTACATGCAATGTTACTAGATGAGAATTAATATTCGCATCGAGTTACCACTGTTATTCGTTGCGAATAACAGTGGTAACTAACAGTGGTCACCGGGGGTAGACTTCCTTTGCAGGAGGTCGTCTAGGTGGGTACCCCAACAGTGCCAGTTATTCTACCGCCTGAGCAGTAATGTGCAAAAATTACTGTGCTTCGGTAGGAGGGCACTGTAGCTAGTGAAATTACTGGGCTAAAGAGTCTTAACATCTTATGACTCTTGAGTAAGAAGCGTTGGTGCAGTGCACCTAGAATTGCACATCATTGTGAAATTCTGGGTAGCACTGTACTGATTATGGGCAGCGTTATCTCTTAACATCAGGAGAGCGTCTTGCTCGTCTTCTTACATCTCCACATAAAAAAAAAGAATATTTTTCTCAACCAGTCACAGTGTGACAGGATTCGGTTTGACTCGTTGAGAACATACCATTTAAAAGAGTAAAAAAAAATTGAAAATTCAATCCTACATCAGCTCGGGTTTTCAATCTAACGTATTAATTTATTATTATGTTAGAGTTTTTACTGAAATAATAAATGAGCAAGACAAAGCAGATAATAAAATATGTTGATATACCTACTTAATATAACTATTAATTAAAATTATTAAAAATAATTTATTATAACGTGGATAGAAAATAGAATAAAAATTGCACTAAGAAAAGGAAAATAGTAGCATATAAACACCTAATGGTTCATATAAGACCTTTATTCAGATAATATTGATGTATTACGTATCACAGCTGCGTAGTACAACGGTTATGAAATGTATTTTTTGTTCGCACTCCGTTTCATTTCGAGGCTCGTAACTTGGTGCAGATGGCTGCGATTATCCGGGATTCAACAAAAAATAAGACGGACTTTTAGCTCGATAACAATATAACATTAGCTGCTTTTTTGTAAGTAAGCAGTAATAGGGCAACGAAATAAATACGAGGCCTAATTTACAACTATCGAACAAAACTATGTAGTTTGCAGTCTAGGTGTTAACTAGCTCTTCAAAGTGTGAGACATGCTTTGTCATATTATAATATAGCATATTAAATGTTCTTAAGCAATCATAGCTTATAATTGTAGGACCAACAGATTTTTTACTGATAGTTGAAAAAAAAGACACTCAGTGCAGATGCACACGTTGTAAACCGTGATACCATCATACCTTTTCCATCACCACACCTCCATATCTTTTGAATCAGATAGGTAGGTAGGTACTACGGAGGAAAACTACTTTAAGCCACATTTGAAAAACCACCAACCACTGATCATTCCGTTCAATTTCTGAGACATTTGATTACATTTTGAGTGCATTTTAAGAATAGTAGATCTCGACTTGGCTATTTTTACACTAAACGATCGCACGCCGCTCGACTCGACGACGACGACGACGGCACGATCTCGACTTGGCTATATTGACATCTGAAAGACAGACTTATTAATTGAGAGCGATTATCCAAACCAAACTAACCACTAACTTAGTTTACCATTATCTAACAGTGAATAAATGATGAATGTGTTAACTACGCTCAATTACGTTATGTAGTTCAAACTTCAATACAAATTAGTGCTGTGACTGTGTGATGTCCTTTGAAGGGACAGACGGGCAGGTTCAGAGGTCAGACGGAATTAACATAATGAGGACTTTTAAAACTTGTATAAACAATATAATTTATAAAGGGACTTTGATAATTTGGATGAACTGGGTGAAAATCAGTTTTCTTTTAAAAATACTATAGAGATCGGACGCCTCGATCTCCCTATATTTTAATTCAATGCATAAATTGAAAAAAACAAAAACAATGTGAACACATCTAAAATTCGTCAAAATCATTACCTATTGGTCAAATCGGTACTTCGTCAAATAGTCTTACCATATGGTATCTGCTGAACTACGCTATTGATCAAGTAGGTAATCAAAGTAGGAGAAGTAGGTAGGTAGGTAGGTACCTAAATTTTACAACTACAAAAATTTAAGCTAACCTTAATTCAAGCTGAATTTAAGCTGAAGTATGTGTACCTATATAGCTATAATATTATTTATTATTATCCCAGACTTAGCTATAGGTAGGTTCATGTAAAGTTATCCTCGCTAGAGAATGTGTCTAGAGTCTAGTCTAGCTATGTAATGGAGCGCAGTGGCAGTTGAATAGTGTTTACGCACGGCTAGATTCGATGCCGCTGTTTGTTTAGGCCGCACTCTGCACTGTGACTCACTGCGATATACGCTGTGCTAACTTTACTGTACTGCAATAGGTAGGTACAGGTAAGCTTTATAACAGTTTAATTTTTCGCGATTTTTGTATTTAAACAAGTGAAATTTTAAAAATACTTTTTAAAAACAAGCTTTATTTATTATTATTATCTTGCATCATAAAGTACTCGTCAAGACGAATCAAATGAGCCCAAACTCGATGGGGTTGCGTTGTTTTATGACAAAGTTCCTATGGCCACCTTCCAGCTCCATCATCAGATCAGCTCGATGTTATAAAATTATTGCATTGTCATCCGATTTACACACGCATGCAAATTTTCAGCTCAATTGGAAACCGGGAAGTGGGTCAAATTAAACTCGCAAGATTTGATTACAGACAGACAGACAGACAGACAGACAACAGACAGGTGAAAGTAATATAAAGCTTGTAAAAAAAATGTGAACCGCACCCTAAGTTGGACTTAACCTATTAAATGGAGCTCTCACAGGACAGAGATGGTAAAAAAATCAAGCACTGTTTTAATTGGTCATCCTCTAAACTGTTGGTGTATTTTCTTTTGTAGACATAATATCTTTGTAACACTAACCTATATCAAACGTTTATATCTACCTACCTTCTATTACATAACTATATCAAAACAATGCAACAGCTGTTAGGGTGTAAAATCTTGGCACTTGGCACACGTCTTGGACGGCCTGCCATTCACTATCCGTGTCACGCCTTGTAGTATACGAGTATAGCTAAGTAAACTTAGATGTTCTTACATAATTTATGCATATATTTTTGGCTAGGTACATACATTCTTTAGTGAATTTGAAAGACATGGCTACGCTGGCGACTGAGAGGCGTGAGCTCCTGATGAAGGACATCGTAATTGTCCAAAACCCAGGGTCGAGCCTAGTTTCGACCATTATTTCCGTGAGTTTTAGTCGTTTGTTTACATAATAATATGGATAGCTCTCACGTTAGTTTTCAAAAACGCATAATTTGAAAGACGTTGGCTAGTTTTTGCTACTAGGTATACTTATGTCACTTTTCAGAATTTTTCATTTTCTTTAATCATAGGGCAGTAAATTGAATTAACTGATAAAACTTGTCGTTAAGACCTTAGGATAAATAAAACAAACATTAGGTAATTAGACAATCTTGAAAATGTAATATCCCACACGAACCCTATGTAGAAAATAGTCTATGTACTAAGTCATGGTTAAGTGGCCCCTTGGTTTTTCTTATATAACATTTTATAGGTATTAAGGCTACATTTTAGGTTTTTAGGTGAACATTGATATTATCTAGTACTTGAAGGCCTGATATTTCCGCCTGAGTTATAGGAGAGTATCAAGCGATCCTAAATGGTTTCCATCTCTGTATCGACTAATATCCGGTTAAAGAATATGTAGCATAGGCAGATACCTTATATCTACCGAATAAAAAAAAATGAAGTCAACTTAAGTTAATAGGTGTATAGCCCACTTAACGCAAAATCTCTTGGCCAATTCCAGAAAATGACAAGAGTAGTTCCAAAAAATACCTAACACGAATTTGCATGAACCAGCTTCCATGTACTAAAATTCGCTAGATCGATATAAGCGATAAGACCACTTGTTGATAAATCGAATGAATGCAGTATCTTAAGCATACCTACAGCATATAATATTATAGTTTTATAGAGTGCGGTGTTTACCTATATTACTATATTGTTTGTATCCGGAATCCGGTCATATCTGGCATAATATCCGGAGTCCACGACTCGATCACCAGAAGTTACATCAATTACATGACCAACTGTCATATTTATATAATAAATAGAGATTGCTTGAAGTAAGCAATCATTTTCTATGGTCAAAGTACTAATAGTGAAATTTTAATACCTATACCTACTCGACAAAAAGCCAGGAATTTTAGTTAGGTACTCGTGTAACTGAAAGCGAGCACAAATATCGTTGCGAGCAATTGTTCTTTATAATAAAAATACTCAACGACGGTACGCACATTTTAATAATATTATAACGTCTTCAACCAATTTTGGTGAAATTTTAACTGTGCTCTTAACTGGACCACAGATAAAAGAATACTAAACTGGACTAAATGTAAGCATATAACAGAAAAATCCTATTAAAGGTGTTATAGAGGAAAACATACATATATTTAAGAAATTTGTTAGGTAGGTATAGGGTTTGGTAGGTTTGCTTAATGAATGCTAGAAGATTACAAAATCGACGTACAGTTATTTGATTTAAACCAACGTCTCCTCTCAGAGCAAAAATAACCCGACCTTACGGAACAAACATAATATCGTATTGATAATCTTCGTTTTTCAAGTTGGTTAACCAGTTCTGATTCCAAGGACAAGCAGGCCAGCGAGCCATGGCGGTGGTCCAGTGTGCCAACAACCAACGGAACATCTGGCGAGCCACATCGACCGGATATTGTTCGCTCGCTCCACACTCCACACTCTATGCGGAACGTTACACCAATACCTACCTATAATCTGCTTTTTAGGGTTCCGTAGCCAAATGGCAAAAAACGGAACCCTTATGGATTCTAAATTTTGTTCATCAAACCCATACGTGTGGGGTATCTATGGATAGGTCTTCAAAAATGATATTGAGGTTTCTATTATCATCTTTCTAAACTGAATAGTATGCGCGAGAGACGCTTCCAAAGTTGAAAAATTTGTGTCCCCCCTGTAACTTCTAAAATAAGGAAATGATAAATGTAAAAATAATATTTAATGTACATTACCATGCAAACTTCCACCGAAAATTGGTTTGAACGAGATCTAATAATTAGTTTTGTTTTATACGTCATAAATTAAGCAATTTAAGTTACAACGAACTACAAAAACTTTTATATTATGTTACTTGCTGTTACGGAACCCTTCATGGGTGAGTTCGACTCGCACTAAGCCGCTTTTTTTATTTTTGTAGCAAATATCTGCTTGTTCAACTCTAGTTAAGGTACAAGGCAAAAAGTTGATTGTTAATTGAGAAGGATAGGCGTGATGTGCAAACATTACTGTGTTTTGAAAATAGGTCAATGTAGCTAGTGAAATTACTATTCTGAAGAAATTTAACAACTTATTCTACTTCTACTCTTGGGTAGGAAGCGTTGGTGCTGTGCACCTAGGATGTTTTAAGAATAAAATTGTGAAATCTTGGGTGTCACTGTATTTACTATTATTATGGGCAGCGTTATCTCTCACTATCAGAGCTCGCTCGTATCATTACTCCATTACATAAAAGCGAAGAATTGTTGCATTAAAAATTTATAAGTAAAGCTAGTACCTATAATATTAAAAGCAGACCTGTAAAGTCTGAAATCAGACTTTACCTGTACAAAGCACGGTACAGATACTGTACGAGTTTTAGCACACGCCAAAGGGTATTGCTTTGACAAGTATTAGTTTACTTAGTATGCTACCCAGGATTCCCTTTCCGATAGACGGTACCTAATAAAATTACCGGCCAGAGAGGTGAAGCCACTGTGTTTCTATGAAGGCTTCTGCTGCGCAACATACATCGGATAATCGCTTTGTACACGTTACTGTGACTCTTGTCTCTTTAAACTTGTAGCGATGTTGACAAGGTAAAAAAAATGTAATTTAAATAAATAAAAATTGTCAGATAAATAACGTTTATTAGTTTTGGGTGGTTTTGGGTGGTTCGGTACAAAATGTACCAGAGCTCGGCCAAACAAATCAGCGCAGCGATTGCTAGGCACTGGATCGAGCTCCACGAACCGAAAACTCTATCTACAGTTTACAGTAGGATATATTACCATATAATAATACGTAAAGCAATAAAAAGAAGGAAGCAAAACAAAAAAACACCGCAATTTTACAAATGGTGTCAAATTGGCATCTACGTGGTAATGAGAAGGAATTCGTATAGTAGCGTAATTCGAAAACCGAAGGATACCGTTAGTGTTGTGTTGTGATAACTCTGAGAACACTTTTGACCGAGTGAGGGTAGATATAAATCTACCTTCTCGACGGCGCAAGACTGTCGTCTCTCCAGTGTTCTCTTGACCACGGCTCATAATGTACGGTAACTGAGCCGAATCGTCGAAGTTGCTCTTATATTTTTTTTGTATTGTTACAAAAATCTTTAAAAAATACGCCGCGTTGGGCTCGCGACTCGAGTCCTATGCTAACTTCAATTAGGTAATTCTTTCATATTTTTTTGCTTGTCTTTTGGTAAAATAAATAGTAAGATTTATTACCGGTTTACTTTGTGTGTGGTTATCTTGAGCCTTTTCAAGAGCCAAACTTGATGAAGAACTCCTGCGGTAATTGGAGAAAGACCTGGATCCAGGCATACGAGTGAAAACCGGAAAAAAAGGTCAATGACTTCGTCCCTATTAGCTAGGAAATCTTTTTTTCGTATCAAAACAATACAAAATATTTAAAGTTTATTACAGAGTTCAATGTAGTCCGATTTCAATAGGTTACGTGAGTTAACTTTTTGAAATCTGAGACCAAATTTCGGATAACACAAAAAACCGTTCTCAAAAAATTGTTACATTTAATAACAATACATCATGTAAATAAAGTACCAAATAGGTAATTTATAGGTGCTTACCTAATAATTATTGTGTTTGGCAGCCTGCCAGCTAAGTTAGACCAAATACAGGTTTAGTGCATGTCGCTACCGTATTTTCTACGATACTGACAACCTAGTTACAAGTGGAACCCTCAATAATATTAATTATTTTGGAGGTATTGAGAGGTGGCGTTCTACCTTTATCTTTATGCTTGTAATTATTAACCTAAATATACTATAATGTCATAATATGACAGAATATGCAATATGCAGTGCAGTGTTACGTGCAGCGTATTATGTCGTCCACCTACATAATATACTGAGTAGCCTGCCATTTCACAATATATATTAAGATTCTACAATTTTTGTTCTCTGAATGTAGTCATAAAATTCCTATGTCATTGTGAATAGATCTTTTTTTCTTTCTTTCTTTCGTTCTTTCTATATTATAATACTGTCACAAGCTGACTTCGCTTCTCTAGTTGCGGTTGTTATCGTCTACTTCAGTTACCATCAATTATTTTTTTTTATTCTTACACTAAGTACATGGACCCTTGGATTGTCTGTAAATTGGCATGTATTACCCATCTATGGCTACGTCCGTATCGGAAGTGTGTGAGGTTTCATAAGATTTCATAATATACCTACTTCTAAAATTCGTTTCGTTCTCCTGGACGTGCATTCTTCACCTGGAGTTTAGTTGGAGTTTAGCTTATCGCTTTTTTTCGTTTACCCACAAAACCTTATTAATCGTTATCATACAAATTCGTCGGTCTCAACGTAATGTGACATAAAAAACCTAGACAGATAGCAACCCTAGGCAAGACTTTGTACAACGTGTTTGAGTACCAGGTAACGGTTAATTACTCCACAGGGAGTTGAGACCGACCGTGATAAAAAACTCTTTAAGATATTACCGCGGTGCTGAAATTACTCCACTGAAAAGTTACCCGCATTTTTGAAGTGAAAACTTCTTTAGCGGCGCTGAGCACTTTTTTGTATGGGTAAAAACTTTAAAACTCGCGTCAGGGTCACGTGATGCTGATCGAAAAAGCGTAAGATCGAGGGGAAGGGAGAGGAACTAGTATCTCCCACTCTTTCTACCGTGCCTGAGTGTGCTGCTCTGTTTAGGCGGCACAGGGGGCTTAGACAAGCGCGCGCCCGATATTTTTTTTTAAGTTATCATAAACCAATTGTATCAGTTGTAAAAATTTGCGATGATGATTATGATAATAACGATGGTGTAAAAGTCGTCGAAATTATGGATGGAAGTTGATTTTTCTGAGAGATAAAATTTAATGTTATATATAAATAACGATATAATATTATAAATAACAACATATAAATTGTCATATTTGTGTACGATAGCGCAATAAATAAACATTGTATTCTACCTCATAAATGATAGTATTTTTATACTTATAATTAAACACAACGTTAATATTGAAGTTTTCACTTCTGCCGGCACTCCCGGAGTGCTATTTTTTTACTCGTTATTTATGTGGATAGTTATGGCTGCATTTTTATTATGCTTGCAGAAGTTGGAAATGAATAGTTTAAGACATTAATTTTTAAGTATCGCGTTTTCTATAAATATTAAATGAAGTGCGGGTGTAAAATGAAAACTGAGTGGATAAGCAAAGCATTTCGAAAGATTTTTAACCTGCTTAATATTATTATTAGGTATTCTAGAAATGTAGAACTCGTATATATAACAGTTTTCATGATCTTCCCAAATAAATAAGTTGAATAATATTGGGCTTCCACATACGCCTGAAGTTTTGAACTTCGGTCACTCTTTGCGTAACTAGCAGTTTTTCGTTTAGTATCTGGCGGCGATTTTTCTTAATGAACTATTAATAATAGGTTAGTACCTATGATTTAGTAGAATGTTTATTTATGTATTGTTTTGATCACGGCTTAAGTAAGGAATGAAATGATATTGCTTAGTAATCTGTGGTTCACACACGATGAATTTCGCAGGTGTTTCCTCAGTTCCTGCCCAAAACCTAACTTCACTTAAAGCAATTACCGTGAGTAAAGCCATTTTAAGGAACTGTCTCTCACTGAAGAGTTCAACTGTTTTAAAATTACCTTTGTCAGCCAAACAAAATGTTTTCTGAGATAAATCTTGCGTTCCACTTCGAGAACATGCACCCGCGCATTGACAAATCGCATTAAAAATCCTTTTGACGTTATTTCTTATATTTTGATGTCTTTGTTTGAGAATTTGACATTGCGCCGTGTACATGATCACGAAATTGCTTTAGCACACTCGCCCTATAGAAAAACAACCTACAGTTTAAAAATGGTTTTAGTTTCATATATTAAAAAGTATAGCTTCAGACTTGAAATTTTACAAAATTTTAAAACAGGTGAGGTCCCTGCTGCAGTTTCTTGCACAGAAATTCTTTGACAATTTTAAATAATTTTTCCTGAAGAGTTGGTGTTTCTTATTTTAACGGAGTAAAAGCTCACGAGTATGGAGCATAGCGTGTGTGCATGAGGAGAATTTTGTAGGGTTAGAGATGTTTTTAAAAAAGTGGATTAAGTCGAGAAGTTTACTTGGTACTAAAATTAGGTAGGTACTCTAACGAGGTTCTTATTAAAAAGTGTGCGATTCGTGGACCCCTAGTGATTGACGCGTCATAGATTTTCTTTCAATATTTTTTTAAAATTTTAGTACATCACATAAAATTTAAAATTATTTGCCAAAGCGGACTGGCTGTGGCGTTGAGTTGATATAATGAGTAAAACTAAAGAAATTTAAATTTGAAGACTAATAACAATGAACATTGTTTAATGTTCAATGTTGGTGATTTGAATTTTCAATTTCTTTATTAAAAATCAAAGAAAGCTTACAGTTTATACACCAAGATGCTAAGATATGAAGACTGAGGAAAATTTTTAAAGAAGAATAAATAAATAAGTGTTGAAGACTATGAAAGAATACGAAAGTAAGACCAGTTACGAAAGCAATTAAGCACCTATTTAGCAGTATATTTTTAAATGGCCTTTCATACGATTCTATATTTCGTCCTTCTCAAGGGTTCCCAAAATTGCCAGGCTTAGGTGTTCTTTGTTCATAAGGGAAGCCGGGCTTAATTAGGTCAGCAAAAGTAAACCTAAGATTAGGAATTAACCCCCGTCACGTTGGATTAAGTTTAATATTATGTTATAAGAGCATTTGCCCGCTGCTTCACTCGCTGGTAATGTGACAAAAGTACCTATAATAATATGACAGTCCAGTCCTTGGGTACATGCTACTTTTTTTTCTGGTTAGTAGGGTAAAGTGGCTAGCGAAATTACTGGGCAAAGGAGTCTTATTATGTTATGTCTCTAGACTCTAGCCTTGTAATAGACTTACTACTGCCTGGAAGAATACTAAACCATCTCTTATGAGACAATTGATATGAGTTAATTATATCAGCATTTTGTAATAACGCGTTGGATGACGACCCAACGCAGTTTTTTTGTAGGACTTCATACCTCTTGATCTAGGTAACAATTTGGCTGTAAAAAATGGGCGTTATCGGTTAAAAACAGACGAGCGTCAAACTCGTCTCGTTTATCTGCTTGTTTAAACGAAATCTGTGCTTAATTTCCAATCAGTCCAAAATTAATTTCCAATCAGTGCAACAAAAGCTGCGATAATTTAGTTCTAGGCATTATCAATTTCGAAAATCGGATCAGTAGTTTAGGAGATTCTCGAAAACATTGATACAAACTAACATCACCTATATTATTAGTAGAGAACTAAGCCGTCATATAAATGCTAAAATATGGGATATTCCTGAAATCCTGCTTTTATTTATGAAGGTTAGTGACCTAAGTTAGGTCACATAGTATATAAACCTAGTTGGTATAATTCAAGCGTAGTAATTGCCTAACCTAAACTAGGCGAGCTAGTCCATGCAAAGTAATTATTTTCGCACTAATTCTCCTTCTCACGCTATTCTAGCAAGGAACTTGTAATTCGTTAACTTTAGGCCGGTGTAGTCAACTAATGGTAGGAATTTGCATATAGCAAGCTTTTTATACGTTTTTTTGTCTAATTTGAATCAATACTAGCTGTAGCTAGTGGTTTTACCCGATGAAAAGTAGCTGTGTTGTTCTAAAATGTGAGCTAACTACTTCTAAAATTCTAACTCAATCGGTTCAGTCGTTTAATAAATAACGAACGTAATATATAAAAATTGTCGCCTTCATGGTATTATTTCATGGTATTTTGCTCGCGACTTCGATCCAATTAAGATGGCCTTTCTAAGCAAATGTGTACGTTACAATATCACTCTCTGTAGGTATATCAACCTAATCTGTCAAGTTTTTTATGGGTGAAAAATAACTTAATTGCTATTCTAGAGTCAAAGCTACCTCCATGCCAAATTTCAGCTTAATCAGTGCAGTTTAGCATAAACACACAAACCGTAGTCCTTATAAGTTTAGTAAGAATTTAAACATAAAGCACTCCCCGCTCGTTGTTTCAAGCCCAACGTTCAAGTCTCGTTTTTTACCCGCAGTTTGAACACCATCTAGTGCATATTTCCAACGAGATAACATTTATTTTATTTTTACTAGCAGCACCGCGTTTATTGTGATTAAAATCTTTATGTTTTCATTAGTATTCACTGTAACATTCTGCTATAATATTCATAATGACTAAAGCGCTTTTCTGTTTTAATTCGATTTTCGGGATGGTTTGCAATAAAATTCTGCCCTAGCCGTTCCAGTATTTTTGGCACGAAATCCAATGACGCAGCCGTAGTACAGAAAACATCTGCTCTTACTGCGTGCGACATTTGAAATCGCGTTTTTTTACTGGTGCGGTTTTCTGGCTTCCTCCCATCCAATATGCCTGTCCCCATATAATTGTACAATTTCGTTGCTGCAACACCGATATTTGGGTGTTTTGGATTTTGGGTTGTAAGTATTGGTAATAAAGTTCAATTTTAGTTGTCGCATGGTTGTCCAGTTAGAGCGTGTAAAATGTGCAGCTGTTAAATGGTTGTCTCACTTCGAGCTGCCAACAACATTGCAGGTAACTACGCCCATAGGAGGCAGGTGCCGTACTGTTTGTTCGCGTTTCATATTATATTCTATACCCTCTACTATTAATTAAATTTAAATTACACATGAATTTCAAACACTGTAACAGGAAACTTTGTTGGAGCTGGTATTATATCTGGCACAGAAATTGCACAATGATCTATTTAAGAATTCATAAAAATGTTCCATTGTTAAAATAGAAACACACACCTAAATATTATAATATCGTGTCGTATAGCGATGCAGTATGTCGCTGTAAGTGTATAATGTGTTTTTTTTCTGTAAGACACTAATACACAATCAGACGGCTTGTTTGATGGGGAGCTTTCTATATCCTATAGACGTTGGCATCATCAGTAGTGTTGCCGAACGTATTATAGCTCAAATCAGTAGGGTACCCCCGTAAATATTTTGACTGAACATCATGCAGGAACACAGTGGTAATGACTGATTGGCGACACGGTTTTGTCTTGTACTTAGGTGAAAACTAGCCACTGTTAAATCTTACCACCTGTTCGAAGGTCGTTGTTCGAAGTTAATGTTCTGTTGTGTGCGGGACAACTAAATGAAACACGAGTTAATATAATACGAAATCACGACGGTTTATTAGCACTAAGAGATATGCCTGCCTAGTCGGGAGGGCTACGGGCGACTGACTTTAGATGCACTGTAGTATTATAAATTATGACATAATCTGTGTCCCTACATCACCATTAAAAGCTATAATAAATGTATGAAATGAATATGAATTGGACGATTCACATTAAAAAAAATAGTGTGTTTCTGCCTTTATTCTCCTTTTATCGTAGACACATAGTTGTGGTTCAAGGCTCCAACATCTGTAACAGTAAACTGCTTTGACAATGCCTGTACTGGAATCTCAGATCGCACTCGCAATAATAAAATGTCTTTATCAGATATTAATATCCTTGGAAGGTGCAGTTGTATACTTCTTTAATATCATCTGCTTTCTTTTAAGCTTCTCCTAGCTTAAAATTATGGTAACGTACGCATTGCGCGATTAGTTAGCATTTATTTGTTTTTATTTATTTTTATGTGTCTTGGCTTTATCTTTATGATATATTTTTATGATAGTTAGAGTATTTATTGTTTTTAGAGATACTTTGGCATTGAGATATCAAACTTTAGAGCTCACGATTCATAGGTATCATGAATTATAGAGTATAAATTATTCTGCAATTATTTGTATGTGTTTGTATTTGTATGTGTTTTCTCTCATTTATACAAAAAGACTATTAGACGAATTACGGATTAGACGAAAGTCGTGCAACCTTTTGCTTAAATAAAAACTCACATGGAAAAACCTCATAACAATATTAGTGGTATACAAGATGGAATGAAATACCACTTACCTCGTATAACCTAATTGATTAGATTCATGTCGAACAAAGCTATTCAAAGTTAGCGTTTCGACATCACCATACCTTTGTGAAATGAAACTATCCAATTAGAAACTAACTGCTTAGACGTTTGTCACGAAACAAATTTATACAGGGTGATTCGTTAAAATTTTATTTGTATGATTTTTGAAGAACTTTGGTATGTTATGAGACGAGGACAAAAAATACAAGTATACTGTAATTTTGTTGATGAAACAGTTATTGAACTTGATTGTACAAGTGAGCTAAATTAAAAATTTTAAAAACCCCCAACGAAATATGTAATTCACCATTTTATGCTGGCTGGATTTTAAATGTATCATAATGCGTTGTATTTTACTAGTTAAGCCCTTTTATTTGATGCCCATATTGAGGGGGTCGTGGAGAAAAAAAGTAATCCGCCATTTTGAACCGGCGGCCATCTTGGACCAATTTCCACCAAACATGACTAAGAACACTTTCGACTAACTCTACTTTCAAACAAAAACAAACTAGATCAAAATCCGTTCATCCGTTTGGGAGATACGATGCCACAGACAGATGACACACACACAGACACATAGAGAGAGACAATTATATATTAATTTAATTCACTTGTGAATAAACAATTACTGAACACCACGTATCTAAATATGACACACGTATATAGGTAGCGTATAACAAGCTACCCTGTATAACTAATATTAACAGCACTCGCTAGCAGTAATTATTCTGGAATATTCGTGACCGCCACATCAGATACGGACCGAATGCGGAACTCTATTCCTCGTGTTTCGTTGTTATTAATGTTATCTTTTCGGGACTTCATTAACTGGAGTAAAACTTAATTCACTTGAATTTCTAGTACTAATTATACATCCGGATAATTATATAGTCGTGCGACTTCTCTGTTTAATTTTGTTCTGAAATAACTAGGTTCTCTTTAAGAACACGAAAAACCTAGTTTTTGGTTATTGTAATCAAGAGCTGTATAGCTATTTTAATTTAAACAAAGGTCTTTTAAAATAATCGACCTCAATGTCTGAAAGTTTAAAAATTGACGTGTTTTATTGTAGCCTAGTAAGTGTTCCTTTGTCTATGATGAATAAATACATTTTGAATTTTAGTTTACAACATCGATACTTATCTTCTAAATATATAAAAGGAAAAAGTGACTGACTGACTGATCTCTCAACGCACTGCCCAAACCGCTTAGCGGATTGAGTTGAAAATTGGCATACAGGTAGGTTTTAAGGCATAGATTTCCGCTAAGAAAGGATTTGATCACGCGAGTATAGCCCCGAGTATAAGCTAGTCTTGCTATAATTGTTTTAGAGACATCTCGCACAGTCTCAGTTGCTCACATGTTGTAAATACAAAAAATGCATTGTGCGAAGAGCTATTGAATTGAGGATTTTACGTATAAATACTTTTCTTCTCTTTGTACTCCTACCCCAACCAAAACTCACTTTTCTTTTGAAAAGGTCAACATGTTTTACGTCAAGTCCCATATAAATAAATCAACTTATAAAGAATTCAGTTTTGTATCATTTTCAACGAGTGCGGGCACTGACACAAATTATTCAAAGCTGCGGCAACTCCAAAAAACGGCTTGAACGCAAAAAACCCAACGCAACTTGAATTTTTTTCTCATTTGCATGAAATACATAAAGGCTAGGAATGGACGTGATATGCGTCCGAACGTGTCAGAAATTTGACAAAAAGGCAGTCTAAGCGCTCACACTTCCTTCAAGATCCATTATCATGCTGTATAATCAGCACGGGAAGGAGATTGGTCAAAAGCTTCTTAATTTTCATTCATCCATTATAATTTGACTCTGACAATATAATGAGCATAACAACAACAAACAACATAACATTGCTATCATCCATGTTGCTCCAGCGATAACACTTAGAAATCTTTAAGGCATGAATAAATACCTTGAATGGTACCTTTCTAGGCGTTTTCCGTGATTCACCGTTGACCGAATCTGCCGTTTTCATCGAACGAAAACATAGCAGAATAAACCCAAATAATATTTTTTATGGTTGATCTAATATTATAAAGTAATCAGTGAAATACATGCATGTTAGTGTCGGGAAGTTAAACCAGGCTAGCTAATATTATATTAATCTAGTGTCCGGCCGACCTGCCCACTGCGTGATACCGCACATTAATTATACGCCAGTACTTTAGTACAATCACTTTTATTTATAACAATAATATGTATATTTTATACCAAACTATGAGTACGCTGAAATTGGGAACAAGCACCGGTATGAAGTTTAAATTTCGAGTGCAGCATAGCTAACACAGATTAAAATACTTGAACCAAATTGTAACTGAGTTTAATTTTATTAAATTTTTAAAATATATAATTAGTACCTAGTGATGATTGTATTTTTGTATTTTGAATCTATTTTTTGTGTTTTACTTTAAAAGTGATGTGATCCTTACTGTTGATATTAAAATAACTTGTCGTGCTATATTATGCGTCCTCTGCTTTTCAATAAATTCTCTGAGGCAATGTTTTATACGTAAAAATAATGCACAGAGGAATCAAAACATAAGTGTTATTAGTAATTACCACTATGACACCACAATCACACTGCAAGATTAATTTATTGGTAAAGAATGATTTCTTCCAGACAATGGATGGATAGGATTCATCTACACAATAAAAGATTATGTAGCATTAATATATTTAGTATGATAGCTAGCAAGACCGACGGGTTCAGATAGTAGCACCATAAATTAAAAAAAATCAATGATCCGAAACTATAATTTAGTTTATTTTAGCTAGGGTTCAATTTAGTGTACTGTGAATAAAGTATACGTGTTATGATGTGTACTGGAGCACGAAAACGAAAACCAACACGGGCGTGCGATGACCTCACGTAAAAATATGTGACACGCAAACGCTCGCGTACCTTGAATTCTAGATTACTAAGTCCGAATTAATCAAATGTATTACAAAACCAGGACACCAATTAATGTTATTGGCTACTGGGAGCTTCGGTCAAAGTCCTAATTAAGATGATTTTTATGGATTTCGTTGGATACGAGGTGACCTGACTATATTTCCATCTAATTGCACTGTCAGGCTAATTACTATTATTGTATAGGCTGTTTGGCTAATTTTATTTGCAGTTGCAGGTCGCCAAGCTACGTAAAATATTACCAGAAAATTAAAAACATATTTAAAACCGGTTTGAAACTCGGTTTCAATAAACTCATTAATAAAAAAAATAAAAACTTAGATATCGTTCTACGAATGTATTTGATGCAACTCTCACTCAACTGATTTCGATAAATCTAAATGGGTGGAACCTGGAAAATAATACACGTGAAACAAAAAAGCATTTTTAACTCGGTTCAGGTGTCTTAAATATACTTAAGGAAAGATTTCTACGAACTGTGTACCTCTCCTTTATTTTCGAAGTCTGTAGAAATTCACCTATATATTTGCTCCTTTCATAAATTCAAGGCAATCCTCCCAAATAGATCTCAAACCTCCACATACGTCCCAGAGTAGATTAAAATGGTTTTAGACTGTGTCCTGTCTAATTCCCGCTAATGTTTCGGCGGTAATTATGCCGGATTAGCTATCGTTGGCTAATTACCGTACCTGGGGCAAATTAGCCAAAAGGTCACCCTGATAGCGTACGGCTTTATAATCTTGTTTGGGATTTTTTAATTAGGCTTTAATGTACGATGTGAATTTTAATCTTTTTGGGAGATACAGAAAATATTTATGTTGAGAAAGTAGAGTTTTTTTTTAACTGCGCACATCGGATTTAATTGCTTGAAAGTAGCCTAAATGTGAAATACCAAATTTTTGCCCAATCAATTCAACCGTTCAGACGTAAAGGGGTAACAAAGACACACCCACACACAATCAGATTAAGATTAAGTGCTTAATTAATAAATAAAAGCTTAATATTAAAAATATTTATAATAATAATTGAACGAATTAAAATGAGAATTTTTGAAAAAAAAATTTCATGCCATTTTTAAATATATCAAACTGGAAATACTTTAAAAATGTGTGCATGAATGAATTTATATTTCAAAATTTGTCAAAAAGTGCGAGCGAGAGAGCGTCACTCGATATATACGCTCTTAAAGAAAAAATCATATCAAATGTACTGCCGTGGCTAGTTACATACCCAGTTGACTAAACCGTGTCGTCAAGCGGTCATTATGACCGCTTTCCTTCATGATGTTCAGTGAAGCCGGGGAGATATTTATCCCGCCTTTTAGGTTAGTCTGCTACCATCTACGATCGCATCGTTGCTTAACATCACGCGATATCGCAGTCAAAGGTTTACCTATAATATTAATTTAAAAAAAACCGTAATATCAGTAATTCTCAGCAACTGAAACAACGTGGCTCAGCTAGTAGTTTCCAAACGTATTAAAAACCTTTCTAATTACAAAGTTACTTGAAGTACTTTAGAAAGTAGGATGCGTCAAGCAAAATTCTCTAAATATTTGAGCAGTAGGCAGTAACAGTGTAAAAGCCATTTTAGCTCAGAAATTGACGGTAGCTATGTTTTTACGGTTCAGTGTGTACATGGCCTATATTTAGGGCCCCACACACTGCGCATTCATATGCTATGAGTAAAGCCTATAGAAATTAAGTTAGACACCGTGCGACTAAATCAAAAGTGAAGCTTAGGTATTAAAGTAAAAAAAATAGCGTTTTATACCAACTGAACAGGCATTATTCGAGACACAAGCTATTTTAGCTCAGATATTGACGGTAGCTGTGTTTTTTTACGGTTCAGTGTGTACGTGGCCTAAATTTAGGGCCCCATACATTGCGCATTTATGTGCTATGAGTAAAAGCTATAGAAATTAAGTCAGACACCGCGAAGCAAAATCAAAAGTGAAGTCTATGTGTTGTATTTTAGTAAAAAAAAATAGTGTTTATACCAACAGAATAGGTTACACCATCAGAGTCAAATCACAATTACAGGTTGTAAGGCTAACCTATATGTTGCAGTTTTAGTTCACAAAGATTCTTACTAACGACTGTCTCCTACATAATATTATCTCATAGGAAACAATCGAAATGCCAAAGTTTAACGTACCTTTAGAAATAAGTTAGCGTTGACGTTGAAATAAGTTAGTTTTGAGCCCAGGAATTCTATCAATTTAATCTTTGTCCAGTAAGTGGTTTTTTTATATAGAAAAACATATCATTTTATATAAAACTAAACCCATAATATTATAATGTTCTATAATCAATTACATTTAATGGGTTAATGAAAACTACTTATGCTTATCTGTACGCAATGAAAGAAAAATAAAGAAAAAAAAACGGATAGATCAGCATAAAAAGAAATCATTATTGGAGTGCGGTGTCTGCATTTATTTAAATAGCCTGCGCCTACACTTTGAACGTAATATTACATGTTTTACCTGTATTTAATGTTTTGCTTTATATGAGTTTAAGGTATTTTATCACACATTCTTAGGGAAATGAAAAAAAAAATGCTTTTCCTTAATCTCCTAGCAAAGGAGTTAAACAATTTTTAAATGTTATAAACAAGTGAAATTTTAAAAAACTTTTTAAAACTAGCTTTTATTATTATTACCATCTAACACCATAAAGTACTCGTCAAGACGAACCAAATGAGCCCAAACTCGATGGGGTTGCGTCATTTAATTACGGAGATCCTATGGCCACCTTCCAGCTCCATCATCAGATCAGCTCGATGTCATAAAAATATTGCATTGTTATCTGATTTATACAGGCATGCAAAATTTCAGCTTAATCGGACACCGGGAAGTGGGTCAAATTAAACTTGCAAGATTTGATTACAGACAGACAGACAACAGACAGGTGAAAGTAAATAAAAGCTTGTAATAATTCTACTTTGACCTTGTTTGAAGCCTAACACAACTATAGTGAGTGGAACCGCCCATAACGTTGGTGCGGTGCCGGGATTCGAACTCGGTGATCCAGAATTAATAACTGCATCATGTGGCCAAGGGGCCACCAAAAAATGTATCAATTAATCAAATTTATTTATTGCACGAAATACATGTATCCAGATGGTAAATATAATATTATACAATTTGCTTCCTTAAAAACATGCAATTTTAGATTTATATTTACAAATGTCAAACTAATATATTAATATAAGTATGATACAAATATACTACTGAATTGTGTCACCCTGAAGCATAAATTATATATAGATAATTCTCAGTAAGTGGAACCACATGCCACTCCTAGTTTTATTTTGTACTCAAAAGAAACCCAGAAGTTGAGTTTACATGTGATTTAATTCTCGCGGGAATTCCGGGAATCATGAGAAACATTTTGTCGGTAAAACTTCTGAGACTTAAGTGACTTTAGCGATTAAGTACAGGGATTTGGGTTTTCTTTTAGATAAACTTAAACGTAAGTATACCATACATAAAAAAGATTTTTAAGAATAGTTAAACTTTTCTCCTTGTTGAAGTAGGTTAAAATGGCCAGATCGGTAGCATTAATTAATTTTTTAAGCCTTGAATAGTATCAGAAATATATTCTTTTTAAAAATATTTATGATTAATAATTACAAGTTTTGTTGAGGTGTATAATTCAGTATTGGAGCCTTATAAAGATATCGAACCTTTATCAAAATCTACACCTTAGAAAGTAGGACATCTTTTGTAACACAAATAGTTTGTTTTGCCCATAAAAGACGTCCCGTGACTTTAATTTATTGAGTCGAAACGAACAGTTTTCGCCTCATCAATACTTGTCAATGACAAACTTATTAGCGTCTAGTTTTAAGGAGCCTTTTGAGGCGAAAGTATTATTTGAGGCAAAAACTGGCTGCGCTCAGTTCGTCGCGATCTTTCGTAGAGCGCGGTCGCCTACGCCGTAGAGCCACTACGCCGTAGAGCCTCTACGCCGTAGCATGAGATCGCGTGATTGCTAACTTCGTGTGAACCTTATAATTAACTTTAGTGTGTGTGATTAGATTAAGGTGCGTTTGTAACCGACTTCAAAAAGGAGGTTTTCAATTTTATATGTACGTTTTACATTATTGGAACTGAGAGATATTAATATGGGTCATTTTTTAAAAGCCTTGAAACAATAAAAATTATATATCAACAATATTTGTGCGTGTATGTAAGTTTGTCCTCGCATTTCTGAGAAACTAAATAGTGTAGCAATACAAATGTATTGCTATCATTTGATTTTATGTTAATTAGTCCTACTTAGGTATAGTACAAGTTTCATCAATATCAGTTCAGTAGTTCCCAATATAATATGAATTTAAACGTGCACCTCGCTCTAACATATAAATTATATTGAAGGGGCTTGAAATCGGTTCATTTTATTTCACTTTTATTCAAAAATGCGTTCAGTGATTGCAAATAATATAATATACCTCAATGCCTCGTCGTAAGGTGAGTACTGATTTTTTTATTTTTATGATAATTGCATATTATTAAGCAAGATCGCTTCCCACTGTCTGGTTATCCCTACGTATGCTTAGATCTTTTAAAGTACGCAATGGATTTTGAGATTGAGAATTTATTTTGATCAACCCCGCATCAAAATTACGTCGCGTAGTTTTAAAGATTTAAGCATGCATAGGGTCAAACAGACATGATAAGTTACTTTGTTTTATATTATGTAGTAGTAGATAGATAGATAACACTTTAATGAAACATAGAAAAATGTATTGCAAAAAATGTGTATGCAAAAAATTAACATAAATATACAATATTAAAATAAAATTAAATAAATAAATATTGTATTTTTATGTTTGTAAGTATTTAATATGTGCTACATTTGGCAGCCTTATCGCTAAAAGCCATATCTTCCAGACAACCGTGTAGGGAGAGGAGAATATTGCTATTCACATGGGTTCTTGGTGTGTTAATTATATTTGAGAATTTTATGTAAATTTATCAGGCTAATAGAGACCTGCATATTACAAAATTTTCCCTATTTAGTGTAATTAGTTAAAAGTCAGCTTTATTACGAAGTTTAAACCGGAGATGATGAATTAATGAATGTAGGTCAGAGCTACTGAGCTATTAAATTCTCTGCTAATTTTAACCGTACATTTTTATGCTTACTGAGGATTTATATTATTCTGATAATGACTACGATGAATCATTATTTTTCTTATATTTTACTTTATCCGCTTGACGACTTAAAACCTGGTTTTGCTATAATATAATTACATTTTACCGGGGGTAGACTTCCTTTGCAGGACGTCGACTAAGTGGGTACCCCAACAGTGCCAGTTATTCTATCGCCTGAGCAGTGATGTGCAAACATTACTGTGCTTCGGTAGGAGGGCACTGTAGCTAGTGATATTACTGGGCTGAAGTCTTAACATCTTATGACAAGTAAGAAGTGTTGGCCCAGTGGACCTAGAATTTTACTTTTTTAAAATCCTGGGTAGCACTGTACTAATTATGGCAGCTTATGTCTCATACTAATTATCTCTTACCATCAAGAGAGCGTCTTGCTCGTCTGCTTACTTCGTTGAAAAAAAAAAAATGTCATTTGCTATTCTTTTTAGTCCACAGCTACTCGTAGTATAGAAGACCTATGCCTACTTTTGTCAAAAGCAATAGGTCTTGTGCTACTGTCCTTAGGTTTTCTACTCTGTCCAATTTTTTCGCCTTACAAAACTAATGAATTTATATCGTTGAAATGTGCGGAAAAATAGAAAATAAATTACATCGGTATGGAAGCGTGTTCCACTTGTTCAGTTGGCAGAAGCAGAGCTGTCCAAATCTATCATCTTTATGAAATGTGGCTGAGATAGAAACATACTGGCTGTTACAGAGGTGTGGTTACACTTGAAACTGCGAATTTGAGAATTCTATAGAAGAAAAAGATAATAAAAAAAGTATCAGATACATTATAATATGCTTCACGGCTAGGTGAGTAGATACAGGGTAGGTTTTAGTTCAATGTTTTTGTACGTGTAAAATTTTTATTTATAGAAAAGTTAGACTTTTAACAGTGTTTTTTATCCGATTTGAAATCTATAATATTATGTATTCGTATGTATGTAACAAGCAGTTCAACAAGAAACTGCCAGAAATTGACATGCATATTTACACAACAATCTTTGACGATTCAAAACAAAATACCAATTTTCAAAAACTGTTGTACATGTATGTTTGTCCTCGCATTTCTCCAAAAGTTTTGCTCGATTTATCTTCTCGGCCGGATCTTGACTATGCTTTTTTTTATTGGTCTATCAACATTGGGCACAGTGTAGAGTTTCATCAAAATCGGTTCTCTTAAGTAAAAATACGACGATATATATTATTACATATATTTTGGATACTGTTTGTTTATTTTATACTTCACCACCTACCAGTTTTTGCCATATTATGTTACTCCCTCCCTGCACGGTTGTCTGGAAGAGATCGCTTTTAGCGATAAGACCGCTGGTTGTAACATCTTTGTTTTGTTTGTTAATTACTGTTGTAAATTTTTAAATTTCATGTGGTGTTACAATAAAGTATTAATAAATAAATACGACAGTAAGCTATAGGGACCTCTTGACCTGTGTCACCATCCTGTCGCTAAATTCTCAAGCACTCTTCAATAAGGACTTTAAACATTTGGCATCGTCACACACATTCTCGTACGTTCGCATGCATTCAAAGGAAATAAACGTCACACATTCATTGAACAAATGTTTGGTGAATAAATAAATTGAAGAATCCGCGCGCGGAATTGGCTTTGGGTTTGTTGTTATTTTGGCGTCTGATATGCTCCATGACGGATTTTGGATTTGATTTTTTAATATATTTTTTTTATTTCTGATTGGTTGTTTAGTTATACTTCACCTGATGGAAAGTGTCGATACGGTTATGGTGCAACGCGCTTGTCTGAAAAGTACTAGCCTATTTGCGCCTAGAAGATATTCATGTTGTAATGGTCTGTAAACATAGAAAACGGCAATGCATTTCACACATGTCTATGCTCTAAGATCATAATTGTAACAACTTAAACACCATGTTCCAAATAACGAATTACAATGTATTTATTTATTACCCATATGAATACCGTCTTTGTGGAATCTAAAAATACTCCGTGCGGGCTGTAACTTTGTTGTATGCTCTGATGTTCTATGGTCGGAAATAATCTAGGAAAAAATCTTATAGTCATAAAAGAATAATATAATAAAAAAATGTACTCAAATGATTTCTTCTTTTCAATTCAGTTGAAATATTTCTCCAAGTTACGTGTACTTCAGAAACACTTGTCAAAGATCCTCTTGAATTTACGCCCACTTGGCATTCACAAGTTCCTTCGCATTTTTCTATTGCAAAATAAATGCCATCGTTAAGATCAAAAAGTCATGGCCCGATGTTGAGCGTGTGGAAGATGCTACAAAGGAATACATAATAATGTATGATGCCATTAGAGGAATCCAAGGAATCATAACATGTGTTTGAGGATGAGATGAAACGCATTCTAAATGATGGTGTGGGTCACAGATCTGTAATACAGATAGACAACGTGTTATAAATGTTCGATTAAGCTAAAATTTTGTATTATGTAGATCTTAGCCACGCGGCTTAAGATCAACATAATTCAGCTTCTGTTTTAGTTCAAACATTCAACATGAGCATGGCAACATCCAAAAACTATTCGGCGATTTTGACTTCTTGTTTGCTCCAACAATATTTTTTGCTTTCCATATCCGATGGAAAGCACGTACAACAAAACATAATATTAATATTCATAAAAATCGCCGAGATTTTAATTAGATGTTGTCATGCTTATGTTGAATGTTTGAAGCAAAACGGGAGCTGGAGACGCGGTTTTAGACTCAGGAATAACACAAACGGCGAGTTAAAACCACTAACACAGCTACTTGTATATATTTTTTTCTTGTGCGAATAGAGTCTTGACATTGAGTACTTACTCTACCAGGTGGCGGTAACCAGTTATTACCATCATCTTGTACTATCGATCATCTTCTATGATGTTGATTAATATTTATTATTTGTGAATTTTTTATTTACTTGATTGCTTGAACTCAATTTGTAAATTAATTAATTATTAATTAAATTATTTAGTCATAAAAATAGTTACATTAAATCTAATGATACAGAAACATTTGGGTACAATAAGGAGGTGTCACGATAGTGAAAACTGCTCTATCCGAAACTAGACTTGTGGTCTGTGTCTTCGGTTAAAGCAAGATTCCTCATATTTTGTGGATCATTGCTTGAAATCTAAATATTTAAACTAGTGCATATTATGAGTATGATTTTTAAAATACCTAAGTATAGAATTATATAATATGACGAGATCCAGCTGTTAGTATTAGACTAAATGTAAAAAAACCTTCCGTGCTTTCACTGAAAATCGTGCCAGAACACGACCGCAAAGAACGTTTGGCGACACATTTTATTTAACAAAATCATTTTCCACCATCGAGGTGCGAAATTTTTTCCAACATAATATTTGAAAGGGATTTTTAATTAAGTATCCTCATTATGATCGAAGGGAAAAGTGGAGCGCGATTGAATTTCAAGTTGGAAACTCCGACGATAATTACGTTTTCCATTATTTTTACAGGAAAGATTTTTCCAAGAATGATTCGGCTTTTGTTAAGTTTAAAGTGAATTACCGAATATATAAGGTGGAGAAATATCTATGATAAATTGATATTTAACATGAAAAATGTGAGCAATCCTCAGTCTAATAATAGGCCAGTTTCATTTATGACACACTGTGTCGCAGTCAAATTCTCAAAATTTTATAAGCCCTTTTTAATCCGACGAACAAATGAGAGCTTTTTTCTTATTCTACCGTATATAATACGTTTTGTTATATGCGTTTGCGGATAACTTCGTCGTTTATGAACCAAATTTGATGATTCTTTGTTTTAAATGAGAAAGTTGAGCAGGCTTAAACGGACTGAAAATATGGTCACATAGGTTAACTGCTAGTATGATAATATTTTTTCCAGACAATGATTATATTTATTCCAAACGTAACGCGACATCAATAGAGGTTGATTTTCATACAGCTAATCGGGAACTAGGTAGGGGCGTACAAAAACTATTAGAAGTCTTTTCATATTGCACTGGCATGGCACACAGGGCTTCCATGGTCGTTCTAATCTAACAAACTAATCTGCGGGTGTAACGATAACATTTAGATGGAAAATTTCAACTGTCACATAAAAGGTCTCAAGAATGTCCCATTACAGTCCCTTGATGTCCACTTACCGCTATGATATTTGAGATAATTACGCTATTTAGCAATCTCTAATGCGCCACTTCGTATCAAGTGTTCCGTAAACGAGTTGCTAAGTTTCTTGTTAAATGAAAATGGGCGCTGTAAATATTATGTGGGACACTTTAAACCATAAGCAACGTAAATATATCCAAATAGATTAGATGACTTTTTAATAGACCTCATTTTTAAAATAGAATAAGCAACGAAACAGAGATATGTTTTACTCGTTGATAATAAAGCTTTAAATTACACGTTTTAAAAAAAGTCACAATATTGGCGGTCTTATCGTGATCTTTTCTATGTAACCAATCAGGGAAATTAAAGACAAAAATTAGAGCGACAGTGGTTTCAAAAATATTTCCTTAAAATTATATAACCTTAGATATTTCTTTAGTTGAACTAAGCAAAATCCTGTTGTTCTCGGGTTAATAATGTTAATTTAGTTAGTGGGTACATAAATACCTAGCAATCAATAGGGAGTTATCTACAAGTGCCTCAGCCAATATCCAGTAAGTGCAATATGTGGCAGAGTTTTATCGCAAATCAAGGGAGACGCGGTGACAATGCGAATGCAAGGATGCACCGAATGCACCCCTCACCTACCCTGCATAACATGAAGTGAATGGACCATGTGACTGGAATATAAAGAGGCAGGTACTACAGACTATGTTGCGTAACACTTTATGAACATACTAATATTATGAAGATGAGAGTTTGTGTGTGATTATTTTTTCTATTACATTAGTGGAAGTTACTTTCACAACACCACCACAATTTCTTTGTCTAAATGCTCTTCATTTAATTATACATTACATTTTTTTTATGCAAAAAAATATAATAAGGTACATATTTTTATGAATATGTATCGCAAAAAAAAAAAAATTATCTTTAGTGGTTGTGCTGGGAAGAATCACACCCATTGTTTGTACTACTTGTAATTCAGTGGCTGTCAAAATGTCAGTGTATGGAATTTTTTGCCGGGAAGTTACCGTGTTTTGGAAAGCACGTAAACTGGTTGGTCCCAGGCTGTTTCCTATAGGAAATATGTTTGTTTAGCTTAAACCCTGGATATAAATTAGATACCTAACTATTTATTGAAACACCACAATTATATACCTATACAAAAACTTAGAAAATACTAGGTATATAAAAAAGTGTAACAACTGGCGATTTATCGCTCAGAGCAATCTCTTCCAGACAAACAAACGTCTTGCTCGTCTTCTTACTTCGTTGTATAAAAAAAAAAGGTTACCTAACCTGACGATGTGAATGCAAGGATGCACCTCATACCTAGTGATATAACATGAACGGTGAATGGAAGATATGAGTGGAATATAAAGCGAGTGCCCTAGTAAGAATATCTCGTACTACTGACTCGGTTACGTAACACCTTATGATTTTAATATTACAAGTTTATTTATTGCTATCACAAATAATATTGTTTTCAAGCAATGTAGATTACAATTTTTTTATGCAAAGAAGTAAGAAGACGAGCAAGATGCTCTTCTGTTGGTGAGAGATAACGCCATAATCAGTACAGTACCCAGGATTTCACAATGATGTAAAATTCTGGGCGCATCAACGCTTCTAACTTAAGTGTCAAAAGATGTTAAGACTCTTCAGCCCAGTAATTTCACTAGCTACAGTGTTCTCCTACCGAAGCACAGTAATGTTTGCACATCACTGCTCAGGCGGTAGAATAACTGGCACTGTTGGGGTACCCACCTAGTCGACCTCCTGCAAAGGAAGTTTGCCCCTGCAAATTATAATGTACGATCTTTATAAGTTAAGGTCATTTGATCTTTTGGCTGTATAAGTGTTCACTATATACCTATATATTAAGTAACGTTCTAATAGCTACCATACACGTGTTTATCGTGAACGTATTCTAATCTAGCATGAACAGTTAATAAACTCCGCTCCCGAACATGTACTCCCGAAGGCAATAGCTCCGCTGGCCTTACAGTTTTAGGAACACACAATACAACGCTGATAATGTATCGTTTCATTTAAGTTTTACAGAAGAAGAGAAATTTATGTACAGCTAACATAATGTATATTGTAAAAGTTAAAATTTAATACCATACTTCTATTTATAACGTTACTAATTCCCCGTTTTACCCGTATTTATAATTTTCGTCACAGTTTTAAGTTCTGCATATTTTGTTGTGTTATAATAAAGAGTTTTACTCATTAATTTCATAACTTATTGCAATAATGTAACAATTGTTTTTCGGCACGATGTTAAGTGAAGCTATGGTGGGATTTATCCCGTCTTCTAGGTTACATTCGCAACCATCTTCAACGGCATCATCGCTTTAAAACAGGTGAAGGCTACCTATAATAAAAAGAAAAAAAAGAAATTTATTTATTTTGATATATGCGTAATAAATGTATGTAAAAGTGCTTTACCCAGTTATAAAAACGGTAATAACACAACATTGTATCAAATGTAATAAATCATTCGACAAGGGAATGCTCGCGAGTACTGAGCAGATACGTTAAATTAATTGGTCTGATGGGATCGATTACACTTCGGTGTGAGTGGCGGCCGGAGGTTATGTTCTATTAGATTGAAGCATTGTTCCAATTCCTTTACTGCAGCGTATTCTGATTAAATAGTTGTATGATCTTACTAGTAACTATAGGTAATGTTAGTAAAATGTATCTGAAGTCAAATAATATTAGTACTTCTGATTGTTTCTAAATGTTACCTATGCAAAATTTAAACCAGGGATGAATAATAAACCCCCTCATCTTCTAGATTTATTTCGACTATTTCATCACTTTTACAGCTCTATGGAAATACTTTTCAAAGATGGTAATGACTTTGACATGTCATGGCTTGCAATTATGACCATGTTCCTGAAGACGTGGAGAGGTTTACCCCGCTTACAACTACTTGATAGAAAACGTCGGCAACAATTATCGACACATCGTCGGTAACACCACTGATGCTGTATAGGTGATGATAACTGGTCACCAGGAGGCCCGTCTGCTAATGTGTTGGTGTCTAACATAAAAAATATGCAATTTTTGTATGCAAGTGTGGATATTTTTGCCCTTCACGCTTCTCCTTAAAACACCAGAAGCGAATAGCTTGAAAGGTATTTTTATACATTTTTTTTCTGCTCTCAAAACTGCTATTCGCAGCAAGTCTTAATTAACTCAATATTGAAGCAATTAGTATTATATAAACAACATTCGCGATAATTAAGCTTGAGTCGTGTTTCGTGATTTCGTATCGAGCCCTAGGGACGATATTGTTTATTTGTACTGATCGTTCAAATTGAAAACGAGATATGGAAACATCCATTTAATAATAGAGATTGGAACTAATATTGTTTTAACATTGTAGACGTTGACAGATATTGACAATACTAGATAGATTATTGATTTGTTATACAAATCTAAATATATAAAAGGAACCACCGGGGGTAGACTTCCTTTGCAGGAGTTCGTCTAGGTGGGTACCCCAACAGTGCTAGTTATTCTACCGCCTGAGCAGTAATGTGCAAACATTACTGTGCTTCGGTAGGAGGGCACTGTAGCTAGTGAAATTACTGGGCTAAAGAGTCTTAACATCTTATGACTCTTGAGTAAGAAGCGTTGGTGCAGTGCACCTAGAATAGGGATGTTGACTAAAAAAATTTTATTTTGTCCACAATGAAGATTATTGAAAAATATTGGACACGTATTTTTATTCTTGTAAATTTAATGAAAAACGAGTAAGTTACAGCGCCTTAAAGTTGCGGAGAAGGAGGTAATGACGTCACGTCTAGGTACGATTTGTACCTAGGTGTGACGTAGCGTTTCTCCCCCATAATTTTAGATTCCTTATATCTCAGTCAAATTCAATGATATTGACAAACAAAAAAATACGTATCGAATATTTTTTTAATATTTAAATTACGGACTAATAACATTAAAAAATTTATATGTTGTTATTTATAATATATCGTTATTTATATATTACATTAAATTTTATCTCTCAGAAAAATCAACTTCCATCCATAATTTCGACGACTTTTACACCATCGTTATTATCAGAATCATCATCGCAAATTTTTACAACTGATACAATTGGTTTATGATAACTGAAGTAAGAAACAAACAGTTTTGATTCGAACCTATTTAAGTGTCTAATAAAGACCGCATCAATAGTAGTTTTGTATTTCGTTGTGCTAAAATTGCGATCATTTGACATAGTTAAACCAAATTCACAGAGCAGCACACTCAAGCACGGTAGAAAGAGTGGGAGATACTAGTTCCTCTCCCTTCCCCTCGATCTTACGCTTTTTCGATCAGCATCACGTGACCCTGACGCGAGTTTTAAAGTTTTTACCCATACAAAAAAGTGCTCAGCGCCGCTAAAGAAGTTTTCACTTCAAAAATGTTAGCCTTGTCATCACGCCTATTGCACATAATTGTGAAATTCTGGGTAGCACTGTACTGATTATGGGCAGCGTTATCTCTTAACATCAGGAGAGCATCTTGCTCGTCTTCTTACTTCTCCACATAAAAAAAAGGAAAGAGTGACTGACTGATCTATCAACGCACAGCTCATACTGCTGAACGGATTCGCTTGAAATTTAGAATATAGATAGGTTTTATGATGTAGACCTCCGCTAAGAAAGGATTTTGCCACGCGGGCAAAGCCGCAAGCATAAGCTAGTAAAATATAATAGACCAGCTGACTGGCCCAACGTCGTTTTCTATTGAAAAACACTTTTTGACTCTACCTATTCTCAGATCTACACCAAGTATTAACTATAAACTTCGTAGCAAAATTCAATCAAGCCATTTCGGAAGAGTGAAAGATGCAATTTTTTTAAGTATATCAGAAGATATATCCATAACATAATGTGTATAGCATTGTAGCCTATTTGAATAATTGAATTTTGTTTGACACAGGAAGTTGAAAATATCGAAAAGAAAATCTTCCGCGACGTAGTAATAAACCATAATAATAAACCATACTTACCCACACAATCTTTTTCTAATTTAACTCTTCCTCACAACTTCTGAAGTACTTGTTAACTCCAAATCCATATTAAATCGCGGTAGAAACTCCGCGACACCCGAAACTTGTGTGAAGTACAAAAATTTCGTGTAACTTGGTCTAGCTTATTAAGTTGGACTAAGTTGAAAGCGTGTGCTGTTTGTTGCCTGTCAATTATGATCGTACGTGCGTAGACTGATTTTTTAGCTTATATTTTATTTTCTCGCTGTGAAGTCAATCTGACCAGCTGACTTGTGAATGTGGATCTGTAAATTAATGTATTAGGTATAGAGAATCAAAATGCACACATTAATAATAAAAAGCGTCAAAATCTAATAAAACATTTAAACAAGTTTAAAAAGTATACTTATTTGAAGCCATAACATTACGCTAATGGTAATGCTTATTGGCGGTTGTTTAAAGAAAGTAATGTTTATAAATTATAATATAAATGAAGATTTTAAGCGTTTAACGTAGGCCTTAAAATCTTAAATGTCTCATTAAGCTCTTTACATAATTAGTCAATACGAAAATAATAATCGAGGTGTAATTTTTTTAGCAAACCTAAATCTATAACATTGTAAAATAATGTAAGTCAATATTGAGCGAAGAGCGAACTATTGTATCGTTCGGTGTAAGACTCAAAATAAAATTAAACAAAAGTGCCAATCGTTAAGAATATGGTTGGAATAAAAAACAATTATTCGACGGCATAACACGAAACTTACGTTGATATTTAGTTAATCATTAAAAATATTGGCACCAATTTAGGTCCTAAATCGACGTACATGGATGTACTCTTACAGTGCAATAAACAGCAAAAATAATAACCCACACTTTTCGACTTTATGGCAGTCGGATAAAAGATTTCGCCAAGAGACATCCTTAAAAGGTTTTATGTTATTTTCATAACCAACTTCAAAGTTATTCTAATCGGAAAAAGCTTTTAGGGGACAATATTGTAAGAACTTAAGTACTTTTTCAAGCTTAGTTGACACTGTCCCTTCAAGAATTTAGACAAATAGGTACAAAGTCAAAACCGAAAAACTAATTTTTAATATTTCATTGTAATAAAAGCTCAACCTAGTTTAAACCACTTGAGGCCGAAAGGAAAATAAATTCTCATTGTTTACGTCGGCCAGTTCAATGAATTCAGAAACTTTCTTTCAATTTTAATCCTTTGAGAATCGAGAATGAGAATTTATTGTTATTCGTGTCGCTGTTAAAGGAGATTTTAAACAAAGCTTTAATGAAAGTCTCGGCACGGTTTGCTCTAACAAAGGCGTACACCGTGTCCAAAACTAAAATGAAGCCAACTTTAATTAATAGAGCGGAGAGAATAAAAAATGTCCTTAAGGTCGTCACCCCTTTGCGTTGGAAGTACTACTGACGTAGTTGATAGACAAGTGTAATAATAGGCAAGGCTAACCGCTAAACAAGAGCCCTATCAATAGTTATATTATCTGGAACCCTTTGAAAGAGTTTGAGGAAATTGTTCTTGCTACACACGACAGCAACGTACGACCGGGTCGACAATTGCGTTTGATTTGGCCTGCAAAACGTATTCTTAATACATAATTTACTGCACAGCCTAAGTTGTATATATAGTCTTTAGGAACGCGAAGTCTACTTTTACTTCTTAACTCTACGAGTCCGGATTATATTTCAATAAAGCCGTAGTTAATTATTTAAGGTCAAATGTTCTAAAAACAATACTTAATGGCATCGGTTCAATGAGCGCGCCCTATTAATTAACCTGCACAGTTAATTATTATTTCAATAAAAACAAATGAAACTCTATTCTGAATGCTTTTGAAAACCTTAAAGTATTGAATCAGCCCTTCGAGCACAGACGCTACGTTGACTTGTCTTGCTGTCAAGTCAACTGTCATCCCATACATTCATAAAAGTACAATGTAAGAGATGACAGTTCCACTCTTTAAGTTTCGTCGGGTCCCATGCATCATGCTGCGGTCACATGTGTTCTATGTTTTGATTATCCTTTTTTCTTTTATTTCATCCTGATACCACATAAAACGCGGTTGGTCATTGACCGTGTAATATTTTCTTCCATTCTAGTTTATCGATCTCATTTCTACTTACCTTCATCAATTCTCGTCTCGCATTTGCATATTTTATTGAGAGTGAGTGCATTACAATACGAGTAATAATATAGATATCATCTAGTATTTAAGTGCACATCGACTGTTCACAACAATTGAACATAATAAAGGATGCAGGCGTTTTTAAAAATATAATAACCTCTATCTAAATATAAATTATGTCATAAATAAGAAAACTTTGTGTGTGCCTTATTTGCTACTTAGTTCATTCGTAGAATATCTATAGAATATCCATAATTACAAGTTTCTCTAGTACCTATAACATTAGTTATTCTATTATATTGTTAGAAACACAAAATTAGTACTTACGTAACTTATAAACAGTTTATAGAGGCTATAGTAAAATGAGCAGTACTGTAATCAAATTTACCATTCATTTATTATGGACCATGAAACCATATGTCAGTTTCCATAATACATACGTGACCTAATGATCTTTACGTAGCTAATGTAAAAGAAGTAGTGGGATCCACAGTTTGAAATACCATTCGAAACTATAAATACTAAGAAATGAATGATACGAGTATATGTGCATATTATTATATTTAGACTAATAATTTGACTTGTTTTTTTTGGGCTTTCTAAATATTTCTGAGTTTTAGCCCCTGAAAAGTAGGTATTCTGCTGGGTATAGGTAGATTAGCCTCTAGAAAAGCACAGTGGTAAAATATCAGACAAATTGGTTCAATAGCAGTTTAGGCGTGGAGGAAGTAAGCACAGACATTTACACACAAAAAATGAGGCCTACAAAAATATGAAAGGAATTAGTAAGGTAAGGTTCAAATAATAAAACCCGCCAACATCCAAAAAATACCATGAAATCAAACAAAATATATTTAAAAAATCACAAAAAGCCCTTCCAATCAAAAATTCACATAACCCACTTCACGCTAGAGGAACTCCCTAAAAAAAACACCTTTACAGTGCGTATCAATATTTAATTTGTTCCATTTGGTAAAGTGACACCATTGACATGTGTGTGGGCGGAAGCAGCCAGGCAATTTAGAATCCATTAATAATATTCCAAGACACGTCGCTCGACTGAGCGTGCCCGAGGGTCGCTCGGGCATACTTACCATGACTGTGTAACACTAGAGGTAGTTATTTTGTCATGTTCTCACAGCTTTTTGAGATCCTGTTTACAAGTTAAGATGCGAATACTGTTTATTTTATAATGAGTAAGCGTCTTAGTAAGCCTTCTAGGTTGGCGTGCTCCATCTGACCGTGACTACACTTATCATCAAGTGAGCCGTGATCAAACGCAAGAAGCGTAATACTTTAATTACTACACGTAAATTTGCAACACATTTTGGGAAAGTGACTAACTAATAATGAAAACTTACGAGAAAAATGAATATCTTTAAAAACTCAAGTATTCAATACGACAAAGTTTATATTAGTCAGCTTAGGTACTTAGAATTAGATATTTTCCTCGAGTGTATTAACCTTCGGGAGTTAATCATGTTATTTCTGTTTCATTCTTAGCCTAAAAAGCGTACAAGAGTAACAAACAAAACCATTCATAGACAAAAAAAAAAGTATATAGTTAAGTATAAAGTATAAAGTTTCATCAATAAAATAGTAGAAAAATGTTAAATATAATATTATACTCGTAGTTACGTATACATTTAATCGAGATTATGAAATCCGAATAGACTAAACACTCAAATCTGCAATTAAAAGTGAAGTTAAATATGGAACACAACATTCAAAGGCAAAGCTTCTATTCTTCACTATCACCTGTAAACCAGGATAAGCCTCGGCTTCAGAAACCAGCGACATCGATACGTGTGCATTGCAGCTATAGACGGATAGCTGGCGACCTTGTTTTAGTATTTATTTCTGGTATTCAATCTTATGCAAATGCTTATAATAAATTGAAATTTCCTTTTATAACATTTGTGCTTGTTTTTAAACAAGTTTTTGTTTGTAAGCAAGTTGTCTAAAAAAATTAATGCATTTGTCGATCACATCATGTGTTTATAGCTTTGATAAGTGAAACAGATCTTAATTGGATAGATGCCTGACCTGGAAGAGCAGTTACCGTCGCGTCGCTTATACAAAGCCGAAAAGTCTGGAACACTAATTTAAAGCGGTATTATATAGATACGCGTTGTCATTAGCGTTGTCCGTCAATTAAGCTTGGTAAATTCTTCCTTATGGCTGCATTGACCAACGTAACGAACATGGCAGTTATGAAATCGTCAGAAAAAACAACATTTGTCCTCAAAACTCATAGCTATCTGAGTTTGTTTTACGGTCCTCATTATAAATGAAAGCTCTTGATGCAAGCATTTTGTAAAGTTTACACGTAAGAGTTACATAAACTGGATGGTAATCTCCTAGCTTACAAACTCGAGTCTCTCAACACACACGTTGTGAACAAGTTCGGTGTGTATTGTTCTCGAGCCAGCCTGAGCCGGCGGCGGAACTCTTTCTTGAGCCGATACCTGATACCGACCACCTACTTTACCTACTTTACTTCTATACAATTGTTTAAACATAAGTATATATATTGCTTAGCACTATGACCAAACAATTATGCAATTAGAACAGTTAATACTGTGCCTGTACTGTACAAAACAGTTCTAATATAAATCCTAGGCGGATCTCCTGATATAGGTACCTACTTTACCTGTAAGTAGCTAAATCTACGCAATTTATAATTTACATTAGGTAGGTACAGGCCAGGTCAAGAGTAACCAGGCGTATGTAGTACATACATACATGTACCTATAGGTACATACATTTATGTACTTTTGTTCAAATAAAATACTATGTGTGTATTTTTCCGTAAAAATTATACATAACTCATGTCCCCAAATCCCGTTCCAATCATTATTATAATGGCAGTTGTTCAGTGTTGATACTGACAAACATCCATCCTTCATTCAATATTAATCGAAACCGACCACTATCCCGAATTCAATTTATCTGAAGTATGGACCTGCATAATACATTAGAAACATAATTCTTTGGATACACAGTAGCATGGCTTTAACGTTTAGAACAAAACTAAAATCTGGTGCAAAGTTAAATAAATGATGTCACAAAAAATACAATACAAAAAATTAAAAATCACGTTTTTAAATGGAACTGCGATGTGAAGTGGGACTAAATGCTAATATATACATAATTGTTTTAAATAAAATAAAACAAGTTCCTCTTATAAATTCAAGTAGGAACGAAGAAAAGTCCTCAAATAATTTGGCCTTTGAAATGGATGAAGGACAATTAATAATTACATAATTAATTTTTTAACAACTAAAAAACTCAATTAAGAGACGTTTTCTTACCAAGACCTTCATTCAGTATTTGAAATGAAATACATCCTAACTTTTAATTTATCTCTGTATTATAATTACAACAATCTATGAAAAAACCATAAAGGTTGATTCGCACCTCACTAAATTGTAAGCCCACAGAGCAGTAATGTAGCCAGATTTTTGGGATTGTAGAAGGGATATTATGTTGGTTAAGTTAATTACCTTAGACAATAAGTTTTTTTTTCCTAGTCTATACTGTCCCTGTTTATAGTTCCTGTAAATATTTTTTTAATACTAAATAGACCTACGTAAGATGCTTAGAAAGGTACCTGGTACGTTACCAATTCACTCGTGCCTCGAAGATATCCAAGTCGTACCGCTCGGGAAACACAGATCGTCATTTGTGCAGTGTTCCGAATGCGACCAGTGTGATTAAAAAAAAAAAGTGTTGCAAACATTAACGGTATTGTCGCTGCGGTGTAAATTCGTCCCTGTCTTCACTGAAAACCGTACCGGAACACGTCCATAATGACCGTTTGTCCATAATGACCATAATGATCCAGGTGGTAACAAGGCACGGTCGAAGTCTACTAACAGAAAAATAATTTTATTCAAATAATTTTACCGAAATTAAATACGGCCAAACTCTATTTAATCAGTTATAAACCACCACATTATAAAGTTGGATATAAGCAATTATCAAAAGTCAAGTGGCCGACATTGGATTGAATTCCTGAAACTAATTTCATTCGCAAAGCCAACTTCGCTTAGGAAATTAATAGAGCGCAATTTTGTTTATAAATGACAATTTTGTGAAGTTTGACTTGAAATGGATGATGGAGCTTTCACATCTACCAAGGTAAGTCGCACTACGTACACAGTAAACCCGCAGAATTTGTATTATTTTATTATCATTTTATTATATTTTTTTATAAAAAAATAAAATGGTTGAAGCAAGGTATTTGCAAGATTAAATGATAACACCGACTCATTACGGACACAGACTCCGTAGTCCTACGCAACTCATATGATACCATAGTCTTAATTTTAATGTATATTTTTAAGTGTACCACATAATGCATTGGGTATCTTAAAAATAAATATTGCCTGAGGGAAACGAGTATGATATACACGGTTGAATATAATATAGATACATGGCCATTTCTAGTCTTAATAGTATTTTAGGGTCATTAATTTATCAGTAGGTACTAAACTTACAGTAAGTGTGACCACTCCTTAATTCATTTCAATACCAATATCTCAAAAGTTTCGGGTCGGGAGTCATGAAGAATGACTCTTCAGTTATATCTCTAAAATTATAAGTTAGCTTTCTGCCTCTAGTTATATTTTCCAAACTGTATGGTCCACTTCGGGTTTGCTCCTCTCGACCTCTATCATAAATATGTCACGCTTGAAAATTGTCTTGAAAAACACAACACAAGTCGATATGTATTTTTTTCTTTTATGTATGACCACTTTTATGTGTATATTAAAACGTTGAACATTGCGTAAAATTTTTACGCTTATTAATTTGACACTATTTATTGTTCATAGATATATTATACGTAGTTCGTACGTGTATATGACGTTCTAAGGAAAGGCTAGGCTAAGAGTACCAAGAACCGCGTGTATGAAGAATGTGTTGAAAGTTGAGGAAGCGAAAGAGGTACATATGTCAGGATCGTACCAAGTGGAGAGAAATAGTCTCTACCTACCCCAGCGGGAACCAGTCGTGATTATAGGTATATGTACTTATGTAAGTATGTATTTATATTATTACTACGTAGTTAAGAAACGATGTCACGGGAGCAAAGCCACAAGAGTAAGCTAGTTTTTAATGTAAAACAGATCAGGCAAAATGCCAAATACTCCGTCTTTGGAAATGTCGCACGTAGAAGTAACTGTAAACAAGAGGTAGAAACTCGACACGTTTTGTTTTTATTATAATGCAAATTACTTTTGTTCATTCAAAGTTTGGCTTCGCCGTCTACAACCGCCATTAATCAAAGAAACTCTGACTGATTGGAGCTCATTTAGATATCGAACAATTTCTTTAAGAAGGTTTTTCTACGTTAAATGATTATTTCGGAGCGGAACATAAATTTGTTTGATTGGTTATCGGTTTTTGAAAACATAATGATTTGTTTTTTATCGGGTTGTAGAATATTTGATTGTAATTCAGAGAATATTTGAAGTTATGTTTCAATGTACTACTGAGGGGCATTGTTTTTATGTCCAGGGAGATATTTATCCTGGCTTATAAGTTTGCTGCCATCTACGTACCGCATTGTCGCTAAACATCACACGGAATCCTGGTCAAAGGCTAACTTAAAAGGCTTAAAAAGACCATAGAACCTTAACTAAACAAATTTAAGCAATGTCATTTTGTAGTAAAATTTAATCTTTGAACCAAATAGTATGCATAGGCATGATGTACTGCTGAGATAAGCTAAAAAATAAACCAATTTTTAGGTCCGAGTAATGAAGTTGTTTTTCATAGGCTTAAAAAAATCATTCAACTACTTTGTTAAGGTTTTTTAATACAAAAAATAGTGACATTTCTCCACGAGGCAAGCATTTGTATTCATAGAATAGGTCAGCTTTAAATTGAAATTGCTTTTTGATTCAATTGAATTTTTTGTCTTTCATCGTATGAATTCAATAGATAGACCGCAAAGCAAATAAAGGCCACGTTGGTTAAAAATATAACAATAAAAATAGAATTCAAAAGGTTTCAATACATTAGATAGGTATTAGGTAGGTATATTAAAAAATGTAGTTAGTAAAAATTCGCCTTGATGCGACGTAAAACAACATTTCAGTTTTACAACTTTAAAAATTTGATGGAAACAGTTTTAAAAATAATTTTCATTGATAACCGAAACTAAAAGTTAAAGCATGGAAGATGTTTTCAACATCATCATCAGCTTTCAATTGCCCACTGCTGGCCATAGGCCTCCCTTTGATTATATCTTGATCTTTGATTTTTTTTATGCCATTCTCCCCTGTACCTTTCCGCTTTCATCCATCAATTTCCCGCCACTTTTCTGATGTCATCGGTCCATTGATAGCTATCGGTCGATTCGGATGCCTGTCCTAATATGGGTTACCATTCTATAATTAAGCGACACCACCTGCCATCACCACGTCTAGCCACGTGACCTGCCCAGCTCCACTTCCGTAACTCAAGAAGATGTAGATGCTTTACTCAAAATAAAAACAATATTTATTTCATATTTTATATGTACCTAGGACGTCTTGTCCGGGGTCTTATATTAATGTAAAGACCGCAATCGTAACACTTTTTTTCTGATGTGTATTTTCTTTTTTAGGCTTATTCTATTGTAGAGGTACCTACCTGTTTAAGGTGTGCATTAAATAGCTTTTTGTTCTATTTTAAAGTTGAACTGTCATCCCATACTTTACCTAATATAGTAGATAAAAGACTTGTGCTGGACAGTCCGTATACTTGTATACATTGTTCAAACATACCAGGTTATATTCTAAAAATGAAGGCTATATAACTTCATTCATTACAGAAGAAAGGTTCCAGCGCCATTCATAAGGCACGCTTGAAAGACCCAACTCGAGTATGGGGACGCCGTCTTAAGAATTCTTACCTTATTTTTTACGCTATCTCACTTTTATGCTCTTCCTTCGTATAACGGCGAAGCTTGTTGAAAATTCTTGGAATATAAATAAATTTATTTATAAAATCTGATTTTATTTTTTGGTAACTTGACTATATTTGTAGAACCAAATTAGAAAATAACAAATAATAGGCTTCACGTTTACCTCTAATACTAGTATAGTTTTTTAAATTATGTTATTTCATGGTCTAAGCTTACCTACGAGTACATAACAAATTTCAACCTAATCATTATATATTGCACCTGTTTTAAAATTAAACAACAATATTTTCCTGACATTAATGAAAACGATCAGTGATCATTCCCTATTGACAATATTATCTATGATTTAAGTTATTATGACCAAACAAGCAAAAACAGCTTTATTGAACTTTTCATCATAAAGTAGTAATAAGTACTACCAAGCCTTACAATTTAACAAGTCATATATTACACAATTTTAAAAACGTTCTGCATGCAAAAATGTGAAGCAAATATATGTCTATTTTTCCCCATTCCTGCATCTTAAAGCTCGGTGTTTGCCAAAAGCAATGAACATTCGCTTTTGTATTATTTGAAGAGCGTGCAATAGTGCTGAGCGTAGAGGACATAAAACAGCGTTTTATTTCTTATCATCCTTATATGGAACTTGGAACGTGTCATTATAGAATATGCACTAAGGAGGTCCTACGGAATAATTTAAGGAGAGGAATGGCCATGATAAACTTGTAAGCTTTTGTTTAAATGGACATATTTTTTGTAACAATGGACATGTTTTGTATTATACTCCAATTGAACAGATTACTCATATTACACTGCTAGAGTCAAATAACAATTGTAGGCTGTATGGCTACCCTATAAGTTGCAGTTTCAGGTTACCTAGATTATTTTATGACCTGATGAATATCTCCTACATATCTTATAGGAAATATCTAAAAAACACGCTACAGCGATGACGCTGGTTAGAATACGAAAGCCGATCTAGTCATATTAGTAAACTGTGGTCTTACCAGTTTTATATTGTCCAACTTAGGAAAACCCAACAAATACAGAAAACACTAAACAAAATACATAAAAATATAAATGATTTTATGCATGGACATGGGACAATGTGAAAATTCATAAGATTTATTAATTTCCATTTCATAGAAAGTATACACACACTAACATAATTTCAACATACACATACAACAGTACATCGTTAAATCTGGAATCAAAGTGATCTCGTATCGATGACATTGTCCGCCCTAGCTGTGTTGACACGGAGTGAAGTGTACAGCAATCCTAAACAAACACTTGTCTTACGGCTTATAGATTTCTCATTGAAGTTTGTGCAAATAGAGAAGAGTTGAAGAAATTTAGGACGTGTATGTTATTTTTTTATATTAAAGGCACACAAGCCGACCTGAAGATGAGCAATAACTATAGATGCTTGCAACGCCGCGCCAGTGGTATTAACGACGCGGTGTCAGTTTTGTGTCGGTGTCAGTTCGGCGCTGTGTTGTCGATCAAGTAAGTGGAGTAAATCTCTAATTTTTATTGCTTGTAACACTTGGTGTTGCATACGTCTATAAGCACGGTAACCGCTTACAACCGCATCGGCGGGATGTCAGCTTAACCTCGTGCCTACTTTTGTACTACTCATAGCGCATAATATTTAAAAAATCCGCCACTTTATTTTTGAACGAAACTACACAATTTACTATAAAGTGACGTCTATCGGGTATTTAGTTATAAGTATCAGTGTCCAAGATAAAAAAATTGATTAAAAACCGAAGAATATGCAATTATCCAGGCAAATTTTGCCTGGTTTGAGGTTTGAGTGCGAGATTTAGAAATACAAAGGATTTTATCGCTTAAACCAGTTCCACCCATATTGGTGAATTAAAAAAAAAGGAAATTATAAGAAAATAAAATCAGTTTCAGTTTTTTTTTTATATTAGTCTTTGCCATTGTACGTGATGTGGTGCGGCCGTAGATAACAAACTAAGCTTAGAAGGCGGGATAAATCCCTCACTGCCTCTTCCGTTTTTTCTACCGTTCTTCTCTTTTCGCACAATCTCCAGTTCCTATGGGTTTCACTAGCAGAGGTCAGACGTGACTGACATGTGAAGCGCAGAAAGGTGCGGTAGATATCTGCTTCGTGTACAAGGTTACATCAATTGTTAACAGCTCTGCCCTTTTGGGAGATTAAAGGACGATTGGTAAAGCCGCATTTACACTCTCATAAATCGTGTAAAAAATACATGACTTGTTTTGAGGATTTCTTTACTCACTCTATTTTTTGACTTTGAACTTTGGTCAACGCGCAAGCAGACGGTCTGCCTGATGGTGATAAAAAAATAAATAAAAACACCTGACATATACTTAATGAGTGTTGTATTATTATATTGTAAAATTTTCCAAACACACCGTGCTTAGCGTTGTGACATCATAACCCTCAACCAAGAAATGTAAGAGTATTCAACTTTAAAAATGTGTTATAATATCTGTCTTTTTCATTAAATTTAAATGTAAAAAATGTTGATTAATAATATTTTTATATTTACTTACTTTACGGTCAATTTTTATGGACAAATGCTTTTTGGACATATTCCTCTTGTCGTATTCCGTTAAAGTTTATTATCAAGAGAGGAATCATTAATAACGTTTCATTTTACTTATTCTAGTCTTCCTTTTTGCTCGAATAAAAGAATTTCTCTTCATTTTCTTTGTCCTAACTTTTAATGAGACTTATTAAGATATCGGGTGTGAGTAATTTTGTTTGAAGCGCCGGAGACTTCTGTTTTTCTTCACTTTTGTAATTAATTATCAAAAAAAGTCTTCATTCTGAAAATACATTCCTTTTCGCATTTATTAGGAAAGTTATCTTAAAAAATATAAGAAACTCCACAACATATAAAGATAATATCTATTACATAATATGGTTACCATACCTACGCCCAGCGGTTTTACTTGCTGAAAAGTAGCCCAAGTAGTGTTGCTAAACCCTAAAAAAGCATTTATACTACGAGTATAGTAATAGTAGTATTTATTTTTCAGCCAAATGAGTATTTTTGTAGAAGGGAAGAAGTAACAAAAAAAAACACACGCATACTAAAAGAAAAGGGGTAAAATTTTGACTAAATAGTTTAGTTAGTATCATAAAGATATTAAAACGCTACATTATCACCACAATTTAATTCAGTACAATTTTTACTTGACCGTACGTAAATATTTCCTTCTCTATTCCTCCCAACTAGTAGTAGTATATTAACTTATTCCAATCGACTTGCGCCGAGTCTCAGTTGCTCCAGTTTTTCTCGAGTTAATTTCTGGAACTTACTCCACCTGACCTGGAGCCACTCGAGCCAAAAACAAGGGCTATAAAATAAGAGATTTCTAGGAAAGGGCTACACAATTTTCCAGTAGATGAGCAACACAGGTATATAAAAGTGGATGTTATGACGATAATTTTATCAGTTGCGTCGCTGGAGTTTTTTGTAACCAATAAAGTGTTAAATTTTAACAAGGAAGTCATATTAATGAAGAAATTAATTTGCTTTTAGCTACCGTCCGATTAGTTTAAAATGTCATCTTTATCAGGAGCATCATACATATTATTTATTGATCTATCACAACCCATTTAAATGTTACAGTTGTTTGTAATTTTGTCATCATTTTTCTTTGATCGTATTTAGCGATAATTCCAAACATCTATCTATTCTCTTAATATATCTTTAATTCTATGCCATAAAATGTTTTATGTAATTTATGTAGTGACGAATCCTCTCGGGATCACGGTGCATGTAACTGAGCCTAAAGCTTACGTCACATTGAGGCGGGACGGAACGGTAAAGCGGTCGTGATCTTCATTTTGTTCCTGCTCGCGTTCGCTTTATATGTGACACGTTACGTATGTAACGTGTCACATATAAAGCGTGTAGTGTGTATACACTAAAACATTACAAAAATTCCGTCCCGGATCGCGTTCGCTTTACCGGCTTAGTGTGACGTAAGCTTTAACGTCGAGGTTGGTTTTATAATATACATATTTTTGCAAAAACTTACTACGCGATAAGTCCCGACTAACAAAATTAATATGTAAAATAACAAAATAAAAATAAATTAAATTGTAATCAAATTATCAAATATACTATCCGCTTTTTCCATAGCCCTGTTCTGGGTGCAATATCAAAGGGCGTGCAATACGCATGAGGCGCCGGTGCCAGCGCATTGTAATAAAATGAATGGCGAAGTCGAGCTCATGATTAGATTGCAGATAGCTCTACGTATTCCGAGGGAGGGCCAAGTTTTTCACTTGTTTGTAAGTCGGGACATGGATTGGAAGTCAGACAGAATTTACGACCAAAACAGAGTGAAATGGATTATGTCGTAAATGTGTGTAATATAAATAGCTATCTTTGTGTGTGTGTGTGTCGTGTGTAAAGTAACTGTGTAACTATACTAGTGCTAGAGTTTGGCTGTGGCTGAGTACCTACAACTAACTGGAAAAAGTTAATACCACTAAGTGTTATTACGGTACGATGATTGACGAAAACAAGACAAGAATGTGAAATTCGACAACATTTTATCTCGCGTTTTTTCGTCAAAACAATCTTGCTTTAATGTAAATACCTACCTATCTTGTTTTCTATTATTTTGTTTCTATCTACGGCAATTTTGTAGACATAATCGTGGTCAAAAATTTCGTTATTTTTGTAGAGTTATAATGACGACTTTACAGCCGTATTTAGCATGGTGTACAGTGAAATTAAATTATCACCATTCTGTAATTACTTGTACCTAGTTTCCAGTGATGGAATGAAAGATAAAGACTGTCCTGAGATTTGTGAAGACAAATGGTTGACTCAGTACTAAGCTAGTCTACTAGCGGTCTAGTAGCACTAAGTAGTCACTAAGTCCTTTGGGCCCATTGGCACTTTTTATCATTATCATCTCTAAATACACAACCTCTCTAAATACACACTAATGATGCCCATATCGACCGCCATTTGTTAATCTTGCGTTTATTATAACATCTAGTTCTACTTTTTTGTAAATGCTTGGTTCCTATAAAGTGTTATTCTAATCTATTATAACCTTAGCTCTTCTCATCCACTTTATGCCAGCCGTCGTTTTTGTATACAAAACCGAATAAAACTCACCGGAATACAAAATGAGATACATTCCACGTTATGAAGCTTAACCCTAAACTCGCAAATTCATCAGAAACACAAAACTTTTTGTTACGTCAGCCGTCTCGAAAACAGATTATCGCAGCGATATTTGCTTTCAAGCTTCGGATGTATTTCCATTGTTTTCATAAATTCAATGTTGGATTAAGTAGTCGTTATGTGTGAAGAATTAAGACTGAAGTTGATTTACACTGAGTGTGGGCTGACTCGAGTCTGTATCGCATTAGTAAAGTTAAGACTCGTGAATTAATTTAGACATTATTATTGAAGTATGTTTTAAGTTTTTTATTAGGGTAACATTTAATTTAGTATGACCACGATCTGGCGTCTCACGATCTGATGGTAGCAGACTAAACCTAGAAGGCGGGACAAAGCCCTTCCTGGCTTCACCGAACATCATGCCTGCACACGGTCATAATGACCACGTGGCGATTCAGTTTTGTCCATCCTCTAAAACTGGATTTATTAGAGCGGGTGAAGCTGAGAGCATACGCTAGTTTTCTATTACTTTGACAGATTGAAACGTCTTTAATATGTACAATATTAGTCCTCAACTTGTTTAATATAGTATCTATGTCAATACAAATTCATTAACGAGATTAATAGCGCAACATACGTGCGTATTATGTGACGTGTATCCTGAGTAAGTGACACGTATTGCTGAATAAATACAATGTGACGTTTATAACATGGGGGCCACGAGGTTCATGTTTCATGGATATTGTGAGGTTAAGCTTATATAACAATCATATGCAAACTCTTAAGGAACCTGTCGAGTCGCGCCATCCTCTCAATTGCACTTTCACATAGATACTTAAAAAAAAACAAAGGAGTAGTAAAAATCAGTATATATTTCCTATGCTTTAGTCATTCTTTAAAGGATCTAAGTGGAAATACTTTAAAAATAATAAACACTTAATTCCTCCCAAATAAAAGTTCAAAAAGTATATTTCGAGTATTGTAATTTCGTGCGGGTGAGAGGTTTGCGCCATTCGACAGGAGCCTTAAAATAACTGTCCTGCGGCCTGCGTAACCGTAGAACGTTTTGTATGTTAGGTTAAGTTCTATTGCTGAATTTTAAATATGTAATAGAAATCGGATGGCTTGTAGTGTGTTAGTTAAGTCAGCCCGTCATTTTATGAATCGGGATCGGTCGTAGTGCAGAAGCACTTGTAAACTGCAACCAGGTGGAGTGATGAACAAACATAAAAGGCCTTTATGGTGCATTTTAGAAAACCTTTGGCCTTGAAAACCTTGAATGCTTTGAGAGATATTTATTTATTTCAACACAACACTATAATTTACAAAAAATAAAAAACTAAGTTAAAGCAATCTAATTTAATATTAATAAGATTAAATTATAATATTGATGATGATGAAAGTAAACGAGGTGTTCTTGTGTCCTACACAATAATGCGCGTGTCATTTTGAAAATGTGGATCATGGTTTACAATAATTGTGACCTGTGATTTTCCCTATGAATAATGAACAAAATATGGCTAGAGAACTGTAATTTTATCTAATAAATCGGATCATATTAAAATGATTCCATGTTTTACAACAAAAATCTAATTTTGGTGAGTCTCAGTTTACGTATTCCTATGTACTCCCAGATTTCCCAGGGGAGTTCGGAAGATGGAAACAATTTCACCAATCTTGAATCACACGCAGAATAATAAACACAGAGTCGAGGGACATCTCGATGTTGGTCTTCAATGTGGACCACTTCATCCACTCTAGGCCTCGTCAATTGCTTTTGGATGAGGAAACACTAAATTGTGTTACGATAAAGCTTTTGAGTTCTTTGAGGCACATCTGGCTCAAAGTAGCAAGTCAGGCTTTTACTAAACCAGATACCTAAATGGCATGTTTCTGGAGTCGAACTAGTATTTTAAGTTTTTTTTTTTTATAGCAGACTAATCAAGCGTTTGACCGCTTATATATATTCAAGACTCGTTTTGGTTAGGCAATTGTCGAGCAATGTCGTCGAAAATAGGTCTTTCCATTTTTTCGAAACGGGATGTTTCGGGATGTTGGCTATGAAATGTATATCAATAGTTACAATTTAATAAATTTAAAATATTCCACTTGTCTGCTTCAGCCAGCTTGACCACCTTGGTATAATTGGTAAACCGTAAGCTTTAATTTTTGTAGTTGAAAAATTGACTTTTCTATGTGGTGTGTGAAGGAACGCATCAGAAATGAGGTGATTCGGCAGAGAAGCAAAGTTACAGACATAGCCGAAAGGATTAGCAAGCTAAGTGGCAATGGACTGGTCACATTTGCCGCAGAACCCATAACCGATGGAGTAGACGTGTTCTGGAGTAGAGACCGCGTCTCGGCAAACGTAGTGTAGCGATGATGTCCGGAGGGTGGCTGGGAGTGGTTGGATGAGAAAGACGGCGAGGACCGAGTTTAATGGCGTGCCATCGGGGTAGGCATATATCCAGCAGTGGATGAACATAGGCTGATGATGATGATGTGGTCTTGTGGTATCAAAAAAGAGTTATTTATCTTATACATATTTCTTTTTAAATAAAAAAGTATATAATTTTTTTTCCAAACTCATGGTAATAACACTCGTATTCCCGCAACAGCGAGCTCGACGTAAATCCTTCACGTCAATTTCGAGTTTCGACGTACTGTCATTAACAGCGAAGGGTATTATTATTAAGGAAATAAGACACTAATGATGATTGAATCGCTCCTTTACTTTCGTTAACGTGATGACAGAGTCCGCAATACTTTGGGAAGTTCGTTTTGTATTGTGTTTTAAGCTTATGGGCTATTTATTGTTAAGTTTATTAGCTTAATTAAGTAGGTATTTGAATAATGGTATGTTGTCTGTCAATAGCAGCTTTTCTCTTAAAAAATTACAAATTCTTAATTAAAGCAAAATGTAAAATGTAAGAAACTTGATTGAGGTAAAATTTCTTTTCTAAAAAGCACTGTTTGAATGGGAATTTGACAATTCTCGCGAACTTCAACGTGAAGTGGTGTAGTTATAGAGGTACATTATTATATCTATGAATATACCTATGCACGTATACAACACAGATACACAATATTTATTTATTTTTTCTCAATGTAATGTGCTACTACTTCTATACTGAAATCTATGTAGGTAGTTAAAATCTTTGCGCATATGTTCACGTGAAGTAGAGCGTAAGTTTAGGACCGTTATAAATGCAACTATTAAAAATTGTTAGAAAACTTTTATTTAATTCTAACAAACCAAATTAGTTGAAATTTTATTCCGACTGCAGTGCGATGAAAGCAATTGTTTTAATTACATTTTCATAAAACTACATTTAGTTTGAAAAGATCTCTAATTTTGAAGTGGAGAAGGTAACACTAAATTATCATAATACTAAATGTATTTTAACAATACAATGTTTTTACTACTAAGCTGATCCCACATTGGTCGAATGCAACTGTCGAGCACGACATGATCGCTGCGACAACGTGACGTCATCGTCGTGATTTACTACCATAGGTGTATATCGACAAGAATGGGATGATATTCCGTAGCTAGAAACCTGGAAGAACCCTTAACCTAATTTTTCCATGGGAATGGGACTTACACGGGTGAAATTGCGGGGCGCAGTTAGTTCTACTAATATTATGAATGCGAAAGTATCGATGTGAGTAAGTTATCTCTTCTCACCTAAACAGACAAAGCGATTTAGCGGGAATTTGGTACTAAACTATGACTCTGGAATAACACATAAGACTACTTTTCAGCGTACTTACTTTAACGGTACATTTTAGCCCTAATTTAAAGCTTTATATACTCTTCACATTTGCAAAATTATAATAATATATAATTATATTTATGTGTGTACAATGTACCTATTTCTTTTATATTCTACTAGCTGGGCCAAGCGGTTTTACCCGCTGTATTGTAGCCTATATGCTATTACAGGGCCTAAGCTATCACTATACAAAATTTCAGATCAATCGGTCCGCCCGTTTAGGCGTGAAAGAGTAACAAACATCCAGACATCCATTCTTGCAAACTTTCACGTTTATAATATTAGGAAGATTTTATAGAGTCTACCTTTAACTAGTCTACCTTTTAATATCCATGAGACAGGGTAGTAAAACTCTCAAGTTAGCACACAAGAGCCATTCTTTTCCTAATTAAGTGGAGTAGGTCTCAGTCCATTGTTCCCGCGTCTGCATACGCTCACAGCTCTCTGCCAAATGGCCTTAATTTTTCTGTTTTTAACTCGATTATATGAGTATTCTGAGTATTCTCATCGTAGAGTTTTATTTTACTGATGGCCTGTTAAATGCGCCTTTCACTAATTTCTCTTCTCATATTACTGGCGTTTGTGAACTCATTCTATGAAAATTAAACTGTTAATTTTATTAGCAAGTCTAACGCTGCTTATAATGGAGGTACCTATTATTTTAATCTGAAACTAGGTAAGCCCATGCGTAAACAGATAAACCTTGTCTTTATTTACTTGATCCAAGTGCTTTATATTAACGTTATTATCCTACGATTTAAATTAATTGAATGGAGTCAAAAACTTCAAATTTAGGCCCCTCATTTAGACATGGTGGACGTCAGAGATCACGACCGACTCTCGACGTAAATCGCGATGCGTCGTCACTTTTACGTTAACACATAAGTAACAAAACAAACAATATTTAACATTAAATTAATAAATATGAAAAAGTGTTACAATTGGCGGCCTTAGAGCAGGCAGGGAAGGAAAACATATTTATTTCTCACGTTCGAGGATCATGCATACCTAATGTGGGATCAGTCTTAGAAGTTTTGTTACAACTATTCATACCATTTTATTTAAATTTTCGTACATGAAATAATATTTAGTTTTAATAAAATTTTAGTACTTTCAGTTAACGGAATCGTATTGAATTCTATAGAGTATTCATTTACAGATTGTTGAAAAATAGGCCACGCACAAACTAACTCTATATCGGTTCACGGCCCACAAACTAGTGTAACAATTAAACCTTCGTTTTAAACAGAATTATTCCACCCGTCCGATATGCACGTCAACACGGAGATTGCAACGTTGTAAATTGTGAAAAACGCTCAATTTTGAGCTGCGAAATACTTTTTCAATTAGTTTTTAATTAAAACAAACGTTTATAATATAGTAAGTGTACGTACACGTCCTTGATGGAATTTACTTGAGATTTTTATATGCTGTGAGGTAAACAAATAAACGAACCGCAAATTGGACAGCAGCTACCGTATCTTAATGGCACCTGAAACGTCAGGGGCACTGAAGCACTGTGCATATCCAATCCTTGAAAAGTTTGTTCTTGAATGAGGCTAAGTCCACCAACCAACCAACCCAAGGTTTTTAGTATGTCATTTTTCAAGTAATTTACACAAACTCTACATTCGCATTCCTGTAGATCGATATGGCGCGTTGTTCGTCATGGGTGTTTGTCATGAATTAATACACCTACTTCTTAAAAATATTTTTATAAGAAAAGATATACCTATAATAAAAATCCAATCACCAAATTACATCTCAATCCCACACTACATCCTAGCAATATACAAAATGCGACAATACCGATCTTCCCCGTACATTAGCTCGCCTCCGACTCCACGTTTCTAGGGCACAAGCGCACCGAGTACTGAACCAACAATGGTTTGCAGCAGATTAAGAACGCATGGAAAATGGGCCAGGAGTCTCGCAACTTTCGTGATATGAAAAAGGGTTTTTATGCGAGCGAACTGTACGAGGATGTTTGCATGAAACATACGTTTTTTAATACGTCTTAATGTCTAAAAGATACTACTGTGGACTGTGGTAGTAATTAATATTTAGTGTATTATTTTAAATCTGTATAAATACAAACAAACTCAGACAGATCTCTCAATGCACAGCTCAAACCGTTGAACGGCTTCTTGGAATTAAATAAATGTAGTACCTATACATATAGTTTTTGTTAAAGAGACATCAGCTAAGAATATTTATTTATTTATTTGAAGTACGGCATCAGGCCGACACGTTAACAGAGTCTAAAGTATGCTTCGAAAGTTCCACTCTTATAAAAGTGTCACAAACTATTAAAGTTCTGGTGCGAGTTACGGTACTATGGAGTCAGTTTAATGAACGAATAATTTAAATGAACGCTGCGTGACTATGTTCTTTTCAAGGAAAATTATTGATATAATTTTAGGCTCTAAATTGTTAACTAACGGCAATTGTTATTGTTATTTACTCCAGACAGCCCACCAAGTGACCTTTAAGCTATGTTTTTAAATGAAAATTCTATTTATTTATGTACTCGAAACTCGAACTCGAAATATTTTAATTTATTTAAATATTACAAGAATTTTATAAGAAAATGTTTACTGGCGAACTATAAGTATAATTATATTTCATGGTCCTGCAACTCATTAGAAAAGTATCTCTATGATAAGATTGGACTAAAATCTCGTAGGGTTATTAAATGTAGTTATGGAAATTTTCTTATAACAAAATTTTAATCAAGTTTTTTTCCTCCACCATTTTTAAGTTAACAAGAATCACGAAAGTTAACTCGCAAAACGTATTGTTTCCAATTTTTAAGAACAACCGAGTTCCCTTGTTTACCAATTTTAAACTTGCTAATTTTATCTAAGTCTCAAACTGCCGAACAAAGAATCCGACGGTTCCGAAGCCCATTTCGGAAAAGTAAAAGAATCGAAAGTTGTTTACTTAATTTGGGGAACAAACGACGTAAAATAAATAAAGTGCTTTGGCACTTGGGAGGTTACATGGAGTAATAAAATGTAAATAGCAACAGAAGTGTTAAAAGGAGTCGTGGTAAAAGTTCAACCCACGCGAACTTAGCACTCGATGGCGACCCGACTGAGTTGCGATGGGGCCAAGTTTGGACCGGACAGCGGTTATAACCAATCAAATAAGTCGATAGCATTGAGAACAGTACCTTACAAGCCCTGTTCTTAAGCTTTATCCTTGTATCTCTGCGGACCCTTTACGTCGTGACGTCATAATGTGTTAGGAGTGCAACATGAGCCAAAATGTTTTTTTTTGTTAGCCATTTTTGTCCCACTGCTTGGCAAAGGCCTCCCTTCCGTCACGCCATCCCGTCCTGTCCAGTGCTATATATGGCCAGGTGGTGCACTATGAGTCAAGTTCATCTTTGTAAATAAACGGCATAAACTCACCTGTATTTACAAAGATGAATCTAAATACTCACGAATCGTTTAGTGTAAAATAAGTCAAGTTTGTCCCGCCAGCGTTTTCTAGGCCTATCTACGTTTTATGTTGGATGGCGACCACATCGTTGTTATTTTGGCCCAATGGTCGTCATTCATACGAAAATGTAGCCAGCCCAGTCCCACTTCAAGGCTTTATGTCCATTAAATTAGGTAATTGTTCGAAATAAAAAAAACATCAAAACTTGTTGTCATTGGCGGTGCAAATGATCGTGTTCCAGCACGACGTTCAGTTAAGAATTAATCCCACCTACTTGGCCGAAAACTCGTTGGAAATGATGACTAACGTAGATATCCAATCACCATCAGGGGATTGTCTGCTTGTGTGCCTGTAACAAAGCCATATTATAGATGGTACCATTTAAAATGTGGGAAAAGTCTAACAGTTACTAAACCTAACTTTTGATGAAAACTAAATACAGTGCATTGGAATGAAAAACCTTTACGATTTTCTTCTCGCAGAAACATACGACGAAGATAATTGCAATTTTGCATATGCAAAAGTCCCATAATTTGTACCATACATAAACGATTTCGCTTACCAAGGAAATCCGCCGCAAATGGTTTGAGCGAGAAATTTACGCATTCCAGCTGTATTTAGGCCAATTTTATGACTATTGTATTAATAAAAGCTCATTACGTCGTTTCTCGAGCAGTGTTTATTGGATCGATAACTTTACGGGCTATTTCGTATTTTCTTATGTATTAAGAAAACTGTTAATACTGGGGGTGTACTTTACTTAAATACATTCGAGGATTTAGTATTTTTATGAATAAAATTTTAAGAATTTTCAAATTATTATCAGAATACTGGGGGTAGACTTCCTTTGCAGGAGGTCGTCTAGGTGGGTACCCCAACAGTGCCAGTTATTCTACCGCCTGAGCAGTGATGTGCAAACATCACTGTGCTCCGGTAGGAGGGCACTGTAGCTAGTGAAATTACTGGGCTAAAGAGTCTTAAAATCTCATGACTCTTGAGTAAGAAGCGTTGGTGCAGTGCTCCTAGAATTTCACATAATAGGGATGTTGACTAATTTTTGGAATTGCTTTTAAATGATAGATAGACTCATTACATACACGAATATCATATTTTTATGCAAAAATATATGAAATTTCTATATAAAAATACGTAAATAAAAATGACTTTTTAAATACTACCTAAAACGTTCCGAACTGTCATCTGACAGCGCGTGACGTCACACCCCTGGCTGGACTTACGCTTCCTATGAAATGTTCTTGATTTCGACACATTTTAATTATTCATAACTTAAAAACCACTGAACCGATTTTGATGCAACTTACACTGTGCCCTTAGTTGGTCCATACTTAAACCAAAAATAAAGTTAATAACCAAAATGAATCTTATATTTTCAGAGACATTTTAGTTATTGACTTTATTTTTGGTTTAAGTATGAACCAACTAAGAGCACAGTATAAGTTGCATCAAAATCGGTTCAGTGGTTTATAAGTTATGAATAATTAAAATGTGTCGAAATCAAGAACATTTCATAGGAAGCGTAAGTCCAGCCAGTGATGTGACGTCACGCGCTCTGATTGGCGTTCGCATTCGCGTAGTAATAAGTAAAAAATATTGAAATTAAAATTGATTTTATTCAATTTTGGCTTGTAAATAGATCCTTAAAATGTGATTTTAGGTTTTTAAATACTGTCTTTTATGTGAAAAACATAAGTTTATATGAATTCGTAACATGTGTCAACATCCCTATTGTGAAATCCTAGGTAACACCGTAATGATTATGGGCGGCCGTTATCTCTTAACATCAGGAGAGCGTCTTGCTCGTCTTCTACTTCATCACATAAAAAAAAATATATTATTTGGTGAAGACCGCGGTTTAGCTAGCATAGGTACTTTTTCTGCATTCCAGTTTTAAAATGTATTATACTCTTAATACTAATTGTGTCACACTTTTTTGTCCTTTAAAATTCATCATCATCTCGTTATTTTTCTTAAATTAATAACCCTAAGCTTATTCTTTAGTTACTTGTGCCATACAAAAATGTAACACAATTTAAAAATTGACGTAAATAAGATATTAACTTCCTCATTATAGCATTAAAACAATCGCATTTATAAAATTAATGCAAAAGCTGAGCTACAAAAACACACATTAACGTTACAGCTAGACAAAAACATAGATCGTTACGAAGATCTAATTTTATATCTGTCCTCTTCTCAATTTAGCGATTATTATGAGAATAGAAAGAGGCAGAGGGCAATCTGAGTTATAATAACAAATGACAGATAAAACAACAGTTAATTCAGTTTCCAACAATGATGAAAATACCACTGGACTGAGTTTGCTGAAATATTAGCGAAGCACCAATAGTAAGCCACTAATTGTGACAATGTCATGTAGGCGTATTACGCTGGAAAACTGAGCCTTTCTTCATCATCATCAATCAGTCCTCAATTATTAATTGCTAGGGAAAGAGCTTACTTTGATTCTGCCATTCTTTCTTGTCTTTTGCTGCTTGCCGATCATCATGATTTATCAAATTGCCGCTTCTTCCCTAATATGCGCCATTAGATCTACATAAATATATATACCACTTCTACCACGTATAATACGTAGTAGAATGAAATTATAGTAAGTGTTTTTAGGTAGGCGTTTGTTTTATAACTGCGTAGGTATACGTGTAAAAAAACAAAAAGTAAGCTTACTGTGGTTGCATCATTTTAGTTTTAACGAAACTAACTTTAGTAATTTTCACAATATTCTTTGTAACAAACAAAATACCGTAGATTTTACAAACGTCTCATTTCCCGAGGGGAGCTAATCGAATTAAACATCGAAAATTACAATGTTATTCCGTACTCCAATAATTATAATCAGATAAACTCAATTAGGCTTGTTTGTTTCATTAATATTGCATGAAATGTTACGGATCTGAGCAATGTAAAATTTTTGTTGTCATTATTCATTAACCATTGGACATATGTATAAGTGATGCGAACATACTCGTATATACTATTACTGTTAGACTTGTCTTAAAATTCTAAAAAAAGATATCATATCTTATGTTTCTACTTTGTATTCCTGGCTTATTGGCCTTTTGGATATCAAGCAATGGTGGCTATCACTATTATCGGGAAAAATATTTATTATTTCATAAGACTTAGTACCGTAAAGTTTAAAGACGTTTCTTAAATCGTCGTATAATAGGCACACGGTGGGCACACGGGTAAACGATAACGTTGAGAAACGCGTTGTTTTATTTTATTTTTACGAGTATACTATATATTTATGAATATTATTATACTCTATATTTATTTATAATCTTAAATTTATGAATATTATTATTAGTATATAAGAATTATTTCCATTAATATTTTGTATACAAAAAACTCACCATCTACCCATGTAAATATCAATATCTCGCTCCCTGCAAGGTTGTCTGGAAGAGATCGCTTTTAGCGATAAGACCGCCAATTGTTACACTTATGTCGTGATTTTGTGTTATAGTTTTAAATTTTCTGTATGTATGTAGTGTTTCAATAAAGAGTTTTCTATTCTATTCTTATAACAACATTTTATTTCGGTTGGCCAGTGTGAATTGGCTAATACGACCTCAGGTCATCTGTTATACATCTATAGCATAAATAATTTGAAGGTAAACTTCCTTAAATGAAGTGCATATCTATTAGCGATAGGTGTAGGGTAGGCTTCATAATCCACTTTGACCATTTCAGCGGAACTGCAGTGAGCCGCAGTGGGAAGGTCGAAATTATATTCACTCGTTGAATAACTCCCTATATCGCTACTATCGGTTTTTTTTTCTCTATAATTTTTAACACCCGACCCAAAAACGACGGAGTGTTTGTCTGTGTTTGTGTGTGTATGTGTGTCTATCTGAACCCATGTGAATAGCAATATTATCCTCTCCCTGCACGGTTGTCTGCACGCTTTTAGCGATAAGACCGCCAATTGTAACACATAGGATATAATAATATTGTGTTTTTATTTTTAAATTTATTTTTGTTTATTTTTCTGTATTTCAATAAAGTGTTATTTATCTATCTGTGGCATCGTAGCTCCCGAACGGATGAACGATTTTGATTTAGTTTCTTTTTGATTAAAAGGTGAGGTAGTCGAGAGTGTTCTTAGCTATGCGTGAAAATGGCAAGAGGGCAGCCAGCACAAAAAGCCGAATTTCACATTTTTATAGCGAAGGGGGTTTTCAATTTTTGAAGTGAAAACTTCTTTAGCGGCGCTGAGCACTTTTTTGTATGGGTAAAAACTTTCAAAATCGCGTCAGGGTCACGTGATGCTGATCGAAAAAGCGTAAGATCGAGGGGAAGGGAGAGGAACTAGTATCTCCCACTCTTTCTACCGTGCCTGAGTGTGCTGCTCTGTTTAGGCGGCAGAGGGGGCTTAGACAAGCGCGCGCCCGATATTTTTTTAAATATTTTATATTTATATTTTATATTTTTTTTATTAGACACTTAAATAGGTTCGAATCAAAACTGTTTGTTTCTTACTTAAGTTATCATAAACCAATTGTATCAGTTGTAAAAATTTGCGATAATGATTCTGATAATAACGATGGTGTAAAAGTCGTCGAAATTATGGATGGAAGTTGATTTTTCTGAGAGATAAAATTTAATGTTATATATAAATAACGATATAATATTATAAATAACAACATATAAATTGTCATATTTGTGTACGATAGCGCAATAAATAAACATTGTATTCTACCTCATAAATGATAGTATTTTTATACTTATAATTAAACACAACGTTAATATTGAAGTTTTCACTTCTGCCGGCACTCCCGGAGTGCTATTTTTTTTTTTTTAATTCACTTCTTTACATTGGACTAAATATGCAATTGATATCTTTTTTTTTATACTAAATAGGCCTACGTTTGACCACATCCCACCTGATGGAAAGTGAAAATGCGGTTGACGATGGATCACGTACGACGCCTAGAAAGGTACCTATTCACTCGTGCCTTGAAGATACCCAAGTCACCTCCTGGAAGGTGACGATGCAGCCTAATTTGATATAGCATAGTATTTGATTTCATTTAAGGAAATGATTTCTTTAGCTCTACACAGCGGTTTTACCCGCTAATAATAGTATTTGTGTTATTCCATAATCTATCCATCCGTTAAAGCTTGAAAAAGTAGAGTAGATGTTATACATTCTTCTATACATATAACTTTATACATCAAGATTTGTAACTAGGATTCATTTAAACTGCATTTTTTGTGGGAACTCTACTTTAGAGCAACTTATCTTCGTTAAGTCCATAACACAAAAAAATTCGCGCGCAGTATCAAATTCTCATTGAAAAAGGGATTTTGACATTTTGTTTGAGAATTTGACACTGTGATACAGTGGAGCTGGCCTATTACGTACAACATTACGAATCTGTACCCATTAACTCATTTATTTCGGTACTAAAGCTAAAAGTGGATTCCGTAGTAGGGGAGCTTGTTATGCCTGAATAGAGTTTCGCACCCTCACTTATAGAAGGACCGAAATAACCGCCTATCGAAACTGACCACTTGACTTTACGCTCTATCACCATGTACTAAGCCTCAAATTTCTATAGCAAATTAACGTGGGTTAGGTAAAACTTTATGTGGCAAAGCTTAGACTCGTGTAGGCATAAAGGTTTTCCAAAGCCAATAAACTGGTAACTTGTACAATGCGAAATTGAAGTTGGTTGGTTCTATTTTGATGCTTAATGAACTAGAGGCATCTACTTTTGTCTAACTTTTTCTTTAAGGAACGTATTCCACTCTGTTTTTGTAATGAACTTTCTAACATCCAATTATCAAGTGAACAAGCTAGCTTTTAATATGGACGCTGTTTGTATGATTACATTTGATAATTCTTTCTTGATACACCACAATAATTACCATCTGTCCGCCTGTGGAACAATCTCCCTGTGGAGATAAGACGCGCTCCTTCCCTTGCTTCCTTCAAAAATCGCGTCAAAGCTCACTTCCTTTCATTATGATATCTATATACTATATATATTATTTATATATCGTAAAGTATATATGTAGTATAATAATATGTATGTTTATTATTATATCATTAAGTATGTATTATTTATTCTATTGGTTTTAATAGTATGTATTGGTATATTTATATAGCTATGATTAAAAATATGTACTTATGTCTCCTTATATATCTTTATAACCACCGTCGCTCTATTTTATGTATTTCCTTTCCCTGCTTGGTTGTCTGGAAGAGATCCCTATTAGCGATAAGACCGCCAATTGTAACACTTCTTTCGGTGTAATCTTAGTTCTAAGTTTATATTGTTGTATTTGTGTGAACAATAAAGAGTTTTCTATTCTATTCTATTATATTCAAGAACTTAAATATAAATAAATACAATTTGTATTTTAGTAAAATGACTGACCTTTATTGTTATTTATTAGTTTTTTTATTCATTATTTTTAAGCCTTTGAACATAATAATCTCGCGTGATGTTAAGCGACGATGCGACCATAGATGGCAGCAGACTATACCTAGAAGGCGGGATAAATCCCTCCCTGGCTTTACTGAAATCATGCCGGAACACCGTTACAATGACCGTTTGGCGACACGGTTTTGTCCAGTGGGTGGTAACTAGCCACGGCCGAAGCCTACCACCAGTACAGCGAGTGGAAAACCCGCACGTAACTAAATAGGGGCTGCGCAGACGACTGACTATCCATGACGCACTTTTTAGTCTGTGAAAATAGAACCTATGCAATTATATGCAGTAACGCGCCGGACTTTTTGCGCGTCGTGTGCGTTACTGCATATAATTGCATAGGTTCTATTTTCACAGACTAAAAAGTGCGTCATGGATAGTCTGTTGTCTGCGCAGCCCCTTAGGTGCGGTACCGGGGTTCGAACACGGTGGTCCAGTTTTGCATTCGTACCACAAAGCCCCTTGGCCACCCCTGCTTCAAAATATATGTTTAATGCTTATTATTGTAACTAACTGAATTAAAGAGCCAAATTACTTTAATTTATTTTATTAAAATATTATGCAGGTAACAGGTACCAGGTACCACTATGATTTAAAATGTTGGTAATTATTTACTGTCACTCCATAAATCCACATTTGCCTTAATAATTATTAAACTCTATAATTAATTATGCTGTCCAGTGGCGTGAAAACATTTTTAATGGAAATTGAAAATATTTTTTAACAAACCGTTTTTCCGAACCTATTAGTTAGTTTAAGAACAAAACATGAATAATTAAGTAAAGCGAAAATTATTACTAATTAAAAAATATAAAGCATTTTTAATAAAAACAAACCGCAGTTTCATATTTATACTAAAGTGGAATAGCATTTTTGGGCCTCAAATAAAACGGATTCTATACAATCCAAGGGATCTTTTGCATTGTGTACGTAATATTTCATTTCACATATGCCTATACTCTATACAATTGTGAATAAACCAGCAGTTTGATCCTATAATAAAAACCACAGAGAGCGCACTACAAAGACAAAATCAGCACATACAAAATATAATGAAAAAATAATACATTTTCCTTTAATTTCCAATACAAACCTAATTTCCAAAATTAATGGTCCCGCGCTCATCTGTATCACAAGGTGTTTGATATTTGGTAATATAACATCTACGTCTAGCAGGTTAACCTACTGAAAAGTAATCATCATCATCATCATCAGCCTATGTTCGTCCACTGCTGGACATAGGCCTCCCCCATGGCACGCCACTCAACTCGGTCCTCCGTCTTTCTTCTCCACCCACCCCCAGCGACTCTCCGGATATCATCGCCCCATCTCGCCCATGGGCGCCCTACACTACGTTTACCGAGACGCGGTCTCCATTCGAAAACTCGTCTACCCCAATGGTTATCGGTTCTACGGCAAATGTGACCAGCCCATTGCCACTTCAGTTTGCTAATCCTTTCTGCTATGTCGGTAACTCTGGTTCTCTGTCGGATCACCTCATTTCTGATGCGATCCTTCAGAGAAAAGTAATAGCCTATGTAAATCATTCTAGGATCTAAACTCCTATCGGTCTTAGGTTTAGGCGTGAAATAGTAACAAACATCCATTTATATTATAAACTTTTGCATTTCGATTAGATTAGATATTTCTCATTATAATCTAAGTTTTTATTTCTTTTTACAAGCTTTATATTACTTTCACCTGTCTGTTGTCTGTCTGTCTGTCTGTAATCAAATCTTGCAAGTTTAATTTGACCCACTTCCCGGTTTCCAATTGAGCTGAAAATTTGCATGCGTGTGTAAATCGGATGACAATGCAATATTTTTATGACATCGAGCTGATCTGATGATGGAGCTGGAAGGTGGCCAAAGGAACTCTGTCATAAAACAACGCAACCCCATCGAGTTTGAGCTCATTTGATTCGTCTTGACGAGTACTTTATGATGCAAGATGATAACAATAATTAAAGCTTGTTTTTAAAAAGTATTTTTTAAATTTCACTTGTTATTATAAAAGATTAAAGCAAAATCAGTTTCGGAACTTTTTACGATAAATAAATAAGATTTTACTATCTTTATTGAGATCAAATCAATAGAATTATACTAAGAACTGGTATTGTATTTACTATATGGTGAGCTTCGCTTTTGGTTTTGATGCGCGGTGTCTGCCTTTATCACATAGTATGTGGTTCGACTTTACTCAGGGCTATTATTCCCGTTTTTACGGTCAAACTATTGTTGATGCCGTAATATTATTGGCCTTTGAATAAGAGGAAACTTATTTATTCTCTGAATAATAAGTACATTGAAGTGGAATAAAGTAAAGGTTATACGTCGTATTCTTTCCAATTTTTGACCGACTTCAAAATGTGGAAAAGTTCGCGAGTTGTTGGAATCTTTTAATTTTTTACATCTTGGAAGTTTAATTTGATCCACTTTCCGATTTCTGATTAAGCTGAAATTCGGCATGCATGTATAAATCGGACGACAATGCAATATTATTTTGACAAGGAGCTGATCTGATAATGGTGCAGGAAGGTGGCCATAAGAACTTCGTAATTAAAGACGCAACCCCATCGAGTTTGGGCTCATTTGATTTGTCTTGACGAGTACTTTGGTGCTAGATGGTAATCATAATAAAAGCTTGTTTTTAAAAAGTTTTATTTTAAATTTCATTTGTTTTTAATCTCTGAACATATATCACCGATTACTCGAAGACACCTGAACCGACACAGAAAATTATTTTTGAAAAATAATATTCACAGAAATGTAAGCGCCAGGGTGTTATCTATAGACATACTTTACATCTACAATACAAATAAGCAGATAGCTCGCTGTAAGCTAGCTCACTGTCATTCTATTACTCGATAGTTGACTTCACGTTAGCCGCAGAAGGGTTGTTGGGGCGGTGTTGTATAAATTATTGCGTATTTTACTGGTGGTAGGCTTCGGCCGTGGCTAGTTACCACCCACTGGGCAAAACCGTGTCGCCAAGTGGTCGTTATGACCGTATGATGTTCAATGAAGCCTGGAAGGGATTTATGCCGCCTCATAGGTTTAGCTTGCTATCATCTAAAGCCGCATCGTCGCTTAACATTACGAGAGATCGAGTCTAACCTAACCTATACTAAATAAAGAAAAAAATATTTAAAAATTAAGATTCAACCTTAACTCATTTCTTTTTGATTTGCATACTAATATTCTTAACAATTTTATAAGCGTTAGTCATAAACCGACATTAACATAACTAACAAGTACGTAAAGAGAATTATGTCGACACTAAAATATACCCTAATTTGAATTTCATATCAATTCGTACGAAAAAGCCCTCATTCTTTTAATTACGAGCTTAATAAAACTAGGAATGGTCACTATCAAAGTTTGTGTAATAGCATAGGTAGATTTGTTATGTTTACACGCAATAGGGACGTGGACTAGATTTGTCGAATGTTTTTTATTTCCTATAATAATTCTATGTGTTTGAGGTAAAATTCTACTTGATATAAAATTTGAAAGAATGTTCGCGTTCTACGTGTATTGTACTATATATTATACATATATAGCACGAATTACGCATCTAATCTCTACTGCTATTCCGTTGAAAAATGTGTGAGCATAAAGAGTTTGGTATGCTGGCAGCTTAGAACCTGAAATAACTCAGATTTATTTATGCGGATATAACCGCTAACTGATAGTTTTTATTCTTTATTTTTTCATATATATCGCCACCCCTTAGTTTTTAGGAGTGCTTTAGGAGTGTTCGAAGAGTGCGTGTTTGCAATGAAACTATGTTAAGCGCAACACACACAGAGCGGGTGCGGGTCGGGTTGGTTAGTACGGCGGGTGCAATCCTTGTAATTATTATAAAAGACATCACACTGTAAGCGTGAGCGGGGCGAGACGTGCGCGGATGAAACAGTGTGATCTCTCATATACTTACACGGAATTCCACCCACCTTACCTACTAACGTCCCGACCATCACTAAGCTTCCAGAAAGCAGCGGATCAATTTGGTCCCGCCATCCTGACGTCAAGATCGTGGGACCAAGGTTTTTGCTGTGCCGCAGCTGCTCTGTTGAGGTACTAACTTTTTGATCGGAGGTAAATACTAAATAGTACTAAATAGTGCTATATGTTTCATGCAAATCCAAGACTTGGTCCCGCCATCTTGACGCTCGTCACCGGCTCTCTCTTGTGTGTCGATTTGCCAGTACTACGGAAAACTACATTGCCCGACTAGCGCTTGGCCTATTTATTTCATACAAGCGGCGTCCAGCGGTTTTAGCCACTGCACTGTTGTCTTGTGTTATTTCAGGGTCTAAGCTACCTCTACACCAAAATTTAGCTCAATCTGTCCACCCTTTTAGGCATGAAGAAATAATAAACACACAATCACTCACAAACTTTCGCATTTAAAATATTAGTGTAATCTATTGCCACCCCTCAGTTTTTATGAGTGCTCTAGGAGTGTTCAAAGAGTGCGTGTTCGCAATGAAACTGTGTTACAAGTGAATTCGGCTGTCTACGTGTGGAGGCGGCCTAATGGGATTTGATCACGCAATATCAACATTCAATTGAAGCTTGGAGATCTGTTTAGCTTGTTATAATAAAGTTTACCAACTTGTCGGGGATTACGTGTTGTTTGCGCAACTGTTACTGATTTTATTGCTCTTGTCTTTGTCTTTTAGGGGTGAAAGAAAGTTAGGTTAGAATTTCTTTTACATTGGATTAAAGACATTTTTTTATACTAAATCGACGTTTGACCACATTTCACCTAATGAATTGAAAATGCGATGGATCACGTACGAGTAAGATGCCTAGAATGACCTATTCACTCGTGCCTTGAAGATACCCAAAGTTGTACTGCTTGGAAAACACGGATGGCGGCAAAAACATAACATCAAATTGAAACCGCGCAGTCAGCGGTCATTATGACTGTTCCGGCATGATGTTCACTGAAGTCAGGGATTTATCCCGCCTTCTAGGTTTAGTGTGCTACCATCTACGGCCGCATCGTTTTTTATAGATCTAGTGACCCAAGAGGAAGGTTTATAGGTATAATACATGTATAATATTAAATATTGTAAACCAACACTACTAATTTTCTGTTAGACTTATAATTCAAAATACAAGAAAAGACATATTGTATTAAATAAATTCACTTTGTGTAATAATGACTCTTTGCTTTTGATATTTAGGCAACATTTATAATTTAAGGAAAGTATAAAGTAACAGCTATTTTGTGCTTTGAAACTAAATTATCAAATTAATTTATCTATGAAAACGTTTCTAAAGCTTTCAACAATTTGTTTAACCTACATTTTTGAATAACCTTTTCACGATTTAAACTCAGTAGCAAAATAATAAATTAGAATAATTTCGGTTGAAATAAGCAGGTAAAGTGAAAAATAAATCAAATTAGCTATTCACCTTTTCGCGGAAGAGACCGTCCAGGAAGGACTCTTAATAAGTTTTTGAATTATATACAAAATAATAATTATATTATGAATTTTGGGACACGACTTGAGTTAAATTATTTTCAAAATAACGAGTATAAAAAACAGCATTCAATGCGCCAAGTTAATTTCGTATTTTTTTTATTGCAATTCATACATATAAATATAGAGCATACAATGAAATTGGCACATAATATACACGATAATATAACTAGGTAACATACACACATACATAAATTGGTTTAAACGAAACATAAAAAAAAAATTGTAGGAATTCGTGAATTTTTTTGAATAAAAACGCTGAAAAGAGTAAAATGAGTATAATGGGAAGATTAGATAAACCAATGTTGTTATTCATAATACTTTTGCAAAAACATACTTAACACAAAAAAATGAGACATCATAGGTACCATAATATACACCATACCACGTCACACCATTACATATCACATATTATTTTTCCCTTTTTAGAAAACGTGCGGGATATTCAGGTTGTGCGTAAAGCAAGTCACGCACTGTGTTAAAGGTAAAAAATGCAAAGGCAAATGTGTAACCTACTTGCGACGCACTAATTGGGTGCTAAAGTAAATATTTAAAAAGGTAAGCGCATACGTGAGGTTTTTACTTTTCAATTACGTTTATTGTGAGCACCGACTGCTGACGAATTATGGAAGTGTCGCCCGTTTTTAATAATATCATTTTTATGACATATTTTATAAATTTCCTACTTATAATGCTTGTGAAATACGAGTATGTTAGCTGAAAGGGTTTACTAGACGACTTTATAAAAAATGTGATATATATGAAAATTTTAGATTATATTTCAAAAAGATCTGGGAATCTAATGTTCGATCCATCATTGTATACCTGAACAAAGTGTTGAAATTCCGCACATAGATAAAAAAATATAACGTTGATTAATTCACAGTCTAGTTTTACTTGTTCAACTATAATATTATTAATTTAATTACAATTCTTATAATTCACGAATACAAGTTAGTCCTAGGGTTGTGCTGATTAATAAAATTAAATAATAATAATACGGTAAAGCGATATTTTTAGAAAATAGGAAATTAACGATTCGGAAACGTCGATTTGAGTTGATCGTTGATAGATAAGCCACTAGTCACGATTTTCGTTGCTTAACTATAAATTCTGTATTTTAGCTTTATAATATTATTATGTATTTGTATCTTTCTTTATATCTTCAAAATGTTTAAACAAAATCTTCGAAAAAATAATTATATCAGAGCAACGACAAAATATAGTTAAAATTAAACACTTCAACGCTTTGTTTCCCGTTATTGTGAATTGATTTTCATTTACATACGAAACGCGTTCCGACGCGACTATTGTTCCCTGTGTATGAACTTAACATAATAATAATATGCTTGTTAAACTAAAACACTTGACTCCAACTAGGGAATGATAATTATTATAATAAAATAATATATAACAAGGGACACCCGGATGGAACGAAGTTCCTATAGAAATGAAAATATCTGGCTTGCTTTCTATAAGAGAGAGAGAGAGAGAGAGAGAAAGAGACAGACAGAGAAACATGCGCACGCCGCACTGCTTACAATAGCTTACTATAGCAAAAAGTGTCGTGACAACTTTTCGTAAGAATTTTTTCGTCTGAGCCCCCTTTCACAACGCGCGATAAGGAACTTCGTTCCAAAAAATCTCGTGTCACAGTATTAGTTATGAAGTCCTCCAAACTGCTCCGAAGCGCCTTCGCGGATTTATTGAATATTTTTGTGTATTGGTCTGAGAGAAGAAGAGAGAATGCTTAGGTCCCAAAGTATTTTAAATGCACAAGCGAAGTTAGTTGAGTCAGCTAGTCGTATTAGTAAGATTTTAATGATATTTAAAACATGAACAAAAAACACATTACACCGCCAATTGTTACACATATGTTGTGATTTTGTGATATAGTTTTAAGTTTTCTGTATGTTCGTAGCGTTTCAATAAAGAGTTTTCTATTCTATTGGCTTATCAGCATCACCGCAGGTATTGTAGACCGCTTACCAGCCATTTGACTTTCGGTGTCAAAAATAGATAAAAAATTGTATCTGAACTCCTATAATTTATATAATAAAATAATATTTTGTGTTTAATAAATAACGTACATTTAAAATGTAAATTAATGACATCAATGGTAAACTTGTAACGTTACCAAATACATGTATATTTATAAAATCAGTCAGTCATGGCTGAGAGGATTTAAATGGATAATTGAATTACAAGCCAGATTAACCCATTGAATAGCTTTTGTCGCGATGACTCCTCTAGGGAGTTTGATTGACGCCGTAAAATGAATTCATATTTTATCGTGTCCAATTTTATACAGAGCATTAATAATAAATATTTATAAAAAGTATTTTAATATAGCTCAGAATAGATGACTCTATAATGAATCATGATTTTTTTAATCCAATTGTACTAACACAAAATATTTTATATAATATGAAAACTAGCTGGGCCTAGGTGTTTTACCCGCTGAAATGTAGTCGATGTATTGCTACCTTTTTTTTTTGTACGAAGAAGTAAGTAGACGAGCAAGACGCTCTCCTGTTGGTAAGAGATAACGCTGCCCATAATTAGTACAGTGCTACCCAGTATTTTACAAAGGTAAAATTCTGGGTGCTGCGCCAACGGTTCTTACTTGGGAGTCATAAGATGTTAAGACTATTCAGCCCAGTAATTTCACTAGCTACAGCGCCCTCCTACCGAAGCACGGAAATGTTTGCACATCACTGCTCAGGCGGTAGAATAACTGGCACTGTTGGGGTACCCACTTAGTCGATCTCCTGCAAAGTACTACCTGCAAACTACCCCCGGTATTATATATCTATACAAATCAGATCAATCAGTTTAGCCGTTTAGGCGAGAAGAGCATTATTTATTTACTAGCTGCGCCCAGCGGTTTTACCCGTTTTTCTATAGCCTATGTGTTATTCCAGGGTCTAAGATATCTGTATACCAAATTTCAGCTCAATCGGTCCATCCCTTTAGGCGTGAAAGAGTAACAAACACACATCCAGACATCCATTCTTACAAACTTTCACGTTTATAATATTAGTAAGATTATATAAATGTATAAAGTGCTAACAGTTTCATCCAAAGCGCACTGAGAGCTAGATTTTAGATAACTATAATATTTATGACATAGAATTTATCAAATAAATGACACAGTATCTCACAAATGGTATAAGAAAAATGTCTTCTATGTACCTAACATAATTATATTTTTTTGCGCAATGACATTTATCGCGAGTCCAGATTCAGTTCACGACATGGTGGACATAAAACATAACAAAGAAGAAAAAATAAACAATAATGCTTCAGTCAAAATTATATAGCAGCACGGGTAACAGAATTTAAAGAAAAAATTCCAGATAAAAGGCCCAAATGATGGGGTGAAAATGAAAACGCCATAATTTCGTATTGTCCACTTGATATGAAGTGATTTACCAAAATTCCTCAATCATTACGGCTTTCATGTCGATGGTAATTTGTTGAGGCATTTGGTCGCCTCACGCAAACGGAAAAAGAGAAATTTATTATTTTTTAAGCATTTCATACGATAAAATTGCTTGGACAAAATAAAGCGCAATTAAGTGCTTATAAGCTGGACAATAGCCGTTATTTGGGGCAATCATGTCCTCTTTTCACTGTTCCTGATTTGATTTATGATTTTTTTATCGCACCCGAGGCAAGCGAGACTGGTTTTGTGTTGTTTGTGCGTGATCGGTAGTTCCTTTAGATAATGTTGTATTGTCAGATTAACTTGATAATTTAGCATGAGAGAGTGATCATTAAAGCGCACCTAGTAGTAAAGCGCAATGTAAAATTACCCTTATAATTATCTGAAAAAACAACTAGTAGCGTTTCCCACCTCCTTAAAAATTAAGATCATTAAACTCAAATTATTCTGACTCAAAACAGGGTTCAGGAAATGAAAATAGAAAATGAAATCTAATTAAATTTTTGCATAGTTTCTACATTAATACAGTTTTTACACTAAACGATTCGTGAATATTTAGATTCATCGGCGCGTAACCACAGCTACTCCTTGAAGAAGATCCTCGTACAGGATCGAAACGGTCGGCACGAAGCCGAAGTAAATACAAGTGAGTTTATGCCGTTTATTTACAAAGGTTAATACAGTTTTTTCGTATAACTGTAATAAGTTGGTATTACACAGACTGATCTATCAAAGTACAGTCTAAACCTCTGAATTGATTTAGTTGTAATTGATACAGATACGGTAACAAAGAAATCTGTTATTTTGGGGGTGACACCACGAGCGTAAGTTAGTGAAGAATACACCTACTGAGTGTTATAAAGTTCCTTCATTTTCTTAGAAAGGCAGTGTGCGTATTTGTAATTGAAATAGGCGTCATAAACATAAATGTTAGTTTAGTTTATGAGTAGAGTTACACGTAGACGTCTTATCGGTTAATGTAAGGATGAACGGCTGTTAGATAACGTTTACGGCTCTTTTAGTTTGTCAAGCTTACAGTTTTAATTGACTATGTTGGGTTGGTTATTACCGTAGTGGTTTGATGTACGAATACATCCGATTTCTTTACAAATGACTGGTTTTTTAGATGTCGAAAGAGGTGTGTCAGGATCGTACTAAGTGTAGGGAAATAGTCTCTGCCTACTCCAACGGGAACTAGGCATGATATGTATGTAAGTTTAATGGATTTCTTGTCTTTTAAAAAGTCACTAGACAGTATTTAATGTAGCATTAATAAGTAATTGTAAAGTAATTTGAAGACCACATCAAATCTGACGGTAATAATTATGGTAGAAAAGAATCACAGTGCATAAATTTACATTGGTATTGCCAGCGTCTAAAAGCAATGCAACCGTAATCGCTCACTATATTTTGTATGGCCGCCTAGTCTGTTTAACTGATAGTCTAACATAAAAATCACTACATAGTATAAAATAAAGTTGCTTTCCGTGTGTCTGTCCCTATGTACCTATGCTTATATTTTTAAACTAAACATCAGATTTTGATGCGGTTTTCATTAATAGATAGAGTGAATTAAGAGGAACAGGTTAACCTGGTAAAATGCTTCTTTAGCATTAGGTTAGTCCTAGCGTTGTGCTGAATAATACAATCAATAAGATAACACTGATAATTTTCTATTAAGCGCCACGAAGTGCGCGCGGGTTCACTAGTTTACAATAAATAATAAAGGCTTTATTCGTGTACATATTTATATAACATGATAATATATCTAGTATTCTGTGTCCCAGCTCAATCGGCGGTAAACATGCGCAGTTTGTTATCCATTAAAATAAACGATGCACGGTTACTCGCTATATTTATCGCATAAAATTTATGAATGTTTTATGCCATTGATAAATGGTACCTGAGCGGAATATACTAGCCAGATTCTGATGGGAGTAAACGTAGCTATCTCTTAAAAACCGTATATACCACACAATAGCATTAAGTTGCTTAGCTTGGGGTTACGTGGCGCTGTGTGAAATATCCTGAAATATTTATTATTTATTTATTTATTAATAATTAAAATGTGACACAGACAAAGATATAAAAAATGGGCTATGGGTTAGACATGGGTGAACACCAAATATACTAGTGAAAACAACAGCTCCTCCATTCCATCCCATAGTCATGTTAGTCCTGCCGTTGTTACTGAGATTCTGAAAATATAAAAACATTTTATTTAGGGAGTAAAACTCACTGTAAATGTAGTTAATACGAAACTGTTTTTGTAAGCGATAGGTTTAGTCCTCGGTCTAGGTCTGCATATAAAATATATCTGCGCTTTTGATTTTTTTTAGTCTATACTGTCCCACTGCTGGGCAAAGGCCTCCCCCAAATCCCTCCACGCATCTCTATCCTGGGCCACCTCTGGCTAGTCAGTCTGGTGCGCGTCTAGATCGTCTCGCCACCATTTTCTAGGTCGGTCTCGACGACGCCTTCTGTCTTGTGCTGCCCTCTTTGTAGAGATCCTTGCCCAGCGGTCGGAGTGCATACGACTGCTTTTGACATTAAGATATATTTTATTATTTTATTGTTACAGGGGATCAGTTGAGGCGATGTCGGCTCGCCATGGCACGTCGTGGTAGTGCGATGGAGGTAAGCATATATTATAGAACAACAAAATATAATATATTGTTTTTTTTTTTCTATTAAAGTAATATGATTAACAGTTACATTTCACTGCTATAGTAGTATAACATCTTAATATAAAAAAAAAGAAATAAAACCCAATGAAATAATATCTAAATTCAATGGTTGAAATAAACTTTTAACTCGATTTAAAACTTTATTGTAAAATCTCATCAATCATCATTAATATTATTATTCTATTTTGTTTTTTATTGCAATTTCTGTTATATTGTTATACATTTCTAGCTTTGTATTTAAAGTTAATGTCATAGTAATGATACCATAATGTCTTTTTGCCAAACGGGGGGCAAATGGTGGCTGTAACACAGTTTGATTACTAGCACGGCCACCATCACTCCTAAACTATAGTGTGTCCAAATGAAACAATTAGTCTAATGTTCACAACATATTACATTATAATGTTTACAATATTAAGCATGTTACTAAATTAAAAGCCTCTTATGTTTATGAATGCATGATACTAAGTAAGTCTATTAAGATTTGTAAACTGTGCCTATTTATTTCTGAGTCAATAAATTTTATTTATTTATTTTTATTTTTAATGAAAGAATTACTAGTTCAAAATTTTATGTTTCAAAAAATATCCGCGATTTTCTTTTGATCTTGTTTGTAAGCAAACCATTATTTGTTTTAAATAGGATTTCTTGTTGCAAGCGATTATAATGCATCAGCTCATCTCGCGAACACTAAATTCTCCTCGTTCATCTTTTTGCATCAAAAAACCTTTTAAAATGAGCTAAAATTCTCATACGTAGCATGGTTGCTGGGAGTTTAAAAAGTGCAGCGTTGTGAATCAATCTTACTTAGCTCGACTTAGTCGACGTTAGTGTGCACAGCCTTCTTCTAAACATTTTACGTTATTTCTATAGATTTTTCTGAATTTGTAAAGGAATTCCTCTTAACCTGTTTGAACTTTTGAAACGTCTTTGAATTTATTTTTATTGTAATCTACATGAGTGAATTAATGGCTGGTTTATTATATTTATAAAGTTTTAATAAAAAATAAAAAAAATATAATAAATAATAATAAATTTTTATTAGTTTTTTGTGTGCAATTGCAAATTAACAATTTTGTGACTCTTGACTGATTGATTTATCAACGCTGCAACCACTGATATTATTACGTCAATAGAAGAATTTTAGAGGAAGCAAAGCCACAAGCTAATACAAGTTTCATAATTTTCTTAAAATATCTTTAATGCTTCGTTTTTGCCCTTTGGTAGGAATGCGATAATTTATTATTCCTTGTAGAGGCGTGTGTCTGTGACGACTTAAACAAAAAAATATTCCCGAAAACGTCTAAAAGTTTTATTTTTTTGCATTTTTCTCCGGTATTTTTTAACGACAACCGGAGTTTGGGACTTGGAGTATCGCTCGTCGAACATTGACCTTACCTGTTTGGTACAATTTATGAGCTGCAACGATTTTTTTGTATAATATGGTTAATAATAATAACAATTGGGGTTTATACTCCAACAGAACAGGTTACCCCACTTACACTGTCAGAGTCAAATCACAATATATAGGTTGTGTGGCTAACCTATATGTTGCAGTTAAAATAAAATAATATGGTTAAGTTTTTTTTACCTTTCTTACTCTACTTCAGCCCAGTAAGCCTGGTAATAGTATATTCGTAAAATTTTATGACTGTCTGTAAATATCTCTTGAGAGTAACATTCAAAATCAATGGGTTGTGTCTAACTTCATCGTCACTAACAGGTGAGATTGTTGTTATAAAGAAAGCAGCTCTTTTACTCAGGTAGGTACTCGTACTTATCTCGTTTTTTAAAAGAAATCAAAATATAATGTCTGTATTATATCATAAGTTAGTTTAATATAATTAATTGCTCAGGTTTTGAAGACGTTCATTGGCGACAGTAATTGTTTGCCTTTAGGAGGGTTGTCTGCTTGTTATGTGTCGCTAACATAAAAAAAAACCACTCCGCGCCCGATCAACAATATACGAGTAACTGCGCCTGAAGGACACAAAAAAAAACAAATAAAGTATTAAAGCTAATATGGGTAACGCTCGTATGAGTTTTCAGAATTTAAAAAATATACTAATATTAGTTTTTCTGCTTTCGACTTTTCGATCCACATTTCTTCTCTTACTGGACTATATACTTTTTCTTCAAGTACTTTTGAATTATGAGTTTGATGACCCACCTTCTCGCAAATTCGCTGTAGTCTGTAGATCGTACCGCGTTCAACTATATCGCGTCAGTGTTCCTTGTCTCAGTTCTGTTTCATTACTAGGTCTCGGGACGACAACCGCTGCAGTAAAATATATTTTTCGTTTTTGAAAAGTTTTGAAACGTCGTCGTCGAAGCGACGGTTATTACGTCCCTCTTTGTTTTGCGAGTGCCCACTTTTGAACTGGCCTCGGCTGTAAATATTTTGTTCTCATATTTATTGTGCCTTGCATTCAGCTTTTCCGTCCAACTTTGTGAATTATGTTACTGGCTACAAATGTTTATTGCGAAAAATGACCATTACTAGTTACCCGAATGTTCAAAACGTGCTACGTAGTACATTTTGCTTCTTCCTAAAATTCTGCAACGATAATATTATAAATTGCAAGAAGCTTAGGTGAATGTGTTTCTGATCACGAGATCATCTTAGAATGGATCGAGGAATGAAAACCCATATGTATTATGTACATAGTATCATATGCCTACTTATATACCTATGTATACCTTCTTAAATCCTCAAATAAGTCATAAGGTTGAACGGGTGAAACAACATTGCACTGCTAACGTAAGGGTCATGTTTGATTTACAGCTTGACCCGATCAGTGTATCAGAAGTTGGGGTCATTAAAGTTAATATTAAAAAAGTTTTCATCCCAACCGTGAAAGTTCTGAGAGTAATTTTGTCTTAAGGAATCTTCCCTCGGTTTTTATTCACTCAAGTTTAGTGAAGTCAGATCTCATCACCCTGCATTTAAAGCAGGCGACTTCCTTTGGCGCTCCGCCAAGGGTAGCCGGGTCCATAGTTTACTGTATCTAGATATTATACCCATTTTATCTGGCCGGGTAACCACGAATGACTACAGAGATACGGGCTTATCCATTTTGCGTGGCGAGAGGTTGTGTTGTCGCGCGTAATCTTTTTATTTTCGTATGTGCTCCAGAAAAGAATGAATATATTTTGAGGAAATTGCCTGCCAAAGTAAACAAATACCTATGGAAAATTATTCGGAGCAAAAAATTGGACATGTTTATGACTGTGGATTTCTACACCGATATTAATGACTGGGGTTGTATTATGGAAGCTTTTATCACGAAATTGTTGTCATTTACTTGTTTTTTCTTTTGTTTGAAATACTGGTTTGTGAGGTCAAACTATTCTCGTCACCTTCAAACGGACGTCGAATAATCAAAGCGTTTTCCGTGTTTGCTCTAATTGAGTTGCGCTATAATACTTGTTTGTTTCATTATAGCTCTTAATAATAGTACGCAACACAAGGATTTGGTGTCCATTTCAAAAGACAATGCTGATCTACAAATGGATAGTAATAAGTGCCAGTGCCCAAAAAAGGCAGTCGTACTGACCCATCCAACTACAGGCCAATCTCGGTCACATCCATACTCTGTAAGTGTATGGAGCGTGTTCTGAACAACAGGCTTCTCACATACCTTGAAGCGAATGATCTCCTCAGTGATCGGCAATACGGGTTCCGTCGTGGCAGATCTACTGGGGATCTTCTTGCGTATGTCACCCACATCTGTAGTGAGGCCATCGAGAAACACGGAGAAGCGATCACTGTTTCTCTTGACATCTCGAAGGCCTTTGATAGGGTCTGGCATGACAGCCTTGTCGGTAAGCTTCCATCGTTCGGGTTACCCGTTGGCTTATGCGCGTGGATTTCAGACTTCTTGAGGGAACGATCGATTCGAGTAGTCGTTGACGGCAGCTCGTCCGATCAATTAGCTATTAATGCTGGGGTACCTCAAGGGTCAGTTCTCTCTGCTACACTTTTCCTGCTGCACATCAATGACCTGCTTAAGCCAGGTATTGTTGGGTATGCAGACGACAGCACGGTAGTTGAGCGATATACATCTAGCGCTAGAGCCAACGGAGATGAAATCCAGTCATGCAGAGAGGCCATGGTTGAGCGTATGAGCTTGGCCTTAAAAGCTGTTTCCGATTGGGGAGTAGCTAATTTGGTTAAGTTTAACGCTACAAAATCCCAGGCGTGTCTATTTACCGCTAAAAAGAGTCTATTCAACGAAACTCCTTCTTTCCAAAATGTTTCTTTACCGATAACTAACCAGCTTGAGTTACTAGGAGTTACTCTCACGTCTGACCTTAATTTTGGGAGTTACATCGAATCTAAGGCTCAATTGGCTGCCAGGAAGCTAGGTATTTTGGCAAAGGTGAGGCAATACTTCACACCGGGACAGCTGCTAACGCTGTACCAAGCACAAGTCCGGTCGTGTATGGAGTACTGTTCTCATCTTTGGGATGGTACTGCCAAATACCAGCTTCAGACACTGGAGTCGATTGAGAGACGTGCCAAAAAGCTCGTAGATGACCAAAAGCTCACGGAATCTCGGCTGCAGAGCCTTGAACACCGTAGAATGGTCGCCTCGTTATCGGTCTTCCATAGGATTCATTTTGGAGAGTGTGCGCAGGAATTACACGAGCTAATTCCTCCAAGCCCATTCTACCGACGGACGTCGCGGCAGACGGCAAAGCGGCATCCTTACTTAGTGGCGTTACCTACTGCCCGCACCAAGCGTTTTGCTTCGTCGTTCTTAATGAGAACTGGTCGCGTTTGGAACACTTTGCCGTCATCCGTGTTTCCCGAGCGGTACAACTTGGGTATCTTCAAGGCACGAGTGAATAGGTACCTTTCTAGGCATCTTACGTGATCCATCGTCGACCGCATTTTCACTTTCCATCAGGTGGGATGTGGTCAAACGTAGGCCTATCTGGTATAAAAAAAAAAGTGAACTTTGATTACACCGGTTGCCTTCGCTTGGGTGTTTAGTGTGAGTGAACAATAAAACATACTCGTACGGGGCATAATCACGATTTCATCTTAATATCAAAATAAAAAATATATCGTTTATCCTTTCACAAATTCAAATAACAATTATTGTTATAATCAGATAAATACCAACTGTTCAAAGTTGCAAGAAACCGCAAACTGGTCGTCGAAATTCCGTCTCACTTAAAATGCAATTCCGCTAAGTAATAAAATTTACGAAACTCATCAAATAAGTAAATATTAAAGTTGGTCCCATCTCCAATCATAACTTGAGAACCAGATGTACCGAAACTAACTAAAAAGTTAGTTAGACCATTGCGAAATTGCTAAGAGAGGATTTTCACGAATTTGATATTCAGAATTACGACTCTAATACGCTTTATTACCGAGTTTCTCCTTAAGATAGATGAGGTACTGAGATTTATATTTACTACAGAGCTCTTAAACCGTGTACGTGAGTGATTGGTCTCTTTTACTCGCATAGCTAGTAGCTCTTCAAGACTTTGTATAAAAACTTAATTCAAAGTGATTGACGACGTCTTCGGTGGCAAAAACTAGCTTTAATTTTTCTCTTTGACATCTTGACGTTTCATCTTTTATGTACCGACTCGGTTTTTGTAGCAAATGCGAGCTTTGTCTGCGATTCACATTTATTATTCTACCTGTCTGTTCTACATGAGCCTTTGTGATAGCTTTAAGGCTTGCGCACACGAGCAATACTTTTTCGGCTTACCTAAAACGTAGTGCTTTCCGTTTTTTAGACCTGTTCAAATATTTATCTGCGACAACCTTTTATTCCTTTCGGTTTTCTACTCTCCATTGATTGAAAAATGCGTATAATTTTTTCTCTGAGCTCAATAAAAGGACAAAATTTATTGATCTAGAATTTTATATAGCCAAAGCCGTAAAATCTTTTGACCGCTTTAAAAACACTTTCGCATAAAATTAGTTTGGAAATGTCGTTAAAATAAAGTTAAGGCAGTAAAATTTATATCAGAGTGAGAATAAACTTACATTAATTAGATTAGTTTGGATAGAACTTCCACGGTAATTATATCATTTTGACATATTATTTCTCCGGTGAAATTAGCTTTTATTACAACTTCTAAACCAACTTGGTAAATCTTATTCCGGAATCGTGGAAATAAATCTACTAAAATTCTTCCAAATTTAATTACACCTTGTCAATCTGAGGCCCTCCTACAAAGGGAGGGTCCAAATTTATTTGGACAAAGAGAGAACTTTGAATAGACAATACTACCTCCGACCGAAGTTTGGATTGTAATGCAAATAACACTAAAACCAAAATTGGTAATCATTGTCAAAAGCCTAATAAATGTTGACCTGAGGTCGGCGGCCGCGATCACAATCGTATTAGGGTGTTAAAGCGGATCGACGATTTGATTTGCCTATTTAAATATGTAGTCAATTTAAAGTGAAGTGTTTTGTAGGAATGTAAACTAGGATAAGTTAACAGAATGGCTGGACTATGTTACATAAGAAAGTTCCTGTGACTAACAACAAAAGAAACACGACTTGATACATATTTGGAACACAATACATGTAATGCATTTGAACTATTTTATATCACTCTATGAAAAAAAAATGTAAGTAAAATTTTATACTTAACTTACATAACTTCATCATAAAAAGTTTAAAACCAATATCATGCAATGAAAAATTTAAATTCAAGCTCTGTGGAACCAGCCCAGAGCATAAAACAATAAAGATTTTTTGTGCCGGAAAACTTAATCTGTAAAACGTGAGCGCTCCGCAAAACAAATGTCTTGTTTCGCCGCAGATAAGTTTTGAAATATACTATCTCGGCGTGAACTTCGAGACGCCCAAGATGTTAAAATGTTCAAGTTGCATATAAATAACAAGGCTTGGATACAAGGTGAAATTTGTGTGCAATTTTAAAAGACCGCGTTAAACAAGCGCTGCTTGGAATGAAACTCACCTGTGTGCTTGGGAAAACTGTAAAGTGAAGTATTTTTGTGCGAGCTGCTGAGTACAAGCGGATACCGTTCTACTAAAAAACAATACGTCATGATATACATAGATCAGCGATATAGTGAAATATTATTTATATTGTGTGATTAATAAAAAATACATAAAAAATAAATAAAAACCGCCGATTGTTTACCTGTCGAAGTTTGTTTTGTCTTTATAACGACTTCTTGTGATTTGGTATTCAATAAAGAAATAAATTTAATTTAATAAATTTCTTATCTCTTAAGGACAACATAGAATCCAAACATACCTAGTCAATTTTAGGTAAGTTCAAGCGGTCATGCAGTGAGTACTAATATAAGTTTTCCTTAAAGGCAAACTTAATTCTGCTCAGCTATGCAGGCAATCCTACGGCGTACGTAGAGGTCGCTCAATTCTATCGTTGTAGTTTATGCTAAAATAGTTTTTTCTGCTATCAATGTACTAGCCTATTATTAGTAGCATTTTTTACTAGCTGCGCTAAGCGGTTTTACCTGCACCTGCTGTGTTGTAGCCTATGTGTTATCTCTAGGTATACCAAATTTCAGCTCAATCAGTCCACCCGTTTAGGCGTTAAGAAGTAACAAACATACACACTGACTCACAAACTTTCGAATTTATAATATTAATTAATTAGTGTGATATTTTCTGCACTTACGAAACTTACTAGTCAGACTTAGTAGTCAGGACAATACGGGAGTGACTACATTTTTGCTGTCAAATAGTTATAGTTATTAGTTACTACACTAGGCTTCATAACTAAACAAAATGGAAATACTCACGTCAATAATGAGAATATCTTAAACGTAGTTTTGGATAACTAGTAATGGCATATATCCATAATTAGTAGGTATTATAAGACAATGATAAAATTATTATGTACCACGGTAGGTTTAAAAATCGTAGTAGGCTTCAGTTAGATGTATCGTGTAAGAGTCTGGCTCTATAACAAAACTGTGAACATTTTTAGAGGAGCTGGTGTTGATATGCAGCGCGAATAGTAATAAAGCTCGGAGAAGCAGGTGGTAGCGATGCTGGCAAACAAACGGCTTGCAACTCCCAGATGAAACTCACACTGATATTATTGCGACTGTTGCAATGAATTCTTTTATTACAAGCTTACTTTGATATATCTGCTGTCCTCAGACTTCGGTTTTCTTTGTCTGGAATCTACGATCCGTTAACAAAAAACCTTAACTACTATGAGATAGATAAAATGAGGACTTTTTTTTTATATTGTACGCTTTATGAGGCTGAAATAAATATATTTTCATCCTTACATCATCGACATTGTACACCTTACAAATGGCAACAATTAAATCACAAACACAGTCAATTTTAGTCTAGAACAAGCAGCGGACTTGTCGCTTAAAACAATCGTTTTCAGAAAGTGTTTTTGTACTGAAGTAATTTTAATTTTTTCACCTAACCCATGTGAATTTAAATTTTTTTCCTCTCCCTGCACGGTTGTCTGGAAGAGATCGCTATTAGCGATAAGACCGCCAATTGTAACACATAGCTTTGTATTGTTTTAGTTTATAAGTTGTTTTTGTACATTTTCTTATGTGTTCCAATAAAGGGTTATCTATCTATCTATCTCCAGCAAAGTATTTCTTCTAATTGACGATTAATAAATTCCTATACCTAGGTGAGAGTCATTGAGAATTTCTTAATTTGTTGACTCTCACAGATTGGCATTCGGAAGGGCGAAGTTAAATGAGAAAGCAAATATGGGATGTTTAGTTGACTCCAAACTAGTGCTAATTCCCGAACTACTTATTCCCGGAGCACTTAATCTCGTTTCACAAGTTTAAGCGGAATCAGATTAAGATCGGCGCCGCAGAACCGTTTTCCTCCAACTCTCGACTCTCCATGCGGAAGCAATGGCCTCTAATTAATTGAATAGGTACCCTATTTGCTAACGTTATACAATTTGAATTTTATTTACTCCCACTCAAGTTCAGTGTTTTATTTCCTTGAGTGCTCTCTCGGAGATGGATTATTTTTAAGACCGTTATTTTGTTGCATTTAATCAGCCGTTTTATCTCCAATTGAATTATTTGGAGGATAAATTATTTATACAGCGGTTGTGCTGGATTGCTTTTGTTGATTTAATTTTGAGTTTGTTTTTATGGATTCGGATAAAATATGGGGGATAACAGTGGAGATTTTCTCGTTTATCTCTAACGCTTAATATATTTTGTTTTATTGATAGTTTACGTAGAAATATTCATGATATTACTATGAAATATATTATGGATTACGACGTGAGCTTTGTGATGATCATATGATATTTCGATGTCGAGCTTTTGGGTCTATAATTCTATTCAGATGTGAAAAAAAATCCACAAAGAGACACGCACATTAATTATTATGTTATTAACAGTGTATTTTTACATAATTATTGAAACATATTATATAAGAAAAAATATATTTAGATACACAATTTCCTTAACTTGTTGATAGTTAAATAAATGTACATTTTAATGCTTTAGCTTAAACTAAGACATCCTTTCTCAGCGGAAGTCTACATTTTAAAACCTATCTGTGTTCCAAATTTCAACCCAATGCGTTCAGTGGTTTGGGCTATACGTTGATAGATCAATCAGCCACTCATTCCTTACATATTTAGAAGATAGATGAATTGACGATCCATTGCGTACTTATTGGTGTGTGATAATTGTATAATAACGCATTTAATATTTGTGTTTATTACAAGTTTAGTTTATCCTAGAACATCTTCAACAACAAAATTTTGATAATTTGTATACAAATTAGAGGGAAGAGAAATGGTTAAAATTTAGCTAGGAACTTGGCCGTGTAGGTGGAATATTTAAGCGTGTGCTACACTATTATCCGCCCGTATTCCGAGAGTATTCCTGTAAACCTGAGAATTACCAGCGTACGTATACGCCACCCAATTATACTGAGCTGAATAATACAAAGCATTTAAGTAAATTCGTTTTGATATTGTCGTGTGTAGACTTTGCTTTAGTGTAGTAATCTTGCTTCCTGTACCGACTAATAATGTTTTAATTTTAGTTCATTACTCAGTTGGATGTAATCATGTTTTTGAAGTACTTGTCCATTATTTTGGCCTTGGACATTATTACTGTTGTCGATTATACTAATAATTTTGAACGTTTTTGTGTTTATATATTTGTTGCTCTTTCACTTCAAGATTATTTTTTTGCCTTTTTAAGAACTACACGTTGTAGCTGATCGGAAAACAACAGTAATTGTAATGCATTTTTTAAAAATTATATTTAGGTAAGGCTTTGCCCACGATCTCGCGTGATGTTAAGTGATGACACAGCCAGCGGTTTTACCAGTTATACTGTATGTAGCCTATGTATTATTCCAGGGTCTAAGCTATTCCTATGACAGATTTCAGCTCAATCGGTCCACGTTTAGGCGTGAAGAAGTAACAAACATACACTCACAAACTTTCACATTTATAATATTAGTGTGTGTAATTTTCAGATATTTAACTAAAATTTACAATTAAATTATGTGACACTAGAAGTACATTCTTCATAGTACAGCTAGTATCACAGTAAGCTTGAGATTTAACGGCGACCACAGGTAGCACTCTGTTTCACGGCTGCGGTCTCACTACATATTAACATTTACTCCACTTGAATTAAATTAAGAGTTCTAAGCTTGTAGTTGGAAGCGTTGCTATCTGTTTCTAATGTTCATACTTGATTATTCATTAGCATAGAAATTCAATGTTTTGCCGGAAAATTTTACCTTAACCGTAATTGTCCCCGCCTGCTTGAAGGAAAACTCGTTGGTAATATTATAATGGTGTAGCAGACATCTATAGGCGTTGGTGATGGAGTAATTTGGACCGATGATCGTCAGCAACATGAGACCAAGTTTGTTTTTTTTTCAAACAAGTTCATGGTTCATGCGTTTCATGGGACTCTTCAAAAGGCAAGTGAACAGAGTCTTGAAAGGTAGGCAATGTACTAGCGGTACCCTTAGTATTGCAGGTATCCATAGGCAACGGTAGCCACTAACCATCAGGTAGGCCGTCTGCTTGTTTGGCACCTATTACATAAAAAAAGACGAGCCCAAGAGGACTTAAGTCATAAGATGATTGAGACTCTTCAGCCCATTTACACTACCTAGAGTGCTCTCCTTCCAAAGCATAGTAATGATTGCTCATTGCTGTTCATGCAGTAGAATAACTGACACCCCAACAGTGCCCTCATAGTCGACATCCTGCAAAGGAAATCTACCTCTGGCATATTTTTTTTACTTCATTTCTAAATTATAATATTTTATTACATCAAGCTTATACGTAACGCGGTCCAGCGCCGTGTCCTACTCTCTCTCCTAATATGTGTTCAAGTTGTCACCCATACCTTGCAAAGAAAGCGACGCCTTCCATCGAAATATTTGCATCTATAGAGTTCAAAATTCTTTTCACAATAATATACTGTCCTTTGTTATATATTCTTGAATGTGTCGTGACTGTGGTAATCACAACCAGCAACTTTTAGACACATAATTTGATGGAGAAGGGAATTTGTTAAAGAGGTTCCCATAATATCCTCAGATATCTTGTAACAAGTCACTTCAGTTACTTAAGCTTACGTCACACTGAGGCAGGACGGAACGGTAAAGCGGTCGCGATCTTCATTTTGTTCCTGCCCGCGTTCGCTTTATATGTGACAGGTTACATACAAACTAGAACATGGATATTTTCTCTATGCTAGAACATTACAAAAATTCCGTCCCGGATCCCTCTTTACCGGCTTAGTGTGACGTAAGCTTAATTATTTTAAAATGATTTTTTACTTTGAATATCCATTAATAGATGTAAATATAGTATAGCACTTTGATGAATGTGCTCAGGAACATTAAAATGGCTGCTCCACTGTTCCCATTATGCACATAAATATTCAATACACTGTCGTGTTGCGGTGACTGCCTATATTTTGTGAACTATTTATACGTTTTATATTTAAGTAGAGATTAATCTATATTTAATGGATGTTATTTATTTCACTTTGTTTTTGGACTCGATATTACTTTAATGATGGTTTTGTGTTTCACTGTAACTGCTTTAACTAATGACATAAGATAGAGTATCCAATCACTTTTAAAGAAACATAATTATTATTATAGGGTCAAAGTCATTTAACAACGATATAGATTGATAGATAGAGATAGATAACCCATTATTGAAACACAAAATGAATGCACAAAACAACTTTAAAAGTAAAATAATATAAAAAAAACTAAGTGTTACAATTATCGGTCTTATCGCTAATAGATCTCTTCCAGACAATCATGCGGGGATAGGAGAAAAATGAACTGAAACACAACAATGAACTAACTTGGACTGAAATGTTGATTATAAAGAGAAAGATTGAACTTAAAATAAATAGGGAATACTTGTATACAAATCACAGATCGGCCGAAGAAACAAAAAAAACCTTTTAATGCCGCAATTTACACAAAGAAAATTTTATTAACGATAAAATGTCGTATAATAATGCCAAATATCCGTTATAAAAACTCATAATTTAGTAGGCACCAGTCGATTGTTTTAAAAGCCAAGTTAACCAATTTTTTACGCGTAAATTATTCCCATTCATTTTTCCATTGGGACCTTTTTAAGCCCTCAATATAACACGTGAGTGGAACATGTTAAAAATGTTTGAAATATTGGCGTTTCAAACATCGGGAATTGTTTTACGTGAACTGGATGACTATAGACAAATATTGGGAATAGCTTTTGTTTTATAAGTCTTGTTTAGTTAAAGCAGCGTCTCCAGCTACGTTATTGGTTTAAACATTCAACATGAGCATACAACAAACACACACACAACATTACAACATACAACACACACACATGCAACATAACACACTACATTGCAACATTCGAAAAAAATCTCGGTGATATTGACTTCTTGTTTGCTCCAACAATATTTTTTGCTTTCCATATCCGATGGTAAGCACGTACAACAAAACATAATATCAATATTCATCATAATCGCCGAGATTTTTTTTAATCACAACATGTTTGTGTTGAATGTTTGAACCAAAACAGGAGCTGGAGAAGCGGTTTAAGACTGACACTGTCCGTTACTACACAGATGCAAAAAAATTGTACTACCTCTATTTTTTGTTTGATTTGATTTTTTTGTCTATTAGATAAAAACAACACAATATTGAATCCGAACCAATGAATAATATAATTATGGTTTATTAGATTTCTCTGCAATTAAAAATTATTCATATACTAACGAAGAAGCCAGATTCTGTATTGAGAAATGTTAGTTTAATTAGACCTAACTACAAACTTTTTTGAGTGGACAGAATTTCTTTCCTCCTTAAATTCGTTCACTGATTCTTTATTATTACACAGTTGCTACTAACAATAATTTTATCAGCTACTAGTGAATGGCATAAAATCACTAATTTCACTTCAAATTCATAATAAAATAGTAAGTATTGAGCATTGCAAAAACAAAGTAGACGTGCACAATGCATCTGTTTTATTTGTTAACGCTGAAACTACCAATTCAGTTCAGTTGTAAAATAAACCCACAATGGAGCGGGAACTTGTGAAAACTTAGACTTTATACAAAGGATCTACTAAGTTAGTAGTTAGCACAATTTGGAGTTGCATCATCGATTCTCTTTTGTTTATCTTTGGGAACATTGTTGCAACGGGATTCATTTTACTGCCTTTTATTAAATGAAAGGCAGTGAATAAATGTGTCCGAGATGATACTTGTAACTACATTCTTTTGTTTTTTTTAAATATTCCTCGATAGTTTAAGTTTCCGAATTAATTGTATTTGACTCAGGGGGAGGGCATCGGCGGATTTTTTGTATATCAACACTGGTTGTATTTGCTACCCCACTCGTAGCGCCACGTGACGCGCCGTTTAGGAGCGGCCAGTTTAAGGAACTACGCGGGCCTCACGGAATATTCTCTTTAACAAAAAAATCACGACTTCTTATTTTTTTATAAAACTGTTTACTGTATTATTATATAATAAAGTATACATATAAAATATCTAAATTTATTAAATCGATTTTAATATCCCCAGAAATGTAAAATAATCCTCAAAATTATGATTATTTTTTGTTCTAGCGAGGGATCAAGTTATACTGGTCAGGCAAATTGCCTCTCTTTCTAATAAAGCGTATTCTCCAAATAGCTATCCTTGTCTACTGACTCGTATTTAGCCAGTGTTGTGAATATTTTGACGATTGAATCGATGCATGATAATCGATTAGAGGGCAAATGCATACCACATCTTCGACCAGGTCTAATTGCATGCTATCTTTAGGTACAACTAGCGCATAATATGTTCTGTAGGCCCATGTCCTAGCTTCATTTATTCCTATCCAGTTTTACCCATTGAAAAGTACCTACTGTTACCTTTTGTCAAGAGCCTAGAGAGGCTTATAGAGCCTAAGCTACCTATTATACCAAATTTGATTAGTTCAGCTGTAAATATGTTAAAAATAGCTAATGTGTAATGTGTATGTTTATTAGAAAATATTCTAAAATAACATTGCAAGAAATGAGTTTTAAGGGGTTTGCCCACTATACCGTACCATATGCCCGTTTGCATTTCTTCTTTCTTTCGTATTTTGCCCGTGTTCAAAACAGAATCTAATCACGAGAATGCAGTACCATTTTCATTTTTGCATGCCTATCAATATAATATGTTGCTTACATGTTCAAGCATCTTTACGTGTTAACCTTTTTCGTTGAACTGGCAACAGATGAACTTTGATGATTGATGAGTTTTCTTTATTAATAACGGAAACAAGTTTATATTATTATATTTTTATCGGTCATCATTCGTGGCTATAAACCCGTACACTCACTGCATTCTGATCCCTACACGCAGTTGTTTGACAACATTGCATGCCATGCATAGACCTGTCAGTATCAGCAACATATTCTCAGCGATATTTATTGTTAACGCTCCGTGCAAGGCTCGCAACGATGTTCTCTTACTTTTCAATGCATACAATACTGCCGTGGTATATATATAGTGCGGTTATCTACCAAAACCTAATTTTGAGCTATGAGCAATAATGACATGGGCCAGATGTTCATATTTGTAAATAAACGGCATAAACTCAGTTGTATTTATTTCGGCTTTGTGCCGACCGGTTCGATCCTGTACGAGGATCTTCTTTAAGGAGTAGCTGCAGTCGGCACGAAGCCAAAGTAAATAATGAGTTTATGCATGAAAAAAATAGTGAGTTTATGCCGTTTATTTACAAAGGTGAATTTAAATATTCACGAATCGTTTAGTGTAAAAAGGGCCCGATGCTATTTTTCGGTTTGGCATGTTCCTAAGACAATTATTATTATTGTATGATACGGTATAATGGACAGTCACCTTGAAGTCCATGTCATTTATAAGTTGACAACTAGAGCAAATGATTTTTTATAGAGGGTTATTCTCATAAAATTTTATCATGGCAGTAACGTCACAATTTATTTTTTAAACCCCACGCAAAAATACGGGGTGTTATAAGTATAACATGTCTGTCTGTCTCTGTATTACGGATTTTTTTGATTTTTTGAGATTGTTTTTTTTAGGTAGAAATAGTCTAGTGTTCTTAGCCGCCATGAAATGGTGATTACATTTTTTTCCACAACTCCCTCAACATGGGAATTAAACGAAAAGGTTTGATTAGTAGAAAACTACAAACTATACATCTGAATCTGAATATATAACTAACATCTGAAAAACTAAAAGATGGTTGCAACCACAAAATTACATATTTTGAATGCGTTGGGGGAATTTTTAATTTAATTCACTTGTGTTGTAAACATTGGGTAGTTCCCGTGTTCCCCACTATTCGTCCCACTAGTGGGGCAGGTGGAACTGTCAAATATTTTTTGCTTCTCACGCGCCCCACTGATTGCGTTTTAGTGTGGCGGGTGATAATATTAAAAAAAGTACACTTCACGCGCCCCATCAGGGCGCTGTAACTCATGCAAAAATATAATTTATTGGGCACGACTAAATGATGAATGGTGTTATTAATGCAAATATTTTGCGAAGAACTAGGAGATCAGAAATTATAAGGAACTATGGTACTATTTAGAAGACAAACAACACATAAGAAAATCATCCCATCTGATAATATATTATTAAAATCTCGTATTGCGGTTATTTTAGTCGCACTTTCCTGATTAATTCGAACTTTTATGTACCTTTGTGTAATTTATATGAATGGGATAACATGTGTTTTTTTCATTAATAGACGCAGGTACAGGCAAAGCAGTACAAGTCAACGAATACTCCTATGTACGACTTCATTTCAATTATGATCTCCTGGTATCTTTTTCTTGTTATCTACCTTGCAAATATGTGAAAGTGATGGAAGACATGAAGGGTCTTGAGGAAATCTTCATTTCAAATGACAGCTATCAAAATTAAAATATCAATATCTCGAAAAGTTCTCGTAGTCTTAGGCTGATGGTGTCTTGGAAGAACCTGCCCCACCAAAACCAGTGGGGTGCGTGAGACACAAAAATTATTTGACAGTTTCACCTGCCCCACCAGTGGGGCGGATAGTGGGGCACGCGGGAACTACCCAAAAAATTTGATTTCAACGAAATTTTAACATAAATAAAAAGTAAAGTAAGTAGGTATTTTAGGATGTATCAAAAAAATATGACACGTGAAGTTGCGTAAAGTTACCGTCATTTTTCGTGACAAAAGATCATCTCGTATTTTGGTATATAAAACCTATGGCGAATGCGAGTCAGACTTGCGCACAAAAAGCTACGTATCATTCATTATCTATACAACAGGGAGACACTTTTATAATATTATGTCTATTATTTATAATATTTACAATATTATCATATTATAACCTCTTGTTTAGTCGCATCACGCGGCGCTGCGAGTAGGTTAGTGAAAACCTACAGTATTGATATACAAATACAAAATTTGCTAACATATAAAAATGCTCCGATGCCATTCCCCTGTTTTTTTTTCAATCGAGATACCTACAAATTTAATATTTTCTTTTTTATGAGCGGATGAGAATATACCATCCACATCATGAAAACGTCATTTTTTGTTATAGACTAAAATAAGTTCCGAACAAGAAATGAAAACTCTTTTTAAAAGTTATTCACCAAAAACATAAAAACCTGACCTCTTTTTAACCCCGAAGCAAAAACGACGGGGTGTTATAAGTTTGACGTGTCTGTCTGTCTATCTGTGGCATCGTTGCTCATATACTTTGTCTTACTTCTGGGTCCCGTACAGATGAACGGATTTTGATCTTGTTTTTTTGTTTGAAAGTAGAGTCGAAAGGTAGTCGAGAGTTTTCTTAGCCGTGTTTGGTGGAAATCGATCTAAGATGGCCGCTACAATTTGGCGGATTATTTTTTTTCTTCACAACCTCGTCAAATGTAAGGGTATGAAATGAAAGGACTTGACTAGTAATATATATGCATTACATTTAATACATTTAAAATCCAAGATGGCCGCCGCTAAAAAATAGCTGATTAATTATTTTCTCTATAATCCCGTCAATGTGGGCATCAAATTAAAGTTGAAAGGGCTTGACTAGTAGTAGTATGTAGTATATAATATTATTATGATAAATTTAAAATCAAAGATGGCCACCATCCACAAAATAAGTAATTTGGAAAGCGTTGCTTAGGGGGCAATTTTTTTTTTATTTAATTCACAAGCTTTTTTTTACATTCGCCTGTCCCGTTGTCTATAACTTGTCAAAATTTGTTAATCAAATCTTGAAAGTAAAATGTAATCTACTTCCCAGTTTTCAATTTAGCTTAAACTTTGCATGCATGAGTATAAATCGGATGTCTTTAAGAATCTAAATTTATATATGGAAAGAGTGACTGACTTATTGACTGACTGATCTATCAACGCACAGCCTAAACCGATGGACGGATTGGGTTGAAATTTGGAATATTAATAGGGTTAATGACGTAGACCTCCACTAAGAAAGGATTTTGCCATGCGGGCAAAGCCGCCAGCATAAGCTAGTATTTTATATTTGACTTGTTTAAAACTAAAACGCTATTTTTGCTATAAGATGAAATCGGAACTAACAATGTCTTTGGAAAGCAAAAGTCTTCCTTTATGATTTCCGACATTAACACCATTTAAAACAAAAGATCAGATTTGCAACCGTGCGTATGTTTTGCCTCTTAGTCAAAAATATTATATTATCGCTTTGTAATCGATTACTTGGCATAATCGAGTTTTAAATTGAAACTTTTTCGTTGCCCATCACTAAAACCAGCGTAGCCAATAGGAAAAGTGGGCGGAGTCGTCAAATTGTGAAAAAATTTATTTCAAGGAAAACTTTGTCTATTGCCCCTCTATTGGATATGTCCTCGATGATTTGACTCGAATAGTGTTTGCGATTTCGATAGTTAGCTAAAATTAAGGGTATGAGTTAATTAATTATCTTATGTTTATTTTAGGGAATAATGTTGCAATGTGGAATTCATAGCACTGCTTTTTATCAAGTAAAAGATAGTAAAATGTGGCACTGTATCCGAAATGATTGCGCGCACATTCAATGAAGAAAATAAACTAAAATAATGACTAATTTTTACAGCGGTCGAAACCGCAAAGCGCAGCTAGTCTTCTCTATATACGAGTAAATACGTCAGAAACAATTTCAACTCAATGAAATAAAACGCAAACGTGTCACAGAATCGCAGCGTTATCGTGCGGAGGGAAGGCATTCCCAGGCTATAAAGCCATGTTGCTCATTAACTCATGCCTAATGACGCGGCCCGGTGTCTCACCGCTTTCTGCCGCGCCTTGATGTTAACACCGTTGAGCATATACAAGGGAAGGTGGCAAGAAAACCACTTATGTAAAAAAAAAAAGATTTTTATATGTTGATTTAACAAACAGCCTTTGACCACGATCTCGCTTGATTTTAAGCGATGATGCGGCCGTAGATGGTAGCAGACTAAACCTAGAAGGTGGGATAGATCTCTCCTTGGCTTCACTGAACATCATGCCGGAACACGGTCACAATGACCGCGGTTTTGTCCAGTGGGTGGTAACTAGCCACGGTCGAAGCCTACCATTTTAACTAAGGTTCGAGGTTATAAAGCCATGTTGCTCATTAACTCATGCCTAATGACGCGGCCCGGTGTCTCACCGCTTTCTGCCGCGCCTTGATGTTAACACCGTTGAGCACTTACAAGGGCACTATCAAGCACTATCAAGTGAACAACAAAATATTTTTTATCTATAGTTTTTAGAGATAAAAGCAGTTCTGTGCAATTAGTTGATGACACAGGCCTTCTTTAATACCCTTTTGTAAATGTTTATGTAATTTCAGCTCATGGTATTTGCTCTTTATACATTGAGCATTGGACTATTGTAATTAATTTTTGTGTTTATAATTTAGACATGTATTGTGGAGTACTGTGGAGTGGTAAGGAGGAGGAGTATAAGTGAGTCTTCTAACCGCACGGTTCGTTCCACGTATTGAGAATAGCAACTATTTTAGTAGTCTGAAACTATTAGTGTCCAATTGTGCTGTACAAAGGGACGGAAAGAAGCTGTTGACTACTTCCCTTATGAATGCTCTATGTTTACTTCACCTTCAACTATATTAAATCATGGCGGTTGCCGTAATGTTGTTTGGTTTTCATTAAGGCCTGGGCCGCTTTAGATATAGAATGTTATGGTGTTTTATCCCAAATGTTCGTACAATTGTGGTGCAAATGGGCCATTATGAACTTGAGGAAAATGGCGCTTTCCCTGATATATGGAAAGAAGTTGTGGAAAAAGTTGCATTTTCCGGGATTTGTTGTAACTTTTGGACAAACATAATTCATGTCTATAAAAATGTTTCTCAGGCGCATATTTCGATTAAAGAATGGCCACGAAGATCTAATCGGCGTCAAGTAGAAAGTTGCTATAAACAAACTCAATTATGTAGTCAAAAACATTTAAAATCCGAAACCGATCCACCACAAAATACAGTAATATTATGGTCGCAAGTTTGCAAGTCATTTGAATATCTCAGCAAGAACAACTTACGGCACACTGCACAACAAGCTGGAAGCCATTCCTGAAGCCGCCTGATGAAGTCCCGGCCAGTTCAGACCGGTCGCTGTTCGGACCAGTTTCGCTCACAGTTGTCTCATTATCTAGGATTTAGTTCCTGGAAACACAATTAACTTCGCCAAGAGCTCTGGTACTGGTGAACTAGAGGTAATGAGACGTTTTCGTTAGTAAGATTGTGCTAAGTAAGTACTTGCTTCGAATGAAAAGATTTTGTTGTTTGCATGGGTGTTCGCCTTTTTATATAATACAATAACTCTCTATTGCAAACCAAGTTACAAGAAATTGTTTCATTTGTAGACAATACACACAAAGCTAAAGGTAAACATCGGATCTTATCGCATAGAGCAATCTCTTACAGACAACCTGGTTGGAAGATTATTGAGAGCATGTATGGAAGCGGTGTGCAAAACTTCTGGAAAGAATGCTATCTATTGTTACAATAATTAGATAATTTACACAATTTATATATTTTTATTTATTTTAATAACCAGCTGGGCTCAGCGGTTTCGCTTAATTACTAAATGTCAAACTTAATTAACATGGCGATAGGTGCATTGGACCATATTTTGTACGAATAGGGTACATATTTCGATATTTCATAGCTCCAAGAGAAGTATTTCACATTTCAAAATCAGCGCCATTCACTCACAACACGACACAGTACTCAAAAAGTTATTCGTTTTCACGCACGAATCTCAACTCAATATTTCACACGCGTATGACTCTCTCACACCAATCACGGCTATATTCAATCACTAGTAGCTACTAGTCATGAAATAATACAGTTATCATCATTTTTCTCGCAGAATAAATAATTATAATAATTATAAGTAAGTCTTTATAATAATTATAAGTAAGTAATAAGTCACAATTAATAGAATTTTATCACTAACCAAAATTTTATTAAAAACGGATTAAATTATTATTAACGAAAATGATTAATTATGAACAAGGTTAGCTATGAGGCTATGTTTTTTACGAATACAAGTCACATATTTGAAAGCTCATATCGTATCGTATAGAGTAAGAAAGTATATTCGGGATTTCAAAATCAGTGTCATTCACTCACTACACTATACATTTCTCAAAAGTCATTCGTTCACGCGGTCGAAACACTTCATTTTTGCACGAACTGAGAACTCAATGTTTCATACTAAATTTTCTCTCTCTCACCAATCACAGCTGCATTCAATCACTAGTAGCCACTCTAACATGTAATAATACAGTTATCACCATAAATACAGCTCGCGTCATTTCCATACTCCTAGAATAAACTATAGTCATAATTAATAACATTTCATCACTAACCAAAATTTCCTAAAAACGAATGAACGAATTACCTATGAACGAAGTACATGGAACCATGCTATGTTCTAATAGAAGTCATATATTTGAAGCTTATATCGTAGTAAATGTTGTATTTAGTATGTAATTTCAAAATCAGTACAATTTACTACACACGACGCTTTACTCAAAAAGTCGACGAAACTCAACTCAGTGTTCAAACAACCTATGACATAGATAATATTAAAATATTTTATTAAGTTTAATACAAACAAACGCAGCGTAGGACGTCCACCCACAAGGTGGACAGACGACCTTATAAAGGTCGCCGGAAGACGCTGGATGCAGGTCGCTTCCAACCGGTACATATGGAAGTCCAAAGGGGAGGCCTATGTTCAGTGGTGGACGTCTTACGGCTGAGATGATGATGATTAAGTTTAATTTTGTTAATTTTTCTGTGATTTAATAAAGTGTAGTGTGTGTCTATCTATTACTCTCTCAGCAATCACAGTTGCATTCAATCCCTACTAGCTACTAGTCATGTAATAAGTAATAATACAGTTATCACCATAAATATGTCTGGTTCGCGTCATTTCCATACTCACAGATACGGCTGTAATGGCCATAATAAATGGATCATTTCGGTAGTTCTCGTGCTATAAAGTCTGATCCAGCCGCATTATCTATGGCTCGTTGTAATGTGCCACGTTATGAGGTCGGTTTACCATAATGTGTTGGTTTATGGAGTTTTAATTGATGTTATTTTAAGCCACTTTGAGTGTTTGTAAGGTGATTAGTTCATGATTTGTGAATGCAATTTTGTTATCTAACTCGCGCAAAAGGATTAAGCGGGGTGGTAAAATTCGTCAACTTTATATCATTATGTCCCGTCTATTATATTATTATGCCGTCTATTATTGTATTTTCAGTCCTGTTCCATTCCCAGGTTGTCTGTAAGAAATTGCCTAGTGCGATAAGACCGCCGATTGTTTACCTAGCATTAAGATATCTAGCTCATTAAGCTTCTTTGTAATTGTTTGGTTTGCAATAAAGTATTATTCTATTCTATGTTTATTGACCGAGAAAGGTTTGAAAGAGTTGTCGAAATTATTGCTTGTTTCTATAGTACTCATACTTTTCAATATCGTGATTTTTAAATTGTGAAAAATGTGAGTTAAATAGCCATCACACTTATAAATATTATTAAAGCCAAACATTTTGTGTCTGTTTGTTCTACTACATGTAAATCGTTGATCTGATTGAGTTGAAATTTAGCTTTGTATATTATGTAGTTAAGACGCTACAGTAATAATTCACAGGGAGCATAAACAGCTGATTGCGACCAGCAAAAGATACAAGTTCACACCTGCTTTAAACATTTCATAAACAAACGTAAATAAATCTGGGGTGCGTCTGGCACAATAAAACTGGGTTATGGAAATCATAGATTTAAAAACTCGTCTAAAATTAAAGTCAAATTCACAACTCGCATAACTCCATCTGAATATTCTAAGTCCCCTGACGGCTGACACGCGTACTCACACACGTGGAAAATAAAATACGTATTTCATAAATACATTATACTGCACGACTTGCTTGGTTGCTTTGATTCTACTCTATACTTATTTAAATGGACATATTTTGGTATACATATGTTATACTTTTAGTACGTATATAGTAGCTATAATACTACGTCAAAGTGCTTTCTTGTACGTAGGTCATAATATACCATACAAAATAGACAGTTCAAAATATAAATGTTTCAGAAGATAATTGTAGCGTCCGTGGCCCAGTGGACGTAGGTCCGACTTTAAAGCCGGAGGTCCTGGGTTCAAATCTCGGTGTGGCAAAGATTTTCACCTGGGCGCTACCGTGTTTCGGAAGGCACGTAAAACTGTGGGTCCCGGCTGTTTTCTTCCTATAAGATATGTAGGAGCAGTCGTTAGGTCATGTTGCAGGCCCAGTAGAATTCTCAGTGACCTGAAACCGCGACATATAGGTTGGCCCTATAAATTGTGATTTGACTCTGATGGTGTAAGTAGGGTAACCTGTTCTGTTGGAGTATAAACCCCAATTATAAACCCCCAATTATAAATCAGGTCATATTTTTGTAGGTACATTCTTCTTGTAGAATTTTACTTTATCTAAACTATTCCGAAAATAAGTGTTATTCAATTAAGTGCATTTGAATTAAAATATGATAAAATACTTAGTTTTCGTTGAAAATACTATCTACTAGAGTAACTAAAAGAAATTAACTTTTCTTATTTTGACTTTTTTCATTAAAAAAAGTTGTTACCGACCTAGAAAATCATAAACAAAGTATTAGGGTGAATCCTGAGAGACAAAATTTTACGTGTCTGGGGAAATAAACTACCCGTAACATAAAAATTCTACCCAAGGGTATTTTTTTTCTGTTAGTTTAAGGTTTAATCTACTTAATGCATTATAGATATAAGGTTAAATTTAGCTGCAAGTATCTGAAAAAAAATGTTAAAGCCCTGAAATTTGATTACCATGGGGTGTCCCTTACACTTTTTTGGAACAAAATATATTTTTTACACCAATTTATAAACGGAATTTTATTAATTGCTGTGATCTAAGCTGTGAAGGGTGAACTGTTATATGATTAAAAAATACGCGAAGACTGTACTCAGCGTAGTTTTAGAAAAAATCACAAATTTAGGTTTGTCCCCGGACAAAAAGTGATTCCCATGGCGCGCGACATAACTACCCACATTTCACAAACCACAAGACTTAGAAGCTTGTACGCACGCTGTTGGCTAACTTCAATTGCGCTCTAAACATCGTGAAGAGAGGTAGCTCCTCTCGTTGTTATAAACTGGATTTACGAAGGCGAGAAATTGATTACCGTGGTTTTGGTTCACTAGATCATTGATTACCATTTCCATGTTTAAAAATAGTTATTTATCTATTACGGTTTTTTGACTAGGGTGTGCAGTTAGGAAAAGGGTATTGTTTATCATATATTTTATTATTATTGGGCTATAATTATGGTATTTAAAAATATTGACAAAAAACTATACAATTTTGATTTCCATGGTATTGATTCTCGTGGCGTTTTACCACGGTGATCAATTTTCCCCTGTGTTTTCTTGCGCATTCTTTCACTTTTTATCCAACTACAGCGAAGCCGCAGGTATGGAAGTGATTTCGACAGTTTATATTTGTTTATTTCATTATTTCAGATTTTTTTTATATTGTATACATCAGATGTTTTTTACATATTGTACTATAGTAGACAGCCGCTCTGGCTTATGCGGCACCATTATATACTTACATTAAAATAAGCCGCTCAGCAAGCTACGGAGAGGGCTATACTCGGGGTTTCTCTACGTGATCGAATCAGGAATGAGGAGATCCGAAGACGAACCAAAGTCACTGACATATCTCCGTGGATCAGGAAGATGAAGTGGTAATGGGCAGGCCACATAGCACGTAGAGCGAATGGCTGATGGGGTCCAAAGTTCTTAAGTGGCTACCACGGACAAGCAAACGCAGCGTAGAACGTCTACCCACAAGTGTGGCAGACGACCTTATTAAGGTCGCTGAAAGACGCTTGAAGCAGGTCGCTTTCAACACCGGTTTTATTTATGGAGGTCTAAAGGAGAGGTTTATGTTCAGCAGTAGACGTCTTATGGCTGAGATGATGTATGATGAAAAAATAAAACAAAATTATGGGCTGACTGCAACTTCAGTCCAGATTAACCTAACTAATGATAAATGTACAATCTGATGACAGCTTCTGGAGTGAATCCTGTCAGTGACTGTGACTGAGAACTTAATTTTATATTCTAGGACTATTTATTCAATATTTTTATATTGTTTAAGACAGCAATACGTTAATTTTATTTAGTTTACATGATTATTATATAGAAAGCCAATATAGACCTTTTTAATACTTATGTTTGGTGTATATTTGTTTGGATCACCGTTTTTAATATTTCTATTTTATATGATTAGTATGTAGAGGTCAATATTTAAATAATAACATAGAATTCAAACAAAATAGTTTTAATTTTGATTCCCATGCCACACTTTATTGATTCCCGTGGCATCAAAAATTTAAATTTAAATATCTTCTGAACAAAACAAGTTATAATGATGCCTATTTGATGGATGTGCTTATAATTATGGGAAATTTGATGTTTTACATGTAAAATTCAATAATACTTTGATTTAAAATCTGACACGGGAATCACTTAAATACGCCCGATCTCAGGATTTACCCATTATCTTTCACGGGGCTTATTATCTCCATCAGTGGACGCACATAAACTGACTATCTAGATAGGCCTTATACTTCAAACATTAAAACTTAATTAAAAACTAATCCATCAACACGATTAGAACTCCAGATAGTGTTAACGAAATCCACAAAACTATGTCCTTGTAAAAACACAAATGTCGTGGCCCATTTCCGCGAAGTAAGGCGGGTGGCACATTAAGGAGCATTAGTTCTGTAACAAAGGGCGTATGACAAAGTGCCGAGACGGTACAATAGGTGTCGCGTCCGAAGGCCCACCGAGCACTCGATGTGTTCCCGGCTTAACGACTTAATGCATCTTCGCTTTACGCGGGCTGCACGTTGAATTAGATTTTATTGAAATGTTGCAAGCGATTTTGTTCGAACGTTCGATTTAAATGAAAATCTAGCATGTTAGAGCTGACATGCGTGATTTTGTTTCCAAATTGGCCTAATTTAGCATATAAACATGTTAACAGATCTAATTATGTATAATTTGGAAAAATATTTTTAGTTAATAGTTGTTATTGTTTGAAGGCGAAGTTGAGAGGATATTTTATTGCAATGTTTGAGTGAAGTAACTTTTTCTAAATTCTAAAGCAATAACTATTAAGAAGAAAAAAAGTAATAGAAATTTCTCTAGCCTAGTTTTTACAGGCCTGCCCTAATAAAAATACGGTCGTCTAGTTGACATTAAAAAAGTAGCTTTCAATTTAATTCTATTCTATCGATCTGAACTAAGAATAGACCAGTCTGAGAAACCACTACAGTGCGACCTGCCAATACCTAGAGCTTGTACAAAAAGAAAAGAGTTGCGCCATACACTTCTGTCCACAATAGGGGATCGGACGAAAAAAAAATCTTTGTCTTAATGTAGATTATTAAAAATATTGGACACGTATTTTTTTTGTTATTTTAATAAAAAAAATACTTGTGATTTACAACGCACTAAAGTGAATGCTTAAGTCGATACAAAATGCATCCACAAGTGACGTCACGCGTCCTCACCGAAAAACTTATCAGCGCTATATCTTAACATTTTTTTTTATTCTCAAACAAAAAAAATACGTATCGAAATTTTTTTAATAATTAAATTTTCGGTCTTTTTTTTTTTTTTTTTATACGAGATAGGCCTACGTTTGACCACATCCCACCTGATGGAAAGTGAAAATGCGGTCGACGATGGATCACGTAAGATGCCTAGAAAGGTACCTATTCACTCGTGCCTTGAAGATACCCAAGTTGTACCGCTCGGGAAACACGGATGACGGCAAAGTGTTCCAAACGCGACCAGTTCTCATTAAGAACGACGAAGCAAATCGCTTGGTGCGGGCAGTAGGTAACGCCACTAAGTAAGGATGCCGCTTTGCCGTCTGCCGCGACGTACGTCGGTAGAATGGGCTTGAAGGAATTAGTTCGTGTAATTCCTGCGCACACTCTCCAAAATGAATCTAATTATATTTTATTTTTTTGTCCTCCTATTTATAAGGCTCTTCACATTTTGTACAGCTCAGATACTAGCCGTTCATTTGGCCATTTTATGTAACACTAAATCTCAAGTTTTCCTCGATGTTGGTCTGTTTTCAGAACATTAGCTCCTGACCGACCTTTCCTCTGAAATTTTCCGTGTGAAAAAGCTTCTACAAAAGTATTTTTGGAATTATTCAAACGTATTCAAAGTACTGGGAAAAAGATGATTACAAACCGTTCAAGTTTTTTAACATAATATTTTCCAACATATTCTAGAAATCAAGTCTATGAATTACGCAAAAAAAAGAAATTATGTGTAGGTTTTCAGATGAGTCTTAGATGTCTTTAATAAACAGTTTTGTCCGTGCTGGGATAACCACAACGGCTAATCCGATTATGCTGTAGTTTGGTAAGTAGGTATAATAAGTAGCTTAGATGAGTAGACTATTTATTTATTCTATTAGAACGGCGACAGCACTACTTACACTTATAAGAATTTGTACATAAAAAAAAAAGCACAAAAATATTGGAGGGTGAAACTGCTGAAAGAAGCTAGTTTTTCCATACATGTAGAGCATGTACCTCTATGTATAACAAATGTCTAAGCAACTTTAATAACAATTACTTGAAAGTTACAAACAATGAGATTTTATAACTAAACTCTTTGGTTACAAACATCATTTCATCGTTATTTCTTCTAAAACCTTTTTAATAACGAGGATCAAAGTTTTCTCATCATGTCTAAGCATTCAGAATAACTGTTCACAAGTATTGAATCGAAATTCAAAGTTCAACTTAAAATACTTGAGCTGAATACTCATTACTCATTTGTGAAATAAAAGGTCAAAGGTCACTTTATACAATTCTTTTTTAAACAAGAAACTTTCAAGTGTAGATTTAAGGTTAACGTACTTATTAAAATAGTGGCTTATATATCACGGTATCGATGACTTGTTCTAAGTAGCTGTAGTATTTTTATTTTACTTTAAATGGCAAAAGGTTTCCAAAATACAAACGTATTCGGTTTACGATTTTTAAAACTATTGCGAGTGTCATGAGGAGGAAGTGGTTCAGGAGTGAGTTGTGCCGTTTTTGTTGTTTTTTGGTATATTCGGTTTTCAAAATATTTATATTGTTATTAGCAAACTGAAAACACTTTTCAAAATAATAAAAAAATATATATCTACAACTCTACCTAGAGACCATATAATAATGTTATTTAAAAAAAACATTGCGAATGAGAGAATCGCACGACATGAGGACGAAAGTATTTAATTTTTTTATTAATTTTCTAAATAAGTTCTTTTACCAAACACATCACAAACATCGCTCGCTCTTATTTATCACTGACCACTGGATCTGTTTATTGTTACTTTTATTCGTATAATAGGGTGATTATAGCCACAAAACCTTTTTAATAAAATAAATGCAAACGGCCTTAAGAGACCGGACCAGTCCCAGTAATAAAATATAGCAATTAATCTGGACAAAGTTGGCTACACTGAAACTGCGGGACACAATTATTATCCTTTTGAAAGGTCGCCTAAAAATGTAATTTATTCCCCGTTTTGTATAAAAAGTTAATTTTATTAATTGCAAAGATTATGCTGATAAATCGGTTTTTGACTGAATTAATTGCTGCCATATAAATTTAAACGTACATTTCTTTTGAGCTCATTGAATATTGTATAAGTATGCCCTTCTAGACTTCTTATAAATTATTTCTTATACTGGCTCTCCATTTAACACAATAAATGTAAGCGAGAAGAGTCAAATTTTCACTCAAAATGACAAGTTTGTCGTACTAGCTAGAGTAGCATTCCATCTAGTTGATAAATCATCACCTTATGACTCTTGAGTAAGAAGCGTTGGTGCAGTGCATCTAGAATTGTACATAATTGTGAAATTCTGGGTAGCACTGTACTGATTATGGGCAGCGTTATCTCTTAACATCAGGAGAGCGTCTTGCTCGTCTTCTTACTTCTCCACATAAAAAAAATAAATAAAAAATCGCAAACGCACCCACTTATAAAGTTTTATACTCGATTTTGCCCAGCCGACCAAGAATTAAGTAAATATCTACGTAGATATTTACTTATTTCTTCGGCTGGACAAAATCGTGTCGCCCAGCGGTTATCACAACCGTGTTTCGGCACGCTAATTATCAATACCAGGGGAGATTTATCCAGTCTTCTAGGATTAGTCTACCAGCATATTAAGCCGTAGCCGTATTATCGCTTAAATTCAGGCGCGATCGCGGTCAAACACTAATCTCTAAAAAACATAATACTTCGTTTTTCTCTCAAGGACTCTCAACTAATATTTTACTGAAAAAAATGTTTTTCAACTTCTCAGACTAAGCCCTAATTATTAAAAAAGACGAAAACACTTCAAACTACTTGATACCAATTCAATTCAGTTGAGTAGTTAAGTTCGAGTGTTCTTAGGAAAACGAAATTTATTAGTACATTTTCTTTTAGATTCTTATTGTGGGATTTCTTTTAATAGGAGTATCTATTGCTCCTCTCGACATTAATTCATCTCATTTATTATCCTATGCGAAAAAAAAGGTTTTGGAAAGACTAAATGAATCTCTTAATTAAATATATTAGAATCTAGATTTTTGATTATAAATTATGTTATTATAAATTATGTGTGCAAGGCTTTCTTGAAGAATTTTCAAAAAGTTAATTTCAAAATGTTTTTTTTTTTTTTATATACGAGATAGGCCTACGTTTGACCACATCCCACCTGATGGAAAGTGAAAATGCGGTCGACGATGGATCACGTAAGATGCCTAGAAAGGTACCTATTCACTCGTGCCTTGAAGATACCCAAGTTGTACCGCTCGGGAAACACGGATGACGGCAAAGTGTTCCAAACGCGACCAGTTCTCATTAAGAACGACGAAGCAAAACGCTTGGTGCGGGCAGTAGGTAACGCCACTAAGTAAGGATGCCGCTTTGCCGTCTGCCGCGACGACCGTCGGTAGAATGGGCTTGGAGGAATTAGTTCGTGTAATTCCTGCGCACACTCTCCAAAATGAATCCTATAGAAGACCGATAACGAGGCGACCATTCTACGGTGTTCAAGGCTCTGCAGCCGAGATTCCGTGAGCTTTTGGTCACCTACGAGCTTTTTGGCACGTCTCTCAATCGACTCCAGTGTCTGAAGCTGGTATTTGGCAGTACCATCCCAAAGATGAGAACAGTACTCCATACACGACCGGACTTGTGCTTGGTACAGCGTTAGCAGCTGTCCCGGTATGTATCAAATAGTGCGAGTGAGAGAGCGTCCAATTGTAAGCCTACAATTTATATCTACGTAGTATCCATCCGTATATCATAGTATAGTATAGCTATAGGTATGAACAAGGGCCGCGCCATATGTCGTCTCACGCTTAACGAAGATTTAGTGACCGACATTGCGTGTGGACAGCGCCTTATCTCTAAACTGGTTCAATTTCGGTTCCACGTCGACAAGGGTGATGTTTTACTGAAATATTATGTTTTAGAGTTCGTATTATTAGTTACAATGCTCATTTAGTGTTAATTTGTTGTATTATAAACTATCTGCTTAACTATTTGGAAAAAAAGGAAGAGATCGCTCACAGCGGTAAGGCTATCCATTGTGGACTAAAATGTATCGTAGCATTAGTTAGTAACAAGTTCAATGTATTTTTTATTGGTTGTAGTAAAGAGTTATTCTATTCTATCTGAAATTAGAAGAGAAAAGATTCCCCAAGTTTTTATTAATTATAGGTTGGCCTTCGACCACGATCTCGCGTGATTTTAAGCGATGGTAGCAGACTAAACGTAGAAGGCGGGATAAATCCTTCTCTGGCTTCACTGTAAACATCATGCCGGAACACGGTCGCAATGACCAATCATTTTCTAATAATATTAATTGTGTTTAATATTTTGTTTACATTATGTGAAATTTATTTTTGTGCGCGGCACGTAATTGGAAAATACAATTAACCAGCTTGAAATCTGAAGTAGAAAAATTTGAATTATATTATAGACCAAGCTGTTTTCTCAAACAGTTTTAATAATCAATTATTAAATATTATTATGTCGTATTAGTTACGACGCGTAGCAAGAGTGCTACGAGTTCGTAGCACATGCTACAACTGTCGTAGCACGCCGTTATACCTCTTAGGGAACTTTTATGTGATAACTAGCCAAGAAAGAGCATTGAGTGAACTTTACACGGGTCTTATTTTATAGCTTCCTATTCGGAGTGGTTTTAAAAGCGCTTTCAGAGCCACAAAAAGTCTTACACCGTTCGGAAACACGATGACACACAATTTATTCGACCTTCGTCCCCAGCTTCAAAACAACGGCCGTTTCTCGGTTTTTTATTGCCCTCATAAAAGTTCTTCTAGTAAAGGTTTACCTGCACCGATACACACAGTAAAGGCACTCGGGCTCATGTATATCGTTAACGTGGATTTGCAGTTGTCAAAGTATTTACAGAGCGCGCGAGTTATGAGCAGAGCTTACTTATCTGATACCGTCGAGGTAAAAACTCTTATGATAAAAACATTACGTGGTTTCATAGTTAAGACGCGAGAGAGATCGTCCAATACTTGTGAGTACAATGTATAGACTAGACACCTAGTATCTTAACCATAAGTGTCATCATCGTCATCATCATCATCTCAGCCGTAAGACGTCCACTGCTGAACATAGGCCTCCCCTTTGGACTTCCATATGTACCAGTTGGAAGCGACCTGCATCCAGCATCTTCCGGCGACCTTTATAAGGTCGTCTGTCCACCTTGTGGGTGGACGTCCAACGCTTCGTTTGCTAGTCCGTGGTCTCCACTCGAGCACTTTTTGACTCCATCGGCCATCTGCTCTGCGCGCTATGTAGCCTGTCCATTGTCACCAAAAGTGTATTCGCGCGAATTCACCCTTACCGGACAATGTATAAAATGCGTATCGTTTTGCTACAAATTCGTCTCGTCTCGTGTTCTTACAGAATTTATTTATTTATTTATCATATCACATTGTAGGTGTGTTACTCTAGGTCTTATATATATAAAGCTAAGTTCTACTTCAACTAATTTACGCTGAAGTTTTTAGGAATGTGCAGGGACACATAGTAGCGGGCAGCGCGAATATGTAGTCATCAGCAATTTCATAGAACGCAGTTAGTTGCCCTCCGCGCGCCAACCGTGTGCCCCTGCGCAGCCCCCTCTCTTTATGTTTAAATTAATTTGAATTTTTATTTACACGCTGAACTATACCTAGTACATACAGACTATAATAGATATCGTAACATAGACTTACAAATGTGTTATAAACAAACTCTACACAACAAGCCGGGCGTTAAAAGAGACGATGAAACAACATATTATTTATGGTTAGTCTCTAATGTTCTACTCGTTATAGGCGGTCTAGTACAAGTATAAATCTAGTTTGACGCGTCGAAACCTATTATCCGCGTGCGTTTTATGGCTCAGCTATTCGATAGGGAATAGAGCTCGTAAGGCTCAGCCTGTGATCCTAGATCACTACGTAACGGCCTTAAGAATATTCTCGTACTAACGCTTGGTAGTTGAAAAACATGATCTAGGTTAGGTATATAGACTAAATTCATAATTTTTGCTCACTTTGCTAGATTTTTTTGTAGGATACACTTGTCGAATACAATTTATTTGGTTCGGCTTCAATAAATTAAGGAAAAGTTTACAATTCAACGGAATAATTTTTAGATTATGTATCTTGATGACTAGAATGATGGAAGAGGAAAACGTGTTTTACCGATCCCCCTATGTAATGCCAGAGATATGGGGAGATGATGATGTATCTCAAAGACCATTAATGCCGAAACACGCAAAATTATTTTTTACAAGCTTTTATTTACTTTCACCTGTCTGTTTGTCCGTCCGTCTGTCTGTCTGTAATCAAATCTTACAAATTTGATTTCTTCCCGGTTTTCGATTGAGCTGAAATTTTGCATGCATGTATAATTCGGATGTCAACGCAATATTATTATGACATCAACCTGATCTGATGATGGAGCTGGATGGTGGCCATAGGAACTCCGTAATTAAACGATGCAACTTCATCGAGTCTGGGCTCATTTGATTCGTCTTGATGAGTACTTTAGTGCTATATGGTTATAATAATAAAAGCTTGTTTTTAAAGTTTTTTTTTAAATTTCACTTTTTGTGTTACTTTTTTTGGTCTTCATGTTTACTTTTTTTATTTTCTCATATAATTAGTTACTTATTATTCCTATTGTGTTTATTAAATTTAGTCTTATTATTTAACAATCCATCAACCCTTCTCATAAAAACTTCTCCAATACCTAATACGTCACGAGTCACGGGCTATAAACAAATTTATGTACAACTCACACAAATCATCTCGCCGGCAACTTACGCAATAAAAGGATACAATATGGCGCCCACACCAAATGGTCGAATGATGATAACGTATGGTTCTGTGGCGAGCTCGTAAATTTCACATAGATTTACCTACTTAGCACCGGGCTCAGTTCAGGCGGTTTATTGAATGTTAGTTACGAACTTTGTATCCTACTTCCTAGTAATATTGTAAATGCGAAAGTATGTTTGCATATGTATCCGTGTGTAGATGTGGGTTTGTTTTCTCATAACACGAAAAAAGCCGAATCTATTCAGCAAAAATTTTATACAAATGTAGCTCAGAGAACGCTTCTTTAAATTTAAGTTTCAGGACCTAGTTAGGTGAACAATGTCTATGCAAATCTAAGTTATTCTTCCAAATTCCACTTTTACTTTTCAATTATTAGGTACTCTGGTTTGATGTCTGGAAGAGATCGCTCATAGCGATAAGCCCGTGTGGATCAAATTGTTGTTTAGTTTTAAATACTATTTGTAGTCTTGTTGTTGATTCACATACAGTTATTAATTTGTATTCCTATATTTTATTAAAGTTATTTTAGTATTGAACCAGTTCCACAGCTCTTCGTTAGCCTCTGGAATGTCTTGAACTGAGTTAGTTATTTAAGCAGTCTTTACAAGACCCCACATATCCGTGAATTGACGGTTTCTATTGGTAACTTAATATTAGTGTGTAAGCCCTCCTACATAAAAGTTAAATATATTATGTAGTGGGTAGCAGGTAGGTGCCTTGTACTGATTGTTGGAATTATTGATATGCGGGCATATTGTTATTGAATTGCCTATAATATGATAAGTATATCTATATTACAGTTGTTATGTTGAACATGCTAAAATGAATAATCACAAAATTAGTAGGATCATAGGGCTTTTAGTAGCGCATGCTTTGAGAACATCGCTGAAATGGGATTTCACACCAAATTTTTGTAACAAACGCGTCAGATCAATTTTATTGTGACGCCAGAAATGTCCAGATATTTATTCACATTTTAGCCTAATCAAATGTAATAAGTCTCGCTAGATTCGTGTTATACATAACTCAACGCCAAGTTTGTTCAAGGTCGGAAACAAAACTATTCTGTTACTAATCTTAGATTAAAGTAAAAAAATTGGATATCGCTAACCATCAAATAAAACTGAAGCAATTTTTATAAATTACATTTTTCAAAACGCTTGCTCATGATATATTTTATCTCTTTTAATCTCTTTATGACTAATATTTGTCTTAAAATAAGGATTACACTGATCGGGAAAGATCGCGGTGAAGGCTTGAGACCTGCACAATTAACACAATTTTTGTATCTTATCTAAGCATATTTAATGAGTACCGTACAGTTTGTCAAAAACAATTCAACGAAAAAAATTATCAAAGATGCGTGGTTTTTGACAGCAAGCTCCTGGAGCTCGATCAACATAATATGAGGAATTAATGGATCCCATAAAAACCTTACACATTTATCATTTTTCTCGAGTATTTTACAAAGTTTTTGTGAAACGTGTTAAGTTTGTTTTATCTATGGATCGCGGTTCCTGCCTCCATTTGTACAGTTCGTAACTACATGTTAGTAATGTAATCGCATACGAAAGAACAATAATCTTCGGCGGAGCGAATGAAAATCTTATTACTTTAGTTCGTGAAAGGAATACTGATTAGCTTGAGGAGAGTAAAGTAGGTGATTAAGAGAAATAGTTTGGTTGCGCGGATTATAGCGCCTTGATAAGTTTACTTTGTTGCCGGAGTTGTATTAAATGTGGGGGTTTATTCTGTTAACTTTATGAGCTCCTCGAATAAAGTTGAGGGTGTTGTCTAAAAGCGGAAGTTATATTACTACTCCATCTTTATTGGGTTATTTTTAGAAAACTAGCAACCTCGCAGGACCAGGCAGCTAACATCATAAACTTGTTGTTATTATGTGACTTTGATAATTTGTAACATTTTACTTTCATACAAAAATATCATACAAAAATATACTCGTATTGTTGAGTATATTCAAGCAGAAAAAGTTCAATAAATAAGTAGCGTATATTGAAGATAATTTTATAAAGAATTTTTTTATTTGGGTAATGCACATCAATAGTATTGGATACCGTAATCGGGTACATTATAATCGATCGACGTAAAGTCGGATCATCCTCTCCAGTTGCGCGCTGCTCGGTATGACAGAACGGTTGATGAAAAAATACAACAAAGCTTTTCGAGTTGAATCCATTTCGTGGTTAATTTATAATATTAATTAATTTGCATTACTGAACTAACCACACAGATTTTTTATAGTGTACGCCTTGCCCAAAAATCCTTTAGATCACATATAATTAACATAATTAGATATTAAGCTCTTAAAATGTCTTAGATAATAATATTTATAAACTCCCAGAACACTATAAAACATACTTCAAAGTTTCAATTTAAAATGCTTTTAGCTGCATGCTTCGAGTAAGTGCAAAATTCAGGTTTACTTAACTTAAATTTATGTAAGTTAACGTTAACCTTTAGTTAAGCTACGCTCATGGCTTTACCTTGGTTATATTTTTAATTTTCTTTTTTGAACAGGGAGAGAATTGTCCCGCCTTCTAAGTTTAGTCTGCGACCATCTATCGCCGCTTGAGATCAACCACGATCGTGGTTAATGGCTAACCTATAATGTATTTGTTTAGGTAAAAAAAAAATAACCTCCAACACAATTATGTAAATCGCCCTTTTGTGATGGCGGCCATCATGGACCGATTTCCATCAAACATAGCTAGATCACTCTCGACTAACTGTCCTATCAAACAAAAATAAACAAAATCGGTTCATCCGTTCGGGAGCTACGATGCCACAGACAGACACACACACTCAGAGACCGACACGACAAACTTATGACACCCCTTCGTTTTTGCGTCGGGAGTTAATAAAACATTGTCGCTACAATTATCTAAATATATAAAACCAATGCTTATATAATATAATCACGAAATTAGACAGACAAACAAAAGAACGAACAAACACTCTCAGTCATATCATAAGGGAATACTCACAAGAAACTTCGGAGAGTAGTTATTTGTTTGCGCATTTACGGCTCTTATTTTAGTCGCAAGTAAAACCGTGTCCACATTTGGCGACCTATCAAGACCTAAGACACGATTTTTTTTGTGCAAAAAATCAGACGAGCAAGATGTTCGCCTGATGTTAAGAGATAACGCTGCCCTGTCAGTACAGTGCCACCCAGGACTTCACACCATTGTGAAATTATAGGTAGGTATATTTCAACGTAATATACGTTAAGATTACGTATTATTACTCGTTATCGTTTCTTGAGGATATCGAGTCTGAGATTTTTATTTTTTAGACCAATAAATGAACCAACCATTCATTGGTTTACCAATTGGCAGTCTTATCGCTAAAAGCAATCACCAGACAACGTACAACCTATATATTTTATTTATTCCGTACAAAACCTTGTGACCGAAGTATCTTAAGGGAAACTCTCCAAATTCTTCAGTTTTTCCTCAAAACGCGCAATATCCTACGAAAGTTAAACTACCTGAGCGGAGACTGTTGTTTTTCCATCAGCGTTCATGTGACGGGATCGTCATTGGCAACGCGCCTAAACTTTATGGAACTTCGAGAGTTAAGGAACGTGGGAGTCTTTGTTCAGTACTAGCATCAAGCTGTTTATATGCGTTGCGGCTAAAGTCCGAAATGCGGCTACATCTAGGTTTAGCCGGGTAAATCTAGATATAGTTGCACTTAACTTTAGCCGTGACATAATATGTATACGAATCATGCATATTGTGCATGATTCGTGACTTTGTCCCGAGAGACTATTGGCTATTAATCACTCACTACAATTAATGACAACTTCAATGTACATTGCTTTTGTTATTTCTTCTAAATATATAAATAAAAGGAAAGAGTGACTGACTGACTGATCTATCAACGCACAGCCAAACCGCTGAACGGATTTGATTGATATTTGGAACACAGTTTGGTTTTATGACGTAGACATGTGCTAAGAAAGGATTTGTCCATGCGGGCAAAGCTGCGAGCATAAGCTAGTTACTCATATAATGAGCAAGTTTAAGCAAGTAATGTACGAAATTTTCTATGGATTCTAGTGTTTTACATGTCGTTTGCCGATAGCCAATAGGCCCTTATAACCTACTTTTTGAGTTAAATCGGTCATCGTTGTAATTTTGTCCTATAACCGCCATTGAAAGTTAAGATAGATAGATAACTCTTTATTGCACACAGTAATTACAAAAAAAGTGTTACAATTGGCGGTCTTATCGCTAATAGCGATCTCTTCCAGACAACCAAGCAGGAAAGGAAAAATAGTTTAGTTATCTATAAGAATGTACACCGGCAAGATAGCAACTAAGATAGCATCCAGGAGAGTGAGTGTACAGGTTGGTTCCAGATTAATATTTTATTAGCGGTATTATCTGATTTTTATAATGTAAATTAGAATTTCAGGAAATACTAAATTAGAATATTTTCGAAAATGGTACACATATTTAAGTGGAATGTGTAGGTGGCAGAAAAGATATCCTTTTCTGAAAATTTGCACTAAAATACGGTAATAAAACTGTGCAAAAGGACCAAATCGTTGAGTTTAGGAATTGTAAAATAAATTACTTTCATTTTGAACTAAGATGCCTAGAAGTCGAAAGTAGGAACGCATTTAGTTTGAAGTCAGGAAGAAAACGCTAAAAGTAGGACAAGAATTTTCTTTGAGATTGTTAGAAACTTGAGGGACCATTCAAATTATTATATTTTTATTTCGGAACTAGAATTTTTAAATAAGATTTTTGTTGTAGACCAACGTTGAGTTCGTTTTGAGCATCTTTTCGCAGAATGATAACTGGAAGCTCCAGAAAAGATAAGTATTTCGTTAGATTAAAATAAAAGGGAAGATGCGGTACGTACTATCGTTGCTATTGCCAAACTTGGGCCTGCTGGGTCGCGCTGAATTAAATTGTGTGCATGCACCTAATCGGAGTGGTCCATATGCGAGATGCCTATCCCGTTTCATCCCTTTTTATTTTAATATAAGGGTTTCTCTAATAGAAAATACCTCAATATGAAAGCAGCTTAGATTACTTCAAGACACGGGGATGACATAATAGTCGGAAGTTTCAGTAGCTGCTAGCTAGGAACTTTTTGATCTAATTCCCGCCTCCCGATTTTACCACCGCACCGCTCGTCATAAATTGAAGGCTCTTCCGCACATTGTCAACGTCTCGGACAACTCGCTTTACGAGATCGTTTCTCCCACACACTTGCAGGTTGTGCAATGGCCTTCCAAGCGACGTATTTCCTACGTCCTTCAATATGGGGCTCTTCAAGAGGAGGATAAAGAAGGTGTTAATGGATCGACAACGCGTCTCTAATACCACTGGTGTTGCAGACGTCCATAGGTGACGGTAACCGCTTACCATCAGGTGGGCCGTTTGCTTGTTTGTCTGTCTCTAACATAAAAAAAAGATATTCTCTTAGCTTAGATTTATATCGATTATTCCGAAGTATATTAAGGGTGATTGATTGCCTACTTAGTGTCACAGTTGTCTCTTCACGTCGTACAAAATATTAACCGATCAGAATAAATTGAAAACATATTAGCTACCTATACAAAATAATAACTTCTAATAGGTTGGCCATACCTAAGTATAATTATTGTGATTTGACTCTTGCAGTGTAATCTGTTATGTTGGAGTATCAATTTCAATTCCTCCTCCTCTAGTCGTTTGCTCAATTCTGAGCGTCGTGATGAGCCCGCCGTAGCTTTTGGTTGATAATTTGCCGCCATTTGTGACGGTCCGCAACAGTGCATAGCTTCGGTCATTTTGGTGTAAAGTTGTTCGGACACCTGATCGGACCATCTCTTGGGGCTACGACTTCTAGCGCGTTTGCCGTCCACCTTGCCTGTGATCATCAGCCTCTCCAGATTATCGGATGGTTTGCCCGCAATATGGCCGAAGTACTGGAGTACTCGCTCGCTAAATTTCAATTATCATTTTTATTATTATAACTCTTTATTGAAACACCACAAATGTACAGAAAACCTTATAAAGAAAACAATATTTAGCGAACAATATAAACTTAATGTGACATCTTTTATGTATATCCTTTAAGATATAACTAACCTATTGTTATATTTAATCTATCTCCTCGTTCACGTCGAGTAACAAAAGCTACACGTGTTTACAACGGTTTTATTGTCGCCCAAGCGTATTAAGGTAACGATCCATTATATGAATTCAACGCCTATCCAATTTCAACACGACTCAAAGCTTAATAACAGCAGTGGTAAAAGAACCGCGGTAGATCAGTACTCCGGTCATTTATTGTCCACCCACGCTTGTAAAGGTGCTCACACATTATGTCAACTCAACACCTAACCAACTCTTAGTACAATTCATTATAAACGAACGAAAATATAACAGTGAGAGTGAATAAGATCACTCTCAAACTCAGACTCTCAAATTTCACAAACAAATTCTGCCGTTATGAAGGTACTCAAACATAGAGCTCTCTATTCATTGATTAATCATTAGTCGAGGCGGAGTTAAAAATAATGGATATAATGCTTTATTGAAATACCTAAATAACACAGAAAACTTAAAACTAAAATACAGTTTTAATTACCAAACCGTAACAATTAGCGGTTTTAAAACTCAAATTGATCTCTTGTTACCCTACAAAGAGGAATATTGAATAAGCGTTGAGTTGATATAGTGTGTAATCACCTTTCTAAGCGTGGGTGGACGAATGCTCTACCTGAGTACTGATCTGCCGCGGTTTATTCCACCGCTGCTATTATTAACTTTATGTAATGGGGAGTTACTGGGACAGTCGTAAGGAAAAGTGTTAAGTTACGTACGTATTATGCGGTTAGACGGATAGCCGTAGGACGCAGGTGTTTTGTTGCTAGGCCCTATGGTTCTATCCGTATAGTATGGCTAGCAATCGTCAGACCGACCGTCCCGTTGTATGGCAGCTGCTTTACAGCAGGCATAGTTGCAATAAGTTACAATAAAAAATATTAATTAGGTACATAATATAATAATAGGTATATAAACATCCGATATAAAGTGTATCTAAGTATCTGATATAAGTACTGACGACCTTTATGGTGCGGCGGGCTACAACCCGCTTGCAACGCAGTAGGTTGCAGGTTCGACAGACAGCAGCAGACTAAACCTAGAAGGCGGGATAACTCCCACCCTGGCTTCACTAAAAATCGTCCCAGAATAATATAATAATCATAGGTAACACAATAAAGATTACCACAAAAACTAACGAGATTTTTCTCCAACATTTCAAGCATCACTAATACTTCCACTACTGTATTCATTTCACTCGACCCCCATAAAACATGTTACAGTTTCCCGCTGCATTGTACATCGCGTAAATCTGAGTTAGGAAGCCGTTACAAAGCCTCTGCGGCCACATGTAAGCCTTACGTCTAATATCCGTCAATTGCCCAGAAAGGGTCTAATGGTGATTAAATAAGGGCCCAATACACGAATTTGATTACTATTGCTGAGATGGAAGGATTTCAATTGGAACGTTTGAGGAATTGAATTTCAGTAAACACTGGTACAGGTAAGTGCAAATGTGCATACGGATTTTGCTGAACCACGATGAGTGAAGTGGAATTTACTGGGCTGAGTGGAAATTGGTGATAACGACTGTCCATTACGGTTGCAGGGTTACCTAGATAGAAATCCTATACAACACTCATCCAGACACATAAAATGTTAAGTCGTCTAGAGGAGATACGTTTAACTTCGTAACGCTTAATACCTAGTTATATTAAGAGTGCCTATATTTAACACTGCAACAGCTGTAATGGGCAAGCATTATTGCTTGGCGAGCTTATCGAGCCTGGGTTGTCATTTACCGCAGCTTCCTTATAAAATTAATAAACTAAACAAACAAAACTATTATTCATACTAGCTGTGCCCAATGGTTTTACCCGCAGTACTTATGTAGCCTATGTGTGTAGGGTCTAAGCTATCTTTATACCAAATTTCAGCTCAATCGAGATCTATTAATAAGGATATATGTATCTTAAATTTCTATGTATTGAAATATTATTGTTATAATCTATGATTTGTCTTTGTTTAACATCTACCAAACTTCAAATTGGAAACAACTAGTATCTCCAAATATTTAGTTGAATAGATATGTCTTGATAGCTACGGCACGTAGCTCAGTGGCCTGATTTAGACCGATTGCCACATTCCAAGTAGATCGTCGCCCATAAGCATAATACCCGGCGTTGAACTACAATCCGGACTTTTGCTCGGATGGAGCTAACAAATAGCGCCCATCTCTTCGCTGCGACAGTGATTTGGGTGTCTTCTGTTTTGTAGAAAGTGTTTTGCCTGTTTTGAGTTTAGACTAGATTTGAATTCATTTGTTTTCTACAGTGTATCAAGGTTATTTTCAATTTGCTTATTAAGTCCATACACTGAAGGCAAATGTAGGGAAAAGTAGTACCTTTTTCACTATATTTTCACAAGTGTATTATTATTATCAACCCACATTCGGCCCCTGGTCGACATAGCCCTCCCTTATTTCACGCCATAGCTCAGTCCTACGTTTTTTTCCCTCAATTACTTATTCTAGCGACCTCCCGTATATCCATTCACTTAATCTCAAATAAGTGTATGTCAGTTGAAAGTTTATTTTATAATTAGTAATGAAAAATATTTCTGTTAATGAAAAGAATAACCCAACCATTAAACCAACTTCGCTTGCTAGTTTTTTTTTTTGAGTCAGTTTATCTACTCGTAATAAAGTAGTCGTAGTATTATTTTATCTTATACATAGGATTTAAGGATATTTTCGTTTAACGTTTTTTTATTAGTTTTCACTTTCTCCATTCTAATGCGACTCATATCAGACTAAACACGAACTTTCATAATATATCTTAACTTATAATAAAGCTTATGTTCCCAATAAATCGATAGTTTAGAAAAGAACTTCACAGACATGATTTCGTTTGATATGCGCAATGCAAAACTTTATGCGAATGCTTTTAGAACTTTAAATTATACTGTTTATGAACAAACTTTGCACTCATGATGCATTTGATTTCAGTCCGACCGATGTGAGGGAAATAAGTCAATGACATTTTGAATTATGCTAGCATAAGTTGTACACGGTGGGGTTACTGTTAAAAAATTATCCATTTGTTTCGGGAACTAATCTATTTATCTTATAACTATAATATTATCTATCAGTTGAGACGTGAAAAAGTAACAAAATGTATTAAACTTTCGCTTTAGTAAAAACTATAATAGTGAAGCTTTAAATAATTAAAAAGTCCAGAATCAGAGAGACTAAATCATGACAATTATATATTGTTCTATTGACATGATTGTTCGTCTTATTCTGTTGATCTTATTCTGCTATCATAAGTCCGCGTTATGCAATAACGAGATAGAGTTTATTTTCTTACAAGTACATTTTTATTTTGGTTTTTCATCGCTGGATTTTCTGCTTGATTCGATTCCATGCATCAGGATTAACGTAGAGTTGAAAAAAAATCTAATTAATAATTTGATTGAAATTTACTGCATTCCCCGAGATGATAATATTGAAGGATATCGCAATCCGCCGGAGACCGATGTGGCGCTGCTTAATTGAGATGGAATGTCAGCTGAGTTCGACGCTTGATCCATTAACGTTTAATCAATTATGTGAATTAAGATTTATGATACTTGCATCATCACAGCTAGGGAAAACACTATTTGTATATCTACGAATTATAAATATGTGAGATCACTTACTATTTGCGATGTTTTTGTATGCAAAATAGTAAAAAAATCTTTTAACTTGTATGGTAGGTTGTCTTCCTTTGCAGGAGGTCGTCTAGGTGGGTACCCCAACAGCGCCAGTTATCCTACCGTCTGAGCAGTAATGTGCAAACATTACAGTGCTTCGGTGGGAGGGCACTGTAGCTAGTGAAGTTACTGGGCAAAAGAGTCTTAACATCTTATGACTCTTGAGTAAGAAGCCTTGGCGCAGTGCACCCAGAATTTTACCTTTAAAATCCTAGGTACCACTGTTCTAATTATGGGCAACGTTGTCTCTTACCATCAGGAGAGCGTCTTGCTCGTCTTCTTACTTCGTTGTAGAAAAAATAAAATAGAAAGGCTAGGCGGTTTAGATTAATTAGTGGATGTTGATTTCTGATAGCCCTATCAATATAATGCTTTTTTTGCCTAAACATTAATATATGGTTTTGTAAGAATATTTGACGTTAGACTTAGCTTTTTGAATTTAGTCGGTCCAGCGTGTTCACGAATGGGCACTGACTTATCAATTCGACTTTTCACTTGGCAGCAAGACAAGACCGTGACGATCCGTATTAAGCCCATTTTTGTACAGTTTTTATTGAAACTATACCAAGTTTGCAGTACGAATGTAATATTATAATATCAACCTTTTACCTTTCTTTCATCTTTTCACGTAGATATCAATGTAATTTGAATGTGGGAGGCATATTTAATAGCTCATTTTTTACCCATCTCATGAATTTCCTTTTTCTAGTTGAAAATACACTCGACTAAAGCTCGTTTATTTTTTCTCAACCTAATTTACATGAGACTGATTTTAATCTCGCACAAAATGAAGTTTTTTAGTAAAACCCATTTAGAACAAGCTCGAAGTAGGTTGCGAATAAGGCTCGAGTCTCACTGAACTACATTATTCACTAGAAATGGAACTTCATCTTTTTCATGTTAGTGTTTAAAATGAGCGAGATAACCCGACGTTGGAAACGACGTTTTCCTGATATTAAGCCATCGACGTTTTACTTCTAGATGTATATGACGCATATCAAACTTATGGTTATTAACAATAGGACAAATATCTTTACGAGTTTGAAGAAATATCTTGAAAATTAATACACTTATTATTCACTTATTATATTTACTCAAAACCATCTCAACTTTTTTTTGAGGGGCCATTCAAAATCGTTTAAGAATTATACTTATCTGCAGGATCAATCTGTGTATGCAGATATACATACGCTACCACGCACTTTAGTTCACAAGAAAAAATAATATCCATGTATAATGTTGATGTGTTAAGCAATATACTGGTCGATTTACTTTCGATATCAATACGTCTTAAGTCTAAATCCCTGTATTTGTTGTTCCAAATATTTAGAAAGTAATTCCCTGAGCACTTTACCATCCTAACAGGAACATTATCATGGATAAAATTAGGTCATGTCGATACGTCTCCTTGTAAAAACTTTCAATTGTTTCAATGCCGACATTACTTGGATTTTCAATAGATTGACGGACGTGTGGCCTATCTGTGGTTATTACATGTTGCGAGTGTTTTTAGGGTTCCGTAGTCAACAAGGAACCCTTATAGTTTCGCTTTGTCCGTCCGTCCGTCTGTCTGTCCGCGGCATTGCGGAGAAACTATAAGTCCTAGAAAAGTGTAATTTTGTATACAGGTAAGTAATAATAAGGGTAAGAGAACGGTGACAAAAAATAATTTTTAATTAATTTAGGCTACCTCCCGTACACGTAAGATGGGGATGATTTTTTTTTCTGGCTGATACCATCGTGTGGGGTATCGTTGAATAGGTATTTTAAAATGAAGGACGGTTTGCTAAGAAACTTTTTCGATTTCATGTTCTGTTTGAAAGATATTCAAGTTTAAAAAAAAAATTGAGCGTCCCCCCCCCTCTAAAATCTGAACTACTAGCTTTAAAATTCTGAAAAAAATCAGAGGTATGCTTTCAACCATGAACTTTCCAGGAAAACTATAGCGGTTAAGATAAAATTATTAGTTTCGGTAAAATCAGCAAAATAAGAATACCTAAAGCTAACCTAGCCTATAGTTTATTAATGCATAACTAGATGGCGCTAGTAGTAAAATTAGATCGCGTATAGCTATCACAAATAAATCACCATATTACAGTGTTACTTAGCTCATAATTTCTAACTTAAGTTTTTTTATTATAATTTGATATAGCATGGTCAAGGCTACTTGTGTGAATGATCCGGATATATTTTTTTTAATTTGCGGAGAATATTATGCTCAAAGAATTCCGTTTGAATGTGACAACGTTCATAATTTAGGCTTACAAAAATTACTTTGGATACTCCCTTGAAATTAACGACAAGCCTTGGATTCCCCAAAAGTTATGCAAAACGTGTGTTGAGTATCTACGTTTGTGGACAAATTAGAAAATAAATAGATTTTGGTACGAAACCGCTATAATGTGGAAAGGACTCGAGAACCATCACGATGACTTATTTTTGCTTAGTGTAAACATAAAACTATTGTTTTGATTTTATTAAAAATTAAGTATGCGGAACATAACTGGCTCATAATGTGTTCATTTAAAAATGGTTTACTTTGTTTTAGGCCAATGGTGGTTATATTTTTTTTTTGTAAAGTAAGAATTATTTGGACTTTTCTCAACACGTCCAAAAACTAATGCGTCACTTTCAAAGGCTCGAATGTGACATAACCATCAAGTTACACTCTCTCCACGACCACCTAGACTATATTCATGACAATCTTGGGGTACTAAGTGAAGAATTGGGCAAGCAATTCCACCCGAACTTTTGTTCGATGAAGTAACGCTATCAAGGCTTCTGGAACGCACATATGATGGCTGAATATTGTTAGAGCATTTAGAATAGCCCTTAGAATAAGAATAGCATTTAGAATAGCTCTGCCTTCAGTTTCAGCAGAAAAATCAAATAACATAAAGAGTTTTTCAACTTAAACTTAAATTAATTAGGATCATCTCTACATTGACCACCCACAAGGTGGACAGACGACCTTATAAAGGTCGCCGGAAGACGCTGGATGCAGGTCGCTTCCAACCGGTACATATGGAAGTCCAAAGGGGAGGCCTATGTTCAGCAGTGGACGTCTTACGGCTGAGATGATGATGATGATGATCTCTACATTTATAGCGTTTTATTACGAAAACAACATAATATGTGTCATATCTTTTTAACTAGAGCTGGTTCAGAAATTTCAGTCACAAATTTGAAATCGTCGTCAAAAATCATCCAAAATGCTGTTGTGCAGTGTATTCAATCTACTAGAACTACGGAACCCTACATTGTGCGTGGCCCGACTCGCGCTTGGCCTATTTATTTAGTTTTGTTATAGCTGTAGTATTCTTTTTTGTTTTTTTTTTTCTATAAGTATATACATTAACCACCAAAAAAATATTTTCAAAGAAAATGAAAAATGTGTTCTGTATTTTTTTCTCTGCTTTGTGACGCTTAAGGGTGTGAATGTTTATTTTTTTTTTCTCAAAGAAACTGCGCTAAAATTGCATCAAAAGCTTTGTGTTACACCTAGTCACAACTTCGCTGCAGCGGTAAACTTTTTAACGCGATTTCCTCGAGTACATTTTTAAGGAGAAAATAAAATAGCCTTTGTAAAGGAGATCACCGTCCCAGGATGATGTATGGGTGCTTGGGAAAATCATTTAGGGTGTAGCGAATGTACGTCTAGGCTATTAAAACTTGGCACAATTTTACAAAGGAAGAGTTTCACATTATTACAAACTGAGAGTTGGTTTATTAGTTTTTAACTACAAAACGAGTGGAAATATTTACAGACAAATGTTGAATAGAAATTAGAATTGTATAAATATTGGCGTTATTATTTGAGTTCCCGCGGGCTCTATAAATCTTATAATATTATTCCATTTGAAAATTCGAATAACTTCTTAGTAATATTATAAATGTGAATGTTTTTATGGATGGCTGCTAACGCTGTACCAAGCACAAGTCCGGTCGTGTATGGAGTACTGTTCTCATCTTTGGGATGGTACTGCCAAATACCAGCTTCAGACACTGGAGTCGATTGAGAGACGTGCCAAAAAGACCAAAAGCTCACGGAAACTCGGCTGCAGAGCCTTGAACATTGTAGAATGGTCGCCTCGTTATCGGTCTTCTATAGGATTCATTTTGGAGAGTGTACGCAGGAATTACACGAACTAATTCCTCCAAGCCCATTCTGCCGACGGACGTCGCGGCAGACGGCAACGCGGCATCCTTACTTAGTTGCGTTACCTACTGCCCGCACCAAGCGTTTTGCTTCGCCGTTCTTAATGAGAACTGGTCGCGTTTGGAACACTTTGCCGTCATCCGTGTTTCCCGAGCGGTACAACTTGGGTATCTTCAAGGCACGAGTGAATAGGTACCTTTCTAGGCATCTTACGTGATCCATCGTCGACCGCATTTTCACTTTCCATCAGGTGGGATGTGGTCTAACGTAAGCCTATCTCATATAAAAAAAAAAAAAAATGGATAGATATTGAAACTCTTTCATGTTTTCGCAGTACCGATTGAACTGAAATTTGGTATAGAGGTAGCTTAGTTTCAAGATTAACATATGGGATAGTTTCCTGTGGGAAAAAATCTGGTGAAGGCTAGCTGGATATATTTCAATATTATTTTTTATCAACTTTTCTGTAAAAATAATTCACCCTCATAGTCTTCTCAATATTCTATGCTGTCAAGCAAAGGTACAGAATCTCAATCATTTTCAATGAATACTTAGTAAACTTCGTTTGTTCAGGTTTGGCTTTAGTGGCTAACCTAACCAAAATGTTTAGAGAGCTCGAGGGTGTATCAATAGGTATGGCAATAGCGCAATAGGTGTATAGGCAAGGTGGTCCTTACCTCGGTTGGGAACAAATATATGTACAACATGACATGCTTAGACAGATTGTAGCGTAGATACACTAACTACACTACCATTACGTAAATTTCGAGGAATACTACAGAATTTTGTTTATTTTTAGTTTTTATTCAAAATTTTTGTTTTAAGGATAGTATTAAGTTCAGTGGATTTGTTTTTTAAATACTCATTTTATTTTAATTTTGTATTTTGGATAACTTGTTAATATTGTTACCTGAGGTGGGCGTTGGTGTCTGTAACACAGTCTCACGACTATAACAGGTATCATCGTTCCTTGACTTTGTTTTATTGTACCCCCTTTTTCAAAATAAAGAATTTGTTTTTGTATTTTTTGTATGAGAAATTAAATATGTTAATGAGTAGGTACGCAGTTAGGCGCGAGATCAGAATCAGAAGGTCAGTAAATCCGTACAAGTGCTTGTTTTATGATGTGGTTCTCCACGTTTTTAGCCATCAATATATCGAGTTTCATCGGTTTAGTGTTATTTTGCTTGAAAGTAGGTATAACAGACATACACACTCACATAATAACAAGCTTTTATTTTAATAATATAATATCTACTAACATTAACAAGGAGTGAGATATTTTAGAGCTAAGTAACATAATAGGATGCTATCTATATATAATAGATCAATAACTAAAAAGCTTCCGCAGACAATAAAGTAAAAGAGATATAAACATGTACCTCTTATATCTATGATCTCGTCTTAACATTACAGTGTAACATTGTCTAAAGTTATAGAGACAACGCTCATAATGGGTACTTATAGCTTATCACTAAAATAGCAGTACTTATTTACATGAAAAAATGTAGATACAATGTAATTTTGTTGTTTTAGTACTTAATGTTTCGTGTTTGAAAACTAGGTTTACAGTTTACATGTACAATGTGGTTACATTCACGTGATGTATAAACTTTGTTCAATGAATGAGAGTTACACGACGATCATAATAATGTTAAAATGTAACCAAATAGAGATGAGATATTATTAGCTGAATTTAACTGGTAAAACCTGATAAATAATAATAAAGACATTTTTTGTAAAAAAAACTGTATTTAACAGGTTTTTAAAACAATTAATTAAAAATTTTACTTTTTGAAATCTGCAAATTTCATGATACTTTAACAACGGAAATATTGGGTATACCTACCTACGAAAAAAAGTTGTATTGATCCTAAACTCGTCTTAATTGACTAAAACAGACTTCGCATACGTTACGATATGCTACGTTAGCATTAAATTAACGTCAATTTAAATAATATATCAAGTCCTTAAAATTAACGAGAAAATGTACAATTTCAATGTGAACATTACCAGCAAATTTAAAAAATTACATCAACAGATGTCAAATTATTAATTAGCTAACGAGCTAAAAATTGTTAAAGCATTGACAAAAAAGCAGTTGACAAAAGCAACATTCAACGCTCACCTCTAACACATACGGTACTTTAATTTAAAGTTGGTGATACAAATCCTGTCCCTTCCGCGCCGGTTGGTTTTGACATAGATTGAAATTACAGATATGTGCTGCTGTTGTAGCCTAAAGGCGCACTAGCTCACTATCGCGATATGACGCAATGGGACTTATTTTCTGTATTGTCTGTGCGAAAAAAGAAAAATTGTGGCTTTAGGGTTTCCGGCTCGAAGTTCAGTGTTAGCACTTAGGCGTTTACCCACTTTAGTTTCATACCTCTAAAAGAAAAACCGATACCCTTATCACACGTTTGTACGTTTGTGTTTGTCAAGACCCTTTTCGTCGTCTCCTGCTGGACATACGCCTCAATCATGGCACGCCTTTTAACTTCGAGCTCCATATCTTCCTGCTCTGACCATTTTCGCGACCCTCCGGATTTCGTCGCCCCAAGTCGCCTAAAAATGCATAACAATACGTTTTTCACGACGAAGTCTCCACTTGCCTACCCCAGCAGCTATGATTTCTGCGACCAGCCTATTGGCAATTCAGTTTGCTGATCTTTTTGGCTGTATCGGGAACTTTGGTTCTCTGCTGGATAAACTTATTTTTGATGCGATATGATACTTATATAGACGCCTGTCTCCAATTCCTACAATTCTTCTGAATTTGTACAGTATTTTGTGGTTATTCTGTCCTATTTCCACTATCATGGGACATCCTCTCGGGAGCCTCTAGGTACTTTTTGAACGATATTGTTCAAGTTTTATCAAAGTTGTCGCGGAGTTTTGCTCGAAGTTCGACAAATAGTTGTCTGCTTGAAAATTTTCTCGAAAGCTTCACCTCGTTAGTTTAATCTTAGTTTGACAATGCCTAATATGGCAATTGTTTTGCAAGTGGTTGAGCAAGTTAGAGGACATTTTAATAAAAACATGAAACTTAGTATGGAAGAGTTGGGGTTTTCCGTCAATTTATTTTTCTGTTTTTTTTTCGTCTCGGGTGACAACCCAATGTTACAGCAACTAGGTATACGATACATTCAATTGGTTCACAGCATGGATATTCACTTATCCGTCTGAAAACCGAACCGAAGACCGAAATGTCAAAAATGTATGAAATGACGTATTACATCGTACCGATTCAACAATACGTCATGTTGTTAACATGACGTATTGTTGATTTAACAATACGAATGGTTACCTGACGGATAAGAGAATATCCCTGCAGACCATAATACAAATATATTTTTATTCGTTATATGTAATTATTTGACCACGATCTAGCGTGATGTTAAGTGACGATGCGGCCGTAGATTTGATGGTAATATACTAAACCTAGAAGGCGGGATAAATCCCACCCTGGCTTCTTAAAACATTATAACTTATAACTGAAAAAACACGGTTATAATGACTGCTTCAAATATTCTGATATAATGTATATAATAATGTGTAGGTTATTTAAATCATTTGTTTTTCGATGCCAAACAAAGTAGGTAAGAAAATAAAAAAAATCCAATTAACCTGTACCCGACACAATCTTTTGATGTTACTCTTAAGTTAATCTTATGAAGTAACATCAATTCCATTTGGCCATTCGAACAGTTTTAATTATACCGGCAAATTTAGTTTCGATAGGAACATAAATCTAATGAATCAGTGAAAATTTTGAGAGATTAAAGCGGAAGTAAATCTTGAACACAGACTTTTGTAATATGCCTGTATTTGATTTCGCATCCCATAACACAACCGTGACACCACGGTGTAAAGATTAAAGAATCAATGTGTTGGTATTCTTAATCTATGATAATATAATTACAATTGTCGAGCTCATGCCAAAAATTAAATCAAAGCAATTTGCTATGATGTAGTTAGTATCTTTCAGATTATAGACTGGCTTTTTTTGTGGACATTGCTATAATTGTAAACTTCATTAGAATTAGTTTTATAATTGAATAGAATATATCTTAATTTTATCAAGACACTCAGTTTTGTCCTGTTTTAGCTTTAAAGATCTTTTTTTGTAATTTTTGTGTAAATTATATAGTGTAGTGTTATCTATCTATCTACATAGTAATGTTTATATTACTGAAATAGTAATTTCAGTAATAAAAACACAATAAAAAAAACATAAAACAAAAGATAAAATCGTGTTTTCGTATTACCTAGCGCGATGTCTTTCTTTATTCCATAGTCTGTGACCCTGAGTACCCCGAGGTACCCGCGAGTTATTAGCTGGTTCCATTCCAAAACTTTAATAACGCTACTACGTACTTAAATCCACCATTTAACTTTGTCTCAGACCGTCCCTGGATTAATGGCAAATGGCAAGACTCTGCCGGTTTTGCTGATACTGGCAATTTTTAATCAAGCTTTGTATTTAATTAAAAATTAAGAAAAACTTTGCATTTTTATGCTGAATACGACCCTGAAGCTTTAGCGCTTCGTAATTTTTTCTTTTCTTTTTACTCGATAACGTTTTTATCTTATCTTTTTGCACGTTTAAGTCTTCTATGTATTTTGTGGTCAAACCGTACACGAGACTAGAGTTTCAGTTTTTAACTGGTTAGCCCTAGTAATGATACCTACTGAAAATTAGCCAATTGTCTATGTGATTTTCAATGTATACAAGCTACCTATATAAGTACCAAATTTCTATTAAATCGATTTAACCGTTTCGGCGTAAAGTCATTACAACCACACACATTCATAATTTCTCGTAGTGTTATATAAAAAGAAGGTTGTAAGGCTGGCTATATAATATTATTTGCATCATAATATGTTTGTCCCTTCAAGCGTTTTTCATATAATTGGAAACATTTCATTATCACAGGTACGTATTCAAAATACTTGTATAAAGCTAATTACTCCGGAAAACAAGAGACAGAAGATATTAATTTTTCATTAACATCAAGTGCCTCTATGTTTAACGTTTGTAGATTTGTATCACAGCTTATTAGCGTCATTTCCAAGAAAATCTTATTGCTCCGATACTTAATTAAATGGGACGAATTCTTAGAAACGTACAGGAAAACAAGTAGTAAATTGCCGCTTACATTGCTCTTATTCGACATTTTCCCGACCCTCTTTATGGCGTTGCAGTTTTAAAAAATGTAGTCGCGGCCGTTTATCAAAACGATGTCCCATTTAAGTTGGCTGGTATAACAGTGTTCTATTTTCGCCTTCGATTGCACTCCGCGTCTGTTCCACAAGATTGAATAACACTCGCCGCCGCAAACATTTTATTCCCGTTTTAGATAGAAAAATACGCGACGCGAGTTAAATAATTGTTTGGGCAAACATAAACAAGCCGAAACACCAAGTTTGCGCTTAGATTAAAATAAAATAAAACTAAAATTCAGCCCGCAGCTGTTCCGAATTTTAAGCGCTCGTGGCACATCCAGAAAGTTTGTTTAGAACTAACTCGTTCCGGTAAAAACGGACAAGATAAAATATTTCCGGCAACCTATGTTTCATGTGGAACTCGGAAGGTGCATGCATATTTCGCTTCTTTCGATATTTTATGCACGTATGTTTTGGATTAGCATTCGAGCTTTTTGTACAGTTTTCATAAATATTAGTGCGCGGCGCGATGTAAAATTGCATCTCGCTAAATCCTCGTCAACATGTTTTTAAATTGTAAATGGATTTATTTTTCAATTGTGTTCAATGAATTGGATGCAAATGACTTTATGATTTATACGTGCATTGCAAATTGTATCGCGAATTTACACAATAAAATGGATAACACAAGTAAAAATATGTGCTTTATTGAACGGCATAATATTATGTGTTTATTTTAATGACCCAAGAAAAGGTATTGCCTTTTTTCCTCATAGAGCTACGTACACTACACAGCTATAGCTATTTATAACTCGATCTATTTAGAATCGTATCTATTTTTATGTTTTTAAATAGCGTGATCAGTAAGTATAATACCTATTTAGTCATAACTCAAAAATCTGATTTATTCTCATTATGCGGTAAACTAGTACATTAGGTATATGAATATCTAGAAAAACATACCCATCAAATACCAAATCTTAGCCAGAGCTAGTACAAATGAAAATTAATGACTTTTTGTCTACCTATCATTAAGATAAGTTACCAACCTTAGATTTAAGTGCTTGATTATACCACACATAAATCGCAGTTACCATGTGAAGCACCTCTAGTAAGCCCCACCTGTATAATTAATCTTGATTCTTGACCGCACTCACGTGAAATGATATCGTTCATCATATTTTCAGCCCTCGGGAACTGATTTTAGGGAAAAAATACCGGATTATAGCAGTATTCGGCGTTTCGAATTGTGTCGCGTTGCAAAAAATGAAAGCGTAAAAATTGTGTTCCATTACTTAATTGGTTTGTTAACGAACTGTAACTTTAAAGTACAATGATACGGGATTTTTTGCAATATTATAAAAGAGGAAAAAGCTTATTGTGATTGTGAGTGATCAGTCAGAAACTTATTGTGACTAATATTAATTTTTTAAGTCGGGACTTTTTTTTTATAAAACGATGTAAGAAGACGAGCAAGACGCTCTCCTGATGGTAAGAGATAACGCTGCCCATAATTAGCACAGTGCTACCCAGTGCACTGCGCCAACGCTTCTTACTTGAGAGTCATAAGATGTTAAGACTCTTCAGCCCAGTAATTTCACTAGCTATAGTGCCCTCCTACCGAAGCACAGTTATGTTTGCACATCACTGCTCAGGCGGTAGAATAACTGGCACTTATCACGTAAGTATTTTAAGGTTAGTTTTCCAAAAAAGTAACATAAATAACTTAGACTAAAAAAACTAGCCTCGATGAGTTGGCTCAGTTAATACTATGTATATTGCTTTATTTAGTACTAGCTGCGCCCAGCGGGTTTACTCGCCTACGTGTTATTCCAGGGTCTAAGCTATCTTTATCCCAAATTTCAGCTCAATTGGTCCACCCGTTTAGGCGTGAAAAAGTTACAAACATACATCCATACATTCTTACAAACGTTCACGTTTATAATGTTAGTAAGATATTAATTTAGAGGGTATTTAAATTGGCACAGTTATTTCTTAAGATTCGTAATATTTAGTTTTTGTAAAAATATAAACTTTAAATAGGGGTGCGAGCTTGCTGAAATATGCATACAATTTTAGGGGTGGCAAATCCCTCCTAGTCCTAAAGACCCGTCACTGATCTCCAACGACTATTATGTCACACCCCTAGGAGGACATAACAAAATTAATTAACTAATACTTTTATGAAGGTAAGACGGAGTGTTCATCAATTACAAGGCGTCATTTGGCCAAAATAAATGAGTGAAAGATTAATGTGAACTGTTTGATCCCAATATATCATAGAAAATATCTACGCCTTATAAATTGTTGGGAGGATCCAGCTGGTTCCGGCTGAGGTTATTTATGGGCATTCTAAGGACATTTACATCTACATAGGTGATATTTCTTTTATTTTTACAAGTCGTTTTCTTCAAGTGAATATATATTTTATATATATATTTTATATTATACAAATTTATTTCAAGATAGCTTTCAGAAATAAAAAACAGTTTAACCTACTTTCCCATTTATTTAACAAGATATAAGGTACAATTTCTATGGTCAAGGGGTGCAATATAAAACTGGACGAACTATTTAGTACTGCATTCCCTCATCATGCAAAAGATCTTAATCCAGGGTATAAATCAAAGTCACTTAAACTATACTTTTCTCACTTTTGCCGCATAACACATTTTCAAATACTCCTTTGAGTTATTAAAGCAGGGCACGTAAGGTTTAATTATAATTTTGCAAAGAGTTGCGTGCAAAGCATTACGAGTGGCGTTTACAACGACTTTGTAGTTGCTAATTTAATATTTCATTTGAATTAATTACAATTGTCTTTACGGTATAATGTTTTAATTAAAGTCCATTAGAAAATACTGAATGGAATGGAACATTTCATCGCGGAATAACTATACACACAATTTTTATTTCTGCAGTCATCATTATCAGAATTCCCAGTAGCCTTTTTGGGTTTTCTACCTCTAAAAGAAAAAGCGAAATCCTTATTGGATGGACACTCGTTTTTCCGTCTGTCTATCTGTCAAGACCTTTTTACTTGTGAACGCGTGGAGCTATTAAGTAGACATTATTGCCATATACCTACTCAGGTTTACAGTCTCATGAAGCTTAGAAAAATAAAATTTCTTGAAATTTTAAAATATATTGAGCTTATTTTTGGAGGTATCTTTAAGCGACACAATGCTTGCTTTCTACTATAATAGACCATGTCTAGCAACGTATACATCGTCACAAAAACGAGGCAATAAATGGGACGACATAATATTATTATCAAATTTTAAGCTAGAATTGCAAAAGTATTAAATAAATGATCTTTTTTATTATAGACTTTTTTTGGTAGACAGTAAAACTGCCTTCTTATATTTGGCTACATAAATATGATAATATACAAAGCAACCCTGAATTTAAAGTAATCTTTTCAAAAGCGCAAACAGCCCAAAAGACCAGTCGGAATTAACTGAACCCGCAGAATTCAGGTTTGAAAAAAATAAAGGTATCACATATTACATAGTTGGATCAGAACGGACACCATAGAATTTCCGTGTTGCAATCGGCTTTACGTGTACAGATAAAGACCGAGCATAATATAACTCGAAACAAAAAACTATCACACACCCGCAATTTTTATTTAGTTGTGTCTTTGACTTCGACTCTGCGCTACTTATCTTTTTTTAAGCCTTTTGAACTTAAAATACCCTTTTCGTTGAAAATATGTTGAGTATAGTAGAGTCAAAAACGAGGAACAATAAAATATACGGGTCTAAGAAATGCTCACGAAGTTTAATCATAAGCAAACTAATCTTGAGAAAATTATCATTATTATCTGTTGCTTCCTTCAGGCACGTTTGTAAGCATATCATGGTCGTTCTTTTTTCTTACTTATTCGATGGTACTACTCCCTTTTAATCCACACATAAAACCTAAAATAAACAGCGGGGTAAAGCTCATGAAATAATCCTTACTTTCATGAACGTTATTTACTAAGAACATTGTTACAAGTCAGGTTTCGGGTTTCGCACATTTATTATTTTTTTAATTTCGCCCGCGGACGCTGACAAAGAGAATTTTAATGCAATTTAGTTGCATTGCTCTACAAAAGCTTACAAGTGGTTTTCATGCTTACGAAAGGTGTCACGTAGAAAAATGGACTCAGCAGGTGAGAATTTATATTAGAGAAGGAACTGTGCTTGCTAGAGAAATATCTTTGTTAAAAATGAACAGTTAGGATCATAGAAAATAAAAATAATGTATGCATTAATATACTCAAAAATACGTTCTACAACGTTGCATACCTATTGCGTAAGCATGTTTATTTATTTTGAGCGCAATTTGGCTTACTATGTGTGTTCATTCTTTTTCTCAGCAAACTTAAAGCTCAAACCTAATTGAAATTATAAATTAATTTCCTTTGTTCCTAGGCTGTGTGCAAAGAACTCTATTATATTACTCAAACATTTAATTAATATATTGAGGACATTTCACACAGCGCCACCTAACCCCAAGGTAAGCAACTTAATGCTTGTGTTATAGTGGTTAGGATAACGGATATAATACTTATATACTTTTCTTTTTGTAAATACATACTTATAATAGATATTGAACCACCTAGACCAGAAACAAATATCTGTGGATCACACAAACATTAATTTTGTACGCTTTATATACCTACCTTAGTAGTCGATAGTTACTTACCAATACATCAAAGCTCTTATATGAATGGATATCTCAAGTACAATACAGTGTTAATTCAGAGCGTCTGTAGTCAGACTGCTGCATTAGCAACATGTGCGTCAATTAATTAGTGTTTGATCGTTATGAAGCCGCATGGATATCACTAGCCTCTGAGACTGTAAGACATTGAATCCTGTAGTTTTGGTAACAAAACATATTAAAGTTTACTTTTAAAAATTTGGAGACGTCATTATGAACATGTACGAGTAAATTAAAAAAAAAAACACAAAGTTCTGAGTCGCGCATACTTTATTACTGCTAATACTAGCTGTTAATTTATTTCCTTACTTTATTGATTGAAAACCGCTCGCCCGATTTAGGTTACATTTGAATGGACAGTTAGTTACATAAAAATTTTACCTCGAAAGACGAAGGAAGGACAAAAAACATTCAAAGAGGTATAAGGATCTTTGAAAAATATAAAGTTGGTTCCTCCCTTCATTAGTCGTGGTCCCCATGTCTGAGGGTCGTGACCCCCTCCATCTTTGACAAAGACCTATAATATCTATATAACATCTTAATAAAAAAAGACAGTTAAAATACTCTATATCAAAGAGATAGTTCCTTACAACAAAATTCATAGTGTAAGCTTATATCGTAGTCGTATCAGGCTCTTCACCTTTTTTGTAACAAATTTACTGTAACATTACCTGTCGGCTTGAAATTTAAAGAGTAGTTCCTTCGTATCAAAGGGTAATAAAGCAATAACGCCTACGATAAGCGCACCTTTAGACTTTTCGAATAGGACTTAAAATAGACTAATGTTACTCTGTAAGAATTGACTTGCAAAAGTCTATTATTGTATCCTTTTATTTTAGCCTTTTTGCAGTAAACGCATTTCAGTAAGGCATTAAGTTATGTATAATCGAATATAATCAAACTATGTATGTAAAATTTCTGACATTGTACGCAAAATTAGCACGTTAATGTGGTAATGAGCAGGCCACATCGCTCGAAAAATCGATAAAGGTAAGAAAAGTTCTCGAGTGGCGACCACGGGCCAGAAGACGTAGCGTAGGCCATTCTTCAACGCGGTAGACCGACGCATATATGTTGCAGTTTTAGGTCTCTAAGATTATGCAAAGCCAACATGCAACATTAGTTATACGATTTTTAAAACTATCGCGAGTGTTCTCCATAACTAAAACAACAAAAACGCCAAAACACGTCTAATGTTGTTAAGAATATCTCAACCACGGTTTTGGACAATTACGATGTCCTTCATCAGGAGTTCACACCTGCAGAACCCGACACTCAAAAGCGAAACCGTGGTTGAGATATTCTCGACAATATTTTTACGTGAATGGTGCCGTTTTTGTTGTTTTAGTTACACTATTTATGTCTATATATTAAGCTATGATTCACAAAATGTGAGGAATCTTGCTCTAACCGAAGACACAGACTAGTTTCGGATAGAGCAGTTTCACCATCATGACACCTCCTTATTGTACTCAAAATGTTACTGTATCATTAGATTTAATGTACCTATTTTTTTGAATAAATAATTATTTATCTATGTATAGCCGTGGACGTTATGATTAATGATGATGATGAACTTCTTAGTTCAATTAATAAAACATTTGTTCGTTTTGTTTCAGTTATCAGCGACCGTGCTGGTGTTGCTTCACCTATCGATGCACGTCGTGGACGAAGGGCATGCTGTTAATCCGAGTAAGTACACAAACATAATAATAATTGTAGATTATATAATAAGTAATAATATTGGACTCGTAAAACCGTGAAGACAGATTCAGATAAGTGTCCAAGTAGCGTCCGTGGCCTTTTGGTCGTACGTCCGGCTTGTAATCCGGCGGCCCTAGGTTCAAGACTCTACCCTGCTTCGAAAGGCACGTAAAACTGTGGGTCTCTAAACTCTATATCGCTGGTTTATTTGCCAGCCCCAATGAAAAGATAAGAAAAAGTGGATCTCTATAAGATACTCGTATGTAAGAGACAGTCGTTAGGTCATGTCAGGTCTTTTGATAAGTTGGCGACCTGATACTGCAACTTATAGGTTGGCCACGCAACCTATAATTTTGATTGTGCTTTAACTCTGACGATTTAGTAGGGTAACATGTTATGTTGGAGTATAGACCTTAATTAATAAGTGTTATCCATTAGATTTTAGATCAAGTCACCTTCAAGTTGTTACAATAACACTTTAAACTTTTGCGATTTAAACACATGTAAATTTTATTAGGATAGGACTTATAGCGTGGGTATTTTAATGATAGTTTTATAAAAAAATAATATATTATAAAATAATTCACGAAACTCAGTTACACCGTGGTCACGAGAGTACTGGAAAGGCGACGGCTTAGGCTGCAAGAAAGAAAATCTATCATCACTCGGTCAAATGCCAAAGCTAGTTTTATAAGATATTTTTGATAAATCACATTAAAATACCTACACATTAAGTTCCGACAGATAAAATTAAAACAATTTGTTGTTACTGTTTCATTCTAAAGAAGTCTTCAAGTGATTTACCCATAAAAGACATTTTTATATCTTAATTCTCGTACAACGAAGTTTACGTTAGAGTGTTGCGATGACGGAATTATTATTATAGCCGTTTTATGGTAACAAGTTAATAAATATTATGGGGATCCCCTCGTCCTCTTACAAGAAACTAGTTGTGCTCTACAGATTTACTTACTGAAAAGGATACTATTCCAATGGCAATACACTAATTTCAATGATTCAGTAGGTTTGGTAGGTTGGTAGCCGCCAGGCTTGAGGAAACAAATTTACACTTGTCTATTATTATCACATTCAAAGATTTAAAATTCTGTCAGAATCCAACTTTTATACTTGAATAGCGATTAGGCTAAGATTTCTATAATATCCTCTACTTTTTGGCTCTTACATAGCCGGAATCGATTTAGGTACTTGGCGACAGATTATTATACTTGGCATATTTTTACGAACCTGCCGAAACACTTTAACCATGTAGAATGTAGATAATTATAATTACAATTATTTACAACCTTTTTAGTGGTTTTAGCATAATGAACAACACAGGTGTAACAAGGGTTACCGACATCGACGTAACCGCACATCCAAACTTTCGCATTTAAAATATTGTTAGGGCTGTAACGAGTGAATAAATATTTTGGGTCCCTTTTCCCTTATCGGAAATATCGACTTTGTATTTTTATTGTCGTGTAAATACTTAAGAGGGTTGCGGGCTCTACGCAAACATGATGTCAGAGTAAACATGGGAGGTTTAGTTTGAATATGGGGTGACAATGTTTGAACGTTTTAGGTAACGCTCTATAAACAACTATCGATGTTAGGTATCTTCATCCCTTTGGGAGTTTATGCTGTTGGTGCATTTCTACGCATCTCTATGTCTTGCACGTGTATGAGATGCGTGAAGCAACCTTCACCTTTGGTCAGTTTTCGGGGAAAATTGACTCGTACGGAGTCGCATAGATTTATTCAAATATGAGTATACCTATAATACGCATACAGTTTGCTTGTTTTCTAAGTATTTTCTAGACTGGTCGTCTAGAAAATACTTAGTACAAAGTACCAAACTAAAGTTAGTGCTTCTTACCCCCGAGGCGCGCTCTACTACGAGCAGCGCGCAATGTCAAATTCTCAATCAATCAATGAGTTTATTATACCGAGTAAACTCATTATAAATAAATAAAAGATTTATTTAACGAAATGGATTACAGATTTTGTATATAGGTTACATATTAGTAATTTCTACATAGTAATTAAAATCTTATGTAGACAATCATTACAATAATTCGACCCACTGAAGGAGGGGAAAGCGTCCATCCCCGAACTAAGTAGTAACTTGTATCTCATTGCAATCAATGAATGCTTTGACGTTTTATAATACTGTTTGAGAAATTGACACTGCGCGCGTAAATTTGCAGCAAATTTATATTGTTGTAATAGTTCGTCGCTCATTCATATACATAAAACAAACGTCTCAATTTCTTTAATCGTGCCATCAGAGATTGATCAGAGATCATCCGAGCGCGAGGCACGGAATTAGCAAAAGAATCAAAATACTACATAATATCTTAATTATTACCAAGTCGATAAACTAATACTGTACATTATCCAATCATATTAGGTTAACATTGATAACACATGATGTAATTAACATATTATGTAATCAGTGTAAGCATTGAATCAATAATAGCTCGCTTATAAACATAATACGTCCCTTTTGTCAACGTAATCAATAATATGGGACGTATGAAATGAATGGACGGAGCTGATAAAGATATTGAAGCTCCCATAGTAAGCCCACGCGCTTAAGCATTTTATTATCAAAATCCACCACAGTAAGCTCATGTGCTAAATAAACATTATTTCATTATCAATAGTCACTACCTAGTTTAGCAAGGTTGCGTGCGTTTGGAATAAAACTTAAAATATGTTACTTTAACTTATTTGTTCTGCTCATTAAAATACGGGTCTAGCTATAGTGTGCGTTTACTGGATAACAGTATGTGTTTATACACAGAATATATACATATTATTTGTATAAACACATAAACCAAAGTTAGCCCACTCACGTGTATACACATACGTGTATACACGTGAGTGGGCTAACTTTGGGTGCCTCATCATTACTTAGCATACACCGTTCATTAATTGTTTTCATGTGTGGATTCGTAAAACATAGGCTGAGAGATATAAGCTATCCTTTGATCACTAAGTGAAACCGACAGGTATGAAATCGAACTGGCATTTACGGTTTATTTTCGTTGTATGATTATAACCATAAATGATCATAAATGTGCATTTTAGGGCGTTTGACTCCAATCTCACCTGTGGGTATAGGAGTAAATGTTGTTTATAGAGACGCTTTTACTCGTATCTCACGAACGAATATGATCGAACTAGCAACCCATAAATAATAATATTTATATTATAATTTGAACGCAACTTGCTGTTGTACCGCGTGTAGAGTACAACGGCAATTTGCGTCTTAATAGCCGGGTACTAACTGCTGTCGAGGCAACTTCTGTGCATAGCGGGTGCTTAATCGGTCAGCACGTGGCTTGAATGTTGAGGTCCTACTGGCTATCGCGCATTGGTATATATCACTACTACTCGTCAAAAACAAAAATGTTGCTATTGGCTTTCACGCACTGTGACAATCACTACTAACCGACAAAAATAAAATGTTAGAGTCATAGAGTGATAAAGTCAAAGAGGCATTTTTAACCAACAACCAAGCACGTTCAACAAATCTAAGACACATCTTTTACCTTAAGTATTCTACGATCCTATTTTTTTTCGGATAAAGTGATAGACCAGTGTGCGATAGCCAATAGGCCCTCTGAGATGCATGCTTAGCGAGCATGATCATGAGGCACGTGAGGCTAGCAAGAGTACTCAATCGTAGCTTTGTCGAGTCATCCTATAATAATTATTCATATAACTTGCCTAATTATAATTATTATTTTTTTAATTATTTATTTTAATTACAAGTTAACAATAAAACTAAATATTCACACATAAAAAATAAACTTAAACAAAACTTTCTAACCTATATTATAATAAATACATAAAACTTAACAAATCTGAAAAGGGTCCCTGCGGCATTGTTCCCAAAATGCTGGCAGCATTACCTCTCTGAATGGCAATACTGATGCGTTGTCCGAAGTAGCTGCCAGCCCTTTGGTCACTGGTCGCTTCAACCAAACGTTCAGATAAATCTTTTAATAATTTCTGAGCACTTGGCCCCACGGACCCAAAATTATTCTTAGGTTACTAGTTTCGTCGTATCTTACACCTACTTTTCAAGGGTAAAGGTTCTTGGCTCAGTAAAGTATACTATTATAACCGAGTAATGTAATAGTTAAGTTCAATCATAAAGTTGGCCCCTAGCCGTATTCGTTGGACGATAAAACTAGCAAAAAGTTTCGTAATGTGTTGCCATAATCGTTACGACTTGTATCAAAATATTAGTTTGCTACACAACTTTGCTACAAACTTTGATTGCCGCATAAACACTAGATAATAGATTTTTGTAAGTAGTATTACATATTTTATGATCTAAACAACTTGTAGTTTTATTAAATTTTTTTTGTATAATATTTTTTTTTTATTATTGTTAGCTTTCTTCTTTTACCATAAAATAAATGCAATATTATTGACTTTAATAACGTAAATAAGAATTTTATCCTGATCTTTTATTTTCTTTCAATTGGTAGCAGTATTAATTATAATACTATCTATTAACAAATCTCTATCTATGTCTAATGACTCTAAGTCTAATGATTAGTGTTAAAATTTGTTAATAAATAGATCTAGATTAAATTCTTCATTATTAAATTAATTGTTCAAATAAATTACTCATCTATTCACAAGAATATGCTCCTGATTCATATTATGACTTTTAAAATTGAGTTTTCAACTTATTTGCTCCTTCCATATATTTCATTGTTATGATCATCTTGATCATCATCTCAGTTGTGAGCCATAAGTCTCACCTATGACATGCCACTCAATAATATCAGTCTTCATAATTTATACAATCTATAAGACAGTTCCATTCAAGTGAACACATTTCCTGACGTCTTCCCGCGTATCCATTGAAATGTAAATTAAATCTACATGTAAATTAATCTTAATTTACAAACGTTTGTTAACAGTTTTCACTCCAGTAATCGGGGGTTAAACGTCTAGTTCAATTATTTCATGTTGCTATTTATTATTATATTTTAAGTACAAGTTGTCCGTAGAGCCAAAGTAACCCGACTGTACGCTAAAGACTTAAAAGTCACATTTAAAAAAGTTTTATTTTTTTAAGAAGAAATGAAGAAGCTACCTACCGTCTTTTAATATTACTGAAGACCTTTTTATAATCCTATCGCTTATTCAAAATTACAGCCTCCTATTGACCATACCTTTTTAAATCCGCAAAAATGAGTATTTATTACCTTAATCTCGTGTAAAGGAACCCTTTGAAAAGCTCTGACCATTTATAAAAATCAAAGAACAGCGTACGTTTAAAGTCTTTAAAGAAAATGCTTATAAAAGCTCTACAAGATTTTATACCAAAGCTTTCACACCTTATCTTTTGAACTCATTTTATAAACCGTGGTAATAGTGCACGTCTTTCTATTAACGTACAGAACATTTTGTTTGGGAGAGAAGTGCAGTTTAATTCTGGACCAACTCTAGTCTTACACTAAGATTAACACAATGCACATAAAACGAGGCAAAAATATACCGGAAACTACATAATAAAAGAAAATAAAGTTAAGCTAGACCGTAAGCAAAACATTTCAGCTTTGAATAGGTTAATGTGCATCACAAACAAGGCTGGTGCAAAATGGTGAAAGAAAAAAAAAACAAAAACAGTTTTACAGTTTACAATATAAATGAACGTAAGAGGAGGCGCTGGCGTCTATGTACCGGAACGTTTTGAAAGGGGTGTCGTATGGTTGATTTTTAGTTCCATTCTTTCCCGTATTCATAATGACTGTGGTCAGAATGTATGTCCGCAAAGTTGTGTGTTTTCATTTGTTAACTTTTTTTGGGAATGGCAAAGTTTGTTAGCGCTCCTAAAGTACCTTTTGTGGGATGCAGATTCGGTTACTATCAACTGTTTTAACAAAGCTGCATTGGCCTGCTCCGTTTGTGACAGTTTTTGCTGCTAATTGGCTTACTTTTATAAAAGCTGTGCCCTGGGATTCATCTGAAAAATAACAGTTTCATTTAAGGGTCTAAGCTGCCTATATAAATGAAATTTTAGCTCTATTAGTTCAGCTATTTATTTTCGAAGAAGTAACGACCACGCATTCATTTAAAGAAACATGCACACTTTCTTATAGAGTCCGACCGAAACTGGTTTTACGGCCGAAACCGAAACCGAATGTTCGGCCGTGGCTTTAGTTTCGGCCGAAACCGAAACCGAAACTCACGTGGTCAAGTAAAAAAATCTTTAAAATACTGAAATTTGGTGCATTTTACCCATTATTCTGCATTGATTAGGACATCAAATGGAAGCACAGCATAATATTAAGTTTGTTGCATCAGTTGTAATACAAGTGAATTAAATTAAAAATTTAAAAACCCCCAACGCAATATCTAATTCACCATTTTGTGATGGCGGCCATCATTTTATATCACTATATAAAATTTAAAATCCAAGCCACTGCTTGTATTCTACTAGTTAAGCCCTTTCATTTGATACCCATATTGGGTTGGTCGTGGAAAAAAAAAGTAATCCGCCATTTTGTAGCAGCGGCCATCTTGGACCGATTTCCACCAAACATAGCTAAGAACACTCTCGACTAACCCATCTTCAATCAAAAATAACTAAATCAAAATCCGTTCATCCGTTCGGTAGCTACGATGCCGCAGACAGTCACACACACACACACAGACAGACAGACACGTCAAACTTATAACACCCCGTCGTTTTTGCGTCGGGGGTTAAAAAAAAATTAACAATAATATTTTAAATTTTTTTAGGCTTCCGTGGTCAACAAGGAAGCCTTATAGTTTCGCTTTGTCTGTCCGTCCGTCTGTCCGCGACTTTACGGAGAAACTATAAGTCCTAGAAAACTGTAATTATGCACAGAGGAGGGCAATGATTAGGGTAAGAGAACGGTTACAAAAATAAATTTAAATCAATTAATTTAGGGTACCTCCCAAACTTGTAAAATGGGGATGATACTTTTTCTGGCTGATCCCATCGTTTGGGGTATTGTTGAATAGGTATTTTAATGAAGGACATATTTCTAAGGAAATTTTTCGATTTAATGATCCATTTGAAAGATATTCAAGTTTAATTTTTTTTTGGGCGTCCGCCGCCCTCTAAAATCTAAACTACTGGCTTTCAAACACTGTTAAAAATCACGAATATAGTTTCAACCATGAACTTTTCAGGAAAACCATAGCAGTTAAGATAGTTTTTTAAGTTTTAAAGATATCGTTGATGAAAATTAAGGCAGTAGATATACGATTTGCCAGTTCTACGGAAGCCTACATTGCGCGTAGTCTGAATAGCGCTTGGCCTATTTATTTAAATTAAGTTCTTATAGCAAAATGTTTATCAGTTTATCAATTATAATCAAAACACTAATTGTTACTGTTTCATTAACCCCTTGATCCAGGAAAAACTTCCAGTTCAAATCAAAATTGACATCTATTATTTCTAGCTTTTCTAAAATGAGGTTCAAATTCGCATGCGCAGGTGCGGCTCGATTGAGCCGCTCGGGGACATACGTGTAAAATACTAAGTATTAGTATTTAGAAATCTTACTAATTAATACTTTGGTTTGTACCTATTTGTACTTAGAAGAATCATCAATCTCTTTTAGGTACCTCTATATAAAAATAATAATTACTAAAATTGCTATTACACGCTTAGTTCCAGTCTCAACAAAGATAATATTATCAAATCACACATTTAAAATTAACAAACCTATATTACAATTATTAGTCGTCCGCCAAAGCGTTGTCGCGAGAAACGAAGCTAGGCGAGCGTGCACGACAACTTCCGAAGGGAGTTTCGGTTTCGGCAAAAGTTTCGGCCAATTTTGGCCGAAACCGAAACTTTCGCCGAAACTCGATTTTTGGCCAAAACTCGGCCGAAACCGAAACCGAAACCGAAATTTCGGTCGGACACTACTTTCTTATTTATTAGTAGGAAGAAGAAAGTAATATAGTATGAGTTTTTCCAAAACTTTTAGTTTAATGCACCTCATTTAATATGACTGCACCATTTTGTAACACCAGCATCAACTAGCAAAACAAACCGACATTTTACATCGACCGCAAATAATCATGAAAAGGGGCAATAATATCAAAATTCAGGTACAACAAAGAAAATCATTACCCAGATATTATTTACGTGATGGATATAAAGCAATATAGCATGTAGGGCTCGACCGATATAACCGTATGATGACCAGCCGCGCTGAATTATGGATGAGGGGATGGGAGCCGCAGTGGAGGTTGAAGACAGTGATGAAGCTTTGCACAAATAACACCAATGTCTTTGAACGAAAGAAATCGTTGAAATTACATTGCAATTGACGATTGCGTCTAAGGCGGTTTAAGGCGGTTTACAGATGTAAGGTTTTGGTCATGGCTAGTTACCACCTACAGGACAAAGCTGTTGCTACAAACTGTTATTATGACTGTGTTCCTGCACGGCGTTCAGAGAAGACGGGGAAAGATTTTTTTTTTTATGTAATAGGTGACAAACAAGCAGACGGCCCACCTGATGGTGAGTGGCTACCGTCGCCTATGGATACCTGCAATACCAGGGGTACCGCTGGTACGTTGCCTACCTTTCAAGACTCTATTCACTTGCCTTTTGAAGAGTCCCATGTTAAAGCTCATCGGAAATACCGTAACTAGTAAAGCGAGTGGAGAAAATCACCAAAAAACTAAAACTTCTTGCGCTTTCTCTTTGATGAGTGTAACATTCATAATATGTTGAAGCGTGTTGTTGTTGTTGATAGGGCTAGTTATTTTCAAATTCTTCTGAAATATTTTTTACTTAACTTCATAGACTTTTATTACTCTCTCGCAATAAACTTTACTAGTATAAAACTATCCCACTGTTTTATTAACCCTTAACCACTGACGTGCAATTTTGTTACACTAACACTGACGTACGTATGGCATACGTACGTAACTTTGAAGACCTTCAGATGTATCAAAAAGTGTTGCTTTGATGATTAGTGCAATTAATTTATTAGACACATTCAAATTAAATTGGAAAATTTAAAAAAAAACAGTAATAATAATCACAATTTTTTTTTATTAATCAATAACCATAGAGGGAATCAAAATTATATTGTCAATTTTTAAAAAATAATATTTAAAAAATCTGTGCCAATAGGAACTTCTTTTATTGGTTTTATTAATAACTAAAGACGGTTTTAATTAGGGAAAAATCACAATTGCCACAAATCATAACATAAAGCACTTTTTCAAAAACCCTGTATTTTCTAATTTTCATCCACCAGTAATTCGTCAGATTTCTGAAGCCAAGATTCTATAATAATTGGTTCATTAGTGGCAGTATTCACTTGAACACAATGTATTTTAGATGTATATAGCATAAAACACGAATTTAGCCAATAACGGTTTGTTTTATTTGTCGACAAATATTTTGAAATATTTGCAAAAAAGTCACACTAACACTGACGTACGTACCACATACGTCAGGGAAGTCAAACTCACCTAGTTAGGAATATGGCAGATGTCCGATCTCTACCCCTACATACTCGTCACAAGTGACTAGGAAACTACTAAAAAGGACGAGCAGAAATTCCCGCGGAAATCAAAGTTTCGAAAGGAAAACCAATTGGCTGACGTACCACGTACGTACGTCAGTGATTAAGGGTTAAGGCCCTAAAAAGCTTTCTTCTTAGAAGTTAATATGGAAGTTTTTTGGTAAAAAGTGCGGTTTTCGTTCGATCATTTTGTTTATTCCCTGATGGTCCTCACTACCATCTCTTCTGATATACGAACATTGAATATAGAATCTGGTAGTTAAATATTTCGATGGCTCCACTGAAAATGTTTTGCAATATGGCTGTATTTGTTATGTTCTTTCGTACGATTTACTCGACAAAAGTTGCTAACCATGGCTAACTATTCCATACAACAAATAGAAAATTATTCATCATTTGGTTAAGTACCGCCGACCGCACGGTTTGGTCAAGTAGGTGTACGAGTTGTACAACAAGAATTTGTACCCAACATTTCAGATAACTAAAACAAAACACACACGAAAGAGCGTCCGTGATCCAGTGACCATACGTCCGGATTGTAATGCGCCTAAAAATGCCTTAGTTTTTAATCTTAGTGTAATCTAATTTTGTAATTTAATTTTCGCCCTTGATTTTTTTCTCTGAATTTATTTTGGAAAATACGTACGAATAAAACTGGTGGTCGATCTCGGTGGTATTTTTATGATATCTACCCTCAAAAACGTAATTTCATCGGGACATCAATAACTGTGATTCAAGTGTACAATGTCGGAAGTACAGATAACCCTGCAAATAAACAAACCAGGTGAAGTTATGGAGTAATAGAATATTTAGGACTTTTTGAGCTAATTGAGGGTTGACCACGGGGAGCTGAAGTCAAAGTTTGTACAAACTCTGGTCAGCGTAAATTACACGGGGATCATTTGCGGAATGCCTTTTCTGGTGTGAAATGTTTGTGGAGGGTTTGATGGCTTGACTGAATAGTTTTAGTTAGAATATGGAGTTTTAGGCTTAGACTTTGTGTCTTAGTACCTGTAGCTTCATTGACTAGTTTCATTACTTTAGATCCGACTACGTACCAGTAGGTATTTTCGTTATTATAAGATGTTCGTTCGTTTTCGCTTTCGTAGAAGTATACAGCTAACCCGATATTGTGTCTGTAACTGATTCAAAAAGTATACGAATCCTTATACATTGTTATGTATTAGGATTCGTATACTTTTTTAGTTAATATCATTTACCAATTAAAAAGGCCAAATAAAATATTCAATATTCAACCTAAAAGTGCCTTATGCCCATACCCATACTGCCATATTACTTTACGTTATAACAAAATAATGTAGAAAAATATAGGAAACATAACATTACTATTATGTTGTTTTTTGTTACCTACGAGTTCATTACCTAACAGCGAACCTTGCCAATGTAATAGACGAGAACTTAGACCATCCAGTAATACATAGGACTTCAGGTAAAATTCCAGTGAGCCTAATATTGATTTGCAAAAAGGTATCCAAATCGAGCAGAATAATCATAAAATAAGGCTCACGTAAGCTCAGCAAAGAGATAACAAATTAAATCATGTAACATCTAGCCTTAAATAATTCCCTCCAATAACCAGTGGATAGGGTACATAAGAACTTAATTAAAAGACCCTTGTTAGTTCCAGGTACGGTTATTTATATTGGAGACCTTATTGTCTTCCTCAAATTGCCAACTGTTTCGGGGAATAAGATTGGTTGCTTCGAGGAAAGCAGTAACGATTTTGTAACTTTAGAACTTGATTGCAGGAGACATAGTTGTTAAATTAAGTTGGATTATTGTTACAGTTTTGAATAGTTTGGCCAGTATTAAAATGCATTTAAAATGTAGAGTATGTTTTAATATTTTAGAGACTATTTGTCTGAGAGTTACCGGCTGCCTTCGGTTATAATATAGACTTTTGCACCTCCAAGGGTATTGCGGACGCAGTGGCGGTCAATTACGCTTTGTGGGTCAAGTGATAGATAGATAGATAACACTTTATTGCACACATAAAATAACAAACAATATATAGCATTAAATACATTTGAAATTGAACAGTGTTACAATAGGCGGTCTTATCGCTAATAGCGATCTCTTCCAGACAACCAAGCAGGAAAGGCAAAATATAAACGGGGTATCTTCATACAAAATAAGTCTGAAGTTTACTTTAGCCTTGATCACTACTGCTATTAATTGTGTTAATCTAAGTGCCGCAAAGGAAATTATCCTTATGCTCAAAAACAATCAAGTTACAAAAGCGAGTGTTAAGTTCATTGAAAGAAATTTAGTGCACTCAGATCTCCATTCTTCTTTGTCTTAATAATATCGGTTTTTGTGACACATTTGATAAAATCAAAAGCCTTTTCACAGTCTTTTCAGCTCCATATCTTAAAGTTATTTTTCGTCTAAGCCATACAATTAATCAGTCGCAAGAAAATAATACCAGAGTCATGCGCTCGATTTATTATAGCTTTTCACAATCCCTGAGCAATTCTCATTTCTCTTTGTTTAATATCACAAAAGGGTTTAAATTTTTTCCGTTCCGTTTCTATTCAACATTTATTTTTGTAATTTAAGCCCGGTTTTGTTTTTGGTAGATTGCAGGATATTTTCAACGGGCTGGAAATGCAAATTTTTGTTTTGGCTGTGTCTTTGAGTTTTGGGCGTGAATAAAAATAAAAATTAGGGATCTTTTTAGGAATTGGATGTTCGTATGAATATTTTTCGCGAGGTCTTTTGTCTTGACTTTATTAAACGACTAAGGAGAAAATTTTTGGAGCTTAAAATTAAGCTTGTTGCTTAGATTAGTAATATCCGCGTTTATGAAAATCTCACTGTGAAGATACACGATACTACCTTATTTTTTTAGATTTCTCTTCCGTCTGGCAGTATCAAATTTCAATCTAATCAATTCAGTGATTTAAGCAATGCTTTGATATTATAATAGTTAATATCTTTTTATAGAAGTTTAGAAGGTTGAAAAAATATGGCTGCAATTTATAATAAAGAGTTAAATGTATTAATTATTATTAAACAATATTACTATAACACTTTAAACTTCCGCGATCTGAACTCATGTTAATTTTATTAATCAGGATAATGTTTTTGTAAAACTAACATAAATATAACTACGCGATAAGTCCTGATTTATAAAATTAACATGAAACAATATTACCATTTATATCATTAACTTTACAGTTTAAAACTCAAACATACCAGAGCTAAAGTTTTATCACTACAGTTATTGTAACCAGCCAACTGTCGCACGAAACTTGCCCGACATTCGACATCAAGTGTTAATATCAAGGGAACTGCACTGCGCTATAATCATTAACCTAAAAGCTTGCACCGCTAATGTATCTCTAATTTTAACTGGAATTTTTGACACTATTCAAATATCACTATTTCAAAGTCCTTCTATACAAGAAGTATACGAATACTTCTTGTAAGGACGATCTTGTATGGAATTTCTTAAATTAGATCAACCAGGTTTAATTTGTATTTTTAAGCCAAACAAAATTATCAATGCGTTCATGAGTTACCTGACGTAAAGAAAGAACTTATCAATGAAAAACGTAGGTATTCCAAACCAAAAAATGCCGCATTCAAGATTACAAGATAGCTTAATGTTAAATTTTGACTAGTGCTATTATTGTGATATAATTTAAAGGTATTTCTGTATATTGATAGCGTTTCAATATATGTAGTTATCTAATTATAGTAAAAGGGCAAATAAGATCGGCGAAAAAAATATGAGCGAAAACATCGCCTTATTAAAGCGGAATATTATGTAACATAATATGATTTTAGCGATACTATATTATGGGCCCATTACAGTCTCAGTGTCCTTTGAGTCTTTAATATGAAATGCTTAGCAATACGGCATTGGACACACACCTAAGAAAACTGGACATAGACGCAAGAATTTTTAGTCCAAATTACCTTTTTTACTAGCCACTTACTTCCCGAGCAATAAAAAAGAAATAAAAGCGAGGATAAGCGTCATTACCGAATTTAAATGTCTTGTGAGATTATTTTACAGCTGAGCGTCGCGTTAACTAATACAAGTACATCGATTAAACTGGTTTAAGATTGAATTTAATGAAATGTACGGAATTGGGACTTACGAGTAAGAAGGAACAAGAACATTACATTAGCTAACATTAACGTTTCAGTTAGCTCTTAACATAGTATTTTATGGCTTCATAATTAGTGAAGCCTCCTGGCTTCAGGGATTTATCCCGCCCTCTAGGTCTGACGCAGGCCAGACCTAGAGGGCGGCCACCATCTATGGCTGCATCGTCGCTTAACATCACGCGTGATCGTAGTCAAAGGCTTATAATATGGGTTAGCCTAAAAAATATTATTCCGTTTTTAATCAATTGTATTTAATTATACCTTGAGTATTGCGTGCTTTTTATAACCCAGGAAAAATACGTTACGCATCTTCACCTTGCGCTGGAAGGCACAGGGAGGTATGTGGGACTCCCCTACCGATGATCGGTGCGGCGAGGATAGATACTAAAAAAACCTTCAGGTGTTCTTACGAGACGTCATAATGCCCGGGTAGTGGGTGTGCCGATACACTCTGCAAGTTTTGGGTACCTTGGATTAATTCCGATAATTTTAGTCCAATTCTCCGCTCTGTATCTACTCATCGTTGAAGTCGGAAAGTATTATTATGTTTTCTAAACCCTTTTTTTATATTCCTCCTTCCTCTTCCTTTCATTTACAAAAACTTCTTTAATACAGATTACTACATATAATTTTCGCTGACATATCCTCAAAGTAACACAGCTTTATGAGGGCTCTAGAATCAATATAACTTCGGAACATTACCTACATGCCGTTTCCAATTTTATTAGACAAGGACCACACTCTCTTGTAATATAGGTAGATAGCGCGATCCAAAAATAGAAGAGAAGCCAAATGCAGCAACTATTATTGAAAACAATTTGTTACAGAGGTCTCTATGAACTCTTTTCATTTTAAACTTTATTTCGGTCATTAAAATTTAATAGCATATATTATTATGTTCGCGACTTCGCCTCGCGGAGAAATTCTTATAGTTACAAATTTCAACTTAGTCCATTTTCACAGTTTAAGCAGAGCATTGATATATCAGTCACAATTTCTTTTTATTATATATTTAGATTATACCTCTTCTAATATCTACATCTCCTACGAAGCAGCCTTGGATTCACATTCCTGAAGATGTGTGTTCATATTTTCTTTAGATATGATGCGTAGCATAAGCACCATTAAAGTGCAGAGAGATGATATGGGCACATTCACCAACAAATGACATCAGACCGACTCCACAATCAGTTCCCTAAAAGTGTATAGTTTTCGTAAACCGTATTTCTTTAGTACGAACTGCACCGTTTCACTTGTTTTTTAGAATGAGGCGTCTACCCTTTTCACTATAGTCTGTTATAAGAACCTCGTATCACAGAAGTAAAAATGAAATGTTCCCAAGGGATATTGTAAAAAGTTTTGACATTCGGAAAGCAATGAACCCAATTAGGAACTTGAGGGTCGCTTATCATGGCCCTTTGGGAGACTGTCGACCGTGATATTTGTTATGTGATAATGGTAATTTATTAACACACGTATGCTATCAGATTGTCAAAAGTTTTAAATCATATTGAATGTTACAGTTGAGATATGTTCAAAAGTTATTATAAATAAATGTTTTTGATGAGAATTTGAATCAATTTTTTTTTATACATCGAAGTAAGAAGACGAGCAAGACGCTATTCTGATGGTAAGAGATACCGCTGTCCATAATTAGGGCGCTTCTTACTTGAGTGTCATAAGATGTTAAGACTCTTCAGCCCAGTAATTTCACTGGCTAAAGTGCCAACCTACCGAAGCACAGCAATGTTTACATATCACTGCTCAGGCGGTAGAATAACTGGCACTGTTAGGGTCCCACCTAATCGACCTTCTACAAAGGAAGTTTACCCCTGGTAAATTATACGTTTAGTAAACTTACTTTGTGTCTGAAGTTAAATTATACTCAAGCCAATAAAAAGTGAAAAGGAGAAGAGAGAGTGAGAGTGAAAAGGGAAAGACGAAATTATTTTGAATAAAATATTATGAGTATTTGGAAATATTCAAAAGGACAATATAATTGGTTTAAAAGTTTCAAAAAATTGGATCATGTAAAATTCTCACAGTTTCAACTAATTATATTACATACAAATTTTGTCATAATGATATAATCTTATTGATAACCTTCTTAGAGTCTATAAAAAATAGGCACTTCTCCACGTTACATTATGTTCAAAAGTAACTTCTTCTTGTAAAATTAATCAAACATTTTGAGTTTTTCGACTTACGGAGATGACAGCGCGATAAATTCGCGCATGATGAGAATGGTTACGGAAGCATTCTCGATACGAACCAAATTGAATATAAACTGCAAGTGTACTTTATCGCGTTCATTTTCATATCTCCCGCGGGACAAAGATGGGATAAAATTATGATTGCGTGCGATAAGCGAGTCCCACGTGCGATGTCATGGACGTTTTTTTTCAGTTAAAAAGTTTTTCAACTTTCTGTAATTAGATCATGTTGCTGGTAGGTATATGTACAAAGTACCTATAGTCATTCACTTGCTGTATTCTACTTTGCTGTCATATTTAATCGAAAACGCCTGAACTTTTATGCCTGAATTAGGTTTTTTTTTAATTATTCAGTCGACCTTCCTCATAAAGCAAGATTAAATTCTGCGTACCATTTTTTAAATTCACTTTCAAGTTTTCGCGAACCACAAAACTTCAAGCACCAGCGAAAAAACGTATCTACCAAATATAAGCATTCATGTGGAAATGTCTTCCGATTGTAGAATTTTATCCGCTAAATTAAGCGTCCAAATATGCCGGCCGGCTTCCCAGCAATTCTCTGCCTAAATAACCACGGAAAAAAACTTTTACTTCTAAAATCCTGTAGGTAATAAGTGAAAGTGCTCGGCCTTGGCTAAGTTAAATATGAACGTACGTGCTCTTTTCTGCTTGAAATATAATCCCTGTCACATTTTCTGCTGCTTCTTGTGGTTTCAGTGCTGCAGAAAACATTAATTTCTTCTTATACAAATAGAAGAACACTAACGTGTCGTGAGGTAGCCGTCTCCCTAAACTTATTATTCTTTTGTGATGGGGTGTTATAGTAAAGAATTAAATCTGATTTTACTTTATATTTTGCCGTTCCATGACTCACAGAGAATAAATCTGCATTCTATACAATAATAATCTAAATATATAAAAGGAAAAAGTGACTGATTGACTGACTGATCTAGCAACGCACAGCCTAAACTGCTAGAAGAATTGGGTTGAAATTTGGAACACAGATAGGTTTTATGACGTAGACCTCCGCAAAGAAAGAATTTCGCCATGCGGGCAGAGCCACGAGCATAACCTAGTATTTTTATAATTGGGGCTTATATTCCAACAGTAAAGCTAGTGACGCCTGGTATATAATATTATCTATGTGGTATGTAATGGTATTATATATTGTATCCTATTAATTTGCCTCGCAAAACTAGTAACTTTAACTGACCTATAATATCTTTACCCCTTAAACAAAGTACCCCCATATATATTTATTTCCAACGAGTCAGCAATACAACGTTGCCCAGAGTCCATAAAAATAATAAACTGATCCATTCCGGCACCTTTGCAAACAAATTCATGCAAAATTTCGCCACCCCTTTCTCAAACAATGTAAAATATTGCACGGCCAGTCCATAATACTATATTTGTGGAACATTCCGCTGAAAACAAACATTTTATTCGTATTTTAGTGGCTAGAAAAGCAAATAAGATATTATTTATTTGAATACAAATGTAAATTGAAGTTGTAGCATATACTATGGCTTTAGAAACTTGTAAGATACTGTTATCATAATGTTTAGCTTAGAGCTTGATATTCGTTCACTGGTCAATAAAGATCAGAATCTCATCGAAACGCTTTGTAGGAAGCTTATCTCTAAAGTGAACTCTCTTTTGCCATTTTCTCGTTCATTTTAACTCACGTTTAATCAACAAAATATCCTATTTACAAACCGTTTCAAAGAAATGTTTACAAAAGCACGCCTCAAAAAGACGGTCGTCGCGGCTTCCAGGCGAAGTGACGTCTCTAACCGTCCGACTGATGAATGGCCAAATGGACCCTAATTGAATATTAAATGTGGCTGTCTACATCCAACCAGACACCACGACAGGGGTTAACAACTCACGGAAATGGCGGAACACTCCCAGATTACTTAGTCCACACCACTAAGCCGTACCTTATGAAAAATATTTTGAGACCTCCAGCTGTCGTATTTTATGAAATAATAAAGGCGGAGTGGATGTTTTCATCTATATTAAATTATGGCTCTCGTAAAGACGCGACGGTCTTCTGTACACGCCTTTTTCAGAGAGTTTGGGATATAAAAGCTGTGCATAAAAACAGACCCCGTAATGTGATAAATGTATAGTACGACGTTAAAATTATTATTTGTGTATACAGAAACTTCCAAGGGAACGGTGAACGGATATTACGTAGAGTGACTCGAGATATGAGTAATGATCTCTAGTCAACTTTTGAGCATATTCTTCAGCTTATTTTTAAAACTTAGATACGAAACCTAAGTAATTGCTGGCTTGCTGTTTATAAAATCCATGGATGATAAATTTACAGGACTGGAATTGCTGAAAAAAGAGGTATAGTAATTCAACTCTCTAAAACACACGTACCCAAACATTTTAGTCCGGTCAATTTAGACCAAAAAATGAGAGTGAAGTTACATAAAGTCCCAACAAGCTGAATTTTTGTAAAGTTGTTCAAAACATAATTATAAACAATGTCTAGAAGTTCCCCATCATTCCCCTGTAAGGAAAAAAATTAATTCAAGGTCAAAGGTAAAAAAATGAGTTTTTCGCGATTTTCAGCAAAACGGTAAGTTTTATCATAAAAACATATTAGACAAAATTGTAGATCATAAAATTGTCTACAAAAAATTAGGCTCAAACTATGTCTAAACCAAATTGTAGCTTAATGGGGTCATTAGTTACTGATTTCGTATTCAAACATTGACCTCCTTTATCCCGCCTTAGAGGTTGATTTTTGGAATAAAAAGTATCCCATATCATTTTCTAGGACTTGGTCTACCTTTGTACCAAATTTCAGCTCAATAGGGCCAGCGGTTCTAAATTTACCATACAAACTTTGACCCCCCCTTACCCCCTCTTTAAAGTTAAATTGTGTCATAAAAACTATTCAATGTTCCTCAACACAATCCCAACAATCGTTTTACAAAATTTCAGCTCAATCGGGTAAACGGTTACGGATTTGCATACAAACGTTTTTCGGGAATAATTCCTTTTCCTGAGGGAATTTACAATTTTATGATCTACAATTTTGTTTAAGATATTTTTATGATAAAACTTACCGTTTTGCTGAAAATCGCGAAAAACTCATTGTTTTGACCTTTGATCTTGAATTAAATTTTTTCCTTACAGGGGAATGATGGGGAACTTCTAGACATTGTTTATAATTATGTTTTGAACAACTTCACAGAAATTCAGCTTGTTGGGACTTTATGTAACTTCGAATGTCTAAATTGACTGGACTATTTGGTGTACATAGCAATGTCATACATTATGCCACCATCAACTGCGTAGGTACTTTGTTTGCATTTATTTATCCGTGTATATCTAAGAATATTTATGTGGAGCTTACCTATCAGGTCTCACAATACCCCATGTATTACTTCATTTCAGTTTAAATAAAATAATTCTAGTAATAAATTTCTTGCAAAAACAGTTTGTAATCTCCTAAAACTTATTAACGTAATTATGTTTGGGAGACGTGTGCATTATTTACGAGATAATCTAATCACTTTCGCCCTCCCTGAAGACTGAGCTGATGTTAAGGACCATTTAGACTCTCAATTACCCATTAAATTACGAACACTCGTATGAAGAACATGTTTGAAATTCACCTCCATTTAAATTGATTAAGAGACTTTCAAGTACATTTGAGCAGTAATATAAGTTTCCAACAAACAGTTCCAAACGAGTTTGATGCATCAAATGTACGCTTTAATATTGACTTTGTGAAAGTTAACAGTCATCATTCATTTAATTACTTGTAAATATCTTTATTTTAGGTGGACAGTCGACCTTATTAAGGTCGTCGATAACGCTGGATGCAGGTTGCTACCAACTGGTATATGGAAGTCCAAAGAGGAAGCCTATGTTGAGTAGTGGACGTCCTATGGCTGAGATGATGATGATAAATTATAGAATTTATAAGTATTAGGAAGTAACTTTGTGAGAATCTTCCTCCTCTTAACCTTCAACTGAGATAATTTGTTTGAAAGATGTCCATGCAAACTGAACAAACAAGCTTGAATCTCTGGACGTATTTTACAAGCGTCCGTTAAACAAACAAATAAGATAAGTTCGCAAGTCGGCAGTGAAAACGCTGATGTTCTGTAAAGAAGCACCCTCTTACCACAAACGGTGCTTGGCGTAACGATAGTAGTACTTAAACTTGCAAAACTCCTGCCAAAGTATTTACACAGTCAGCCTGGGCTATAAATATCCCAATCTAAAGCACGAGCGTCGCTTATGGCCAAACTTTCGATGTTTGTTGGCCTCAGACAATGCCACCCTAAAGGGCACAAATTCAACAATAACAGACCACTTGGTGGGGATAAAACAATGTGGATGGTCGTCCAATCTTAATTATTTACGTGCTCTGTCTTACACTTAGCCAGTTGATTTAATAATTTGATGCCAGTTATTACTTACCTTCAAAATGATTGCTGGCAGTTTATGCTTTGAATACAAAACCTAAATATAAAGGGTTTATTGTTCATTGGAATAATTCAGTGACCTTTTATAGGTATATTTTTTTCTAAACATAAAAAAGGAAAGGGTGATTGACTGACCTATCTAGTCACAGTCCAAAAGACTGAACGGTGTCGATTGAAATTTAGAATCCAGATATTATGTTTTATGTCATAGACCTCCGCTAAGAAGAGCTCTGAGTTCCCATGAGGGTGCGAGTTCACTCCGAGTATAATGCTAGTTTAATATGTAATAAATTAAGACTAAAATATTCTTATTTGATAAATAATAATCATGAGTAAAAGTCACAGGTCATCAGATAAATAATTTTAATCACAATTTACAAGACATTCATCCATATTGAGGTAATTTACAATTCTTACTGAAAGAGTCCACGATATCTTCAAAAGAGTAGTTTTCTGGTACTACAGGGGCGTCACAGAAGGGCTTTGCAGTTGTTCCTACGCCTCCGTCACCTGATAATCCTCCAGACGAAGGGTAGGAGACTGAAATTGTAGGCAGTTTGTAGTCGCGGTCAAATTTAGCTTTTCCATTGGCATCCCAGGTTAGTCGTTGTATCTGGTTCTGGTATTTAACAACGACTGACGGGGAATTCGATCCTGGTAGAGTCCTAAGCGTGCAAGGATACACCAAGGGTTCTTTATCCTTTACATTTGTATTTATTCCCGGAGCGACTTCAGTCTCAATCGTAGCCACTCGCGCGTCACACCACTGGATCGAGAGTAATAGAGAAAGATATAAAAACTTCATCTTGTCTCAATGAATTCGTGCACGTAAATGAACGGTTGATTCCATTTCACCGACAGATAAATCGAAAGGTCAAGTCGTGTTTGCTTCAGATAAACAAACTATCGGCTTGCGCGCTGTTTACGAATAGCCAATTTTAGTTTTATTTTTGACGTGTAAATAGAGATAATGCTTTGGTATGCAAACATGCTAACGATGTTGAGCGCAAATTGATTTTTGTGTGTTTTGAAATAGTTGTTTTTTGTTTTGGAAAGTTTAAAAAGATGGATAAAAAGGCTTCACTTATTTTCACTTTGAATAAATTGTTTGAAAACAACAAACAATTTTCACGTCAGATTTTTAAAACTGCCGTGAGCGTAAACGCATTTTTAGAAATGTTGTTTTTAGGAGGCATGAACTCTTGAAACCTTAGTTGAGATAATATATACTAGTCTTTACAATCTGTACGACTTTAGTTCTGCCGTTTAATTATTAAATATGTTAGAAATGTTTTATCTGTTAACAAAAAATAATGATGTGGCCCAAAATTAAGTTATGTTTTAATTAATTCAAATATACTTACGTTATCATTTAATGGAATAATCCATAACGATTTTACATTAGCTAAATGTACAATTTTAGTGTAAATAATAAGCAATTTCGAATATTACCAGGCACTAGATGCTAAAACAAGCCTGTACCGTAATTAGTACTACATTATGCAGAATATCTCTGAATGTTCCTAGCAAGCATTTCTAAATATGAGTTTACACAGAAAATGTTACTGAGATAGGTATATTATTAATGAAGACTTAATGAGCTTATAATAAGTAAATTATAAATATGGAAAGGTAATTATGGAAGTCAGAAACGTATAGATCAAAGGAAAAGATTTGGGCCTAACATGGAGTATTTATTACATGTTATCTCAAGATCAGTTGATATTTGTAATGAGACACACAATATTATGAAACATTTTAGGTTAAACTGCTAATGATTTGTATAATTATTTATTGTATTTAACTCAAAGTTAGTAGTTAAAAAAAGCTCAAAGCTAAAGCTAGCTAGCTCAAAGTTGGTAGTTAATTGTTTTGTTTTTAATTCGAAGTATGAGATAGACATTTTCAGTGCAGGTGTACTTACGCGGTCAGATGAAAGAAAAGAGCTCGAAGCTCGCTTGATCTTAAGATGAGTGAATGAGTGCCAGTTATTCTACTGTCTGAGCAGTGTGCAAACATTACTGTGCTTCGGTAGGAGGGCACTGTAACTAGCAAAATCACTGGGTTAAAGAGTCTTAACGTCACATCTCTCACCTTCAGGAGAGCGATTTTCTCGTCATTTTACTATTTTTCAAAAAAGATAGATCCGAGCGTTGACGCTTAAACAATAACCTCTGTTCATTACAATCGTGGTGTTACCTGTACTTTTACAAGATGTTAAGTCTCCTTAGCTTAGTTCTCTGGCCACTTTACCCTTTAAACCGGAGCGAATCGCGGCAGAATAGGCCTGGAAACCAATGTAATCTGTTCATTGTTAGTATTATTACCCATTTTTTTTATACCACGAAGTAAGAAGACGAGCAAGACTGATGGTAAGAGATAACGCTGCCCATAACTAGTACAGTGCTACCCAGTGCACTGCGCCAACGCTTATTACTTGAGAGTCATAAGATGTTAAGACTCTTCGGCCCAGTAATTCCACTAGCTACAGTGTCCTCCTACCGAAGCACAGCAATGTTTGCACACTACTGCTCAGCCGGTAAAACAACTGGCACTGTTAGGGTACCCACCTAGTCGACCTTCTGCAAAGGAAGTCTACCCCCGGTCATATTGCTTATTCCATAAATAACGATGTAGGTATACCTAAATACTAATATAGTAACAATTATTGACGTCCAAAAGTGCTGTTTACTCGTATATGGCTTATTTGAATTTTGAGAATATTGGGTATGGTCGTGGTAGCTAACCCAGACGGGCGTGGAAAAAACCTCCCTCCGTTGAATAAACACAAAAGTACATAAAGCTCGTGTTCTCGATCGACATAATAATATTATCGCCAAAGTTCTCGATAAATGAATGACAAAATGGGGCAAATGTAGAAAAAATAAGGTAAAAATATTATTTGCTCCCACATCCAGATGCTATTAGATAAATTGGAAATTATTATTACATTCGGACCGGGAATATGTCTGTATGAATGAATGCCTTTTGACGTATAACGATGAAGTAATTAGAACTGTGCAGGACTACGAGATTTATTGCTTTTATAAATACACTTTAAATGTACCTATCTGTAGATCACAAAGTTTGTGTCAAATTTCCCTCTGCATATAACATATTATTAGTAATTTATTGTAAATTTCTCTGCCTGCCTTCTGCGCGCAGTTTGTTATTATAGTATATTAATATAGTTTATATAGTTTATTTATAAGTACCTTAATGCTTGAAATTATATAACGTTCATAAAACACACATGTCCTGGACTACAACCCAGGTCAGAATATATTGTTTTTATGTAAGTTTTTATTGGTTGTAATCTGTTTTGTGTGATAAATAAATTAAAAAAATATATATAAATAGACTTTTTTATGCAAAGAAGTAAGATGCAAAGAACAGAACAAGCTGCTGTTCTTATGGTAAAAGATAAGCAGTACAGTGAACAATGCTATCCAGGATTTCACAATGTTTTAAATTTCTAGGTGCACTGCATCAATGCTTCTTTATCAAGAAACAAGATCTTAACTTCGGTCTAGTCATTTCACTAGCTACAGTAATAAAAATAGATTGACATTGCATAATTTGTCAGCCATACAAAATGTTTTTGATGCATATGGGAACGATTATGAAGTAATGGTATCTAAAGAGACATTGTTTAGTCTTAAAATACGGTAGGTCCCTTTATTTCTTAATATGGATCTCCCTTTATTTTTCTCCATATTAGTACATATTTATTATGTTTTATAGGTATCTAAATTTTTCTGTACTTTTTCGAGAAATCCGATTTTTTGCTGGATTTTTTTGGTCAACTTTTTCACTTTACGCTTCATTTCTTGGTCTATCTAAATTGTTTTAACCGAGCGTTGGGAACTTAATTAACCTTCGAACCTCTCGTAATCGATCGGTAACTAAATTAATGTAGTATCTCATGACCCTTATCAAACCTTAAACCCAATAACGTATGGGCTCCGAACCTCCGGAAATCTTAGTCGGCAGTAGCCATAGGGCCGTATGTGGTTTTTATAGAAACCTTTTGAGAAGATTAAGTTTAGTCCTTTAAAATAGATAATTAAAATAACTAGGTTGTACTCGTAGCTTCAAGAAATCCTTTTTGTCGTTTCCATTTTTTTTTGTACATTTGTTAGTATGTTCGTGTAGTATGCTTTTTCGAAATTTTAGTCTAATCATAGCTCTCTGTTTTTAAACCAACCAATAATTTTAATATGCTAATTATTTCGTTGTTTAATACAGGTTGTATTTCACTTCGACTTACTTTTTCTGGGAAATTAGTTTCTAATTAACTTTACATTTATTCGCACTATACATATAATTTAACATCTCAATTTAATATTTATTCGGAAATGTAAGGAGTAAAAGTTTTTTTTTGTTATTAGCAATTAGGAAGTGACCACAATCTTACTATAAATACTAAATGCTTTTTTAAAATGTCTTTACCCGATGTGTGGTTAGCGCGGGATGCACTCGACCCAAAGGATTTTTCAGATGGCACGAACCTAGGCTTGGGTCGTCGCCAGATACGGGGGACTAGACTTGCCCTGGCACCCCTAAAGGAACGTGTCCTAGGGCCCTATCAATGAGCAAACTAAGTGGAATAATCCCTGCTATCAGTATTCATATGTAATACCCGTAACTAACGAACAGGATTGTGGTCTGTATTAGATACACGAATAAATTATGTACCCCTACGAGAAGAGCCACAAACCTTAGATAATTGAAACTATTCCTCTATCGACTTCCTTTGAACTCCGAACTTGCGTCCGTCCCAAGTTTTATGACGCGAATTAAGTCTTAATACAGAGCAATATAGCATAGGAGAGGTCTTGACTTCAGTTGTTTTGCGTGTCCAACATATTTCAAGCAATGTTTTTAATGACACATTTAATCTCAGTAGTAAAATAAAACGAAGGTATTTAAAATAATACATGTAAGTAAATAAGCTGTGTCTAGCTTTAACACAGACTGAACCTAAATTAATCTTAAGTATGAGATTCTTTAGTAAAATATCATATTTTTAATGCAAATTGCTATATATGCATTCGCAGCATATGTACCGATATATTTCTGTGTTCTGATATAAACTTTCTAGATTGGGGCCGAGTACACTTTGATCTAGGGGTGACGAGGCCTGAATTCTAATTTATAAGAAATCACTCACTTCAGAAAGGTCTTTATCTATATACTCATACTAGCTTATTCTCGCGGCTTTGCCCGCGTGGCCAAATCCTTTCTAGGCGGAGGTCTACGTCATAAAATCTATCTGTATTTCAAATTTCAACCCAATCGGTTCAGCGGTTTAGGCTGTGCGTTGAAAGACCAGTCAGTCAGTCACTCTTTCCTTTTATATATTTAGATAATACTAGACTAAATGGGTACACTAGATTTTTAACCGGTTATGTTGTGATACTGATACTGTAGTAAAAAATCATCATTAAGTATTGAGAATAATGTTCATAATATAATTTTTAGTTCAATTTCAAAGCACACTTTCTTTATTAAAATTCTTATTAGTAAAGTCTAAAGCAGCGCTCATATTTGTAGACAACTAATCTGCTTAAAGAAAACTAGCAGAAAATTTAAATTGGAGGACATTGAAAATTCAATTTAGTTAATGCAAACTATGTTTACAGACACATCGTCGTTGAGATAATTTTATAAAAGACGCGTAAATTGTTTGTTTAGTAAAAATAGTACTTAATTAACTATGCTTTTAGTGATCAAAGGATAAGTGAATAAATTATATGGATAACTTAATAAAAAGTAGTGAGGACATGAGGTCGTGAGGTCGTGACGACATAAAAGCCAAAGAACTGAACATGGAAGATGCCGAAGACCGTGCAAAATGGAGAGAAAAAAGTAGAAAGCGGACCCTGGCCATAAGGCTAAGCTGTTATAAAACTAACTCTTAAGTTTTAAATAGACTGCTGGTATATTCATATAAAGAGCGGCTTGCTTTCGGTTTTGCTTCTTGGTTTAGGTTTCGTTTGCATTGTGTGGTTTACCGGACGACCATAATGCTGACCGTAGGACCAGGTTGTGATTGCGGCTAGCTACGTGGCGTGGTTCTAACCGCGTAGGTACTGCATATAGCAAAATTTGTACGTAACATAGGGTTTCTTCAGTTTGCGGTTGGGGAGTGATAGTGTTCCTGCGGTACTCCATAATGCACACAGGGGCACACCGATATACTACAATTAGCTAAGTCTACGAGTAAATTGAGAACTTTGGGATGACGCATACTAACCTAGCAGTGGGCTGGGAATGACTACCTTATACCTAATGAATTTTATAATAATATAATTGGGGTTTATACTCCAACAGAACAGGTTACCCTACTTATACTGTCAGAGTCAAATAACAATTTATAGGTTGTGTGACCAACCTTTATGTTGCAGTAACAGGCTACCGAGATTCCTACAAGGCCTGCAGCATGATCTAAAGACTGCCTCCTAAATATCCTATAGGAAACAGCCGAGACCCACATCCTACGAGTCCATCATCATCCTACGAGTTCTAAGTAGGTACAACAAACATAGTACATATTATGTAGGTAGGTATTATGAGCTATCGACCACAAAGATCTACGTCACAAAAATATACAATTTATATGTAAAACTAAATAAAGCAATTGCCAATGTAACCACTAGAATTTGAAATTCAAAACGGACAGAACTAATCACTGAGTACTTAGAAAAACTCAACGACACTTTAGTTCGCTACTAACGACAGGCCAAAAAGAATTTGTTATTCAGATTTCAGTGGAAGCATGCCAGTTAAAAAGAAATTGCCGCAATCTACTAGAGGAAGGCTTAATTAAGCCAAACAAATAATTTAACTAATTATTAGGAAGAGAAACAAAGGTTTATTTTACTTTATGTTATTTGGTTTGTAGACAAAGTGAATATCTTCCTTTGGCATTGCATCTTTTTTGGATCTTTCCTTTCTCCGTGTTTTTCACCTGTCCTGTATTTTATGAACGGTGACTGAATGGTAGATTTAGAATACCCATCTCTAAAAACCCATGCTAGGTAATACTTAACTTATTCTAACGTCACTAATATAATTTACGTAGTACAAAAAGATATTATTATTAAATTACTCGTGAGTAAAACACGCATCTCTTCAACGAGACCTAAATACTCAAAGAAAATAAGCATGAAATATTGAGTAAACGCGGGCGACTTTGTTCATGCGTTAAAGCTGTTTATTTTTTCATATAATTTATTTTTTTACTAATAATAATGTAAAAAACATTGTATTTACTCAATTATATTTACAGTAGATAGTTACAGTAGGTAACACTAGTTTACATGAACTAAAATATTATCGAAAAAAAAACACACAATTTCATGTTTAATGAAAAAGGAAACAAATTGGAAGACAGCATCGTGGTAAAATAGTAGTAGTGTTTATGTAAATAGTACAGCAGTATTGTTATTTTTAGGTCAGAACTCAGAACGCCAAATAGTGTTGAATTCAATGATTTTCATGATGAGCAACATTATCTAAGGTTTCAATTCCAGCATTAGATTCAATATTAATTTGTAAGTGAATCTTCTGAGCGGCTATCGCAAGCGTCCGGTCCGGGCCGTGTCCGGCGAAGCGGTTCCAATTTCCGGACCTAGCTTACTACTAACGATCGTCGACGAATATGTACCGAAATAGATGCTGCGGTGACGTCATATTATCGTGTAGGTACATCAATATAGAATTTAATTTATTTTAATTGTGTGGCTTGTTTTATCTTTTATAGAGCTATTTAATAATGTAGGGTAACATACCTCTAAGGGAAAAAATGAAACCTTTATTGGATTGCTTGTTCCTTCGTCTGTCTGTAAAGACTCTGTTACTCGAGAACACATGGAGTTATCGAGCTAAAATTAATTACCATCGATTTGCGAGTCCAGGTCGCTTCCAACCGGTACATATATTACTCGCTAGCTCAGTCGATATTATCGTATTGTGACACGGTGTGGGGAGGAGTTGGAGTTACGAATCTATTACCACTTGAACGTGCACAAAGAGCAATATTAAAAGTAATGCTTCACAAACCTCTAAGATATTCTACAGCCGCTCTGTATCAAGAGGCTAAAGTTCTCACGGTAAGGCAACTGTTTATTCTCCACACTATAATAACTAAACATAGAAAACTCCAATATAATCAGCCCTCAGAAAAAACAATTACCAGACGCTTTCCGCATAGAGTCTGTCCCGTTGTTCGATTTCGCACAGCATTCGCTGGCAGGCATCATGAAGTTCTTAGCCAACGGCTGTATAATAAAGTCAACAAATCTTTGAATATTTTCCCTCTAACTTACAAAAAATTAAAACATAGTGTTAGTGAATGGCTAAAAAATCTAAACTATACTGAGACTGAACTACTTGTTCAACCAATCGCACTTTGAAGTAGGCACACAAATACACATTATAACGTCACACACACACACACACACACACACACACACACACACACACACACACACACACACACACAGACTCACACGCACACGCACAAACACATTTCATGCATTATATACATCAGCCTGAGATTTACAAATATATCTGAGAATTTGTTATAATATCTTGTTTTTGCTTATCTTTTTTAATTATATATTATTACTAAATTGAAACATGTATGTAGCTTAAGGAGACACATGTAAACGGAAGGCTTTGGGGGCTGTAATACAGTTTCATTACTAGTACAGCCTCCATCGCTCCATTGAAGTATTGTCTTTATGTACATTTTAGTATTCAATAAAATAAATAAATAAATAAAAAAATAAATGGAAGTCCAAAGGGGAGGCCTATGTTCAGCAGTGGACGTCTTACGGCTGAGATGATGATGATGATGATTTGCGAGTCCGACAAGCACTTGTCTGGGGGTTTTTGGTTCAAACTTTTATTTTATTTATTTATATCATCATCATCATCACCGTTATTATTCATTCACCTACTAAAAAGTAGCTCAATATGCTTATAGAAGCGAGTGCTTAGAGAAGTTTTTAAATGTACGTCGCACTATCACTAACTGAAAGCGAGCTTTAAGTTAGTTTATAATTAGTATTTTTAATAAACGTGTTATTCTTACGTCTACTGCAAATACGTCGAGCATTGCTCCACTTTCAGACACGCATAGCAGATACCTCCTCACTCTTGGTATCTATCCTGTTAAATTTTTGTGCGGTCGTCCGTATCGACGAATTACCGACTTCTAATTCTACTTTATACGGTTTTCGGTTAAGTGATATTTACCGCGGTGCGTCCCCTGTCCTTTGTTGGTAGTTAGTTCGACTGTAATAATTAATGGAATATTGACGAGGCTAATGGCGACAGATAAACATTTTAATGAACATAAACATCGATATAAAAGACAATATACTGACCTAATTTAATTTGGAAAACAAAGAAAATATTTTTTTGAAGGTTTCATTTATTTATGAGATTAAACTGAACATACATTAGCGATTGATATATTTATAACATTTTGTGTTTGATACCATTAGAAATAAATTATCAAATTAAGTTAACTATTTATTTTAAATATGAACAAACCCACACTAATACCTACACACATTTCAATATCTACACACACATGTGGCTGTGAATGCGTGTTTTGTTTGCATAACTACATAAGAAAAACAGTTGGGTTCCAAAATCTTTATTCCTAGTTATTTAAAAATCAGAGAAGCGCTACTTATAATAAAATATCTTCGAAGAACATAACAATTGTAGTGAAATGCTAGAGATTGTTACTGATCTTACTACAATGCTCAATGACTCAACAAAATTGCTTTATTAAGAGGAAACGTATCAAAGCCATTATCAGAATCAGATACGAACCAATTCATACATTCGCATCCAAAGCGGTCGGGGTTCGTAAATACATTGGTACAACCGTTTGTATATAAATGTTTGGATGTTGCACAACAGTGCTGAAAAATGTCTAAAATAAATAAGGAGTAAAGCAGGAAACGGTGTTACCACTTAGTTTTCTTCAAAAACGTAATTATAGAACTATTCAGACTGACAATGCATTGGCAGTGCACTTGTGTGTTGCAAATGTCAATAGGCTATCATCAGGTAAGCCGTATGCTTGTTTTCCACTTTTCATATAAAACTTGCATGACGAGATGATAAAGTAATGACAGCAATTCTCGTACCTAGTTTATTTTAATGTATTAAGTAGTAGTTCAATAGTAGTTCATCCAAGTATACGACATAGGGACAGATAGACATAGGACATCTCTCCGTAAATCTTATTCAATGCTCGAGATCTGATGATACAGTATCAACGAGTACGACGATATCATTTTTGTGCTTTCCATTGTGTTCGGCTCGATATCCATTTCTCGTATTAATGCTGACATTTGATTTGGTATATGGTCGTTATTTCTGTCTTTCGTAGGCAGGTAGGCTTGCTTTATGATAATATTATTTTGTTGTGAAAATATAAATAGCTGTCCTTTTCTCAGCTTAAACATACCTAAAAGGCTATCCTTTTGTGGACTTAAATGTTTATCTATAATATACATATGTAGTGTACGTTATTTGTACTAAGAAATGTAATTTTAAGGTGGATAGACTCTACCAAGAATTAGTGATAATATACGAGAAAAATCTTATTATTATATTTTTGATTATTATTTTTATTATTTTGTATTACTTACTATCTTTCTTAAATTACTTTGCTATAATATTTTCTTAATTTTAAGTAAATCCTTTATAGGGTTCCGTTGTCAACAAGGAACCCTTATAATTTCGCGTCAGTCCGTCCGCGGCGCTCTGCAGCTTTTGTTGTCTATTGAAATTTAACCTTTTTGTTCTTCTAAAGTCTTAGGTAACGAAGCACCTAGTTAAAGCTCGATCAGATTATAGTCTTTATAAGGTACTTGTAAACAAGAATATTCTGTGAATTTATTTCCCCTTTTCTAATTTTTGTTATTTCCCCTTAGAATACATTCGAAACTAAAAGCAAGAATTAGATAATATCATCAGTTATTCATTACCAAGATTAATCTGTTCTGTGAAAATAATTGCTCCTGAGATCTTGTGGTTAATGGTTGATTGAATTCAGTTGAGGAGTAGGTGGGGCTTAACTGTTGAATTTGATTGATTTAGGTAGACAGTTTTCTTTACTGAATTATAAATTGGTATTCTTTCTATTCTTGGTAAATGTCTTTTAAATATTCATAGTTGAGGCGCCGCTCTCAGTACGGACTGGTTTTGACGCAATAAGGCTTATTAGGTTTAGTTTTCAGTATATGGTTAGGTTTCAGATTTTCAAATACTGTTTATTATGTAGTGTAAATGTTATCTTAATAAACTAGACGATTACTGGAAAAGTCGCAATAATAATTATATAAAAGAAATGTTTTGAATGAATGAATTATTACGAATTAGGTAGGTGTTGGTATAGGTGTGTAGGTAGGTATGTAGGTTAGGTAGGTGTAACTTAGAAATACCTAAAATCTAGAGCAAAAACTAAGAACTAAAAATTCTTAGCGAATATAAACATGGAGTTTAGCTAGTTTGTTCTGAAATATTATTAATGTAAACTTTCAATAAAACTCGTAATAGAATATAATGTAATAGAATAGAAAACTCTTTATTAAATACCATTAAATACAGCAGCAATATAAGCTTTAAAAAAAATACAAATCTGTAAAAAGTGTAATAATTGGCGATCTTATCGCTAATAGCAATCTCTACTAAAGTTTCCTTAATAATAGAAATTTAATAAGGCCTTAACAAGATTATTTTATTTATAAGTAAAAAAACTTCGCCGAGCCTATCGTATGATCATAGTTCACAAACAGCCTTCGCAAGGAGCAATCGATTGTAACGAATAATTTACTACCCAGTGAATTACTGGCCCAATTTAGGTGAAACGATTTGTGGTGAACGCTTGTACTTTTCTAATTATTACTTGGGTTTTCTTTTCTTAATTGTGTAAGAGAAAGATTTACTTAGGTACTATGTATTACTTGCTAATGCTTAGTGCTGTAGTTTTCCAATACGTTAAGTGCTTGTAATATTATGTGGTCAGATTTTCTAACTCGTATAAGCTCTTTACTCATAGTTTCAAGGGTATAAGTGGAGGAGAAAATCTAGATTTCTTCTTTATTCAAGATGATAAACTTTATTTATTTTTATTGATATGTTGTTGCCATTAGATGACATAAAAGACAATATTGCCGTAAACAACAAAGTTATAACTAAAAACTGCCAATAAATACATTTCAGAATCTAATGTGTGCCGAGATATATAGATCTTGTGTCATCTCTTCAACGTTCCTTAAATTACAGTCATCAAATCCAGGGTTTTTGACTAAGGAAGTTGATCTAAAATAATATTTTCAAAGACAAAAATAAATCAAAAACAAATGGTCACTTTCTGGTATACTTTGTGCGGTAACAAAAACGTCGATTACCTATTAAGTCGTGCCGCTTTTCTCTATTATTGAGTGAAGATATATGACTCTAGAAAGCGGTATAAATCCCTTCCTTACTTTGTTCACTTAACATCATACCGGAACATGGTCATGATGACCATATGACGGTACAGTTTTGTCCTGTAGATGGTAACTAGCCACGGCCGAAACCTAATCTTATTTCTTCTCTTTCTATTCCCAGGTTGTTCATGTATAAGATTCACATCGACATACGGGTCGGAGCGCGGCACATTCAGCAGCCCGGACTACCCGCGGCCCTACCCGCCGCGACTCGACTGTCTGTTGTACACCTTCCTCGCCGCGCCGCACGAGATCGTCGAGATACTCTTCACTGACTTCGACATCTATAAGGAGCATCTTGAGTGAGTATTCTTACCACTTTCTTATATGCAGAAGAAATGGAAAGCGGAGGAACTCAAACTTAATGTTTAAGACGTCTTAGCCTCTTCCTCGCCCTCTTCGTTTAAATTACGCATTGATACATCAATACATTTTACTCGTATATGAAAGTGCATATAAAGAAACAAGGTGCAAAGACGAACACGTTCACGCCTTATGTCTATTTAATTTGATTTACATCTCAAAATTTATCGTTGTTTAAACTCATTCAAAACTGTTACAAAGTGCGTCCTACGTGATTTTGACCAGACGAAAAGTCATGGATATAAACATTAGCTTGTAAGTCAATTTCTAGTATAGGTAGGTTACCAATACTGAAACCTGTGCTCATTGCCAATTGTTAAATTCTATCTACTTTTACTTGTCCGCCTGTCGCTAATAAAAGCTAATTTGATTTCTAATTTATAGGCGCTCTCTGTGCTTGGATTTAGGGTTGTTTAGATCTTTTACTTTAGACTTGATTTATTTTTTAAATTCTAGTTTTTATTATTTTGCTGATAATCTCTTAATCTGATTAAAATGAAAGATAATAAACAAGCGACTTGTTTACCAACTACAAAATTAACTGAAAATTTGAATAACAATCTAAAGAATGAGTTTCCATTATAATATTGAATATTGAAAGATGAGCGTCGTTCCAGCCACTCCAATGCAAAGTTTCCACAAAGGACAATATTTACAAACAGCTATAACAAAAATAAACTTTGAATAAAATGCCATCCAATCGTAACTTTTCGATTTAGGTACAGTGAGTAATGGCCTCAATATCTAATGGATTCAATATCTTAATTTTGTCAAACGTAGTCTTTGTGTCTACGAAGTTGGGATTAATTTTATTGTTTAGGACAAAACGGACTTTTGTAAAGTAGTAAAAGGCTCATTCTCATTTAAGCTCAAATTTGATGGTCACACGGTTAAATTTCCTAAACGGTTAAAGACAGAGATATGAATTGTGGATAGGTGGATAAAACATATATTAAGCTACAAAATAAATGAAGATTGTCATAATAGACGCAAAAAATAATACTAAAATTTAACATGAAAGGTCAAAATCGGGGCCATTTTTCGTATTCTCATGGTGTCACACTTTGCGTTGCAGTTAAACATTTGGGCACTACTTTAACAAATTATCATGTATCTGTATGTAAAATATACCAAAATTATCGAAAACAAATATACTTTAAGGTCTACAGGCTAAAAAAAAGTTTTCAGTATTATTTTGAATTTAAAATAATATAATGCGACGGTCACACGATTTTAGGTGCTTTAGATTTGCGTAGTTTAACGGCTGCTGTGAAACATAACATCAACAATCCAATGCAGAGTTCGATTCATTTCAATGATGGCCATGTTCTGCAATCGTAGAAGTAGGATCTAGGACTTATCGAGCCGTGGGAAAAAATATAATTGCTAAGTTTCAATTTATTCATGGGTGTACCGATCACTTGCATGGACAACATTTTTACGCATTGTATTTTAGTTATTTAAATCAAAGCTAGCTGTTCGTAACGCCAAAATGTGCGAAATAATGATGTAGTATTTAATTTTATACATTATACCTAAACTTTCCAGAAGTTCACCAAAAAGAGATATTTTCGTCGCCAGCGTGGCATCACCTTCATAGCGTTTTTTACCATGAAGGTGATTTTTGAGCCACGAAAGTGATTTTTACGTATTGTTTTCTTTTGAAAGGGCCTTTTTACCTACTTAAAAGTACTGTATCTGTAATGTTAGGGTTTTAATACATACAAACCAAATTTCTGACTAATAAAAAAGTAAAGTGAATGGCAAAGTAATATCTCAAATTAAGCATATTTTGTTTTGTAGTGAGGTTTTTTTTTACGTAAAATGTCGTTTTATTGTACATTTTTGGTAGATTTAGTCTTTTAAAAAAGTTTTACTTGAAAAAATTGTAAAAAAATAATGACTGAATCACTTTCGTGGCGTCGAAAATTTCAAAACTGTTTTTCTTCGAAATGAAACGTACGGTTTAAATAATTTATATAAAAGTTTACTCGTGTTATCCAGCTCTATACAATATTATACATAAACATTACAAATAAGCAATAAATAAGAATTGCCATGAAGGTGACGATGAGAATCGATTCCATGAGAATGAGCCAAAAGTTTTTATTTTTTAAGAACAAGGTAATCTAATTGTATTGTTGACGCAATTCACTTGGCGCCTAAACCTGCGTATTGCATAAAACTCAAAATACATTTGTTCAGATTCGCTTCCAATAATATGGTACTTTTGTAAATGATAACAGAGTAATGACTCTACTGTCCATTCGAAAGTATCTCTATGAGAAGAACGAGCAAGAAACTCAAAGGGGCTATTTTTACATTTTAACATTTAACATTAGCGTTCGTTTAGGTGACGTTTATTGCCCAAATTACTTTATCATAATATAGAAGTTTCCAAGCAAAGGTGTGTTGTACTATCACACTTATATTATGAATGTGAAAGTTTGTGATATGTGTGTATGTTTGTTACTTCTTCGCGCCTAAACGGGTGGACCGATTGAGCTGAAATTTGGAATAGAGATAGCTTAGACCCTGGAATAACACATAGGCTACAGTAAAGCGGGTAAAACCGCTAGACGCAGCTAGTCGACTATAAAAAGTAGGATAGAGTTAAGTTTTGTACCATTAGAGTAGCATGTATTCGGATACTCTCTATAATCGTTTTCAAACATTTGTTAATAATAAAAGACAATATTAAATCCGCTTAAACGCAAACATTTATTAGATTCTGGATTTTATAACATAATACCCTCATTAATATTAATTAACGCTTATATCAATCATATTAAAACATGTTTTCGAACTGAAATGCTTAATGACCTTTATTGTATTCTGGCTCACAAATTATTCAGGTTTAATTGAAATAGCTTCCGAATGCTCTCATTATATTCACGCTTTTTACGTTTTAGTAAAATTTAATTAAGAGAATAATAATCTGCTTAAAAGTTTGATCACCAAAAGACTTTATTTGCGAAAACTGTTTAATTTTGTGTGGCACATCACTTGTCTTATAACTTATATCAGTACACTTATTATTTTATACAATACTATAAGAAAAGATAGAAATAGAGAATTTGTTAAAAAATAAATTAGGTTATTAAGAGTAAAAGAAATAAGTGTAGAAAAAGATAAAGTACTGGAGAGACAAAGAAACAAAGTAAAGAGAAAGAGAAAAAAAAACAAAGTAGATTAGCTATAAGAAAAAAGCCTTCTGTGAGAGGAAAATAATACGAATAATTTGTATTATATAAAATAGATGACACTGATGATGATGATGTAAAGTGTAAAGATAAAATTTACAAATTAATTGCGACTAAAGATTTTGTAATATTCTATCTTTATTCGGCTTTCTTTTCTTTTTTCTTAAGTCCAGACAACTGGTTACAGAAACGAACGTAATCGATGAAAGAGCTTCCATCTTTCAGAACGATTGGAGCTTCGTCCAAGGCATAATCCGCTTCCTTTTCTGTAAAACGATCTCCCCAGGTCATGAGGTCGTGGCGAATCCTGTAACAAATACAAATTATTGTAAATATAAGATATTGAAGCCTTTTTGCTGAAGGGGTCGGAAGTAGTATCCATATTTTGATAATATAGGTGTGCGACAGGGGTAAGTCTGGGTGAACCCATCATTCCACAAATCTTGATAATGTACATAATAATATATTTCAATATAACGAGTGGGACCAACGTAGGGTTGCGTAGAAATTTGTATTGAAGTGTTACGAAATACTGTAATTGCTTTTCATATATCTACAACCTCTCTCAAGCATTTTCATCTATGGCATATTTTTAATGGTCGTCAGTATAGCATGATTCGTTTTATTCATAATATTTTCCCTTTTAACAAATAATCAAAAAAATATCGTGTTCTAAGTCCACTCTTTAAAACAAAAAAGTTACAGGAAAATTTCAAACTAACATAAACGCTTTGACAAATGATCCCACAAAAGGTAATAAAAAGCAACTTTCAAATATTTAGTGTCTTCTAAAAACAATGATTAATGGAATACGAGTATGATTCTCAAAAATAAAGTAAAATGTATTATTTGAACCAAAATTAACTAGGTAGGTATGTATTTTGTAGCTGTTTAAATTTTCTCTGTCTAGGTTTAATTTACGTACAATAACATTCAAAAGATTTTCTCGAAAAAGAATATGTCTCAGACGGTCTTCAATTAAATGTTACTCTTGGAAAATTATTCATATCCTAAAGATTTCTTATTAGTTCTTCTGACAATCTATGAATATTTTTAAGCACGAGAAAGGAACCGGCCAATGCTGAAATCACTACCCGAATACTAATAAACCTTTGCCTACATAATCTCTTTTCATACGGCTTTTATGTTTTTATCATTCTGTTTTAGGCATTTAATTATAAACCTTTATTATAATATTTTAGTTTTGTTCAATTCTGTCATTATCAAGAAAAAGTTACCTGCAGGTTCATAAGATACATAAAATTTTATCATAAGATTGATAGAGATCGGTCGATCGGTAAGATCTCGTATACATAAGTAAACGAGTATATTATGCATATATTATACATGTAAAAACCTTTCTCTTTAAACATTCTATCTATTAAAAAAATCGCATCAAAATCCGTTGCGTAGTTTTAAAGATATAAACATAAAGAGACAGACAGACGCGGGAAGCATCTTAATTTTATAATACATATGTAGTAATAGTGATTAATAGTCGCCCATTACTCCAAAAATACACCATCCAATTAGTGCATACTTAATGTCTCTAATGTTTCATTAACGTTAACATAAACATTTTGGATAGCTCCCAGAACCGTTACAAATATTTCTATATCACTGGAAGCATTCCTTGTCATATAAAAAATTGGGTTATTTACCTGTCAATCATAGAAAATGTTATGATAAGGGGCTGCGCAGACGACAGACTATCCATGACGCACTTTTTAGTCTGTGAAAATAGAACCTATGCAATTATATGCAGTAACGCACACGACGCGCAAAAAGTCCGGCGCACAAATAATCCGTGCAATTCGGGCAGACCGCACCGCGCCGCGCCGCGCCGCGCCGCACAAAAAGTGTGTGAAAAAAATTGAACGTTTGCTTCAAGGCGCGCTAACGCAGACGGCACACACTTTAGTCTGCAATCTGCATTTGCTAGTGGTGGACGTAACGCTTCTTTCTTCTTCTTTTTCTGTACTTCATGTACAAAATAATACTTCGCGATCTCTGCGCGATTTCCATAGCGTCTACGTCCAGCCCAGGATTTACACTAGGGGCATTCGGGGCGAGTGCCCAGGGCGGCAAATTTTCAGAGGGCGGCAAATTTCGAAACGAGAAAAAAATATTCAATCCATAAACATCCGATGTTGAATTAAAATTTGTATTCTCAATCACGCTGGTTATTATTATATTTTTTTTTGCGCTCATAATTAGAAGTCTGGAATACTGGCCACACAAACTCAAGATTTTTGCTCCAAACGAGCTATCCGTCCACTTTTCGTAGCAAAACTTTTCTCGGCACTTGCAGCTAGTTGCTCGCCTTCTTTTTTTTATTTTTGGCACTCAAAACGAACTACGCACTCACTTTTTGCAGTCAGATATACAAAATTTTCTTGGTGCTCGCAGCTAGCTTCTCGCGCTTTGAATAATTTTTATTTTTTATTTTAACACTCTGAGCAAACTATGCATCCATTGTTTATATAGTCAGAAAAACAACATTTTCTCGGTGCTCACAGCGATTTTGGCACTCAGGGTGAAGTATGCGCCCACTGTTGTGTAGTCAAATATACAAAATTTTCTCGCTCGCAGCAAGCTGCTCGCAGTCTTTTTAGTCAACATAATATTATAATTTTCTTGCCACTCCAAGCGAGTCTTACGCACACCTGTCGTAGACAGATAGATAGGTAGATAAAACACTTTATTGAAACATTGAAAAATAAACTTAAACATAAAAACCCGGTATTATAATCTATGTGTCACAATTCACAATCAGCGGTCTTATTGTAGTTAGCATTATAAAATTTCTCAATTATAATTTCTCTTTTTCAAAGCAAGCTATACACACAGCTTTCGTAGTTAGATGTATATATTTTTTTTATAACTATTCATAATTACGTATAATATGAAAGAACTCGACAACAAATTTCTTAGCAAAATGTCTAGCCGATGAGCGTTTATAAATAATATTTCGGCGGAGGGGGGCGGCATTTTCTCACTGCACAGGGCGACATTTTGGCTAAATCCGGGCCTGTCTACGTCCCTACAGCTCTGCCGACAGAATGATCGAAGATGTGCGTCGTGTGCGTTGAGTCTGTGAAAAATCCGCAACCAACTTTTTGCGCGCCATGCAGATTTTTTGTGCGCCGCAGACTCGATCGTACAAAAAGTGTGCCGTCTGCGCAGTCCCTAAAAGCAAAAAGCTCAAAGAGCTGTTAGTGCGTCATAACAAAATCAAATAAAATTATTTTTTATTGAATAGGTAGTTCAGCTTTTGACCACATTTTAGCGTAATGTTAAGCGATGATGCGGCCGTAGATGGTAGCAGACTAAACTTGAGAAGGTTGAATACCTCCCTGGCTTCACTAAACGTCATGCCGGAACACGGTCACAATGACCGCTTGGCGACGCGGTTTTCCATGTAATACTGGCGGTGACTAGCCACGGCTGTAGTCTTACCACCAGTATTACCAGCACCAGTAGTTTTAGTAGGTCAATGCTTCTACAAATCTTAAAATTACTTATTACAAACTACTGCACCCAGCGGATTTACCAACAGTACAGTAGCCTATGCATTATCTTAGGTTCTAAACTACTTGCGCACCAAATATCTGCTTAATCGGTTATGCCGTTTAAGCGTGAAGAAGCGATCAACATTTTAATGCGCATACTTGAGTCTGCATATTGTCGCTCTTCAACATAAACCGGAGCCCTTTTATAGGGATACGTGAGACAAAAAATCCAACGCGCAGAGGCCCTTTTGAGCTTTTAATAAAAATGTAATGGTAACACTTATCAGAGTCTATCTGTAAGTCCATCTATAGAAAATGCACTCAAAGACAGTCTCCGCCAAGTGACAGGATTATTAATAAAATTAATGGAAACTACTTGAACTAAGCTATGGATGTAGCTATGTTATTTTATTATTAGTTGTCAATTAGTGCATACTTAATGTATCTAATGTATCATTAACGTAAACATAAACAATTTGGATAGCTCCCAGAACTGTTGCAAATGTTTTTATAATTGAGCTATATCACTGAAAACATTATTCCTTGTTATATAAAAAATAATGGCTGATTGATGGTGATTCGGCAGAGAACCAAAGTTACCGACATAGCCGAAAGGATTAGCAAGCTGAAGTGGCAAAGTCATGGGAGAGGCCTATGTCCAGCAGTGGAGGAACACAGGCTGATGATGATGATATAAAAATTTAGTTATTTATTTATCAGTTAATGATGAAAGAATGTTATGATGAAATATTACTATGTCAAGGCTTCTAAAATTATATCTCACAAATTTAAATTGTCAATAACTAGCTGCACTCAGCGGTTTTGCCCAATACCTGCAAAAATAAACCTATGCATTAACTTAGGTTCTAAATTACCTACATAACAAATTAGGCGTGAGGACGCGACAAACATTTCAATGTGCATACTTGAGTCTGAATATTATTATTAGTGTCCAATTAGTGCATACTTAATGTATCTAATGTATCATTAACGTAAACATAAACAATTTGGATAGCTCCCAGAACTGTTATAAATGTTTATTACTGGAAACATATTTCGCGAGTGGGTCATGTATGAAATGTGATTTAATCTTGAGTTATTTATGTTGATCTCTTAAAAGATTTGTAATGCGATTATTTTGGATTAGTCATTTACATATGCAAAGCTGTTGGCAATGGGGAAATGTTTGGTGTAGTGTGTCCTGTGGTTTCACCCACTGAAAGGAACTGGGTGACAAAAAATTAACTGTAATAATATTATGATTCAATGTAGCCTTGCAAGGTTATGCACAAGACGGATACTATTTTATTTTGTAAAACTCAACTTAAAGACAGAGACATAAAGTATAGACTTAATTTGACAATTCGTTCATGGTCGATATAGTCTTGCGCATCTTAGCCCAGTGGCCATAGCATGACACATGGGATCCCGCAGAAATGCCAAGAGTAGAACTGTCATCCCTTACATTGTACTTCGCGAATGTATGGGATGACAGTTAACTTGACATCAGGACAAGTCTTCGCAGCGTCTGTGCTTGAGGGGCTGCTGTGAAATAGGTTTTTTTATATCATAGAAGTCAAACAAAAAGACAGTTCACCTGCTGTTGAGTGGTGACAACCACCTATACCATACCAGTGAATACCAGAGGTACAACGGGTATACTGCCAACCTTTGGTTTTAATCTCAACCCTTGGGTAACAAAATATAAAGAGAAACATCAAAAAGTTTATAGTCTGTTATGATTATTCACTAGTTTTAACATCGCCAGATAAAAACCCCCAGTACCTTTCCTTCTTTCGTAGAAACACTTTTAATACACAAACATGTAAAAGTTTATAATGTTCAGATGTATGGATGATTAGACTAGAGGGATGAGGAAAGTTTTGTGCGTAGGTTGTTTTAGCCCTATAATAACAAATTTTCTAGCTAATGGAACCCCCGGAAGCACCTAATGTTTTTCTAAACTACAACAAATATAAAACATGATTTAGAACTGAAACTCTGGATACTTAATTACATAGAATGGCTTTCATCAGAATCATCCTTATCGCTCTATATAATATTTTTTCTAGCTAGTGTCACCCTCAAAAGCGCCTTTTGTTTGTATAATTTATAAAAAATTTAAAATGTAACTGAAACAGATAAATTTATAGAATTATATCGACTATTAATATTATTTTATTAATCGGGACTTATCGCGTAATTATTTTTTATATTAGTTTTACAAAAAAAAATTATAAAATCAACCTCGATGTTTCGGCTCACTTACATGAACCGTGGTCACGAGCAGACTGATAAGTCCCGATTAATAAAATTACCATCAACACAGTTCAAATCGCGGAAATTTAAAGTGTTACATATATTAACATAAACCGACGGCGAGCAACCGAGGCAGCGTTCAGAACGTGTACGTTTAACCTACGGTTTAAACAAAAAAATCTAGCGCGTTTGAAACTCACTTGGCCATTCTGTTTTTTAATTTGTTCCTCATACTGAAAGGATTACGCCAGTTCCACCGTTCTAGTTCCAAAGCCAGTAATCGCAACATACACATATAAGGATCTGAATTAATTCGTGTAAGTACTCAACTTTCTAATTAATTATTAAAATGGATAATATGGATGCCGAGGGATTTCCTAATCTCATTAACAACTTTTGCTGTTAACATACATTCTACCTCTATGTTACTCGTATATTTTGATGTACTTATCCTACTTCCTACTACTATCACATATAAAAGTGTGGATGTGTGAGTGTTTGTGTGCCCGAACTGCTGAACAGATTGAGCTGTATGGTATGTAGATAACTTGGACCCTGGAATAACATATAGGCTACTTTCAGTGGGTAAATTGCATAATGATGTAGGGATTCTAGAGATTTAGCCCGCCTTCTAGGCCGCGTCATAGATAAATATTAGGCGTGATCATGGTAAAAAGGCTATTATGAATTAATATAATTTTGAAGAATTAAATAACACTACTTAATAACACTATAGTATGTATTTTTAGGTCTTGGATATAACTACTAGTTACTAGGTCGTGTAAAACGATATACGAGTACCTGTCTTCCGAAATTAGTCCAGAATTGTCCTTATCCCAGCGAGAAAGGGCAGCAACTAGAGTCTCTTCTGAATCCAGTTCCAAAGATTTGTAGCCGAGAAGATTGACAAAACCATCAAAGTCCAGAGGATTTGGTGCCTGTTATAGAAATTATGGATGAGCATGGAATGATGCGTAGGTAAAGCGATGTGTGGTGGTTACAACCATCATAGGCTGTACCTCAAAGTCAAACGTAATATTCCTAAATTGTTCATTTATTTATTTATTTATTCATCTATAGTCGGGCCGGCCTAAAAGGCCACATTTGACACATCATCAAAATTCCCTTACAGGGTGATCTAAAAATTTTACTTATTTTTTCTGTAAATAATATATGTCAACACTTAGCTGAAAAATAAATAATATGACAACACTTAGCTGAACACTGAACTCTATACTCGAATTTACAATTAACAATTTACGCATTACCATTAAAATTTCTACCATTTGGTAGATTTTTTACCTACCATTTAACTTATTACCAAATTCTTATATCATAATTTCTGCCAAAACTACCATTAAATTTTTCTACCAAAAACTACCATTCAAATTTCTAGCAAAATCTACCATTCTTTTTTTTATCATTTAGTTGATTTTTTACCATAAAAAATCTATCAAAAACTACTATTCATTTTCTACCATTTGGTAGATTTTTCTATCATTAAAAATTCTACCAAAAACTACTAAGTTGATTTTTCTACTGTGCATTTTTGGAAACTAACGTGAGAGTTATCCATATTACTATGTAAACAAAACGACTAAAAACTCACGGAAATAATGGTCGGAGCTAGGCTCGATCCTGAGTTTCGGACAATTACGATGTCCTTCATCAGGAGCTCACGCATTTTTCTACCATAAAAAAGTCTACCAAAAACTACAATTGAAATTTCTACCAGAAGAAACGTAAAGAAGGAACAAACATACTCACACACACACACACACACACACGCACACACACACACACACACACACACACATTATTAAAAAAATTAAAGTCCTCAACGGTGTCAAAATGTGTAATTAAAAAAGTAATCGGCCATTTTGTAGCAGCCGTAGCCGTCTTGGACGGATTTCCACCAAATGTGTGTTTGCTCAAAATAAGCTGATTAAGATCGGAAAACCCCCCTTGTACCCCTTCTGGCAGTAAGGAAGGGAGGTAAAAGGGGCCGCTCCACTCTGCTTCACTTAATCAACTCTGGGAGACCATGTAGAGCCACGAGGAAAATGTCGGTGTCAATTTCGGATAAGCCGATGGTATAGATTTTATTTCTAATATAAAACAACGGTTTTTGTGGCATTATGTTTAACCAAAAAAAACTAAAAATACTCAATTTTTGTTTCAAGTCATTGTTGTGTTTATTTTTAAACTATAAAGAATATGTTATACACATAGCTAAGAACATTGCCGAGTAATATTATTAATCTTATAAACCAAAAAAAATAAACAAACTTCATTAATCCGTTCGGCTACGATGGCACAGACAGATACACAAACAGACAGACAAACAAACACGTCAAACTTATAACACCCCACCTTTCTTGCGTTGGGGGTTAAAAAAATTAGATGAATAAATAGGTCACCCTATACAAGGTCACGTCAATCAGTTTTTGTTTTTAAAACAATAAGGATGTTACCCAATAAAATCGCGAAATCGTAATTTGAAATGTAGAATCGAATGCAATTATAACTTGGATTGAATATTTGATCATAAATAAATAACTATATTGCGATTAAAATAAAATATGTTGTTAATATTGTGATTATATTATAGTAAAATATAATGTAATTAAAATAAAATTGTGTAATGTATAGAGAATAAACATATTTTTTTATTACAGGTTTTTTTATAACTCGTGAGATGTTTCTGGCAAAACTAGCCCATGACGCCATTACATTTTTACAAAAAAAACCTATTAGAATTAAAATTAATTAGACTTTAGGAATGTTTTCATAAAACTGTATTCGATTCCAACGTGTTTGAAGATCGTATCGATTCATATCCTATAATCGAAATAAACAAACAATGTCCCAACACTTGTTTACTATGACTGACATCTGTCAAATGTGGCCTTTTAGGCCGGCCCGACTATAAACAATTTAATTTTAGGGGTGTATTTTAATAAGTGGACGTAGATTTTTATCTAGTTAAAACTAGTTTGTAGATAAGTACAAACTAGTTACGCCCTACTAGCTATTCACAGATGTAAGAGGAAAGAGATGTAAGAGTGATGATGGTGTTGAAATAAGTATACACATTTAAGATAACTAATTCATAGAAATAAGTAGCCCAAATCGACCTTAAATTATATTATTTTGTCCCGATTCCCGTTTAAAATCATTCCAAAATTTTTCATCCAAAATAAACGGATTGTCTCTAATTTTGTTATTCAACTCTGGTCATGAAGATAAAACAGTTTATAGGTGTCGTAAACTGTTGTTGTTTAATGGAGAGAGAATTAGCTTTTACTTCGTAAAACGCCTATAATCGTTTAAACAATACAAACATCTTTGTAAAAGGATTTCGTTTGAAACTGGCGAAATTACAGCCCGTTTTACGTGGATTTTCTGATGGGTTCGGTAAATAGGAACAAATTAGTTTAGGTTCTGAGAAATAAGTCTGGGTAATTCGCAATTCAGGTTTAAGATTTAGGAAAAATAAATGTTCTTAAATAAGCTTTCTAATCTCTATATTATAAAACTATCACTGCAATTTTGCCAAATTTGTATGTATGTGGAAGTAACGATTCATTAAATTAAAACTTCGGGCGCTTTTATTAAATTTCTTCTCTAGGTATATAAGAAACCATTTCAAAATCAGTTACACTTTTTTGTAACACTAAATACGAGTGCTAAACTAACCAAAGACTCGTATTTTGGTACCAAAAGTTCACTTAGGTAAGTCAAAATGGAATGTAAATATTGCTAAAAGACATAAACGTCTTATATATAAAACCGCAGGCCACAGAACCAATATAATTTGTCAATAGGCCGATAGATTATGGTTTCTCGTCGCCAAAGCTAGTGGGAGAACGTCACCGACTTGGATGCCAGCTGGCTAATTGGCTATGCGTTGAGAATTTATGATGTTGGTACGTATTGCCGCAATTGTTGTTGACTATTTTGATCTATTATGATTTGATATATATCGATTCGAATGTAATGTGCCCAAACTCGACGGGTTTACTAATAGTCATTGAAGAGTTTCATTAGACACCTCCTGGCTCCATCATCAGATCAGCTCAGTGGTACCAGATTATTAAACTGTCATCAGATTTCTAGACATTTGCAAAGTTTCATTATGATACGACAACCAGAAGTTGGTCAAATTTTATTTTTAAGATTTTTTTACTGACTTTGTATGGAAAACTAATTGAGGCGTTTTCAAAATGGACCATGTTTGGAAGCTCATAGCTGGACAACAATTGGAGATAGATATAAAGTGTCAAGGCTGAAGTTGTAGAAAATTTTATGAGGTTTAATAATGTAGCACAACAAAATATCGTACAACGCACAGTTTTTGACATATAAGCAAAAAACCTAAAAATGGGACCTTCTTCGGCCTCCCCCCCCTCGGGCTCACCTCGGAGGGGTGGGGACTTTTAGTATTTTTATCTCCTAACTAGTCTAAACAAAGTTACTAAGTTAGTTTTTCTGCTTTCGACTTTTCGGTCCACATACCCTTTTTGGGCACTCATTGACTGGGCTAATAGAGATAATACGGCATAATGACTAACATAGCTTGGATAAGCTATGCTTAGGTGGTTTGGGTTTATACTCTAACCATGGTAATTGGCCAACTGTCATTAAGCAGGCTATGGACCTTTTTGCCACTGGTCATATTTAGAAATTGGCTTAAAATATGGTTCACACAGCACAAAAATACCTTGTAATATCTCCATAAATCCAAGAAAAGCATTGGCTTTGCCAAAATATGTCCCATAGTTCAATATTGCCCGCCTACATCATTAAACGGTAATAACGTGCACGCATATTTCCACATTAATAGTTAAAGTATAGAGGATACGCGCCACCTTAACATAATCAAAACCTAAAATAGCACTTTAATAATAATAATAATAATAATTGGGGTTTATACTCCAACAGAACAGGTTACCCTACTTACACTGTCAGAGTCAAATTACAAGTTATAGGTCGTGTGGCCAACCTATGTATATGTAGTTAAATCTTACCTCAGCCAACATATTTTTAATAGCTTGCTCATCCACCTTGTCTCCGAGGCTGACCAGAGTCGCTCGCAGGTCGTTGTAGTCAATGCAGCCATCTCCATCCATGTCGAACAGAAGAAAAGCCTTTAAAAATATGAAAATTTCTTTATTACACACTAGAAATCAATTTTGCCTAAACATTAGAGATATAGAGGTGCAGCTTGCCAATTTTAGGTTTGTTCGACGTATTGTATTAAGATAACTTATAAAACAGCTAGTTGCCTGAATGTGTCTTGTTGCTAGTAGCTGCTATAGTTATTCTACCTCCATTATAAAGCCTAATTAATGTAAAGTAGCATAGCGCCTATAAATCACACGATTTTTTCACCTTTCCTATCTCAATAATCAAAAATACTAGTCAAAAAGTACAGGAATAGTAAAGTAAAGTAATAATTAAAAGTAATAAGTAAAGTTTAGTAATAATGATTGTACCAAGAAAGCGGTTTGGAGTTTTCTGTAAGTTTTCTTCTTTTATCAATAAATAAATAGCTAATAGCTAAATAAGACAGCAGAAGTTCATAGGACATTCACTGTTCTATTAAAAAACATCGCAATATTCGCTCACCTCCTTCAATTCAAATATCTTATTCTCGTCCAACTCAGCTTTAACATTCGCTGGTATGCAGAGAGCTTCTCTAGCCTTCGACGCGGAACGTGATCTCGATGGCTGCGGGATCGTTATTTCCGAACTGCATTCCGCTATACCACCGCTGGCGGATAAATAAAGTGTAAAAAGCATAAAAGTAATCAGTACCGTTTGGATTCTTTCGATGTTCACAGGATGCGGTGGTAGTGAACGTTCGGCGCTTTGAAAACGCTGTTGTTACTCCACTGTAGCTTTGGTTAGGAAACTTTTGCTTTAAAAAATGCATTTTTTGAGTTTTTATTTTGATGTTTCAAGATTTTTTCTTGTTTTTGAGGTTTGAATAATTTTAATACTATACTAAACATTTAAAATGTAATGCGTACACGGGTGGAGTTTCTTATAAAAGTATTTCATAATACTTTATTTTTGTTCTTGAACTTTCTATGTACCTACTTCAAAATTTAATTAAAGTAATGCGAGATCGATGTCAAAGGCTAACCTATAAGGAAAAAAAAGTTGCGCTGCAGGTATATTGTATGGTTTTGAAGAGAACGTGAGCGTTATCAGTATAAGGTATAGAAAGTATCAACTAAACTCAAAAAAACACGTCAGAATTTTCTAAAACTCAGAGTCCACTTAAATATTTTACGTCCGTGAGTTTAGTCAGTAATTTACTTAATTAATACACGTATATTAGCCACAATAATAAAGCTGAACAAATATCAAAATTTTATAGACGTTGTATCTCTAACGTTCTGTTGATGACTACACATAATTTGAGGAAAGAATTCGTTAAAACTTGATTAAGTGTTGCATATAAAAAGTTTTCAAACAAGTAAAACCAACTAAACACCTATAAAACTACTCTAAGTGCTATTCTTACCGCTGCTGTTAACAAACAACAATAAAAGAGCGTTAAAATCTTTTCCACTTCAGCCTTAGCTCATTCCGATCGGTTCCCATAAAATTTTATGCGAGTATGTACAGCGTAAACAAGGATAACATATCAGGGAACATACTGTGAACTCATTTATTTTACATGTACGAAATGAATGGAGCTAAACCCTTAGCACTTATTTAAGTCTTAGTAACACTTCTTCCGTAACAAAGTTTTATTTACTTTCCCTGTGTCGTTTTCCTGTGGTACTAAGACATCCCTTCTCCATATCTCTAATATGTTCTGCCAATACCCGAAATTGTTCTCAATTATTGGGCAAGTTACGAAGCAATTAGTGGATTTCCAGAGGTGTACCTACCATTGTTTGGACAGCACCTATCCTTCACTACGTATGACTAAAAGTATACAAAAATGCCTAATAATTATACATCAAATTGCATAAATGTGCATAATAAGAAAAGTAAAGAAAATGTGTTACGCTTTTAAGTTTTCCATGTTTCTGTTTCTGTCGTTTGGTTTTCAATCAAATTGGCACACACTCGGGGCATCTTCCCTATTATGTTATCTGTAGCCAAAACCGTGAATGCGAAGTGTCGTAATGATGAATGACGGGTGCGTTAGATATTGAGCTTAGAGAGCCTTATTCAACGTTCAATGGTTACAAGGACACGATTTTAATCATTGTCGATACGCAAACATGAGTGGGGAAACAAGTGACAATATTTTTTGATTTCGGTAATATCTTCAACAAATATATTACCGTAAAGATATTATATTGGTTTTTTGGGTAATGGGTATGTTTAGTTTCAAATCTTTAACGTTTCGTTGGTTGGTTTGCTGAAGGATTTTTTATTTATTATGTGATTCTTAGAACTTAAAAAATTTAAGAAAAAAAGACCTCAAGTGGACTGTAATAATGCTGTACCGACGAATGTGTGTCTACCTGTTCGTTACCTCTTCCCACCTAAACCATTGAAACATTTAGATGAAAATGGAATAGAGATAGTCCAAGTCTCGGGAAAGGACATAGGAAAGATTTTCCACGGGATAAAAAATGTTTTATCGCGAGTAACACCGCAGGACGTTACTAGTTATACTAGGTTTTAATTAATTATAGACGATTGAAAACAAAAAATAAGCAAAGAATCATAGTATTATATAAACACGTTACGAAGAAAAAGCGTTTGTTTCCAGTTGAATTGAAATGCGATATCCACAATGATTGTTGATGGGCATATCGAAGAACAATAAGTATTTCGAAATTCTAATTTAATTTTGTCGCGTTGTTTGCGCTTCGTGTTTCAATAATAATTTGGTTGGAACGATTTCCTGGAGAAAATCTTATCTGATCTACGTGGGAGGATGACATAGGCATTTGAATTGTGACTGCTGCTTATATCAAACCTAATGTTGCTCATTTTCAGTTTGTGTTTAACACTATTGATTGTAATTTTTACCGATTATACAGAAAGTAGTTTTTATAGTTTTTGATTGTTTTTTTATGTTATTAGTCATGATTTATCGTGTAAGTATTTTAATGTTAGTTTTACAAAAGCATACTATAAAACTAACTTCAGTTAGTAACGTTCCGGCTCAGTTACAAGAGGTCACGAAAGGTCCACATCACATGTTTAAGTAGATGTTTATAAACTATAGGTATACTCAAAGACACATGAACCATATTGTAAATCCTATCTTTTGTTTTAAAGTGTACATTATACACTCTACAGTACCAATTTTAATTTTAGAGAAATCGTTGGAGTGTTTTTTTTTGTTATGAATTACGTTACATTACAATATAATATTAGCTCAGAAATTTTACTCGCTGAAAAGTTCTCTATGGGCTATTCTGCAGTATAAACTACTTGCATGCTTAATATCATCTCAATGGTTTCAGCCATTAACATTATTTCATCTGTATAATAATTGATAATAATAAATTAAATTAAATATAAACGTGATACCAGTTCTATTTAAAGCACATATTCACGTCAAAGGGGATTTGGAGTTACAAATTTGGGACCAAATAAGCTTTTTTAATAATCTAATAATTGAAGAGAATACGTACAAAACTCGACTAATGAGAAGTATACACCGTCAACATAATCGAGGATTAATTAGCAATAATACGTCTTCAAAAAGTACTCTTATTAGAGAACTAGAGAGAACGAGAGAGTGTGCGCAGGAATTACACGAACTAATTCCTCCAAGCCCATTCTACCGACGGACGTCGCGGCAGACGGCAAAGCGGCATCCTTACTTAGTGGCGTTACCTACTGCCCGCACCAAGCGTTTTGCTTCTTCATTCTTAATGAGAACTGGTCGCGTTTGGAACACTTTGCCGTCCTCCGTGTTTCCCGAGCGGTACAACTTGGGTATCTTCAAGACACGAGTGAATAGGTACCTTTCTAGGCATCTTACGTGATCCATCGTCGACCGCATTTTCACTTTCCATCAGGTGGGATGTGGTCAAACGTAGGCCTATCTCGTATATAAACTAGCTGATGCTCGCAGCTTTGCCCGCGTTGTCAAATCCTTTGACCACGATCTCGCGTAATGTTAAGCGACAATGCAGCCTGAGATGGCAGCAGACTATACCTAGAAGACGGGATAAATCCCTGGCTTCACTGAACATCGTGCCGGAACACAGTCGCAACAACCGCTTGATGACACGGTTTAATCCAGTGGGTGGTAACTAGCCACGGCCGAAGCCAGCACTAAACACATCAACTCGATATAAAACAAACAAAAAAAACGTAAATGTACAAAGTTTTTGCAAATCAAAGAAAAAGCAACAAACACACGACATTAATGAAGTTTATCGACGAATTGTACCGATACTTACTCCCCAGACACAGATTGCAAGAGGTTCTCTTTGAATTTCTTTATTTCGTCGCGCGCTGCCTCCGCTTCGGGGCGGCTGTGACGTCGCTCTTTGGACTCTTTCTTGCTCTGTCAAATAAATGGGAATGAGAGAACATGTACATTATAATGGTAGTTTGAACTTGTGATAGAAGTTCTATTTTCCTAAAACGGTTTTTGAAACATAGCTAAACTTCTGACCACGATCTCGCGTGATGAAAAGTGATGATGTGGCCGTAGATGGTTTGCAGACTAAACCTAGAAGATGGATAAATCCCTCCAGGTATGTTGTAGGAACATTAGCATTTCTTTCACATATAATATAATATTTCTATAATACTTCTACAAGGGTAAAACCTAAAGTCTTTAATTTATACGTCATTAACAGACACGCATGTCAATAACACGATTTTGGAAAGTTTGTTGAGTTTTATTCATTTCAAAAGAGACAAATCGTAGTAATTTTCCTATATATGCAGTTAAGAAAATTTCACCATAAATTAATACGTAAGTACAGTGTACAGCCATGTAGTATTTATACGATCAGTAACAGGCTCTCTTTCGCTGATCATATTTGATGAACATATTTTAATATACCCTCACAATGTCTCATCCAAAATTAAGAGTACTTTCCTATTAATCCCCAGGAATTTATTAATCTAGTCACAACAAAACAATTTAATCCCGTAATGAGAAAACCTAATAATGAAATATTATCTGGTCGTAATCCCTTCGGAAAAATGTCGATAATTTCAAAATGGCAGATTTTAATAATATAAGCTCTTTGTTGAGTTCCCAAAATAATTTTATTTCATGGAATTCTGTAAGCTTGATGAAAATGCTTACAACAATTAATAATTTATTGTCTGATAAACAATCAAAATATTCTCCGAATACTTTAACACAAACAAAAATCAACGAACTCAATAAATTGGTACTTAAATTATAATCTCTGCTGTTTTGTTAATATAAGGTAAAAGGAAAAATTTAATTAGGTAGTCTTATGTTAGGGACTTATGTTTATACTTTTAATGATTTCATTTTCGTATTAATTAATATCATTAGAAGCTTCAATCTCCGTTTATATTAAAAACAACATTATTAAAGTAAGATCATAAAGTTTGCCAATATGTAGCTAGAAGATTTCTGTACTTTAAAGGTGCAACTAGATAATATCACCAAGGGATACCAATAAATATATAATTAATAAAAGCTTATTAAAATAATAAAGCACACATTTGAAAACTATAACACTTAAAAATACTAAAATTTCCCATTTCATTCATTTCATTTTTTAAAGAGATCATTTTATTCCTTTAATGTTCTCAGAGAGATAATTCTTTTGAATTGACTTTATTTGATTAAGTTTTTGCATTTAGAGAACGTTTGATATTTTTCCGTACCTATTTTTCTAGTCTTTTTAAAATTCTCTCAAAATGTTACTCTATACGTCCCTAAGATTTCATATAAAGAGTTAAAAAGACGTTCATATAATTTATAGCATAAGTAGGGTAGTATAGTTTCAAACCTCTTAATATTATGTTACAGCGTACCTTCCTAGTCCCATTGTCTTCTTGCTCCTCCATATCGCACTACGTTCCTCTCCGTAAGGTTTCCGTCGACTGGGCCCGTGCAATCTTGTTCACATTAAAATTATTAATTAACATTGCATATTCCCAGATAATTATTTATTTCTGGAGAGCGGATGCACGCAGATCTCGAGATTGCCGGGACGTTCGCCGCAACTAATTAATCTTTAGGTTGAAACTGTATCTTTAGCTAGCGTGCTGATGGACAACTTATACAAGTGTTTGGATATTTATCCTCTAGTGAGACAATAAATAATATGATGGTACCACAAGCCTGATGATCAGACTTATTGTCAAACTATGAATATCTACGCAAGGCAGTTTAATTTACTCGATGAAAAGTGGCCTATAATAATAAATAATAAATATTTCAGGACATTTTCACAGCCCTCAAAATGCCATTCCTTGACATCTGAAGCCTATTCCAGAACGATGCTACCCTCGATCTTACCACTGCATAGAAGTCTGGAAGCCTCACTTCTGCAAACGCGCTGCAGCACCAGGGCAGCTTCATAAGAGCTCGCTTATGCCACCAAAAATCAATTATGTGCTTCAAAAACACCCTAATGCGAAAATTTCAATATCTTCAACTTACATTATCTTTCGTTTCTATTAATAGCCGTAACAAATTGAATCGCCAGAAAAAATCAACAGAAACTCTAATTAATCCTTTAACATCTGTTCTACCGAAAAAGTGAAATGTTTAAATGTCGAATTTGTCCAACAAAAAGGGCCGATTACATGAAAGAAAATTAATGAAATACTTCCTCAAGTAATTATATCTGACAGTGACTTCCGATGCTCAAGATTTCCAGGTCAGCGGGTTGCTTGTGCCCCGTTTACGTGTTTCCACTTGCCTGGAACTGAAAGGGTGGAAGGTGGAAGCTGACTTTAGAAGGGAATGCTGTGTTTATTTGGCGAGAACTTAATTGAATTATACAGAAACTTCACGATGTGTGGAGTGTGGTGCCACTTGCTTCGTGTGTTCTTTCATTTAGCAATAAAGATCTGATGAAGTCTGTCTCACGGTTTCGTGAAATTGTATAAAAGTACAACTTAAGATTTTTAATTAAGGTAAATACACGTTGGCAATGTAAGTATTCGTAAATGAGGACGCCAGTAGAATTGTGCAACTTTGCAACGATTTTTTGGCGATATTTAGAAGCGTTTTACAAATAGGGATCTTAACACAATATAAGGTATCAATTTATTTAAATTTGATATTTCACTACGACATCAGGTATCGATGTTGTCTTCGTAGATCACTACTAAACGATGCAAAAGCTAACTTAGGCGTAAAGTGACCTTAAGATTAAGTTTATGTTTTTATCCATTGTTGTTCCTTCCTAAACTTTCAATAACGAAATCGCATTAGCTTTACGAAAACTTGCCAGATGTTATACTTGTATATAATTTTCAAATGAAATTTAAAGATATTCCTACATAAAATAGGTTAGCTTTTTACGTATATTTTAAAATATACTGTGTCAACAATTTAAATTGAAATGGTAATTGCCAACCTCCGTTACAAAATTACATGAAGAATTGTATGAAGTGAAGTGAGAAATTGTCATTCAAAAATGTGTTTTCGACATTTTTATGCGAAAATTTGAGTAAAGTACGGCTGGCCTATTACGGATACATTGTTAATCATCTATACTAGTTCTCTACACCATCTACGTTACATAAATTAATTCCAAAACCACATCCAGCTTATTTATTAGACCGACTCCCACAGAATTTGATGATGCGCAAAACCGCAATGCGTTACCACATTTAGGAAGTTATTAATATGAAGAACAGCTGTAATAAACTCCCATCTTAATGAGCATTAGAGATGTGGAGATGACTTGCTTCAAGCTGGTTTACACCTTACACTACATAAAGATGAGTGAATAAAAACTGACTTGAAACTCTCTTTAATTAGTAACTTTAATCTCGCCCTTTTTAGCTTAAGCACGTTTTAGCTCATAACCAAAAACGGTTATACCAATTTTGATGAAATTTGAAAGGGACCATCTATGAAGTGTATTCTTTTAACCAAAAGAATTTTTCAAATGGTAAATCTTCGAGAAATCGGTAAAGCCGACAAAAAAAGGTATTCCTACGAATTGTAAATCTTTACAGGAGGAAAAACTGACTGATTGATGGCCACTGACCGGATTGGATTAAGTTTACCTTGCAATATGGGTGAAGCTTTGAACATAAACTAGTATACCAGAACAAAAATACTTGTAGTTTGTAATGAAGAACAAATTACATTAGCTTAGATACTTAGATAAATCTAAACGCCGGCTAAAGTGGAGGAATTGCGGGATTGCACTTAACCATTCCTTTGGCATCGGAAGACCTCAATTTATATTTGTAGGTACGATTGAGTGTTCGAAGAGTTGCTTTTTCTCGGAATTGGAGATAGTGCAGGTTTAAGTTGATAGGTTTTCGACTCAACAAATTGCATTCGTTATGTGGGTTTAGAAAATATCGTTCCAATTTAAAACGTAATTCTAGCGCTGATGGGTTTTTAGGAATTCGGATGTTTGTGGTGTGAATATTTTGTGGTTCTTTTTTATGGACACACACAAACCGCGTACCGACGCAACATTTTATTTAAAAAAACACTTATTAATTAAAATACACAGCAATACCGCATTACATGAAGTTGATGATGATTACATACATTAACGCCTGTATTTTCGGGTCTTCTCATCTCAACTCAACCTTGTTTATGAAAAGGGTATTCAAAATACTGTTTGAGAAGACGCCATTTTTTCGACTTCGAGGTTGAGTAGAGCAGTCGAGGGCGAGGACACTTCTAAAAATACAGGTATCTAAGTTGGTTTTACTTTTCTTCTTTTTTATGTAACTTTATAGGTACTGTTCTGTGCCAAGCTTGAACCTATGGGGTCCTGACCAGATTGGCGATCTGTGACTAGTAGTATCGTCCACCCATCTTATTGCTAGTCTAGCTGCGCCCAGCGGTTTTTCCCGCTGTATTTAGCCTATGTGTTATTCTAGGGCTATCTCTATACCAAAATTTCAGCTTAATCGGTCCACCCGTTTAGGCATGAAGAAGTAACAAACATACACACTCACTCATAAACTTTCGCATTAATAATATTAGTGTGATATTTGACACTGTACTTGTTACTATAATATTATTATCTTACAAAAATTAATTAAAGCCAGTAACAATTTTAATTTTACATCACGTTGTAATGAGTTTCGTTGTTCTGTAACAAGATATTTAGAGAACACTAAAACTTCGCCAACAGGAAATCCCTAGAGCGAAATCTCTGTAATAAAATATCAGGTAAATAAAATGATACAAGGGTGCAAAAGAACACCATTATCGCCGTAGAAAACAAATAACGACACTTTTTCGAGGTGCCCGAATGAGCTCACCAAATGACGTCATAAAACTAAATGACGAAATTAAATTATACGCCACCATTTTGTACAAATCGCGAACATTCTCACTGTTTACGAAATTGTTTTCTTTTTCCTACGGTCGCGTTTGTAGTGAGCCTTGACGCTTTGTGTTCCCTCGGTCGATACAAAACACGCTCTGATTGTACAAGGGAATTATTATTGAAAATGCTCTGTGCTCAGAGGTTGACTATTTGACTACGAGAGGAAATAGTTTTCTGCAAAATAATGGTTTAATATTTTGCTATATTATTATGCACGTAAAAGAACAAATTGATTTATATTAATGGGCTTCTATACCATGTTCACAGAAAATCTAATCCTTGATCATGATTTTTACTGATAAGAATTGATTAGAGTTCTAACATTATGTCACTTGTGCTAGTTTGAAGTACGATAATAATTATTTAATACGCAATAGACAGCAATCGCAACTAATACAAAAACTCAGCCAAAGTTAATGGAAATTTGACGTTTAAGTGTTTTTAATAATTAATTATAATGACAAACTCGAAGTTATTAGAGCTCCAAATCTTTGTGATGGACATTTCTCCATTTCCAGGGTTGAAAGTTTTAAAGAATAACTAGAAAGCAAAAAAGTGCACAATATGAAAGCACCAAATACGTACGTTAATATGCATAGAATAAAACGTGCTTCTATCAAAATCAACTATATGAACAAACCATGTAAGCTGTTACCGAAAATGTTATGCAAATCCGACGGAACTATTCCCTTCTACATTAGGAAGATTAATCGGTGCTATTACACTTGTAAGAACATTATAGCTTCAGTCAACATGCAACTTATATTTATATGGCTAACTAGCTGTGAAACGCTGAAAAGTCTAGTCTTTAAAGCCTATATTTTATTTCAGGGTCTAGGTCATACCTAAGTATACTTAAGTAATATACTTACCTAATTTCAGCGCAATCGATTTTGACGTTTAGGCATGAAGAAGTGATAAACACACACGTTATAGTATTAGTAGAAAATACAACCAATTCGTACATCAGGAGATAAGACATAAGTGTAGTTTCATTTGTATGTAGTTTTTATGCAATTTCACTCATTAAATTATATTGTATAGTTCAAAATCACACTCGCAACGACCCAGCTTTTAAATCGAACCAATTTAGTAATTTTATTCATAAAATTTAATTTACAGCAAAGTGCTCCAAATGGAACTATTAAACACTATCATAAACTGATTATAAACGCTAACAAAACTGAAAGCTATAAAGTTTTCAAGCTCGTTACCATTTAAATTCCCCGAAGCCTTCGCTTGAATAAATTCTAACGTTTGAAAAGTCTATCGTATCATTTAGCTTAATTGTACCAGTAACTATAGCCGCGGGGCCTAACATTTCGGCAAGTCCACGGCCAATTTAACAAGACCTCCAAAAGTGTTTTAAAAAGAACGATTAGCGTTAAATTGAAGGACGTATGTAGATCAAATGATACTGGTGTTCGTATTAGGGTGAAATCGTTCCGCACTCATTACAGTTTACAAAAGGATTGTATTCATTTAAGTACATATCATTGGTTTGTATTGTTGCCGGTAATTTACGAGCTAAATGCTTAGTTTTAATCGATTTCAGAAAATATAATACAAAGCTTGTATATAGAGGGAAATTAGAATAAGCATGAAATCGTGTAATCGGTGTCATTTTAGAAATTACAGTTATATTACGGTAAGCTTTAGGCGCCTAGATAAGTCTTTTGTTCCAATAACTACGAAGGCATCATTCACAAGTTAAGCGCAGCGAACATTTTTATTGTATAGATATTATACGACCTTATGATTCTTAGCATTCAAAAGTGTGCAAAAGGCAGGTGACATACACACACTAGTTGTGCCCAGCGGTTTTACCCGCGGTTGTGCCCTATGTGTTATTCCAGGGTCTAAGCTATTTCTGTGCCAAATTTCAGCTTAATCGGTCCACCCGTTTAGGCGTGAAAGAGTAACAAACACACATCCAGATATCCATTCTTACAAACATCACGTTTATAATATTAGTAAGATATGGGCGCTTGGTTAGAGAATTTGACGGGTTGAGTGGCGTGACATGGGACAAGCCTTTGTCCTGTAGTGAGCGGAAATGGGCTAATAATAATATTTAGGGTTTATACTTCCCCTGCCCTACTTACACTGCCAGAATCAAATCACGATCTCACGTAATGTTAAGTGACGATGCGGCCGTAGATGGTAGCAGACGACACCTAGAAGGCGGGATTAATCCCTCCCTGGCTTCACTGAACGTCATGCTGGAACACAATGACAGCTTGGCGATTCGGTTATGTCCAGTGGGTGGTTACTGGTAACTAGACACGGCCGAAGCCCACCACCAATATAAAACTGTTTCTTATTATGATGATGTTGAAATTCGCACGTAACGACTGTCATATGAACAGCACCTTACAATAATGGTTTGTAATACCACAGAAACCTGCATAATATCCAGTAGGTAAGCCACCGACATTGCGGTGTCATTATGAGCTACCGCAAGGATTACTGTTTCTTATTATGCAAACATTCTAGAGCCTTCAAAGCCCTGAGCATTCATTGATACATACTGAGTACTAAGTAACATATTCCAAAACTTTGAGCCATTCTAAACACACGTTTACATTTCAAAGCGGAGTTGGATCTTTAATTTCGACTACTTTATACGCACGTTTTATTATACTAGACTTTCCCAGTATGGATGCACCTTAGCGTCTATATTTTAATCCTGTGTTTTAAATTTGAACCCAATAATTTAGCGGTTTGGGCTGTGCGTTCATAGACAAGTCCATATTTCCTTTTATATGTCTAAATAAAAAAAAACTGAGTTTGGTCCATACATTACACACAACATTACATTACAACCCGCTTTATCTCGCAGATCCATGTCTAATTAAGCTACACTATTTCTTATTTTCAAATAATTATTAATCTTCTTAATGGTAAATAGCCTGTTAAGCCAATCACTACATTGTTTTGTAACATTGTTATGCAAAGTTTTAAGAAAAACTATCTTCATTGTACTTTGAAGTAAAGTTATAAGAACTCCCTCAAGCATATTCATACTAAATGCCCTGCAAAGCATATCCTAAGAGAAATATTTCGTTTGGTCTCCGCCGGATTTCTCCAGAGTTTACTGTGATAGCATTTTCCCAGCAATATCTGCACTGGAGGGAATAATAAAAAAATCGAAAAGCTGCAGCGTTCCCCGTAAGCTATATTTCTCTACTCCGTAGTACTTATTTAGCTTTTATATTTCCTTATTCACAGAATCTAGGTTTATGGGATTTTTTATGGTTTAATCGAAAAATTCTCAGAATAAGGCTTTTCTGTTGGATCAATAGACCTTTTTTCATTTAAAAACGTATTTACTTAGAGATTGTATCACGATATTTTGAAAAGAATCCAAGTAGGATATTTTCACAAACAAAATAAGGTAAAATTAAATAAATACCAGGAAAAAAAAAACATAATTCTTTATATTTTTTAATCTTGCTTAAGGTTAGTTTTATATTGTGATTCGTTTTTATTTTAATTCGAGAAGTGAACTAGAATTAACCAATCACTTTGCAGGAATTGACATGTTTTAAATTTTAAGCATTGTGATTAGTCAATTCTGGCCCGCTTTCCTTCGCTCCACATAATATTATGTAAGTGGAAACTAACTCTTCAACGGCTGGGCTTAACCAAGTGGTCAGCTTCAATAATATGCAAGTTAATACGTATTTTCAGTAGGTCAATAGGTACTAGGTGCTATTTATTGTCCGGAAAGGAAACGATAGTTGTAACACAATCTGAGCAAAAACAAAACTTGCCACATTGTGTGGCGTGGAACTGAAGAAAGCACTCTCCAAGAACAATGGACAACTTTCATGTTACATGGAACTACATACTGTTTTAATAAATGCAAACATCGCATTACAAATACAAAAGTGAAGCCATTCACTTAATACGATTATATTATAGACTAGGTTATGTTCGTAGCTTTACCCGCATGACAAAACCCTTTTTTAGCAGACGTATACGTCATAAAACCTAGCTGTATTCCAAATTTCAACCCGTTTTGTTTCGAAGAGTTCCGTTTCAGAGATTTGGATAGATCAGTCAGTCACTTTTTCTTTTATAATATATAAAAAAAACAGTTTACACAAATTAAAGAATGTATGAAAACTCGTGGGTTACATACCAAAATGTAAAAATCTCATGATATTCATTTAAGTTATTGACACGACATGAAACTTATGATCTGCCTGGAGAAAAGGAGATACCTTAAATACAATTTATTAATTCTTTAATAAACGAAGCATGTCGATGTCTGCCGTTATTGTTATAATCTGTGCCTTTATCTAAATACATAGTGTTTTGATGGACAGTCGGATAGACATGTTCCTGTAAGAAATTCTAAGAAGTCATTTTGTGTTTCCATTTCAGTCTTTCTTGTGTGCATAAAAGTTTAAAAATATTCAAATAAACCGGGATATGTGTTATATTATTTTACTTTTAATTATAATACTTGTTTTAAATATTTTATTGTTTCAAGTAGGCACAATGACAAAATAATTGAAAGTATTGTTAACTAATTTTGCGATCATCATCATCTTCCGGATATCGTCACTCCATCTCGCCCAAGGACGCCCTACACTACGTTTGCCGAGACGCGGTCTCCACTCTACTCTAGAACACACTTACCCCATCGGTTATCGGTTCTGCGACAAATGTGACCAGCCCATTGCCACTTCAGCTTGCTAATCCTTTCGGATATGTCATACAAATCACCATAACTTTGCAATAAATAAAAATAAAATAATGTTTCCCTATTATAATGAAAAATTAATTGCAAAATACATAATTACTTATTATGTATTTTGCAATTAATTTTTCATTCATTCACGACATCGTCTCAGTGGAAATAATTTATTTACATTTTATTCATGTGTAGCTAATGAACCTGAAATGAATATGAAAGTATAAAATATGACGTCACAGGCTAAGGCTAACCGAGGCTGGGCCGATAACTATAAGCTGTCAAAAGTGTAATATTATTCAAAACATAAAACAGTTAAATTTAATAATAAAAAAATTAAATAAGTTAGGCTTCAACATGGGACTCTTGAAAGGTAGGCAACGTACTAGCGGTACCTCTAGTATTGCAGGTGTCTATAGGCGACGGTAGCCACTCACCATCAGGTGGACCGTCTGCTTTTTGTCACCTATTAAAAAAAAGTTATTTTCATTAATTCAAGATAGCCAATTATAGCCTCAGGGCTCAGAGGAACAAAATATACATGAAGCAAACAATTTTGCACCAAAATTTTTAAGATAATATTATAATAAGTATCTACCTAGATTGTTTCCTTAAGTTGCATTTTATATATTTTATTTGATCAACCACTTTTAAATCACACACCATTCATATCTTCCTCTTTCTAAAAATCAAAAACATTCTGCTTGACCAATTAAAATGACAGATCTAATTAAAAAATAATTGGGTACTTCTTATGTCATAGCTGCTTTTCCCACAGGGTTTATTTAATAAGTCTGCCCTTTCATTAAATTTCTTGAATGCATATACATATATACTTACATTTTTTTTTATGATATAATATGTAAAATGTGAAGACGAGCAAATCAGCTGCATTATAATATGCGGGTACGAGAAGTTTAGATGAGGTGTGCAATATAAAAAAATGATGAACTGGCCTTTTCATATAAGTTTTCTGGGTATTTTTCAAACGGGAGCCGTGAAAATGGTCGCGTATAGGACACCCGTACTAAAAAGTCATCACAGGTAGGGGTAGGCCGTTGTGAGGCTTAAGTTAAAGGCTTTTAGTTCTTTTAACAGCGTGACTTCAAAAATAATGAGATAATTGCGAAGGTTGCGGGTTCGATTCCCGCATGGGACAAATGTTTGTGTGATCCACAGGTATTTGTTTCTGGTCTGGGTGGTTTTTCAATATCTATTATAAGTATGTATTTACAAAAGAAAAGTATATAAGTATTATATCCGTTATCCTAACCACCATATTACAAGCATTAAGTTGCTTAGTTTGGGGTTAGGTAGCGCTGTGTGAAACGTCCTGAAATATATATATTTTTTTTTATTTTAATTATAGATTCAGCTATATTTCGATGTACGTAAATATCGAAGTATAAAACGTTTTACCCCGATCTATAAAGTCAATCTTTAAAAGACAAAATGAGATTGACGAATGATCTTTGAACGACGATAATCTAATTCCTTTAAGAGTGAAAATAAAGATGATTTACAACTAGTTATTATGCTACCCATAGCACGGGTCTAGAGCCTAGTTTGGGTAGCAGGTTTCTTCAATATATCTGTATTTCTGTAATGCCTTTTTATTGAATAAAATTTTTATTTTATTTTTATTTTATTTTATACTATCAATTTTTAATTATACCATTCATACTGAATACTGGTAGGCTAAACGGGGCACGGACGCCGGTGCGTAACCGCAGCTACTCCCTGAAGAAGATCCTCGTACAGGATCGAAACGGTCGACACGAAGCTAAAGTAGATAATGAGAGTTTATGCCGTTTATTTACAAATACGAATCTTAATACTTACGAATCTTTTAGTGTAAAAATAGCTATTAAATTTAATAAATTTTAGAGCCACTCTTCTAAATGATGTGTCGAATAGAAGAATGAGGATTATTCCTTCATTTTGTTGAAATCCCATCTCGATAGATAATTATCTAAGAGTGCAGACGAGAGCAAGGACCGGACCAAAACTAAAATAACAAAGTTTGAGGGAAACTCGTTTAGCGCGCACTCCACAGCATCTAGGGGATGCATACTCCTAGCTACATAATAAAATTAATATTTCAAACTTCAACCAAAACGGGATAGAGGTAGGCGTTGATTCAACGAACTGTTTTACAACAACTATAATTTGTTTGTTATCTGAATGAATATTTAAAACTTTTTGATGTTAATTTTTAAAAATATGTATCTAATACTTGTATTTACGAGTAAATCACACAAGTATAAGTAACTATGTAAGGTATATAATAAGTACATTCGTTTGTTATTGCTTAACTCTTTAAACGACTTCCTTTAACTGATTTAACGAAACGGCGCAACTTACGTCTAGTATTGTCGAGAATATCTCAACCACGGTTTCGGACAATTACGATGTCCTTCTTCACACTTGCAGTACCTGACGCGACGCTCACTGTGGTGAGTGTAACTGTGCGAAACCGTGGTTGAGATAATCTAATCAATATAAGAGCCAGATTGTATTATTTTAGTTATGAAGGACACTCGCGGTAGTTTTAAATCATCATCATCAGCCCACGTTCGTTCACTGCTGGACATAGGCCTCCCCCATGGCACGCCACTCAACTCGGTCCTCCGTCTTCCTCCTCCACCCACTTCCCGCGACCTTCCGGATATTATCACCCCATCTCGTCCAAGGACGCCCTGCACTTCGTTTGCCGAGACGCGGTCTCCACTCTAGAACACGCCTACCCCATCGGTTATCGGTTCTGTGGCAAATGTGACCAGCCCATTCCCACTTCAGCTTAAAAATCGTATTAACCTTAATTTCAAAACACTGAGGGGCACTGTGTCTGAAATGAGCAATCATTATTTACTAACGAATTAGGTACCTGCATTGCTGGTCTTGTATGTAACACTGTTACACAAAAAGCTCCAAATATTAAATGAACACTAGTCAAAACGCTGTCTGCCTTCACATAGCCAGTGTGAGAGCGTCTAGTGAAAGCAGACTTCATTTTTGCACGAAGTATTTACGGCCCTCAGGGGCTCGGCCGCGAAGCGTTAGTCATTTTTGCACCTTTTTTATATATCTATACGTAAGCATATACTACTGAAAGATGTACGCCATTTTAGGGACTCTTAAACTCGTTAAACTGAAGCTCAAGTTGAATTTTTTTTACAATAGAATATAATAAAAAAAACTTTGTATTGAACAAAATCTGTAAATCTGTGTGTGTGTGTCTGTGTGTGTCTGTGTGTGTCTGTCTATATTCTACAAATATAATAGAATTTTTTTAAAATACAATACCCAACTCATTTGTTGTTACTGCATAACCCATCTAGCACCGCTTATTCTCATTTAAAAAATAAAAATATTGTGTTTAAAATCACTTTTTAATCTTTGAATGATGGTCAATGTTCATAAGGAAATGACATGAAGAAAAATAGTATGCTTATATTTCAAAATATAATATTACACTTCATCAGCGGTTTCAGAATTATTGTGCGAAATTATTATTTTAATGATACTATCCTTGTTTTCGTCCATGTAGTCTCAGACATTAGAAAAAATTACACTAAACACCACAAACAAATTTAAAAAATATCATGATACAAGTCTATTTGAGTATAGCAGTCATTGGTTCAAACACTCGCAACTCATAAACCTAATATCATTGTAACCTTTAGTGACCTCTGTCATGCGAACATCAAGACATGCACAGACTTACGGCCCATAAGGTGTTCATATGAAGCCTACTTCATGTTTGACTAGGCTCGTACAACTTTACGATCATTGCCTTAAATACTGTCATAATGCGTTGATTTACAAAACATTGGATGTCGCGTTTCTACACAAGTGTCCAACTAAATGAAGCGCAAAGAAACAAAATTATTTATTTTCGTTACCTCTATATTAATTTTTAGGTTCAGTTAATGTATATTATTATAGTGACATTACCTAAATACATCTAAGTTAATCGCTTGTCCATTGATCGTTTTATCACCACTATCAGAAATAAGCAATTGCAATAAGTTTTCAGGGATGCTTATTGAATTGTCTGAAATAGACACAAAGATTCCAACAATTTGATATGCCTGTCAATTATAATAATAATTATAAAAAACTACGTAGACAATTAATGGAACTAGGCGTTACTTTGCGGAATTCCATCACAACAATTATTAGTTATTATTTAATATTTAAATATTTAGTGTTAATTCCGCTCTAAATTTGTGAGTCTAACTAAGTTTTAAGAGACGGCGAGGAATTCAAACGTTACCAAAATAGTAATTAGTATTAATTCCACCACCGAGTACACCACCCGCCCTCCCGAATATGCATGCATTAAGGGTTATAGCTGTTTGTTAGTGTTAGTTATGTGGTTACGCGAAACTTAGCTAGAACAAAAGATACGAAACGACATAATAATGCATGCATATGCGGGAGGGTGGGTGGTGCACTCGGTGGTGGAATTAATACTAATTACTATTTTGGTAACGTTTGAATTCCTCGCCGTCTCTTAAAACTTAGTTAGACTCACAAATTTAGAGCGGAATTAACACTAAATATCAAATAATAACTAATAATTGTTTTAACTACGTAGACGTTCTCACAGTGCATACGTCATTGTGAATTTCCTTACATATGACATTTTACGAGATATAACATTTTACTGTATATCATATTGTACTCTACATCCAATGATACAAAGTCATTACGCTACAGTGAGCTATAGCATGTTATGCCTGGTTATCTTCGAGCCTCAGCTTCGTCATCAAAAAGTATTTTACTGTAGTGGGTCAAATATAACGCGCTCATGAAGTTCTGCCTATTTGGACAGAGAGGCTAAGCGCCTTTTAGTTTTACGAGTACGACCACTACTGTGCAGAAATAGAGGAGTTGTAGAAATTGAGGACATGTTTGGAAATTAACGGTTTACGGCTCATTCTCATTTTAGCTCAAATTTGATGGTCACACGGTTATATTTCCTAATTGGTTAAAGACAGATATATGAATTGTGGATAGGTGGATGAAACATATATTAAGCTACAAAATAAATGAAGATTGTCATAATAGACGCAAACAATAATATTAAAATTTAACATGAAAGGTCAAAATCGGGGCCATTTTTCGTTTTCTCATGGTGTCACACTTTGCGTTGCAGTTAAACATTTGGGCACTACTTTAACAAATTTTGATACATCTGTATGTAACATATACCAAAATTATCGCAAACAAATATACTTTAAGGTCTACAGGCAAAAAACAAGTTTTCAGAATTATTTTGAATTTAAAATAATATAATGCGGCGGTCACACGATTTTAGGTGCTTAAGATTTGCGTAGTTTAATGGCTGCTGTTAAACACAACATCAACAATCCAATACAGAGTTCGATTCATTTCAATGATGGCCATGTTTTGCAATCGTAAAAGTAGGATCTAGGACTTATCTAGCCGTGGGAAAAAATATAATTGCTAAGTTTCAATTTATTCATGAGTGTACTGATCACTTGCATGGACAACATTTTTATGCATTGTATTTTAGTTATTTAAATCAAAGCTAGCTTTTCGAAACGCCAAAATGTGCGAGAAAAAGATGTAGTATTTAATTTTATACATTATACCTAAACTATCCAGTATTTCACCAAAAAGAGATATTTTCGTCACCAGCGCGGCATCACCTTCATAGCGTTTTTTTACCATGAAGGTGATTTTTGAGCCACGAAAGTGATTTTTATGTATTTTTTTCTTTTGAAAGGGCCTTTTTACCTACTAAAAAGTACGCATATTTTCTTTAGTAGTGAGGTTTGTTTTCACGTAAAATGTCGTTTCATTGTACATTTTTGGTAGATTCAGTCCTTTAAAAGGGTTTTACTTGAAAAAGTTGTGAAAAAATAATGACTGAATTACTTTCGTGGCGTCGAAAATTTCAAAACTGTTTTTCTTCGAAATGAAACGTACGATTTAAATAATTTATATAAAAGTTTACTCGTGTTATCCAGTTCTATACAATATTATACATAAACATTTCAAATAAGCAATAAATAAGAATAGCCATGAAGGTGACGATGAGAATCGATTCCATGAGAATAAGGTTTTTTACCAATGTGAAGTCTAATTAAACTTAACGTGTATTAGGCTCATTCTCATGAAATCGATTCTCATCGTCACCTTCATGGCAATTCTTATTTATTGCTTATTTGTAATGTTTATGTATAATATTGTATAGAGCTGAATAACACGAGTAAAATTTTATATAAATGATTTAAATCGTACGTTTCATTTCGAAGAAAAACAGTTTTGAAATTTTCGACGCCACGAAAGTGATTCAGTCATTATTTTTTTACAACTTTTTCAATTAAAACCCTTTTAAAAGACTAAATCTACCAAAAATGTACAATAAAACGACATTTTACGTAAAAACAAACCTCACTACAAAAGAAAATATGCGTAATTTGAGATATTACTTTACCATTCACTTTACTTTTTTATTAGTCAGAAATTTGGTTTGTATGTATTAAAACCCTAACATAACAGATACAGTACTTTTTAGTAGGTAAAAAGGCCCTTTCAAAAGAAAAAAATACATAAAAATCACTTTCGTGGCTCAAAAATCACCTTCATGGTAAAAAAAACGCTATGAAGGTGATGCCGCGCTGGTGACGAAAATATCTCTTTTTGGTGAAATACTGGATAGTTTAGGTATAATGTATAAAATTAAATACTACATCTTTATATCGCACATTTTGGCGTTTCGAAAAGCTAGCTTTAATTTAAATAACTAAAATACAATGCGTAAAAATGTTGTCCATGCAAATGATCGGTACACTCATGAATAAATTGAAACTTAGCAATTATATTTTTTCCCACGGCTCGATAAGTCCTAGATCCTACTTCTACGATTGCAAAACATGGCCATCATTGAAATGAATCGAACTCTGCATTGGAATGTTGATGTTATGTTTCACAGCAGCCGTTAAACTACGCAAATCTAAAGCACCTAAAATCGTGTGACCGCCGCATTATATTAATTTTAATTCAAAATAATACTGAAAACTTTTTATTAGCCTGTAGACCTTAAAGTATATTTGTTTGCGATAAATTTGATATATTTTACATACGGATACATGAAAATTTGTTAAAGTAGTGCCCAAATGTTTAACTGGAACGCAAAGTGTGACACCATGAGAATACGAAAAATGGCCCCGATTTTGACCTTTCGTGTTAAATTTTAGTATTACTTTTTGCGTCTATTATGACAATCTTCATTTATTTTGTAGCTTAATATATGTTTTATCCACCTATCCACAATTCATATCTCTGTCTTTAACTGTTTAGGAAATATAACCGTGTGACCATCAAATTTGAGCTAAAATGAGAATGAGCCATTAATCTTGTGAACTGTGAGTTTTTCGATATTATGTTATTCACATGGAAATAAAAATATAATGACTTTAATCATTAAAACCAAAGGTACAATTTTTTCTGCTGTGATCTTCTTATTTTCTTCTTAGAAAAATTATCAGGGTCTGTTATTCAGTTCCTTTACCACTTTCCACCTCCTTTTAAAATTTAAAATGTTATGTTTGCTTACTATAACATCCACGACTCTTCTATATCCGCACAGTATAACCCAATGTACTTGAATGCGGCATACCTTGACAAATCTGAGATAAGGTAAAGAGTTCGGTTATCTTTTATGATTGGTCATTTGCAGGAGGAACTCGGATTTTATTTGCTTGGACTTATTACATTTGGCGAACTGATTCTAGCTCTATTGGTCTGTGTAATATAATATCACTTGAGTGTTTTTCTTGTTTCATTTTCTTTTCCTCTATCGTAGTCTTTCTTAGTTTTGTAGATGACTTCGTATAGGAGGGACTCAATACGTTTTTAATAACCGAATTAAAAAAGAAGGGTTTCCACTCGCGATACTGGTAGTAGGCCTTGGTCTTGGCTAGTTACCACCCACTGGACAAAGTCCAAGTCGACCAAGTCGCCAAGCGGTCATTATAACTGTGTTTTATTTAATTGTAACAGGATACCAATCCATTGTTATATATTATAATGTCATATCAAAACAGCTATTGTTATAGATATGTATTTCATTTATTCCAGACCAAGATATTAGTTTGGAAGATTACACCAAAGCCCGTCATTAAGGAACAAAGCTCCGTCCAATGACCCGTCAAAATTACCTCATTTATTTAAAAAAATCGCAGGTGCCGGTGATCATAGAGCACACATAAGAAGAGTTGTCTATATTTTTTTTTTGTGTTTACTGCCGTGTTTTGGCCTAGTAGATGGAGTTTGATTGACAATGATTTTTTTTTCACACAAACGTCCCCGCCCTATTTAAACGAAACCGACTTGCTGCCATCACCTAGATTTATCAATTTTTTTTTTGATCCCACCATTAGTGACAATTAAATTCTAGTATTAAGTTGTATTCGATTTTTTAATACTTAATAGCCTTAACCATATCCCACCTGATGGAAAGTTCAGATGCTATGGACCATGAATCACGTAAGATAACTAAAAAGTTACCTATTCTCTCTCGTCTTGAAGGTTCCGAATAATATAAATAAAACAGATAATATTAAAAACTAGACCATCATTTGATTTGTTGAGAAGATATTTTATATAATTTAATCACTTCACTTCCCCCTACCACTAAAATGTTTAGACACAAACAAAGCTGTACACGATCACAAAACATGAACAGTCACCTCGACAGACGGTTTCAAACTTATCTCCCCTTATTAAAACTCAGTGCTCGTATATTTATATTACACGGTATCTCATTACGCGGCGTTGTGGGTGACAGATTTATTGTGCTTGTTAAAAATTTCACGTGTCGAGGAGAAAGGACTTTGAGTGATGGCCGGCTCACTGTGCGCTTGCGTTGACTTATTGTACCGGGGAAATTTGAGCATAATAATATGCTGGATTCTGGCGAATTTTCAGTTTCAATAACTACGATGTTTTTTGCGTATATTCTAAGCATCTCTCTAAGCATCATATTCTAAGCGTCTGACCTGACCGCAATTTAACATAACAGTACTCAGTACTACCTAAGTCATTAACTCCGGGAATGACTTGACGAGCATTTATTGTCAGTCACATACATAACTTATTATTGATTCGATTTTGAGTTTTAAAAGGCTTCTCTGACCTGATTTGTTAGAATGTTACAAATTGTATCAAAGAATTACATGAATATAAATTGTGCACTGTAACGCTCGCGGTATTTCCCTTATTGATGTAACGCGAATGTGTAACGTCACATTACACGAGACAAGAACCAAAGAAGCATGTTTAGGTGTTCAAGAATCATCCATTTTATGTTACAAAATCTCTATCAAAATTTCAATTTAGCATTCAGCTGCTTAGATATCTAGAGTAGGTACAAGCGAACAAGGTCTTACGAAGCAGGATGTAGCCACAAAGCCCGGGGTAATTTGTATCACAATAATATTATTCAGTTTATGTAAATCACAGTACCACTGACTGCTAATATCCGGCGAATAAATAATGTTCGGTACGATTCCCGCAAATCCTTTTCTCCTAGTTTCATAATGGTGGGAGATCTACTCAGAAAATCTTAAATTCAAAACAAGGAAAACATTCAAGAGGAAAATAAATATTTAAACGGAAGAGTAAAAAATAGCTTTTGATAACAAAGTCGTTAATTATTTCGTTAACAATATTTTTATTACAAAATAAGTGTCGTCCATTACTTTTAAATTAAGAGCTCAGAGGGGTCTTTGCGCGCTTGATTGTTCTTTCTGTGCTAACAATAGCCCGGGTTTAACTCGTGCTTGAGATCGATATGACAAAAATTATAATCGATGTTACGGGTACCATTTTCTAGATCTTTATTATTATTGTAATCGATTCCAGCTAAGCGATAATTCAGTTAAAAATCAAACGAACGATACCAATTAAAATTTTATTGGACTAACTACACAAGTAGAGGTACAGTCCTTGACTAAGAACCTTAACTAAAAGACCTGGGGCCCTAGATAAGTGCCAATCGTTTGTGGCCAACGCTAAAAAATGTACTGAGACGACAGTCGTTGCGGAATAGCGACCGATAAAGACTATTATCCCACACACACCACACCACACACACACATTTTAGCGGTACTCACTAGCAATTGGCGCTTGTCTAGGGCCCCAGATTCGACGAACGTATGGGGCTGCTACGTTCTTGGTACCAGTTACTACAAGCGTTTGCTTTTTTATTAACTCTGGCAAATATATTATGCCTACGGTCTACATTCCTCCTAATCTTATTATTCAGTCTGTATCGTCACACAGCAAGGCAAAGTTTTTGTTCACTCTTTGTAATCCTTATTTTGGCTTGCAATTAGGGAAAAAAAAGGAAAAAAAAAGTAAATTTAGACCGTTTAATAATCCAGATGCAATTTAACAGTAGTCCTTCCACGATCGTTGGCCACAGACCTCGAGACAGAATGAGGAATGCCAGTAAAATATTGATTCCTCTTCCCTTTTGTCTATCGGTTCGCTGATAATAATTTTATAAATCTTCTCCATCTCGTAAATTGATGATGGTATCGCTCTAACGACTTTTGGCGGCACCTTTGTCATTTCACCCATCCATTTTGTAGGTAAAAAATTAGAGAACTTTCCGTAAACAATACGTTTGCAGTTTAATAATAAGCTGAGACATTGTGAATGTCCTTAAAATATAATGAAAACACATTTATTTTATGATTTTAGTTTGTAGACATAGTTTTACATCTGGAATCCGCTAATATATTATAATTAATGCAAAAATTGTTTGCACAAAGCTTTTTGACCAATGAGTGGCTGTGCAGGTCTCAACACAATACTATGGGCTGTGTATTGCTACTGCGCATGTAAACGGTATGTCGTTTTTTAAAGTGGTAACCATTGCAAAGCACATAGCTGAAATATTCCTGAAAAAATTATACGCGAAACGCAGAATTTACTCCTAATTAAGCTTTTAAAATAATAATGATTATAATCACCTTAAAATTCTCATCGACTTTCAGAATTCCCTAACAAACGAGCTAATTTAAATTTCAAACATTAAAAGGCGTTGTAAAGTCAAGTGCTTCAAAGCGGATGAGTGTTTTCCTTCAAAACGATGTTAAAAATATTGGAAAGGCCTTTTTCGGCTTCATTTTGTGAGGCCTTTTTGAACTTCGTTAGACAACCGTTGTATACAATGCGAAAGAATTTTCCTGTCCACAATGTTCGCTCCAATTTTTTAATGTATGTACTCTCGACATGGTTGGAGTGAAGTGGTTAAAATACTGGATGCACATTTTCCTGAACTACATAATTTTTTTACATTATAATACTATATACGTCCGACTCATCATCGTGTATCATAATTTTCAATTTTTGAAAATAAATAATTGAAATGCACATTTTTTCAAGATGAAATCACCTTAATTTAACACATTCTACATATATCAAAGTATTTGTGACTAAGACATGAACCACTTTGTGAATCGTAGTAGAGCGAACCATAGCAAGCTGTAGCTAAATATCGATTAGAAAAGTGATTCAGGCCTAACAGGTGTTAAGCAACAAAAGATTGTAACTCCCCAAACTGCACTGTTTTTTTACATTTAACACAATAGTGACAAAACACGAGAAATATACATATATATGTACCTAGATACTCATTACATAATATTATTCCATAGGCATTATTGATTACGTTTCCTCATCCATCAGGTCATAGCGATGATGCGACACGGTAACCTCCTCTCTAAAATATGCGACGGTAATTTCACTTACAATTTCAACCTGCATTGAATAGGGCTGGCTCGTTTTAGTTTTCATTGATTTATTGAGTTTATTTTTTGTAGTTATAATTGTCATTAGCCCACTTTCGTATACATCGCTGGACGTAGACATGGCGGCCGTCTTTCACTTTCCTCTTTCCACAACTCCCAGCGACCGAATCGATTCAATCACCATTCATCCTTCATGTAACCGTGTGTTCCTTCATGCGTGTGTTGTGTGTTTCATTCTTCTTGTAAAGCTCATATTATGGAAGACTAACTATAAAAAAGTAATGTTATAAAAGGTGTTAATAATTGATTAGTGACGATCAGAATCAAACAAAATCTTTTGTAAACCGAGCATTCACATTTCGTAGATTTACTAAGGCTATTTTATACAGCAGATGCACCTTTTCTTCTAGCGCAGTTTCAGTTCTAAATTGCTAGATCTACAACTTAAGCTGCTTACATATAAAAAATAACAGCTCAATCGATTTAGGCGTAAAGAAGTAACAAACATCTACAAACACAAACATCCATACTATAGGTAGTACGAGTAAGATAGTAGAACTGCCTATGCTACTCGAACAAACCAAAATTACTGCCAACCACATTGTGAAGTAAGACAACCCTAATTGCATATGATTAGTGTTTCATTAGCAAAGCCGCAAGCAGCATTTGCAATTGTATGTATTATGTTTCTACTCTATAGAGATAGAACATCTCGATTTGCACATAGGACATAGAGATGTGTTTATTGGAACTAGCCCACTAGGTATTGTTTATGACATAGATAAACTTGTATAAAGGATAGATACCGCGAGTGTTTACCCGACTGTGCCAGACGAAAAGTCATATTTTAAAATAGCTTAAGCTCGTGGCTTTGCCCGCAAAATCCTTTTTTGGCGGAGGTCAACTTCATAAAACCTATCTGTGTTCCAAATTTCAACCAAACCAAGTCAATCAGTCACTATTTCCTTATATATATTTAGAAGATGTATTTGTGTATGTTAAATATTATTTGGCGCTGCAGAACGAACGGTTCGATGGATTTTAGTTTGAGAGGTGTCGTTAGATGTGTATCTACTCGTATTCACCATGACAGAATGAAAAAAAAAAAATCTAACGGTTTGTTTTTTAATTTCCAAATAACACAGATACACACAAAAATGAGAAACAAACAACCCAACGGTTGTTAGTTTTTAAATTACTATTTTCCTGTTGAAGTCAAGACACTGTGATCATGTGTGTTATTGTGCTTGTACGATCCTACTAAAACGCGCAGAGTGAATGTGTGTGTGTGTGCGTGTGCGTAGCTAGATCAGTCAGTCAGCCAGTCAGTCAATCAGTCATAAATATAATTTGAACATACGGCCTCTATCTTGTTACATATCCGTGATTGGGACAAACCCATCAGGTATTGTTTATGAGCTTTTCGCGCGTTCACTGCTCAGTTGTGTACACTCTTGTTTATGGATTTTGAGTGTTAGTGACTGTAAATTTCAGTCCTGCGTGACCGGAGAATGGATAGATAACTCTTTATTGAAACAACACAAATCCAAACCGAAGAAATAATTACAATTTAATATTATACATATTCAATAAATGACTCTTGTTAATAATTTTTGTGTTCATCATTAACCCATCTATTCCCAACGTTTAGCCTTCAATTGCCCATTGCCAAGCTTAGGCCTCCCATTGATATGCCATTCTCCCGTAATTTTTTCCCCAATGACCAACATTTGGTATATTTATTGACTAGCTAAGATGTTTATAGTATTTATTATAATAATAACTCTTCTTTGAAATGGGTTCACGTTTCACATAATAAGGTTTTCATTATTCCCGTAAAGTTTCAAAACGAAATGTAGAAATGCTTTGCAGCCATATAGGTATAATTAGTTCTTGGCGCTTAGAGTAACAGCCTATACTTTAAGACTGGACGACCACTACCTGCTTATTCATATTAGGTTTCTTGTAGTGTTATAGTTTAATGCAGTAAATAGTTATATCGTAGTCAGATTACTGCATAAAATTAGATTGGCTATCCTAGCAATATGTGTCAGCATGTGGATACAACCAAACGTCAAACGCTTGCGGTTTTCAACGCAAACATCTAGGGATGGGTGATACGAAACGTATATAGATATTGAAACTATATATCGCATCAATATCGGATATCTATATATTGACCATTGCAGAAACTATATATTTTGCGAAACACTATATTTGTCTATGGGAGAAAATCGTAACGATGCGGTACCGAAACGTATATTGAGTATCGTGTTTGATTCACGAAATAGTTTTTACGAAAATATCCGATTGTACAACGAAGCCGTCCCGAGTCCCAAACCCTATATTGAAATATCGTGTTTGAATATCGTGTTTGATAGTATAGTGTTTGCGAAGTTACACGATTCGCTCACGAATTTAGACGAAGGTTAATGAAAGAGCGCACGTGAGTTAGAGCGAGATGCGATATATTTTTAGGTCTACCATGCTATTTTAAACTTTATTTCATAAGTGGTTATGTCGGTATTCAAAATAGATAAAAAATTGATTTTGAATATTATTTGGCAGAATTTTGGCATGTTACAATTATAGACTCATTCGCCTAAAGTTAAGCATTTTTTATTTAAAATAAATATTGACCTGACCTTTTGGCCTTGAAAGAAAGTTACAAGTGGATACAAATAAATTGAACACTTAACACTGCATTTTGTTTGTTATGATTCAGTTTCGTGGTTTTTGAATTGGTGAATTTAAACGACGAGAGATTTCATGTGTAAATAGTACGATAATAAACAATGATGTAAATAATGAATATAGAAAAACATGTACAATTATGTAAACAATGTATATAATAGATATAGAAAAACATTTACAATTATGTAAATAGAAAAATCATGTACCTATACATATAAAATCGAATGAACGTCTAAATACGCCTGCGATCTGCATTATTGTTCTGCATATACCTATCTGCATTCTGCATACTTGTTTATAAAATATTTATGTTTAAAAATAGTCCGCTTTACTATAAATATCATAACTTGTAACATGTACCTACAAAACAAAATAATAATGTAGCCAGTAGCCAGTCCTAAGCCTGGGTAAAGTATGAAGGGAAGTTCATTCTGTGACTCTGTTGTAATGAAGATATTGTTTAGAAACGATGTGCTAAAAATATCTAATAGTTACATTATATTCAGCTATTGACGTAAGATGACACGATATTCAAATATCTAAATCATAATCAATAACCACATCGACTCGAATCGAGTTATTTGTTCAGTATATAGTTTCGTAAAATATATAGTTTTGATATCCGATATTGAATATCAATATATAGTTTCGATTCGATATTCAGAAATATAGATATCACCCATTACTAATCTAAATGTACTGAGATCATAGTCATTGCGTAAAAACAAGCGAACCTCACAAGTGACAGCCGCTACGCATGCATAACTGAACTACTAATTATAATAAATAGGTGTGCCCAGCGGTTCCCGCTCCTAATATGCTAAATTTCAGCTGAATCTGACTACGATTTTTGCGTAAAAAAGTAATATACGGATACATCCATACTTTTGGGTTTATAAGATGAGGGTTCGCTAGCCATGATGTGATAATTTCCACTATATGTGGAGCTTTTTAATTACATATCCTGATCGTTCCTTATTCCTATTTATGCCATGATTTTAGTAAAGCCATTTTCCCTATACCAAGTGCATAATAAATTCGTAGAATTGAACTTATTGCACTTTGACCCACTCGCTCCAAATTTATGCGCGGTGTTTGTTATTACCTACTCCAGGCTTTGGCCGGTTTCTACTGTATAATTTACTGTACTGAGCTAAACATCGTAAATGGGAATAAATATGCTACAAGAAAATGTTGTTCAACGCTGAGACAACTAACAATGTACCGAAAAATAGGGAAGTAAATAGCTTTATTTAAAACATGATAGCAACTCGTAATACAAACAACTCACAACATACTAATTTAAAACTAAATTGGTATTCCTTGTGAGTAGATTTTTGTGTTTCGGGTGTAAATTACGTAAGTTGCGTAATTGTATAGAGCAAAATAACCTTTGTATTGCATACCGAGGCAAAAAATATATTAATAAACATTACATAAAGGAGTTTGGAGTACGCTGTGAAAAGACCAGTGTAAAAAGACCACCTATCTATGTGTAAAATGCAGCCAAACTTAGTTTGGTCACATGGCTATTTTCCGCATAACTCCGTCCAATTAAGAAGTCCAATTCCAAATAACGATTATCGGAATATGCAATGAAATGTTAAGTCGTCAACTCGCGTTGAATCTAATTTGCGTCAAAATTATCGCATATTCTGAATCCGCATTATAATTTATACCGCATATGACCATTCTGTCATTAACATTAAGCGCACGGGTGCAGAATTGCAGTCGATTCCGCTACGATTGTCTTCGACAAAGCCCGCTTTAAATGACGACCTTATGAACTGAAATGGTGTGAAAATGAACTGATAAAGTATTGAAGCCAGTTCTACAAACCTTATGGAGGTTAACCTACGTGCTATTTATTGGTTTTGGTGCACTCGATTTTAGCAAGAGCGGCATGCAGCTTTGGACTGGACTTAGGAATTTACACTCTGCATAACGGCTATCTTTAATTCTCTAAATTTATGTTATTACTGTTAATTGAATTTTTTCTTTCATGTACGCCAAGCTTGCGAAAAGCTGATCCGATATGCTACTATTATCGCACATCGCATGAGTACACGTTCTCAAAATTACTTCCAACTAGAATGTAATGCATTTGCATTGATTTATATATTTTAAAAGTTGAATTATTTCGTCGCGCTTAAACACGGGCTACCACCTGGCCTTTTTACAGGCCTACACGGAGACACAAAAGCCCAACGTAGAGAGGCCCTTTTGAACTTTTAATTTAAATGTAATAGATGCCACTTCATATTATCAAAGTCCGTCATAAAAGTTTAATTATTATCATACACATACATACACACATATAATCACACCTGGAGAGACTATTTCCCTCCACTTGGTAAGATCCCGACACAACTCTTTCGCTTCCTCAACTTTCAACACAAATTAAAAATCAATTATTTTATAAATAAAATAAATAAAATAAAAATAATTAATTATTTTATTTATTTTATCAATGTATTTATTCATTCAAATTATTTCGCAGTAGCAGTGAAGTTATGCAACCTCGGAGTGAGGTTTAATTCTGCGTCAGTCGTGAGGTAGTTCTGTATGCATGGGTTTGTAGAGCTCGTTACCTCGTTGTTTTGTCTCTTTTCAAATGTCATTTCATATGAAAATGTGCACTAATTATGTATTTTGATGAACAGCGGATTGTTGATTCGGTTGGACTGAGGGTTTGAATGTTGTTTTGATTACAAGCTGAATCCTTCTGGTCCTATTATATAGGGTTTGTAATAATTGATGTCGTTGTAAAGGTACAAGTGATCAATTAAAATAAATTTCATATGTATACATTAAGATATATTTTGCATGCATTCCAAGTACGTAAATGCTTAGTTAAAAAAAACTGGAAAAACTCCATGAAATTATTATAGCTTCGCATGAGGTATACTAAGGACACTAGTTCTTACTAGTTACATTTAGGTATCTTTCTATGCACCTAACCTCATTCATCGTCGATCACACTGCACTCTTTCAAGTGGAATGTGGGCAAACGTCTTAAACGTATTGTGTTAAAAAAGTAGCCCACAGAAAAAAAGAGACATAAAATGAAAAAGACACGAATTTTATTGTACCATACCGATCAATTTATTTTTAGTTTAAAATAATACATTATTTATACTCGTATGTCAAGAGGGCGTCATCATACCGCTGTATAAAGGAATCCCAAAAGAAGTGAAAACACAATTCAAACTGACACAAAAGGAACGAGCTCAAAACCTTCTAAACCTCTAAACACTACAATTCAAATGCATTTGCGAAGCTTTCATTAAATCGTTTAACTGAAAGCGGAATGTAACACAAGTTGCTAAAGGTACGACACAGTTTTGGTGGTTTGAATCATTTGCCAATAATTAAGGTGGTACGATATACTCGTACGTGCGTTCATTTCAATGCTCAATTTTACAATAGTTTTAGTTGTAGGTTCTTGATTTATCAATAAAATAAAATGTATTATGTAGAACATTTTAAATTATATTAAAAACAAACGTTTAAAACATTTTTTTTTTCACTTGGACTTGCAGTTTTTATTATTTTATATACGCGGCTTTGCCCGGGAGGCAAAATCCTTTCTTAGCGGAGGTCTACGTCAATAAACCTATCTGTGTTCCAAATTTAAACCCAATCTATCTGGCGGTTTAGGCTGTGCGTTGATAGATCAGTCAGTCAGTCACTCTTTCCTTATATATGTATATTCAGATTTTGATTTTTTGTTCTTCTTTACCAACTCAAATACATATATAATCACGCCTGGTTGTTTCCATTAGGGTAGGCAGATACTATTTTCCTCTACTTGGTAAGAATTCTTTAAGGACAAACACCTTCAAAACTTCATTGTTCATTTAAAGGAGAGGGTGGAGGAAACAAAATATCTCGGCCACATACTAACCTCAAATCTGTCTGACCACGCCGATATAGAGAGACAGCGGAGAGCTATCGCAGTGCGAGGCAACATGCTCGCCAGACGGTTTAGCCGCTGTAGTGACGCCGTCAAGGCACAGCTGTTCACAAGTTTACACTGCACCAGCGTTTACACTACCGAGCTGTGGACTAACTACAGTAAAGCTGCGATGAGCGACATGCGGGTGCAGTATAACGACGCTTGGCGAGCGATGTTCCGATTGCCGCGCTGGTGCAGCGCGAGCACTATGTTCGCCCGCGGTCGAGTGGCCGGCTGGCAGGCTCTGCTCCGGACCCACTCAGCAGCGGCCCGCACAGCCGTCTATGCCTCGGCGAACATACTCGTCACTGCTGCGAGGGACTGGGACCGCAGTCCCCTACACCGAACGTGGCAGTCCTACCACACGCCAATCACCTAATTATAAGTAGTTTTAAATTTTGCATGATTAATTAAGTCACAATGGATGTAAAAATCTGGAATAAACGCCATTTCATTTCATTATCTTTCATAAAATAGAATATCTGCTATATAACAATATTTTAAGTTAATATCAAGTTTTGGCCAATAACACTGTATCCACATATACATTTTGTTAGGTACAGTAAATTTCGGTTACGTACATTTTAGAATTTATTTCCAACAGAACAAACACTATGACAGCTCTTTTCGTACAGACCGTAAACCATTTGTTATCATAGACATTGCGTTTGAAAACGGCCCATGTAAACAAGGCTTTAGTTACCATTGCAACGCGTTTCATGGAACAGTTTTTATTGGTTATTTCAATCGGGGTTTGTTTTCGGACCATGCAATATGATAGAATAGCTATTGGCGATGTATGGAGGGATATTGCATGATATCCAGTCGATTCGTTTTGTAGACACTTTAGGTGGTTTTTTAATAGAGGTTCCTAGCGGTTTTATGCTTTGAAAATTACCCTGTAATAAATTCTACGTCAAATATACTTATTTAACAATCCTAATACTCTTTATTGAGATCAAGAAAATGTATTTTACAATAAATGACTTATTATAATTAAATTATAATAACTAATGTACAACAATTGCGGCCTTATCGCTTAGAACTTTGATCTCTTCCAGGCAACCGGCATTGCATACATAAGTTGATATAAAGAGTGATTTTGCATATAGATAGAAATACCAAGTTAAACCCCAATTAAAATAACCTTTTAGGCATGAAAGAGTAACAAATACAAAAACTTTTGTTTTTTATAAAACGAAATATTTATTAGTCTCGTGACATTTTATTCTCTTCTAGTTTAACAAAAAATATTTTTAGAAACGTAATTGGTACATGTTGGCTTTAGTAATAGTTTTTCTATTGTATTTTATGTGGAGTTGAAATTTGCGATACATGTATTTTACAGATTGAATGCTTTATACATAAAATGGGTAACTAAGTTTTCGTTAAAAATAAATAAAAAACCTTTATATTTTGGAAACAAACTGCTGAAAATTTTGCGATTTAGCTTATCTTTTTTATTTTTAGGGTTTTCGTAGGATAAATAAACCTTAAACCACGATCTTGTCTAATCTTAAGCGGCTATGCGGCCGAAGGTATATCATATCACCCCCTGGACATCGAGCCAGAACATGATCATAATAGCCGCTTCAGCCGTAGCCGTTATTCCGACAGAAATTGGAAAAACCACACATAACATTATAGTGCGGGGCCGGGATTTGAACTTAGGAAACCACATAAGCTACTGGCCACCACTGCTTAATTCAGGCTTTTAAGTGCTCTTAAAAATGTGTTTAAAAAAAAAAGATTACATTTTAAAGCGCTTTGCAAGATAGAGCAACTATTCTAACAAACTTGCTATGGTAATTTTCCGGCAACTAGCTGTTTTAAAGATCTTAATCCAAAATCTACATCGAACAGGCCTTCACTTCGCGAGCTGCACCAATTAAAGCTCAGCAGTGGTAATTTATTTGTGAAATAGCTAGTTGCTAGAACGTTTCCCAGTTCCAATTGCTGAACTAGTTGCTCATTCTTCGAAATGCCTAGGAGAAATGAAAAGGTAATAAATAATAAAATCAATAAATTCGTGTCAAACCAGAATATCTTCGATTCTACGAAGGTAGGTACCTGAGGTACCTTCGTAGAACCTATTCCGAGAATAAAGTAGTAAACAATAAATCTTGATTGTTTCCAATTTACCTTATTTTTGCGAGATATGAAACGAGGTCCGAAGAACTGTCTAGAAATTTATTTTTATTAGGTATCTATAGTACAAGAAAACACAAAAAGGTGAAGTACAAGAGGGTAAGGAATTACCAAAAAACATGTTCCATTTTTTATTTAGGACTTTATCGTTTAACAATAATATTTTTGTAAATACCTAGTTAAAAGTTTGCTAATATGTTCGTAAGGTAAACCATAAATTAGTATGAAAGCCTTCTCTTTTAAGTTGTGACATACTTTTTATGATACTGCAGGGATATTCACTTATCCGTCAGGGTACTGAACCGAAGACCGAATCGTCAAAAATTTATGAAATGACGTACTCGTATTACGTCGTGTCGATTTAATAATACGTCATACATAATTTCATACATTTTTGTCAAGTCGGTCTTCGGTTCGGTACCCTGACGGATAAGTGAACATCCCTGCTATTCAGTGTTCAGTGTGGTAGAGGTACTTATATTAATGGTACTTTTACATCATCATAATCATCTACCTATATTCACTGTCGGATCATATTATGAGCTACTACCAGCTCCATTTCTCGTGTTTTACCAACTATTTATAAAAGCGATTACTATTTTTTAACCCCCGACGCAAAAACGACGGGGTGTTATAAGTTTGACGTGTCTGTCTGTCTGTCTGTCTGTCTGTCTGTCTGTCTGTCTGTCTGTGTGTGTGTGTATGTGTCTGTCTGTGGCATCGTAGCTCCCAAACGGATGAACGGATTTTGATTTTGTTTTTTTTGTTTGAAAGTAGAGTAAGTCGAGAGTGTTCTTAGCTATGTTTGGTGGAAATCGGTCCAAGATGGCCGCCGCTACAAAATGGCGGATTACTTTTTTCTTCCACGACCCCCTCAATATGGGTATCAAATGAAAGGGCTTAACGAGTAAAATACATCCCACAATATAAAATTTAAAATCCAAGATGGCCGCCATCAAAAAAATGGTAAATTACGTATTGCGTTGGGGGTTTTTTAAATTTTTAATTTAATTCACTTGTATAACACCTTGTTGTAACACGATGTTTGGTAAGCTAGACGTCGCTCGCAATAATATTTTTGATTCCATAGAAATATCGTCCAGAATTCCTCAGTGAGTTGGCCGGGATATTAGTTTTCTTGTCTCTCGTGTAATTTATTTCGCGTAATACTACCATTCGTACGTTGTATAAACCTGGCTATAAATTATATGAAACGTTAGTGGTTTTGAAACACCTATGCACGAGTTGTTTATGACCTTTAATCGGAATCTTAATGCTACTGGTATTAAGATACCTCTATCTAATGAGGCTTATAAAGGAATGCAAAGCTCCTTTATCAAGACTTGACATCATGACAGTTGCAGAAAAGACATGAAGGCCGGTAAATATTCAAAAGAATATTAACCGGCCAGATAAAATATTCCTGGAGTCATAGACTGGAAAAACCATGTCGATGCGAAGCAGTCATTATGACCGTGTTCCAACATGATGTTCAGTGAAGCCAGGGACGGATTTATCCCGCCTTCTAGGTTTAGTCTGCTACCATCTACGGCCGCATCGTCGCTTAAAATCACACGAAATCGTGATGATAGGCTAACCTATAATGAATAAAAATACACATTTGTTAATAACTACAAACTTATTCCCTTCTAACAACAGAACTAGTACAAAGAACCTCAAAGATTCGTTCACAAGTCGCACCGTCGTAAACCATATCTCTCATACGATCGCCACAAGTTACTACAGTCCGCTCCAAAGGGTCAATATACTCAAGTTTCAATAAAGATCTCATTGATTTCAATAGGCCATAATACCCACCCCTAATACCAGTGACTTTATCGTGGGTCTCTTTCATATTTCCCTAAATTTATACGGGTTCGCCTTTTGCGGCTCCCTGACAGTTCTTTTCGCATATTCCGATTGGATTGAATTTATTCGTCTCAACCTACGCCGATATTGGACCGTTCTGCCTTTAATATTCAACCGTATCGGGCCTTCAAAATAATGGAATCCCTTTGGTTTAGTTTCCGGAAAAACCATCAGATTAGATGAACACCCATTATGATATTAAACGATTGATCATAAGAATATTTTTGTATAAGAATATTTGTTTAGGATATTTTAGTTTTTTGGTTATTTAGGTATGTTATTGGTACTAGTATGAGCAGTGGTAAACTTGTTTTCGTACAAAAAATTCTATAACTGGTGTAGTCTTAAAGATGCAAGTCATTAATTTTATTGGAAAACAATCTTGAGAGATTTTGAAATAATATGAGTCTCTCAGAATTTCAGGTTTGTTTTTTAATTTTACGAACATTTTCAGAAAATAAAATACAAAAATATTATTTTAAAATATTAAAATTCCTCAAACGCTATTATTATAATAGGACTTATCTTCAAAAATATATACATATAAGTATCTTGGAGGCCATTTAGTAAAATTCGTGTACATTTCTTACGATTCCTTAATACTCTTGAATATTCGTTTTTACACTACATTTAGCTAATGTGGATGGAGCTCAAACGTTGATTGAATTAAGTGCTTGATATCAGAGAGATGTTCAAGATATTATGTAATATATATACTTCTCCAACAGATATTAATTTTGTTTATCTTTTTAGTATCATTTTGAGTAAGAATCACTAATATTATAAATGCGAAAGTGTGTGAGTAAGTGTGTATGTTTGTTACTTCACGCCTAAACAGGTGGACCGATTGAGCTGAAATTTTGTATAAAGATAGCTTAGGCCCTGGAATAACACAAAATATAGCGGATAAAACCGCTGGGCGCAGCTAGTATAAAATAAAGATTGTTTTATTAGTTACAAAAATGCAAAAAGAACTAAAGCTCGTTGCCACTATATGCAAGTACTACAAATCAGACTCAGAAACTATGTCAAATTTCTAAACGCTAGAATTCCCACACATGAATTACATAATTAAATAATTAAAAACGGAAAATATTATAATGTGACTAAGCTTCCACGCGAGTTACATTAAATGGCTCTAACATCGCTATTGTTCCTTGAAAGGCTTTATTACCGAGGCATATAAAGCCAGAAGACTTCCCCCACATAGAATGGAATATCTAACTTCATCATTTCAATCCCAGCTTTATACCTTTGTTTGCCTCACTCCTATTATTCAATTTCGTAACACCAAGTATTTGGGTGATGTTTAGACGAAATTAATCCCATTGTCTTGGCTTTTAAGGTTGGTTTTACTGTGTGCAATGTCAAGGTAAACTTTGTGGAATTTGAACTACTTATTTTAAAATGTAGCGTTTTTCATGAATACTTGCTATTAAATGTGGTACGCTGGTGCTGTTATTATTTATCAGAAATGAAGCATTTTAATATACTACCTACTATTAAAATAAAATACACTACCATATATGCAACCACGAACATAAAACTCTATACTCGAGGTGTCACATGTATATACTGCTCTCATCTCTGGAATGGAGCACCCAAGTATCAGCTTGACCCTCTTGATGCATTACAGCGTAGAGCTGTCAGGATTGTTGACGACCTCAAGCTCACCGAACACGTAGAACCGCTCAGCTATCGTAGGGACGTTGGATCCCTTTGTATCTTCTACCGTTTATATAATGGGGAGTGTTCTGAAGAGTTATTCGACCTGATTCCGGCGTCGCGCTTTTATCACCGCACGAGCCGTCACCGCTCGAAAGCCCATCCACACATTATTGATGCTTGGCATTCTCGCACTGTGCGATTCACTCGCTCCTTCTTGCCGTACATCTGCAAATTGTGAAATGAGCTTCCGCCCGCGGTATTTCCGATGAGCTTTAACATAGGACTCTTCAAAAGGCAAGTGAATAGAGTCTTGAAAGGTAGGCAACGTACCAGCGGTACCCCTGGTATTGCAGGTATCCATAGGCGACGGTAGCCACTCACCATCAGGTGGGCCGTCTGCTTGTTTGCACCTATTACATAAAAAAAAAATAATAATAACTGGGCATTACAATAATTTCAGTGTTTCAATTACATGCATGTTTGTCTGTTATGTTTCATTATAGCAACATTGCTCGTGATTTTGCTTGCGTGGATCTTTGTACCCAATTTCATCCCAATACGTTCAACACTTTGAGCTGTATTCTGGTAGATCAGTCAGGCAGTCGCTTACGTTATTCCTCGTATATACTTTTCATATTTTTACCTAGCGACAGTAAAACTGTAATATTTATATGTCGCTCTTAAACACGGGCTAAGCCCGGGCCTTTTTATAGGCGTACACGGAGACAAAAATATTCATATTATTATTATTATTTTTGCTCAAACTTATTGTATCAATCAATAGCGTTTTTAACCCCCGACGCAAAAACGACGGGGTGTTATAAGTTTGACGTGTCTGTCTGTCTGTCTGTCTGTCTGTGTGTGTGTGTGTGTGTGTGTGTGTGTGTGTATGTGTCTGTCTGTGGCATCGTAGCGCCCAAACGGATGAACGGATTTTGATTTAGTTTTTTTTGTTTGAAAGTAGAGTTAGTCGAGAGTGTTCTTAGCCATGTTTGGTGAAAATCGGTCCAAGATGGCCGCCGCTACAAAATGGCGGATTACTTTTTTCTTCCACGACCCCCTCAATATGGGTATCAAATGAAAGGGCTTAACGAGTAGATTACAGCCCACTATATAAAATTTAAAATCCAAGATGGCCGCCATCAAAAAATGGTGAATTACGTATTGCGTTGGGGGTTTTTTTAAATTTTTAATTTAATTCACTTGTAATAGGTGTGGATTGTTAAGCAAGAGCAACAACATCAATAGAAAACACAACAATTTACAGTATTATGTTCAAATCCACATATCGGCCACAACCCGATTATGCAGTCTAGTATCTCGAGAATGCTGTAAATCCATCTCGAAATTTGCATCCCGATACAGGTAATCTCATCTGCTTCAACGAGGTAACTCCGCGTCTTGAGTGCCTCGTGCTATGGAACTGTATGCAATATACAGGTGCAATATGATGTTTAGAGAGAACGTGATCTTTATTACATGTACAAGTTGCATTTGAGGTGAGACTTAGTGACATAGGCGTTCAGAGATCGTATAGTGGCAAGTTTTTGTGGCATGTCTTTAGAGACTGTCTTTAGAGATCTTAGAATAGTAAAGTGAAAAGGCGTTTCTTACTCTATCCTCTTCCTTTATCTCTTCTTCTATACGCTATGGTACGCACATAAATTAGCTTATACAGCCTCTGCACGCTTGTGTCAGTAACGACTGAGACTCAAATTTTTGGTATCGGTCATTATGACTCTCTAGTGTGATTATAATTAGTCTTGCTCTTTCAGGTAAAGAGTATCCCTTTCGACTATCCGATATGTGGGTTGGCCCGCTGGCTGGCTTTCTGAAGCTTCCCAAGAAAGTTTGTTCAAAACCTAACGCCGACTCGTCATATTCAAATCTGGTCATTTATTTTATGTTAATGAAAACGTATCACCTCAAATCAAGCTACCTGTAATTCTATGATAGATCACCGCATAACTCTCGAGCAGAGTTCCGCGCGACTGCAGCCCGTGATAGCAACTATGACGTATGACCGCGTTTAGTACTTAAGGTGCTTTCTCACTTTGCATTTGCATGTGATGTTACATTACAGAATGATCTATATAAAGTTTAACGTTAAGGTGGGGTCTCACCACAGGAAAAGCTATGCACGGATTCATAAGCTGCGTGGGTCCCTTTGTATGACATCGTAGGTATTCGTGCGTAGCGTGTGCATATACAGCAGTACGTTATTATATTTTAAGGGCCTTATGTCTACGAGGAACCCTGTCGCTATTACATTATGACGAGTTTTCGAGTGGAAATTCGTAGAATTATTGACTTTTTTTAAAAAAAAATTAAGCTTAATTATATTATACTTATACTTTTCTGAAATAATGCTATTTTGGTTTGAAAGCCTCTACGGATTGTTCCATTTCCATTTTCATCATTCCAAAAACTTACATACAAAATGAACTGATTTTTGATTTCCTTTTTTGAAGTGGACAGATAATGCAAATTGTTTCCTAGGAAGAATATTAGCGTTTTCCTTGCAAAACGTTAGAATCATTTAATCTGTAACATAGCATTACATGTTCTAGTTGAACGAGCACCTTAATAACGTCTAGTTAGCAACGGCCACCTACCGTCATTCCGGCACCATTTGAATTTATACACGACGGTGTGCCAACCGAAATCCAGAGATTACGTGACTATTATACTGCGGATTTCGGTTTGACAACTGCACCTTCACGTTTATAGATAGAATGTAACCTATCGATTTAGGTCAAGTAAACTCGTAAGAAGGTAGCGTTGAACGCTTCAATTGCAGCTCGTTTCCATAAATGTCAGGCGTATTCTTGGCTAACAAGGGCAATTTAAATAATTATATTTTTTTGAATGTTACCTCTATATAAAAAATAGAATTACTTACATACCTATATATGTGATAAATCGTGTTACAATATCGAGACGAAAATAAACATATCTTTTAAGTTATTTCAGTGTGAAGAATTTTTCATGTGTCACCTCTAGTATTTTCAGACAAAAGACTTAGAGCCGTTTCATATTTCATTCCATTCCTATCTGATCCGAATCCGTGAATGACCGTCCGTCGTAGTCGCAGAACTATTTATATGGTAACTTACAAACTGGAGTACCTAATCCGATTCTATCCGTCATCCGTCAATCTTCATTTCAGATGGTTGATGACGGGCTGAAGTAGCATAGTTTATTGTATGAAACTTGCATATGCTTGTATACGTCCTATCTGAGCTGTATCCAAATTTAGTCAGTCTTCCGAATCAGTCAATCGAAGGTAGTGCCAAAACCAATATTCAAATTCCGTCAGTCATCCGAATCACGGATTTGTATTGTGTATTATACTTTATTGTGGAACCTCTTTTACTCGTTGTTTTATAAATTTCTGTGCTCCTTTTTTATAACAATTTGATATAATTTCTTATTTTATATTCGCTTTATTACTGAAGAGCTGAAACAAAAATATTCTGTTAAATTAAAATCTCCATCGGAATATGCAAAATATCAATATTTTCTCAATGAAATTATTCGATGAATCTAAAGGTTTCAGGAAATTAGGTCTTTCATGCTCGAGCGGACTTTCTGAGAGAATTTATTAAGACTGCTTTTTATCTTGTTCTTCGATATAAGATATTATAAGTATTGGAGCTTTGTTAATGTGATTTTTATTGATGTTTTAATAAATATCTGCTTATTTGATAAAAGGCTTCGTTTAATTAGTACCGTTACAATAAAATTATGTTGTACTAGCTGCGCTCAGCGGTTTTACCCGCTTTTCTATAGCCTATGTGTTATTCTAGGGTCTAAGTTATCTGTATACCAAATTTCAGCTTAATCGGTCCACTCGCTTAGGCGTGAAAGAGTAACAAACACATATCCAGACATCCGTTCTTACAAACTTTCACGTTTACAATATTATTAATTAATTAATTAAGATTTACAGTCATTAAAATTTCAAGCAAACATTACAGAAACATTTCACTCTCAAATTTTAGAAATTTATTAAACAACCAACGCCTAGCCGATAGTTTAAAATCTTAACATTTTTATCGTCTGCGTAATTGTGAACTATTTTCTACTATTCTCTTATTAGACGGTGTTATATTTGACACGATTCTGACCAAGGACAAATAAGCAATTAATGGTGAAAGCACACCTAACCGCTATTTGGGTTTAGGGCGGGCGTTGGAACCAGAGAGGCCCAATTTTCACTAAATGTACTGGTACAGAAATGCAGAGACATGCAACAGGATGTATATATTTGTTTTATAGATTATGAGAAGGCATTTGACCGTGTGAAGCACGAGGTTCTATTAAATATTTTACATAAAATCCAGTTAGATAGTAAAGATATACGCATAATAAAAAAACCTGTATTGGCAACAAACAGCGACAGTAAGAGTGAATGGCAAGGAAACCAACTCAGTCAGTGTACAGCGAGGAGTTCGTCAGGGTTGCATTCTCTCCCCGTTATTATTTAACTTATACTCAGAGAACATAATAAATGAGGCACTAGAAGACGTGGAAGAAGGAGTCGTTGTCAATGGGCAGCTTATTAACAATATACGTTACGCTGATGACACTGTCCTGATTGCATCCACCTGCGAGGGGCTTCAGACTATTCTGGACAGAGTATTCGAATGTAGCACTAAAGTGGGACTTAATATGAATGCTTCCAAAACGAAATTCATGGTAATATCCAAGGTTCCTCAACAGTGTCAGATAAGGGTTGGAACTACAGATCTAGAGCGGGTCGACAAATATCGATATCTAGGATCTTGGATGACAGACTCGTGGGAGAGCGACACGGAGATCAGAGTTCGGATTGAAACTGCAAGAAAAGGCTCTCCATTCAACTAAGAACTAGATTATTGAAATGTTACATATGGCCGGTGGTACTTTACGGGTGCGAGTCATGGACTGTTAAGGAAGACCTACGAAAGCGACTAGAAGCCTTCGAGATGTGGACTTATCGTCGCATGCTACGTATAAAATGGACGGACAAGATTACGAACACAGAAGTCCTTAATCGTATAAGACTTGAAAAGCCCGGGCTGGTCAGAATTGTGAAGCAGAGAAAAGTTGCATATCTAGGTCATGTTTTGAGACATGACCGTTATCAACTGCTGCAAACGATTATGATGGGTAAAATCCCAGGGAAACGATGCGTAGGAAGGCGGAAACTGTCGTGGCTCCGCAATATCAGGCAATGGACCGGGATCAAGAAGGTTGAAGATCTGTTCAGGCTTGCCCTGGACAAGGAGAAATTTAAGAAGATGACTGCCGACCTTCAGTAATGGAGAGGCACTAAAAGAAGAAGAAGACACCTAACCGCATCGACCGCGCCGAAGGAATCGAAATTTGAATTCTTTATATTAAATGAAATGTCATGAAACCTCGCACACTTGCCGGAGTCGAATCTTCTGAATCGGAAGAAGATATCCAATACAAAAATTATTTCGGTGCGGTCGATGCAGATAGATGAGCGAGCACCATAATACATACTTTCCCTAAGGGAATTCGGTTTTTCTAAGCAATAAGAAAAATAACTCTCTCTTCATTTAGTTCCGTGTAACAACACAATAACAACTTTGTAAAAACCGTAACACCACGTTACCAAAACGTTTCCTTTGAAACATTGATTAATATTAATGATTCCTTCGGGAACTAATTTGAGTGGATAATGGATCTTTTGTACGCTATCTGATAAATGATGAAAAAGTAATTTATACCAACCCTTAGCCAAATTAGAACCTGAAAATTCGGGCCGTGTTTCTCACCGAGTATTGTAACAAAGTCAGACATCAAGCACTATTAGGTGACCGACCTCTTAACTACCACCTTTGATACTAAAAATAAAATTATACAAATATTAATTTTATTAGTGGGGACAAACAAAGTAGCATAAAAAACCTACGCGATAAGTCCCGACTATTAAAACTATTATGAGTTTAAATCGCGGAAGTTTAAATTGGTATAAAAGTATACATTCCGTAAAACAACACAAATTGATCAGGTATTTAATATACATAGTTTGTCCATCAAAGCGTACTTAAATGATGAGATAGGCTAACAATAATATTAATATTATGAGCTCCTGAAATTATCGTGATTAGCAACCACACAAGGAAACTTCCTTTAAATATCTTTCCAATTTTTGTACTACTTAGTTCTTTTCTCTTTTAAGTCTTGTCTGCTTTTCTCTTTAAACACTTTAGTTGATGAAAACAGGTCTTTATAAAAATGGTATTAATTGAACTTTGAGCTTTCAGTTTGGCTTTGAGTTTTCGCTTTATTTTTTGCTTAAATATGTGGTGTCTGCTTTAAATGTTATATTATGTGCATGTTTCTATTAATCATCATTCGTGAATACAATCGACGTTAACCTGAGGTTAGCTGGTGTTTAATATTCGTATACTTTATACCTTCCTTTGGGGTTAAATTATGATTGATTTGTTATATTCGATGTATGCAGTATTTGTTATAATATGCAGCAATACGCGACCATATACCGCATGCAGCGCGACTTTAAATAAGGCTTAGTAAAGAAATATAAGCACATTCATCGAGGTAAAATCGTGTTCCGACATGATATTCAGTGCAACCTTTATCCCGCCTTCTAGGTTTAGTCTGCTACCATCTACGGCTGCATCGTCGGTTATCGCGGTCAAAGGCTAACCTATAATTAGTGATTAAAAAAAGAAAGACCGCCGACTATGTACTTAAAGTTTTTTTTTTTTGTTGGATTAGTCAATATAATATTATAAGCTGTGAACAGAGGTGTTAGCCGCTATTTCAAGGACTTAAGCCCGGTCCTAACTAAAGCAAGATCATCTCAATCGGCTCAACCGTTTTGAAGTGAAGAGTTAACAAACACACAAGTCCACCACACTCCTTCGCATTATTTTTAAAGTAAAATTAACACCATTTTTAAATGAAGTCATCCAAAATTAAAATGGTCACAAAACAAATGAGCGTGCGTCTCTAAATCAAAGTAAATCCGGCATCAGTAGCGACGGATCAAGTTGGCTTCTCTAGAACTGTAGCGGATTTCACGAGAACGAAATTATTTTCTAAAGTGGACGGGGAAATATAAGAAAGGAGATTGAATTTAGTGGAAATCATTTTACATAAGTGCATTCTAACATTTTACTGGATAGGCAAAAGTAGTACCGTCTTCTTACAATTTTCCTGTAACACATATAAAAGAAAAGCGTAATGGGGATGTTGACAACATTTTTTTTGTCTATAATGTAGATTATTGAAAAATATTGGACACATATTTTTTTATTTGTAAAACTGATTAACCCTTAAATTGGCCGCGTACTCCACAGAGTACATTAGCTTTAAGAAATTCTACGGCCGCAATTTTTAAGTTATTTTGCCTAAGTATATTCTGCTAAAATGTACTAAATATATTCTCCTTTTGCTAGAAAAAATAGTGCATGTGGCAGATCTTTTATTTGATTTCATACGCAAAATTATTTCGAAGCGATCAGCTGCTCGTGCGCATCGGGAAGGTTATTTATTGTTTTTTATAAGTTTTTCATTGTTTTTTTGCATGAGATTGGTGTTTTGGAGAAGGGAAAAAACTAAATTACACCATTCAGTAGTTATTTAGTTCCAAAGAGACATAATAACTGTTTTCTGGGATGACAAAATGTATGTACTCCGTGAATGCCATTGCCAAGCTCTTAGACAATACACTATGGTATTCACAGAGTACATTGTCAACTTCTCGGAACTATTGACTAAAATAGTCTGTCTTTTATATAAGCATGTGGGAGGGATGGATTTGGCAGATATTATGCTAATTTCCCTTTACATGATCCCCTTCAAGAGCAAGAGATGGTACTTGGCCATATTTCCTCAAATGCTGGATATGTGCAACAAAAATTGATGCCTTCTTGTACCGACGCGATATAAAATTTCACGCCAATTTTTGTGTCTACTGTGGTCGGAAAGTGGCCGAATCCATCATAACTGACACTGTCCATTGGTCTGGCAATGGATGGTTTTATAATTTTGAATTCGTTCCTTAGCTTCTCTATACCACTGCTATTATTTTTAGCCACTTATCCTGCTAGCCTCCCGCTTCATAAAGTTCAAGCCTGAACTCTTTAAGTGACCTTTCTGGTCTTTTATCGCGTCGTCAATTACATACAAAATAAATGCTATGTAATTATTTTGTATGGAATTGACGAAACATATAATATTATAATATATAAATAAATTTTAATGAAAAATGTTTTTTAGGTCATGCTTGGCAATGTACTTCGTGAAGTACATACAATTTCTAGAAAACTGAAATACTTAGATTTTTTTTTTTCAATTTTTTATGGTTCTGGAATTACAGTAGAAAACATAAAATAACATAAATTAATAAATTTCCAAAAAAAAATGTTCTGCCAATTTAAGGGAAAAAAAATGGGAGATACAACGCACTAAAGTTGTTTGATCGTGACGACACACCACTAAATCTAGCACATTTTTGTTTAGTGGTGTGACGTCACGCGTCCCAACACAGAATCTTATAAGCGTTATATCTCAGCCGTTTTTTAATTTCATAGCAAGAAAAAAAAACGTATCGAATATTTTTTATTATTAAAATTTCGGACTAACTGTATTTAAAAAAAAAAACTGACCTTGTCAACATCCCTATTGACTGATCTACACACACAGTTCAAACCGCTAAACTTAAACTGAAATTTGTAATACATACTATCCTTATTTTATATCACTACATAGTCACGTCGCTTCCCGTGTCTGTCTGCAACTATGTCTGCTTAGGTTTTTAAAACTACGCAACTGATTTATATGTGTTATTTTTTTTAATAGATAGAGTGATTTATATGGAAGGTGAACATTATTTATTATAAATATGCATAATATAATAGAAAAACACTAGTAATTTCTGTTAAGCGCAACGAAGTGCGCGCCGGTCTACTAGTCTCCTATATTATATAGAAAATTAAAAAATAATTATAAATGGAATTTCTAAGAATCCTCTCAATCTTAATGAAGGAACACCGTTTTATTATACTGAAGAACCGCTGTCACAACTTCACTTTGACTTAAGAGGCCTCAAAGAAAATTGAAAACAAAAAGCACTGAAAATATTTAAGAAAATTATACAATAGCACATTATGTTTTGGAGTCGGTCCTTATTTATTTATTTTTGGCTTAAATTTAGAAAGTCAGTCAAGTCAGATTATTTCATTCACAATTTTTAAAGACCTATATTTCATTATAAGGCCTCTAATTTCATTTCACTTGTGCGGCGTAGATCCAAACCAAGTATAATGTATTTAACTCTAACATCAGAATGCACATTGTCAAAACTAGTATGTTAACGATGTGGAACTTTTCAGACTTCTTTTCCTGGATATTCCTTCGTTGGATGTCCTTAAATAAGTTAATAATCTTCAGACCATTCCAAAAGATTTGCGCGACTTAAGGTGATGCCACACAGCTGCAACATTGCGCGGGAAACCGAGACGAAATGTTTGTATTAATGTTCGAATTCGTAAGCATCCTGTCACATAAAAAGCGAATGCAGTCAGGAACAAAATCGTGATCTCGACCACTTTTCCACACACCATATATTATACATTCGTAGCTCATATCCTATTATAGCACATAGGCTCTCTTTAGCGAGTAAAACCGCTGGGCGCAGTGTCCTATATGACCAATTCATACAATCCATTTGACACAAACAGAAACAGGGTTGTCCGAAAAATTAAAGCTGCAAGTGGCAAAGTATACAAACTGCGGCCTCCGGTTGTTTGTGCCAAAAGTAACAACCCTATTTTTAATCAACGGCGGCACGACTCTGATTAGAGATCCGCTGCTTGGTAAGCCAGCACGTTTATTGGAACCACGGAACAGATATGAAAGTGGAACAAACAATTCCTATGAGTTTCTTGCTCGTTCTTCTCTTAGAGGTGCTTTGTAAATGCGCGGTAGACCTAAAATTTAATAAAAGAATTGTATAATCAGTATGTTTGAGGTTTTGTGAGCGTGATGTATGAATCATTGTCTACTTTTTAAAGTTTTTTTTTTTGTATATTTTATATTTTTAAATTCTATCTAAGATTTGTATAGTTATTGTAAATATTTTTCTTTTTTAAATAATGTTTAGTTTTTAATTTTAATGTTAATTAATGTAAGTGTTAACATGGTGTAACGTGTTAATTAACAATAAACAATAAATAAATAAATAATTGACTGATACAAGTGCTCCACCTATTCCCGCTATTTTAATTATTATTTTGAGTTTGATTTAGAGTTTGTGAGCTACGTTAACTTTCTGAACACGCCATAACTTTTTCCAGCTACGTCTTCTTTAGAACACCCATTTGTGATGTTAACAACGAAAAGTGTAATTTTACAAAACTAACTTTTTACCATGCGTCTTTTTTTTGTAAAATATCACTTTTAGAGATGTCATATCACACTATCATCGCATATGGACAAAAAATCTATAAGTTCCTTTCCATCTAGATGTCATCAGTTAGATCCCACACTATAATAGTGCTGTATACTGTTTTAAAACCACAGATTTAGATTAAACATTGTAGTTGAATTTATGGTTTAATATTTAGGCGATCACTCTTTTTGTAATAGTTACTCTCCGTGTCTGAACTGGTATTGGTATTTGATGGCCGATTCTATTTAATGAAGTGATCTGTGATTGGAACCGAAATATTGGATTTTTGTTTACGCGATGTAACTCGCAGCCGTAGTTACTCAATATCGAATGATGCAATACGTACCTATAAGTGTGCCTATAAATGTAGGGCAAAGGTTACATTTTGTTTGGTCACAAATCAGATTTGGGACCATTGATTCTTTTCTATATTATTATTTTTTTTCGTAAATGACCTCATTTTCCAGTACACAGACTACAGACACTACTCAGACCAAAATCCTTTTTTAGCGGATATTTTCGAACCAAATTTCAAAACCCAAAAAAGACAAAAAAGTTTTATTATCACCTGCAAGCTTATTGGCTATTATCACATGTAAACAAAAAAAAAATTATAGACAAAATTGCGTACATTTAAGTGGACATCAATTTAGTCAGGTGTGCCAATAGCCGCCTGCAGGACTTTGTTAATATTGGAATACAAAAAAAAAAATATTAGGTATAACTATTTTCGTAAGTTGATAAACGAGGCAAAGTCGACCCTCTAGACTACTTCTAGGCGATACGCCGGTCCATTAATATTAAAACCGCAGTGTTATCTCAGCTAGATGTTTAATAGGCAAAAGTTCTACGAGAGCAGAAACAGCTACTTATAACTCTTACAGATTGCAGCAGACAGCAATACTAAACTACGTTTTTTTAAAATACTGTATAGGTTAGTCCTTGACCACGATCTCACGAAGTGACCGTAGATGGTAACAGACTAAACCTAGACGGCGGGATAAATCATTCCCTGGCTTCACTAAACCTCATGCCTAAATACTACTACTTTAGCCACAGCTGAGGCCACCACTACAGCGACTGGAAAAACCGCACATAATTCATTATAGTCATTGGGGCGGGATTCGAACTTGGTGATTTAGAATGACATCTACACCACCATCTACTCTTTGCCACCATCACTTCATGTATCTAAAGTATTCTTCAATGTAAATCGATCTTTGACAATGCTAATACAATGCCAATTCAGCATCCGTAGCACAGAAACATGTATTGTATAGACAAAGGGATCGTAATCCACATTAATATGCAGATTCCGGCGGCGTGGCATGTTGTGTAAATACAGTACTGTTTGATTTAGTGTTTACACCACCTTGATGCAACTATGTACTTACAGTACGTGAGCGCACCTATTTAACTCATTTTGACACTTTTGTAGCATTTGTTTTTTATAAAAAGTGCTAAGCAAACAAGTACGGCTTAACTCTCGAGCTGATAGAGCTACTAAAACTTTAGCTTTGTTGCGCAGTAACTTAGACACATAGTGGCTAAAATATATTATATAACAAGCTGCGCCTAGCGGTTTTACCTGCTGTACTGTATTACGCTGCTTATGTGTAATTCCAGGGTTTAAGCTATCTCTATACCACATTTCAGCTCAATCAGTTACCCGTTTAGGCGTGAAAGAGTAACAAACATACATCCAGACTTCCAGACATCCTGACATCCAGACATACATACATTCTTACAAACTTTTACCTTTATAATATTAGTTTGATATTAGTAAGATTTTAGTATACAGTCATCAAACGGTGCTATTAGCCAGATAAAACAAGACAGATTACGAAATATGTTTAATAGGTCGAAAGATCATAATTCGAACAGTATCCTCCCGTCTTTCCCTTCCACTTAGGACCCATTTATCAAGAATTAACATCTTCCAGTTTACACCCAAAAAAATGCTGCTGCTGGGAATGCTGCGTATTCCATGGACGGCACATAGAATCAACGCATCAGTCCTGACACAACTTAAAGTGAAGACAAGACTGTCAACTGAAGAGAATCTTTGAGTACTTCGGCCATATAGCTCGGAAAGGAGATGAAAATCTGGAGAAGAATAGAATAGAAGTACTCTTTATTGTGGACCAACATATTAACAAAACACTTATAAAAACATAATCAAACACCCCGTCTCATAGTCACTGGCAAAATCGAAGGAAGGAGGTCCCCAGGTCGCAGTCCGATGCGTTGGTCAGATCAGATCCGCACCACTCTCGAAGCTCCCGTTCACGAGGCCCTGAAAATTGCATCAAACCGGCCTAGATGGCGCTCTATCATAAGAGATCGCATCCTACAAGGGCGGCGTCACAACCCTCAGTAATGGGGAACACGACTCAAGGAGGAGGGAGTTTACACCCATAGATCGAGAGTTATTAAAACAGTATTATGGACATCTTCCGCCTTTATATCCTACTTTAACTTAGATCATAATCCTTAAAACGGCAAAAAAACTAAGAAACGCAAGCCATTAATTCGCCAGCTCATAAATACGGTCAATAAACAAACAGCCATAAACCGTGGAGTTAGAGGAAGTGTGAACGTTAAGACTGGTGTTCAGTGAGCAATTTAAGCCCCTTACAACGCTCTGCATGTTATTCTACATCAAAAGGAACATTTCCAAGGCGTTCGGCTTTGAAGGGCAACTCGGGTTTTAGGGAATCTAGTAAGATCGTGACTCTGTTTACAACGCTTTGCAGCTTTTGAGTATGCAGTTTTGGACGCTTAGAATTTTGTATAAGGAGCTTTGCACGATCATTGCAGGAGTAAAGTTATGAACTTTAACATGATTTCATCGAGGGTAGACTTCATTTGCAGGAAGTCGTCTAGGTGGGTACCACAACAGTGCCAGTTATTCTACCACCTGAGCAGTGATGTGCAAACATTACTGTTCTTCGGTAGGAAGCCATTGTAGCTAGTGAAATTATTAGGCTAAAGAGTCTTAACATCTTATGACTCTTGAGTAAGAAGCGTTGGTGCAGTGTACCTAAAATTTCACATAATTGTGAAGTCCTAGGTGGCATTGTACTGATTATGGGCAGCGTTTCTCTTAAGATCAGGAGAGCGTCTTGCTCGTATTCTTACTTCTTCGCATAAAGAAAAAAATGTTAGTTAAATACTTATTTATTACTATTTATTCATTATACGTGAATTATAGCCTTTGACCACGATCTTGCGTGATATTAAACGATGATGAAGTCATAGATTGTAGCCAGAACCTAGAAACCTATTTGTTTATTTTTGGTTTGTAATAAAGTCCGACAGTGCGACAACGACAACGCGTCAGCAATACAGACAGCAATATTGCACCGGTGACAAGCGCATTGCAATGCAGCATTTTTTTTTAATTTTTATACTCTGGGTGGCACTGTGTCTGCCATGGGCAATCAAGATGTTTCACCAACGCCATCACGCACTATACTTGATCGCAAAAAACGTAAGTTGTACAAAAATAAAAATTTTGACAGTTGGACCGAGGGTAATTTTTCTTTACCACCTAAGTGAACAAAACAGGTGGACTAAGGGTCGGTAGTGCGATTTATAACTCTATCAATGATTTTAAAATTGTTGAATAGAATATAGTAGTAATAGAATAGAAAACTCTTTATTGTAACACCACAAATATATATATATATAACTAAAACACAATTTCATAACTAAAGTGTAACAATTGGTGGTCTTATTGCAAAAAACGATCTCTCCCAGACAACCTTGAAGGGAGAGAAATAATTATAATTACTTGTGTTGAGTTGGTAGAGTCAAATTTCTTAGATCAAATTGTTTGAATTCCAAGACATTTTGTCATAAAATATTTTTAAAAATACAAAAATACTCATGAATCACCAATGGGCTTTCGCATCTACGAGTATAAAAGATGATATTAAAGGCAGCACGTAAACAATTAAGTGAGCCCCACATTATTACCGTACAGTAAATGCTTCTCGTAAAATGGCTAATAGCACCAGTTCTAGGAACAGGGGCGGATATCGATTTTACATAATTCCAACAGTAGTTTGTGCTTAGTGAATCGATCATAATGCATGAGTGAATGTGACCTGACCTGATAATATTTTACATAATTAAATTAATTGGAATTTATATTTATACTGAACGGGTTCCATGAATTTACTCTAGTAGAGATGGTCGTGAATTTATAGTGGCGGAAGTGTATTGCAAATAAAATGTTGTTATTGCGACTTGAATTTTGTGTTTGCGACCTAAAACTCTAGTATTTTGGCTATAAAATTACAATTACAACTTGTAAACATTAATTTACACATTTGAGTCTATCAGTAATATAGGAATCCTTTTTTTTTTGAGGTGTAAAGCTCAGTTACAAGCTAAAGCTTGCAGAAAAAAAAGTGGGTAGTCCCCGAGAGTTGATCAGCTGTTTAATATTTACAAGTTTAAAAAATAGATATTAGAGTGTTTGTTGTGCAAGTTATAGTGAGAATAGCATATTAACAATAGACCTGAGAGTGAGAGTGATATTTTCGTTGAACAATCAGTAAAAATACTAAATCGAAGACATTGTTACAATCATCGAGTGTTGGAACGAATTGAACATTTTGGAGTGATAAACGGGCCACAGGAATTATCAGGAACATAACTTGGGACGCAGAGCACACTATTCAAAATCCGGTTAGTGACCCTTGAAGCTCAATTATTATAAAGTTAATTTTTTACATAAATCAGAAATTGATTGAGTGCAGCGCCATCTAGTGCACAGGAATAGAAAAAGAGCGAGGGCGACATCTAACGGTTCCGCACTGAACTAATTGGCTCGATTGATTGCTTCGTTTCTGGAATTGACTCCGGCGCATTAAGCTCGTTACTCATAAACAAAAATGAGCTCTAAATGTGGAGGTTGCGGAAGATTTCTGACAGGTGGCGCTACGTGTTGGAAATGTAAGGGAATGTTTCACAACCAATGCGTTAATTTAACATCTAGTGTTCCAAAGAAGTGGCAATGTCCAGGCTGTATTGCCAGTACACCGAGACAGGACAACACTAATACTCCTGTAAAAGTACAGGGACAACAGGAAGTGGATAACTCGCCGTCACCCAAAAAACTTGATGTTGGAGATAATGTCTTACTGGAGGAACTGCGCGCCTTAAGGGCCGATATGAACAGCTTTCGAAAGGATTTTGGTAATTTTCGCGAGGAAGTCCGTAGCGAAATTAAAGATTTAAGAGCTCTGCAACAAAGATCGGCGGAGAGAATGGACGGTTTCCTTGAGCGCTTAAACCATCAGGAAACCAGACTGGAAAGCCAAGAGGCCAGATTTACAGCCTTATGCAAGGAAACCAATGATCTCAAGATAGAAGTGTGTCTCCTAAAGCGTGAACTCCAAGATAGGGATCAGCTAGCTCTGCGAAACGACCTCGAGATTAGTGGAGTAACGGAAAGTAAAGGGGAAAACGTACTTCAAATTATGAGTTTACTTACGACTAAGCTTGGAATCCAAGTTGATGTACGAGATATCGTGGATGCGCATCGCGTGGGACCGGTACGTGTAGGAGATGACGGCAAGCAGCGTCCGCGGCCTATAGTACTGCGTGTAGCGCGGCGGGTTGTTCGCGATCAAGTGCTGCAAAGCGCGCGCTCTCGTCGCGGCCTGACGACAGCTGACATCGAGATAGGGGGGGCTCCTAGGCCTATTTTTGTTAACGAAAGGCTTTCTAAGGAGAACCGCCTTCTTTTTGGCAAGGCTCGTGGGTTGTGCAAACAGCACAAGTGGAAGTATGCTTGGACCCGTGATGGAAATATCCTAATAAGACAGGTCGACGTGGAACCTGCATTTCGAATCCGGGATGAGAAAGAGCTGGACAGAATCTTTAAAAAGTAAATGTATGGTATTGTTAATAACAATCTTGAGTCTGTATACCTTAAAAATGTCGGTTCTTGGTAATTTTCATTGTAATATTTTTTATACAATAATGTTAGTCATTTATTTTAGTAACACTAAGAATAATTTCAGTGTTATTACATATAATATTTGCATAAGTTTGGTACTACGATTGTTGGCATATCTTATTGTTTTTGTATGGAAATGGTTTATAATAATGTCATTCTACACACACAAAAACACACTATTCCTGTCTCACACATACACATTTCGCACCCTCCGAGGAAGAAAGTCGTAACTGAAAAACACCAACTTTACAGGAGCAACAAAAAACTGATTTAAAAAATCATCAGCAATCTGAGAAAAATTTAGTATATAGCAAAAAATAGCAAAAATTAACCTCGATTGGCCTATGTATTTCAATTTGCAATTTAATTAATCGTCATGGAGTAAATCTTAAAAAATAGCTTTACGCTAGTTTTCAGCGACATATATTAATTAATTTATGTAGTTAACAGAAATACTACTTTATTAATATGTAACGAAAATTATGATGCTGACATAACTGCAGATACGACTTTCTGAGCGTGTGGTGGCTTTGCAAACACCACGCGTAAGTATGATTTACGACGTTTTTCCACGAAAACTTTATCTCGGTTTTTTTGCGTAAAATAAATTGCATCCTTTTTCTTCGAAAAATATATTTAGATATATAATGTATTTCAAGTAAGCGCTTTTTTAAACGAAAAAAATTACGGCGAGTTTTAGCGTATGTTGACATATTGCGTTATTCCAATCATTTATTATATAAATTATTAGTCGTTTCTCAGTACAAAAGAAATTACAAAATAATAAACAGCCTTTAAATGACTCCAGTATAAGGGAAAGGATTAATTTCGTAGAAAGATCTTGTAAATATTACTGATTGTGCATTTTAAGGTAGCTTTTGTCGTACTATACCAAAAATCATAAAGGTTTCGGCATAAATTTAATACCAGCTATGTTGAGTAGTTTTACAGCTTTAAAAGTAAACTAAGTAATATTTCAGGATATATTGTATATGTGTGCAAAATTTCATCTAGATCCACTTAGCCGTTTTGGCGCAAATAAATCAGAAATATTCATCCACTCATACATTTGTATTCAATTAATTAGTATAGTATTATGACAGGAGAAGTGTTATAATTATGTATTTTTATTAAATTATAACATTGTTTTTCATTTGTGAAGTATGCCTAAAAATGATTAAACCAATTTTAAACATTGCTTGAGTAAAAACAAAGTCTATGACACAAAGAAATACGAATGACGATGCAAAGAAATACGATGCAAAGTGTTTCAAAAACGATGAGTTATTGCGCCACTAGGTATGGATGCCGCATTACTGGAAACCGTGACTTCTGAAGTTGATACGGGCTTAATGAATGACGGGAACGGACGGGATAGGATTAGTTTGTGTATTTACTGCGCCACTCTCTGAAACAAATCCTAATAAAACGGTTAGAAGGGGTGACTCTTATACAGTGTTCAAAACTCTTAGAATTTACTAACGTCTGGTCACTCACGAGCCTTTTGGCGCTCTCCTGAATCGACTCCAGAGTCTGAAGCTGGTATTTGGCAGTATCATCCCAAAGACGAAAACAATATTCTATACACATAAGATCGGCTTTATGATAGAGCTAAGCAAATGTCCTGGGTGAAGTAATGTTGTACCTTTGCCAAAATACCCAACTTCCTGACAGTCAATTGAGTCTTAGACTTGATGTAATCACAGAAGTAAAACGCAAAAATGAGAGGAATTCCCAGTATCTGAAAATGATTAGCTATCGACAAACACACATTTCGGAAAGTAAAAGTTTCATTAAATAAAATTCTTTTAACAGTAAATAACTTCTCTTCATCGCACCCCCGTCGTCATTTTTTCTTTCAGTCTCTATTGGCTCTACCGCTATATGTTATCTGCTTACCCAAGAAGTGAGTGATATGCAAAACGGATCAACAGTAGATTTACCAGAACAAAACCCGAATTTTTGAGCACACAGGAGATCATTCGTCGAGATTGATGCTCTATTTCATGAACGTGAATGAGATATACCAGTAGTTAGAAGGGCCAGAACAATTGCCTTTTTTTGAAAACAGGCTGCACGTTGGCGTATAAGGCTGAAGGCTAGTCAAAACCGGAGTGAGCCTTGGTGCACATGTCTCTAACACTATCGCAGGTATTCCGGCTGGGAGCCAGCATTATATTTAAATGATTCTACTGCGTTCTATGAACCTCTGATTAATTATAATGAGATATATTGGTATTACAAACATTGAAGGAGGCCAGACGGATTCAAACGCTATGATTCCGTAAAAAGAGAGCCATATAAACTGCCAAGTTCATCACTAGCGTAAATACATCCCACACATGTAGCATGAATTTGTTTTCAAGTGAGCCTCCGGTTAATCTGACAAATACACATCTGACGACAAACCTGTTTTTTTGGCTCCGTGAAGAACAAGAGAGCGGGGTTTTCAGATTCAAAGTAGTGGTGGTAGTGGAAAATTTGAGTGCAGACGTTGAATGTTGGAGTGGCGCACATTTAGAGAAATTTCTGAAGCTGTGAAACCGTTCTCTTGGTCATTGATTTATAGAGTGACACGGTACATAGAATCTGAGGTGGATCGAGATCTTCAGCTACAGGTCATTAGAAATCAAAACTTATTTTACGTCAACCGAGAGAAACTAGAGTGAGAATTGCGAGGTCACTCGAACCATCCAGGGATGTCTTTTGGGTCCTCTTATCCATCCAGTCGCTAACGGGTACGATCTTGCATGTCGAGACTTTCTTTCATGACTGGTTAGCTCATCATTTGCCTTGAATCCCGCTATTCTCCAGATTTCAAGCTGAAGCAAGGCAGAATGAGTAACTATGATCTGCGTTTAGCGTAAAGATACCCAGTTTACATAACTGGCTACATGGATACGTGTGCTGCTGAACTCCAAAAACATAAAAACCAATCTCTATGCAACTATTTCTTAATAAATATATGTAAGCAATTAGACTTATTTTTTTTAATTCTGACTAAAGTTTCGTGAAAGAAGTGAGTAACTAGTAGTTAAAGTGGTAAAGGCTGATAAATGTTTCGTAGAAGAATGTGGTAACTGTAATTGCACAACGATATATTTACGAAAATTTCTTTAAAAAGGAGTTATCTGCAGTTATGTAAAGATATTTGTATAAATGTTCGTACAATATTGACGTAAGTGTATTTATGATGTTATTGCCATGGAAAACTAGTAAATAGTGTGGTCGCAAAAGTAATTAACTACAGTTTTATAGAGTAATTTTATTTGATTCCAGTGTCGTACAAGTTTAGTTTTTTTTTAATAATTCCCTCATTTTTTGAGATAAATTTATGAAAAAAATAGACAATATGTATCGGATTTTTCTTGATTTTATTATGCAATAAAAATAAAAAGTCACAATTAGGGTTAATTCTTTCTTCCTCGAGAGGTGCGATTTACACACACACACAAAGGTCGTTATAAGAAACTGAGTTTGTGTCGCTTATCTACTTATTTTTATAATGGATAGTACAAATCGAAGAAGAATATGTTTGAAACTTGGTCTTTTGAACATTAGGTCGTTAAACACAGGGCGGGATGAGCTGGAAGCTACAATGATAACTCATCAACCTGACATTCTAGCGTTAAATGAGACCTGGTTGCAAGAAGATCAACACATGATTGCACCTAAAATACCCGGTTATATGCTTAAACATAGGGCTCGGAAAAAAAAGAGGGGAGGAGGTGTAGGTTTTTATATACGCAAGGGGTTAAGAGTGAAGGTTCGCGAACATCCTAACTCACAGCTGGAACAGATGTGGCTGGAACTGACGATCCCTGGCGGTGTACTGCTAGCTATAGGCACAGCTTATCGGCCAGAGAGCGTAAAAGTAGACACTGCGTTGGAGGCTTTAAGCGAATCTCTTAGTACCTTTGCTAATTGTAGTAATGTTTTCATCTTAACAGATTTCAATTTAGACTTACTTAAGCCACACAACGCGAAGTCTCAGGATTTTTTAAATTTCTGCTCACACTGGAGTTGTGAACAAATAGTGAAGGTTCCCACTAGAGTAACGACAGACACCGAAAGTCTCATCGATTTTATAATTACTAATGTCCCTGAAAAATGTAAGGCGGTGTCTGTTTTGCATAACACTTCTTTAAGCGACCACGCTCTAGTCCTGACTGAACTAAGTATTAAAAAACCCAAGCCAGTACCGCGATTTATAGAGAAACGTTTTATTCGCGATATTAACGTTGAGTTATTTGACCGAGACCTAAGTGAAATGAACTGGGAT